>CM057449.1:1081265000-1082515000 GCA_016271365.2 Neoceratodus forsteri
TATAAATTCATGGTATCTGACTGCCTGTTTGTTTTCCTGCTCTCTGTATACCTGTTATATCTGCAACGTTTGTACAATGTAAACGAGTCCTGGACTCAAAGGTATCAACCCTGAACTGAAATAAGTAAAAGACCTGACTAAGACCACCCTATAGGATTTTGTCGATTTGTAACGCTACCTCGCTCCCATGTAGTAGTTAATTTAAATAGGTTGGTTGACAGGAAGATGACTAGGAAATATTGTGTATTTGGCCTTATGTGGGTGAACAGAAAGTACCGATACTTAACCACTTTTAAAAGTTGGTAGATTAGCGATCATATGCAAATTCAAATCCGCCTCCTCTAACTGCCCAAGTACTAAGGCAAGGATGTGCCCTCCAATCAATGAACAGCATTAAACTGCCACTATTTTACACGGACTGGCCTTGCTTGCGGCTTAACAAACTACAACACTGAGAACGCCAAATGCACACTGGGCCGGCTAACGCAAACCGGTCGCCGCTGGATCTTTTCAGCGTGACACTCCTTAAGACAAACACAAGACGTCTGGGACATTACGAATGTCGCTAGTTAAACTCCCAAAAAAAAAAAATAAAACATCTGTCTCGCCTGCCTCTCTCAGTCTTGGCGCCTCTGCCATAAGAACCTACAGACAAGGAGACCCTAGGAGCACTGGGAAGTGTCTTGTTCAAAAACAGTAACTGTGTTCTCTATCATTTCCGTATAGTTAAAGCATCCTGGATGTACCCTATCTCAGGCATCCCTCCCGCTGCTCCATGGCGCGTAAAACTTAAGATGTTTGCAGATTCTGTTATACTACACAGCTCAACACTCACCATCTTTCTTCAGAGATGACACAGTAGAGACCGGAAGTTAAGTAAGAGCCTCTATATATTGGCAACAACCCCTTCCGGGTCGCCCGTACGTTTCCGAAAATGTACAGACGTTTTTTTCCGGGGGGGGGGGGGGATTCAGAGAGCTTTGTATCTGGTGTGGTACAGGATTCCGACACAGAGAAAACAATTATTTGCTGTTCTGAGCAAACGCGGCGATAGTGGCAGGGGTGCCGGAAGATAGTAAAAACTGAGGGGGCGGAGGTTCGGAAGGGTACTTACAAGGGTAAATGGGGCACTTTTTCTACACCAGTTTTTGCCATACAGAAATACAATAAATGTGCAATTATGATAAAGATCGTAATGTTAAGAATGCAGTTATACCATACGGAAATATTTATTACAGTATCTTAGAAACATACAAATGTGCCAGCAGAGTGTGCAGCTATATGAAGAGATCAGCTCTCGGCCCATTCCATCCAATTGCTCCACATGAAGTCTGAACCATCCATTACTTAAGGTGATACAGTGGCTGCCCAGGTGAAAAGGAAAGACGGCATAGTAATATGTGTATCACCAGTCTCGAGCATGCAGTCTTCACACAAATAAGTTAGGAGTTTTTGGTTCCACTAACTTCAGGATAGAAGTTAGCAGACATATTCTAGGAGATGTACCTACAGTATGTGAAATCTGGTTGTAACTAACTACCGTATCTATGCCACTCCTTGCTATTTATGGCTCTGTGACCCTAACATTGTCTCAGGGCAGGTGTGTCCAGCCGCAACCAGGTATTACCCACAATCCTTAAAACTCTCACTGCATGATTTCATTGTCTCCATTCACCCTGACAGAACTATGTCAAATGATAAACTCCTTGATACTGTATATTTAGAAAACCATTAACTGCCCTACTGTGTAAAACAATAAACACTCTCAAAGAACCACTGTTATCACTGCCCAGTCCTTCTGCAACTTTCACACAGAAAACATTTTCTATCATCTTTTTTATGATGGCTGAAGTCTGATGAAACACTCCTAAACAGGCTCAGTTGCAGATAGTAAAATCAATATTCATAAATAGACAGTTGTAACAAACATGCCCCTTCCCCATTTGACTAAGGTAAGGAAGAGAACTGATGTGCTTGCTCATCTCAACTGAATATCAAAGTTCCTTATAGGGCAGTTTTATTTATAGGATGCTGTTTGGGTGAAGCAGAAAGTCTCTATTGACCCAATGACAGACCTTCCTGCAGCAGGCTTCAATGTTCTGCTCATGTGTGCTCCCAAAAATACCAAATAGAACAGTTTCTGCCCCATTTTCCCTTAAAACAATTCATAATCCATACTGGATTGGAAAGAGACAACAGTGTACAGAGTAACAAGTAATAGTAGTTAAAGACAGTGGTTACAGAATGGTTGCAGATGATTACAGAAAATACAAAAAAATAGCAGCTGAGAATACAGGGTAACAGAGAGCTGCTGAACAATGTGCAAAAGTGCAAAAAAAAAAGGGTTGCAGGTACTGTATATGCATAGCATTTCAGGGCAATGGCGCTAGCCTTGCCCATGAAATGTTGCTCAAGAGAATGTCATGTTAAAATTCATAAATAAGTACATGAATAAATAAATTAATAAAAAACTTTCCTTGTTTCTAGTCTCCTTTGATCACTAACTTATTTATTTTCCCTATTCTTCAACCTGTTTTATAAAACGGCAAGAAGGAATTCTCACCTCTGATTGGCTGACACTGCCTCCAAGCTGGGCATTTATTTCTCAATAGATGCCCAGCTAAAAACAAGTGCCACCAAAATCCACTTTACAATGTACCCTGCTGCCCAGCCTACTTCCTCATTGGCTGAAGGCAGCTAAGAAGTAAAATCCCTATGTTTTTCTCGCTTAGCGAGACAACTATCCCCACCCCCCACTTTCCCTCAACGGCAGGCAATAAATAAATAAAAAGGAAGACTGCAGTCCTGTCATTTTGCGGTCAGAAGACTGAAAACACACAATGACACCAGTCTCCTGACCGCCGTTCTCGCAATCCGTACTCCCGAAGCCGACATTCGTGTCAGCTTCATCCAGCATGTGGCATTTTAAAAAAAAAAGACACACATTACCGCTTCGGTCAAAGCTTCTCCCGCTGCTGCTCTCCAATCCCTTTCCATTACTCGTTGCTTAAGAAGTCCAACTTTTCCACAAGCTGCAGAAACAACCTCTACCCATACCACAAATTACTATGAAAAGGCACCAGCATTCACTTCCACTAAGGTCAAAGGTCATGAACAATCTGCCTGTGTGTGTGGGGGGGGGGTTCAGAAACCAGAACAGCACTGCAGGGAGGAGTAACAGCACCTAGAACAGCTGGTGCACTAGTTTGTCAATGAACACTGTTTTTAACAGTGTTTTGAACAGTTTTCACACTCATTTCCTCTTTATTTTCACATTTCACAAAGATGTAGTTACATGGCCATTTTATAAGCGCAATAATACCCTCCAGGGTGGGCATTATGGAAATACTGGACCTTCCAGGGGCTATAAGGCCCTCCACCTGCGGCATCGGGCCTCATTACGCCCTTGGGCGGTCCGGTATTTCCCAATAATGCCCACCCTGTCGGGTGTTATTGCTTACTTCACCTCTGTTGGTATTTTACTCCTCCATAATTCCCAATACTGTTAAGTGTTATGAGAACTGCTCGACAGGGCACAATTATGTATTATTTTTTTTAATTCTTTGTTCACACACTGTGACTGCTGCTTTCCAATATGCCATGTCACTCAGCATAAACATACATAGTCGCTTAGGCATTCACTTTCAGCATAAGGCAACTGAGGTTACCCCTATGCACAAGACAAGTTTGCTGCCTCATGTAGGGCCTGCATATCTTTTTGCCACTGATTTGATGCCTGTTCACAAACACATTGGTGGAAAACAGCAAACAGTGGCAAACAGTGGTGGAATTCAAGCATGCATGGGACAGTCATAAGGCAATTCTAGGGGGTGGGGGTAGGAAGAAGTAGGCTGCTGGTTAACTAGGATCTGCAGCTTATCCATCAGGTAGGGAAATGGGCAGACTGGGTGGGCCAAGCGGTCCTTATCTGCCGTCAAATTCTATGTTTCTATGTTTCTATTGAGATTATATGGAAGGCAGCAAGAAAATAACTGTTCATAGTGTTCTGGGAGTATAATTAGACAGTAATGACTCAATGGTGATGTTTAAGAATCAGTTTAAATCCTTTTTGTGCCCTCTGATTTTTCAACATAAATTTAAATCAGTAAGTTTTACTGATACATTATTGTCAGGAAATCTAGCCCATAATCTATATGTTGTAGGAATGGAAAATAACAGTGAGAAGAGGATTGACAGGACGAAAGCATTTGCATTTTAAAAAAAGTGACAACTCAATTTTCTGATGGCATGATGGCAACAGGGACTGAGAATTTATTTATAGATTTTTTTTTTGAATGGGCCAGGATGAATTTTATAGAACTTTTCTCCATCTATCTCTCTATGTATGGACCGTATTCTATATCTATGTAGAGTACAATAAAAGTCTGTCTTTCTGCCATTATATGTGTGCCCACTGCCCATACAAATTGCACACATACATACACACACACACACACACACACACACACACACACACACACACACCATGTAATGCAGAGTTTTATGATAAACCAGTAATTTTTGCCACTTGGAATTTATAACTCAGATGCCTTATAACGTGTATGTTTGATAGAAATCTGTCCGGGAGTTTTAATTAAAACTATACAGTGAGTATTATAAATACTAAAAATGTTCAAATTAGGTATTTGTTAGAAGGAAATTTAACTTGAAAACCATAACCCTACTACAGTGTTACTTACAAATCTTGTAAAATACTGCACTGTTTGCTATGTCTTTCTCTAACCTGGTCTTTGCCCAACTTATTATAGTTTGTTAAAAAAAGCTTCTATTATCTCAGATGTCTTTGGGCAAAAAGGTTCGAGTCCCACTCCCTGCGGAGAACTGAACCTGGAATCTCTCTCAATATCTGTACTTATACATTGACTTACTAGGTGGCTTCAGATGTATTATCAACAGCATGCAATGTGTGTACTGTGTAAACATGCCTACTACAGCAAAGGCAAAGAATTCATTTATGTCTGACATGGTAAAAGAGGCAGCAACACTGGCTCTAAATTACTGTAAGTGTGTGTGCCTACTCAAGTTGGATCTGTGGGTTTATTTTGTGATATAGTTACATCACCTGCAAGACTGGTGGCACCACAGTATTTGCTGTAACTTACTGCAGATAACTAAACACCAATCACAAATAAACCCACAGGTCCAACTTAAGTAGGGGGCTCACTCACTTACAGTAATTTATTTTAGAGTCAATGTTGCTGCCTGTACCTCTGTTTCCATGTTAGACATACATTATTTAATCCCTGTGTTGTAGTAGTAGTAGGTATGTTTACACACATTGCTGTTAATAACAGAACTGAAGTCTATGAAGGTGTGCTTACTGCTTTCCTCACACCCTGCTTGTTGTGAACTTGTTGTTCTCCATCCAAATAATGGCAAATGTTTAAAAAAACTGTCAGGGTTATAATATATCCCCATTCCTGTTTATAAAGTGCATTTTTAAATAAATAAAACATATAAAAAAACAGCAGCAGTGCATATCATATTTTAGCTTACAGAAGAATAGTAACCTTTGGGCCTTGGTTTGCAGAATATCTATGCAGCCAGTAAAGTTAGTATCTTCAAATATTAACCCCCCTAATTCGGACTATCTTTGATCAATCGTAAACATAATAAATTTATTTTACCTTTCATCGGGGGGCTGTGCCCCCTGCACTCCTCCCGATGATTCGCATTGTCAGTTACGCATTAAGCGCAACACCACGACTGGTCCAACACAGTCCACTATCTCTGCAAAAGCCCCCAAAAATTGGGTTGTCTGTTTCGAGTGTTCATGAGCTAGGCGATATTGTAGCAGTGAGTGGAGCTGTCAGGTTGCAAGTATCTTGGATCCATACCACGTAAGCAACTAAACCCCCAAAAATTACATACTTATTGTATGCACAGCCTTTTCTTAATTGTTTCTCTTTTCGTTGCCCCATCCCTGTTTTGGTATCCACGATTTGTTGAAAGGTATTTGGCGTAGCCCCTTTAAAAAAAAAAAGATGGTTTGCCACGGACAGACAGTTGTGGCATTTCCTGTCCGCCATGAAACCTGCAGCATAAACTGAAAACCACATAACTCGAAAGACTAGAATGGCAACGCCCCCTTCTGAGGCACGTAAAGCGCGCCGCCATCTTTTGGAGGCAAAAACTAGCTGCTTCAAGGGGTTGCATGTGGTTTTGGTCTAGCGTCTGTAACGCTGGTTTCCCCCAAAACTGTATGCAGCCCATTTCTAAGCTCCCTTGGCCGCACTCGAAATGCAAGTCTGGGCTAGGGAGCATTTGTACTGCCGCAACAACCAGCAATTCTGTGCTGCTGAAAACTGCAAGTGAATTTCTGTCCCCTGCCCTGTCCAGCTGTCCCGAGCTATGGCTAAGGGACTGGGGAAGCATACTGGTAGACTGTTGTACAGTACTCCAGCTTTTGGGGGGGGTGGGGGCATTCAGCTACAGTGTAGTGGTCCCATAACTACAGCATCTCACCTTTCACTCAGCCCAAGGCCACAAGAAGGTGCTGTGAACTTGGACATAAAGCAGAACTGTAAAGCTGCTGCGGGGGTTGTCTGAACCGGATGACCAGCTCCAGGAAAGGTTGTGGGGAGGGGGCTATTCTGTTGGTGGGAATGGTAGTGGAGGGTTCAACTGCATTGGGGGGCTGCAAGTCTCCAGCATTCTGCTGGAGTCTACAGCAATTTAGTGCATCATTCAGACCTCCAGCGAGCAATAATAACCTCAGCATACTGAGCTGGAGGTCAGCTACCTTCTGCCAGCTTTTACAACTTCGGGGCCGGGAAGTCAAATTTGGCAAGCTAAGGCACTTGTAAAGTTCTCATGTCGTTAGTGATAGCTGATAGCTTCTAAATAAAGATTATTGGGTGATAGTGTTGAATATTGGGTACGCCCAGGACCAGGGGAGCAGACAGGGAGGAAAACTGTCCCAGACCCAGTGGCTCGGGGGGACCTTTAACAGGGAGTGTGAGGCTGGGGAAGGGCCCAGTCCTAAAGGTGTGTCCTGGGTCCAGGAATTTCTATTGGCACCCTTGCCTAGGACCTACGCTATTAGCGTAGCACTCAAGTTACACTATTTGGTACAGTCGCTTTTACTTTATGTTAGTTTATTTGGGTTGAGGTTCATCCCCACACGAACCTGTAAAAAAAAAAAAAAAAAAGGCTGGTGGAGGGCAAAGCCTCCAGCCCCAACTTAAACTGGCAACCAAGTAAGGAAGGTCACCAAAGCAGCGCTGTAGACATAAAGCGTTTACGGCAAGCTTCCTAGGTGTATCCGATATTCTACACTATTGCTGATTATTGATTAAAAAGAAACCCGGTGATAATAGAGAACATAGGAGGAGGCAGTATAGTGTAGTGGTTTAAGGCTCTGAGCTGCAAATCTGGTGACATCCAGTAGACCAGACCTGGGTTTGAATCCCACAGCTTCCACTTGCATACTGTGTGACTCTGAGCAAGTCACAACTTCCCAGTGCTCCCAGGTCGCTCCTGTAAAAAAGCTTTCAGCTTAGTGTGCTACTCCTGGTTAAACAACTTAAAAAAAAAATAGGGTGCCCTACAGTAGTTATGTGATGCGTGCTCTGTCAGTTATTTTTTAGTTTGTTTGAGTTGGGTTTTGTTGCCCCCCATGTATTTTTCCACATTTTGTGTAGGGGGAAAAAACCCCAATTGAAAAACCTAAAAAGTAACTGACTGAGCATTACCTAGGCAGAGTACACATCATGACATCATGTTTGTCACTCCGTCTGAGTGGAGGGCTCTGCCCCCACACCCTCTGTGTCTTTTTTAACATAGGGGGTGTGGGGGGCGTGAAGCACCCCAACTCAAACAAACTAAAAAAACAACCAGCAGAGCATGAATCCTGAAGCGGACATTTAAAATACTGATACTGTCACTGACGCTGTTATGCAATCGTGTACACTGGTGCAATCAGTCAGATGTGACCTACACTAATTCCTTATAGAAATGCCGATGGTCCGGTGTTCTCCACTTCTGCCAAAAATCCTTGGTAGAGTAGCTCATGCAGCATTAACGGAGCTGAGTGTTAATTGGGCAATTTAACGTTATAGCTGCCAGGATCCACCCATTTACAGTAGTGGCAGTTTTAGACTGCGTGTGTGGTGTCATGGTGGCAGATTGTGCACAACAGAGCCATTAGCTGACTGCAACAGAGTTTCCACTTATCCAAGCATTTTTACTGTCAGTGCTACTGAGGAAGAATTAGCCAGCAGAGGTAAAACTAACACCTTGTATAGAATCAGTCTAATGTCTTATTGATGTCTTTACAGCTGCAGTCTGATGTTGAGAGATACAGCGTTCTCACTGATAGAATTTATGTTTTAAGGGCTGCAGTAGCTATCAGTAGTGTCCTCCCGTATGGGGGATGAATTTCTTGTGCAAATGCTAGGTATTGGCTGGAAAGGAAGCTGATACGGTATGATTACTACTACACATGGGTGGTGGTCGATAACTTGTAGCTGGACAATGCCGGTTGTACACTGTGATGTGTGTTATGTGTTTGTTCATGCAGGGAGTGTCTGCTTTGTTGATATGTAACAGTAGCCATTGAATGTTTTATTTTTGGTGTTCAATAGTGGAACCGCACTTGATGTTCCAAAACAGGGCCCCGTCTATTAAATCAAAGCATGTGGCTTTTTAATGCCCTATCCCAAATAATATTTATTTATTTAGTTTGTGTTAACCGGGTAGTTACACTAGACAGTATAGCTGCCTATTTTCAGGTACGACCTGGGAGATTACAATAAAGAGTATGTAGACAACAGTAGATACAAGAAAACATCATGGGAACAAGTTAAAGTCAGACATAGTACACTTATACAAAATCTTCAGCAATGACAGTACATTTGCAGGAATCTATCTGTAGTAACACAACAGAATATAAGTGCAATTATACAATGGCAAGAAAGAATCCTGGACTCTGATTGGTCAGTGTATGCCTGAGACAGTGATGTTATTACACAGTGACATCACTGTATGGATGATGACATGCTTTAGCACCTCTTTTCTTAAGAAACAAAGATATACTGCCACACTAAAAATCTACTAAAAACATTTTTTAAAATATTTTGTTTTGTATAACAACGAGCCATTGTATAATAGCAATAAGGCACTCCAGTGTGTGTGTTATCATGTAATAACGTCACTGCTGGGGTGGTGGAAGCACTCAGCTTCACCTCATACTTCAGCCCACCCCAGGAGTGATGTTATTACATGATAACACACACCCTGCCGTGCCTTACTGCTTAAATAACCAACAGTCATAAGTCATTTACCTAGTAAGTGTTAGAAGAGAGGAAATAGCGAGATTTCCAAACAGGTTTGAGAGTAGTAGAGGTTGGAGCCAGTAGGCAACTAGGAGGATCCAGTACAGGAGTGGGTGGAGACAGAACAGAAGCAGGGATAAGAGCTTAGAAGAGCCATACGAAGCTCCTGTTTGAAGCTGCATGGAGAAGGAGAGACTGTTAGACTCAGTGGAAGGAAGTTCCATAGTTTAGGGCCCAGCTAGAGAAAGCATTATCCCCCATTTTGGTTTTACATCTTGGTTGGAAAAGAAGGGATTTGTCAGCTGATCTCAGCGGGTAGGAAGAGGTCACAGGTTTGAGCAGTAGAGCCAATTTGTCAGGTATCTGGGAGGAGATTATATTCTTTATAAAACAGTAGGAAGTAAACTGATGGAAAGCTGAAGGGGTAAACCATCCCAAACTGGAGTATAGTGTGCATCGCTAAGTTTGGGTAAAGACAGAGCAAACTGGCATATGCTGTTGTAGCAGACATCCCACTTTCGGAAGAGCCCTCCAGTAGTTGCCAGTAAGGCTATTAACCCATATGCCAATTTGGGTCTCAGGATCCCCTCTGCAATAGCCATCCTTGCCGTGGATGTTAGACTATGTTTCACCTTTTATGCCAGCCCAAGTTGAATATTGACAGGTTTAATGGCTGAGGCTATGTGCAGGTCAAAATCCAAGGCAGGATCAAGGGTTACTCCTAGGTATTTAAAAGATGTAACTGTGTTAACTCATTGAGTCCAGTAGACGCCATATGGTGTCGGAACCTCCATTACAGAATGGCCACCAGGACTCAATGAGTTAAGGGGAGAGCCATCAAGCTCTCTGATACTTAATGGCTGGGTGCAGGACCTAGTCTGCCCAATTCCCCACCTAAGTGATAAGCTGCAGATCTTAGTTAACCAATGGCCTACTTCCTCCTACCCCCACTAGAATTGCCCTATATCTGTCCCATGCATTCTTGAATTCCCCCCACTGTTTTTGACTCCATAACCTCCTCAGAAAGGCCATTCCATGCATCCACAACCCTCTTCATGAAAAAATACTTCCTCACATTACCTCTGAGCCATCCGCCCTCTATCTTCAAATTGTGCCCCTTGTTCTTGCGCATCTCTTTTTCAGAAAGATGTTACCCTCTCAGACTTTGTTGATTTCCTTGAGGTACTTGAAAGTTTCTATCATGTCCCCCCTCTCCCTCCTTTCTCCGAGGGTATACATATTAAGCTCCTTTAATCTTTCTTTGTATGTCTTCTGGTGCAGACCATGCACCATTTTAGTTGCCCTCGTCTGGACAGCCTCCACCATATCTATGTCTTTGCGGAGATGGGGTCTCCAGAACTGCATGCAGTACTCTAGATGGGGTCTCACCAACTGTCTGTACAGTGGGATAACAACTTCTTGTTTTCTACTGGTGATTCCTCTCCCAATGCATCCCAGTATCTCCCAGCCCTCTTTACTGCCTTCTCACATTGCTTGGCTACCTTTAGGTTATCTATTATAACTACCCCCAGGTCCCTTTCTATTTTTGTTGTTGTTAGTATCTCACCCCCCATTGTGTACTCTTCCCCTGGGTTTTTGTTTCCCAGGTGCATTATTTTGCACTTCTTTGCATTGAATCTAAGCTGCCATACATTTGACCATTCCTCCAACCATGCCAAGTCCCTTCTCATCCTCTCCACCCCACCTTGTGTATCAACCCTGTTGCAGACCTTTGTATCATCTGCAAAGAGACATTCTGTACTTTGCCTTACAGATCCTCTGCAATGTCACTTCTAATGACATTAAAGAAGACCGGTCCCAGTACTGCTCCATGCTGTATCCCACTAGTGACCTCACTTTCTTCACTGTGGACTCTGTTTACTGTTACCCTCTGCGTCCTGTTTTCTAGCCAATTTTTTACCCAGGCAACCACCTTGGGACCCACTCCCAGGCTGGCTAACTTGTATATTAATCTTGTGTGTGGGACTATGTCAAATGCCTTGCTAAAATCTAGGTAGACCATGTCCACACCCCATCCCTGGTCTACTACTTTGGTCACCCAGTCAAAGAAATCTATTAGATCCATCTGACATGATCTTCCCACTGTGAATCCATGCTGCCTTGGGTCCTGTGTCCCGCTGGCTTCTAGGTATGCAACAATTCTTTCCTTCAGAAGTGATTCCATCATTTTCACTACCACTGAGGTCAAACTAACTGGTCTGTAGTTTCCTGCCTCTGTCCTGCTCCCACTTTTGTGAAGCGGAATCACATCTGCCCTCTTCCAGTCCTCAGGTACCACTCCATCCTCCCATGATTTTGAGAGTAGTCAGTGGTGTCACTGATTCTACCCTTGGTTCTTTTAAAATTCTGGGGTGAATCCATCAGGCCCCATTGCTTTGTCCACCTTCAGTTTTAAGAGTTCTTTCAGAATACTTTCTTCTGTGAATGGACTGGTATTGACCCCCTATCCAGAGTGCTTCTCTTGTTTGGTTTAGGTACCTTCACCATCTCTTCTTTTGTGAATACTGAGCAGAAATATTTGTTCAGTATCCCTGCTTTTTTCACTGTCACCCTCTGCCCACATTCCTCTCCCCTTTAATAAGCCTCAGTATCCCTCCCTTGGTCTTTCTTCGCTCCCTACTGTACCTAAAAAAGGTTTTATCCCCCTTAACAGAGTTGGCTATCTTTTCCTCAGTTTGGGCCTTTGTTATTTTGACTGCCTTCCCTGCCTCCTTCTGCTTTAACTGATATAGTGCTCTATCCTGCTGCTTCTGTGTTTCCTTATAT
The DNA here is from genome assembly GCA_016271365.2 of Neoceratodus forsteri. Taxonomy (NCBI): domain Eukaryota; kingdom Metazoa; phylum Chordata; order Ceratodontiformes; family Ceratodontidae; genus Neoceratodus; species Neoceratodus forsteri. The sequence goes on from CM057449.1 coordinate 1,081,277,084, forward strand.
TTTCTGAATGCTATCCTTTTCTCCTTAACCTTACCATCCACCTCTTTTGAGAACCATGGTGGCTTTTTCTTTCATTTTGTTTTGTTGATTTGCTTTACACAAATGTTTGTTGCCTCTGTGATGGCAGTTTTGAATTTTCCCCATTGTTTCTCTACCCCTCCTTCTTGCCTGTTTGCTAGTACTTTTCCGAGGCATGCTCCCATTTTGCCAAAGTCAGCTCTCCTAAAGTCCAACACTCTTGCTTTTGTAAGGCTTGACTATACAGTTGTGTTTATTGTGAACCACACTGTTTGGTGGTCACTTGTTCCCAGATGGCTACCCACTTCTAAATCTGAGAGCCTGTCTCCATCCCCATTTGAGAGTACCAGGTCTAAGATTGCTCCCTCCTGAGTGGGTTCTAACACTAGCTGTCTGAGGCATGGCCCCTGCAGGGCACTGAGAATGACCCTGCTCTTGGGTGTGGCTGCAGTAACTATTAGTAACTTTTGTAATTCGGGCACAGATTGACTATCACCCCCACAGCGAAATGGGCTCTGAAACCCAACAAGGTGTATCACACATTTCCTTTGAGGTTTTTTCTCACCATGCTTGTTTCTTTTTGGTGCATCTTCATTCAAGAGGATCTTGGGGGACTCAGGAGCAGCTGATTTGTTACATAATGTAGTGCCCTAAAGTGGTGCCAGAAAAGGATTGCCCTCTCCCTTGGCAATCATGGATGTGTGATGGTGAAAAGGGTTCCAGGGTACAGAGTGACAGAGCCAGTTGCACCCTCTAGGTGCCCCCCCCACACACACACACATTCCCTTGGCAAGGTAGTAGTACCGGGCAGGAAGAAACATATATACTGTCTATTAATTTTGTCAACAAAGAGAACGGGGGATGGTTTGCTAGTTTATGAGCTGTTATGGAGTGTGTGTGTGTGTGTAGAAGATGAAATGATTGGCTCTGCTCAGGGAAATCAGCGTACAATAGAATACCTCACAACGTAGGATTTGTTATAAAGAAATACATAGTAATGTATGAGAACTGGATAATAAAATGAGTCTTCAGAGATCCCAAAAAATATTACATAAAGAACGGACGGATTATTTCCATGGAGCCAGGTGTGATGCGGTTCTTAGCAGAAGTGTATAGTGCCTTTTTTTTTTTTACCTTTTGTTTTACCAGGTGAGACACACTAAGCTGAAAGCTTGTTTACAGGTGCAATCTGCGGAGCACAAAGAAGTTAAGCAACTTGCTCAGGGTCACACAGTATACAAATGGAGGCTATGGGATTCAAACCCAAGTCTCCAGGTTTGCAGCTCATAGCCTTAAACCACTGCTCTATACTGCCTCCAGATAGTATGTTCAACCTGTTCAAAATAAGCTCTAAAATGCACCACAGAGCACCTAACACCCCAGAGCTTCTGGCTTTCATAAAAACTATTTGCTCCAGCAAAATCAGCAAATCTCCAGCAAAATTACTAAAATAATCCAGCAAAACTTCAGAGCTCCTTGGAAGGCATCGGGGGCTCAGCTTGGGAAACCTAGTCCTGGTGCTGGGAGGGTGGTCAACTACAGGGAGATTTAATAGAGAAATGGGGTTTTGGGTGGGTCCAGCTCTAAGGAGGGTGATCATCTGGCATGAGAGGCTGATCTGTGGTCAGGAAAAGTGAGTGCTAAAATCATAGTGCTATACAAAATTTATAAGAGAGGAATGTTTGAACGTAAATATGAACAACATCTGAACAGCCATGTTCATGATTATTAGCAGAGAACTCTTAAGTCTGGCAAATAATCGGGGCAGTTGACTGAAAGCAGATCAGCCCTGTGTGAATTGGGAGATTTGGTTCCCTTAGGTTGCTGTCGGGGGGTTCTGGTCAGCAGGCTCTAGGCAGCAATGGTTCTCTGTTACTGTATATCTTCCACTCCCTGGCCCTCACCTGAATGGGGGGTGAGTGTCGGCTGCAGGTGGTTGCTGGTTTGTGAAAAGAGGGGTTCCTGCTGTGCCAGTCTGGGGAGTCAGCTGCTGGGGGAGTGTGGGATGGGGCTTTCTGCTGTGTGAGGGGAACACATATTAGTATGTTGGGAGGGGTTCTGCTGAAGGGGTGGTTGGTCTGCGGGAAGCAGGGTTCCAGATAGCGGATGGGGGCTTGGGGGTGTCAACTGCGGGGGGGAGTTGGTCTGTGGGAACGGGGGGTCCATCTGTGGGGCGGTGGCTAGTCTTTGGACCAAGGGGTTTCAGCTGTGTGTGGAAGGCTAACAGCCAGTCTGTTCTGGGGTGGTAGATGGAAGGGAGCGTGTGGTATGGGGCTTTCTGCTGTGAGGGGACCACACAGCTAGTATGTTTGGGGGGTGGCTAGTCTGTGGGAAGGGTGGCTCCAGCTGTGGGGTGATGGCTCCACTGTTGCTGGCTCATTGCACTACCAGCAATGCATGTGGCACAGCATGGTCAACAGTGAACAGTGTTTCTCAGTGCAGTTGGCAGCGTTCATGGCACAGCAGTGTTGTCAGCATTGCATGTGGCAGTGCAGTATTTGTAGTGGGGGGGGCCTCGGGAGTCTGTTGCCAGGGCTAGGGGGCTCTGGAGCCTGCATTCAAAGGTGTTAGCACTGCACAATTGGTAGCACTTCTGCCACTGGGCCAGAAGGTTGTGGATACTGGTCCCACAGCTGGGTCTGGGTTCATACCATAAATGCTGGCACTCTAGTGCAGTACCTCGGCTATCACTCCGCTATGCCATTTGTAGAGCTGTCAGCAGAATTTTGATAAGCATGTTTTTTTTTTTGGGGGGTTGCATGATACTATTGTGACCTTGCAATGATGGCATTGCATTACTTGTGATGGGGGGGGGGTGTTGTGCTTGGGTTATGCAGTCCTTTGGATGAAACATTAAACCGAAGTACCTTCTACCCATCTCTGCTGCTTTCTGGTGAGTCTCCAAATGGAAGTAAAAGAGCACAGTGCCCTTTTTTTTTTTTTTACTTATTGTTTTTGTGCCCCTCTCTCATCACAGCCGCCCCACTCTTCGGGGTCCCAACACGCCAGGCCGGCTCCCATGGGTGCCCCGCTCCCCCTTTTGAATCATGAGCTGCGGGTTTACCCCCTGGTTTTGGGGTGGAGGAGTCCCTTGTCTCCCCCATGCCTCAGGAAGGGAGCATGCACCTGGAGCTGCTGCGCAGGGGCCTGTCTACCAGCACGACCATGGGCCTTTTTTCCTTGTTCTCCCTGCCCTCCTGCAGACGTCGGCACACACAAGGAGAACCAAGGCGCTGGAGGCTCTGGAGGCATGCAGAGACGTACCTTCATTCCAGTCCTCAGCCAGTGTCTGCCCCCCCTTGATTTCAGCCTCTTCTGCTGCACCAGCACCACCCAAGGTCACCCAGGTGGTGGCGGTATTGCGACAAATAGAGCTGCCCACCCCTCCCGGAGAAGGAGAGCAGCCCATCAGGCGCTCAATCCTTCTACCCCAACCGTCCCTCCGATGACCCAGGCTCACTTCCAAACCCGGGTCGCCTGCATTGCTAGCGGTAGCACTACCACTGCACTGGCAAGCTGGCTAACACAGTGCCCTTTTCATAGGAGTAGGGGATTTTTCACCAGTGTCCTGACCAGCATTCCCCTTCCCATAAAATGGGTTCAGACAGTTGCCAGTGGCTGTGTTTTGTTACTGATATGCAAAATGGCTGCAGCTACATGTTTACAGTTACTTTACTACCAGTTTCTCATTGTTTGTGCAGCAATTATTACTGTTATTTTGGAATACTGTGTGTATAACTATTTGCACTAAATCTGCTATGTTTTTCTTGCACATCTGAAAAATACCTTGAAAGGGGTTTATATGTGTACGGACAACACAAACTGCCTTGAATTGATGTGCAGTATCTGAAGAAAATATGTCTATGTGCAGTATGTAACACTGATTTAAACTGTACAAAAGATAATGACAAACAGAGGTATGATGCAAGCCCGTTGACGCAGCGCACTACTGCTCGTGATGTCAGCATCCTGGGTTTCAAGCTAAGGCCAGAGGTAAGTCCTGGAGATAGTGGGTGATGGGGTTGGGGGGCTGTCAGCAGAGTGAGTGCCAGCCAGTGTGCAGAAAGAAAAAGAAAGTAAAAAAAAAACAGATTAAACAGAATTTTGGGCTAATATGCTGGGGTGGGGGCCTCGGTACCTAGAGATCTGTGATGGGTGGTGGACTCAGGCAGTGAAACTGCAGCACTTAAGTGGGGGCACAGAGCATTGTATGGTAGGTGCACATGGGCTCAGGAAGAAAGCGGTATCAAGGGGGAGTTGGATGTCGGGGAGGGCCCAAGGAGGAATGGGTGTCCAGGGGCCAGGGAGTGAAATGTCTGGGGTCCCAGGAAGGAGGGTTTCTGGGGAGGGAGGGAGGAGGGAGGAAGAAGGAAGGTATTCAGTAAGCTGGGGCAGGAAGTGTCGGGGTGTGAGAGAGAGAGGTGTTTGGTGGCCCGGGGATGAGAGTTGTCCAGAGGGCCAGGAGAGGAGTCAAGGGAGGTAGGGGTCTGAAGGGCCATGGACGGAGCCAGAGCAGAGGTATTGGAGGACTATGGAGAGAACAAGGGTGTTGGAGGGGATTGTGGCGTGAGCAAGGATATTGGGGGACTGTGTGGTGAGGGGGCATGGATGAAAGAGGTGGTGAGTAGGAGTTAGTGTTGGGTCATGGAGGGGGAGGTAATGTCACAACTGGAAACCCTTGTTCCACAGACCAGGCAGCATCCCATAGCTGAACCCCACCCTTTCCCACAAACCAGCAACCCCCTGTAGCTGACCCCCCCAGCACATGCCCCCCTGTGCTCCATCCCCCAGCTGATTGCTACATCACCGTAATCTGTGTTGTTTGATGTGCAATTTTGGTCCTCAGTTTCTAGACAATGACATTTAGCAATAAACTGAATTTGGTTGTTGAGTCATATGCTTTACATTACTGTCATATAGTACTTAAGTAAAACTGGACTGGTGTGGGTGGAGTGAGTAGCTAGTCTGTGGGCAAGAAGGGTGGTTAGGAGAGGGGCAGATTCAGGAAGGATGACTGACAAAAGGACAATGCTTGCTACTTAGCTGTCTGTGTATGGCTGTCAGTGCATTGGCGCCACAGGTACTGCTGTTATTGCACTGTGCCACCTGTACTGTAGTGCCATCACTGTGCAACATCTACTGCTCCCACTGTAACACATGTGCTCTCTTCATTGCACTGTGCCCCGTGTTCCCCTGTCATTGCACTGTGCAGGGTATTAAATAAGCTGAAAAAATTGATTAGCAGTTTTACATGTGAAAGTATTAATCATCTGTAAAAATGCATAGCACTTGGCCCAGAATGGTTAGCAGAATTTAAAAATATATATAATTTTATTAATTTGTTTACTGTGCCATAGACTTACTCGGGAAAAAAATGGTTAGCAGTCCACTGCTATGCATTTTTGGAAATGTTTAGCATTACTCTCTGTTTTGTACAGCATTTTGCTATGCCATACCAGCTATTTAAAACCCTGCTGTGCCACATGTTCTGCAGTCATTGGATTGTGCCACGTGGAATCTCGTCACTGTGCAGCATGCACTGCTATCACTGTCAGCTGCTTCATTGCTACCTGCCAGGGGGTGTGACATTGGGAGTACGGCAGCCAGTTCCACTAAGGAAAATAATATTTCAGAAGTTCCCTGGTGTGGGAGTCTGCTGCATTGGAGGTTGTGGCAGTAGGTAGTGCTGCAGTGGAGATTGTGGCAGTAAGTAGTGCTGCAGTGGAGGTTGTGGCAGTAGGTAGTGCTGCAGTGGAGGCTGTGGCAGTAGGTAGTGCTGCACTGGAGGTCGCGGTAGTAGGTAGTGCTGCATTGGAGGTTGTGGCAGTAGGTAGTGCTGCAGCAGACATTGTGACAGTAGGTAGTGCTGCAGTGGAGGTTGTGGCAGTAGGTAGTGCTGCAGTGGAGGTTGTGGCAGTAGGTAGTGCTGCAGCGGACGTTGTGGCAGTAGGTAGTGCTGCAGTGGAGGTTGTGGCAGTAGGTGGTGCTGCACTGGAGGTTGTGGCAGTAGGTAGTGGTGTGTGGGCTATGCTGGGGACAAGCTGGTGAGTGGAGACTGGTGCAGGGCTGCTATCATGGGGAACTGGCTACTTGGGTATCTATAATACAGAGATTTATTGTTGTCCATGCTGCAGAGGACTTCTGAAGTAACCAGAGTGACCAAAATAAGCATATTTTTCACCCAAACACTGTTCCCTAGGGCCCTTATTCTGACCAATTGGGCCCCAAGATTGATGTTCATTAAATGAGTATACATTGAGCATATCACAGGGATAGAATTGCAGCATTTTAAATACGCTGAAGAAACTGATTAGCAGTTTGTCGCGTGAAATTGCTAATTAGTTTTGAAAATGCATAGCACTTGACACAGACTGATTAGCAACATTTTTAAAAATTATATAGTTGTAGTAATACAGTATTGCGTTCTGTGTTTAGAACTCACTCAAAAAATGGTTAGCAGTCATCTGCTGAGCATTTATGAAAATGGTTAGCATTACCCCCTGTTTTGCTTAGTGTTTTGCTATGCTGTACCAGCTATTTAACACCCTGGAATTGGTGTGCTGCAAACTGTTAGGGGACTGTTAAAAACACAAAAACTAAACCCTATATTGTACCTGGACTGGAGATCCACAGTGATGGCAGTGCACATGGCACAGTATCGTGTCGGTAATGCATGTGATGCAGTGTTAGCCTGGCACAGCACACTGTCAGCATCGTTTGTGGTGCAGCGCAGTGTTGACATTACATGTGGCACAGCAGTGTCAACATTGCAGTTGACACAGTTTAGTGTTGGGATTGCACGTGCCCCGCCCTAGCGAATCCCCTCGAGTGCCGATGTCTGTGGGCAGGGACCAGGAAAGCAGGAAAACCCTGCAACAGCCACTGATAGACAGGACCCAACTGCCCCAGACTCCTTAACTGGGCTCTCTTGGGGCTAATGGACTGCCTGATATAGACTTAGGGATTCTGGGGGTGGGGCGATGACTTGGAGTCTCCTCCCTCCCCACTCGGGGGGGTAAACCAAGGCAGGGTGGGGGCAAGGTGCATTGATGTCCCAGTGAAGTTGTCCAGGGCGGAGCTAGGGGGTTGCACAGCATAGGGCTCCTGAAGATGAGTGGCTGATGTGGTGGGGGCATAAAGGATAAAAATATAAAAATGCACTTTGCAGCTCATTCGGTTCTGCATGATTTCTTTTCATATTGGTTTATCTCTTCAGTGGGATAATTGGGGGGGGGTTACTTAGCCCTGTCCCTCTCCCTACGGACTGGCGCCTGCCTCCCCGGGGCCAAACTCACAAAGGGGCACCACAGCGGATTCCCTTCAGTTGGGGGAGTCAGGGCCGTCCTCCCACCCCCCCCCCACCTGAAACACAGTCTAGTTCAGACAATGGTGGCAGCGCGGCTCCGCAGACAAATATGCCATCTCTGGGGGTTCCAGTGGCCCTATATTATGTCTCCCTGAGTAAAACCTCTTCATACTGGAAATTACCAAAGTTACAAGCCTGCATTCATAAATTTCAATGTAGGCTCATAACTTTGTTGTTTTTTAATATTTTTGCTTGAAATTTTCAACATAGCCTTTTTATGACCCCACCTCATGAACAAGTGCAGAGATCATTTTAAACTCCTGCCCAAAAGGTGATTTCGAGCATCAGCTCCGAAATCATATTCTGTACATGAAAACACATTTTGGCCAGGATCTGAAAAATGACAGCTGCCACAGTCATGAGGTGCTCTGAAGATAGTGTTGAAATTTTGGGGTCAAAATATTGAAAACTGCCAAATTACAAGCCTGTGTTCGCAAGGCTGGCCTGAGGGGTTGGTCTGGCTTTGGTGAGAGTGGTCAGATGGGGGTCAGAGGCTGGTCCGGATGCTGGACAGGTGGTCCAGGTGCATGGAGGGTGGTCGGCCTGTAGTGCGGTCACCCACAACACCATCCAGATAAAACAATAAATGCCCTGGTCACACCCGATTACCCATTCCAGTCTAGGTCACATACACTGGGCTCTAGTAGCACCCCCTACCACCCATCCCCTGATGTGTACGGGAAGCCCTGGTGTTCACACTGCCACCTCACATCCACCGATCACCCAGCCTGTGAGGTGGAGTGTAGTCCCTGGTGTCCAGTGGCATGCCCCGTCCTCTGATACCCCATCCCAGTAGTTCATACCTCCTCCACTGTGTCTAGTGGCACCCCTCGCCCTCTGATTGCCTGTCTTTGTTTGCAACACCATATACCTAGTGTCTGCTGGTACTCCCGACCCTCCAGTTCCCGGGTTGCAGCTGAATATTGAGCTGCGTTTCCCAGTGCTACCTGGTCCGGTGGGGCAGTTCCCTATGGGCTGCATACAGCCCCAGTCCATGTTGGGGCAGCGCTTCTTGACTTATTGCAGCACCGGTACGCTATCTGAATGAAAATGACAACCTCTCGGTCGGTCGCAAGTGCAGTGTAAACCTTTGCACTCTGCTTTTGCACATATTTGTATATCTAGCCCCTGGTCTCTAACTGCCAGCTTTTTTCCACCCAAGGCTAACACTACCTGCCCAAGTTCACAAAACTTTATTTTTGAACACATATCTTCTTAGCCAGAGCACTGCCCAATTGTCTTGTCGATTATGTATCAATACAAACTTTAAATTACCTTGCATGAACTCCAGGAATGTTAAATATCCATGTTTATTTCCATTTGGTATGGTTATTACATTTACAACGTACTGTCTCAGTAAATGAATGACAGTGAAGACTTTTAACATTATTACATAGCACAAAGTCCAGTCGATAGAAGAAAAAAAAAGTAAGCATGGTTTTGGCTTAAAGGAAACTGTCATAACCTGAGGGTACCCAGTCCCCAAATCCTGAACCCCCCTTCCCCGGATTAGGCTTTTCGCAAGCAAGACACCATTTTTTATGCATTTTAAGTTCCCTTTTTTTTTTTAAATTGTTGTAGAGTCTGGGATGCCACAAACTAGTGTAGGGCTTTCAGGCAGACTCGAAGGGCGTAATGGTCCTTATCTGCCGATAATTTCTATGTTTTGTTATGTTTCCATGAGGGAAAATGGTGAATGCTGCTCCATTCCATTTCATATGAAAGTGTGTTGCCGCACTTCAGAGTCTGGTCAGTCTCACAACTGTATTGTAGCGAGCAGAGCTGCACTGTTCTTTCACATGAAAAGGAACCCCACAGCATCTGCCATTTTCCCGAATCACGGACTTTACAACAACACAAAAAAATTAGGTTAAAATGTGTACAAAAACAGTGTCTTCCTTGTGAAAAGCCTAATGGGGGGTAAGACTCTGGGGGTGGGGACCCACAGATTATGACAGTTTTCCATTAAATTGTTAAAAAAAATAATGAAGCCCATCACAAAAATCTTGTGGATGTCATTGAACACGCTTCCGAGATTTGACATGCACAAGATGGCATGCTGCTTCACTTACTGGTGCTCAGCAGCTCTAATAGGCACTGCCATTCTAGTCTTTCTCATCTAGTTCTGTGTTCCCAGGCTCCTCTAGTATTTCTGTTTACTTCAGTTACGCACGCGTCTAGTCACACAACTAGAATTGCAAGACCTAGAAGCCTGAGTACCCAGAGATGCTTGCACTAACAGGCCCAGAAGTCCTGCAAATGCTGCTTTAAGAAACGGCATGCCATATGAAATTATCCCTTCCAGAAGCTCCGTTAGCAGTGCTGGGAGGAGATGCATGTCGGCCAGTGATTCATAGTACTGAAATCAGAGTAAGAGCAGAAGAAAAAAGGTGTATAGTATGTAATTTGCATATTTAAGACTCCTTCTCTTCTGCTTTCCTTCCAGTTTCAGTACTATGAATATCTCGCTGAAACTCCCCTACTCCCAACACTGTACAACAGAGCAGCTATAATGGCCAGTTTCATGGCATGCTGTTTCTTAATGTGGCAGCTGCAGGTACTCTTCAGTTAGGCTTGTATTCAGTTTAACAGGGACCCCCCCAAAATTTCAGAGGGACTCCCAGATTTTAGCTGAGGACTCCCCCAATTTTGTTTTGTGAACGTCCATGACCCCAAGCAAAAAATCCTACCGAGAGCACTGACACTGAATAAGAGATACTGCATCTCACCTCAGCTATCCTGGGTAAATAAGCAATAAGACATGATAGGGTGGGCATTGAACAGCTATTACAGCATGCCTGGGGTGCAGTGAGGTATGTGGCTGCAGGCCGAGTGCCTTCAGCCCTTGGAAGTGCTGTAATATCTGTTCAGTGCCCACCCCTTTAAGTCTTATAGCACTTATAAAATGGGCTCCTTTTTTTTTCTACTGTTAGAAAAATGTTTGTACGTACAAAAAAGGTTTATGCCAATTTATAATAGTAGTCTTTCCACCTAATACTTAATGACGTCATACTACATAATTACATCACTGGTTTTATGTTGGACAGAGTTTTTCCTCTGTTGACATCAATAGTACTGATTTAATTTTGTTGCCAGCTTGATGCAGAAGCACTACTCCTGTGCCCCTTGTAGAATTTTTTTTTTTAATTGGATGGAGTTGCTACCATTGGATAGGAGAGAGAGAAAGAACTAGATAGCAGGCTGGCACAGTAACAGGAGCAGGTGGGGACTTGTTTAAGCTGCAGGGAGCAGACACACACACACACACACACACACACCACATAGCCGTGTCTGTAGTTCTTCCCCCGCCCTCTCCACCAACAGGCTGTCATAAAATGAGCAGGATGACTAGGGTAAAGAGTACTGATAAAAAAATGAGGCAACAAAAACAAATTCAGAAGCAAAAGAACAGACTTTATTTTTTACACTCAAGATAGCAGTGTGAAGGGCCTGTCTCAGAATGGGAGAACAAGGTTTTCTACAGGTGAAGAATGGTATTGGGGGAGAGAGTGAGAGTGGCTGACAGATCATTACTGAGAGAGAAAGAGAGAGAGAGAGAGAGAGAGAGAGAGACTGTATTTAAGCACATAAACTGACATGGCAGCGCTGGGGCTGACTTTTACACTTTTTTTAGGGGTCTGAAAGAGGAAAGAAGTGTAAAGCAAGCTGCATTAGAGGTTCCTTTATTTGGTGGGTAAACATCCGTGATGAGCCGTGTTTGCGATAAAAAATATATGGCTGTATTTGAAACACCAGAATTCTACCAGCTCCTTGATTTTTTCCCACAATGTGGTCCTACTTTTGGGGACTTGTTTTTACCTGTGCATCGAACAGATTTGATGCACAGATAATAACCAATCAAAAAGCAGAATTTTCGCTCTCCGTTTTATAAATTCAGTATAAAAATGTGCAAAAACAGGACTCCATTGCCGATGACATACTGCATCTCATGTCATCTATTCTGTGTAAAGACACAGGTATGCACTTGTGATTCCATAACACCATACATGCTGTCACACCTCACGATTACACGTTCCCATTCAAGCTGTCACACCCACCGACCCCATTTATGCGGTCACACCCGGCAACCAACCTCATTCTCCATGCATGATGTCACACCCACTGACCAAATAAACATGCACTCCGACACCCATTGACCTGAAACCATATACACCGTGCCACACCTCACAAAACCATATACCCAGTGTCCTCATACCCCATGCACGTTGTCACACCAACTCACACCATACTTCACGCATGCTGTCACAACCGCTGACCAATTCTATACTCCAATGCATGCTGCTATGTGGTCTGTTGGTGTGACATGTGCTATGGGAGTGGTGGGTATGATAACGTACAGGGGGAATGGATCTGTGAGGTGTGACAGCATAGTGCTGGTACTGAGTCAGGGAGTATGACAGAGTATATAGAGATGATGTGTGTGATAAGTGTATGCGGTAAGTGAGTGTGACAGTGTGAATGGGAGCATGACGTTGGTTAGTGGGTGTGGCAGCATGTGTGGCTACCTACACCCTGTTAAACCCTGTGAGATACTTGTAGTTCTTGATCATGTCACCTGTCTCTTCTCTTCAAGGGGGTACATGTCAGGATCCCTCCCTGGATCACTCCACAGCCCCTGTACCTGAATCTCCACCCAGACGACCACCCTTCCTGCAACTTGGCACTCCCTCAGAACCATCTTTTCCACCCATATCTGTCATCCACTCCCACTGGCCCTGAAACCCTAAACACAGCTTAACCACCCTTCAAGTACCCTGATAAGCATTCCCTAAGCTGTCCCCCGAGCTGGAACTACACCCATACCCTGGACCAGCCTCCTACCACCTAAACCACCACCTACCAGAAGAGACTCTTCCCTAGATGAACACACTCTGTGTCTATACTGTTACAGTCCATTCAGGTCAAGCCTCAAACTTTTAACCCCCTTACCCCCAGCATGTTCCCATGCCCACCCTCACCACAGCCATTGTGGATGGCTATCAATCCCCACCTGCCTTAACACCCCCTTCCCTCAGCTGTTGTGGCAGTCCTCCCATCACAGCCACAGGTTACAATGCCCACTCTGAAGAAATGGATGGCATACGGAATGAGGGTCACCACTCCCTCACAAGTAGTTACTGGGCACATTGCAGCGATACAGATATACATCTCGACCACCTTTCAAGGACCTTGACCAGCATCCTCGCTCTAAAAGCTACCCCCCCCAAGCTGGAACTCCATCCATACCCAGGACCAGCCTCCTCACACCTAACAGAACAGTCTCTCCCCCAGATGACCACACTCTGTGCCTCTACCTTTACAGCCCAAACATTTGACCCCCTCATTCATGGTATGTTCCCTGGACACCCTCACCACAGCCACTGTGGATGGATGCCAGTCCTCACCTGCCTTGATGCCTCCCCTGTACACACACACACACACACACACACACAGTTCTTGTGACAGCCCTTCCATCATAGCAACAAGTTACAATGCTAACTCTCAAGAAATGGATAGCATACTGAATGAGAGCCACCACCCCGTCACAAAATGCTAATTACTGGGCATAATGCAGCAACACAGACATACATTAAAATATATAGTGCAGTGTAGGTTTTTATTCATTTTAATGTGAAAACAGTGATATAAAATGCATTAGAACACAGTTTTCTTGTGTTATTCATCATCTACTGCTGAAGAAGCTGAAGAAACTACCCCTCCCCCCACACACAGTAGAACATCACATATTAAAATCACTGTTAATCCATTCCTAAAAACATGTAAACTGCAGTGCTACCTTGACCCAGTAATGCAAACAGCATCGATTGATCCCCGGCTTCACAAAAAATTAAATCCACACGTATTTTGCCATTTAAATTACTTTTATTGCTATTATTCTGCTGCAAACTGCATAGACTAACATGACCAGCAAGGTGCTTCCAGCACAGGTTTGCCCACCAAAAGATGGCGACGCGCTGAATGTACTTACGCTAGGCACTGCCGATGGGCGTTGCCATTCTAGTCTTTTTTTCTGAGTTCTGTGCCTCAAATGCTCTGCAGTGTGCTTGCGTGTTGTTAGTGTACCGTAATACCTGTAATCTGAAAATAAATGCTTTGGGGGCCCGGAGTGCTCAGGTATCACTGTAATTCCTTGATTTTATCTAATGAAACCAGAAACATTGGAAGAAAATATTTGATTCCCAAAAGGAAAACAATACAATAAACTCTGGCAGCTTCCCATTTTGAAGGCATGGAAGTAAAAAAAAAAAATTAACTTTTTATGCAACAATTTTTTATACTAAAAGTTTGTATGAGAGGGCATGTGGCGATTGTGTAGAACAATGGACTACTGCTGTTAGCCTAGCGCAAAGCTACAAAGAATACAGCGTAATTTCGTGGCATGCTTGTGTTGCTGTGCTGTGCTATACTGTAGCTGCACTACGCTCGTGTTGTGCTGCTTGCTGACTGCTGTTGAGTTTGGTTTTGTCAGTTTATTTGAATTGGGGGGCTTTGCCCCTACACGCCTTGTTTTTTAACATGGGGTGTGTGGGGAGCAAAAGCCTCCCAACAAATAAACTTATAGTAAACTTGTTCTGCATAGAACTGGAATTGAAGGAAAAGTGTTGTTGTACCACAGTTCAACGTTCATGGAACGCGGTAATACCATACTGTGGTACAACAGCATATTGGCTGTTTTTGAGGGTGCACGAGCCAGCAGTTTAAATGAAAAACCACTGCGTGCACATCTCATAATTCAAACAGTAAATTTTCTGACAGGATGGTGGCAGTGGTTTTTCCAAAGTGGCCGAGGAGTTCCAAGTATTTTTTTATTTTATTGTTATTCTTACGGGGTCACTATACACTATAAAAAATACTGGCTGGGCAACTGTGCCCAACCAGCCTAAGCTACCACCTCGGGGTTCTGATTCTGTGTGACCTCTTGAGCTTAAACTCCACGAGGTCTAACAGGAATCAGAATACTGGTAGTAACACAAAACTAATTGCGCACAGTGCCAATCGTATTCTCTATATAAAAAGTAACTGACAGGCCGATGTGGCATAGAACGTGCCATGAGTGGGCAAGTAGCATAACTTGAGTGCTGTGCTAATAGCGATGGTCCAATGTTATACACAATCCCCGAATCTATGACCTCTGAGTCCTGGTTCACATCTCTGCCTGGTGATTGTACAGGACCCACCTGGTTGAGGAGGTTGGGTTTGTTCCATCTCCTAAGGCGGGTTTGTCCTAGAACAAGTAAGAAATAGAAAAGTGCCTCCACCCAGAGGAAGTAACTGGGCCAGATGCTTTGTGCAGTACCACCCCCTGGAATGCAGTACTAACCCACTTCCCTACACTGGACTGGACCACCCCTCTGGGGACCAATAAGACAGTGGTTACCTTCACCAATAAACATTTCAATCAGGATATGCAAACTGGTAATACATATAGAAGTGAAATTAAACAAAATAACAGGCCTAGAAGCTGAAAGAAAAGAGGGGGTTAGACAGTTGAAAGTCATCTCAAGCAGTGCCCCCTGGGAGCCACTGTACTGTGGGTATCTACCACCCTCTCTGATCCTCCACCAGTGATGAAGCACCTGCCCAATCAAGGGGCACAAAAGGATGAATTGTACCACATAGACTACAGTAAATTCTTTGGCTGGTACCAGTACTAAAACTATGATTTCAAGTATGATACAAGACCCAGTGACTCTGGGTAACTAGGAATTACGTTGACGTCCCAGTGCAGGCCTGGTAGCTACATTGCTCGAGTTCTTTTGGTAGTGCACTTGATGAAATTTAGCAAGTTTGCAGTTTAACCCCCAACTGGCCATACTGTGCTAGCGCAGTTTAAAGAACTTAACATTCAAATGGAAAATGCTTGAAAACTCATTTGTAAATCCAAATTGGAAAAGTACAAAAAAAAATCCTTGCCAGCAATGCCAGCACTCACATGAACCACAAATGCAGCAGCTCAGTGGAAGCAGGGAACAGCACACAGCAGGTTGGGCAGCAGTCAGGAACAGGCCACACCGGCCTGGGGGGAGAAGCACTCCAGATTCTCTCAGATGTTTTATTATTTATTTAGTTATTATTTTGAAAATTGGTGACTGGGAAGGTGCACTGACCCAAGTCTCATTTCCAGGTGCGACCAAGGGGAAGGGAACAGGGGCGGCAAATACATACCCATGGATATAGTACACAGTTAATGCAATTACATAGCATTGACACAGTTCACAGTTACAGTAAAGTGGAATAGAGTACACAGTTAAAACTCAGGCATTTTAGCTACACCTGCACTGGGGTAGGAGGCAAATGTAAGGGGGCAGTCGGGGAAAACAGGAGTGGGGGAGGGAAGGAGTTTCAGTTGCTACTGGAGGAAACAGGAGGTAGTCAGATGGAGGGAGGATGAGAGTAGGTTCCAGAGTGAAGAGAAATGATAGTAAAAGGCTGACTGCCCAGCAGAGGAGAGGGGATGAGGAATGGTGAAAGTGCGAGGATCCCTGGAGCAGAGGAAACAGGAGGCAGAGGGGATGGAGGAGTGAGGAGAGGCAAGAGGGAAGGGACTCAGACTAGTATCTGGATATGAATGAGGCACAGTGGTTCTGGTGACCTAAAGGTAGAGGAAGAATGGATAAGGAGGAGTAGAGTGAGCATAGGTGGGTATGAGAGGAGTTGGTAGCAAAATGACAAGGTGTCGTAGAGGGTGTCCAGTCTGGTAAGGGAGGTGGAGGGAGTGGTGCTGTAGACCACATCTGCATAGTCAAAGACCGGGAGCACCATTTTGGTGACAAGCTAACGGCATACCTGCTGAGACTGACAGTCTTTATTGCAGTACAGGAAACCACGTTTACGGTAGAGCTTAGGGTGGATGGCATCAGTGTTGGCAGAGAACTTAAACTTGCTGTCTAGCCACCCACTGAGGAATTTGAATGAGTGAACCACTTCAAGAGGGGTGCCATCCAAGTTGGAGAAGACAGGTAGAGTTCTGAATCTGGCCAATTTCTGACTGCTGCCATAGGTCATGTACACAGGGTTTGTTTTGTTTGTGTGTTGACCCAGAGCTGGTTGGATTGAAACCAGCTCAGGACATGATGGAAATCTTGCTGAAGCAGAGCTTCCATGGTTGTAGTGGAGGGACCAGATGTATAAATGACTATGTCATCCACGTGCATGTAGATAATCGAGTTGACACAAGCTGTGGGACAGTTGTTAAGGAAGATGTAGAACAGGATAGGCTTCAGGATGGAGACCTGTGGGACTCGGACCTGGATTGGAAGTGGCAGTGACAGGGCACTACCAATCTGTACTGACTGCAGATGGCCAGGGAGGTAAGAATGAAACCAATATACAGCAGGAACTGAGAGGCCAGCAGAACTCGGCTTACCCAGGAGGACAGGGTGGGACACCAAGTTAAAGGCCTTGGCCAGATCGATGAAAATGACAGATGTGCTGTGCCCCGATCCATCGCTGAGAAGATAGAATCAGTTACATGTAGCAGAGAGGAGATGGTAGAGTATTGCTTCTGGAAGCCAGACTGGACAGGGAGAGAAAAGTGGTGGAGGATAGTAAATCACTCTAGTGTGGACAAGCTTCTCTTGCATTCTAGCAAGGAAGGGGAGGAGGGAGATTGGCTGGAAGTTACCCAGGGAGGAACGATCCCCCCCCCCCTTGGTGTAGTAGAAGAACTTTGGCCAATTTCCAGGACTGAGGGACAGCATTGAGGCAGAAGGAGAGGATGAGTAACTGAGTCTGTGGATGTGCTATGGCAGGTGCAAAGATTTGGAGTAGTTTAGGATCCAGTCCATCAGGACTGGATTTGTGTGGGTTGAGGGAATAAAGCAGAGTAAGGGTTTCCTGGATAGTAATGGGGAAGAGGAAAACTGTGGAAGGGAGGCGAGAAGAAATGTGAGGATGAGTGAAGGAAGTTGGAGGGTGAGTGGAAAGAAGAGGAGGGGTCGGACACTGGTGAACCATTTAATAGAAGGACTGGAGGGGCAGACTGAGTGGGAGGGTCAAAAGGAAGTAAATTACATTCCAGAACTTTCAACATTGAGGGGGCATTAAGATTGTTCTGAACATTGGCCTTAAAATACTGTGAATTCACAGCCAGAACAGCCTTAGTACTGGAGTTCTAGATAGTCCTGTATATAGCCGTGCTTACATGGTTGATGTGCTGCCACTTCTTTAATGCTGCAATCTACGCTTTAGCACTGGAGTCGATTAGATGCTGTGTCCACTCGACCCCTCATAGTTTCGATGCAGACCTGTGCTGGAGAGGGGATGTGTGAGTCTGGAGTTGGGCGATAACTGTACCTGGGAGCTTACAGATTAACTGGAGTATGTCTATCATGCCAGTAATCAAAACCTGTATTAATCTAATTATTATGAGTCTTAATTACTAGCATGATAGAAATATTCTAATTACTCCATAAGCTCCTGGGTACAGTTAATGGAAGTGGAGATCTGAGCAGAGAGAGAACTTTGTAGTTCAGAGTACAGGCAGAAGGGGGAATAATGTTATACTCTGTGCTCCAGAATGCCAGGATAAGAACCAAAACATATATTGAACTGAACTTCCGGGTTGTGGTCATTGGCATCAGTGATGAGCAGAGGAGGAATCTGGGAGTCTCCCACTTGTGAGCTGGAGCTAGTGGCACAGTCTGTCCACATGACTGCTTAAGCTGCTTGCTCCAGTCAGTGTCCCCAGGCTTTGTGCAGATACTGGAGTGACATAAGGAGCTGCTTGCTGAGATTTGGTAAGTGTCTACATGGCTGCGTTTGCGCAGGAACAATACAGGCACTCATGTTGCTCTGGTGCAAATGCAACCATGTAAATAGGCCTTAAGAGGAAGTCAGGAAAGGACTGAGATAGTTTGAAATGTGGCAAGGTGCAATCATGAGACTTGCACTGATCAGTGATATTCGAGGGGTGATGGTGATTTTTGATCCTGAATTTTCTGAGAGGGGTGTGCTTGTCCCATATAGAGGAGAAAATGGAATGAAACAGAGAGGGCATTGTCGATATCTTTCGCAGTGTGTATGGCTGTCCAGTTTTCAGCAGCAAGATCACGCAAGAGAGCTGAAGCATTGTGTCAGTGGAGGGACCTTGTCCAGATGTATTTAGGGGAGGATGGTGGACGCCAGATCTTCCTGATGCACAACATCATGCAGTGGTCACTGACAGTGTCCATCAAGATTCCTGCTACTACAATATGGTGGGGGTGGGATGGAGGAGAGAACCAATCCAGAAATAAATGGTTATGAGAGTGGGGGGGGGGGGTTGAACCTTGTGGGTTCAGTGATGATTTGTGTGAGATTTAGGGACTCAGTATTGTGGGTAGTTAGCCAGGATAGCCAATTGACATTAGTCCCCTAGCAAGATGAATTCACTAGTAGACAATTGAGACATGATGGCAGAGAGGGAATTGACACCTCATGGCCCTGTTCAGCCTATCATTAGAGACAAGAGCTGTACCAGGTTACTGGAAGAGACCAGATATGGTCCTTTTCCACAAAGGAGGAGTACAGAAGAGGCTGGAAACTACTGGTTGGTCAGCCCAACTTCTATAGTGGACAAGGTAATGGAATCACTGCTGAAGGAAAGGATAATTGAACACCTTGACACGAGTGGCCTGCTGGACCCAGGACAACATGGATTCACCACAGGGAGGTCCTGCCAGACAAACCTAATAGAGTTTTTTTATTGGGTGACTGAGGTGGTGGGCCAGGTCGGGGGCAGTAAACATGGCCTAACAACAAACACAAATAAAGCAGTGCTATAATATATATAATATATATATATATATATATATATATATATATATAATACTGTCTGGTTTCAAATAAGCATTGGGGGAGTGGGGGTGAGATCTAGGACACTGGCAGTGGACTTCAGGGGGCAGACTTTATGGGCATGGGAAATATTCTCAAGGATCACTTGAAGGGATTACCTCAACAACAAGTGTGGAAAGGAGATGGGAGGTCATAAACGGGACTTCAGGAGGCAGTCAGGATCTGCACTAAGTTGAAACGTAAGGGAGCAAGGTCACATAAACCATGCTGGTGGTCCAGTGAGGTCCAGGTAGCAGTCAGAGAAAAGAAGGCTTACAAAAAATATAAAACAACAAGAGGGATAGGATATGAAATGTACCAGCTTGCATCTAGAAAAGTCACCTGTATGGTGAGGGAGCTAAGTCCAGTAAAGAGCAACTGGCACAGGGATACATGGAGGGGAAAAGGGTTCTTCGGTACATTGGGGAGCGGAGAAAAACTAAGGGCCATCTCAGCAGATTGAGATCAGAAGGAGGGTGGGTGGAGAGCGAGGACCAGGCAGAGGTATTTAAGTACTTTGCCTCTGTGTTCACTAGGGAGGGATGGGATATCTACAAAGCAAGGCACAAAGGGATAGAAGCGGCAGGGAGTGGACTAGAGCAACAGAAATGGAGCAAAAGGGAGGGAAAGGTACCCCAGGGGTGTCACATCTGGATAAGGATAAAAAGACCAGTAAGGTGGAGGGGACGGATGATGCCATCCCCATCAAAAGGTGTGGTTTGCCCTCAAGGCCCTAAAGAAAGACAAATCTCCTAGGCCAGATGGCATTCATCCGAGAGTACTATGGGAATTGGCGGACATACTGGCTGCACCCCTGGCGGAGCTTTTCAACAGGTCACTTGAGACAGGGAGGGTACTCTAGGATTGGCGTAGAGGCACATGTGGCACTAATCCATAGGGGGTCAAGGAAGACCAGAAACTATAGACCCATCAGTTTAACCTGTGGTGGGAAAATTAATGGAGAGTATACTAAAGGAATGATTTGGGGTTTACTGGAGGAGGTGGGAGGTCTGGATAGTCGGCAGCATGGGTTTGTGCCAGGTAGATCATGTCAAACCAACCTTTGTGGAGTTCTATGAATGGGTAACATCAGAACTGGGCAGAGGTAGCCTGTGGATGTATTATTCTTGGACTTCAGCAGGCGTTTGACTCTGTCCCCACAATGGTCTGGTGGAGAAACTGATGGGGTTAGGAGTAGGCCCTTTGATGGTCAGATGGATTGAAAACTGGATAGCTGGGCACTCAGAGAGTAGTGGTCTGTGGGGAGCTCTCGAACCTACAGAGGTTGGTAGTGGGGTACCACAGGGCTCGGTCCTGGGTCCAATCCTGTTTAATGCATACATATCAGACATCAGGGATGGTATAGGGTGTGAAATGAGTCTCTTCGCGGATGACTCCAAGATGGGAGCAGTAGTTGAGGGAGAAGAGGGGAGGTTGGCCTGCAAGACCTGGACACCCTGGAGCTGGGCTCACACATGGAATTAAATTTCAATATCACCAAGTGCAAGGTGTTGCATCTTGGTGGAAACCTAAACACAGGTACACCCTGGGAGGGAGGTGCTGGAAGCCTCAACAGGGAAAAAGACCTAGAGGTCATGGTGGATACATGTATGAATAACACTGAGCAGTGCAGGAGAGCTAGCAAGGCAAACAGGATGTTGGGATGCATCATAAGGAGGATCACCTCTAGGAGCAAGGAAGTGATTCTGCCGCTGTACAATGGACTGGTTAGACCACACCTTGAGTACTGTGTACAGTACTGGAGACCACACTTGAAGAGGGACATACAGCTCCTGGAGAGGGTACAGAGGAGGGCAACAAAGATGATACGAGGGCTAGGGGATTTGACTTACGAGGACAGACTTGAGGAGCTCTGCCTGTTTTCATTGGAGGAGAGGAGAGACAGGGGGACATGATTGAGGTCTTCAAGTACCTCAAGGGAATAAATAGGGTAAACATGGAGGGGATCTTTAGACTAAAGCAGGGAGGCATCACCAGAGGGCATGGTTTGAAGTTCAAGGTGGAAGGGTGAGGGGGGAAAAGAGGAGGAGGTTTTTCACTGAGAGGGTGGTGGACCCTTGGAATGCTCTGCCTGGTGAGCTGGTTCAGAGATCCACAGTGGAGAGCTTTAAGAGAGGGTGGGACAGACACAGAAAGTGGATGTATCAGATGATGGCCTGTCCCGGGGGGGTGGGGATGGATGATAGGGGTTTCTGGAGCACAAGGGATGGGAGGGTCTCGGCACCCAACTAAGGATCTAGGTTCGAGCAGACTTGATAGACCATAAGGCCTAATCTGCTGGCAAATAGTATGTTAGTATGTTAGTATGTTATAACTGGCTCCAAAATTAAAGTAATTTAATGAAGTGCTTCCAAACAGACAGTTACCCTGGCGCTTCGAGGGATCCAACCCTCTTCATCGGGGGTGGAGTCAAATTTAGACATACACTTTTAAATAGTAAAAAATACATTGACGTCACAATCATGTGATAAAGAAAAACAAGTGAAAGTTATTTAACATTCTAAGTTAATATACCCTCATTATGAAAAACGTGTGATGTAAAAAAATCTTTACAAGATGATGATAGAAAAATGCACTTGTCAACAAATAAATATTATATAACGAAGTGTGCTGTAGAAAGTCAAAGATAAACTTAATTTGAATTAACCCATCATGAAGACAGTCTTATGTATACAGTATACAAGATAAGCATCGCCATTAAAGGCGCTCGCTATTAGTTGTGGACAAGGTGCATGAAAATCATCATCTTAAGTACAGGGTCAAACTTGTAGTATACACAATACAATATTTCATTTTATTGTGAAATAGTTGCCTGATAATGTGTGACTCCAAAATAACAATAAATGTATGAACTCATTTGTTGCTAACTTCACAAAAAATTCGCAAGCTTAATTAACCACACCCCACTCCGTCCAAGCCTCCTTCCCTACTTTCTCCTTCCTCCATGTGACCCGGCCAATGTTTACAACGCGTTACACGCCCTAAACCCTTATAAGGGTAAATGTCCCAATCGAAGGACTTGTAAAATACTTTTCCTGGCAGCCCCTGCCATTGTCTTCCCCCTTGCCTCGCTTTTCAACCTTTCCTTCTCTCTCGCTTCTATCCCAGCTGAGTGGAAACATGCCACAGTCATCCCCTTGCTGAAAGGTGGGGACCCTTCCTCCCCTGGTAATTACCACCCTGTCTTCCTCCTCCCCATCCTAGCAAAACTCCTTGACTCCTCCTCTTTCTTTACACCTTACCAGTCTTGGTTTTGGAAGTTCCAGTCCACCACCACTTCCCTCCTGAGGCTCACTGACTCCATCCTCACCAGTATGGATCAAGGCCACACCACCTCCACCATTCTTGTTGACCTTGCAAAGGCTTTCGACTCTGTATCTCACCCCCTCCTCCTACCCAAGCTCTCCCTCGCTGGGCTCTCTTGGGAGGCCACCAGTTGGTTCCACCCCTATCTCTTAGGCAGGACACAGTCT
This sequence comes from Neoceratodus forsteri, assembly GCA_016271365.2. Lineage (NCBI taxonomy): Eukaryota > Metazoa > Chordata > Ceratodontiformes > Ceratodontidae > Neoceratodus > Neoceratodus forsteri. Next base: position 1,081,299,797 of record CM057449.1, read on the forward strand.
GTCAGGACTGGAAACTCCATCTCTACCTCACTCCCCATCTTGGTTGGTGTCCCCCAAGGCTCAGTCCTTGACCCACTACTGTGCTTCATCTTCCTCAATGATTTGCCCTCTGCCTGCCCAGACACCTCCATTCACATGTATGCGGAGGACACTAGCCTGTATGCATCCAGCCCCCCATCCTCTGATGTGGCAGCCAGACTTCAGCGCAACTTTGATGATAACCAGCTCTGGCTTTGCTCAAATCAGTTATTCCTGAATGCTAAGAAGACTGTCTCCATGACCGTCAGCACAAGGCAGAGACTCTCTTGGCTCGCCTTTCTCTCCCCACCTTCCACACCCTGGATGGGTCTAAGCTGGAGAACTGCACCTCCTTTACTGTAGATACCTCAGGATCTGGCTTGACCAGCACCTCCACTGTTCTGTACATATCAAGACCATTCACAAGAAGCTGCATCCCAAGCTGGGAGCCCTGTATCACAACCGTGGATGTATCCCGCTGCAGGTTCGCCATGCTATTGTAGAGAAAGTGATTCTGTCAATTTTTGACTACAGGGTCATAGTCTACAGTGCCGCTTCCAAAACTTCCCTAACCAGACTGGATACCCTCTTCCACTCTTTCTGCCGTTTCACCCTTGACTGCCCTCCCAGTACCCACCACTGTGTCCTCTACCAATCTCTGCACCTCCCCTCTCTTCAGGATAGAAGGCTATCCCACTGTGCTAGGCTTATGGCCAAGTTCTGGACCCAGTTCCTGCCCAGTACCTCTCTGCAGCCCTATTATCGTCTCCCCTCTTCGCACTCCCTTAGGCACTATGACACCTGCTCCTTCGCCATCTCACACAAATCCACCACTGCAGGCCAAGCAGCCTTCTCATGCCGCATGCCTAAACTGTGGAACTCGCTCCCCTTGGCCATTCGTCATGCCTCCTCCGCACACTACCTCAACTCTGTCCTCAAAGCCCACTTCAGCTCCACATGCGCATGTATCTAATCCCTCTATTTCCCTGACTTAGGCCTGAGCACTTGCTACCTGTCTGGCAAGGATGTCAGTTCATGCTGCCTGATTGAAACATCTGGCTGTGTTATATTTGGACTTGCTGTAATCATCTCTGATTGTTGTAGCATAAGTAATTTCCAGTTGCACTGTATCTTAATATCTGTTGTATCTGTGTAAAATGTACTGTTCCTTTCTGTATGCTATATATTATTTTTACTGTTTCCATGTTTCCCCCTCCCCAGGACACATCTGGAATCGTGCAGTTTGTCTGCTCAGTATGTCTTCCTGGTAAAACTTTTAAATAAATTAAATTTGAAGATCTAAGTTCATAATCTAATGGCTAATATATAAATTAAATTTTAAATCATGCCACAGATAGTAATAAACATCAACCCCGGTGATAAAGACTCATAATATAAATCACAGTGCGGCACAGAAGAAGTTCATAACCACTAACAGAGCTAGTCAGCATAGAAGTATTATAAATACATTGTTAAATCAAGTTCTCTGTTTAATCCTCTTGAATGTACAGAATCTAGGTTGTAAATCTATCCTGATTCTTATTTTAGCAGTATTTTAACTCAAGCTCCCCTTCTAATCTGTGGCTTAACATGTTCAAGTAACATAAATTTCAAGTCAGATGTATCTTTACGGTGAATGTCAAAAAAATGCATACCCAAAGCTGAATCTAAATTTTCATTTTTTTTTTAGCATAATTTGTTTATTAAGTTTTCCATAAAAAGGAACAATGACGAACATTCCAATACATCATACCAACAAACACACATGTTTAAAACCTTCTTACTACAAACAGTTCATGTAGAGCTACTGCATATAACTATATACATGGATCCAATTCATAACAAAGTGATATTTCCTTATTCAGTACCTAAAAATGCTAATTAACATTGAATACATGACCTACACTTACATAAGGGACAGTCACTCGGAGGGAAAAGCAATAATAAAAAAAAATGTATAGTACCGTGTCGGTGATTAGGGAAGTACAGCTTTAGGGAGGCTGTGGCCCATCAATCTGCATAGAGGAGCTTAAATTAATGAAGTCCCTCCCAAAGTATTTGGGCCTCCCCTGGTGACAATGAAGATATGAAGGGGTCTTACATAAGGAAAAACGTCTTGGCTCTCCCCTGGACTACATATGACAAGCGCTCCTAGGCCAGTGTTAGGATAGCCAGGCTCTGCCACTGTGCAACTGTAGGTCTAGTTCTAGGCACCCATGTATTTAATATACAGTGCCTGGCTAGAATCAGTAGTACTCAGACTCATCTTGTCAGGAGCCCCCAACTGTCAGGTCCCATATTTTCAATCCCAAAAAGAAGCAGCGGGGGGCCTTTGGAAGCTGATGCCCCATCACGGTGCCCACCTCCCGGGCAATATTTGACCAGACAGTCTGAAGGACCAGGCAGGCCTAGAAGAAGTGGTAGTAATAGCCCAGATCTATACCGCATCTCCCACATAGCGGAGACACAGTAGGGTTGAATTTATGAACCACCATAGGGAGGCAGTAGACCCTCTGTACAAACTTATAAGCTGACACTTTATAGTTATTACATATCAGTATCCCTTGGTGCATCCCCAGAATCAAGTCCCAATTCTGCTTCTGAATATCTATACCTAGTTCACTCCTCCACAAATGTTTGGTTGTTTGGGTAAGGTCCGGGAGAAGGTTCCTTCCCAGCTCCATTGCCTTGGGGATCAGTCCTTCAGAGTCTCTTTTAGGCATGAGAATAAGATTTTCCAGCTGCGTTAGGGCAGACTTGGTCCCTGGCTCCCTGCCTAACCCCTTAACATAGGCCCTCACCTGTAAGTAGCAAAGAAACTGATTATGCGGTAGCCCAACTCCACCCTGGAGCTCTTCAAATGAATACAAACCCTCCCTCTTCCGTAAAAGTCCAACACAAGTTAGACCCCTCCTCTCCCATTCCTGGAACCCACCGTCTGCTAAATGGGACAAAAAAGGGGTTAGCAGCAACTGAGAGTAGCAGTGTTTCTTCCCCCGTGGCTCCCCCTTCTCTCTGAATCAGGGCCCAACTCTGTAGTACAGCAGTCACCAGTGGGTTAGGGTGCTCCAGTCTAATATACGCCCACTGGCTGTTCTTCCCAAGGTAGGCCGACAGTCACCCCAGACATTTCACCTCCTCCAATCCAGCCATCCTGCCTCTACTTGCTTATTGACCCAGGTTTTCTCATCTTGTGTCCCTGATGTGTTCTAACAGTCATTCTTTCGCTTGCCTAGTGGTCATTCCAACATGAGTTAAATGGCAGGAACACTGGGCAAAATACACTACAAAAGGAGTGGAACAATTAATGAATTCCTTAATTTCAACATTTGAATTATTTATGGGATGCACAAAATCTTTGCCCTGAATAATTTATCATCATGCCATACAATGTCCACATTTATAGTATCCTGCTGGTTGTGCTGGTAACCATGAATATAGTCTTACTGGATCTGTTGAGTAGTGACTATGGCTAAGATAACTACCCAAATTATTTGCTCAACTATATGTTACCTGAGGAGGTTGTCCAGAAAGGCCTAAAATATTGCACTGCTCCAATAGATGCCAGTTTTTAAGCACAGTATGTTTCACCTGAGGGGTTATGTTGTATTCTAAAATACAGTTAATCACAGGAATATTGTTATAATCTTTAGTTTTTGGTGTGAGCAAAGAGCTTCTGTCCAGTGCAGATGCTCTGCTCATAGCATCATCCAGAATATGTTTATCATAGCCCCGTGCAGTGAGTCTATCATGCATTTCTAGAGCTTGCTTTAAAAATTATTCCTCTGAGGAACAATTTTACCACAGGCATAGAAATTGTCCATATGGGACAGAATGGACCAGAGCATGTATGTGCACTTGTAGCATATATAATGGAATTGCCTGCTGTTTGTTTTCTGAAACATTCAGTAATAACAATACTACTAGGTTTAGACATTAAGTGTAAATCAAGGAGTGAAATGTCCCTACTAATTTCAGAAGTAAAATTTAAATTCAGATTGTTTTGGTTAATCCAAGTGACAAACTCACTGGCTAGCTGTTCGGTGAGATCCCACACTATCAGCAGATCATCAATATATCTACTCCAAGACAATAATGTCAGAATATTGATTGTTATCAGTAAAGATGACATTGTTTTCCCACCAACTTAAATAAAGGTTGGCATAATTTGGTGCAACATTCAAACCAATAGCTTTCCCAACAAGTTGTAAATAAAACTTGTTTTTGAACAAAAAGAAATGATGTTGTCTACTGCTGCAACCTGAAATTTGGAAGGGAGCATGCACTTAATTACCGTAGCATTGAGTGTTTCCTTTAATGCTCTAAGTCCCAAAACATGCGGTATACATGTATAAAGTGAGTTTACATCGATGCTAATCCATAGGTAATTAGGTTGCCAAATAAACTTATCGAATTTCTCCACAATATGCATGGAATCTCATGTATAGGATCTTAGGTTAAGCACTAGGGGCCGGAGATAAAAATTGCAAAAACATGACAAATTCTCAGAATGAGAACCAATACCCAATATAATCGGGCGGCCAGGGGGACAGGACATGTTTTTATGAATCTTGGGCAAATAATAGAATGTGGGGATGGTTGATGTTTGAACTTTTAAATATTGGCTCTCTTTTTCGGATATAAAACCCCTTCTCTTTATGTCATCAATCAAATCAAACAGTTGGGGCTGAAACTGTAATGCAAGGTCTCTATCTAAAATGAGATAGGTGTTTGCATCTGATAATAAGCTCAAAGCTTCTTTTTCATAGTCTCCCCTGGTAAGAATGATGACATTGCGTTCTTTATCAGCTTCTCTAAAATTACATCAATTCTGTTTCTGAGGTCTGTTAGAGCCTGCCTTTCTAAAGATGTAAGTTTTTTTGTACTATCAAACCATTTTTTATTGAATAGTTTTTCCACTTTGTTAATGACTACCCTTTGGTTTGTGGAGACGCAGGGTCTGGGGAGGGGGGCAAAAACAGATTTGGGTATGAATTGTTTTTTTCTTATTGGTATTTCTAATGCCTAACTTAATTGTCTCAATAGCATTGGTATTCACAGAATCAGTTACAACGGTATTGCCATGTATATCAAAATCAATTAAGTCTAAATCACCTCATGAGTTAGCATTTTCGTGCAATACATCATTTGTCTCTTCCAATGCTGTGATTAGATCTGTAAAATTATCAGAATTAGAGCTGTCATTGACTAATGTGTTAATATTGCCCCCCCCCCCCAAATTTCCTTATTTGCAAAGTAGCACAAGTTGATTTTTTCTGAAAAACTTAAAAAATTTGACTTAAGGCTTAAATTTATCAACTTTAGGAGAGGGCACAAAACTAAACCCTATCTCAAAACATTTAGGCTGGCCCGGTGGCGCTGAGGGTTGAGGTGCTGAATGCCACACCTTGCGCCACGCTGGCAACCCGGGTTTGGGAATGGACTCGGGTCAGCGGGGGTTGGCCGGGAGAGGGAGGATTGAGCATCCCAACAGATGCTCTCCTCCCTCAGGGGTGGGATACCAGGGGTGCAATATGCACCCGACATCCTGAGAGAGTCAGGTGGGAACATGGGCTCTCGGGGGCTGGCGCTCTGTTCACGGGAGTCGGGAGAGGGATGCTGTTGGGCGCTTGAGAGAGATGTGCATCAGCACGTCGCCTCTCTGGACGTTCGTCCTCGTGCCAGCGTCTCAGGAGGCTGGGTTAAAGGGGGAGCACAGAAAAACGGATAATCCCCATGGTGGTCCTAGATGACAACTGCTCCACCCAAGACCACCAATTCTGGGACAGACCCCGCTGTGCAGGATAGGAGGGAGGAAGAAGCACTCTAGGGGCAGGTCCTGGAGCAGTGGTCCGGAGGGTATGAGCAGTCAGAAGGAGTGGACACCGAGGTAGGAAGGCAGGATAAATAAAGAGTTAAAAAAAAACCCCCAAAAACATTTAATTAATTCTCAGAAAAAAACAACGTTACTCAAATTTACAATTTCTTTATGTTCTTCGATCAAGTTTGTCTGTTTTCTGGACCTTCTTTGAGACCTTACCCCCGTCATTTGTCCCATCTTGTTTTCCATCTTGCTGCTTCTTTTCTAAAAAAACAACTTTTTTGTTTTCTCCTGCATTAGAAGATGTAGAAGCGCCCTGCTCAGAGCTTATTTCCTCAGGACGTGATTCTGCAGCAGATTACTTTTTGTTGTTCTTCCAGTTTGTTTCTGCTGCATCCTCTGTTCCTGTACTCACCGGTACTGTGCTGTCTTCCTCTGCTCTGTGAACATGAAGGCCTGTCCCATACAAAAATCTGTCCTGCAGCGTAATCCTGAAGATCGCGTAAATGTTTGGTTTCTTTATGTTTGACAATTTCTCTTTCAAATTTGTTAAGTTTCTTGTTTAATTCCAATTCTTTTGATTCAAGCAGTGGATGTGTTTTGAGTTTACTCAAATCTTTCTGAGCTACAGTAACTCAATTTCTGTTTTTGCTCATTCTACCAATTTATGATTGCATCCCCCTAAGCTATCCCTTATTGTAATATTACACACTCTACCTTCAGTGTTTGTTATTAAAAAAATCTAATATATTGTATCCTCTTATTGGCTTAAGAACAATTTGCTGTAACCCAGCAGCAGATAAGGTGTCTAAGAAAATATTTTCAGCCCCTCTATTAGATGTAAAATTAATCCAATTTATATTAGGATAGTTAAAATCACTCATAATCAAAACATCACCCTTTTCATACATTTCAGCAATCTGTTGATTAATGGCGTCTGATATTTCAGTACTCATATTTGGTACCCTATAATATGTCCCCAAATATAATATTTTTGCATGTTTGGTTTCAACCACTACCCATAAGGGCTCGATGTCAGGATTTGGTGTACTATACATATAACTCTGAAGTGTATCTTTAATATAGACTGCGATGCCTCTGCCTTTTCTATTCTGTCTGTCCTTAGCATACAACCTATACCACTCTATGTTTTTATTCCAATTGACATCGCTGCCCCACCAGGTTTCTGACACCATGCAAACGTCAATATCTTCCTTAATTAATAATATATCCAGTTTGGCTTTTTGTTTTTGAGCATTCAAACTACATACATTCATTGCCCAGATTTTTAGTTCTTCCATTTTTCTTTTCCACTCTTGCTTAATATTGGATGCTTGCACAGTCATATTTGCTGATTTTACATTACCTACAGGTCTCCCCTTATTTTTTAGTTTAAGCAGCTACTGGCAACTTGTTTTAGTCTTGCACCCAGTTTTATGCTGCCATGTTTGTTCAAATGTAAGCCATCCATACTGTAATATTGCCCATTGTTTACAAACTCCCCCCAATGTGTAATACATTCCACTCCCCCGTGTAACACCCAAAGTCTCAACCAATTGTTAATAGATTTGATTTTAACTGTTCTTTTCTCATTTGCCCTAGGGAGTGGTACAATTTCAGAGAAGAATAATTTACAATTTAATTTTTGAGCTTTATTTTTGATTGCTTCAAAGTCCTCCATTATATCAGCTATACTTTGATTGGGGATGTTATTAGTAACCAGATGTAGAATTATAGCAGATGACTGATCTCTTTCCTTAACTATATTAGTCAGCATAAGTTTGATATCGCCTACCTTAGCTCCAGAAAAATAGCTGGTAGTCACTACCTCTTTGTTACCCTTTTGCAGTATACCTATCAGTATATTTGAGTATAGAATCTCCCAAGATATATATATACCTGTTTTATATTATTATCTGTTTGCAGTCTATCCCGAGTATGCTCTTCAGGGGCTCCTTCAATTAACATTTCATCCTGGTTAAGCATTCGTTCAAGCCTCTTGTACTGTTTCCTGTTCCATTAGTATAGTGCCAATGTCACCCACCTTTGCAGTATCAGAATTCTCAGTATTAGGTGCATTAGTTGGCTGGTCTACTTGCTGTCCCCTATTGTCTACCACCCCCCTTAGTGTTACATCATGTGATACAGCTTCCTTAACGCTATTCTCATTCGGATATATGTCTGAAAAGTTTCAAGAAGTGCTTTCTACTTACTGTACATGTGCTGGTTGTTGTGTGGATACCGTGATGGCAAGAAACCAGCACTACCAAAGTGTCAAAATATTTGGAGAGACATTTATAGAGAATGGCCATTGCTGAATCGTTTGGCATTCCAGTCAAATGGGGAACAGCTATAAATGGCTGCCACTCCTGAAGCATCCTGGGGATTTTCCTTCTCCAGATAGGGAACAGGTATAAGTGGCTTTTGTGAACTTGCTGACCATAGATTGCCTATTATCTGCTCCTTATCCGATATCAGACTCTTCCTATGATTTTGTGAATCCACACATAAGGTATGACTGAAGAAGATGATATTGTTGAATTACCTGGGCTGGAAGAAGAATCAGATTCAGGCATCTTACATGCATCCTGCTTGGAGTCCTTACAAGACAGGATCAACAGACGTATCACCAAATGACCATCTCCTCTCCTCACTTCCACAGTAAGTCCAGAAGTTGAACAGACTGTAGAATTAAAAATATATTTTTCTAAATTGGAAAAGTTGTTAAAACACAAACTTTCTCTATATTATAATATCAACGGTCTAGAGGAAGAATATGCAGCAAATCATAGAACACCTCGAGGTTTAAGACTGGCTATTAAGCCAACAGTGGGCATTGTTAAGTTCAAACACAAAGCAGAGTGGGAGAAGGCTTTGCACACTTGCTCCAAAGGGTTAATTAGAATCCTTATTAAAGAGGACAAAGCCAGTTATAAGGAACTAAAAACAGAAATTGAGTTAACTCAGAAAGATTTGAGTAAATTCAAAACACATCCACTGTTTGAATCAAAAGAATTGGAATTAAACAAGACACTTGACAAATTTGAAAGAGAAACTGTCAAATGTAAAGAGACCAAACATTTACGTGATCTTCAGGATTACACTACAGGACAGATTTTTGTATGGGATAGGCCCTCGTGCTCACAGAGCAGAGGAAGACAGCACAGTACCAGTGGGTACAGAAACAGAAAGGATGCGGCAGAAACTGAAACTGGAAGAACAACAAAAAGCAATCTGCTGCAGGGTCAGGTCTTGGAGAAATAAGCTCTGAGTGGGGTGCTTCTTCATCTACAAATACAGGAGAAAATAAAAAAGTTTTTTTTTTTTTAGAAAAGAAGCAGCAGCAAGATGGAAAACAAGATGGGACAAATGAGGGGAGAAGGTCCCAAGGAAAGTCTGGAAAAGAGACAAACTTGATCGAAGAACATAAAGAAATTGTAAATTTGAGTAATGCTGTATTTTTTCTGATAATGAATACTCTTCCTAATTGACTATGGGATCATTTTCTATGGCTCAGCCCACCCCTCTGCCCTCCATCATATCAAGATCTCTCTTAATAAATCCTGCGCCCTTGTCTCGGGTTGTAATACATGGACCCACACCTGTGAGCTCTATACATGCACTGACTGGCTTAACTTTGATGGTAGACTTAGAGACCACACCTGTCTCCTTGCCAGGAAGCTCTTACAAAACCCTTCCCCCATGGGCCCACATAGCCTAATGCAAGCAGACCTCCACCCAAAGGCTACCAGAAGCTCACTGTCTGCTCCCCTTTCTGTTCTGCACTGCAGGACCTCCATGTGTCAGTGCTCCTTTTTCTATCGGGCCCCCCTCTGGGTGAATGAACTACCCCCAGCTATCACTTCTGAAATATGGCTAGGACCATACACATCCTTACTCTGCTCTGCACTCTTCACCCAATCCACCTGTGACTGCGACTAACCTAACTGCCAACTAATGCTCCCTCACAGCTACCCCGGTTCTGTAGCTTGCCTACTGGGTGACCTCACTGCATATAATGATTAATTGCCTGTATTCTTTTCTCTTGTCTGTAAATTATAATGACTTGGTCTGTTTTAATACCCCTTGAGCTGTAACTTACCAATTGTATAGTTGATGTTCTGTCTATTGTTTGCTATGTATGTGCATTTCTGATGTGGAGCCTTTGCAAAGGAGTCTTTGACTCAAAGGTTTGTAATTTTGATCTCTTCAATAAATAAAATAAAAAAAATGTTTTGAGAAAGGGGTTTAGTTTTGTACCCTCTCCTTAAGTTAATAAATGTAAGCTTCAAGTCAAAATTTTTAAGTTTTTCAGAAAAATGAACTTGTGCCACGTCTTTGCAAATAAGAAAATGGGGGGTTTCCAATATTAACACATTAGTCAATGACAGCTCTAATTATGAAGATTTTATAGCTCTAATCACAGCATTGGAAGAGACAAATGATGTAGTGCTTGGAAATGCTAATTCAGGAGATAATTTAGACATAATTAATTTTGATATACATCAATGCAGTTGTAACTGATTCTGTGAATACCAATGCTATTGAGACAATTGATTTAGGCATTAGAAATACTAATAGAAAAAAACAATTTTGACCCAAACCTGTTCCCCCCCCCCCCTCCAAAGACCATGCCATCTCCACATACCAAAAGTTAGTCATTAACGAAGTGGAAACACTGTTCACTAAATCTTTAGAAAGGCAGAATCTCACAGACCTCAGAAATAGAACGGATATAATTTTCAGAGAAGGTAAAGGAGGCAATGTTGTAATTCTTAACAGGGGAGACTATGAAAAAGAAGCTTTGCGCTAATCAGATGCAAACACTTATCTCATTTTAGATAGAGACCCCACATTACAGTTTCAGTCCTAACTGTTTGATTTGATTGACGACATAAAGAGGTTTTATATCAGAAAAAGAGAACCAATATTTGAAAGTTCAAACACCATCCACCCCACCTTTATTATTTGCCTAAGATTCATAAAAACATGTCCTGTCCCCCCCCCAGTTGCCCGATTATATTGGGTATTGGTTCTCTGAGAACTTGTTACGTTTTTGTGATTTTGTTTTCTCCAGCCCCTAGTGCTTAATCTAAGATCCTATACACAAAATTCCATGCATATTGTGGAGAAATTTTAGAAGTTCATTTGACAACCCAATTACCGATGGATTAGCATAGATATAAGCTCACTTTATATAAGTATACCGCATGTTTTGGGACTTAGAGCATTAAAAGAAACACTCAATGCTACGGTAAAGGCATGCTCCCTTCCAAACCTCTGGTTGCAGCAGTCGAATTCATTTTAAAACATAACTTCTTTCTGTTCAAAAACAAGTTTTATTTACAACTTGTTGGGAAAGCTATTGGTTTGAATGTTGCACCGAGTTATGCCAACCTTTATTTAGGTTGGTGGGAAAATAATGTCATCTTTACTGATAACAATCACTATGCTGACAATATTGTGTCTTGGAGCAGATATATTGACGATCTGCTGATAGTGTGGGGTGGCACCGAACAGTTAGCCAGTGAGTCTGTCACTTGGATTAATCAAAACAATCTGAATTTAAGTTTCACTTCTGCAGTCAGTAGGGAGAACATATCATTCCTTGATTTACACTTAATGTCTAAACCTGATAGTACTGCTGTTACAGAATGTTTCAGAAAACAAACAGCAGGCAATTTCATTCTATGTGATACAAGTGCACATCCCTGTGCTCTGGTCCATTCTGTCCTATACAGACAATTTCTTCTTTTATGGTGTAATTTTACCTCAGAGGAATCATTTTTAAAGCAAACCCTAGACATGCATGATAGATTTACTGCAAGGGGCTATGACAAACATATTCTGGATCATGCTAAGAGCAGGGCATCTGCAGCAGACAGACAGAAACTCTTTGTTCACACCGAAAACTAAGGACTGTAACAATAGTCCTGTGATTAACTGCCTTTTAGAATACAACATTGCCCCTCAGGTGAAGCATATTGTGCCAAAAAACTGGAATCTGTTGGAGCAGTGCAATACCTTAGGCCTCTTTGGACAACTTCCTTGGGTAACATATAGTCGAGCAAATAATTTGGGTAATTATCTTAGCCATAGTCACTACACGACAGCTCCAATAAGACTATATTCATGGTTACCAGCACAGCCAACAGGATGTTATAAGTGTGGATATTGTATGGCATGCAGATACATTATTCAGGGCAAAGAATTTGTACATGCCATAAATAATTCAGCTGTTCAAATTAAAAAATTCATTAATTGCTCCACTCCTTTTGTAGTGTATGTTGCCCAATGTTCTTGCCCTTTAACTTATGTTGAAATGACCACCAGGCAAGCAAAAAAATGACTGTTAGAACACATCAGGGACATAAGAAATGAAAACTTAGATTCAGCTTTGGGTATGCATTCTTTTGACATTCTTTGTAAAGATGCATCTGACTTGAAATTTATGTTACTTAAACATGTTAAGCCACAGATTACAAGGGGTGATCGAGTTAAAATTCTCCTAAAACAAGAATCAGGATGGATTTACAGCCTAGATTCTGTACACCCCAGAGGATTAAACAGATAACTTGATTTAACAATGTATTTATAATACTTCTATGCTGGCTAGCTCTGTTAGTGGTTATGAACTTTTTCTGTGCCACACTGCGGTTTATTTTATGAGTCTTTATCACTGGGGGTCATGTTTATTACTATCTGAGGCATATGTTAAGTTGTGTGGCATGATTTAAAATTTAATTTATATATTAGTCATTAGATAATGAACTTAGAGCTTCGAATTTAATTAAACTTGCAAATTTTTTGTGAAGTTAGCAACAAATGAGTTCATACATTTATTGTTATTTTGGAGTGACATATTATCATGCAACTATTTCACAATAAAATGAAATATTGTATTGTGTATGCTACGAGTTTGATTTTGTACTTAAGATGATGATTTTCATGCACCTTGTCCACAATTAATAGTGATTGCCTTTAATAGTGATGCTTATGTTGTATACCTTATGCATAAGACTGTCTGTCTTTATGCTGAGTCAGTTCAAATTAAGTTTATCTTTGACTATCTACGCTCACTTTGTTATGTAATATCTAATTTATTTGTTGACAAGTGCAGTTTTCTATCATCTTGTTGTAAAGTTTTTTCTACATCACACTTTTTCATAATAAGGGTGTATTAACTTAGAATGTTAAATAACTTTCACCTGTTTTTCTTTATCACATGATTGTGGTGTCAACGTATTTTTCACTATTTAAAAGTGTATGTTTGAATTTGACTCCACCGCTGATGAAGAGGGTTGGATCCCTCAGAGTGCCAGGGTAACTGTTTGTTTGGAAGCACTTCATTAAGATACTTTAATTTTGGAGCCAGAGTGTAGCGCTACTTTATTTATGTTTGTTGCTTTGTCCTGCCTGCCTTAGCAGCAGCAGCTCCTGTTTTGTTTCTTGGCACACCTGTGGTCGTGGTGGACATTGCCAATCTGGACTTCAGAAAGGCCTTCAACATTGTTCTTCATGGAAGGCTTGTAAACAAACTGTGCAGTCTATGTGTGGATCCTAAAAATAATAAAATGGGTGGAAACTGGCTTACTGGCAGGAGCCAAAGGGTGGTAGTAAACTGGAAACTCTCTGGTGAGGGAGGGTTAACAAGTGGCGTACCGCAGTGGTTGGTATTGGGGCAGGTCCTCTTCAGTGTCTTTACTGGTGACATTGTAGAGGGGCTGGATGGGAAGGTATGCCTATTCACAAATGACACAAAGGGATGCAATAGTGTGGATGCCCCAGGTGGGGTTTAAAAGGTGAGGGAGGATCTTAAAAAACTGGAAGAATGATCAGGAGCATGGCAGCTGGTATTCAGTGAAAACAAGTGCAGGGTCATGCACATAGGGCACAAGAACCCAGGGGCAACATACGAACTGGGAGGGGAAGAACTGACAGTATCGAAGCAGGAAAGAGACCTGGGTTGCTGTACCAACCGACCTCCTCTTATAGGCATCTCACACATGGATTACCATAAACCAAAACCTTGTTTCAATATACTTGCTAATATTGGCCTCTGTACTTACTCTAATGGGCATAAGTTACAAGTGAAAAGCACACAGCCCGCCCATACGGACAGCAATGCACTGGGGCAGGTGGGGGACATGCACATTCACTAATGGCCACCACCTGTCTGCGGCTCTGCCCCCCTGGCATGCAGGTCCGTACAGGGTGGCCATGGGCAGAGTCACAGGTCCAGGTGCGTGAATGCCTACTGCAGGCATCTGGACCCACGCTGTATGTCCCCATTGTCCTGTGGACCCCCCACACCAGCCTTCACTGCAAGGCACCCTCTCGGTGCACAGACAGACCCCCGGCAGTGGAACCCCACCCCTGTCCTACAGACTGCCCCCAAGTACAGATGTGCCTGGACTCCACAGTTGCATCCTACCCAAGACCCTGACCCTGTACCTGACGCCGCTGAGCCCAGCTGTTGGTCAGTGTCCCTCCCCCACACAGAGGTTCCCCACTCCTAAGAGGCCACAGTCTGCTCCCAGTACCCCTGCCCCCACATGGGTGGCCAGTGTACCCCTCCACCCACCGTGGCAGTGAACACCTCCCCCGTCCCTGTACTGTCCTGTTGGTGTTGCAGCCAGGAACATCCAAAATGATGCTGGGAGCATGCCCCATAAATAGGCAGCATGCTCCTGGCATCACTTGGACAGCTGGCAGCTAAGGAGGTGTGAGGAGGGCTGCGCCACTGGTCATTCATGGCCACGGTACTGATGGGGTGGGGGGAGGGGAGCGAGCAGACCTGATGACCAGGGCTGGGGCTCCACTGGGGTGGGTACTTTGATGCCAGGTACCAGCGGGCTGCCATGTGTTGGGGTGGGGGCAGTGGACCCTATGGGTCCGGTGACGGTTGGTGGGGGGGGGATGTTTGACAGGTCAGGGACTGGAAGGATGGGCACACTGCCTGGAAGCGGATCTGCAGTGGCATACCATGTGTGCTGTATTGTGTGGGCAATTGCCTGATCAGCTGCCCCAGCCCTCTCTGTCTGCCATGTGGGCTGGGGCGGCATGGAGGGCTGCTTCCTGGTCCTGCCACATCTGGCAGGTGGAAACTGTGGGGGCGCACAGTAGGTTATGGCAGGATCCCTGCTGCTGTTGCCTGCTCCACAACCCCCCCGTCGCGAACAGCACTACGCGCTTTTGTGACTGGCACATAGTGCCAACCTGCCTCTGGCATGTCCCCCACCTGTCCACG
This sequence comes from Neoceratodus forsteri, assembly GCA_016271365.2. Classification (NCBI taxonomy): domain Eukaryota; kingdom Metazoa; phylum Chordata; order Ceratodontiformes; family Ceratodontidae; genus Neoceratodus; species Neoceratodus forsteri. The sequence goes on from CM057449.1 coordinate 1,081,314,886, forward strand.
GTGCATTGCTGTCCATACAGATGGGGGATTGGACTCATACCTGTCTTGCACCCAGTTTGTGAATGCCATGTGGGGTCCATGGGACCCTGCTATGTGGCATTCAGACATAGCGATGCCAACGTGCTCGGTTTACGCAGCGCGTTGACATCATGCATAGGGACTATTGACTTAAGCTAATAATATACTCACAAGACATTTGTTAAAAGGTTAACCAACAATATATTTACATGGGGTAGGGTTAGAAAAAGGGAAATGGCTGTAGAGATTAACGTATTACTTTCAATAGCTTCATATGAAGTCTGAACTATCCATTGTTTACTGGACACAAAATGACTGCCCAGGTAACATTTTGCATTTTTAAACATCAATAAATCACTTTGGTTGAATAGACTAGGAACACTTCTCAGTGCCCACCTCTCAAGAGCATATGCATCAAACATATGTTTGCCCACTGGCTTTTACATTACTACCCCCCCCACCTGGTACCAGTTTAACCACTAAGAATCCTATCTGGGTTCCCAGGGTCTAGTTGCAGGCCTGATATTGGTGCAGCTGGATGGCTAGCATGGGTGCATTTTAAAACAAATTAAATTCAAACCCTTTTGGATTGTGTCAGTAGCTCGCTGGAGATTCTTGGAAACAACTGATAGCAGCTATGTACAGTTCTCCAGATGCAGGGCAAGCTCTGAATTACTCACAGTTTTGCAGCCAGTCTCTGCTTGTGCAGCTGATGCTGTTCAGACTGTGGATCTGGGGTGGTTGGAATTACTTGGACACTTGACAAGCTGAGATGAATAGCAGACACATTGCAGCTTGGGACCTCCTCCCTGCATCTCTTGCAGCTTGGGCCTTCTCAGCAGCTTAAACAGGCTGGACATCTCTCAGCTTTTCTGGCAGCTTGTTATCTTCTTTGGCATCATCACAGAACTGGAGCAAACCAGTGCTAGGGACTGGGACTGGCATGCCTCAACCCCCACATCCAGGCATTACTCCTCAGGGGGAGACACATATGTAATGCCTAGTGGTGACACTACCGGGATGATTCCCCAAACTGACTTGGATGGTCGGCTCTTTCGGGAACTTTAGGAACATATGGCTGTAAAAATGCTTCAGCCACTCTGCCAGCTAGCAGCCGAGCCTCTTTCTTTACTGGAACACATTCCTTGGGCTTCCCACTGAATGTTAACAGGAAGCAGTCTCCCAGACTCTGACATTTCAGGTTCAGACATGCAGCAGAAGATGAGGGAAATCTCATTTTGCAAAGCTTGAACAGAACAGCTAGTCTCACTTCACTTGGCAGAAGACGGGGATATCGTCTCACTTTACTTTCCCTCTACAGGAAACATCAAGCAGGCTTCTATTGGTTGTTTGGCCACACAGGCACCCAAGCAGGCCTCCAAACTTCCCTCACGCATCTGAGGTGAGTTTCACTCTGGCCAACAAATGACACTCATTCTGTTGACAAACTCCTTCCATCCATTGGAAGGCAACACAGGGTAGCATAGAGCACCTCCTGGGCTGGTGGCTGTGCAAGACCCTGGGCAGGTCTCCTTCTTCACTCAATGATCACTGAGAGGCTTCCTTTCCCTTGGGGAACCTCCCAGACAGATTTCTCACCTCTGGACAGCAAATCACACTTTGATTCTGTAAGCAGCTCCTTCCAGGCATTGGAAGGCAATGCAGGGCACCTCCTGGACTGATGGCTGTGCAAGCCCCCAGGCAGGCCTTCTTCACACTCTCTAGGTGACATCACAGAGCAAGGGGCCAGAGCCCCACTCCCTCGGGTTTCAGGAGATCAGGGCAGCATGCTATTGGTCAACATCAGCTGTCCATCAGAAAATGAATATTTATTATAGGCTCACTCGACACCTGATTGGTTCCTTGTTTGGGTACCAAACATTGCCCTTGCCTCTTCCCATAAGTCCCTCTACCCAGTCCTCCAGGACTTCTGGCTTTCCAGTTGGCCGTTTGCCAGGTCAGAGGTGGCAAAGATGGCTGCTACTCTTCAGTTCATTTACTGTCCCAGCTTTATAGTTCTGCCGTAGGCAAACAATAGCATTTTAAATTTACAGTAATTGCCCCAAGGAATTGCTAGCGGCCCCCTGCCCTGGTGTCAGGTGGCAGAGTGGGGCTTGTAAGGGGTTTGCCCCATTGGCACTAGTGCCATAGCACTATCCCCCAGGCAGCAAGCTGTCTCCATTCACTGGTGGTGCAGGGGCTACTTCCCTCTGCAGCCTCAGCTGCTGTTAAACTTACATGTGCGTATAAGCGCTTTTTAAAAGTAACATTTGGGGCCCTGTTGATCCCTCCCTCATGTCTCTGGACCATGAATAACTGATCTAGGGGTCTGGGAGTGTAGGGGAGCATTACTGCACTGCAAATCACTACAACATAACCCAGATAGACCATGTTAGGGTAGCTGGTTCATTCCACTGGGGTGTCAAACAGATGAGGCATACTGATGAGTCCTGGTAGGGCAAAACACGTGTCTAAGTCTTCTGTTTGCACCCTTTGCAAACTGTGTGTGAAGTCTTTCGGCACCATGCATTTCTGCTTAAAGTTGAACCTGCATAATATTCTGTGGTGATTTGCATATGCAGCCCATGATGCTTTGCATTGTGGGGGAATGTGTGATTTTGTATTTCTTTGAAACATGGCTTCCCGGCTAAATGTCCTTTGGGGTAACCATTGCCTCAGTGCTTGCGCACAGAGGTTCTTTGTCTTTTAAGCTATTATTGTCATGTTCACCATCATATTGATTATTATTTTTGGGCAGTACCATTATACTAGAGGTTCTCAACTTTGGCAAAGTTCCAACTTCATTCTGCTGTTCTGTTGTTTTGGAAGAAGGTTGACTAGTTTCTTGCTCTTCTTTTTTGAACTCTAGCCTGTTTCTGTTCTTTTTTTGTCTTAGCAGGTCCATTAAGGAAATTTAGCATTTTTTCTACCACCTTTCTGCAAAAATTCTGAGTTAAGTTGAATAATCTGTTTTCCAGAATTCTGAGTTAAGTTGAATAATCTGTTTTCCAGAAGTGTGGTAAGTTGTGTCTTCTTTCTTGTTAGTTTACCAGATGTTTTGAGAAGTTGCAGACATACACAGTGAGGAATCACATCACTGTAAGAACTAAAATCAGAAGCACAATTTATTAGGAAAATAGTGCACCTGTTTAAGGAAACAGAAATCTCGGACAAGCATGACAGGAAATCACTGCACAGCAAAAAAGGAAAAATACTGATGTTATGGACAAGTTCAACAAGAAATCAATGCAGTAATAAAGGAAAATAGTGCCGGCCCGGTGGCGCTGAGGGTTGAGGCGCTGGATGCCACACCTTGCACCACACCGGTGACCCGGGTTTGGGAATGAGCCTGGGCCATTGGGGTCAGCAGGGATGGGGAAGGATTGAGCGTCCCACGGACTGCTCTCCTTCCCCGGGGAGTGGGCTTCTCCACACACTGGTGCACTGGCGACCTCTAGCGGTGGCCGGAGGCACCACAGTGCATGATCACAGAATGCAGGGATGTGAAGCTGTGGCAGACGTCTTTCGGATGTGCACGAAAATGTGCACACGCCGAGCGGGGTGTCATTGCACGTCTGAGTTTTGGGAAGGAAACCAAGAAAATCTCCCTATCAGTGGGTGAGGTGACGTCGACCATCAGTAGCCCAAGGACACATGTCCAATTTCAGCCATTCCACTATACCTCCCCCTGGAGATTCTGGGGACCTCTCGGAGGGTTTGGGGAGAGACCAGGAATCCTGAAACTGATGTAGTTCACTGAGGACCGTTCAGGCGGGCGGTGGAGCTGCGAAGCTGAGCATGGGACCCTGAGAGATGCGCCAAAGGTAGGGTGCAAAAATAGAGTTAAAAAAAAAAAAAGGAAAATACAGATATCACAGACACAACGAGGAATTACAGTGCAACACCTAGTAAACCAATGATAAAATGTTAGGAGAAGAGAATCATGGACACGCACGATAAGGAATCAATGCAGCGATAAAGGAATATACAGAGCTCATGGTGGACATGCACAACAAAGAATCAATGCAACAATAAAGGAAAATACAGATGTCACGGACATGCATGATGAGGAACCACAGCACAACACTGAGTAAAACCAAATGTGCAGAACTTTAGAAGAAGTCATGGACGTGCACAAAAAGAGATCAGTGCAGTAATATTTATTTGAATTTTGATGGCCGAGACAAAAAAATCCCTTTTTCAGGGGCAACCTGGAAATACATACAGTATATAGTATAGGAACATGCAGATGTGATGGACACATACAATGAGGAATCACAGTGCAGCAAGAACCCAAACATGACAGGCAAAATCAAAATGGTGGTTTCTTTTCAACTTAGGGATCCAGCAAAAGGAATTTAACTTGACAGGGCTGCTGGGCTTAAACCATGGATTCCAACGGACTCTCCAGCAAACTAAAAACTCCTAGTCATGCCTGATTATTTAGTAAAACCTTCATTTTAAAGTTAGACAACTGAAGATGGACCTGTATTTTGGAGGTGCTAAACCTAACTGACGCGTGAAAAATTAGGTATTGGTGTGCTCTTCTGGAACCAATGTTTCAGCACCCAGATAACTACAAACACACAATGTACCAGACAGTCTTTTCTGGAAGCCCTTTCATTCATAAGTTGTACCACAAATAAATATATATGATCTATTCTGGTCATCAAAAAGCAAAGCATTAATGTTAGGTGCAGTGTTGGACAAGTCAAAAGGGTGGCAGGGGCTACAGGATGATCTGACTAGACTTGAGCGTGGGTCAGAAACATGGTAGCTGGGGTTCAACGTAAAGAAGTGCAAAGTCTTGCACTTAGGAGCAAGAACCCCAAGGAATCATTATCGACGGGGTTACAGTTATCCCCTACAGAGGAGGAAAAAATGGGGTGTATTGCTAGAAAAATCACGTCCAGAAAAGGGAAAGTCATCCTGCCACTGTACAAGTCATTGGTGAGACTGCACCTGGAGTACTGTATGCAGTTCTGGTGCCCTACTCAAAGAAAGATGTTAAATTGCTGGAGGGGGTCCATTGCAGAGCAACCAGGATGATCCTCGGTATGCAGGAAAAACCCTATGAGGCGAGACTGAGGGAGCTTAACATGTACTCCCTGGAGGAATGGAGGGATAGAGTGGACATGATAGAAACCTTCAAATATATGAAAGGCATAAACAAAGATGGTACAGAGGGAATTCTAAGATTAAGGAGAGGGAGTGACACTAGGGGGCACAATCTAAATTTGGAAAGTGGTAGAGTCAGATGAGAGAGCACTGTTTCACAGAGAGAGAGTGGTGACAGGGTGGGACACACTTCCTGAGGAGGTGGTATCCTTGAAGATAGTAGGTATTTCTTAGAGGGGATGAGACAAAGTCTGGGGAAAGGTCACCAGTGAGGCACTGGGGGAGGGATAACAGCTAGTATGGCTATGAAATTGGATATGCAGGTAGGAGAGGTGGGAGCAGCTGCAGTGTAACAGACTGCTAGCTGCACACTCAAGCAGACTAGATAGACCATCAGGCTTGTATCTGCTGGCATTCTTCATATGTTCATATGTTATCCCCTCTGACTCCAAATAAGGAAGAGTGGTGTGGTATGGTGAATGAGATGCAGCAGATGGAAAACCTTAAAGGGGAACAGTTGGCACCAAGGGCCACACACCAAAGTGTGAGTCTGGTCCCAATTTGTATTTTGTGTACAGAAACACTTTTTTTTTCTTTCTGTTTACTGAAGTGTAGTAGATTGTGTCAGACTAATTTTAATTACAAGTACTTCAAGGCTGACATTTTCTGTAACTACAAATCCCAGAATCCCCTGCAGCTGACATCAGAGCAGGACTGCAACAGTGGGAGATTCAATAGCCTGCAGTACATGTAAGAGTTTTTATAAGCTCTGATCAGATGTTTTCTGGTTCCTTTTTTCCTCTTGGGGTTAAGTACAGTCCTCTGACTGTATGTAGCCCCAGCGGGACAGCGAGACTAGCAAACAAAAGAGGGTCTGGTATGATTTCCCAACTTGCATTTTCCTGTCTAATACTATCCCAATCTTCTTTTACTGACTACTGTAATCCTGCCTGCACATTTGCCCATTCTACTATCGGCCGACACATAGTACAAGTAATTGTTGGACTACTTGGACTTTTTCAGAGTTTACAGCACTGAACAAGAATACTTCGAGCTGCATAAATTGTATACCGACTAGTTTACAGCACTGAATCACCATGCTATGCACAAAATACTTCAAGCATAATTCAAGCTGCCCAAATTACATACGGACTAATTTATAGCACTGAATAACCGCGCGCTATGCACAAAATACTTTTAGCTGCATTCAGCATTCAATTGAAACAAATAAAAAGCGCCAAAAAGCATTATTTACATACAGCTTTTCAGAATTTGCAGCACTGAATATCCCTAGTTCCAAACTGCATCAATTATGGCACTAATTATTTACCTGTACAAGCGCTAAAAATGATTTGCAGCAGTAGCGCCAAACTGCATTAATTACATACGGCTTTTCAGATTTTTCAGCTACTTCGAGCTGCATTCAGCACTGAATAAAAAAGTACAATTCATTGTTTACCTGTGCAAGCATACTATGAGCTGCATTCAGCACTAAATAAAAAAAGAACTAATTGTTTACCTGTGCAAGCATACGAATCCCTGCTTACAATGATTTTCTGCATAAAAATGAGTTTTCTGCTGAGACTTGCTTAAAATTAGTTTCTGCTGATACTGGATTAAATGCTGCTACTTGTTACTACGAATCCCTGCTTAAAATGAGTTTTCTGCTGAGATTTGCTTGCTTGCTGAGAATGCTGCTGCTTGCTACTACGAATGATTTTCTGCATAAAAATGAGTTTTCTGTTGAGACTTGCTTAAAATGCTGCCATGTTGGGATAACGGTGTTTGGGAATTTACATGTCGGTGAACTCGGTTTATCGGGCAACAGATGTCGGTCAAATATTTGTTGGCAAAACACATTATGGGCAATCGTACGGATCCCACAAAAGATCGGAGCTTATATAAGCTACAACATGCACTGCTGGCTGTTGAATCTCCCATTACAGCAGCACTGCTCTGATGTCTGCAATAGGAGATTCTTGGTTTTGTAGTTACAGAAAATGTCAGCTTGGAACTATACAAAATTAGCATGATACAATCTACTAGACTACTGTAAACAGTTCAAAACAAATTTACACACAAAATGCAAATTGGGACCAGTTCCACACTTTAGTGCTGACTGTTCTCCTTTAAATGAGAACTATAGTGTAAGTGGACCAGTTGGTTGCACACTTGCCTCTGAGGCTAATAGATTGGAAAGTTGTGGGTTCTAGGCAGCCCAGATCAGGAACTTGGGGTAAATTCCCAGTACTGACTCTGTAGTGCAGCTTGAATGGGATGCTGTACTCCCAAGGTGCTGTCCTTTATTTATTTTTTGTTGACCGGGTAAGTGCACTAGACAAATCCTGCCTATTTTCAGGCACGACCCGGGGGAGGGGGATACAGATGAATGCCGATTGACCTAGAACCAGATTAAGCTGTTGGTGGTATTTTTAGTGAATGAGGGAAATTTGGCCAGGACACCAGGGAAATTCCCTTACTTTTTTCAATAAGTGCCATGGGATCTTTAACATCCACCTGAACTACCACCAATCCAGGCAGATGGGACCTCGGTTTAACGTCTCATCCGAAAGACGGCACCTCAGAAGTGCAGCACTCCTCTCATGCTGCACTACAGTGTCAGTACTGGGATAGTAACCCAAGTGCCAGATGTGGGAACTGAACCCACAGCCCTCTGATCTCCCAGCCTCAGAGGCGAGTGTGCTACCTACTGAGCCACTCCTTCAGATGAGACATTAAACTGAAGTCCCATCAGTCTGTTCTGGTCGTTAGTCAGGTGAATGTGAAAGATCCTGTGGCATTTCTCATAAAGAGTAAAGGAATTTACCCAGTATCCTGGCCACATTTCCCCATATTCACTAAAAACACCATCAACAGCTTAATCTGATTTAATTTCAGTTGTTTGCATCTCTACCCCCTCCCTTCTCCCCCCCAGAATGAGGCTGAAAAGAGGCAGAACTGCCCATCCCTCCTTTCCTGATCAACAAAACCAAAGACAGTAAATGAACTGTGCTGAATGTGATATTTTTCCCAGTAGGAGCTATTTTTAAAAAAATACTGGCTCAATTTATGTTTTTGTTCCATCTATATGGGGTTATTGATAACGTCAAGTGAGTGTTTTTGATATACACTCTGTGCTAAGAACCATTTTAAAACTGTGTGATGTAGTTTGTCCCCGTAAGACCACAGAGTTCTATAATACAACATGGATGCATTGTGCTAACAATGGGATAGCTGAGCAAGGACATAAACTACATCACAGTTGTAAAACAGTACTTACTATGTATAAATAAGAAATGCTCACAAAGATAATTAAAAAGCACATGGGGCTGGAGCAGTAACTGAACTGGAACTAGTATTTAAAAATCAGTTTACCGGGGGGGGGCATGACTTACAGGTTCAAAGTAGGTCTTCTTCAAATCCATTTTCCAGAATCCAGGAAAACACTTCAAAACCGCAATGTCGAGACACAAAACAGCTCAGATTTTACCAGTACTCTATATCGATGTCCCTCATCCCCACTACCAAGGACATTTCCATGAAAACAAGATCATAGCCTCTTAGACAACCCCCTCCCCCCGTCTCAGGACACTCCACCTGTGACATCACAATGATTTCCATAGCAACAGATCTTAATGTGACAAACTGAGCACCTTTCAGAAAAAAACTGGAGGATGAGGTAAAACCTGGGGACCAAGACCCTGTCATGAATCATCTCAGCAACAAAGAAGACAACAGACAGAACATCAGGGAAATCGAAGCTGCCCTGTGTTTAACCATTACACTTCAAAATGCTTCCCTGGAAACAGGAAAAATCACCCTAAAGGGGAACAGAAACACTACAACACCCACCCACTTCATATCTGCCTACCTCATTTCTTCCTTCCTGCATTCTGTCTGCCTTCTTTCCAAAACCAGCCCTCAGTGCCACAGTTTTGTTACATTTTTTTAACCTCACATACAAAGAGATTCATAGAATGCAGCAGCACAAAAAGGTCCAGTAGTCCATCCAGTCTGCCCATCCAACCTACTCTCCTACATTTGCCCTACTGACACACATTCCAGTTCCACTATTGACTTTGAGTCCTCAACCCGTACACAGTCATGCGTAGTGCACTGTAATACAAAATAAAGACCCCACACCTTCACTGAGCCTCAGTACAGGGCCATGAAGACCCACCCACACATGCCAAACAGCTCATCCTTGTTTTTGTAAACTTGTATTGTATATCATTTGTTTTACAGTAAAAAAAAAAACAGAAAGGATTTTTTTCATTGATGTGTATAATGGGGAAAAACTGCCTTGGGTTGGCTTTGTAAACAACAACAAAAAAGAGATCAGGAGCTGTAGTCCTTTCTTTTTGTTCACAAAGCCAGCCAGATTCTCCTTCATATTATAGCCATCCATAAAAAACACCCTTTTGCTTTTCACAAACTTCTAAGTACACAGTACACATTAATCCTGTCTGACCTTTATAATCTGAGCTCTTGACCAAAGAAATCCCCCTTCCCTTCTTTAATCATTTAGCCAGAGTACAACCTGGTGACCCATCAATGGATTTATATATTTTTAATTTTATTACAGATCACGGTGGTACTCTTCAGTTACAACCTGCTCACCAGAGGTGAGCAAACTACAGATGATCTTCCCTTGATCATTTGTATTTTTATTTACCCCTGTCCAAATTGTCTAAACTGCAATTAAGAAAGCAATTATTGTATTCACGGTGAGTTTATGTGAGCGAACATTGTTGTGACGTGGGTTTTGAGAGGTGTGCCACTGTCATCCAATGCAGGGCAGCCTGCAAGGGGCTTGTCAGTGCCACACCCATGATCAACCAGGCTGATTATGACACTGTTCTGGCTTATTGGGTGGAAACTTCATGTAGTTCAAAGGAAAGCACCGACACAATCATAGGGTGGCTCTTTCCTTTGATCTACATGAAGCCACCCAGCTAACAGCTGATCAGCATCGTGATCAGCCTGGCTCACATCCCCACTTTTGGCTTGAAACACAGTGCAGTATTGGTACTGGCTGCAGTACAAAGGAAGTTCAAAACTACCACTGTAGAACTTGTCATGTCATACCTGTGCTGTGCAAACTGCACTGGCTGCCAGTGCGATGGAGAATCACCTTCAAGGTCGCATTGCTGACCTATAAGACCCTACATGGCCAGGGACCAGGCTACCTGCAAGATATCCTTTGCCCTTATCGTCCTCTCCGCCCACTCCGCTCCACTGGCGAGGGATTGCTAGAGATTCCCAGGGTTTGTTATAAATCATCTGGGGCTAGGGCTTTTTCTTTTATGGCCCCGACCCTGTGGAATTCTCTACCTCGTCAGGTTAGAGAGTGCCAGTCCGTGGAAGTATTCAAGAGATCCCTGAAAAGTTATTTATTTATGCTGGCATATGATTAGTTTATTTTATGAATATTTTATTGTTTTATGTCTTTATTTATCATGTTGATGTTTCATCTCTGTTTGTATTAGTGCTTTGATTTTTGGAAAAGCGCTTTATAAATAAATTTTGATTTGATTTGATTTGATTTGTAGGGTGTGGGACCACTACTACCAGCTACAAGAGTTACCCCCCCCCGCTTATATATTCATAATATATAATGAAAACATTTTGTGAATTGCCTTCTGTTTGTGTTCTTGGGCAAGGGAGCAAGTGTCCTGTCCTTCATGACACCCACATGCCTCCACTGCCAACCATAAGATGGTGATACATTTCATTCACAGCAGCTGAACAGCACTTGAGGTAGCCCACCATTATTCTTGCACTGCCATGCCCATAGAATTGCATTTTATGGTAATGTGGCCATCAGCAACTGGAGCCTATTCCGGTTGCAGGATGTTGCCTTTGCTTGGTTGGCAGATTCTACACCTGATGGCAAAACACGATGCAAGAGACAGGTGTTACAGAATAAAGGTTTATTCTCCAAATGCATGTACAAAGGACAGCTTTTCAGCTGGGAGTTCAGTTCAGAACTTCCAACACTGCAGTGTCATCATGGAACTCAGAGAAAAACAGTCTTACACAAAGTTATATACTCAGAGATAAGAAAGAGGTGGATAGGAGATCCATCGATTCTATTGGTGCACAGTAGAGGGCAGTTGCACATACGTAAATAGTGATAAGCATTACGCTGACTAAAGTTCTTTGGTTACAATACAGTATTCATAAAGACATGCTGATTATAACATTATGGCTAATGGCTGTAGGTGGCACTCTAACACCACCACATAATCATACTAGCTAGCAATGGCTGTGCACATTCCTAAATACATGCTAATCATGTTAATACCACTAATGGCTATAGGTGGTGCTCTAACACCACCACATAACAATGGCTGGGCACATGATGTACTGAAGTTACAGAACAAAGATGCGTAGGAGAAACAAGTGCGTCATAGGCACTGATAAGGGCACAACTAACCATTGTGAAGGCTGATTCTGTGTTACAATACAGAAATGCTTAGTAAGGCAACTGTAAACAACTGCGTTAGCAAAAAGAGATAGAACTAGGCCATCAGAATAAGGCCTACATAGCAATACTAACATCATTTGGGTCAGAGGTTGCCTAGCACATTAGCCCTGTTAGAATATGCACCTATGTATTACAGAAGCACATAGTATTATACTACATTCTGCCTTGCTATGCACAAATATATGTATACAATATGCTGCACTAAGTGTGTGTGTGTGTATTAGCATACATGAAGGTCTGTAGGGCATATTCCCCCACTTGTGTCCTGCTAAACTGGCAACACAAAATAGTGAGTTAGGATAGAATGGACAGCATATATGTCTGTGATGGGGTCTGAGGGTCTTGTATAGGCAGCAAATGGTACAAAAAAAATTAAGAAATCCTGCCAAATGACAAGGCCTGAAACAAAATACTTAGCTTTGTATGAGTTAAAACAAGATGTAAATCACCATCAAGTATTAAATCATTCAAATCTGTATCAGCTTTCTGAATAGTATTGCTGATATGTATAAGATGAATATCTTCTTTATGTAACAGGATTTAAGATTCAGGGTGAATGTGTCGATATGCACATGAAAATTAACAATTACTGGTCTATAGCATTCAGATAGTTGGGCTCACTGTCAAAATAATCCTGTTTAGGAGTGGGTACAGGGGTGATCATAGATTGACCAAAAATGGTTTGTGAATGAGGCACAGAGCAGAAATTAGGAACGTCAACAGCACAATTAAGATGTTCATAAGAAAAGTTCTTGATGCTTTTCACAACATAACATTGTTCATTCATATTGTATGTTATCTTGACTTGATGAAGATGCCACTCGATGAGTTGCATTGTACATGTGACAGAGGCGAAGATCTGGAGGTCTCAATGTTTCTGGCTGCTGGTTTGCTGGATCTGGATGGCTGGACCTGTTCAGTTGCATTAGTTGTTTTAGAGGCCTTGACAGGAGGTGCAGTAACATTTTGCTCATTGAGTCCATCAATGGAGTAGCTGCACACGCAGGCATAGCTGTGGGGAAAACATCACAGCTAGCCGCACACAGGCGTAGCTTATGGAAAACATTACACCTGTACAAGTATCGATAGTCCTTTATGGAACAACAGTCTATAGGAGGCACAAGCCAGGCTTGTGGATGAATCAGAAACATTGTTAAACAGGTCATTATCAAACATGTATGACCAGTCCATAGAGTTCACAGAATAACTGCACACAGGCATAGTTACATTAAAAACATCACATCTGCACAAGTAGTGGTGGCCCTTTATAGCATAACAGTCAGAATGTGGGTCTGCCCAGATGTTCAGGTGAGGATGAAACACCAGCAGTGGAGGAAGATTGATGTGTTGCTTTTAGATGTCTTCTTCTAGGTATCCAATGAAGATCACAAGTGCCAATCTGATGAAACTGAAGATTTTTTCTCAAACACTGGTAAAAACACAGTTCATGAAACATACATGGCTTCTGGTATGGAACAATGTTGAGTTCATAACAATGTCCTTGATCAGGATGTGGTGTGATATAACCTAAGTTTCTGGCAGTTGTGAGAGAAAAATTATGGAGTTTGCTCCATGGAGGTGTAGGCCGAGGTCCAATAATGAAGGCAATAATAATACAGTAACAGGGTAACAGTGGAGGCAGAACTGGACATAGCAGCAATAACAGAGACCTGGTACACCACAAACCATGACTAGGATGTTAAAGTACCCAGGTATGCTCTGTTCAGGAAGGACATGGGGTGTAAAAAATGGGGAGGGGTGGCCATGTACGTTAGGGAGGGTATAAAGGCAATCGAGGTACTGGGTAGACAGGGGGAGGCTAAGGCACTGTGGGTCACCCTTGAGCCAGGCAGTGGCACAGCAATTTGGGCAGAGGTGATCTACAGGCCTCCAGCACAGGCGGAGGAGTTGAATAGGGAGCTAGGGGATCAAATTCACACAATGGCAGCAAAAGGTGAAGTATTACTACTGGGTGATTTCAGTATCTCAGACATGGACTGGACCATCCCAGCAGCTGCTTCAACCAGGAGCCGAGACTTCCTGGATTCCCTATAGGGGTAAGCTTAAGACAGCTAGTGAATTGATCCCACCAGAGATGGGGTGATTCTGGGCCTAGAACTGACCAATGGGCACAGAATCACATGATACAGGTGGAAGGTCAACTGGTTTCCAGCGAACATCACATAGTGTCGTTTAGCATAGGGACAGAGACATAGTCTAGTCACAAAAAGGCAAAGGTCTTACATTTTAGGATGGCGGATTTTGCTAAAATGGGGAGCTGTATCAAAGAGTCCTTGGCGAGATGGGAGATAGAAGGAGGAGTTGAGAAGCAGTGGGAACATCTGAAGGGAGCCTGTCATCAAGGCACAGGTCAGGAAGCATAGGAAAAACCAGGAGCACTTGTAAAATTCACAAGTATTTTATTTGCACCAGCAGTAACAAAAAATAAATAAATACACTTGTTCTGTACAACTATCTACAGAGGCCAAATAAACAAAGATCCATCTGAGTTTTTCTTCAACCTGTGTCCCTTTTTTGCAAGCAATTGCATCTCTCTCTCTCTCTCTCTCTCTCTCTCTCTCTAAGTCCTTGCAACAACCCCTCTTCTTAACAAGCATCCTGTTTTTTTCTAAAATGTTCTTGTAAGTATCAGGCAGGTGCTGGCAGGAACACAATGTCCCAGAACTGAAGTCCCTTCTCCACAGCTCTTCTGCAAAAGGCTTAAAAAGTGCACTAAGGTAACCTCTTGGCTTTCCAACAGCTTTTTGCAATCATCTCAAACCAGAATTATATACATTTCAACAGTAACATTATATAATTTCTAAACAAAGGGATACCAATATCAGTTACATTTCCACATAATGATTTGCATATGTTTTTATATCAGCAGATATGCAAGGGAGGAAAAGAGACAGAACAGCAAGGGAAGACGGAGACAGTGAGAGGCAAAGAACTGCGAGACTGTTGGGGTGATCAAATTCTAGGTCTCACAGGAAAATTTGGTTGTGCAACCAGACAGACAAGAGACAGAAAAGGAGAGAATAGAACAAATCTCTGCATTCAAACTCTTTCCATGACAACTGGGACAGAGTCTTAGTCCACCCTGTCACATACACCCTCCTCCTTATGATGAAACCTATTTTATTAAACAGGTTTCCAAAACTTTCTATTAATTCTCTGCTAATATTAGTTTATATCTTTCAGAAATTAAGCACATATGCAGTATTCTTTTTTCTGTAACAGTACAGCAAACTGTAAAGTTTAAACTCCTACATTTGTTTTTCAACCTTCAGAACGCTTAATTCCTGATCCATATCTTGACAGAAAATCAACATTGCTATTCTCTTTACCAGATTTGAGTATCACTTTGAATTTAAATGGTTGTAATGCCAGGTACCACCTTGTGATTCTGGAATTTTTATGTTTCATTTGGTTAAGCCAACAAAGAGGATTGTGATCTGTTATAAGTACAAAGTCAGTTCCTAGCAAATAAAAGTTAAGGGACTCCATAGCCCACTTTGCTGCTAAACATTTCTTTTCAATGGTGGAGTACCTTTTCTCTCTGTCATGCAACTTCCTACTTATGTACAGAATAAGATGTTCTGTCCCGTCTATAGTTTGACTCAGGACTGCACCTAGACTTACTTCTGATGCATCTGTTTGTAACAAAAATGGTTTCTCAATATCTGGGCTCCTTTATTTATTTATTTATTTATTTGGAAATTCAGAAACAACCTTTGAGTATAAACTCTTTTACACAGGTTCCACATCAGGATGAACAGAGGAGACATCACAAAATGTAACAATTCTTACAGTACATTAGAATGCTTTGGAATACAGTAAAAAAAAAGATAAAATATTTACGTGCACCATAGACAATTGATTAACACAACAAGAGTAGATTACCATTAAGAGACGTACAGCATAGCTGCCCCAGGACAGCCTGTCAAAGTTGAGTTTGGAGAAAAAAATGGGGGTAGAGTGAGAGAGAGAGAGAGAGATAATTTGAGAGGAAAGTGGAAGGAGGGGGAGATGGGGGAGTAGGGAGGAGAGGGGTGTGGGTGTTAGAAAAGAACTCAAAGGTGCGGAGAGGGGAGTGGGAGCAATTGGGTGAAACATCAGGCGAGGTTTGGTCAGATGAGTGGCATGTGGGAGAATGAGTGAATTGTGGGCTGCCGAAGGGGGGGGGGGTGGCCAGGGAAGGTGGGTGGGGGTCCAGGGTAGGTTTTCAGGAGGGTAGGTCAGACAGATGAGGGAGGTAACCAGGTTGGAGATTCATCTCAGGTCAGGCAGTCGCAGGTGTTTAAGTTCAGCAGGTGTTGCTTCAGTTCATTTTGAAAGGACCGAATGTTTGTTGTGTTTAGTGCAGCAGTGGGGACCTCATTGAGCCATAGTGGAGCTTGGTATGAGAAAGATCTTTGTCCTAGTGTAGTTCTATGAAATGGGACACCAAGCTGGGTTGACGCTGTCCTTCATGTGTTGTACTTGGAGCTGGCTTTCTTTACCAGGTCGGCAATGCAGGTAGGGGTTAGGGAAAGCATAGCCTTTGTCCCTAGCAGGCAAGTTTGGTATCTGATTCTGTTTTGGAGTGGTAGTATGTGGGTCAGCCCATACAGGGTACAGGTGTTTATGAAGTGGTCAGCATTTAGCAGTAGTCTGCAAGCCTTGTTCATAGCAGTGGCTACTCTTTTGAGGGCTGTATCAGTGGCAGCGCCCTATACCACAAGCCCGTAGTCAGTCAAGGAGAGGATGGAGCTGGAGACCGCGAGTCAGAGGGCTTCAGCAGATAGGCTTTTCTTGTGCCTAAACAGGATCCCTAATTTGGTATTCATGGCTTTCACCACCATGTCAATGTGTTGAACATATGAGAAGACGTCATCCACCATGACACCCAGGTACTTGAAGTAGTGTACCTGTTCCAGGGGGACAGCCAGATGATTTGTGACTGTTAGGTCTGGGCACCTCCTTTTTAGTTGGGGACTAGAGCAGAGCATCGTCTTGGTTTTTTGATAGTTTAATAGCAACCTTTGGGAGCAGAACTAGGTCTCCAGTTGCTGGAAGGATGTTTGTAGCTCGGCTTGCAGGTGGTCTATGTGAGAGTGACAACTAAGAATGACAGCATCATCGGCATATAAAATGACATTACTGGGGCAGGCATCTGGTAGATTGTTCAGAAACATGCTGAACAGCAGGGAACCTAGGATGGACCCTTGAGGTACTCCTAGAGAGACTTCTTTGGATGCAGATATGGAGTGACCTATCTTGACTGTTTGAGATCAGGATGTTAAGTAGTCCTGGAACCACAGGACAGCATTAGGGGAAACACCAAGGGCATACAGTTGAGACAGCAGGAGCGGGTGGCAGACTGTGTTGAATGCCTTGGTTAGATCAGTAAAGATGGATCCAACCAGTTTACCCTCATCCAAAGCCTTATGGACATAATCAGTGAAGTCCACCAGTGCAGTATCGGTGCTGTGGTGTTTCCTAAAGCCATGCTGCTGGGGACATTGCAGCTGGTATTTTTGACTATGGTCAGTATATTGGGCAGCCACTATCTTTTCCAGGGCTTTAGAGAGCGGGAGAGAATAGAGATGGGCCTGTAATTTGCAGTCAGGGACCTATCCCCAACCTTATGGACTGGGGTCACCAGTGCTTGTTTCCAAAGTGATGGGAATTTGGCAAGCTGGAGTGACTTATTGAAGATTGTTGTGATGGGAGCGATGAGTTCATTGATTGTGACTGTGAGCAGTTTCATATCAATGTTGTCAGATCCCATTCTGGTTTTTTCCAGGACCTTTTTAACATAACCCAGTGCTTCTTTGACAGTGATTCTCTTGAAGTAAAATTGAGGGTGTAAGTTGTTATCAGGTAGACATTTATTGTCCGCATTGATGGGCTTGAGGTATTTGGTCAGGAGATGGAGCTAAGATCCGTGAAGGTGGAGTTGAACTCTTCGGCAATGGTGTAAGGGTCCATGGTATTTGAGCCATTTATGTTTAGCAGTGCCAGTTACATTTTGGCATCCTTCCCTGTCAGTACCTTTATATTGTCTCAAAACCGCCTCCTGTTGCCCCAAGTACTTTCCAATTGTTCCTTGTAGAAATCAGCTTTAGCATTCCTGATGAGGTGTGTGCATTTGTTTCTGGCAGCCCTGTATCTCTGTAGATCACTGGGTTTCCCGGAGGCCCTGGCCTGATACCAAAGGTTGTCCCTTTCCCTCATGTGATCTAAAAGGCCACTGATAATCCACCTATTTTTATGGCCGTGTGTTTTCCTTTTTTTGAACGGAGAAAATCTGTTGCAGGCCCTACTGAAGTTATCTATAAAGTACTGAACTGCTTTGTCAAGGTCTTGCAGTGCCTTAAGTGGAGACCAGTCAATCTGGGACACTCCCCCAGCAAGCTAGAGGCGAACAGTGAAAGAAGTAAAATAATTATTTCAAAACTGAGCGTCAACCCAGGTTTCCCAAACTTGTTCAATTAGGATGTAGCACAACAAAGGGACCAGCCAATAGGAGCAAGTTTTCAGAGCAGAATAGCTAATTGTAAATAGGCCACTAGAGGCTGAGCTTCCCAGAGCTGGTAGCGGCGTACCTTAGATGGAGAGGCAGGCGGTGAAGCATGGCATGGCTGGCTTAGTACAGGGCCAAGCCATCAGCCGTGTTGCAGCCCGAGTCCGGGGCTAAGTCCCTAGATGGAGAAGTGGGTGGTGGAGCATGGCATGGCTGGCACGGTACAGGGCTGAGCCATCAGTCGCATTGCAGCCCAAGTCAGGGGCTGAATCCTTAGATGGAGAGGCGGGCGGTGAAGCATGGCATGGCCAGCATGGTACAGGGCTGAGACGTCAGCCGGGTTGCAGCCCGAGTCAGGGGCTGAGTCCCTAGATGGTGAGGCAGGCGGTGGAGTGTGGCACGGTCGGCACGATACAGGGCCGAGCCATTAACCACATTGTAGTCCAAGTCAGGGGCTGAGTCCTAAATGGGCTAAACATAATGCAGCCTTAATGGCTTGAAAAGCTTCATTACACTCTGGGGTCCATTTCACATTATTTGGGTACCTTTTTTTGTGAGTTCAGTGAGGGAAGTAGCTAACTCAGCAAAGTTGGGAACAAATCTCTGATAATAACCAGCCAGCCCTAAAAATGACCTGACATGTTTCTTTGTTTTAGGGACAGGGCTGTTAGCTACAGCTTCTGTTTTAGAAACCTCAGGCTTAACTTCTCAATTTTCCAACACATAGCCCAAATATCTGGTTCCCTGCATGCCCAATGCACATTTGGTAGGATTAATAGTCATATCTGCATTTTTGATAGCTTGTATAACTGCTCATAGGTGTTCCAGGTGGCTTTTCCAGTCTGGACTGTACACCACAACATCATCCAGGTAGCCTGTTGCTAGCCTTTTGGAAGACAGAAATATTGCTTGTAGAGCAGAAAGCAGCTAACTAAAAGAAGCTGCAATCTTCTTACTAATTTAACACTTCTATCTCAGCTGGGATGCATAGGGAAAGGCATCACCAGTAGAAAACAGGAAGTTATCATCCCTCTGTACAGACAGCTGGTCAGACCCCATCTGGAGTACTGCGTGCAGTTCTGGAGACCCAATCTCTGCAAAGACATAGACAGGATGGAAGCTGTCCAGAAGAGGGCAACTAAAATGGTGCAGGGTCTGCACTGGAAGACATATGAAGAGAGACTTAAGGAGCTTAATATGTATAGCCTCGAGGAAAGGAGGGAGAGGGGGGACATGATAGAAACTTTCAAGTACCTCAAGGGAATCAACAAAGTCCAAGAGGGTAGCATCTTTCAAAAAAAGAGGTGTGCAAGAACAAGGGGGCACAATTTGAAGATGGGGGGTGCTCAGAGGTAATTTAAGGAAGTATTTTTCACAGAGAGGGTTGTGGATGCATGGAACGGCCTTCCAGAGGAGGTTATGGAGTCAAAAACAGTGGTGGAATTCAAGCATGCATGGGACAGTCATAAGGCAATTCTAGGGGGCGGGGGGTAGGAAGAAGTAGGCTGCTGGTTAACTAGGATCTGCAGCTTATCCATTAGGTAGGGAAATGGGCAGACTGGGTGGGCCAAGCGGTCCTTATCTGCCATCAAATTCAAATTCTATGAGTCAGTGTCTGTTGAGATTAAGCAGACATGTACTTTATTAGAAGTAGAAGGGGTATTATTTAGGGTTAAAAAAAGAAAAGAAAGAAAGTCAGTGTGTGTTCTGTGCTGGGAAGGGTACTGTATTAACTTACTTTGCTAAATCAGTAGGAGGAGAGAGAACTTAATTGGGGGTGTGGCTTAGACAATATAAAAGCAGGTGACTCCAATTACAACTTCCTGTTACGAGCCTTTTTTTCTTACTAATTGCCCTCCATCCCACCCACCCTAAGCCAGTTCTACTTTTATAGCCACTGGATTTGACTGACAACAGGAACTTCCTGTTTGGCAGTAGGAAGGGAGGGATCATAGAGAAACATTAGTTTTGTCAACCTTAAAGGAAAAATGTAGCTCACTCTCCCCCCCCCCAGCTGCTGGTGGTCTGACACTGAGCAAGGAAGAAGGAGGCTACTGAAGAATATAGGAAGTTGCTGTCCCAGAACAGGAAGGGTGAGAGTTGTAAGGAGAGGAGAGAGTAAGCATACAGAGAAACAGGAGAGGGGACACAAAGTAAGACATGATAGGAGTGGTGCAGTGCAATGGCTGTGGAGTGGCATTGTTCTGGGAGACATTCTGGAGGCTGCGATGCTGTCCTATTTGCAGGCACCTCTCTGGTCTGAGGGAAGAGGTTGCCCGTCTCCAGCCTGACCTGGCTAGGATTTATGAAACCTCCTCCCCCATCCAAGAACCACCAGGGCCAATGCCATTACCTCAGATGTTGCCAAGAAAGAGGAGAGACTGGACAAGGGTGGGTTCAGGGAGAGAGAGGGTGATGGAACAGAGTTGCATCCCTCCAGCTGTACCTCTCCACAGTTCATACACTGTTCTGGTGGATGGTGGTTCCTCTATGGAGGCACCTGCAGTGGAGACCAAGGAGGATGCTGGGAACCTTCACAAAGGAGACCCACAGGAGGGTGTCATGGGACCCCACAGGGGAAGGAAACAACTCCTGGTGGGTGACTCAATCATTAGGGGGTAGAAGTAGGGGAGGAAGGGAAGAGGGAGGTAAGGTGCCTGCCATGGCTTGGAGGAACAGGAAGCGAATTCTCAGGATCGTGGGAGCAGCTGCATGAGGGAGGGAGCTGGATGTCATTGTCCACCTAGGGACAAATGACCGGGCTAGGAATGGGATCACAGCAGTGCAAGAGGAGTTTGTAGAGTTGGGGAGGGGCCTTAGACAAGTAGCGCATATGGTAACCTTCTCAGAGGTGCTGCCTGTCTATGGCAAGTGTGATGCTAGGGTACTCCTCACCAGGGAATTCAATGAATGGTTGAAAAACTGGTGTGGAGCTCAGGGTTTTGGCTTCATTGAGGACTGGGGAGCCACCTGGAGGGATGCAGACCTATATTGGCATGATGGCCTGCATCTGTCCGGGGGAGGTACCAGGATCCTAGGTGAGAGGTTTAAATGCTTCATTGGCAAGCGTTTAAACTAGCCAAGGGGGAGGTACTGAAAAGGATCAGGGAAATCCCAGCCTCCCCCCACAAAACATGGTAACTAGTGAGGTAAACACCAAGGTAGAGAAGTCATTAGGGAGCAGGACAGAGGTAAATGTAAAAAAAGGCAAAGGCAGTAAGGACAGGGATGGGGTTAAAAGGGGGTAAGGCCATCAAAAAGTGGAGGGTGATTAGTACCAATGCCCGTAGTCTGTGTAACAAGCTCCCTGAACTAGTGGCCTTGATGGAAGAGAGTTGCCTGGATATTGTGGCAGTCACAGAAACTTGGTACACAGAGAACCATGACTGGGATGTCAACATACCAGGATACACAATCTACAGGAGGGACAGGGAGGGTAAAAGAGGAGGAAGAGTAGCTCTCTATGTAAAGGAAGGGATCATAGCAACAGAACTAAAGAGTAAACAAGGAGCAGATGAGGCACTCTGGGTCACTCTGGAGACAGAAAATGGCACCACAATCCGCATGGGAGTTGTATATAGACCCCCATCTTAGGGGGAGGGAGTGGACAAGGAAATGATAGAAGGCATCCTTAGAATGGCAGAAAAAGGGGAGATATTGTTGATGGGGGACCTGAATATGCCAGATGTTAACTGGTGCACCTTTGCTGCAGGCACATCCAAGAGCAGGGTCATTTTTGATGCCCTACAAGGGGCATGCCTCAGACAGCTAGTATTGGAACCCACTCAGGAGGGAGCAGTCTTAGACCTGGTAATCTCAAATGGTGACGGAGAAAGAATCTCAGATTTAGAAGTGGGTAGCCATCTGGGAACAAGCGACCACCAAACAGTGTGGTTCATGATAAACACAGCTATACAAAAGCAAGAGTATTGGACTTTAGGAGGGCTGACTTTGGAAAAATGAGAGAGGGCCTCAGAAAAGCACTAACACACAGGCAAGAAGGAGGGGTGGAGGAACAATGGGGAGTAATCAAAACAGCCATCACAGAGGCAACAAGCCTTTGTGTAAAGCAAATCAACAAAACACACCAAAGGAAAAAAATGCTATGGTTCTCAAAAGAGGTGGCAGGGAAGGTTAAGGAGAAAAGGATAGCATTCAGGAAATATAAGGAAACATAGAAGGAGCAGGACAGAGAACTTTATCAGTTAAAGCAGAAAGAGGCAAGGAAGGCAGTCAGAATAGCAAAGGCCCAAACCAAGGAAAGGATAGCCAACTCTGTTAAGAAGGGGGATAAGATCTTTTATATGTACATTAGGGAGCGAAGAAAGACCAAAGGAGGGATACTGAGGCTTAATAAAGGGAAGGGAATGTGGGCAGAAGGTGACAGTGAAAAACCAGGGACACTGAACGAATATTTCTGTTCAGTATTCACAAAGGAAGAGGAGGGGGGTACCTAAACCAAACAAGAGAAACACTCTGAAGACGGGGGTCGATACCAGTCCATTTATAGAAGAAAGGGTTCTGAAAGAACTAATAAAATTGAAGGTGGACAAAGCAATGGGGCCTGATGGGATTCACCCAAGAATTTAAAAGAACTAAGGTAGAACTAGTGACCCTGACTACTCTCTTTAACAAATCACGGGAGGATGGGGTGGTACCTGAGGACTGGAGGAGGGCAGATGTGATTCCTCTTCACAAAAGTGGGAGCAGGACAGAGGCAGGAAACTACAGACCACTTAGTTTGACCTCAGTGGTAGGGAAAATGATGGAATCACTTCTGAAGGAAAGAATTGTTGCTTACCTAGAGGCCAGTGGGGCACAGGACCCAAAGCAGCATGGATTCACAATGGGAAGGTCATGTCAGATGAATCTAATAGATTTCTTTGACTGGGTGACCAAAGTAGTAGACCAGGGATGGGCTGCGGACATGGCCTACCTAGATTTTAGCAAAGCATTTGATACAGTCCCACACAAAAGATTAATACACAAGTTAGCCAGCCTTGGAGTGGGTCCCAAGGTGGGAGCCTGGATAAAAAATTGGCTACACAACAGTATGCAAAGAGTAGTAGTAACCGGAGTCCTCAGTGAAGAAAGGAGGGTTACTAGTGGGGTACTGCAGGGTTCAGTACTGGGACCGGTCCTTTTTAATGTCTTTATAAGTGACATTGCAGAGGAACTGGAAGGAAAAGTATGTCTCTTTGCAGACAGCACAAAGATCTGCAACAGGGTTGATACACAAGATGGAGTGGAAAGGATGAGAAGGGACTTGGCAAGGTTGGAAGAATGGTCAAATGTATGGCAGCTCAGATTCAGTGTAAAGAAGTGCAAGGTAATGTACCTGGGAAACAAAAACCCAGGGGAAGAGTACACAATGGGGGGGTGAGATACTGACAACAGTAAAATGGAGCGGACCTGGGGGTAATTATATCAGATGACCTAAAGGTGGGCAAGCAATGTGAGAAGACAGTAAGGAAGGCTGGGGATACTGGGATGCATAGGAGAGGCATCAATAGTAGAAAACAGGAAGTTGTTATCCCTCTGTACAGACAGTTGGTGAGACCCCATCTGGAGTACTGTGTGCAGTTCTGGAGACCCCATCTCTGCAAAGACAAAGACAGAGTGGAGGCTGTCCAGAGGAGGGCAACCAAAATGGTGCAGGGTCTGCACCAGAAGACATACAAAGAAAGTCTAAAGGAGCTTAATATGTATACCCTTGAGGAAAGAAGAGAGAGAGGGGGCAGGATAGAAACTTTCAAGTACCTCAAGGGAATCACCAAAGTTCAAGAGGGTAGCATCTTTCGGAAGAAGAGATGTGCAAGAACAAGGGGGCACAATTTGAAGATAGAGGGGGGCAGGCTCAGAGGTTATGTGAGAAGTATTTTTTCATGGAGAGGGTTGGGGATGCATGGAACAGCCTCCCTGAGGAGGTTGTGGAGTCAATAACAGTGGAGGAATTCAAGAATGCATGGGACAGACATAAGGCAGTCCTAGTAGGGGGTAGGAGGAAGTAAGCTGTTGGTTAACTAGGATCTGCAGCTTATCTGTTAGGTAGGAAAATGGGCAGACTAGGTGGGCCAAGCGGTCCTTATCTGCTGTCAAATTCTATGTTTCTATTCAGCACAGTAACCAGTGTGAGGGGATAAAATGACATTCATGTACCACTGGAATGTAGCTGGCACACCATGTAAACCAAATGGCATGGTGGTGAACTGATAAAATCCAACAGGAGTGGCAAATGCAATTTTGTCTTTGGATTATTTAGCTAAAGGGATTTGCCAGGAACCCTTGGTGAGATCGAGGGTACTGATACACTTTGCACTCCCCAGTCTGTCCACCAAATCATCTATTCTGGGCATAGGATAACTGTCAAATTCTGACACTTTATTAAGTTTCTTAAAATCAAGGCAGATTCTAACATCCCCTTCTTTTTTGTTTACAATTACCATTGGAGATGACCAAGCACTCCTCGACTTCTCTATGATACCCAGTTGTTTCATTTTTTTGTATTTCCTTAACCACGTCAGCTCTTAATTGCTCTGGTAACCTGTAAGTCTTTTGCCTAATAGGACGAGCATTCCTTGTCCCTATAACATGCTCAACCCCTTTTGCTCGGCCTGGTACTGTGGTAAAAGTACTTTTAAATGTCTTTAGCACATTACGAATATCTGTAGTGTGTTCTGAGGTTAAGGAAACATTCACCTTTACAGCATCAGCATTTTCAGTTTGTTCCAGTCTATCATAAACTACATCAATATCTTCTTTATCAGTTTCTGGTAAAACTAGCAATGTAACTTTTGGCATCTTTTCAGCCCATTTCTTGAAGAGGTTAGCATGGTATATCTTAATAGTATTTTTCCTGTTAGGGGTCTCAATCTCGTAGTTAACGGTGCCAGTACATCTAAGCACTCTATAAGGCCCTTGCCACTTCATTAACAGTTTATTTTCTGTTGTGGGTAACAATGGCAAAACCTTTTCATCTGGCTCAAAACCTTTTTTTTAACCTCATGGCCATAGTATACCTGTTGCTTGTTTGGGGCCTCTTCCTCATTACTGTGGGC
Organism: Neoceratodus forsteri; assembly: GCA_016271365.2. NCBI lineage: Eukaryota > Metazoa > Chordata > Ceratodontiformes > Ceratodontidae > Neoceratodus > Neoceratodus forsteri. The sequence continues at coordinate 1,081,340,081 of CM057449.1, forward strand.
AATTTCAACATTTTTGCCAGCTTCTTTCATAGGGCACACATATAAGACATTACAGATTGTTTCTGAGTGGGTTTATCTTCCCACGTTTCTTTTATCACATCTAGTGGCCCTCTTGGCTGCCTACCATACAGTGCTTCAAATGGTGAAAACCCTGTTGATGCCTGTGGCACTTCTCTGTAAGCAAAAAGTAGGTAAGGCAAGTGTTGGTCCCATTCTTTCCCCTCCCTTTTACAAACCTTTTTAACATGCATTTTAAGGTTTGGTTAAAACACTCAACAAGACCGTCTGTCTGAGGGTGATAGGGGGAGGTTCTTGTGGCAGTGATACCTAGTAGTCCATACAGCTCCCTAACTAATGCAGCACCAAAATTACTACCCTGATGTAATAATCTCTTTAGGTATGCCCATTCTGCTTAAAAGTTTTGCAAGCTCTGCTGCTACTCTTGAAGCTGTGACAGTGCACATTGGAATTGCTCATGGATATCAAGTACATAGTGGCATACTACCAGGATAAATCTATTACCCTTTTTACTTTTGTCTAAAGGACCAACCACATCCACTGCAATTATGTCAAAAGGCACATCTATCAAGGATAGGGGCACCAGGCTCATCTTGTCTTTTCTAGTGACTGGGGCTACATTCTGACACTCAGCAGAGGAATTATAATAGATAGTAACATCTTCATGAATTCCAGGCCAGTAAAATCTATACAGCAATCTGGCAAGGGTGCGATCCCTCCCTGAGTGACCAGACATAGGACTATCGTGCTATCTGTAACAACTCTGTTCTATACTTCTGTGGTATAACCAATTGTTCTGTTTGTTCCTGTGTCTGAGGCTTTAACCCAAACTTGTATAATAACCCATTACATTTTTTAAACATTGGTCCACCCTGCTTTGGTTTCACCCCCAGCTGCTTAAAATAACCCTGGAGAGAAATTCGTTAGCTTGTTCTGAAAGAAAATTACAATCAGTTATCATTTCGTTTCAGCATTTTCATATGTTAACCCCTAATGTCCATCAGTCATTTGTTGCCATAGTTTCTTCAGGCATTGTCTTTCTTTCCTGGATTTCCAGATCTTGGAGCTGTGCTCAAACAAGTTTGACAATCACTGAAAGAAAGAGTCCCCACCATCTGAGATTTTCTTTGCCTGAACTCTTGTTACCACTGCTGCTGAAACTGCAGGGTTCAGTTCCTCTGAGATTAACTCAGTAAATCCTGGAAAGTCATTTCCAATAATCACAGGTACAGGTAACTTAGGTACTACCCCAACTTTCATTTGGTGTGACATACCCTTAATGGTCAGGGTCATTAGGGTGGCAGGATAGTATCGAGTGTCCCCGTGGATGCAGATGACACCAGTACCTGGTCCTTTTGCACAGTGTTTTCCCAGCACCTCAGCATGCACTAGAGTCTCTGCTTCCTGAATCAGTGAGTCCTTTTACAGTCTTATCCCCCACCTTCACATCAGTTAAGTGCTTGCCCACAATTTGCCAAGGACAAATCTGCTCCAGTGCCATTCTTCTTATGACAATTTCTTGCAATATGGCCTGGCTTATTACAGTTATAGCAAATAACGTCTTTGAGCACAGATTTGTTACCCCCACCAGAGCTCTTATCAGGCTTGGAGTTTAAATGGGAAAACGAGTGTCTTACGTGGTGTCTGTCTAGCCATTTGGCAGCCCTCGGCCAAAGTAATAGCCTTTTTCCCACTCTCTGGTCAGCGTTTCTTTACCCAAAGCTGCACATCTGTAGGCAGGATGTTGACGAATTGCTCCATTGCAAATGTGTTGATGATCTGTAGGACTGTTTTGCCCTCTGGTTGGAGCCATTTTTTCAAGAGTTCTCTGAGTTGGGCGAAGGCTTCTTGAGGATTGTCAACTGTGTTGTACTTCAGAGATCAAAATCTCTGCCTGTAGATCTCTCCTGAAATGTCATACCTTTTCAGGATTTCGCTTTTCACCAGGTCATAGTTTTTTGACTGTGCAGTGTCCATATTGCTGTAGGCAAGCTGGGCTTTCCCTGTCAGGTAGGGTACCAGTCTGATTGTCCATTGCTGCTTTGGCCATCAGCAGGCTGTGGCAACTCTTTCAAAAGTTGTCAGGTATGCCTCAATATCATCTGAGGGATGCAACTTTGTAAGTTTAATGACTTTTAAGTTGCTTGTGTTTTGTTGCTTGTCTGGGTCTGTGCCAGATCCTCTGCTTTTAATAGCTTGCAAGGCATCCAGCCATCGCTGCTTCTGTCGCTGCATCTGTTCTCTCATCTGCTGTTCCTGTTGTTGCATTTCTTCTTTTCGCTGTGCTTCTAAATGTTGAATCTCTTTTTCTCTCTGCTTTTCAGTCTCTTCTTGTTGTATAGCCCACCATTTGAAAAAGTCCATTAGGCTTTCAGGTTCTGTCACTGCCTGTTGTTTTTCCATAACTTGTGCTAGTTGTACAATCTCAGTTTGGACTTCTGTCTTTGTTACTTTGGCTGCCATTCTCCTGGTAACCACTCCTGCACTTGCTGCTGCAAAATCGATGACAGGTTCCCTTCAGTTGTTCCCACTGCTTCTCAACTCCTTCTATCTCCCTTCTCACCAAGGCCTCTTTGATACAGCTCGCCATATTAGCAGAATCTGCCCTCCTAAAATCTAAGACCGTTGCCTTTGTGTTACTAGACTGTCTCTGTCCCTATCCTAAACCACACTACGTGATGGTTGCCGGAACCCAGCTGACCTTCCACTTGGATGTCTGTGATTCTGTCCCCCTTGGTCAGTTCTAGGTCCAGAATTGCCCTGTCTCTGGTGGGATCAATCAGTAGCTGTCTTAGGCCTGCCCCTATAGGGAATCCAGGATGTCTCAGCTCCTGGTTGAAGCAGCTGCTGCGATGGTCCAGTCCACATCTGGGATATTGAAATCACCCAGTAGTAATACCTCATCTTTTGCTGCCATCTCATGAATTTGATCCCCTAGATCTCTATCCAACTCCTCCACCTGTGCTGGAGGCCTATAGGTCACCTCTGCTCATATTGCTGTGCCATTGCCTGGCTCAAGGGTGACCCACAGTGCCTCAGCCTCCCCCTGTCTACCTAGTACCTCGATTGCCTTTATACTCTCCCTAACATACATGGCCACCCTTCCCCTTTATTACACCCCATGTCCCTTCTGAATAGAGCATACCCCAGTATATTAACATCTTAGTCATGATTTGTGGTGTACCAGGTCCCTATTATTGCTTCTATGTCCAGTTCTTCCTCCACTGTTACTCTGTTACTATATTACTGTATTACTATTGCCTTCATTGTTGGACACTGGCCTGCACCTCCATGGCCAGCTCCATCACTTTTTCTCTCACAACTGCCAGAAACGTAGGTTATGTCACACCACACCCTGATCAAGGACATTGCTATGAACTCAACATTGCTCCATCCCAGCAGCCATGTATGTTTCACGAATTGTGTTTTTACCAGTGTTTGAGAAGAAATGTTTAATTTCAACAGACTGGCACTTGTGATCTTTGTTGGAAACCTAGAAGAAGACATCTAAAAGCAACACATTGATCTTCCTCCACTGCTGGTGTTTCATCCTCACCCGAACACCTGGGTAGACCCACATACTGACTGTTGTGCTGTAAAGGGCCACCACTACTTGTGCAGATGTGATGTTTTTAATGTAACTATGCCTGTGTGCAGTTATTCTGTGAACTCTATGGACTGGTCATACACATTTGATAATGACCTATTTAACAATGTTTCTGTTCCATCCACAAGCCTGACTGTTGTTCCATAAAGGATTATCGATACTAGTACAGGTGTAATGTTTTCCATAAGCTATGCCTGTGTGAGGCTAGGTGTGATGTTTTCCCCATAGCTACACCAGTGTGTGTAGCTACTCCATTGATGGACTCAATGAGCAAAATGTTACTGCATCTCCTGTCAAGGCCTCTAAAACAACTAATGCAACTAAACAGGTCCAGCTATCCAGATCCAGCAAACCAGCAGCCAGAAACATTGAGACCTCCAGATCTTTGCCTCTGTCACATGTACAGTGCAACTCACTGAGTGGCATCTTCATCAAGTCAAGATAACACACAATATGAATGAATAATGTTATGTTGTGAAAAGCATCAAGAACTTTTCTTATGACCATCTTAATTGTGGTGCTGACATTCCTAATTTCTGCTCTGTGCCTCATACACAAACCATTTTTGGTCAATCTGTGATCACCCCTGTACCCACTCCTAAACAGGATTATTCTGACAGTGACCCTGACTATCTGAATGCTATAGACCTGTAATTACTAGTTTTTATGTGCATATCGAGTCATTCACCCTGAATCTTAAATTCTATTATATAAAGATATTCACCTTATACATTTCAGCAATACTATTCAGAAAGATGATACCGATTTGAATGATTTAATACTTGATGGTGATTTACATCTTGTTTTAACTCATACAATGCTAAATATTTCATTTCAGGCCTTGTCATTTGGCAGACTTTCTAGATTTTTTTGTACCATTTGCTGCCTATATAAGACCCGCAGGCCCCATCATAGACATATAAGCTGCCCATTCTATCCTAACTCACTATTTTGTGTTGCCAGTTTAGCAGGAAACAAGTGGGGGAATATGCCCTACAGACCCTCATGTATGCTAACACACACACGCACACTTAGTGCAGCATATTGTATACATACATTTATGCATAGCAAGGTAGAATGTAGTATAATACTATGTGCTTCTGTAATACATAGGTGCATATTCTAACAGGGCTAATGTGCTAGGCAACCTTTGACCCAAATGATGTTAGTATTGCTATGTAGGCCTTATTCTGATGACCTAGTTCTATCTCTTTTTGCTAACACAGCTGTTTACAGTTGCCTTACTAAACATTTCTGTATTGTAACACAGAATCAGCCTTCACAATGATTAGTTGTGCCCTTATCAGTACCTATGACGTACTTGTTTATCCTAAGCATCTTTGTTCTGTAACTTCAGGACATCATGTGCCCAGCCATTGTTATGTGGTGGTGTTAGAGCACCACCTATAGCCATTAGCCATACTGACATGATTAGCATGTCTTTATGAATGTGCACAGTCATTGCTAGCTAGTATGATTATGTGGTGGTGTTAAAGCGCCACCTACAGCCATTAGCCATAATGTTATAATCAGCATGTCTTTGTGAATACTGTACTGTAACCAAAGAACTGTAGTCAGCGTAATGCTTATCACTATTTAAGTATGTGCAACTGCCCTCTACTGTGCACCAATAGAATCGATGGATCTCCTATCCGCCTCTTTCTTATCTCTGAGTATATAACTTTGTGTAAGACTGTTTTTCTCTGAGTTCCATAATGACACTGCAGTGTTGGAAGTTCTGAACTGAACTTCCAGCTGAAAAGCTGTGCTTTGTGCATGTATTTGGAGAATAAACCTTTATTCCGTAAAACCTGTCTCCTGCGTCGTGTTTTGTTATCAGGTGTAGAATCTACCAGCCAAGCAAAAACAACAAAATGGTGACCATGGGCAGCACCTGATTGGTCAGAACTGATCCGGTTGAGTGAAAGGTGTACAGACAAGGGAACAGGCATGGGAATCACAAAGGCACTTAAACCTATGCCAACCAATTCAACCCATATGGACTATTTTTCAGGCTCTTTGTGCCTCAAACGTGACAAGAACCATGAAGGCGTTCAAACCTACGCCCCACATTCAACAGCGGCACTGGTCTGTGGCACTCTGTATCCCAAAATGTGTAACTGTCTAGCTATAGAACACATGGTGGATTGATGCACCTTGGACTCTTGGCTAGTGCAGGAAAAGGGGAAATTCCCAAAATGGACATTAAAACTGAGCTCACACTAGACATCTTACATTCACTGCCCTCCCAGGGAGGGTGGGTTGATTTCACCCAGACCATGAAATTGCAGACTGATCTGGTACAGTATGTGGGCAGACTGTACACAGAGATGATGTCTGCAGCCAAACCATTTGCCCCACTGTCACAATTGCTGTCCTTGGCAAGGACAGTAAGACTGATAGCCAGCCTCAGAAAGCTGGACATTCATGAAGACAGAAACAGCCATGGGATCCAGGAGGGACCCAGTCTAACTCTGAAGAGGTTTTGGATCTGTCTGGAAGCAGTGTCTCTTTTCAGTGGTAGCATTCACAAACATGATGTGGTGAGTAAAAATGGAATTGAAATATGCCACATAATCTTTTATCTATCTGTACTCTAATCTTTCTCTGATTATGGGCTGACCAGCCGTACTCTGTCTCTTCTAAGAATCTGAATAATTTCTAACCCTGATCTGACACATCGGGGTGTGGTTTCTATTATTTACATACACCACATACACCCAATTGTTATGTTGCAGTCTGCTGTGTAAAAATAATATTGTTTTAAGAGCACACTGAATATCTTATGAACTGAAAGTACATGCTGTCAATTTACAGTTCTGTAATGTGCTATGTGAATTCAAACTGTTAAGTCTGTTTCTCTCTCTCCCTCTCTCTCTCTCTCTCTCTCTCATGGAATATTATTGTGTTCTATAAAAACTATGTGTTTTGTGAATTCAGTGGTATTTTTCTCCTCTGAACAGCAAGTACCTTATGACTCAATGTTACAGCATGGTGCCATTGAGATATTCTAGTTCTCTGTAAAGGAGAGAGGGCTGAAATTTGCTTCCAAATTTGTTTAGCTTACATAGCCTTCAAATGTAGTTTCTAGAAACATATGGGGAGAGTCCCCATTTACAAAACGTTTTCAGAAATAATTATGCTTGTCTGGAGAGAACTGGTATCCAGGTTGTTTTGCTATGTGAATATGGTCCAAGGAATGTTGCAGGATGTGTTTCGGTTTCAATTTTAAAAGCTGTAACCTTGAGTCATAAAGTACTTGCAGTTCAGAGGAGAACAATTTCACAGAATTCACAAAACATATAGCTTTTATATAACACAGTTATACTCTATATGAGAGAGAGAGAGAGAGAGAGAGAGACAGACTTAACAGTTTGAATTCACATAGCACATTACAGAACTGTAAATTGACAGCATGTACTTTCAGTTCATAGGACATTCAGTGTGCTCTTAAAGCAATATTATTTTTACACAGCAGACTGCAACATAACAATTGGGTGTGTGTGGTGTATGTAAATAATAGAAACCACACCCCGATGTGTCAGATCAGGGTTAGAAATTATCTGGAGTCTTAGAAGAGACAGAGTACGGTTGGTCAGCCCATAATCAGAGAAAGATTAGAGTACAGAAAGATAAAAATAATGTGACGTATTTCAATTCCATTTTTACTCACCACACCATGTTTGTGAATGCTACCGCTGAAAAGGGGCACTGCTTCCAGACAGATCCAAAACCTTTTTAGGGTTAGACTGGGTCCCTCCTGGATCCCATGACTGTTTCTGTTTTCATGAATGTCCAGCTTTCTGAGGCTGGCTATCAGTCTTACTGTCCTTGCCAAGGACAGCATTTGTGACAGTGGGGCAAATGGTTTGGCTGCAGACATCGTCTCTGTGTACAGTCTGCCCACATACTGTACCAGATCAGTCTGTAATTTCATGGTCTGGGTGAAATCAACCCACCCTTCCTGGGAGGGCAATGAATTTAAGACGTCTAGTGTGAGCTCAGTTTTAATGTCCATTTTGGGAGGTTCCCCTTTTCTTGCACTAACCAAGAGTCCAAGGCGTATAGATCCACCATGTGCTCTACAGCCAGACAGTTACACATTTTGGGATACAGAGTGCCACAGCCCAGTGCCGCTGTGGAATGCGGGGCATAGTTTTGAACACCTTCATGGTTCTTATCATGTTTGAGGCATGGAGGGCCTGAAAGATAGTCCGTATGGGTTGAATGAGTGAGCATAGGTTCAAGTGCCTTTGTGATTCCCATGCCTGTTCCCTTGTCTGTACACCTTTCACTCAACTGGGTCAGTTCTGACCAATCAGATGCTGCGATGGGCAAAGTGGCCCCAATTCGCTCTGCAAAGTGATTCGCGGAGTGGAGGCAAATTCGCGGAGTGCTCTGCAACATGAAGCGGAGTACTTCGCATTATAATGGGTAATGCGAAGTCCATTGAAAACAATGACTTTGCATTACTCCGCCTTCCAGTTCGCCTTGTTTTTAAGCTCCAAATGCGAATTTTGCAGTGATTCATGGGATTTCAGGTCACATGGGCTCTAGATTATTCTGCACAGCCTCAGTTTGGGGTAGTGGGTGTAGGAAGCTGTAGGAGACAATCTGCTCTGAGAGCTCTCTGCGATTCAAACCTTCAAAAAGCTGTTAAAAAAGCCTTTTTGAGTAATTTTTTTTTGCTGAAACCTTAGTTCATCAATTATAGGAAACCCTCCTGTGCTCATATCATCAAGCATTTATTGTTTGTGTATGGATTTTGAAAGTTAATGTACAACATTCAGTCTGTGTACTGAGAGACAGTGGAAGTGTGCTTTGGGGGAGGGGTGTATCTGTGGTGTAGGTAGATTAACTTGGAGAAAAAGACAGTGCTTTCTGTTTTGGTGATATTTTTCTTGTTTAACTGTGTTAATGTACACACAGTAATATTTTCAATATTTCTTGCCATTTTTTTGCTGATTGTTGTGGTGCATCAGTGCATAATTTTAGTTTGTTTAAAATATGTGGTTATATTACTGAAATTTTCAATTTGCTATGCATTACTTATTGTGTGTGTATGTGTGTGACGCATGTCATCAAATCAGACACCTTTTATTGTGCAACATAATAATTTCAGCAATGTGAAGCTGCTATCCACTGCAGCTGTGTGATTTTTGTGCTTCTTTGTGGTATCTTTACTGGTACTAGTACTAGTGACTGTTACTGCAGCAGTACAGTACACTGCCCCCTCCCCCCGTGCGGCCCGCCCCAACCTGCAAAGTTATTCTTTTCCAGATTTGAATTTCTGATGGTGAGCACTAGTTAGGTGTTGTGCCTTTGTGTCTGCATCTCTTCAGTGCACAGCGCAATCTTAATCTGTCTGTGCATTTGCATCTCTTTAGGACCAAATCTCCATTTGTAACTTAAGTCACAGTTGTTTCTTTGGCTTCTCTTCAGAGTACTGGACGGGTGTGGTGCTTAATTCTGCATTAACATTGTACTCATTAATATGCGTTTTTAAGTCGGGACCATCATCACGAGTCACTCATGATACAAATCACGTCCTTCATCATCACGGTCACAAATGCAGTCACAAATCACGATTCACGATCATTCACGTTACGAATCACAACATTAATTTTTTTCCTAGTTACTTGGATGTATTGTAAGCCTGTTTTGTAGTATCTCTCCAGGATTCACCACCCCACCATTGTACTCATTGATATGTGTTTTTAAATCTGGGAGTTTTAAGCTACAGCTCATATGGGAAGTACAGCCATAGGCGGTAGGCATTCACATTTCTTCATCATCATGGTCACAAATGCAGTCACAAATCATGATTCATGATCATTCACGTTACAAATCACAACAGTAATTTTTTTTCTAGTTACTTGGATGTATTGTAAGCCTGTTTTGTAGTATCTCTCCAGGCTTCACCACCCCACCATTGTACTCATTGATATGTGTTTTTAAATCTGGGAGTTTTAAGCTACAGCTCATATGGGAAGTACAGCCATAGGCGGTAGGCATTCACATTTCTTCATCATCATGGTCACAAATGCAGTCACAAATCATGATTCATGATCATTCACGTTACAAATCACAACAATAATTTTTTTTCTAGTTACTTGGATGTATTGTAAGCCTGTTTTGTAGTATCTCTCCAGGCTTCACCACCCCACCATTGTACTCATTGATATGTGTTTTTAAGTCTGGGAGTTTTAAGCTACAACTCACTGGGGCCCTGGGAAGTACAGCCATAGGCATTCACGTTTCTTCATCATCATAGTCACAAATGCAGTCAGAAATCACGATTTACAATCACGTCATGAATCACAACATAATTTTTTTTTAATAGTTACTTGGATGTATTGTAAGCCTGCTGGTCACGGTGCTGAACAGGGATGGGATCCACACCTGGGCCCGGGGGAACAGGCACATCCTGCTCCAGAGGACCTGATGCTGGACTTGGTGGTAGTGGTGGTGGTTCAACTGCCTCAGAGTGGGGACCGGAGATGGTGCTGGACCTGCTTGGGGCACTCACAAGTTTTGAGCGGTCCAACAGGAATGGGTGCCCATGCCCTCCACACATGCACACGGTACGATGCTTACCACTACCATGCTCTCCCAGAGCTGCCCCGTCCCAGTTTTTCCCTCACCCTGGTCCATCTCTTCTACTGAGCTCCCTCAGTCCGAGCAAACACCTCTCACACTGTCACACAACACACACACACACACAGTCACAGACAAACAACTAACTACTTATAAAGGTAAGAAAAATTAAATTTACAGAAAGAACAAATTAAGTCAAAAAAGAGTACAGAAAAGAGAAAAAAATGTAGCTTTTAAAAAAGCTGTTGGGTCTAAATCAAAGTTTAAATCTCCTCCTCGCTCTGATCTAAAAGTATCAGCAGTCACAGAACACACTACTCTCTCTCCGTCTGCACAGGAGAAAGTAAATGTGTCTGCTTGTGTGACTCACTTTCTTCCTGCCTAGCTAAAGAGCATGTGACTTACAGTACTGTAAGCCATGTGATGTGTGGGGGGGCTGCCAAATCTGAAACACCAAGTGGATCACTTAGAATCATAATGAGGAATGCGAAGTCCATTAAAAACAATGACTTTGCCTTACTTCGCATTGCCATTCCGCTTTAACACGAAGTGGTAATGACAAGGCGGAGTGAGCACTTAGCATTGCCCACTCTGTGTAGCGGAGGGGCAACGCGAAGTGCCCACTTCACATTCACTTCGCCGTCGGAATTTAAATTCACTGCATCTCTACCCATGGTTGCCATTTTGTTACCTTTGTTTGGCTGGCAGATTCTACACCTGATGGCATAACATGACGCAGGAGACAGGTTTTACAGAATAAAGGTTTATTCTCTGAATACATGTACAAAGGACAGCTTTTTAGCTGGGAGTTCAATTCATAATCTCCAACACTGTAGTGTCATTATGAAACTCAGAGAAAAACAGTCTTACACAAAGTTATATACTCAGAGATAAGAAAGAGGTGGATAGGAAATCCATCAATTCCATTGGTGCACAGTAGTGGGCAGTTGCACATACATAAATAGTGATAAGCATTATGCTGACTACAGTTCTCAGGTTACAATACAGTATTCATAAAGACATGCTGATTATAGCATTATGGCCAATGGCTGTAGGTGGCACTCTAACACCACCACATAATAATATTGGCTAACAATGGCTGTGCACATTCCTAAATACATGCTAATCATGTAATTATGGCTAATGGCTGTAGGTGGCTCTCTAACACCACCACATAACAATGGCTGGGCACATCATGTACTGAAGTTACAGAACAAAGATGCTTAGTAGAAACAAGTGCATCATAGGCACTGATAAGGGTACAACTAACCATTCTGAAGGGCAGTTCTGTGTTACAATACATAAATGCTTAGTAAAGCAATTATAAACAGCTGTTTTAGCAAAAAGAAATAGAACTAGGCCATCAGAATAAGGCCTACATAGCAATACTAACATTATTTGGGTCAAATGTTGCCTAGCACATTAGTCCTGTTAGAATATTCACCTATGTATTACAGAAGCACAAAGTATTATACTATATTCTACCTTGCAATGTATAAATGTATGTATACCATATGCTGCAGTGTGTGTGTGTGTTAGCATACATGAGGGTCTGAATGGAATGCAGGTCTACAAGGAGGAGGGGGCAGGATGGAGGTGGACAAGTCTTGTCTCCAAGAAGCTGGCAACAGTAGTGGCAACCAACAAATGCTTGGTTGCATTTGAAAAGTTTTTTTTCCTGTGATGTGCACCCTCTTCACATGAGAGAGCTGTCTTATGTTTTTTGTAACATTAGCAGGCAGCAAGAATGCAGACCCAGGTGAGGATGCACCATCTGGCCCACAGTACAACAGCAGGAGCTTGTGAGTGGTGCAGCTAAGAGGCAGCTACACTGAAGATGCGTGACAAGGTGGTGGCGGCACAATGAGATCTGGTAGCTGCAGCAGCAACTCCCTTCTCCCTTCAGTCAGTAATTTTGGGTCTTGTTGGTGGCAGCAACTTCCCCAGCAGGGCTCAGTGGGGCTTGGGGCTGTCATGGGGTTGAAATTAACTCTTTGGAAGGCGGCTGCTGGGGCAGCAAGGCAATGAGGATGCAGCGGCGGCAGCAGCAGCAGCAGGAAAGGCTGTGATTCCAAGCCCTTTGGGGGGGTGGTGAGATGTGAAATTTTCTTCTTAGGTTGCCCTTTAAGAACCTGCTGGGAGCTGTAATAAAATCATCCAGCTGGCTGAGAACTGTGTCAAAACCATCCTGGTGTCTGTGGTTTCATGTTTTGTTGTAAGCATAAACAGTGACAGCTGCATGGGGTGGTTTGAGTTGAGTGTTGCCTAGTCACCTGGTGATGGACGGGGATTGAGATATCAGTGTGAGAAATAGACTGTTAGTGAGGACAGAGCTTCATGGGTTGTGTAGACATGGCTTTCTGCTGTTGTGACAGTTGAGGAATCCCACAGATGTTATGCTTGAGAGCTGCTGAGCTGTGTTGCAATTGCAAATGTTGGTTCTGAATCTGATGTGAATAACTGATGTCATTACATGGCATACCAGCTTTCATGGTGTATTCTTTGGCAAGTGAACACTGGATTGGATTATCTGGCTATGACACCCCCACCAGGCCATCCCAGTAACTGTATTTTGTGCAATACTAGGGGCTACCCACCACCCAGACTTTTTTGCAAAATGTTTGCGTTTATTGTGTTGATTGGCGTTTACTGTGTTACACAGATTTGTCCAGCCGACATTAACTGGCAAAGGACTCCTCTTACCTGTCCCCCTCCAGACTGTGCACTGCATGCAAACCTGTTGGGGCAGTAGGCGCCTTCCCTCACTACTGCCTAGGTGGCATGTGGTGGTCACATGGGGTCAAAGAGAGAGACCCTGGAGATTTCTTCTTGGGTTATAAAACCAGATTTCCCCAGAATTCCAGAATTTAATTCAGTGAAATGTAGTTGCAGGGGAAGCCCTGCAACCCCTGTTGTATCATTTCTGCCAAAAACCATGCCTCACTATTCCCCCAGTTAAGAGATTAAATGAGCAAGAAGTGCCCTCGGTCCATGCTGTTACTGCTGCTTTTGGAAACCAGGCGAGAGGTGTGGTGGGACAACAGTACACCAGCCTGTCTGTGGATTTGGGTGCTGTTTGTTGGGCTGGAGGCCAGGAGGTCATAAATGGCATGAGCATGTCATTAATAAAAATAGCATCTCATTAATAAATATCTATGAGCTCAGCACACTGTATAAGTGCTGAGATAGTCAGCATTAGTAGTTGAACTGTATGAGTCCAGTATGCATATAAATACTGGAACATTTACACTTTAGAAAAATATATTAATTATATTTTGAACAAGTTAGATTCTCTTTTATAAGCTCAATGTGTAAGCACATTGAGATAGACTAGCATTTTATATTTTAATGTTAAACTAGCCATAAAAGGCTCATATGCTCACAGATACACAGCATTAGTTCATAGGCACATTTTAACCACAATGGGGTCATTAAAAGGGGTGAAGACTTAAAAGTAAAAAATAGGCCTTTGTAATCTTCATGGTGGAAAGATAGGAAAAGACTGCTGCTCAGAGAACAATGGTATAGAACTTCAGATATATGTTTACCTTATACTCAGCATATAATAATATGGGAACAGGGCTACTCTCACGCGATCCCTAGAATTTAAGCTGACAAGGTTATAAGCTATTTCCTCAAAAGTTAGCAAACAAAGCTGTCTATTTTGGGGCAGATGGCAGGCATCTCACTTTAAGAGGTGTTTTCTATACCAAATAGGAAAGTTACCATGGGAGCTAATTATGAGGTCATGTGTTATGCAGAGATGGTCTGTTTGTCCAAAACTATATATATATATATATATATATATTTATATATATATTTATATATATATATATGTACATATATATATATCTATATAGATATCTATCTATATGTATATATATATGTAATAGATAATCCACTCTAGGGTGTGCGGTTGTGCTCTGATATACACACGCCTTGGTGTGTGTTGTGACGCATGAGGCCGCAGGCCGAGCGCTGTAAGCAGCTGTGGGATACAGATGGACTCGGACACTGAAGCCTTCAAGGATATTCTCCAAAAGGATTTATTATCAGCTTCTAACAAAAAAAATCAAGACAAACATAGGCGGACTGGTTTGTCATAAAAATAAAATCAATATACAATAGCTTCAATCCAGCGTTAACTCCAAAATAGAATGTACTGTTGTAGCAGAACTAGAATTCACTAGTCTGGATAGATGTTTTCACTACAACACCCTCAGCCAAATCTGACTTCTCTTTGCCTTGGCTGAACATATATAGGAAAAGAAAACTTCTGATAGGTTGTCAGACCTGTCTATCAACTGGATGCTTAAAAGTTTGTTTAAGTTATGGTCAGAAATCAGAAAACATGGTTTTAGTAATGTTTATACAATATCCAGTAGTTGTAATATACAAATAATAGCTTTCTTATAGATTATCCCTTCAAATAACAAACAAAACTACTGTCTCCTTGAGTAAGCTTCTCCCCCTTGTAGTCCTTTTCTTATAAAAAAAAAAAAAACATTGGCCGGCCGGCTCTTAGAAAAGGGGGCTACAGAGAAGAGCTACTGAGGGAAACATATTCTTTAATCTGGCTACAGGGATTACCAGCTTGAGGGTATATCCACAACTTCTTTATTCATTATTCACATGTTGCTTGTAATTATATCTACAACGTCTGTAGTAACTTTTATACTCATACAGGGACTTGTGTGAGCTAACAGTGTGGATGCTGGAAGCGAGTACAAGCAGCTTAGTGGCTAATTATAAGTCGCGCCACGAGCTGTTGAACCAAGAGGTACCAAATAGCAAATACTGAAGTGGATCCTCTCTGCAGGCAGCCCCGGTGCAAATTTGCTAGAAGAAACATTATTTTGGGGAGAAATTTACAATCTGAGCTGCAAGACTATGCGCACGTTTGTGCAGCTCGCTCCGAGAGAACCGGGGCTTACAAACGGCTGCAGTACCAGAGCGTACATGCAATACACTTGCTGTTTTGTTTGGGGGGAGAAGATTTTATCTAATTTTAATTCAAATGGGAGCATTTTAGATGAGAAAACCGCCTACTCATGGCTCCTATGAACTTTGTCCTGGATTACAGGACAGCCAAGCCAGAGCACCAATTAACACTGCCCAAATACCTTTTTCTTAATTCTGGGCCATAAATAAGGCAAGTTTAACAATGCTAAAGAAATTCTAAACTAAGCTGACAGTATGACCTGGGGGCAACAAGGACAAACAGACAAACTCCCACAACTAAAGAAAAAACATAGGTGGCCAGCCTATGTACACAAACAAGACATAAGACGAATAAAACAACAGGAAGGGACATAAAAGGTATGTCTACGTCATACTTCAACTAACATAAGTGGATGTTTTAGCATTTTATCTGAGGCACCTTGCTCTAAGACTATACCTATCTCCAATACCCTTTTACAAGTGTGTTCAACCACCCAAGGCGTGAGTATATCAGAGCGCGACCACACACCCTAGAGTGGATTATCTGTCTTATAAAATGGCCACAAATATTGTGGGGGAAGAGCAGAAAAGTAGTCCCTGTGTGACATGAACACATGGATCATCAGTAGATGATCTGGTAAAAAAAAAAAAGATGTTTATTTTTCTCTTTCCTTTACTTTTCTCAAAAGTTATCACCTTTACAGGGAGAAGGAATGGGGAGCACTTTCACTTTTATTAGTGAAATGTAGCGTGACCGAGCGTGGTCAATAATCAGTAATGACATGTAGGCAGAATCCAAAAGTAAGTCCCTCTCTGTTAAAAAAACGCAAAGTAACTGTGTACTTTACATTACTTTCATGTAGAATCCTGTAAAACAAGTTACCAACTGAAGCGAGTGAAAGGCAGTGAGGAGACTTTCACTTTCATTAGAGAAAGCAGTGACTGACGTAGTCAATAATGGTATGTAACATGTAGGCAGAATCTGAAAGTAAGTCACTCTCTCTTGAAAACGCAAAGAATCTGTGCAGAAAGAAAAAAACTGCCGCCTGAATCAAGTGGGGAGCTAGTGTAGAGTGAGGCTGTCGGCTGCTTCAGATAGATAAATGTAAAGCAGAGCGAGTGTTGTTGCTATAGCAACACTATCTCTGCCTTGCGTCTGTCTATCTGAAGCAGCCGACACCCTCGCTGTACACTAGCTCCCGACTTGCTTCAGGTAGCAGCTTTTTTCTTTCTGCACAGATTCTTTGCGTTTTCGAGAGAGAGTGACTTACTTTCAGATCTGCCTACATGTTACATAGCATTTTCTGACCACGCTCGGTTACGCTACATTTCTTTAATGAAAGTGAAAGTGCTCCTCACTTGCTCTTCACTCGCTTCAGTTGGTAACTTGTTTTACAGGGTTCTACATGAAAATAATGTAAAGTACACAGTTACTTTGTGTTTTTTTAACAGAGAGGGACTTACTTTCGGATTCTGCCTACGTCATTACTGATTATTGACCACGCCCGGTCACACTACATTTCACTAATAAAAGTGAAAGTGCTTCCCACTCATTCTCTCTGTAAAGACGGCACCTTTTTCCTTAGATAAGTAAAGGAAATAAACATTGTTTTTTAGTTTTTCAACACACTGAATCTTACTTTTAACTTCTAGCGACAAGCAATTTATCAGGGGGAGTTGTATATTGATGTTGGTAGCAGTCTGAATCTCTCACTTGTTTGTATGTGGCTACCTATGTGTGCCAGGTGTGTAGCGATCTCACTACTGGTGAGAAGGTTTTGAAGACTAAAAAGTAGTTTAGGCGTGCGGTCGTAATGGGAGGTGTGCGGTCGTTGGGAAATAATGCACGGTCATGTGATGCATTCTTTTCAATCATGTTAGTGGAATTTCTATGATTTTACCAACCCATTTTAAATATATATATATATATATATATATATATATATATATATATATATACTGTATATAGGCTAAGTTGTTATCAAAGTAGTCTTGCAGTTGGGCACATTGATGCCTTGACGTTCCTTCTGCACTGACCCTACCACCAATGTAAGTATAATTCATATATCATGTGGTAGTAGCTGAGGTGGCAAAATATCTCAAGGTACAGATATAAAATGTATTGATATTTTGTATTTGAGTGTTTAGCTATACAGTGGCTTAAGGAAAATCTAAGGATGCTATATAGATGTCTGTGTTTGCTTTGTACAACCCTGTGAAATAAATTGGATATTGTCAGAACTTTATAACTGCAAGTAAACCCTCAGATATAAGTTTTAATGAATCACAAATCCATTATTGTTAGCAACTCGATACAGATTAATAAAAACAAAAAAAGACCTGTAGGGCAGCTTTCCGTGTTTAGAGATCAACATACCACTAAAACTGTCTTGTCAACCCACTGCCACTCATAGAAACATAGAATTTGATGGCAGATAAGGACCGGTTGGCCCACCCAGTCTGCCCATTTCCCTACCTGATGGATAAGCTGCAGATCCTAGTTAACCAACAGCCTGCTTCTTCCTACCCCAACCCCTAGAATTGCCTTATGACTGTCCCATGCATGCTTGAATTCCACCACTGTTTTTGACTTCACAACCTCATCCAGAAGGCCATTCCAAGCATCCACAACCCCCTCTGTGAAAAAATACTCCTTACATTACCTCTGAGCGCCTCTATCTTCAAATTGTGCCCCTTGTTCTTGCACACCTCTTTTCTGAAAGATGCTACCTCTTGGACTTTGTTGATTCCCTTGAGGTACTTGAAAGTTTCTATCATGTCCCCCCTCTCCCTCCTTTCCTCGAGGCTATACATATTAAGCTCCTTAAGTCTCTCTTCATATGTCTTCCAGTGCAGACCCTGCACCATTTTAGTTGCTCTCCTCTGGACTGCCTCCATCCTATCTATGTCTTTGAGGAGACTGGGTCTCCAGAACTGCACGCAGTACTCCAGATGGGGTCTCACCAGCTGTCTGTACAGAGGGATAACAACTTCCTGTTTTCTACTGTTGATGCCTCTCCCTATGCATCCCAGTATCCCCCCAGCCTTCCTTACTGCCCTCTCACATTGCTTGCCCACCTTTAGGTCATCTGATATGACTACCCCCAGGTCCCTTTCCGTTTTTGTTGTTGTTAGTATCTCACCCCCCATTGTGTACTCTTCCCCTGGGTTTTTGTTTCCCAGGTGCATTACCTTGCACTTCTTAGCATTGAATCTAAGCTGCCATACATTTGACCATTCCTCCAACCTTGCCAGGCCCCTTCTCATCCTTTCCAGACCACCTTGTGTATCAACTCTGTTGCAGATCTTTGTGTCATCTGCAAAGAGACATACTTTTCCTTCCAGTCCCTCTGCAGTGTTGCTTATAAAGACATTGAAGCAGACTGGTCCTAATACTGAACCCTACGGTACCCCACTAGTAACCCCCCTTTCTTCAGAGTGGACTCCATTTACTATTACCCTCTGTGTCCTGTTCTCCAGCCAATTCTTTACCCAGGCTACCGTCTTGGGACCCACTCCCAGGCTGGCTAACTTATATATTAATCTTTTGTGTGGGACTGAGTCAAATGCCTTGCTAAAGTCTAGGTAGGCCATGTCCACAGCCCCTCCCTGATCTACTACTTTGGTCACCCAATCAAAAAAATCTATTAGATTCATCTGACATGATCTTCCCACTGTGAATCCATGCTGCCTTGTGTCCTGTGCCCTTCTGGCCTCTAGGTACTCGACAATTCTTTCCTTCAGAAGTGATTCCATCATTTTCCCTTTCACTGAGGTTAAACTAACAGGTCTGTAGTTTTCTGCTTCTGCCCTGCTCCCACTTTTGTGAAGTGGAATCACATCTGCACTCCTCCAGTCTTCAGGTACCACCCCCATCCTCCCATGATTTGTTAAAGAGAGTAGTCAGTGGTGTCAGTAGTTCTATCCTTAGTTCTTTTAGAATTCTGGGATGAATCCCATCAGGCCCCATTGTTTTGTCCACCTGGTCTGTGAAGAACTGCCTGCTTTGAGTGAATATAAACTATTCAGTTTTCTACACAGAGCTGTTAAACTATTGCAAAGCAATGCAAGCAGTAAACATTCAGCACTGATAAGACTTGTTGTTTAAGCAGCAGTTTTGTTGTCTTTATGTAGTTTTTTTCAGCAATAATGACCTTTTTGCAAAAACATGAATATCTATTCGTTTTGGGGGTTTATTTCATTCCTCAGCTAAGATATGGGATTTCAAAGTTTAAAAAAGTTATGAAAGTTGCCACTCCCATGCAATGACAGCCATGAAAAAAATTAAATATTATGGTGTGGTGCTGTGCTGTTTACCATTAGAAACATGAACTCCTTGACATTACCTCCCAGACTGTAAATCATAATGAGGCTGTCATCCTAGGTAATCTTAACCTCAGTCGGTTAGGATCAGCTCAAATATCCTTGCAATCACTCACGCTTAGTTATAATTTTCACCAGTTGATCTCTGAAGCAACTAGAGCCACGTCATCCCATCAGACGGGTACACTCCTAGACTGGGTGATGGTTAACCGTATGGAACATGTGTTGAAAGCAGGAATCCTTGCAGATGCACTAACAGACCACTCACCCACTTTTTGTATCCTATCTATGGTTGCGCCTCCATGTCCTCCATCAAGACTAATCACGTTTACAAATCTAGCTCATATTGACCAGGATGCATTTCTCTATGATGTCTCCAATATCGACTGGGCAGGTATCTATCAAACAAAGGATGTGAAGGTTGCTCTACAGATATTCATAAATGAATTTCTTACCATTCAATATAAACATGCCCCCAAGACTACTAGGAGGGTTAGAGGAGAACAGATGAGGTGGCTGCATAAAGACCTCCTTGCTAATCTGCGCCAGAGAGACAAGCTCTGGATTCGCTACAAACAAACTGGCCTACAGTCAGATCTTATTGTCTATTGTGAACTAAGGAACAGATGTAAGAGACAAGTTAGAGCTGCTAAAAGCAAATACTGCAAGGACCTTCTACAAAGCTCAGCCTGCGACCCGAGGAAATTCTGGGCCCATGTCAAAACATTTCTGGGTACCCCGCAGTCGGTCACTCCTGATGAAATGATCATAAATGGGGCACATTATAATGACCCTAGCACCTTCTCAAACAGTTTTAACAATCTTTTCTCTGATCTGTCACACTATACCTTGGCTTTACAACCCAGTGGATCGCACTCCAATCTACCTACCACACTACCATCAGACAACCATACTGCCCTATCGTATGATGCTCCTCCAATGCCACCATTCTATTTCAAGGCTATATCAAAAGTGGAAGTTCTGAAATAACTGAGATCCATATCTGCCAATACCAGCTCTGGTTCTGACTCATTGAAACCTTGTCTTCTTAAGCTGGCTGCTCCACTCATTGCCTCTCCAATTGCCAGAATCTACACTTTATCCCTTATCCATAGCACTGTGCCAGACTTATGGAAATCTGCAAGAGTGACGCCTGTCTTTAAAAAAGGTGACCCAATAGACATGGCCAATTACAGACCTATAGCAATTCTCTCTGTCCTTAGCAAAATCCTAGAGAAAATAGTTGCATCACAGACCATTGACTACCTTACATACTACAATCTCCTCTCAGACACCCAGCATGGTTTCAGAAAAGGTCATAGCACCACCACGGCTCTTCTTCAACTAACTAGTAGCTAGTAGCTTGGCAGAAGACACCAGGAGAAAGGACTGCTGTGTGACTGGACTTCTCTACTGGGACTAAAGAAGTAGAACTCTTGTACTTGGAACTTTAATTTAGGATAACATAAACTAACAAACAAAACAAAAAAAGTGTGTGTTTGTCTGAGTTAACTGAACTGAATGGTTATCTGAACAGTTATCTAGGTGTAAATCTCAGGTGATTGAAAGGACTTGATAGCTGTGAGGTTTAAATTACTTGTAGAAAGATCTAGTAAGTAGGGAGTGAAGCAGCTAGAAGGAAGCTACATTTAAGACTGCCTTAGAAAGATTTTGCTAGTAGCTTGGCAGAAGACATCAGGAGAAAGGACTGCTGTGTGACTGGACTTCTCTACTGGGACTATATTGCCCTCCTTCCTTCCCCTCCACCGTCCCACCCAAAGCTAGTTCTACTTTTATAGGCACAGAATTTGACTGACAACAGGAACTTCCTGTTTGGGAGCAGGAAGTGAGTGATCACAGAGCCACCAAAGACCCACCATCCTAGAAGGGCAAGAGTAGCTCTCTGGCCCCCTCTAGCTGCTGGAGGTCTGCCTCTGAGCAAGTAAGGGGTCTACTGAGAAATATAGGATATTCTTGTCTCAGAACAGGACAATCAGGAGCTTAAAGGGCACACAGGCAGAAAGTAAGGAGAGAGAAATAAACAGAGGAAAGAGTAAGGATTGCAAACAGTTAAGGGGCCAGAAATAAGACATGATGGGAGTGGTGCAGTGCAGTGGCTGTGGAGCAGCGGTCTTCCGGGAGATGTTCTGGAGGATGCGACACCTCTCTGAGCTGAGGAAGGAGGTTGCTCATCTCCAGGCTGAGTTGACCAGGATTTGTGGGACCTCCTCTTCCATCCAGGGATGACCAGTGCCACTGCCGTTGCCTCAGAGGTTGCCAAGAAAGAGGAGCAGTTGGACAACAGTGGGCTCAGGGAGGGTGAGGGTGGTGGAACAGAGGTGCATCCCTCCAGTTGTACCTCTCCGCAATTCCTATGCCATTCTGGCAAAGTGTGGTTCCTCTATGGAGGCACCCGCAGTGGAGACCAAGGAGGATGCTGGGAACCTCCACAAAGGAGACCCACAGGAGGGTGGCAGGGGATTCCCGGAGGGGAAGGAAACAACTCCTGGTGGGGGACTCCATTGTTAGGAAGGTAGAACTGGGAAGGAAGGGGAGAGGGAGGTAAGGTGCCTGCCTGGCGCCATGGCTTGGAGGGACAGGAGCAAATCCTCAGGATTGCGGAGCAGCTGCACAGGGAGGAGCTGGATGTCATTGTCCACCTAGGGACAAATGACCTGGCTAAGAAAGGATTAGAGAAGTGCAGGAAGAGTTTGTGAAATTAGGAGGGCCTTAGACAAGTAGCATGCACGGTAACCTTCTGGAGGTGCTGCCCATCTATGGCGTAGGAGAGGCTAGGGTGTTCTGCACCATGGGATTCAATCAGTGGTTTAAAAACTGGTGTGGAGCTCAGGGATTTGGCTTCATTGGGGACTGGGGGTCCACCTGGAGTGATGCAAGCCTATACTGGCATGATGGGCTGCATCAGAAGAAGCCAGAAGGGGAAGGAAGGAAACATATTCAATTCAGTGCTTTAGAGTAACTGGTAATTGCTATTTTTCTTTTAAACTTAGATTGTGGGCTTGTAGTGACACTATACTTTCTTTGTTGTCTTTACTTATAATTGTTTTTGGGCTGTTGAAAATTTAAAACATAGTGGTGGTGTAATTCTGTGCTGTCTTTAATTGCTGCAAATTTTATCTTGGCTTGTCTGACTGCCCTGTAGTTGGGTGAAGGGTGTTAATTGTCTGGCCTCTGACCTCAGCTACGTGATAACTGGAGGTGGGGCTTAGTCAGAGTTAAAGTAGCAAGCAGAAGTTTATTTTCTCAGAAGAAGCCAGAAGGGAAGGAAACATATTCAATTCAGTGCTTTAGAGTAACTGGTAATTGCTATTTTTCTTTTAAACTTAGATTGTGGGCTTGTAGTGACACTATACTTTCTTTGTTGTCTTTACTTATAATTGTTTTGGGCTGTTGAAAATTTAAAACATAGTGGTGGTGTAATTCTGTGCTGTCTTTAATTGTTGCAAATTTTGCCCCCTCCCTCCCTTCCCCAACTCTTAATTATATGCCCTGATAAATCTGATTGACAGGAGCTAAACACAGGAGTATAGTAAGGGGTGTGAAGTAGGAGGGCATAAGGGATGAAGCCCACCTCAGCACGACAAGTGTTGTGACTCATTTATTTATTTATTGGTTTCTTTTCCTTAAAAAAAAATTATCTGAGGATCAGTGACAGGATTTTAGTACAGTAAATTAATAAAAGAGAACTAGGAGAGCTCAGTAGCAGACAAGTAGTGGAATTGCAGTATAATGTGGGGAGTGGTGCAATGCAGTGGCTGTGGGGCAGCCATATTCAGGCAGACCTTCTGGACACTGAGGTGCTGCCCTATCTGCATGCATCTCTGGACTGCGGATGAGGTAGCCAGACTCAGAGCGGAAGTAAAACTGGGTCAGAGTACCATCACCCCTATCCAGGACCACCAGTCCAATGCAACTGCCTCAAAGGATGCCAAGAACGAGGAGCACTTGGATGACAGGGCTCAGGGAGGGTTAGAGCAGTCAGGCAGAGGCACACTACCAGATCCTATTCCACTCAAGAACTCACATGCCACACTGGCAAATGAGGACAACCAAATAGAGGTACCCAGAGAAGTGGAAGGAAAGGATGTGGAGGTTAGTGAGAGGTGACCTCCAGCGGGAAAAGCAGTGGACCCCAGAGGAGGAAGCAAATCTGGTGGGGACTCCATCATAAGAGGGATCCAGCTAGGAAACACAGGAGGGAGGACAGGGAGGTGGTGTCATACCAGGTGCCACGGCATGGAGGGATGGAAGGAAGATCCTGGGGATCACTGGGAAGGCAAGGACGGAGGGTGAGCTGGATGTCATTATCCACCTAGGTACTAATGACCTGGTAAATGGGAGCCAAAGGAAGTTCTGGAAGAGTTTAGGAAACTGGGGGAGGGTCTCAGCAAGTAGCTACTTCTGTCACCTTCTCAGAAGTACTACCTGTGAGAGGCAAGGAGAGCATAGGAGTGCATGCACCAGGAACTTTAACTCATGGTTGAAGAACTGGTGCTGTGAGGAAGGGTTTGGATTCATTGGTGACTGGGGACCCACCTGGAGGATGGAGGTTTGTTCAAGCCTGACAGCCTGCATCCATCCTGGAGAATCAACACTCAATGATAAGTTTAAATGCTACATTGATGAAGCATTTAAACTAGCAAAGGGGTGGCAGGCCAGCAAGGAGGGTACCTACTTGCTCACCCCCACAGCTAGCAGTGGGACCAGTGAACCAGAGGTGGCTATCTCTACAAAGCAGTGTGCAAAGATGGAGATTAGTGCCCAAGGGTGGATAAGCAGAAAAGTGGCAAAATTCAGCAGAAGGGCAGACAGCAAGGGAGAACCAGGGATAAATGACAACCAAGGAAGGGGCTGGAGTAGAACAGTGAAGCAGTCTAGGAGGTCAAATCATGGAAAGCCATGTTTGCAAATGCCAGGAGCCTTAGCAACAAGATGGAAGATCTGGAGGCTGTCATGGTACAGTCAGACCTGGACATTGTGGCCATCACTGAAACTACAGTGTAATGATAACCATGACTAGAGATGGCCATACCTGGCTACAACATATTCAGAAGAGACAGAGCAGGCAGGAAGGGAGGAGGTGGCACTGTATGTGAAAAATGACATAAGGGTCACAGAGATCCAGGAGGAACAAAATGGGGAGAGATACTGTGGGTTAGCTGGAAAGGAAAATGGGGACAGCCATCTGCACAAGTGTGGTCTATAGACCACCAGCTCTGGAGGAAGAAACAGATAGGGAGCTGATGCTAGCCATCCAAAGGATGGCAGACAAGGGTGAGGTGGTACTGGTTGGAGACTTCAATATTCCAGACGTGGACTGGAGCATCCCAGCAGCAGCATCAACTAGGAGCAGATATATCCTGGACTCCCTTCAGCGTGCCTTCCTCAAGCAACTGGTCATGGAACCAACTCGGCAGAAGGCAATACTGGACCTTGTGCTCACAAACAGGGACAGTGTGATGGGGGTAACAGTGGGGGAGCACCTGGGTAACAGTGACCAGCAGTCATTGTGGTTTGAAATCACAGAAAGAGCAAAACCAAACCACACAAAACACGTGATCCTGGATTTTAGGGGGCAGACTTTGGGAAAATGGGAGATACTTGAAAGAGGCATTAAGGGAATGGGACAGGAATCAGGGGTTGAGGAACAGTGGGCAGTATTTAAAATGGGATTACAAGAACAACAGAATTATACATTAGCAGGTTAGCAGAGGAAAAGGAAGGAGACCATTATGGTTTTCAAAGAGGAGTAAAGAAAGTGAAAGCAAAAAAGATTGCATTCAGGCAATACAAAGACACAGGCAGAAGGGGATAGGGAGAAGTACAGGAAAAGCAAAGGGAGGTAGGGAGGTCAGTAAGGGAAGCCAAAGCTCAGACAGAAGAACACATTGCAAAATCAGTGGGTAAGGGGACAAAACCTTACAGGTACATAAGTGAAAAAGAAAGACAAAGGGAGGGATAGTGAGACTGAAGGGGAGGATGGGAGTCACAGGGGAGGATGACAACAGTAAAGCTGACATATTGAACAGGTATTTCTGCTCAGTCTTTACTGAGGAAGAGGGGGTAATGGGTCTGAAGGAGTACAAGGGGTGAGAATGGTACAGAAATGGACTAGAATCCCTTCACGAGAAGGGTCCTGAAGGAACTGGAAGTAATAAGAGTTGATAAAGCAATGGGGCCAGATGGGGTGCACGGGGTCCTTAAAGAACTAAGAGAGGTGGTGGCTGAACCTCTGGCTATCCTGTTTAGCCGATCACTGGAAACAGGGGAGGTACCCAAAGACTGGAGGACAGCAGATGTAGTCCCTTATACAAAAGTGGGAACAAAGAGGAAGCAGGGAACTACAGACCAGTCAGCCTCACCTCGGTAGTGGGAAGATCATGTAAGCACTACTGAAGGAGAGATTGGTGGAACATCTGGTTGTCAATGGACTACAGGACCCAAGGCAGCATGGTTTCACCAGGGGAGGTCATGTCAGACCAACCTCGTTGAATTTTTGACTGGGTGGGTGACTAGGGAGGTGGATCAGGGGAGGGCAGTGGACATGGCCTATCTGGACTTCAGCAAGGCCTTTGACACTGTGCCACATAGAAGACTATTACACAAACTGGGGAATATGGGTGTGGGCAGGACAGTAGTGTGGTGGGTAGGTAACTGGCTGGGTGGCAGGACACAGAGGGTGGTGGTAAATGGCTGTCACTCCACAGGGAAGAGTGACCAGTGGGGTACCACAGGGATCAGTGCTGGGACCGGTCCTATTCAACATCTTCATCAGTGACATTATAGGATCTAGAAGGCAGAATATCACTGTTCACTGATGACACAAAGCTCTGTAACAGAGTAGACACACCAGAGGGTGTAGACAGAATGAGAAGCGACAGAAACTTGAAGAATGGTCAGGGTTTGGCAGTTGAAATTCAATGCAAAAGTGCAAGATAATGCATATGGGACACAAAAACCCTGGTACAATATATCAGTTGGGGGTGAGGATATAGCATGCACCAAGCAGGAAAGGGATCCTGGGGTTGTCATCTCTGATGACCTCAAAGGTAGAAACAGTGTGACAAGGCAGCAGGTAAAGCAAATAGGATGCTGGGATGTATAGGCAGGGCATCACCAGCAGGAAAAGGAGGTCATAATTCGCTATACAAGACACTAGTGAGGCCCACCTGGAGTACAGTGTACAGTTCTGGAGACCATACCTACGTAAGGACATAGACAGGGTAGAGAAGGTTCAGAGGAGGGGCAACAAAGATGGTGCATGGATTGCATCACAAGTCCTATGAAGACAGGTTGAAGGAACTGAACATGTACTCCCTGGAGGAGAGGAGGAGGAGAGGATGATGAGACATACAAGTATCTTACAGGAGGAACAGGGTGCAGGAAAACACTATTTTAAGCGAAAAAGATGTTCCAGGACTAGAGGGCATGGGATGAAGTTGGAGGAGGGCGATTCAGAGGAAACATGAGAAAGAATTTCTTCACAGAACAGGTGGTGGACAAGTGGAACACCCTGCCAGAGGAAGTGGTGGGGCTAAAACAATCACGGGATTAAGAATGCATGGGATAGACATAAAGGAATTCTAGAGGTCAGGGGTAAGGGGAAACAGACTTCTAGGAAAACAAACTGAACTTACAAGCTCAAATGAGCAGACTGGGTGGGCCATAGGCCCTTATCTGCCGACACTGTCTATGTATCTTTGTATCTGTCCAGGAGGGGAACCAGGATCCTAGGTGATAGGTTTAAATGCTTCATTGGCAAGCATTTAAACTAACCAAGAAGGGAGGCACTGGAAAGGAGCAGGGAAATCCTAGCCTCCCAAAAAAATCACGGTAGTAAGTGCGGTAAACACCAACATAAAGATGTCGATAGGGAGAAGGGCGGGTTAAATGGAGAAAGTGACAAAGGCAAGAAGGACAGTGATGGGACAAAAAGGAGTAAGGCCATCAGGAAATGGAGGGTAATGAGTACCAATGCCCGTAGTCTGGGCAACAAGCTCCCTGAGCTGGTGGCCTTGATGGAAGAGGGATGCCTGGATATCGTAGCAGTCACAGAAGCGTGTACACAGAGAACCATGACTGGGATGTTAACATACCAGGTACATAACCTACAGGAGAGACAGGCAGGGAGAAGAGGGAGGAGTAGCTCTATATGTAAAGGAAGGGATAAAAGCAACTGAACAGAAGAGTAAACAGGGAGGAGAGGAGGCAATGTGGGTCACCTTGGAGACTGGAAAGGGCACCACAATCCGCACAGGGGTTGTGTACAGATCCCCATGTCAGGAGGAGGGGATGGACAAGGATATGATAGAAGCCATTCTTAGAATGGCAGAGAAAGGGGAGAAACTGTTGATGCAAGATCTGAATATGCCAGATGTTAACTGGAGCACATTTGCTGCAGCCACATCTAAGAGCAGGGCCATTCTTGATGCACTACAGGTGGCAGGCCTCAGACAGCTAGTTTCGGAACCCACTCATGAGGGAGCAATCTTAGACCTCGTACTCTCAAACGGGGCAGTGAGAGGATCTCAGATGTAGAAGTGGGTTGCCATCTGGGAACAAGTGACCATTAAACAGTGTGGTTCACGTTAAACTCAACTACAGTCAGAAGCCATACAAAAGTGAAGGCTATGGACTTCAGGAGGCTGACTTTGGCAAGATGGAAGAGTGCCTCAGAAAAGCACTAGCAAACAGGCTAGAAGGAGGTATGGAGCAACAATGGGAATCATCAAAACTGCCATCACAGAGGCAACAAGCCTTTGTGTGAAGCAAATAAACAAATCAAAATGAAAGAAAAAGCCACTATGGTTCTCCAAAAGAGGTGGCTGTGAAAGTCAGGAAGAAAAAGATAGCATTCCGAAGTATAAGGAAACACAGAAGGAGCAGGACAGAGAGCTGTTACCAGTTAAGGCAGAAGGAAGCAGGCGGGAAGTCAGAATAGCAAAGGCCCAAACTGAGGAAAAGATAGCCAACTCGGTTAAGAAGGGGGATAAAACCTTTTATAGGTACATCAGTGAGCGTAGAAAGACAAAGGAAGGGATAGTGAGGCTGAATAGAATGAATGGTGGGTGGGTAGAGGGGGACAGTGAAAAAGCAGCGATACTGAATGAATATTTCTGCTCAGTATTCACAAAAGAGGAGGGGGAAGTGCCTAATCCAATTAACAGAAGCACTCTGGTTGATCCCAGTCCTTTCACAGAAGAAAGGGTTCTGCAAGAACTCCTAAAACTGAAGGTGGACAAAGCAATGGGGCCTGATGGAATTCACCCCAGAATTCTAAAAGAATTAAGGAGGGAACTAGTGAAGCCACTGGCTACTCTTTTTAATAAATCATGGGAGGATGGTGTGGTACCCAAGGACCGGAGGAAGGCAGATTTGATTCCCCTTCACAAAAGTGGGACCAAGACAGAGGCAGGAAACTACAGACCTGTCAGTCTGACCTCTGTGGTAGGGACAGTGAGGAGTCACTTCTGAAGGAAAAGAATAGTTGAGTACCTAGAGGCCAGTGGGGCACAGGACCCAAGGCAGCATGGGCTCACAGCGGAAGGTCATGTCAGACAAATCTAATAGATTTCTTTGACTGGGTGACCAAAGTAGTAGACCAGGGAGGGGTGTGGACATGGCCTACCTAGACTTTAGCAAGGCATTTGACACAGTCCACATAAAAAGATTAATAGTCAAATTAACCAGCCTGGGAGTGGGTCCCAGGGTGGTAGCCTGGGTAAACATTGGCTGGACAACAGGACACAGAAGGTAATTGTAAATGGAGTCCACTCTGAAGAAAGAGGGTTACTACTGGGGTACCGTGAGGGTTCAGTATTGGGTCCAGTCCTTTTAATGTCTTCTAAGTGACATTGCAGAGGACTGGAAGGAAAATATGCCCTTTGCAGATGACACAAAGATCTGCAACAGGGTTGATACACAAGGAGGTGTGGAAAGGATGAGAAGGACTTGGCAAGGTTGGAGGAATGGTCAGAAGTATGGCAGCTAGGATTCAATGCAAAGAAATGCAAATAATGCACCTGGGAAACAAGAACCCAGGGAAGAATACACAAAGGGGGAGGTAGTAACAACAACAAAAAGGTAAGGGACCTGGGGTAATCATATCAGATGACCTTAAGGTTAGCAAGCAATGTGAGAAGGCAGTAGGGAGGGCTGGGGGTATACTGGGATGCATAGGGAGAGGCATCAGCAGCAGAAAACAGGAAGTTGTTTTCCCTCTGTACAGACAGTTGGTGAGACCCCATCTGGAGTACTGTGTTCAGTTCTGAGACCCCATCTCTACAAGGACATAGACAGGATAGAGGCAGTCCAGAGCAGGGCAACTAAAATGGTGCAGGGTCTGCAAGAGAAGCCATAGTGAGGAGAGACTAAAGGAGCTTAATATGTATACCCTGAGGAAAGAAGGAGAGGGGGACATGATAGAAACTTTTAAGTACCTCAGTGGAATGAACAAAGTCCAAGAGGGTAGCATCTTTCAGAAAAAGAGACGCAAGAACAAGGGGACACAATTTAAAGATAGAAGGGGCAGTTCAGGGCAATGTGAGAAAGTATTATTTCACAGAGAGGGTAGTGGATGCATGGAATAGCCTTTCTGAGGAGGTTGTGGGTCTAAAACTGTGGGAGAATTCAAGAATGCATGGGACAGACATAAGGCAATTCTTGTGAAGGGTAGGAAGAAATAGGCTGTTGGTTAACTAGGATCTGCGGCCTATCCTGTAGGTGGGGAAATGGGCAGACTAGATGGGCCAAGCGGTCCTTATCTGCCATCAAAGTCTATGTTTCTAACTACTGATATTCTGTCCAACATGGATTCTGGAAAACTCACAGGTGCCATCTTCATTGACCTCACTAAGGCTTTCGACCTTGTAGACCATCCTCTGCTTCTCTCCACTCTCCATAAATTCCATTTCTCTACCCCTGTTGTGAATTGGTTCTGTAGCTACCTGTCAAACAGGTCGCAAGCTATCAAATTTAACTCCTCCCTGTCCAGCACATCTACTATCAACCTTGGGGTCCCCCAGGGCTCTATCCTTGGGCCCCTTCTGCTCTCAATTTTTTATCAACAATGCAGCTGAGGTTCTGGAATCTTGCTCAGCTATTCTCTACGCTGATGACCTAATCATCTGTACTAGTTCTTCTATCACATCATTTACTTCAGACTTTAATAAGGTCTTAGACTGGCTACTAGACCGTAAGCTTGTACTAAATGAAAAGAAAATGAAAGCCATGCTCCTAGGTTCCGCACCGAAGATTAAGGCCTGTTCTAGTTTGCTGGAGGTTCTTCACCCAGGAGGATTTCCACTTGAAAATGTTACTTCCTTCAAGTGCCTTGGGATCCTGCTTTACCAGTCCCTGGATTTTAATCTTCACATTCAGTCCTCGTGCAAAACTGTAAACTCAAACTGGGAGTAACTTACAAAAACGAAGCATGGCATACCCTCTTGGCCAAATTAGCACTGCTCGAGGTATTCTGTCTCAACCCTTACTTATGGTGCCTCTATTCTTACCTCTGCTCATAAAACCTCCCTACTAAAATGGGACATAACTTATAACAATATATTTCGATTTGCCTCTTCATCGCCTCGACTCAAACATCACTGCCTTCTTTATAAGGATCTGAATTGGCTGTCACCCTCTGCCAGTAGACAATACTACCTTGGATCACTAATGGACTCGATCATCCAGGAAAAAAAAACAATCCCAGCTGGTGGCGTTGCTGGTCCCTCAACCATCCTCCCACGGCCTGCGATCAGCTGACAAATCCTTGTTCTATGTTCCGAGATGTCGGCTTACTTAAAGGCAATAGGGCCTTCCATCCCCTGCTCACAGGCTATGGAATGCTCTTCCACTCAACCTCGGCTGTCTCAGTCTCACTTTGGATTTAAAAGTGAATTTCGTCGTTATCTATCCTTAGCTGTTGCTTGTACTTGCTTTGACCCAACCTGAAGCTCCTGAGATTTACTAGTAATGTCACCCCTGCTCTAATCCAGCTCCAAGACTGTCTCCTCTTCCCCTCCCATATATTTTTCCTTCTCTTTGTAAATAACTTCTTGACTACTAGCTCTCTTCCTTCTCGAACCTTGTTGCTGACCATCCACTGTTGTTTTGCCAGTTACCACCCCTGACCTTCCTTCTGTCAGTCTTTCTTGTTATGTTTGAACATTCCTCACATTTCTCTCTATATATCCTTGCTATCTTATTAATCCTTTCACTCCACAGGTCGGGTCTGCGGTTTCTGCACTTGTTATATATCCTACTGCCATTATCTGTATAATGCTTGGCATTATTTTTTGTTGTTTCTACCCATTGTATTTTTGTAGCACTGCTGTACTGTTCCTCTATTTGTATTATTGTACCGATGTTGTTGCTGTTCAACTGTTCTCTTTTTGTTGTACTCTCCCGGGTCGTGCCTGAAAATAGTCATTTTATGGCTAGTGCACCTACCCGGTTAACAAAAAATAAATAAATAAATAAATAATACAGCCACTGTATGAATCAAGCTCAACATAAGAGATTTAAAACAATTGTGAGTGGTGGCTGTGATGTAGACAGCCAGATCTGAGTGCTGTATGATATTTTTTGATATAAAATGTATTACTGTCTCTGCTGGAAAATCTGAAGCTCTAGGAGTGACCTCAACCCCTCCAGTTTTCAGCTGACAGATGAAAGCTATGAGAAATGCTGACAGCATGTGTATCACACACACTCAGTTTTTAGATACAATGTGTTACATGGCAGACCAGGAGCTAATTACAGAGTTGTTTAAAGTAATTTGGCTAAGAGGGAAATCATAAAAAAGGTTTATGACATTAAAGAGAAAACCCAGGTTATTACACAGGGGTGCGAGGTTGTAAATGCTCATATGAAGCCTGTGTGAGAAGGATGCAGCATGCATCAAAAGAGATGTCATTTGAAACATGAGTCACGCTGAAAGATTGCAAAATTGATACTTTAAAAAGACTACTGTTTTTTTATTAGATATATTTTGAAATATAATCTGACAGAGGAGGAGCTAAACTGACCTCACACAAAAATGGGTTGGCCAATACAGTTGTTTAAGGAATAATTCTGTTTTACAGACACACATTTTTACCTAGGCTCTGACCAAGCAAGATCGGTGAGCACTTAAGCAACTATTTAGAGACTAAGGGCCAGATATTCAAAACTTTGCGCCGGGCAAAAACTGTTTGCGCAGGTTTAGCACGGGATTAGCGCGGGTCTGCTATATTCAAAAGGCCAAATAACGCGGGCAAACTGCATTAGCGCCGGGAAAAATTATAATGTATACAAGAGGCAAACTGACATGAATACAGGCGCAATGCTATATTCAGCGACTAGCGCTGCGCTAAGTGGTTTTGCATGACTTAGCGTGACACTTAGCGTGGTGCACATTACCGCCCAGGAAAAGTTTGTCTTAACCCTGGGCAATCAGCTTTGCGCAACATTATGGCTTTGTGTGGTGTTTGCGCGGGTTTAGCGCGGGTTTTGCGTGACCCTAACAAATAAATATGACACATAGAGGAAGCATGCTGCTAACTGATGGCATCACAATGATGCCAGCATCTGCCACCACTCCCAGCCATGCCAGGCAGTAAGTGGTGACCCTGCTGCCAATGGACAGCATGGCAGTGTTGCCATACAGCACACACCTGCAGACCGCACTTCTGTGGACACCAACAGATGCCAGCACACACATGCAGCACTGTGGGCATGTAGGATGTTGAGGAGAGCATGTATGGGTGGCGAGGCTGTGTTACAGACCAGGTGTGGCCACAAGGCTGGGACACATCATGCAGTGCACATGGGCCAGTATTGACAATACCCCAACTCCAGTGTGCCTTTCGGATAATATATGCCCCCCCAGCCACATACCGCACAGCTGTATAACTGCCACAGCACACAAAGCCAGAAATGTGCATGTCACTGTGAGCATCCCATGCCACAGGTGCAGCATCTGTGGGTCACACAACAGCATAACAGTAATGTCCACTGTCAGTAAACACCTGCAGGTTGGGCCTCTCACTGTGTGTAGTGCAGTCATCATTACTGCCCTACACACCATGGGCACTGCTGTGTCCACACATTACTGGCCCCCTTGCTACTGTAGTTTCTGCTGTGCACTGTAGCATGACCTACAATGTGACAGTTGCATGAAGCACCACCACCATCTGTGCCTATGCTGTGTTGTCCCAGTACAGCTGCAGGCAGCAGCGCATGTGGAAGTAGTGTTCAAAACTGTATAATATTCCCCAAGCTGTTTGCACAGCACTAACACGTTTGCGCAGGGTTTAGCGCAGGGCTAAACAGTTAGCCCGGTGCAAACTGCAGCAAATCAGGGCATAATCAGATGCTAATCTGGATGTTTGCCCACAGACTATCTAAGTAGGCTCATTTGCATGTCACTTTTGAATATGGCAAAGTTTAGCGCTGGGCAAACGTGTTTGCACCGGGCTAACGGTTTAGCCTTGCGCTAAACCCGTGCAAACGTGTTAGTGCTGTACTAACAGTTTGGGGAATATTTAACAGTTTTGCACACTGTACTTTCACATATGCTGCTGTCTGCAACTGTACTGGGTCCACGCATTTGCTGGCACACACATTGGCCACATAGTTCATCTGTACCTACCTTCACATCACTGTGCACTGTGTTGCTGTTGTGGTTTGCACTTCCTGGTTGCCATATTCAGAGCTGTCTTATTCCAGGGCTAAGTTTACCCTGCACTCCCAGCCCAGTTTGCCCGGCCTCATTCCCATGCTATATTCAGAAGCTGTTTGCCCTGGGCTATTCCTTTTGAATAAGGCTTGTTTTGTGCTCCGGGCTAAGTTTGCCTGTCGGGCAGTGCTAATTTAGCCCCGGGGCAAAGTTTTGAATATCTGGCCCTAAGTACTGTAGTAGGAATTTGCACTGTTTAAACCTTGTTTCTTTTTTAAAAGATTTGTATTTCTTTTGATATAACAGTTCTGTATTTTGTGCTTTACATATTTTTAACTATTTTAGTAAAATTCTTTTTAGAACTTACTTGGTCTATCTTTGACTTCTTTTTTTTCAGTTGTAAGAAAAGTATTTATGGTTATTGCAGATACTAAACATAAGCTTGTATGGTGGTACCAAACTGAAAGGAGAAGCATTTTAAATCTGAGGTCTTTATTAAAGTTTTTAAAGGGTTCATCTCTGTATACCTGGTTGGGTGCCCATAGGAAAAGCTATCTGGCCCCCTGAAGACAGATATATCTGGGCCTGTGTATTGGGTATTCTAACAAGAGGTTAACAGTTTGAATCCCTCCAGAACCTGAGACCAAAGGTTGATCCGAACTCTTAAAAACAGACAAGAGGGTTACCTTGTCTGTTACACTGTTCACAAGACTGCACTCAGAGGTTGGCACTTTGGGAGTAGAGGGTCTGACCTGCTGAGTAGGTTTGTGATGGATTGGTTGGCAGTGGTGGCATAATTTTGGTATCACAAGCTTTATTGTTCTGTGTCAGCTGAGACTGTAAGCTCTATTACAAAGAAAGAAAAAGGCAGAGTTTTATTTTAAAAAGGAAACAGAACTATATATCACTTGGCATACAGTCCAGTTCCTACCCATTTTTTTTCTAAAGTGCAAGTCAGAGTAGCTGCATTGAGAGAAGAAGAAGATGGCTTCTGACTACAGCAGGCACACTGTAGATTACTTGAAGCAGTTGTGCAGGGACAGGGGAGTCCTGTTCGAGGTGATAGCCAAAAAGCAGTACCTCATAGAGGTCCTGATGGTAGCAGATACCCAGAGCAACGAGTCACCAACCGTGACTGAAAAGGACAGCAGGGCCACTGTCAGTGAAGGGCCACAGCAGCAGGGAATGGCCACCAGTATCCTGAATCCAGAGGTACTCAAACTGCAAATTGAATTGCGCAGGATGGAACTGGAGGCAGAGTGAGAACAGAGAGAGGCAGATCGAGAGGCAGAGCGACAACAGAGGGAGGCAGACTGTGAGAAGCATGAGCACCAACGAGCTGCAGAAGAGAAGGCAGAGCGAGAACGCAGAGAGGCAGAGAGGGAACAGCGAGAGGCAGAGCGACAATAGAGGGAGGCAGACCGTGAGGAGCGTGAGTGCCAGTGAGCTGTAGAACAGAAGGCAGAGTGAGAACACAGAGCTGCAGAGGAGAAGAGAGAGGAGTGCCAGAGGCAACACGAACTGGAAAAGATACGACTCCGACCAGCGGCACCAGAGCAGGTAAGTGGCTTGGGTTTAACTGGGACTGCAGGACTGGGTTACAAATTGAACTCCAAATTAATAGCTGAATTTAAGGAAGGGGAGGACATGGATGCCTTTTTAAATTCTTTTGAAAAAGTTTGTAAAATTCCTAGAGAGTCCTGGAGCTTCCAGCTATCCCCGCTACTTACCGGGAAAGCTCAGAATGCATTGGGTCAAATGGACAATGAGGATAGCAATGATTACAGCAAGCTAAAAGCTGCACTGTTAAAAGAATTTGACTTAACTGCTGAATCATACAGAGCTAAATTCCGTAAGCTCAGGAGAAGCCCTGATATGAGCTATGAGGAGCTAGCCATGAAACAACGTCAGTTTTTAAAACGTTGGTGGGAAGGAATTGAGACAAACTCTGTTGACAAAATTGAAAATGTGATTTTATTAGAACAGTTTTATTAGGCTTGCCCAGCCAAGCTAAAAACCTGGCTAGAGGACCGAGATCCAAAAACAGTGCAAGAGGCTGCTGAACTCTCGGACTGGTATGCCAACAGCAGACCGGCTCTGAGAGTGAATGGGGCAGGCATGGCAGCACAGAAAGGGAAAAGCACGCCTTCAGGGCAGCTAAAACCCTCACTGCCTCCACCGAAACCAGTTAGCCCCGGGTTTCAAAGAAAAAATTTCTCTGAAGTAAGAAATGCCTGTTGGTTGTGTAAAGAAACTGGGCATGTTGCCAGACAGTGCCCCAAAAAGGTGAGCCAAAATACACCAGAGGGTGCTAGAAAGGAAGTGGGTTGTTTGTGTGTCCCTGAGAGCATGCCTCTGAACATGAGGGAACACATGCACCCAGTCATAGTAAATGGTGTACAGATGCAGGGGTTAAGGGACCCAGGGACATCCCTGACATTTCTAAAGGGGGATCTGGTACAGCCTGGTCAGCTTATACCCAATAAATACGTAACTGTACAAGGGTTTACTGATGAAGAGAAAACATTGCCATTCGCTAGTGTTCTCCTGGACTGGGGTGAAACAGGGAGCTTTGCAACAGGTGGCTGTAGCCAAAACATTAGCAGTGGATGTGATCCTGGGTAACAATCTCCAGCAGGGGGTGGTATGTGCAGTTACCCGTAGCCAAGTGGCAACGGAAAATAGTAGTTCCCTGAACCCCACAGAAACCAGTGTAAAAACTGCTGAGAGGCTGGTTCCCCAGCCTGTGTCTCCAGATGGGGAGACTGATAAAAAGGGGGTAGAAATTTCCCCGGTGGCAAGTAACCACACAGCTACGGAAAGTTACTCTGAAGAGGAAGGGGTGACCTCTTGTCAGAGGGTTGGGATTGACAGTGATCCTGTGGGCCCTGACGCTAGTGGTAGGGACCCTAGTTTAGCGACTGAAGGGAACCTGTCCCATGCCATGGGAATGTGTGAGGGGTTTGCAGCTGCTCAGAGGGGTGACCCTAGTTTAGAGAAGCTGAGAGCTTGGGCAGACTCGCAGGGAACACAGGGAGCTGATGGCAGACATAAAGTTTATTGGGAAAATGGACTTATGTATTCACAGGCAGTACAGACAGAGGGTGGGATGCTAGGCAGGCAGCTTGTCTTTCCCCAGGGGTATCGTGAGCAGTTGCTCAAAACTGCACATGATATTCCCTTATCTGGTCATCTGGGAATCGCGCGTACTATGCAGCGGTTGGCCCAGAATTTCTACTGGCCTAACTTCACCCAGCAGGTGAAGGAGTATTGCAGGTCTTATCACCGTGCCAAGAAATAGAGGAAGGCGGGCAAGGAGCCCAAGCCTCCCTGATCCCCTTGCCCATAGTGGAGGAGCCATTCCCGTGGGTGGGAATGGATATTGTGGGGCCTTTGAATACCCTCAGCTCCTCAGGGAAGAGATTCATCCTGACTGTGGTGGATTATGCCACCCGGTACCTAGAGGCAGTCGCCCTATCTTCACTGAGGACAGACAAAGTGGCAGATGCCTTACTTGGGATTTTCTCCCGAGTTGGGTTTCTGCAGGAGGTAATCACCGATCGAGGGGGTTCCTTCATGTCGGACCTGATGAAATGTTTATGGGAGAAGTGTGGGGTGGTGCAGAGATGCACGACACCGTATTACCCACAAGTCAATGGACTTGTGGAACAATTCAATGGTGCCCTAAAGTCAATACTCTGGGTGTTTGCTGAACAGCATGGGAGGGACTGGGAGAAATACCTTCCCCACTAGTTGTTTGCATACAGGAAGGTGCCCCAAGAGTCAACAGTATTTTCCCCCTTCGAACTCTTATATGGATGCAGTGTACGTGGGCCCCTAGACTTGATCCAGGAGGACTGGGAAGGCAAGCATGCCACCCAGGGAACTCCCATTGTGGATTATGTCCTTAGGTTTAGGGAAAGGCTGAAGGAGCTTATGGGGACAGCCCAGAGCAACCTAGCAGCTGCCCAACAGAAACAAAAAGTGTGGTACGACCGCAGAGCCAGAGCTCACTCATACATGGTAGGTCAGGAAGTCATGGTCCTTATTCTGGTCAGGAAAGGCAAGCTGCAAGCTGAGTGGGCAGGACCGTACAAAGTGGTTAGGAAGGTAAATGACGTGAACTACATTGTGGAGTTACCTGACAGAAGAAAGACTGAAAGGATGTACCATGTCAACATGATGAAGCCATATGCAAATAGGGCTGACATAGCATTTGCAGTGTGTAGTCATGGGGAAGGGATGGACGAAGGAGACCTCCTTCTGGATTTGCTGGAAGAAAGTAAGCAGGAGTCCTCTGCGGAGGCAGTAAAATTGTCTCCCCAGCTGGCCCTGGACCAGGTCCAGAAAGTAAGGAAGGTTTTAGCAGACTTTGCCCCCTTGTTTAGCGCCAAGCCTGGACTAACCCCCTTAGCAACACACGATGTGGAGACAGGGACACAGATGCCCATATGGCAAACAGCATATTGGGTGTCAGAGGATGTCCAAAAGGACATTAGGAGGGAAGTGGAGGAGATGCTGGATTTAGGGGTAATCCAGATATCCCACAGCCCCTGGGCCTCACCTGTAGTCCTTGTGCCCAAGCCAGATGGCTCAACTCATTTCTGTGTGGACTATCGTGGACTGAATGCAGTCACAAAGTCCGATGCCCACCTGATGCCCCGGACAGACGAACTCCTGGACAAGTTGGGAGGGGCGACCTACCTTACGACTATTGACCTGACCAAGGGATACTGGCAGGTAGAATTGACAGACAGAGCTAGGGAGAGGTCGGCCTTCATCACTCCGATAGGCTTATCTGAGTTCAAAGTAATGCCTTTCGGAATGAAGAATGCCCCAGCCAGTTTCCAAAGGTTGGTGAACCAGGTGTTAAATGCTGCTGAGGAGTACGCTGTGGCATACCTGGATGACACTGCCATCTTTAGTACCAGCTGGGAGGAACACCTATCCCACCTTAGGGAAGTGCTGGGCAAGATACAGAGGTCTGGGCTCACTGTCAAAGCCGAGAAGTGCCAGGTGGCCATGGGAGAAGTGGCATACCTCGGGCATGCGGTAGGCCGGGAACAGCTCCGTCCTAACCAAATAAAGATAGAGGTGATCCAGGCGTGACCCAGACCAGAAACCCAGAAGCAGGTCAGGAGCTTTATAGGGACAGCAGGGTGCTACAGGAAATTTGTACCCAATTACAGTGCCCTGGCTGCTCCCCTATCTGACCTGACAAAGAAAAAGATGCCAAAGAAAATTACCTGGGGCCCAGCTTGCGAAGAAGCCTTTACCAGACTAAAAGAAGCACTCTGCAGAGCTCCTGTTTTGACAAGTACTGACTATAACAAATCCTTTATAGTTCAGACCGATGCCTCAGATGTGGGTATTGGGGCAGTACTGAGCCAGACGTCCAGCCAAGGGACAGATCACCCAGTAGTGTACCTGAGCAGAAAGCTGCTTCCCAGGGAGCAAGCGTACTCCACGGTGAAAAAGGAGTGTCTTGCCATAGTGTGGGCCCTAAAGAAATTAGGGCCATACTTGTATGGGCAGCATTTTTTGGTGCAGACTGACCACAACCCCCTGGTTTGGCTGATGCAGATGGGGAAGAACAATGGGAGACTACTAAGATGGAGTCTTGCTTTACAAGGGTATGATCTAAAAATCATACATAGGGCTGGAGCAAAGAACAAGATCTCAGATGGGCTGTCTAGGATCTATGAGGAGTGAATTGATTTGGGAAGCTCATCCCATGTAGGGGATAGATCCCCCAAATTCAGTCTAGGCGGGGAGGAGTGTGACGTAGACAGCCAGTTCTGAGTGTTGTATCACATTTTTTTTATGCAAAATGTATTACTGTCTCTGCTGGAAAATCTGTTGCTCTAGGAGTGACCTCAATCCCCCCAGTTTTCAGCTGACAGATGCAAGCTAAGAGAAATGCTGACAGCATGTGTATCACACACACTCAGTTTTTAGATACAATGTGTTACATGGCAGACCAGGAGCTAATTACAGAGTTGTTTAAAGTAATTTTGTTAAGAGGGAAATCATAAAAAAGGTTGATGACATTGAAGAGTAAACCCAGGTTATTACACAGGGGTGCGAGGTTGTAAATGCTCATATGAAGCCTGTGTGAGGAGGATGCAGCATGGATCAAAAGAGATGTCATTTGAAACATGAGTCATGCTGAAGGATTGCAAAATTGATACTTTAAAAAGACTACTTTTTTATTAGATATATTTTTAAATATAATCTGACAGAGGAGGAGCTAGCTGACCTCACACAAAAATGGGTTGGCCAATACAGTTGTTTAAGGAATAATTCTGTTCTACAGACACACATTTTTACCTAGACTCTGACCAAGCAAAATCAGTGAGCACTTAAGCAAGTATTTAGAGACTAAGTACTGTAGTAGGAATTTGCACTGTTTAAACCTTGTTTCTTTTTAGAAAGATTTGTATGTCTTTTGATACAACAGTTCTGTATTTTGTGCTTTACATATTTTTAACTATTTTAGTAAAATTATTTTTAGAACTTACTTGGTCTGTCTTTGACTTCTTTTTTTTTTAGTTGTAAGAAAAGTATTTATGGTTATTGCAGATACTAAACATAAGCTTGTATGGTGGTACCAAACTGAAAGGAGAAGCATTTTAAATCTGAGGTCTTTATTAAAGTTTTTAAAGGGTTCATCTCTGTATACCTGATTGGGTGCCCATAGGCAAAGATATCTGGCCCCCTGAAGACAGATATATCTGAGCCTGTGCATTGGGTATGCTAACAAGAGGTTAGCAGTTTGAATCCCTCCAGAACTTGAGACCAAAGGTTGATCCGAACTCACAAAAACAGACAAGAGGGTTAGCTTGTCTGTTACACTGTTCACAAAACTGCACTCAGAGGTTAGCACTTTGGGAGTAGAGGGCCTGACCTGCTGAGTGGGTTTGTGACAGTGGCCATCTGTAATGATTTGAGTCATTAATTACAAAAGTAGCTATATCAAAATGGTTTTAAAAATAGCTGAGACAAATTATAGATACAGACAGGATGAATCAAAAATTGTTTAAGGATGCCAGACCTAGAAATACAATTTTTGCTAAAAAAAATTATATATATATATATATATATATATTTATTAGTATATTATGGTAGCACGGTAGTGCTACCATAGTTAGGGTTGAGGAGCCATTTCTATGTTAAACCCCAAAATTTTGCACCTTAATAACTTTGCAACCATTTGACAGATTTGCCTGAAATTTGGAATACACGATCAAGAA
The DNA here is from genome assembly GCA_016271365.2 of Neoceratodus forsteri. Lineage (NCBI taxonomy): Eukaryota > Metazoa > Chordata > Ceratodontiformes > Ceratodontidae > Neoceratodus > Neoceratodus forsteri. The sequence goes on from CM057449.1 coordinate 1,081,381,497, forward strand.
CCATAGGCCTTGGGATCTGCCAAGTTTCGTACCGGTCAGATGTACAGCTGCGGAGTTATTAAGCATGATCTGTGCACACGTTTACGCTTTTTCTGGAATTCTGCTGTTGCGCCTACAGGTCGCATGGTTTGCATGACCTGCCCAAAATCTTCAGGGAACATGCAGCCAGGGTCCCCGATGTGCCTTTCGAAGATTTCGTGAAAAAATATTAAACGGTTCAAAAGTTATTCAAAAAACAATTTCCTATTATAAGTCAATGGGAAAAGTTAACAAAAAGTTCGACAGTGTCGCAAATGCACTTTTTACTGTCGCAAATGGCCCTGTAACTGTCGCAAATCTGCCATCTTGTTTTCAGTTAGTGATCAGAAAAATGCTTGGCATTTACAATTGAGACCCTCTAGCAACCTAATTCTTTTTATATTCACCTAGTCGGGCCCTGAGGATGCTAGCCATGTCTTTATTTTGGGGTAAAACACCCCAGAAATATGTTTTTCAGATTTCTGGAAAAAGTACTTTTGCAAAGTAGTGTCGCACTTATGAAAGCTTTCGCAAATTGCGACACTACTTTGCGACACTATGCCCAAAATAACAGTAATTCTTTGGCACTCCGCTGCAAAAGAACGGTTGGGAGTTTTGGGCTGAAATTTGGAGGGAACGCATCCGACATCTCACAGATGTGCCTTTCAGTGTTGTATTGAAAAAATATTACATGGCGGCAAAGTTACGGCACTCCAAAGTTGACGGCTTTTCCCATAGGATAACATTACGCGCCTGACGTATACAGGAATCCTTTGGCACCCTGCTGCAAAATAACGGTTTGGTCTTTTTCCTGAAATTTGAGGAAGACAGCCAATAGCCCACAGATGTGCCTTTCAGTGGTTTGGTGAAAAAATATTACAGGGAGGCAAAGTTATGGCACTCGAACTTCTCTTTTTCCCATAGGATAACATTATGGCTTACGCGCGCTTTTCAGGGCCCGTATCTTGGAAGCGGTGCGAGATACGGACTTTTCGTCGGAAAAATGCTTAGCCCCCTTAAGGGGGCTAAATACAAAACTAGCCAGGACAGTCATAAATCATATGACTTTTAAATTTTTTTTCTACATCGTACGGTTCCTGAGATATAACCTATTTAGTATTCCAAGTCCTCATTTACTACTAAGTGTGGTACGTTGTGTGCAGCTGCAATCAGGGATGTGTACATTTGGTGTACATGGCCTCAGTTTTGCTGTTGATCTCCACTGAGCATGCAGTACCTGGTCAGGTGGGTGTGGATGTCTTGTAGTACATTTAGACAATTGTTTATTTCTGTCACCTGCTGCTGGATGTCTGTCATTGGTTGTGTTGACTTGGTCCTCCCCCATACTTGCATATGTGTGTGCGTGTGTCTGTGTGTGTGTGGTGCTGGGAGGAGTGACTTCGGAGTTAGGGTTTTCAACCCTAACAGCGAATTTCCTCACTTTTGTCACTGTGGAACAACCCTAACTAATGCATTAAACAGAGTTTTTTGCCTCTAATATATGTATATATGTATGTTTGTAATAGATAACCCACTCTAGGGTGTGTGGTTGAGCTCTGATATTTCAGCCCTCCATTGTATGCATAAATCAGAGCGTCACCATACACTCTAGAGTATGTTATGTATTACATATATATATATATATATATTAATTATAGGGGTACGGTCACGTCCCTATATTTAGGGTTGAGTAGGCACTTTACTGTTAAGCCTCAAACTTTGCACGTTAATAACTTTGCAACTGTTCAGTGGATTTGTACAAAATTTGGAATGCGTGGTCTGGTTTGGTAGATCTCTTGATTTACCAAGTTGCGTTTGGGTCGGACATACGCTTTTTGCACAACGAAGTGCCACAAAATGCACTTTTTGACACTTTTGCGCATTTTATGTCCGTGGCACTGCGTGACCACTGTGTGGTCTATTGGTCCAAAACCTGGAATGTAGAAAGCTCTAGGGTCAAGGAATATGTCACTTTTTTTGGGTGAAAAAATATTAATCCATTCAAAGGTTATGGAAGTTTGAAGTTCCCATTATAGCCTATGGGAAAATTTATATGTCTGTTTTGCAAGGAAGAATGGCAATCTGGCTAGCTGATCTTCCCTTGCGGCTGAAGATTTTGCATGCCTGCAGCAGAAAAATCTTCCGCTGCAGGAAATTTATCAGCCATGAGAGCTGCCATCTTGTTTTCATTTTTAGATTGGAAAAAATTTGTAGTTTTCTCCACAGGTGACTTTTGGGGCAAATGAGGCATGGGTTTTGCTCAGGGGGACCCCCTCTATCGAACCATGCCTTTGGTTTGCTTCGGATTAGTAAAAAAATAGACTTTTAAAAATTATAATTCTTCTTTCGCAGCTCGCTAATGATCATCGTTCGCAAGCCTGCAAATTCTTCGGTCATGAGACTATTTTCATTTGCAAGCTTCGTCCGCAAGGGGAAGACCAGATAGCCAGATTTTCACGGCCAGATGTCCATGGGGAGACCAGATGACCCTAGGGATGACCAGATGCCCCAAACTGGGATAACCAGATGGCTGCTTGCGGCCAAAGAGTTTGCTAGCTCACAGTGGAAGCTTGCGATCGAAGATTTTCTTGCGAAAGAAACATTTTTAAAAGTTTAAAACATTAAAATTGCATATCTCAATAATGGTTTGGTCTTTTTACTTGAAATTTGCAGGGTGTTGAGGGGATGTCCTAGAGATGTGAATTACGCTGTTTAGGTGTTGGGAAATTAATTGGTTGCTGTGATATTCAATGACATAGTTGACGTTTTGCCCATAGGATTACATTGCAGTCTGTCTCATGACTTTTGGCGCTGTTATCACGGAAACAAAGCAAGATACATAATTTTCCCTACTGGTGGCTTACATCACCTTTGTGCCATTATCTCGGAAGTGAAGCAAGATACAGACTTTTCGCTACTGGAGGCTTAGATCACCTTTGCACCGTTATCTTGGAAATGAAGTGAGATACAGACTTTTCACTACTGGTGACTCAGATCACCTTTGCACCTTTATCTTGGAAAGGAAGCGAGATACAGACTTTTCACTACTGGTGGCTTAGATTACCTTTCTGCTGTTATCTCAGAAATGAAGTGAGATATAGACTTTTCGCTACTGGCAACTTAGATCACCTTTGCGCCATTATGTTGGAAACAAAGTGAGATACAGACTTTTCGCTACTGGTGGCTTAGATCACCTTTGTGCCATTATCTCGGAAACAAAGCGAAATATAGAATTTTTGCAACTGGCTGCTTAGATCACCTTTGCGCTGTTATCTCAGAAATGAAGCACGATACAGACTTTTCACTACTGGTGGCTTAGGTCAGCTTTAGATGATCTATGCCACTGGAACAAGATTTTAAACCCCACAGTCAGCCTGCAGTGGAATTTTTTTAGTAGGTTGCACGGTTTATGACACATTGTTACATTTGTGTATCAAGGGTTCGTTGCTATATAGGGATCCTGTACAGCTATGCCAGATGTATGTTGTTATGCAGTACTGCATTATACTGCTTGGCAACCTGGTGGCCCCCCGTTCCCACCAATACCTGTATTTTACTATTTATATGACACTTTTTCAAAAAATAAGGAAATTCTATGCAAGAACTATGTTAATGCATCATTTAGGGTTAAAGCAAAAAAGGTCAGGAAATGGGGCATTAGGTTTGAACCCCTAGACCCCCCACACATGCTGCACCTCCATCCTCCACAGACTGAGAGATGCCAGGGTGTGTCATTGGGATCGTGAGGCCAAAATCTAGTTTTCTGCATAGAATATATATATATAAAGTTTATTTATTTATGCCTTCAATAACCGGGTGAGCAAACTGATCCAGAGGACCGTTTTCAGTTGCGACCCGGGCCACCAGGGTGACAAACACAACAAACATCAATACAATACAGAGATACAATTAGAACAAAACAGGACTGCCGAAAACACTTGGAATGAGGTCACATTACATAGTATAAATATTTCAGGGAAATCAGTACATATTGGTGCAGTGACATACATTAAGTGCCTAAGCAATATAAAAGGCTTAACATGGTGATTATGGTAAAGTATTTCATGCAATGTACATACAGTCACTGGGGAGCCAAGGAAATAAGTACAGTTAAAACAAAGGTTCAGTCTATCAACAGGAGTGGTATAGGCACTGATCACAGGCAGAAATGCAACTTAAGTTGCAGAACATGCTAACAGTTCAGAATAAAACAGGTAGTCATATCCAGACTGAACAGAGGAGCAGAACAGTGCAAGAAGGTAGGGGCACTGGAGGTAGGGTGAGGGCATGAATAGGTGCTATGCTAGGATACGGGCTCGGGTACCACCTGAGGAACAGCTGCAGGTACAAGTGGCCTCAGCCAGGAGCCACACCCTTAAGTTTGCCTTGAAAGACTGATGGGAGGGGGATTATTGGATGGACAAAGGAAGTCTGTTCCAGAGGGAAGGGGCAGAGACAGAGAAAACTTTACTACCATTGGAAGTAGTAGTGTGAGGGACTTCCAGTGGGGGAATGGAGGAGGCCTGGAGACTCTGGGAGACCACTCTGTTAGTGAGTAGGGAGGAGTAGGGTGACAGCTGATGGTTTCTGAGTGCACTGTCAATGAGGCTGCCTGTAGTGAAGTCAAAATGACCCTGCAGAGAGAGACACCCTAGGGACTGGTATAGCAAGCAGTGGTGGGTGGTAAAAGGGGCTTGAAGGACAAAGCAGCAGATGGAGTTGTATGTGGTATGTAAGCAGGTCCATAGGGAAGAGGACACCGTAGAATATATGGGGTAGCAGTAGTCAAGGAGGGACAGGAGGTTTCCTTGAGCAATGGCTAGGTGAGCTTCAGGGGACAGAAATTGATTTTGACGGTAGGCAGCACCTAAGTTTTGGTGGATTTTCATCACAGTGTTGCTGATGTGTTCATTGAAAGTAAGGGAGGGGTCTAGGGTGACACCTAGACACCTAGATATTTAAAGGTAGGGACAGTTTCAAGTGGAGGGCTGGCAGGGGTAGTGATCAAGAGTGGGGTTTTTGACCTGGCTACCTTTGATAGGAATGGTTTAGAGCCAAAGAGCATGGCCTTTGTGTTTTTCTCATTGTCGAGAAGTTTTTTGGAAAGGAACCAGCTCTGTGTGGCCCCAAAGTTTGCAGTGAGGGTGGTGGGCAAGTACTCTGTGGAATTATCACTGTGATATATGACTAAGTCATCTGCATAGAGGACAGCCTTGCAAGTGATGCTTTCAGCAGGGAGGTTGTTAATTAACATAGAAAAAGGTAGCGCCCCCAGTATTGAGCCCTGAGGTACACTTATGTGGGTAGGTAGTGGAGCAGAGGAATTTTTACCAATCAAGACAGACTGGGACCTGCCTGAGAGGTAACCATGGAACCATGTGACTGTGTCTGGTGAGCAGCTGAAGTTTAGCAAGGCAGAGTAGAGGAGATGGTGGTCAATGAGGTCAAAAGCCTTTGACAGATCCACAAACACTGCACTTGTGGCTCTGCCCTTGTCCATATTTCTAAGGATATGGTTCGAGAAAAGTGCCAAGGTGGAGGAGGTACTATGGTGTTTGCAGAAGTCATGCAAACAAAACAAAACCCAGTATAACTACTTCAGGAACAGGATTACAGAAAACACTTTTAGAATATTTTTTTGGGGGGATCTTACCTTTGGTCATAGCCTTTCTCCACAATCCAGTTTGCTTCCTCCCAGACTCTTCTCTTCCATGTTGATTTTCTCTGTGGCTTACTGACTGGCTTGGGTCCTTTTTCTCCAGTCTCCATAACATCTTATTATGCTACAACATTTACTAGGCCACAAACAATAGGCCTTCATGGTGCCAGCTTGTATGGAAACTTTTTGGCCCCAGCAGGAAAAGAACAATTTGAAATAAAAAGATTTTTTCCAATTGGTCTGCAGACTTCAAATGGTTGGTGAGGAGGCAGTATAGCGCAGTGGTCTAAGGCTCTGAGCTGCAAATCTGGTGACATCCAGCAGACCAGACCTGGGTTTGAATCCCACAGCTTCCACTTGCATACTGTGTGACTCTGAGCAAGTCACTTAAATTCCTTGTGCTCCCAGGTCACACCTGGAAACAAGCTCTGGCTTAGTGTGCCTTTCCTGGTTAAACAATTTCTCCTAGCCAGTTCTGGGAAAGACCATGGACTGATTCCCTTCCCCCATGTAAGTTTGTTGGCCAAGCCTATAACCTGGATCTGTAAGCAGATGGCAGCTGCTGGCACTGCAAATAATTAAAGAACAGATTTTTAGTTATACAAGCTCTCTCCCCCCTCAACTTGTTTGATAGCTTGCCCCTCAGTTTAAAGATATTTCCATGAGCCGTCACTTTTTATTAGTAAATGTCCAGAAAAAACTCTCGTAGTAATCGCTTCCTGGGACTGGCGTGCCAGCACCCATAATACACTTCCTTAGTTTTAGGCACGCCCCCAAGCTGGCATGTTTTGTGAGGTCAGTACTGGAATAGCATGGGGGCATGCTCCATAGGCTATAATGGGGCCAATTTTTATGTGTGCTTTTTTTTTTAAATACTTTTATGTGCCAGTTTTGAGAAAAGAAGGCCACTGCTCAACTAACAAGGTCCTTTTGGTTAGGTTACTATTGGCAAGTCAGATTGTTGAGTGTTATTACTCCGATTTCTTCTAGGCCATCTTATTCTAGCATGTATAGCACAAAATACACCAGAAGTCCATTTAAATCCGTCACAATCAGACTTGCTGCAGAATGCATACTCTGCTGTTAGACTGTGGGCACGTTTTCTCGCAACTGCTCTGTTCTTTAGTTTGCAGAAAAGAACTGATAGTAAGGAACTTTAAGTTCTTGGTCACAACATGCTACAAAAGCAGATGAATTTGTAATACATGCAGTCATAAAGTAATGAAACTTGGATTGTCAAATTTAGAGGGATTCTCATTGACCACCAGGAACTAATATAACTTGAGCACTATAAAAAAGGTGAACTTGTCTCTTATGCATCGGCAGCCTTGAATTATACCAGCTGTTTTTTTACTACTTCAAGAATTTTGGAAGGTATCCTTGGTGAAAGTGAAACTTGCTGGACAATCCAAATGAAGTCACTAAATCTGGAAAAAATATCTTCTTAAAGGTGGTTTAATTCACATTATGAAATGGGCTTAAGATTTTGAGCCCTATGATTGGCTGATAGCTGTGCACTGAAAGTGTCTAGTGCATGGCTAAAATCAAGTGCTGGCAGCCTGGGTGCAGTAGAAAGTAAATGCTCATTTGGAATGTTTAAAAAGTTTATGACTGTTAATGACTGGCATCTATTTTTTTTTGTGTTACCGAGTCATAACTCCCAGCACTCCTCTCACAGAAACATATAAGTTGTCAGCAGATAAGGGCCCACAGGCCCACTGCATCTGCCAAGTAACCTGTAGATCTTACTTCGAGAGGGCTCTTGCAGTAGGTAATTACATATAGGACTGACGCCGCCAGACGGCAGGACCCCAAGGAAAAATTTCTAGCTAGCAGTCCCTGGTGAGGACCCCCATGTCAGTGACTGGCGCCAGAGATCGGTATAAAGGGGCGTCCCGGACACCCACCTTCCAGTTCTTCCTGCCGTTAGCTCGTGCAGTCATGGAAAAGTTTGTGCTTTGTCAGCCTTCCTTCATCGCTTTTACGAAAAACTTTATTTTTCGACTAACGTCGGTACTAACGCCGGTGTATGTCATCCCTCATACCTCCGAAGCACAAGAATAAGTGCGATTCATGCGCGCCCAACTACCAAGACAAGGATGGCCACTCCCTGTGCCTGTTCTGCCTAGGCCCCGTTCACCTGGTCGAGAAGTGCCAGCATTGCCTCAGCTTTAACGCGGCTACCTGAAAAAGGTGGCAGCAGTCCCTGGAAGCCCATATTCTAAAGAAGAAAATGATCTCTGTGGAGAAGGAGCTTAAAAATCTGAGGCAGGTGTCCTCTTCCCCTGAAGCCCATCAGAAGAAGAAGGACAAGGAGAGGCACCGGGACAAAGGCTCCTCCATCGCGTCTCCCTAGGGAGTCGCTGGGACGCAGGTAACATCCCCTCAGGGGGATCGCTCCTCGACGGCTGCCTCAGAGATTTCTGAGGTGGCGTCAGCCCGCCCGTCTGGCTCGCACTTGGGCCTTGCGGGTGCCTCCGGGTAGTTGGAGGCCTCTGCCCCTGGTTCGGCCGCAGGCTCGCGGCTTACCACTGTGGGCGACTCCGGTAAGCCGGGCGTCGGCTCCTCTGACGTCCACCCAGAGAGGGCTGGTAAGACGTCCGACCCTCCGGGGCGACGAGCGGCCTCCTCTCCATCGGACCAGGCCAATCTCTCCTCTCGGCCTTTCTCCGGTGATGGCTCTCGTAAGTTGGATGTCGGCTTCTCCAGCGCCCTCCGAGAGCTCGCCTCTAAGCCTCATGTCGGCTCGTCCGATGTCCGGCCAACGAAGGAACCGACGACGGACCCCCCAACGTCTGTCGTTCCCGGTTCCCCACAGCCTTCACTGCCTTCTGGGGAGCCAGAGTCCCCCCAACCTGAACCCGGGGACTTTTCCCCTCCATCCCCGAGAGAAGCTGGGGATCTTTTGCCTCCATCGGTCCTTCCTCCATCTGAAGCACCGGACCTGACGTCGGCTCCCCGGACACCAGCTCCGACGCCGGCCCCTCCGACGTCGGTACCTCTGGCGGCAGGGCCTCCAGCGTCGGCCCTGACGTTGGCCTTACCGACTCCGGGAGATATTCTGCTCCCATCAGGCCCTCCGGGCTCTCCACTACGGACCCGCCCGTGAGGTTCCCGGCCAGGCCGTCTGCTCCGGCAGCCCCCCAGCTCCCGGGTATCCTCCATCTTATTCGACGCCGGTGGTACCCGGGAGCGCAGTATCCGGTGCCACAGTACCCAATGCGGGCTTCCGACGCACGTCAGTGCCGTTGCTCACCCAACGCCGGGTTACCCGCAGCCGGGTTTTGGATACGCTCCATACGGGTATAACCCGTATTCTTATCCCCCACCTCCTCCTCCTCCACCACCGTCACGGCTGCCGGTGGACCTGCAGGAGACTCTGGCCTTCTGGTGGGCTGAGGCCAAGGCTCAGCTCACCAAAGAGGTCGAGAGCCGCCTTCCAGTGATGGTGCCATCCCAGGTTCCTGTATGCCCCAGGTGGCACACTCTCTCACCACCTCCGGACTCCAGGGTTCTTGTGTCTGGATCCAGAGAGGGTCAGGACACGCTTCCCCGGGGACTCCCCAAGGGGTCCATTCCTCCCCCAGGTCGGGAAAGGGAGTCTTTCTCTTCTTCATCCTCCTCTTCACTCTCGGACTCCTTGGACTTTTCCGATGACGGCTCCGAGAGAGACGACGAGCCTCGCTCTCCGTCGAAGCCCCGGCCAAGGACTCCTCCGAAGTCTCCTCCAGAGGATCCTTCTTTTATGGAGTTGCTTAGGAAAATCCAGGAGGTTCATCAGTGGCACTCTCTGGAACCAGACCCTCAGCATCTGAAACTTGCTGAACATCTGGATCTGCCCATGACAGCTCCTACCTTGGTGCCATCCTGGATAGAGCCTCACGCCGACCTTGTTACCACAATATGGAAACAGCCGTCGGCCTTAGCCTCACTTCCTAGGAAGTTGAACAGGCTATATCAGGCTCCAGAGGGTGTTGATTTTCTGGATTCTCAGCCTCGTGCCGACTCGGTCGTGATTAGCGCTGCTCACGGCCGGTCGGCGCAAAACTCATCTTAGCTCGTCACCTCCTGATAAGAATCTCGTCTTCTGGACCAGATGGGAGAAGATTTATGCTTCCTCCACACTGGGGATTAGGGCCCTGAACTATGTCGGCCACATGGGGGACTACCAGAAGGCCATCCTTACTCAGGGCGGAAGCTGCTGGACTCTGCCTGACTCCCAAGTCAAGCAGGAGTTGGCTGATCTCGTCCGCTCTGCCGTTCGGCCAGTCGACACATGCTCACGTGTGACATACGGCGCAGTGGACACTGCTGAGCAGAACTCAGCTTTCACCGTAGGCCTACGGCATCATGCTTGGCTCCGCGTGTCAGGTTTTGTCCCGGAGGTGCAATCTGCTATCCAAGAAGCACCTTTCCGGGGGTTGGCGCTTTTCGGGGGTGATGTCAAGGACATCATTACCGATTTGCAAGAGAAGGGGAAGGCCCTGAAGTCAGTTGATTCCATGTACCGTCCCCATCAGCAGCAGTGCCATCCCTTTCGCAGATGGAATCGGCCAAAGGCGAAACCCCAAGGAAGGCGGGCCACAAAACATCGGGCCCCCGCTGCTGCAAAGCCCCCTCCACCCAAAAAAGCAGCAGGCGCTTCAGCTGTGGCGCTGCCCCACACTACCTGACTCCTTTCCTCTCCCACTGCCTCCAGACTCTCCGGAGGAACCGGTAGGAGGGAGGTTTTCCCTCCATCTTCCGGGATGGGAGAGGATAACAGTGGATTCTTGGGTGCTCCAGCTCATAGCCGAAGGACACTCCATAGAGTTTCTTCAGAAACCACCCCGCCACCCCCTCTGAAGTCGTCATATTCACGGGAACATCTTCCTTTGGTCCAGGAGGAAATCTCAGCTCTTCTGCTGAAGTAAGTGATAGAGCCCGTCCCCCTTCATCTTCAGGGGATGGGTTACTATTTCCATTTCTTCCTGGTCCCAAAGAAGACGGGAGATCTCAGACCAAATTTAGATCCCAGTTCCCTGAATCTTTATGTAGAGTACAAAAGGTTCAGGATGCTCTCTTTGCAGAGCCTTCTGCCCTTCCCCTGGCCGGGTCAATGACTTTGTGCCCTGGATTTGCAGGATGCTTATTTGCACATTCCCATTCGCCCATCTCATCACAAATACCTTCGTTTTGCATTCCAGGGGGACCAGTACCAGTTCAAGGCACTCCCATTTGGTCTATCCTCGGCCCCCCCCCCCGAGTATTTGCCAAATGCCTGGCAGTGGTGGTGGCCCACCTGCGTACCAAGGGAGTACAGGTTTTCCCTTACCTGGATGACTGGCTCCTGGCGGCCTCGTCCAAGGAGGAACTCCTGTGTTTCCTCTCCCTTACCCAGCAGGTTTTTGCCTGCCTGGGTATTACCATCAACCATTCCAAGTCTCATCTGGACCCATCCCAGAGGCTACAGTTTATTGGGGCGATCCTTGATTTGACCATGGGCAAGGCCTTCCTGCATCCGGACAGGGCGGCCTCCCTTCAGACCCAGATAAATCTGTTGTCTGACCGCAGGATGGTCTCTGCAAGGTCGGTCCTTCGCCTTCTCGGCCTCATGGCAGTTGCTATCCCGACGGTCCCTCGCGCTCGACTCCACATGAGAATCTCTCAGTGGACTCTATGCTCTCAGTGGGATCAGCGGGTGGATGACCTAGATCACACAGTCCTGATCTCCTCGCCGATGATGCGAGACTTGCAATGGTGGATGGTTTGAGAGAACCTCTTTCAGGGGGTTCCTTTCTTTCTTCCTCCACCTCCCAGACTCTAACCACAGACGCCTCAGGCGAAGGTTAGGGAGCCCATCTAGGCCCTCCTCAGACCCAGGGCTCCTGGTCCAGGCTAGAACAAGCTCTCCACATCCATGTGCTCGAGCTTCGGGCAGTGTTTTACGCTCTCCAAGCTCTTCACCAATACATCCTTCCCGGCCACCTAGTCGTCCAGATGGACAACATGTATGTGGTGTGGTACATCAACAAGCAGGAGGACTCGGTCCTACCTCTATGCAGGGAGACGGATGAGGGTCTGGGATTGGGCAACACAACACTTCCACCTTTCACCTCAATAATGGCAATCTAATGCTCCAGGAATTGACAATACCCTGGCAGACAAGCTTGTTGCTCTTCTGCACTGACTCACGAGTGGCAACTGGACCAACAGGTCCTAGACAATATCTTCCAACTTTGGGGAACACCACAGGTCGATCCGTTCGCATCCCTCTAAATGCAAAACTTTCCACCTTCTGCTCGCTCGTTCCAGAGCGAGGCACTTTTTGGAGCAATGCTCTGTCTCTAGATTAGAAGGACAGATTCGTCTATGCCTTTCCCCCAATTCCTCTTATCCCATGAGTCTTGCAGAAACTAGCTTCCGAAGGTGCGAGAATGATTCTGATCACTCCTTTCTGGCCCAGGCAAATCTGGTTCTCTCTTCTACAACAATATTCAGAGGATCCTCCTCTTCCTCTTCCTCTTCCTCTTCCTCTTTCTCGAGGTTTATTGACCCAGGATCAGGGGATCCTGGTCCATCCAGGCCTCAAATCCCTTCAACTGCATGCATGGCTCCTGCAGACCTAGCCCAATCCCGTTTTGGAATGTCTCCCAAAGTGGCGGAGATTTTAGTGGAGGCCAGAAAACCCTCCACCAGATCCACTTATGCCATGAAGTGGAAAAGATTCACTATTTGGGTTGCTTCCAAGAACGTGGAACCTTTCTCCTGTTCAGCGGGGTTTCTGCTGGAGTATCTACGTCATCTGTTTGACCTGGGTCTCAGCCATTCCTCTCTGAAGGTACACATGGTGACCATTTCGGCTTATCATGCTCTCTTCACAAACAAGGCCTTTGCTCAACTGGAGGTCTCCAAGACCTTCCTCAGAGGGGTTCTCCATCTGAGGCCCCCCATCCGTACTCCTGCCCCCCTTGGGACTTGAATTTTGTTCTCTAGAAACTTACCCTTCCTCCCTTCGAACCTGCAGCTTCTGCAGATTTGAAGTTTCTTTCATGGAAGACGCTCTTCTTGGTGGCCATTACTCGGCTCGAAGAATCTCTGAGCTCAGGCCCTGATGTGTAAAATCCCCCACTTGATTTTTCACAAGGAACGAGTTGCTCTTCACACGAATCCTAAGTTTCTACCTGAAGTAGTAGCAGAGTCTACCTTAAATCAGTCCATAGAGCTACCTGTCTTTTTTACGCGGTACTCTAATCAAGGGGAATATTTACTCCATACTATGGATGTTCACCGGATTCTGAGATACTACACCAACAGGACGAAGGATCTCAGAAAGACTGATCAGTTGTTCTCTCTTTTGCTCACAAAAGGGAAGGCAATGCTGTTTCCAAGCAATGCTTAAGTGGTTGGCTCATTGCATCACTTTCTGTTATGACAAATACCACAAGACCCTCCCGGGTCAAGTCAGAGGCCACTCCACAAAGAGGAGTAGCTGCCTCTGTGGCTTGTTTCAAGAATGTGTCTGCGGCAGACATCTGCGCTGCCGCCACCTGGACTTCCGTCCATACCTTTATGAAACACTACAGTTTGGATATTGCCTCTCGCCGTAGAGCAGGCTTCGGGCTAGTTGTTTTGCAAGGCCTCCTATCTTGAGGCTTGCAGGGCTAGAACTGCTTCTTGGAGTAGTTTTCCTCCTCCCGGTGCCTTTCTTTGTTCCAGACTGCTTGGGATTCAGTCCTATATGTAATTACCTACTGCAAGAGCCCTCTCGGAGAAGATAGTACAGTTACGTAAGAATCTTACCGTAACAGTAGATCTTCGAGAGGCTCTTAGGTAGGTAATACCTCGCCTCCATCCCCTGGCTTTTTCAGCTCCTTTTCCATTTAGGGAAATATCCGCTCCTCTCTCATCTGGCCTGTTTCAGCCTGTGGCGGGAAAGAACTGGAAGGCGGGCGTCCGGGACCGCCCCTTTATACCGACGTCTCCTGACGCTGGTCACCTGACGTGGGGGTGATCCCTCGCCAGGGACTGCTAGCTAGAAATTTTTCCTTGGGGTCCTGCTGCCTGCCGGCGTCAGTCCTATATGTAATTACCAACTGCAAGAGCCTCTCTTGAAGATCTACTGTTATGGTAAGTTCTTACGTAACTGTACTTTATCTCCACTAAGCAAAAACCTAATCAGCCCTCTGTCCCCTCCCTTTGTATTTTCAATCTCCCTTTGGGTTTGTTCCATGTTCTCTTGATACCTGTAACTGTTTTTGCCTGAACCACTTGTGTCAGCAGGTTGTTCCATTTTTCCACCACCCTTTCTGTGAAAAAGTGCTTCTTCACATTACCTCTCCCCCCCCCCCAGCTTCATATTATATCCCCTGGTCCTTGAGTATCTTTTCTTTGGAAGATGATACCAACCTGAACTTTGTTTTTTCCCTTGAGGTATTTCAGAGTTTCAGTCATGCTCCCCTTTCCCTACAGTCTTCCAGTGAATACATATTTAATTCCCTCAGCCTGTCTTCATAAGGTTTATTGTGCTGCCCTCCCACCATTTTGGTTGCCCTCCTCTGTACTGCCTCTACCCTGTTTATGTCCTTTTGAAGATGGGGTCTCCAAAACTGGACACAGTACTTGAGGTGAGGCCTCACTAAAGATCTATACAGTGGGATTATTACCTCCTTTATTCTGCTGGTGATTCCCCTACCTATGCTGCTTAGCATCCTGCTAGACCTTCCCCTGCTGCCTTGTCACATTGTTTTGTCATCTTCAGGTCAACCAAGATGATGACTTCAGATCTCACTCCTGCTTGGAGCTTGCAGTTTCCTCTCCCCCAGGTGGTAAACTGCCCCCAGGTTTTTGTGCCCCATGTACATTATCTTGCACTTCTTAGCATTAAAACATAACTGACAATCCTTCATCCAGTCCTCCAATCTTTTTAGATCCCTTTTCATTCTTTCTACCCCATGTGGCTTGTTCACCCTGTTGCAGAGTTTTGTGTCATCTGCGAACAGGCATACTTTCCCTTCCAGTCCCTCAGCAATGTCACCTATAAAGACACTGAAGAGAACTGGGCCCAGCCCTGATCTCTGGGGAACTCAGCTGGTCACTCTGCCCACTGCAAAGCATACACCATTTTTCACCACACTCTGAGTTCTATTTTCTATCCAACTCTCTACACATTTTATTTATTTTTATTTATTGTAAAATCGGAATTACAACCTTTGAGCTAAAAGCTCATTTACAAATGATCCTCGTTGAATGGGGACATCAAGTACATGGACAGAGGAGAAAAACAGAAGCAGCTAGAAGGCATTGTCAGTTACACATCATTAAAAAGGCTATACAGCATTACAAACAGAAAGATGGGGAGAGACAGAATACACTGCAAAAGCCATCACTTTATTTCTCACATCTCACTACCTTGTAACCAACTCCCAGGTTCTCCAATTTGTTTAACAGCCTTCTATGTGGAACTGTATCAAATGCTTTGCTAAAATCTAGGTATACTACATTGACCGCCTCCGTCTACCTCCCTAGTAACCCAGTTGAAGAACTCTATGAAGTTCATCTGGCATGACTTCCCCTCTGTGAAACCATGATGTCTTGGGTCTTGCAAACCATTGGTTGCCCAGTGCTCCAATATCCTTTCCTTTAACAGTTTCTCCATTAATTTGCATACTACAGAGGTCAGACTGACTAGCCTTTAGTTACCTGTCTCTTTTCCCTGTTTCCATTTTTGTATAGCGGAACAACATCAGCCATTCTCCAGTCTGCTGGTACCTCCCCCATTTCCAATGACAGGCTAAACATGGCTGCTAGTGGTGCGGCCAACACCTCCCAATTGCTGTACCAACTTTTGTTACTGTCTGTTCCCTTAGGGTCGTTTCTTCTGAGAAGGGACTTGTGTTCACCTCCTTCCCCTTTGATGCTGTCCAAATAAATTGGCATGTTAAAACAAGAGAACCTGCAGATCAGTAACTTTTATATTTTTTTAAAATCATATTAGTGCAAGTTATCACAACAGTTTTCAGTTTATGTCTTTGCTGCAGCATGGCGGCTTTCCTGCTGCCCGCCCACCCGCTCACTCCCATTGTGCCTCACTTTGTCTCCCCTGGCTGCCAAATAATAAATAAGCTCTTAACTCCCCACTCCAGTCAGTTAAAAAAAAGATAAAAAATACTGGCATCCAGAGTTCATGTCCCTGTTTGTTTGTAGCTGCCAATCTTATGGCACGCAGGCTCACTCCATGGCAATTGGTACCGCACCAGTCTGCATGTTTGCTCACTCATTGACATTTGCTCCATTTTTTTTTTTTGAAGTCAATTTCTTTCTCTCTTCCTGGGCAGCACACCTTCAAGCCTGATCCCCCCAGCCCTGTCCCCTGCTTGTGGCCTACCTTCCTCTGTCCTCCACGGCTTGTCTCCCATGGCAGGGTGGCAGGGATCCCTCAACCCATTGGAATGGATCTGGTGTGGCAGTTACCATTATTCATGGGATCGGGGCCTGCGGGGATCGGCTGTCATTGTGCTGTGCCCAGGACTCTTTCCACTTTTTCTCCCCTTAGGAGAGGAGGTGTGCAATGACGTCCTAAGGAGAGAACACGCACACATCTGCACACACTCTTCCAAGCATCTGCCTCCTCTCCTCTCCTTTCAGAGCTTCAGTGTGCTGTCCCCCAGCCACCTCTAGGGGCCAGTCGACACCGACTGCTGGTGGCCCCCCTCCCCGGAGAATGAGAGCAGTTCCTTGGATGCTCAATCCTTCTCCTCCCCTGCTGAATCCCAGTGGCCCATGCTCATTCCCGAACATGGGTCACCAGCATAGTGCTAGATAAGGTGTCCAGCGCCTCAGCGTCACAGGGCTGGCAAAGTCGCTCCATTTTAAAAAAATAAAATGAAAAAAGAAATGAGGATTGGGTATCTAATAAACAAAATATCGGTATGGTGGCTACAGCTGGACAAAAGTCCTTTCCTCAAAATGTAAAACACAAAGCTAGTAATTATCCACTTCAGGTCCTTGCTAGTTCTAAACTCCCAATCGAGCAAGTCTACTAGTACAAGTACCTAGGGATAACCTTTGACCCTGCCCTCTCATTTCATGCCCACATCTCTGCCCTTGCCTCAGCCTCCAACATTCGGCTGGGTATCCTTTACCGCCATAAAAACTGTCTCCCCCCCCCGACACCCTCTGACTCACAGTCACATCCTCTGTTCTCTCCTTAGTAGACTATGGCTTACCAGTTTATGGGGCCGCTGACCAGACCTCCCTAAACAAGTTCTGCCTTACCCTAAATAAGGCATGTAGGCTAATAACCGGGGCACCTAGACTAACCCATACCTGCCATCTGTACACCCTGGCTAATCTGCTCGACCTAGATGAATGTCTCAGATACCAAACCTGCCTTCTAACCAAAAAGACTCCTTGGTCTATCCCCGCCAGGTTTGACTGCCTCTATCCACTGAGCAAACTCTCTAGTGCATACCTGAATCTCCTGTAAAACTGCACTGGTTGTACCAAGGGCTCGAACCTCGCAAGGACAAAGGGCATACTCCTACAGAACCCCTTCATGGTATAACACCCTCCTTACCAGTATCACTGATGCCCCCACGATCTCTCATTTCAAAACCACCCTTCGAAAACACCTACTCACCACGCGCAGCTGTGGCTGCCTCTAAGTCTATTTCCAGCTCTTTTGATCTGACAAAGCTCCCTGAGTGGCTTCGCAAACCAATTGCTTATCTCTGCCTATGATGCTACTCTCTTCTCTGCTCACCTCTACAATGATTTCTTCTGCTTAGTACTGCCTCTGTTAGCATATTGTACAAATTGCCCTGTACCTACTTATATACTGCCAATCCTGTAATGCTCATCTGTAACAGTTCTGATGCCTCTAAACTGACTAGTGCTCTGCCAATTTCCTGTAATATCAAAACTGTACTCTGTCCTATGTCTGTATGTTTCCACAATTCTCCTGTATACTGTTCTATTGTTAAAATGTTGTTTGCACTGTCTAATGGTAATAATGTTGTTTGCCTTGTTTTGTCCTCTCTGTGACGAGGTAGCTTTGCTAATGAGCCTCTGGCTCAAAGGATGTAAACTGATGTTCCAATAAATAAATAAATAAAAGTCATGCAGGTAGAGGAACTATTTTATTTCAAATAAAGACAGAGATTTAACTTTTTTATTCAGTCCTATCAATTTTCATTTTCACATGCATGTACAGTTCACATTCCCATTTCATAAGCACAATAAGACACTTTGTGGGTGTGTGCTAGACACTTATAATGCACAGCCAGGGGCTGAAGGCACTCAGTCTGCTGCTTTGTGCCTTACTACACCTCTGGCCATGTGCTAGAAGTGTCTATGCACACTCTATTGTGTCTTGTTGCTTACCTACTGTATCACAAGGACATGCAGTGCCAAAGCAGGGAGCAACAAGGAGGCACAGCCACATGGGACAAGCTGGCTTGCAACTGGAGCACCTGCAGTGGGAGCACAGTGAAAGGACTGAGATACCAGAAATCAGGATCAGTGAGAGGAGGAGCTGAAGCTGCCGCAGACAGCATGCTAATTGCATGTGTGCACCCCCCTTTTGAAATCAGACTACTTCTCAGGCAAATTCATGCAAGTACCTGATGCACAGGCAGGGTCACATGTGTGCGTGCAACCCCCCCATCTCACACTAGGTACTCCAGTCAGTCAGTTGACCTAGCTCATCTGTGAATTATTCCAAAATAACCCTTCCCCCACACAATCATCATGTGAATTGGTCTACGGATGTCACGTCTCTGTCTTCTCACAATAATGTGTTTTCAGCTTGCTTAGCTGCCAAACTCCAAATCCTTTTGTCTGCTGTGCTGCAAGGTTCTGTGCACATATGAATGCCATGATGTAAATCCTACCTTGCTCCCTGACCCTGCATGATCAAGAAGCAGCGAGCAATTAAGTACTGCAAAAGGATGGAGCTGGATACAGCCTAGGTAGGGGCTGGCAGTATAGCCTAGAGGTTAGGGGGCTGGCAGTAAAGCCTAGAGGTTAGCGTAACGAGCTGTGAATGAGCTTGGTACATCCAGTAGATCTGGGTTTGATTCCCATAACCTCCACTTGTGTACTGTGTGACCCTGAGCAAGTCACTTAACCCCTTAGTGCTCCCAGGTTGCCCCTGAAAACAGGCACTTGGGCCTAACCCAGTTGCCAAAGACTAAAATAAAATAAAAAAATAAAAATAAAATGATACCTAGTTAAGCCAAGTTAATCTCTTCTATTGCAGCTTGGTTCTGAAACCCCTCGTCTCCCCTAACTCATCACGCTTATGTAAGTGTCTCTGATTTTGTTGGCTTGCTATCACTCTGTGCTATGATGCTGCCTGCTGTTCTAGCAGCCACAGGTGGGAACTTAATGTACACAAACTGGGCTGGCTTAGAAAATTGAGAGGGACATGTTCCCCTCACTCCCCCAGTGGTTACGCATATGTCCCAGAGGGAAATCAGTAGAAGGGTTGAAAATCTGTGATCTGGGGCTCTCCTTGTCTAAGCAACAGCTGGAGGTGGTATTCGACTTGGCTGACTTGTCAGTTTAGGTGGTGGCTGCGGAAGCCTCCAGCCACCTATGGGTTTGGCTGCTGATGTTGCCATTTCCCTTAGATCCAGCTTATGATGGTGGATTTGCCTTTTGTAGGCACTGACTTAAAGTACAGTCTCATCAGCCCTAGGTGGCCATTTTGAATAAGGTTAAGCATACATTCTGACTCACATGTGAGTTCCGGGGCTGAGTGAGTTTTAAGGTGGGGTAGAAGATCATCTCACATGGATTGAGAAGTCCAATGTGACCTTGGACTCTGTGACTTTGTCTGTACATTCAAAACAGCAGTCCAAGGTCAATCCACTGGGCTCCTTTCTGGGTGCACCTACACAACAGCAGCAACAGTAACCTCAGTAGCAACCTGCACAGCTGTTCCAGCAGTACCACACCACCAAGTTCTCCAGCAAGGCCTGAAGAAGTGGTGCTCAGTCCTCTGGTACCACCTCCAAAAGAAAGGGACAGGTTGAGGGGCCCCATCCCCACACTATCCTGAACCATGTTGCAACTCCTGGTCAGGGGCAGACATTTTCCATTTCATACCTTAGTGGGTAAGCAGTCATGTTAGTTGAGGGGATGTTGGAGATAGTGGACTTGGGGTTGCCACTAACTAGAAATCACTCTGGACAAAAAGGACACGTTCACCAAAAATACATAAAATGTAATTTATTGAAATATTAGTTGTGAAATGCACAAGAAACACCTATTAACGTTTCACAACTTCAGTCTGCTGCTTTGTCAGGATGCAGTGTGTTCTCTAGTACTTGGACAATCAATACTTAGGCTTCATTGAATTTCTCCTTAATGCTTTAACTTGACTCACTCCCTGAGTAATAAGGTAAATGAGGGTTTACAATTGCTTGTAGTCTTGTTCCTGTCTCTTCTGTTTATATGTTTAAGACCCATTTATGTGTTCGTACTGTACCTGCATGGTGTCTGCTGCTCTGCTGTGACTTTGCTGTCCCAGCCACTTTTCCAGCACTGTGAATTGAGATCATTTAGCTCATAGAGTGCTGTGCGATTAAGTCTGTTCTGAACAGTCAAGCTGTGCTGGTGTTTGTATCATGTTACATTTTGGTACCAAAATGGATGGGGAGCTAGTACCCTCTTCTTGATCTGTGAGCACTGAAAAAGTTCATTTGCATTTGAAAGTTGCATATAGTGACTAAACAAGATTAGTCATTCCTGGAGCCAGAGGCATGGTTTTGTTCCCTGGGCAATCGGGACATGTATTTCCAGATCCCAGTCTGTCCATTGCACCACCATTTACATTGCTTCTGAGTTGATGAAACACTTTTTGAGTTCAAGGAAATGCCCTTCAGACTGTCCTCAGCACCCAGGGTGTTCCCCAAATGCCTGTCAGTTGTGGTGATCTCCCTCTGATGTAAGGGCATGTAGGTGCTTCTGTATCTCAATGACTGGCTTCTTAAGAAATCTCCCAACAGGCTGTGGAACAGTTCAAGGATCTGGCCATGCAGAAGTTCCAAATCTTAAGTGTGATTGTTAAACTGGGCAAATCCAAACTGGTGCCAAAGCAGGTGATTTGGTTCACTGGCATGGAGTTCGATTCGCTCTGAGCCAGAGTCTGATTGGCCCCAGCCAGGAAGGAGGACCTCTGCTCCTCCTTTGCCAACTCATTTCAGGCTGGACAGTTGTATCTGGCTCAGGAAGTTCTCCAACTACCAGAATTCATGGCCTCCATAATAGCCATGGGCACTGGGCTCAGTGGTGCCTGTGTGTCATTTAATTGGAACTGCTGCAAGTGTTCTCAGTTGCTTGACACCCTGAATCAATCAGTTCAGGTGACTCAGCCAAGGCTGGATGCCATCACTTAGTGACTGCTTTTCCAGAACCTCTTGAAGGGCATCACATTCATCTGGTCATAACCTTTCCTTACACTGATGACCAGTGCACCTCTTCTGGACTGGGGCCCTCATCTGCTAGGTCTCAAAATGTATGGCATTTGGTCCCCAAGTAATGACTGATTTCACATCAACATGTTGGAGCTTTGTACAGTTTGCCTAGAACAGATGGAGCTCATCCCTTTGGTCTGTGGCCAAGTCATGCAGGTGAACATGGACAACATGAACACCATGTTCTATCTGAACAATCAGGTGGGCCCACACTCACTGCTGTTGTGATGGGTGGTGTTTTGACTTTGGTCTCTGGTTCTGGCCCACCAAGCGAGCTTGGTGGCAGTCTATATTGCGGGTGGCTGACAACTGGTTAGAGGACGCTTTCAGTTCTGTGGAAGAGACATTGCACAAGTAGTTCTTGCACCAAGAGGTGGTATCTTATGTGTTCGCCCAGTGGGGGACATCACTGGCAGATCTGTTCAACTCATGGGACAACAGGAAACTTAGTTTTCTGTGCCCACCCCCCTCAGATTGGCATTCTGTTGAGGGGATGCATTCTCCCAGTCCTGGACCCAAACCTTCTGTATACATACTCTCCATTTCTCTTGAGCCACAAAGTTGTCCTCAAGGTGCACAGGGACAAGGGGGTCATCAATCCTGATTGCTTCAGACTGGCGGCACCAGTTCTGGTACCAGGATCTTCTTAGTTTCAGCAACAGATCACTATGGCTGCTACCACCCAGAGTGGATCACTTGGTGAAATTCAAAGGGATGATCACACACCCAGACCTGCAGTTCCTGCATCTCACTATATGGTTCCTGATAGTCTACAGTTCCAAGCCCTGGGCCTTTTCAAAGATGTTCTCCAAGTGCTAGAGGCATCTTGGTAGGAGCTGACTCACAAGATGTTCATTTGCAAGTGGACAAGGTTTGCTCATTGGTGTACTAGGCAAAGGGTAGAGCCTCTCAACTGTCCTGTTGCATTTGTGCTAGTTTAGTTCCAGTCTCTGCCTCATCTGGGGTTGTGAGCCACATCTGTGAAGATGCATCTGCACACCATTTCCACATATTGAGCTAAAGCAAGACCAGCATGCCTATTGTGGCACAGAATAGAGTGACTGACTGTTTAAGGGGCTACACCATTTGTCCCTGCCAGCTGTGGGAAGTGGAGATTAAGGTAAGGAAGTCAGCATATGAACCTCTGTGAACTCTATGCTTTCAAGGGTATGAACTGTTGCAGAGCTTAATTACTGATGATCCACCAACCTGACCTGCTGCCTGAACCCCAGACCTGACGACTACACTTCACCTCTGCTCAGCTCACCTTTCCTTAACTCATGCTTGTTCATTTGCTCTGCTTATCAAGTAAGTTTTTTTTCAGGTGAAAGTGTAAGTGTCTGGTTTGTGAGGCTAGGTTTCTGATGTGGGATCATTTTTTTTCACATATGAAATACTTATTGATTTATTTAGCTTTTGTTGACCGGGTAAGTGCACTAGTCGAATCCTGCCTATTTTCAGGCACGACCCGGGGGAGGGGGAATACAGATGAATGCCAACTGACCTTGAACCAGATTAAGCTGCTGGTGGTATTTTTAGTGAATGAGAGAAATTTGGCCAGGACACTGGGGAAATTCCCTACTCTTTCTGATAAGTGCCATGGGATCTTTAACATCCACCTGAACTACCACCAATCCAGGCAGATGGGACCTCGGTTTAACGTCTCATCGAAGGCGGCACCTCAGAAATGCAGCACCCTCTCATGCTGCATTACAGTGTCAGTACTGGGATATTAACCCAAGTGCCAGATGTGGGAACTGAACCCACAGCCCTCTGATCTCCCGGCCTCAGAGGCGAGTGTGCTACCTACTGAGCCACTGACACTGCTAAAATATTAAAAATATTAAATATTAAACAGTATTAAATATAATATTAAATACAATATTAAAAACAGTGCTCATTTTAGTATGGCTATTCCTAGGTTTTCATCAGGATGCTTAGCTGTTTCTGTATACCTATTGTTCCACTAGGACAGGGAGAAGTGTCTGGTGCATGATAATTCCTTTTAGTCATAAGAAAAGTAAAATTAAATAATTTGGTGTTTGAAAACAATGGAGAATACTAATGATAACCTGGAAATTATCATATAAAAGGAGTACTTATATTTTTTCAAATGTAAAAGGTGCTAAAGCAGATTCAAAAAGGAGAAAAAGGATATTCTGTAGCACTCCACATTATCAATTGGTAATCAGAACATATGGGCAGGGCCCCATGTTTTCTGTGATTATGCAGCCGCAGCAACTGCTGCAGAACCTACCAGGTCCCTTTGTCATACGCTTTACGGTGTAAGACAAAACCGCGCAACAGGAACAGTGCAGTAGGGAAGAGCGAGAGGGTGCAAAACCACGAAAGGGTGTATACACTGTAGTGCACTCTCTCACTCTCTCAGGCAGAAGATAAGACCTCTGCTGAGACAGGGGTCTGGCGAACAGCTGCCTTGGCTCAACGGGGATGAGCCACTGGTAGCAAGGGAGGCAGGCAGTGCGTTTGGGACTGAGTTTTAATTCCCGGTCCAAAATGCATGGATTTTTTCATTTTCTCACTTTGTGCGATTTTAACTGTTACTCCCCCCCGGAGTTACTTATTTTAGTTGGGGGAGTTCAGGGGTGAAGCCCACTGTAATGGGGGCTGCAGAGGGGCTCCACCCCCGCAAAAAAAAAGACATACCGCTGCAATGAAGCAAGCCAAAGAGGTCGATGTGTGCTTCAATTGTCTTGTCTAAATATTAGAAATCCGGCTTTCAAAGTGCATCCACCAGGTGGTAAGGCAGGTCTTTTCCTATTTGGCTACCTGTTGTTACTTTCACCAAAATGGAGAGGCAGGGGGCATGATTTAAGAAAGAAACCAGCTTATTGAGCAATGGATCACAGGGTAAGGAACAGGAGGAAAGGGATACAACAGTGTTAAGTACTACCTCTAATATTTTACTAATGCCCTGAGGCCTTATGCTAAAACTCCAATCTCCTGTATGCGGAGAACTGTAAAAGGGGAATTGGCAGTAACAGCTACGCTGTAATAGCATCCTATTTCTAATCACTGTAACAAGGTGTTTCTACAGCAAAATTTGCAAAAATGATCAATTGGCTGTAACAGCTATGCTGTAAGAGCATCCTATCTCTAATCCCTGTTCAGAGTTTTCTAAGCCAACCCCGAGGTGCACCTCTAGCTGTTACCTAGAGTACTCCACATTATCAATCACTCTACATACTATAGCAAGAGTTCATATGTATGGCAGATGGCAGTTCGTGCTAGTGCATGCTTCCGTCACTTCCAAGTTGGACTACTGCAATGCCCTGTACCAAGGGTTATCTGGAGGCAACCTCCACAGACTGCAGCTGGTGCAGAACACGGCAGCGAGATTATTGATGGGGGTGAAAAGAGGTGAGTATATCACCCCGGCACTCCGCAAACTGCACTGGCTGCCAGTTCAGTGGAGAGTTGTCTTCAAGATAGGGCTATTGACCTATAAGACCCTGCATGAGAGGGGCCCGGCCTTTATGCAAGAGCTCCTTGTGCCTTACTGTCTGGCCCGGGCCCTCCATTCTGCCAGGGGTGGCATTCTTGGGGTTCCCAGGGTTAGGCTGCAGCACTCTGGAGGCAGAGCATTTGTGATGGCCACACCTACCCTGTGGAACTCCTTGTCTGGTTATCTGAGGGAGGCCCCCTCAGTAGAAGCCTTTAAGAAGGGCCTCAAATCATATTTATTTGTTCAGGCTGTTAACTGAATTTTATGTTATTAGTGGTCAGCGTTTTAAGTAGAAAAAGAGGTCAAAGTTCTTATTAATTATTTTATTATTATTTTGAACTTGTTTGTTGTATTTTAATGTGTTGAATTGTTCTTATTGTGCAGCACCCAGAGTCCGAATGGAGATGGGTGCTATATAAATAAAAGATTGATTGATTGATTGATTTATTCCTGCACATTCAGATTTTCTCTGTTGTCAAGAAGAAAATGTAATCAAAGGGATTGTTGTGACAAGTATCAACTCAATTGGCTGTCCAGTGCAACTCTGAGAACCTTTTGTTTGGAAACTAGGGGAATGCAGAGAGGATTTTTAACACACCATGAGTTCTCGGCCACAACCCACTTCTCTAGGGTCACTGGAATACAAGCACAGGTACCTAGATTTCTTCAGCTAAGAACCCACTGAGGGCTGCCAGAACTTGGAACACACAAAATCCAGCCACAGTCCACTTCTGGCCAGCCCAGAGAGGGAAATGATGCAAACCACCCAGCCACAGCCCGCCTCTGGACTACCAGATGAGGAAGATGAAGAAGATCACCCTGCCACAGCCCGCTTCTCAACTGCCTGATGAGGAAGTCAAAGAATATCACCTTGCCACAACCCACTTCTGGACTGCTAGGTGAAGGATTCAATGTAGATCACCCTGCCATAGCCCACTTCTTGACTGCCAGATGAGGAAGATGAAGAAGATCACCCTGCCACAGCCCACTTCTGGACTGCTGAATGAAAAGACGATGCAGACTGCACTGGAATCAGAAGTCTGGATAAGGAAGTCTCTGGACGTCAGAGAATGACAGTGTTCTGGTCTCTAAGGCCGGACAAGCCAAGAGCACATGTAAAACAACAAACTGTGTGTTTAAGTGCAATGAAATTCGGGGTGCCAAGACTGGATGAGCCAAGGGCACACTTAAAACAACAAACAGAGCATCACTCAGAGAACTGAAACTGTGTCTTTTTTTTTTATACAACAAATGACAGCACTGAGCAGGATATCTCACCAGGCTGAGGAACCCCAGTGCTCTCAGGGTAATACTGTCAGTGTCGAGACGTCAAACATTTGACACTTGGCAGAGAACACCAGGAGGTGAAAGGTTGAGTATCCTGATATGTTGACATCCCAGTCATGGTTCTCTGTGTACCATGTTTCACTCACTGCCACAATATCCAGGCATCTTTCTTCCGTCAAGGACACTACTTGAGGGAGCTAGTTACATAGACTATGGGCATTGGTATTCATCACCCTCCAATTTTTGATGGCCGTAACCCTTTGTAGGCCTTTTTGGTGTACAAAGCAATGGTGACTGATGGGATTTACCCGATAATTGTAAAGGAAGTAAGGGTAGAACTAGTGACACCACTGACTACTCTCTGTAACAAATCATGGGAGGATGGGGTGGCACCTGAAGTCTGGAGAAGGGAAGGTGTGATTCCTATTCACAAAAATGGGAGCAGGGCAGAGGCAGAAACCTACAGAGCACTTAATTTTACCTCTGTGGTAGTAAAAATGATGAAATCACTTCTAAAGAAAAGAATTTTGGAGTACCTAGGACAGTGGGGCAGAATGGGTGGGCCAAGCTGTCCATATGTGCCAGCGAAGTCTCTGTTTCTGTGTTTCATACCAGCAAGGTAGATAACATAGGCTAAGAAGTCTATATATCCTGTTTTGCTGTGACTTGGTTATAGTCATTGTAGTACGATAGTGACACACTTGCCTTCAAATGAGGGAAACTCACGTAATTTATAAGCCACCCATTTTACTTATCCTTACCTGGTAATAGATATAAAAACCAGTAAAAAAAAAAAAAAAGGTCAATTATGAGTGGCCCTTCACTCATCCTAATATCTTTGTGCAATAATCCCTGACAGAGTGGGCGGTATTGGGCAATACCGGGCCGCTAAGGGGCGTAATGAGGTCAGAGAGAATCAGAAGTCTTCTGTGACAGAACTCACTGGTTCTGCATAGATGCCCATCCAGTATTAGCTATGTTGTTCCCTGTTATGATGCTAACTTAATAATTTCACTGATTTTGTTCACTGTTAGGTCATCAAAGACAACATGTGGTGAACGAGATATACCATTTGAGAAAAGTGGAAGTGAGTATTTTGTAATTGATGTGTACTGAACACTAACATTGCATGTTAGTACATGCTGGTTGTGAGTTCGCACAGCAGGAAAGTGGTGAGAATAAAATTGGTTCAGGCAGGTTACTTACATTATTGTGATGAGACATCCCTACTTAGTAAAAGTAGTGCACTTATTGCTAGCTTGACCACTTATAAGTACATTGTTGTTAGCATTGGTGTTTTGAGTTGATGCTATTAAGTTCATGTGCTGTACTGTTGTGTAACTTTGAAATGGAAAAGTTTTGGATGGAAACTGTCACTGTCAATGTTGTCATAGGCAAGTAAATGTTTCATGTATATTTTCAGTCTCACATGACTCTTTTATCACAGTCAACAAGTTCTACTAGCTCTCCAATTTCACTGTTTGAAAAATTGCGGGCCCATCTTTCCTCCACGCCTGTTTTGCACTCGTGCTGTGGAAATTATGTCTCTAACGTGTACGTATATGTATCAACAGTCACTGTGTTGTGCAAGTGTAATTATTTCTCTGATTTGTTGCCAATACTGCATTGAAGTAATACTGTACTTCTTGCACATTTAGGCACCATATTGTATGTATCACAGTGGATGGGCAATTGTATAGAAAATCAGTGTATTGTGTCAGCGTAATAATATGATTTCCACTTATCTCAACATTTCTGCTATTAGGTTAACATTGAATCTGACCCCCTTAGCGTGACCACATGATGGTTGTAAAAAAAAAGTTAATCACCACTCATGTTATATGTAAGTGACGTGAAATAATACACAGATTATCGAACCGATGCACATACAGTGGTAATGACATCTGTAAAGGGAGATTGTTTTGGGATGGACAGATCTGGTCTGTTAGTATTAAACAAATACTACCTATCGTTACTTTCAGGTCTGACACTAATGTTGAAGAAATTAAGATGGAAGACGACATATCAGAAGCTGAAGAATTAAACTGTGACTCTTCTTATGTTCCATTGCCTGAAAGGTGAGGTCTATTCCAGTATTACAGCATATTAATTATTCAAAGTAGAGCTGATGCATAACTTTACTGTTATTTCATGTAACATATAATATTTTGCAGTGATTCTGAGATGGACGAATATGTTGAATATGAACCGCTTATAACAGATGAATGTAATGTACAACTAGACATTATATCACATGACAGTGCCTCCATGGAAAATAGTGACTTCCATGCCATGAAAGCAGGGATAATTTATGAACAGACAAAGAACCTTGGTGCGCAAGCACTGAGGCAATGGTTACCCCAAAGAGCATTTGGCTGGGAAGCCAAGTTTCAAAGAAATACAAATCACACATGCCCCCACAATGCAAAGCATCATGGGCTGCATATGCAAATCACCACAGAATATTGTACTGGTTCAACTTTAAGCAGAAATTATTTCTGCTTAAAGTTGAAGCAGTGTAATATTCTATGGTGATTTGTATATGCAGGCCATGGTGCTTTGCATTGTGGGGGCATGTGTGATTTTGTATTTATGAACAGTGCCTTACAAGTTTAGTTCGCAAAGCATTGCGGTCATGTGACACAAGAGGCTGTCATAGAGGGCAGATTTCACAGTTAACAGGATTGGGACTGCTTTTCAGATTAAGATTAGATGCAGCGGTGGACATACAAAGTATTGGTACTCACAGCCTCTGTTGAAACGAATGACATTAGGAAACTTCATGTTGTCGGCCAGCATAACGTTGTCAGGCAACAATTATGCCAAAGTAGCACTGCTACTTAATTTTATGAATGTGCTGCCTGTTTGTAAGACAGCATTCCATGCTGTCCAGAGACATTATGTTTATCCATCAGTTGACGCATACTGGGATAACATGCAGACTAACTCATTAGAAAATCTTGATGAACATGTCATAGTAATGGGTGATGGTAGGAATGATAGTCCCGGTCATTCTGCAAAATATCAGACTTACACAGTCATGGAGTACAACTCTAAACAGATTATAGATATTCAAATAGTAGACATTTGGGAAGCAGCAGGAAAATCAACAAACATGGAGGTTCTGGCATTTGACCGTAGTCTGAAGAATGTGATAGGAAAAGGAGTTATGGTCAAGGAGGGCATTACGGATGCCCATGTACAAATATTGTCACTGATGAGTATGTGGAATTGCTGTATCTCATTATTCACTCAGTGTGTACAGTGGCGACTGTTTGTGAAATATTTCACATTTCATAGAGAATAATGTAGGATATTTGTTTAACAGGCATGATCTAAACACTTTGAGATGTAATCCATTGTGTAGACGATTAAGGGATGTGAGCATACCATTTAGTTATAACATTGCTATGACATACGGAAGACGGGTTAACAGAGTGATGTCATAATGATGGCATAACATGTTTATAAATACTGGTAACACCCTTTTACACTCTGAGCTGAGACACATTTCAAACGCTGTAGTAAGTGGTAGAATGAGTGATTATGGCGTTCCGAAAACACATTACTCATTCTGTGTTTGTGAGTGCCAGCTGCACTTGTTGTCATATGATATTGAGTACATAGAGTATTCATTCTGTAGTTCAACCTGATAACAAAACAGCAGTTGTCACTGTTACAGTTTAATATGTATAACGTTGCCTTATCTGTACTGTATTCCAACAGAGAAAAATTATCCAGCGATACAGCATCAGTTAGACCTATGGCACGGAAGTAAGGCAGTGAATGAAAGACTCCGAAAGGTAACGCACTACTATTAATTCATAGCTATTTTGTGGAATTATATGTAATTAATTCAAATAGTCAACCATTTATTCATTTTGATGGGAGTGAGAATATAGAGAATTTTGTATGAGTAGGCATACACAAGAAGGATGTTCTTGTATCCATAATTTCAGTTGGTAGCAGATGACCTTGATAGCGCAGCACAAAAGGATCTCTGTTACCAATGAAACCGTGAGATATAAGAATATTCTTGTTTGTGTATGACTACTCATTCTCAATGTTCTACAATGTGTGGGCAGTTACAGCGTAGGAAAAAAACAGAAAACCAGACAGTAAAGACAATGAAGTATATAAATTTTAGCATACTGCTTTCAACTTTAATGACCAGTTTAGCTGCATAATGCTGCACAGTAGAACCTCGTTGTTGACTGACATGTAGTGCTCTCAATATGTTGTTCTGCTGCACTAGTTTGTTTAAGAGGGGGACGGTCCACTATACTGTTTGTAGAGGTGTGTAGCATATATAATATATATCTAGTAATGCATTTAATTGCATAGATGTAGTTAATGTCGATGTAAGTATCAGCTGGGATGCATCACGAAGATCTTCTACCTTGACTGCAAGATATAACAAACCACTTCTGGTTTGCGTGTAGTAACTGTGAAGGACAACTTGATCATCTTGTTGTGAGTCTTTTTTCATCTATTGATATTATATCCATATTATAAGCGTAATAATGGACTCCACGGTGTTTGTCTTCCCTAAGTAATAGCAAACCTAGTGTGGCGGAAGCACACATCCTGTAGCCTCGTGCATCTATCTATCCTAGGTGTGGCATTATTGACCAGCAACGCACATCCAGTAATGCCATAATTTTTTTCATCACCTATGTGTTGCATCTGATTTAATAAGTATTCTGTATCTGTTTGTCTCCTATGCATGAAATAGTCAATATGGAGAGGATTACTCCATCACGTCGTCAATACACATTCCTGGGAAATATTTTACCTGGGACAGGTTGATGGCTGCTTACACAGCACAATCATCCAGTTGAAAAGAGATGGCTTGTGCCAAACTCATCGTCACATACAGCCCTACACACAGTTGTCTATGACACGTGGCTTGAGGGTAAATTTCAATATTTTACAAATGCAAGGTAAGTACTTGGTACTATTACATAGATACATTGACAGTGTCGGCAGATAAGGGCCTATGGCCCACCCAGTCTGCCCATTTGAGCTTGTAAGTTCATTTTATGTTTTCCTAGAAGTCTGTTACCCCTTACCCCTGACCTCCAGAATTCCTTTATGTCTATCCCATGCATTCTTATATCCCGTGATTGTTTCAGCCCCCACCACTTCCTCTGGCAGGGTGTTCCACTTGTCCACCACCCGTTCTGTGATGAAATTCTTCCTCACATTTCCTCTGAATTACCCTCCCTCCAACTTCATCCCATGCCCTCTAGTCCTGGAACATCTTTTTTGCTTAAAAATAGTGTATTCCTGCACCCTGTTCCTCCCTGTAAGATACTTGTATGTCTCTATCATATCCCCTCTCTTCCTCCTCTCCTCCAGGGAGTACATGTTCAGTTCCTTCAACCTGTCCTCATAGGACTTGTGATGCCATCCATGCACCATCTTTGTTGCCCTGCTCTGAACCTTCTCTACCCTATGTTCTTACGTAGGTAAGGTCTCCAGAACTGTACACTGTACCCCAGGTGCGGCCTCACTAGTGTCTTGTATAGTGGAATTATGACCTCCCTTTGCCTGCTGGTGATGCCCCTGCCTATGCATCCCAGCATCCTATTTGCTTTACTGCTGCCTTGTCATACTGTTTCCCTACCTTGAGGTCATCAGAGATGATAACCCCAAGATCGCTTTCCTGCTTGCTGCATGCTATATCCTCACCCCCCAACTGATATATTTTGCCAGGGTTTTTGTGCCCCATATGCATTATCATGCACTTCTTTGCATTGAATTTCAACTGCCAAACCCCTGACCATTCTTCAAGTTTCTGCAGGTCCCCTCTCTATTGTACACCAAAGACTTGTTCTGTATGGAATACCATCCCTTTGAAAGTGATTCCCTCAGTATTCATATTTTTCTTGCAGGTTACAACATCCTTCATAGCAGAATTCTTCTTAACCCCAGTAGAACAGACATATATGTGGTGTTTATCAATATTCACTAGAGATATGTCATATGTTCTTTTATTGGGTGTAAGACATTTGCAGCTTTGCCAGTATTGACTTGTATTTTCCAGATATGAGTAGTTTTCCATTTACTTATGTGCATTAGCGTACATGACTGTAATCCTGAGTGACATAATCAGTGTTTATATGTCTCCTGATTCATCATGCAGGGTGGGTGTCTAGTTGCAAATCTGCTGTTATCATATGACCAGAACAATTGTATCATTACAGTATCCGTGTGTGTCATGGACTGAAAGACTGCTTCACTTTGTACCATCAGTAAGCAGCATAAGTTATGTTGCTCCTATTGTCAACTGTACAATGTTGCATAAAGAAGGGTAGTTGTCAGGTAACTTAGTCATAGACACGTGTGGTGGTTGTCCTCGTGTATTACATTCCAAAGTCCAAATATAAACCTAGATCATGGATCTATCTGCTAAGCATTGTATTTGTCTCATATACCATTGTATACTAACTGTTACAATGCACATTTTTCATAGAACTACCGCTGAGTTGGAGACTTTCAATAATTTAATATTAATGTATGCGTCCAAAAGATTTGTGTATGGGTATGTATGTATTTGGGGAACATAGGCCTAAATAGGAAATTAAATGTATTTCATCTTTATGTCTACAAATGTAGTGTCACATGTATACAGCTTCCTCTCAGAATGTTTTAATTGCACGCAAACTTATCAACAGAACCACGGTATCCAACCATTGCTTGGAGGGACAGGGAGTGAAATCGCAGGAGCAGCAGCACAGGGGAGGGAGCTGGATGTCACTGTCCACCTAGGGACAGACAGTTGGTGAGACCCCATCTGGAGTACTCTGTCCAGTTCTGGAGACCCCATCTCTGCAAGGACATAGACAGGATGGAGGCAGTTCAGAGGTGGGCCACTAACATGGTGCAGGGTCTGCAAGAGAAGCCATATGATGAGAGACTAAAGGAGCTTAATATGTATACCCTTGAGGAAAGGGGGGGGACATGATAGAAACGTTAAATTACGTCAGTGGAATCAACAAAGTCCAAGAGGGTAGCAGCTTTCAGAAAAAGAGATGTGCAAGAACAAGGGGACACAATTTAAAGATAGTGGGGGGATGGCTCAGGGGCAATGTGAGGAAGTATTTTTTCACAGGCAGGGTGGTGGACACATGGAATAGCCTTCCTGAGGAGATTGTAGGGTCTAAAACTGTGGTAGAATTCAAGAATGTATGTGACAGACATAAGGCAATTTTTTGTGGGAAGTAGGAAGAAATAGGCTGTTGGTTTAATAGGATCTGTAGCTTATCCTCTAGGTAGGGAAATGGGCAGACTAGGTGGGCCAAGCAGTCCTAGAATATGGAGTTCAGTACTGGTGCCCACGCCTCAAAAAGGACAGTGAGCAGCTTTAAGAGAGGCTGGAATAGGCGTAGGGGAATATAAGAATCATGGGTAGGAAGGATGGAAGGAGTGGGGAGGGAGGGCAGGGACATTAGCACAAGCTGTGGACCCTGCAATACGAGCAGACTTGATAGACCAAATGGCCTTCTTCTGCTGGCTTCTTCATATGTTCGTATGTAAATCACAACAATTAACATTTGCTATTATCATACATAGGTACGAAGGGTATATAACATGCAACAAATTAGCTGCAATAGACCACAATTACATTGGATGTCAACCACTGCTAAACAGATATGGACACATCAGGTGTGAAACAGTACACATCACTGTATAACTCTACCTACTATTTAACAACTGCACTCCCTAAATAGCTATTTACTGACACAGAGATGTGCAGTTTACTGGTGGCATTATTATTAATTTGTATACTATGTGTAGATGACATGAATGGGCATTATAAACTTGCATGTTATGATGGGATGTACAGTCCATATATCATATATGTTGGCGTTCATTGATGGCACCGGTAATGCATGAGATGCAGTCGGATTACTGAAAGCAGTAAATGAGTTAATGATTGCGCATACTAAACTGTCAGTTATTTCACCATAGGTATACCCGTCACTACTCAAAGAGAATGAAACAATGGACTGCAGTCACAATCAAAGAGCCCAAGAAGTATTTATATATCAAGGACATAATTAGGACATTGTCCATAGACGATTTGCTGATCCAAAGCCACTGCTGACAAATAAAGACATTGCACCTATGCACCCTCAAAATATTGCTATGACTACAGCTCGTGTACATCCCCCTGACATGGCACAGTTGGTATTGGAGAAAAAATCACGTACGGAGAAAATATTGAGTTTGGGCCAGGAAATGAAATCCATGTATGAAATGTACATTTTTCCTGTCAAATATTGTGACCCAATAAGTGAAATAAGCAGCACACTTACCTGGGGCCAAAAATTTCATGTGATATATGCAGTAAAATTTGTGAAATGCAGAACATTAATGGATTGTACTGCCTCAACTACCATATGCAACATGGACTGCTCAGAGTACTGTTCCACTTAAAATCAACAACAATAATACAAAAATGCATAGCAGTGAGATATATACTTTATGGCGTCAACTTACAATGTAATCATTGCACTTCTGTGCTGAAATAAAGTGATGTCCAGATTTACCTTTCTTTCACATGTCAGGTTTTATTTAAGTCAATAAATGTAACCGTAGACGTTTTACTTTGTTTGTAAATATAGTAATGGAGTACATAAATAATTAGGTTATGTTTTACACAACTGCTGATATTTACATTACTGTTCTATTAATTTGCACAAATGCAAATTTTTGTTTATACAATGACATGAATACCGAAGCAAATGTAATTGAGAAGATCAGGTTTTTACATCTGACAGACCTTGTTAGCCCACCTCATTATGTATTTTAGCCTAATTTCTTATCCCTTTCTCTCCACACTTGCCTAGTCCCAAGTGTGTTCTCTCTCCTGGGCTGGTCTCTGGGCTTCCTTACTCCTGGGGTCTGTTTCTCCTGATGTCAGTGATAGGCAGGTCCAGAACTGCAGCAGGGGGGTATAACAAGCCCTCCACATCCGGAGATCGTCAGTCTACTTCCTGCCTTTGGTGAAGCAGGTACTCTGCAGCAGAGCCCTGTCACACTGAAGATTCTAGGAAATTGGCAAAGATTAGGATTCTTTTGGGGGCTTGACAACTCTGTAAGTGATCTCTTCTTACTTAAACGTGGAGGTAGCTTCCATCCTGTCTATGTCCTTGCGGAGATTGGGTCTCCAGAACTGCACACAGAAGAAGCCAGAAGGTGAAGGAAGGAAACATATTCGATTCAGTGCTTCTGAGTAACTGGTAACTGGTATTTTTCTTTTAAACTTAGATTGTAGGCTTGTAGTGACACTATACTTTCTTTCTGTGTTGTCTTTACTTATAATTGTTTTTGGGCTGTTGAAAATTTAAAAAATAGTGGTGGTGTAATTCTGTGCTGTCTTTAATTGCTGCAAATTTTATCTTGGCTTGTCTGACTGTCCTGTAGCTGGGTGAAGGGTGTTAATTGTCTGACCTCTGACCTCAGCTACGTGATAACTGGAGGTGGGGCTTAGTCACAGTTAAAGCAGCAAACAGAAGTTCATCTTCTCAGAAGAAGCCAGAAGGTGAAGGAAGGAAACATATTCAATTCAGTGCTTCTGAGTAACTGGTAACTGGTATTTTTCTTTTAAACTTAGATTGTAGGCTTGTAGTGACACTATACTTTCTTTCTGTGTTGTCTTTACTTATAATTGTTTTTGGGCTGTTGAAAATTTAAAAAATAGTGGTGGTGTAATTCTGTGCTGTCTTTAATTGCTGCAAATTTTATCTTGGCTTATCTGACTGTCCTGTAGCTGGGTGAAGGGTGTTAATTGTCTGGCCTCTGACCTCAGCTACGTGATAACTGGAGGTGGGGCTTAGTCACAGTTAAAGCAGCAAACAGAAGTTCATCTTCTCAGAAGAAGCCAGAAGGTGAAGGAAGGAAACATATTCGATTCAGTGCTTCTGAGTAACTGGTATTTTTCTTTTAAACTTAGATTGTAGGCTTGTAGTGACACTATACTTTCTTTCTGTGTTGTCTTTACTTATAATTGTTTTTGGGCTGTTGAAAATTTAAAAAATAGTGGTGGTGTAATTCTGTGCTGTCTTTAATTGCCAAATTTTTCTTCTTCCCCAATTCTGATTATAACCCCTGATAAATCTGATTGACAGGAGCTAAACACAGGGGTATAGTAAGAGGTGTGAAGTAGGAGGGGCATAAGGGAAGAGACCACCCTCAGCACGACAAGTGTTTGACTCATTTATTTATTTATTGGTTTCTTTTCCTTAAAAATATATATCTGAGGATCAGTTACAGGATTTTAGTACTGCAAATAAATAAAAGAGAACTAAGAGAGCTTCAGTAGCAGATAAGTAGTGGAATTGCAGTATAATGTGGGAGTGGTGATGCAGTGTCGTGGGCAGCCATATTCTGTAGCAGACCTTCTGGACACTGGAGGTGCTGCCCTATCTGCATGCATCTCCGGGACTGTGGGATGAGGTAGCCAGACTCAGAGCTGAAGTAAACTGGGTCAGGAGTACCATCACCCCTGTCCAGGAACCACCCAGTCCAATGCAGCTGCCTCAAATGATGCCAGAACGAGGAGCACTTGGATGACAGTGGGCTCATAGGAGGTTAGAGCAGTCAGGCAGAGGCACATCCTAGATCCTATTCCTCTCAAGAACTCATATGCCACACTGGCAAATGAGGACAACCAAATAGAGGTACCCAGGGAAGTGGAAGGAAAGGATGTGGAGGTTAGGCAAGGAGGTGACCTCAGTGGGGAAAGCAGTGGACCCCAGAGGAGGAGGAAGCGAATCCTGGTGGGGACTCCATCATAAGAGGGATCCAGCTAGGAACACAGGAGGGGGAGGACAGGGAGGTGAGGTGCCTACCAGGTGCCACAGCATGGAGGGATGGAAGGAAGAGACTGGGGATCACTGGGAAGGCAAGACAGGAGGGTGAGCTGGATGTCATTATCCACCTAGGTACTAATGACTTGGCAAATGGGGAGCCAAAGGAAGTTCAGGAAGAGTTTAGGAAACTGGGAGGGTCTCAAGCAAGTAGCTACTTCTGTCACTTTCTCAGAAGTACTACCTGTGAGAGGCAAGGAGAGCATAGGAGTATGCACCAGGAACTTTAACTCATGGTTGAAGAACTGGTGCTGTGAGGAAGGGTTTGGATTCATTGGTGACTGGGACCCATCTGGAGGGATGGAGGTTTATTCAAGCCTGACGGCCTGCATCCATCCTGGAGGGAATCCAAGCACTCAATGATAAGTTTAAATGCTACATTGACAAGCATTTAAACTAGCAAAGGGGGTGGCAGGCCAGCAAGGACGGTACCCTACTTGCTCACCCCACAGCTAGTAATGGAACCAGTGAACCAGAGGAGTGGCTATCTCTGCAAAGCAGTGTGCAAAAGATGGAGATTAGTGTCCAAAGGTGGATAAGCAGAAAAGGGCAAAATTCAGCAGAAGGGCAGACAGCAAGGAGAACCAGGGATAAATGACAACCAAGGAAGGGGCTGGAGTAGAACAGTGAAGCAGTCTAGGGAGGTCAAATCATGGAAAGCCATGTGTGCAAATGCCAGGAGCCTTAGCAACAAGATGGAAGATCTGAGGCTGTCATGGTACAGTCAGACCTGGACATTGTGGCCATCACTGAAACCTGGTGTAATGATAACCATGACTGGGAGATGGCCATACCTGGCTACAACATATTCAGAAGAGACAGAGCAGGCAGGAAGGGAGGAGGAGTGGCACTGTATGTGAAAAATGACATAAGGGCACACAGATCCAGGAGGAACAAAATGGGGAGAGATACTGTGGGTTAAGCTGGAAAGGAAAATGGGCCAGCCATCCGCACAGGTGTGGTCTATAGACCACCAGCCCAGGAGGAAGAAACAGATAGAGTTGATGCTAGCCATCCAAAGGATGGCAGACAAGGTGGAGGTAGTACTGGTTGGAGACTTCAATATACCAGGCGTGGACTGGAGCATCCCAGCAGCAGCATCAACTAGGAGCAGATTTATCCTGGACTCCTTCAGGTGCCTTCCTCAAGCAACTGGTCATGGAACCAACTCGCCGAGAAGGCAATACTGGACCTTGTGCTCACAAACAGGGACAGTGTGATGGGGGTAACAGTGGGGAGCACCTGGGTAACAGTGACCACCAGTCATTGTGGTTTGAAATCACAGAAAGAGCAGAACCAAACCACACAAAACACGTATCCTGGATTTTAGGGGGCAGACTTTGGGAAATGGGGAGATGCTTGAAAGAGGCATTAAGGGAATGGGACAGGAATCAGGGATTGAGGAACAGTGGGCAGTATTTAAAATGGGGATTATAAGAACAACAGAATTATGCATTAAGCAGGTTAGCAAGAGGAAAAGAAAGAGAGACCATTATGGTTTTCCAAAGAGGTAGCAAAGAAAGTAAAAGCCAAAAGATTGCATTCAGGCAATACAAAAGACACAGGCAGAAGGGATAGGGAGAAGTACCAGGAGAAACAAAGGGAGGCAGGAAGTCAGTAAGGAAGCCAAAGCTCAGACAGAAGAACACATTGCAAAATCAGTGGTTAAAGGGGACAAAACCTTTACAGGTACATAAGTGAAAAAGAAGGACAAAGGGAGGATAGTGAGACTGAAGGGGAGGATGGGAGCCGCATGGAGGATGACAACAGTAAAGCTGACATATTGAACAGGTATTTCTGCTCAGTCTTTACTAAGGAAGAGGTAATGGGTCTGAAGGAAGTACAAGGGGTGAGAATGGTGCAGAAATGGACACAAGTCCCTTTACGAGAAAGGGTCCTGAAGGAACTGGAAGTAATAAGAGCTGATAAAGCAATGGGGCCAGATGGGGTGCACCCCAGGGTCCTTAAAGAACTAAGAGAGGTGGTGGCTGAACCTCTGGCTATCCTGTTTAGCCAATCACTGGAAACAGGGAGGTACCCAAAGACTGGAGGACAGCAGATGTAGTCCCCTTATACAAAATGGGAACAAAGAGAAGCAGGGAACTACAGACCAGTCAGCCTCACCTCGGTAGTGGGAAAGATCATGGAAGCACTACTGAAGGAGATTGGTGGAACATCTGGTTGTCAATGGACTACAGGACCCAAGGCAGCATGGTTTCACCAGGGGAGGTCATGTCAGACCAACCTCATTGAATATTTTGACTGGGTGACTAGGGAGGTGGATCAGGGAGGCAGTGGACATGGCCTATCTGGACTTCAGCAAGGCCTTTGACACTGTGCCACATAGAAGACTATTACACAAACTGGGAATATGGGTGTGGGCAGGACAGTAGTGTGGTGGGTAGGTAACTGGCTGGGTGGCAGGACACAGAGGGTGGTGGTAAATGGCTGTCCTCCACAGAGGGAAGAGTGACCAGTGGGGTACCACAGGGATCAGTGCTGGGACCGGTCCTATTCAACATCTTCATCAGTGACATTGCACAGGATCTAGAAGGCAGAATTTCACTGTTAGCTGATGACACAAAGCTCTGTAACAGAGTAGACACACCAGAGGGTGTAGACAGAATGAGAAGGGACCTGCAGAAACTTGAAAGAATGGTCAAGGGTTTGGCAGTTGAAATTCAATGCAAAGAAGTGCAAGATAATGCATATGGAGCACAAAAACCCTGGCACAATATATCAGTTGGGGGTGAGGATATAGCATGCACCAAGCAGGAAAGGGATCTTGGGGTTGTCATCTCTGATGACCTCAAGGTAGGGAAACAGTGTGACAAGGCATCAGGTAAAGCAAATAGGATGCTGGGATGTATAGGCAGGGCATCACCAGCAAGAAAGGAGGTCATAATTCACGCTATACAAGACACTAGTGAGGCCCCACCTGGAGTACAGTGTACAGTTCTGGAGACCATACCTACGTAAGGACATAGACAGGAGTAGGGAAGGTTCAGAGGAGGGCAACAAAGATTGTGCATGGGTTGCATCACAAGTCCTATGAAGACAGGTTGAAGGAACTGAACATGTACTCCCTGGAGGAGAGGAGGGAGAGAGGGATATGATAGAGACATACAAGTATCTTACAGGGAGGAACAGGGTGCAGGAAAACACTATTTTTAAGCGAAAAGATGTTTCAGGACTAGAGGGCATGGGATGAAGTTGAGAGAGACGATTCAGAGGAAACATGAGAAAGAATTTCTTCACAGAACGGGTGGTGGACAAGTGGAACACCCTGCCAGAGGAAGTGGTGGGAGCTGAAACAATCACGGGATTTAAGAATGCATGGGATAGACATAAAGGAATTCTAGAGGTCAGGGGTAAGGGAAATAGACTTTAGGAAAACAAACTGAACTTACAAGCTCAAATGGGCAGACTAGGTGGGCCATAGGCCCTTATCTGCCGACACTGTCTATGTATCTATGTATGTAGTACTTTAGATGGGGTCTCACCAGCTGTCTGTACAGAGGAGAATAACTTCCTGTTTTCTACTGGTGATGCCTTTCCCTATGCATCCCAGTATCCCCCCAGCCCTCCTTGCTGCCCTCTCACATTGCTTGCCCACCTTTAGGTCATCTGAAATGACTACCCCCAGGTCCCTTTCCATTTTTGTTGTTGTTAGTATCTCACCCCCCATTGTGTACTCTTCCCCTGGGTTTTTGTTTCCCAGGTGCATTACCTTGCACTTCTTAGCATTGAATCTAAGCTGCCATACATTCGACCATTCCTCTAACCTTGCCAAGTCCCTTCTCATCCTTTCCACCCCACCTTGTGCATCAACTCTGTTGCAGATCTTTGTGTCATCTGCAAAGAGACATACTTTTCCTTCCAGTCCCTCTGCAATGTCGCTAATAAAGACATTGAAGAGGACCAGTCCTAATACTGAACCCTACGGTACCCTACTAGTAACCCCCCTTTCTTCAGAGTGGACTCCATTTACTATTACTCTCTGTGTCCTATTCTCCAGCCAATTCTTTACCCAGGCTGTCATCTTGGGACCCACTCCCAGGCTGGCTAACTTGTATATTAATCTTTTGTGTGGGACTGTGTCAAATGCCTTGCTAAAGTATAGGTAGGCCATGTCCACAGCCACTCCCTGATCTACTGCTTTGGTCACCCAGTCAAAGAAATCTATCAGATTTGTCTGGCATGACCTTCCTGCTGTGAATCCATACTGCCTTGGGTCCTGTGCCCCTCTGGCCTCTAGATACTCGACAATTCTTTCCTTCAGAAGTGATTCCATCATTTTCCCTACCACTGAGGTTAAACTAACAGGTCTGTAGTTTCCTGCTTCTGCCTTGCTCCACTTTTGTGAAGGGAATCACATCTGCCCTCCTCTAGTCCTCGGGTACCACCCCATCCTCCCATGATTTGTTAAAGAGGGTAGTCAGTGGTGTCACTAGTTCTACCTTAGTTCTTTTAGAATTCTGGGATGAATCCCATCAGGCCCCATTGCTTTGTCCACCTTCAGTTTTAAGAGTTCTTTCAGAACCCTTTCTTCTGTAAATGGGCTGGTATCAACTTCTGTATCCAGAGTGTTTCTACTGTTTGTTTTAGGTACTTCCCCCTCTTTCTTTGTAAATACTGATCAAGCAATAATACCCTGGAGGGTATTATTGCACTTAGAAAATGGCATTTCAGGTTTTTTTTTTTTTATAAAAATGGTTTCATAAGGAAAAAGGGCAAATTATTGATAAAAATGTTAAAAATAGCAGTTTCTGTAAAATAGTGCCTGTAATGAAATGCCAGTAGATGGTGCTGTTGCTTATGGTAAGTCTTATTTTCTACATTGCAGCATCTCTTTGAATGGATTCGTTTTTTTTAGTTACCCCACCTCTCCCCCCCCCATCACTTTAGTTTATTTGTAGTATAATATTTTTTTTCCTAAGAAATGTTTATGTGGATAAGTGTCAGCGGGGAGCGATCGACTGAACCAGGAAGTGAGAATGCCAGCACGCGAGGGGAGCGGGACATGGTAGTGCACTGGAGGTCGAGAAAGCTGGTGGCAAAAAAAAGAATGTTTCATCAGTTAAAACAGGTACATGTACTGCTGTGCAGTTTTGAACAGGGGACCTCAACA
The DNA here is from genome assembly GCA_016271365.2 of Neoceratodus forsteri. Lineage (NCBI taxonomy): Eukaryota > Metazoa > Chordata > Ceratodontiformes > Ceratodontidae > Neoceratodus > Neoceratodus forsteri. The sequence continues at coordinate 1,081,423,399 of CM057449.1, forward strand.
GGGTTACAATGGGATCGGGAGAATGCATCTGACGAGAAGTTTAACATTCTGTTCATGGAGATGTGCCACCGGCTTTGTGCAGCTAGTTGTTCGGCTGGAGAATGAAAAGATTAAAACAGGTTACTGCGGGAGTGAAAATTAGACTTTTTTTTATAAATCTATGGTCTGCCGGTGAATGGAAGGGTTTGTGAGATGGGGGGATGGGGGTCAGACAATGGCCTATATGCTGCTTCGGTACATTTCAGTTAACGAGAAAAATAAGCCGGTTTGCAGTTTGAGCGTTCTGGTGCTAATAATATTGGTTATGCGGCTTGGTTGGCACTGGGACATTTTCTTACCTGGGCATCTATCAAAAGTTAATGTACCCCCCTGATGTGGCTCTCAGCCAATGAGAGAGCTCCTCGTATTTAGCCCATTTTCTAAGCAAAAATATTTGTTTAGTATCTCTGCCTTTTCACAGTCACCCTCTGCCCATCCTCCCTCCCCTTTATTAAGCCTCACTATCCCTCCCTTGGTCTTCCTTCGCTCCCTGATGTACCTATAAAAGGTTTTATCCCCCTTCTTAACTGAGTTGGCTATCTTTTCCTTGGTTTAGGCCTTTGCTGTTCTGACTACCTTCCCAGCTTTCTTATGCTTTAACTGATACAGTTCTTTGTCCTGCTCCTTCTGTGATTCCTTGTACTTCCTGAATGCTTTCTTTTTCTCTTGAACCTTCACTGCCACTTCCTTTGAGAACCATAGTGGTTTCTTACGTCATTTCATTTTGTTTATTTGCTTCACACAAAGGCTTGTTACCTCTGTGATGGCAGTTTTTATTATTCTCCATTGTTCTTCCACCCCTCCTTCCTGCCCATTTGCAAGTGCATTCCTTATGCACTCACCCATTTTGGCAAAGTCAGCCCTGCTAAAGTCCATTACTTTTGCCTTTGTATGGCTTGACTCTATTGCTGTGTTTATTGTGAACCATACTGTTCAATGGTCGCTAGTTCCCAGATGGCTACCCATTTCTACATCTGTGATCCTCTCTTCATCTCCATTTGAGAGAATCAGGTCTAAGATTGCTTCCTCTCTAGTGGGCTCCAATACTAGTTGTCTAAGGCATGCCCCCTGTAGGGCATCTAGAATAACCCCACTCTTTGAAGTGGCTGCTGCAAATGCACTCCAGTTAACATCTGGCATATTCAGATCACCCATCAGCAATATCTCCCCTTTTTCTGCCATTCTAAGTATACTTTCTATCATTTCCTTGTCCATTTCCTCCCCCTGAGAAGGGGGTCTGTATACAACCCCTGTGCGGATTGTGGTGCCATTGCCGGTCTCCAAATTTACCCACAGTGCTTCTTCTCCTCCCTGTTTACCCTTTGTTCTGTTGCTTTGATTTCTTTCCTCATGTAAAGAGCTACTCCTCCTCTTTACCTCCTCCTGTCCCTCCTGTAGATAGTGTATCCTGGTATGTTTACGTCCCAGTCATGGTTTTGTGTGTACCATGTTTCTGTGACTGCCACGATATCCAGATGTTCTTCCTCTATCAAGGCCACTAATTTAGGAAGCTTGTTACTCAGACTACGGGCATTGGTACTCATTGCTCTCCATTTTTTGATGGCTTTACCTTCTGTTGCAACATCCCCCACTGACCTTTCTACCTCTGTCTTTTTCTCATTTAGTACCCTGTTTTGTAGGGAGAGGCTGGGATTTTCTTGCTGCTTATCAGTGCCTCCCCCCTTGACTAGTTTAAAAGCTTGCCAATGAAGCATTTAAACCGACTGCTCAAAAGGCTTGTTCCCTTCCTGGACAGAAGCAGACCATCCTGCCAGTATAGGCTGGTGTCCCTCCAGGTAGAATCCCAGTCCCCAATGAAGCCAAACCCCTGTGCTCCACACCATTTTTTCAACCATTCATTAAACTGCATGGTGCAAAGTACCCTCACCTCACTCACGCCATTGACAGGCAGCACCTCTGTTTACAATCACTTCATGTTCCTTTGCAAGAGCTGAAAGAGCATCCCTTATTTCCCCTTGGAGCTCAATTTTCTTAAACACTGCTGTCCCTTCCTCATTAATAACCACTTCTCTCCTGAACTTGGCCAGTGTGGTTCCATCCTGTGCCGTGAGATTTTCTATTTCCGAGAGTACTGTACTGACAGTATCCATTACAATGGGAAGGGATACATGTGCATAGTGGAATGCACAGGAGACAGTTGAAAGACCTGTGAGTATGTCAAAATAGAAGGGTGAGAAGATCGGAAATTTAACATTGCATATCTGTTTTCTAAATCCCTTAACTTTTACCTTGTCTGCTGCTGGAATATCCTGTCTGGTGTCAGACATAAGCTCATTCCAGTGACCCAGTTTGCTGCTGTAATTATGAAGCACAGCATGGAGAGAGTCTTTTTTATGTGAGAGCCATCGTGTTCCTTGTGATTTTTTTAAACCTGATGCAGGTGGTCTGATTAGCTTCCGCCACTCTTTTTAACTCTCTATAAGGTTTTGGGGAGTTCTCATAAAAATCGAATATTGAGATTAATATGCTGTCAATGGTCTTTGAAAAATAGATGTTCTTAAAGCATCTTTAGCTGCTAATTCAAGCCTGTGAGAAACACAGTGATTGACAAGAAACCATGGGCACTCTCAACAATGCCATCAAACCCTTATTACGTCCAAAGTTGACGGGCACACCATCTGCTCCTGCACCAATGTAGGATAACTGTTTTAGGTCCATCGTGTCCTGTCCCAACAATTATGAGTACGCGGAAGTCATTGCAGACCTCAGACCACTTGTATCACCAGAATCAACATTAATAAATCCTATAAACTTCATAGTAGTTTGCCCATTTTCAAGAATTTTGGCATACACAATCTCCTTATCCGTGGTGGTCCTGTCAGTAGTCCCATCCATAAAGACAGAATGATATCTGTATGATGTTGCTTCTCCTGTGAAGTGACTTACAACTGGATTTCTTAAGTGATCGGCAATAGTTGCGATGAATGTGGCACACGCTTTCTCATTGGCATAAGCTTTGCCAAGTTCTACATCATGTCTCTTTTCCAGTGATATTAGTCCCTTGAATTTCAGGAAGGTGTCCTCCTCTTTAGCAAGGAAGTAGGCAATATCAGGAAGTTTCTCTAATTTGTATAGAGATTTTTGATTCATTTTTAAGATATATTTTTCAATTTCACCGCCTGAGGGCATACTATCAGCTAAAACAGCAGCCACTGCTTGTTCATGGCCTTCTGATACAGCATGCGTCTCACAGTTAGTTTTTTTGACATTATTAGTTCCACTGATGTATGATTCCACAATATTCATTTTACAGGCTGTAGTTGCCCACTTTCTGAATACATCTGGTTTCTCTTGACAAAACTTGCACCAAATTTTAGCGGCAATGCCATCCTTTGCATCAACTTATAACCATGACAAATCTGGATTGTCCTTTTGGCACTGCCATGAGTGCACTGCGGATACATGACAAGAATGGGCCTGTTTTTTCTTTACATTAGTTATGGTAGCAGCTGGAGTAGAAGTTGTACTATCGGGTGGTGTTATGGTCAAAGACATCAAAGAAGAGGAGGGTGGTAATTGTTCTGTTGCATCAGGTCCAGGCTGCTTGCGTTTCTGAGAAGCACTAAAACCAAAACTTAGAAGTAATATGATGACCACCATGGGAAGGAGATAGGCTAAGCCTAGATGTAACTGTAATTAAGAAATGACTTATTTCAGTACAAACAGCGGAATGGGATGAACTGAGATGCTTGTTTCAGATCAAATAAAATAAAATGAAGAAAATTACTGTCTGTGTCTTTTTTTTTTTATACAACAAACGACAGCACTGAGCAGGGATATCTCACCAGGCTGAGGAACCCCAGTGCTCACAGGGTAATACTGTCAGTGTCGAGACGTCAAACATTTGACACTTGGCAGAGAACACCAGGAGGCGAAAGGGTGAGTATCCTGGTATGTTGACATCCCAGTCATGGTTCTCTGTGTACCATGTTTCACTCACTGCCACAATATCCAGGCATATTTCTTCCATCAAGGACACTACTTGAGGGAGCTAGTTTTGCAGACTATGGGCATTGGTATTCATCACCCTCCAATTTTTGATGGCCGTAACCCTTTGTAGGCCTTTTTGGTGTACAAAGCAATGGTGACTGATGGGATTCACCTGATAATTGTAAAAGAAGTAAGGGTAGAACTAGTGACACCGCTGACTACTCTCTGTAACAAATCATGGGAGGATGGGGTGGTACCTGAAGTCTGGAGAAGGGCAGATGTGATTCCTATTCACAAAAATGGGAGCAGAGCAGAGGCAGAAACCTACAGAGCACTTAATTTTACCTCTGTGGTAGTGAAAAGGATGGACTCACTTCTAAAGAAAAGAATTTTGGAGTACCTAGGACAGTGGGGCAGAATGGGTGGGCCAAGTGGTCCTTACGTGCCAGTGAAGTCTCTGTTTCTATGTTTCACACCAGCAAGGTAGATAACATAGGCTAGGAAGTCTGTATATCCTGTTTTGCTGTGACTTGGTTATAGTCATTGTAGTATGATAGTGACACACTTGCCTTCAAATGAGGGAAACGCACTTAATTTATAAGCCACCCGTTTTACTTATCCTTACCTGGTAACAGATATAAAAACCAGTAAAAAAAAAAAAAGCTCAATTATGAGTGGCTTTTCACCCATCCTAATATCTTTGTGCAATAATCCCTGACAGAGTGGGTGGTATTGGGCAATACCGGGCCACCCAGGTGCGTAATGAGGTCAGAGAGAATCAGAAGTCTTCTGTGACAGAACACACTGGTTCTGCATAGATGCCCATCCAGTATTAGCTATGTTGTTCCCTGTTATGATGCTAACTTAATAATTTCACTGATTTTGTTCACTGTTAGGTCATCAAAGACAACATGTGGTGAACAAGATATACCATTGGAGAAAAATGGAAGTGAGTATTTTGTAATTGATGTGTACTGAACACTAACACTGCATGTTAGTGCATGCTGGTTGTGAGTTTGTACAGCAGAAAGTGGTGAGAATAAAATTGGTTCAGTCAGGTTACTTACATTATTGTGATGAGATACCGCTACTTAGTAAAAGCAGCGCACTTATTGCTAGCTTGACCACTTATAAGTACATTGTTGTTAGCACTGGTGTTTTGAGTTGATGCTATTAAGTTCATGTGCTGTACTGTTGTGTAACTTTGAAATGGAAAAGTTTTGGATCGAAACTGTCACTGTCAATGTTGTCATAGGCAAGTAAATGTTTCACGTATATTTTCAGTCTCACATGACTCTTTATCACAGTCAACAAGTTCTACTAGCTCTCCAATTTCACTGTTTGAAAAATTGCCGGCCCATCTTTCCTTCACGCCTGCTTTGCACTCGTGCTGTGGAAATTATGTCTCTAAAGTGTACGTATATGTATCATGAGTCACTGTGTTGTGCAAGTGTAATTATTTCTCTGATTTGTTGCCAATACTGCATTGAAGTAATACTGTACTTCTTGCACATTTAGGCACCATATTGTATGTATCACAGTGGATGGGCAATTGTATAGAAAATCTGTGTATTGTGTCAGCGTAATAATATGATTTCCACTTATCTCAACATTTCTGCTATTAGGTTAACATTGAATCTGACCCCCTCAGTGTGACCACATGGTGGTTGTAAAAAAAAGTTGATCACCACTCGTGTTATATGTAAGTGACGTGAAATAATACACAGATTATCGAACCGATGCACATACAGTGGTAATGACATCTGTAAAGGGAGATTGTTTTGGGATGGACAGATCTGGTCTGTTAGTATTAAACAAATACTACCTATCGTTACTTCAGGTCTGACACTAATGTTGAAGAAATTAAGATGGAAGACTTCACATATCAGAAGCTGAAGAATTAAACTGTGACTCTTCTTATGTTCCATTGCCTGAAAGGTGAGGTCTATTCCAGTATTACAGCATATTAATTATTCAAAGTAGAGCTGATGCATAACTTTACTGTTGTTTCATGTAACATATAATATTTTGCAGTGATTCTGAGATGGATGAATATGTTGAATATGAACCGCTTATAATAGATGAATGTAATGTACAACTAGACATTATATCACATGACAGTGCCTCCATGGAAAATTAGTGACTTCATGCCAGGAAAGCAGGGATAATTTATGAACAGACAAAGACCTCTGTGTGCAAGCACTGAGGGCAATGGTTACCCAAAGGGCATTTGATTGGGAAGTCAGTTTCAAAAGAAATACAAAGCACACATGCCCCACATGCAAGCATCATGGGCTGCATATACAATCACCACAGAATATTATATGTGGTTCAACTTTAAGCAGAAATTATTTCTGCTTAAAGTTGAAACAGTATAATATTATATGGTGATTTGCATATGCAGCCCATGATGCTTTGAATTGTGGGGGCATGTGTGATTTTGTATTTATGAACAGTGCCTTACAAGTTTAGTTCGCAAAGCATTTGGTCATGTGACACAAGAGGATGTCATAGAGAGGCAGATTTGACAGTTAACAGGATTGGGACTGCTTTTCAGATTAAGATTAGATGCAGCGGTGGACACACAATGTATTGGTACTCACAGCCTCTGTTGAAACGAATGACATTAGGAAACTTCATGTTGTCGGCCAGTATAACGTTGTCAGGCAACAATTATGCCAAAGTAGCACTGCTACTTAATTTTATGAATGTGCTACCTGTTTGTAAGACAGTATTCCATGCTGTCCAGAGACATTATGTTTATCCATCAGTTGACGCATACTGGGATAACATGCAGACTAACTCATTAGAAAATCTTGATGAACATGTCATAGTAATGGGTGATGGTAGGAATTATAGTCCCGGTCATTCTGCAAAATATCAGACTTACACAGTCATGGAGTACAACTCTAAACAGATTATAGATATTCAAATAGTAGACATTCGGGAAGCAGCAGGAAAATCAACAAACATGGAGGTTCTGGCGTTTGACCGTAGTCTGAAGAATGTGATAGGAAAAGGAGTTATGGTCAAGGAGGGCATTACGGATGCCCATGTACAAATATTATCACTGATGAGTATGTAGAATTGCTGTATCTCATTATTCACTCAGTGTGTACAGTGGCGACTGTTTGTGAAATATTTCACATTTCATAGAGAATAATGTAGGATATTTGTTTAACAGGCATGATCTAAGCACTTTGAGATGTAATCCATTGTGTAGACGATTAAGAGATGTGAGCATACCATTTAGTTATAACATTGCTATGGCATACTGAAGAAGGGTTAACAGAGTGATGTCATAATGATGGCATAACATGTTTATAAATACTGGTAACACCCTTTTACACTCTGAGCTGAGACACATTTCAAATACTGTAATAAGTAGTAGAATGAGTGGTTATGGCGTTCCCAAAACACATTACTCATTCTGTGTTTGTGAGTGACAGCAGCACTTGTTGTCATATGATATTGAGTACATAGAGTATTCATTCTGTAGTTCAACCTGATAACAAAACAGCAGTTGTCACTGTTACAGTTTAATATGTATAACGTTGCCTTAGCTGTACTGTATTCCAACAGAGAAAAATTATCCAGCGATACAGCATCAGTTAGACCTATGGCACGGAAGTAAGGCAGTGAATAAAAGATTTCGAAAGGTAACTTACTACTATTAATTCATAGCTATTTTGTGGAATTACATGTAATTAAGTCCAACAGTCACCCATTTATTCATTTTGATGGTTGTGAGAATATAGAGAATTTTGTATGAGTAGGCATACACAAGAAAGATGTTCTTGTATCAATAATTTCAATTGGTAGCAGATGACCTTGATAGCACAGCACAAGAGGATATCTGTTACCGATGAAACCATGAGATATAATAATATTCTTGCTTGTGTATGACTATTCATTCTCAATGTTCTACAATGTGTGAGCAGTCACAGGGTAGGAAAAAAACAGAAAACCAGACAGTAAAGACAGAGGAGTATATAAATGTTAACATACTGCTTTCAACTTTAACGACCAGTTTAGCTGCATAATACAGCATAGTAGAACCTCATTGTTGACTGACATGTAGCACTCTCAATATGTTGTTCTGCTGCACTAGTTTGTTTAAGAGGGGGACGGTCCACTATACTGTTTGTAGAGGTGCGTAGCATATATATATATATATATATATATATATATAAATATATATATATATATACAGTATAGTAATGCATTTAATTGCATAGATGCAGTTAATGTCAATGTAGGTATCAGCTGGGAAGCATCACGAAGATCTTCTACCTTGGCTGCAAGATATAACGAACCATTTCTGGTTTGCGTGTAGTAACTGTGAAGGACAACTTGATCATCTTGTTGTGAGTCTTTCTTCATCTATTGATATTATATCCATATTATAAGTGCAATAATGGACTCCAGGGTGTTCGTCTTCCCTAAGTAATAGCAAACCTAGTGTGGCGCAAGTACACGTCCTGTAGCCTCGTGCATCTATCTATCCTAGGTGTGGCATTATTGAGCAGCAACACACACCCAGTAATGCCATATTTTTTTCATCACCTATGTGATGCATCTGATTTAACAAGTATTCTGTATCTCTTTGTCTCCTTTACATGAATTAGTCAATATGGAGAGGATTACTCCATCACGTCTTCAATATGCATTCCTGGGAAATATTTTACCCAGCACAGGTTGATGGCTGCTTACACAGCACCACTGAAGATCATCCAGTTGAAAAAAGATGGCTTGTGCCAAACTCATCGTCACATACAGCCCTACGCACAGTTATCTATGACAGGTGGCTTGAGGGTAAATTTCAATATTTACAAATGCAAGGTAAGTACTTGATACTATTGTACACTGAACACTTGTTCTGTATGGAATACCATCCCTTTGAAAGTGATTCCCTTAGTATTCATATTTTTCTTGCAGGTTACAACATCCTTCATAGCAGAATTCTTCTTAACCCTGGTAGAACAGACATATATGTGGTGTTTATCAATATTCACTAGAGATATGTCATGTGTTCTTTTATTGGGTGTAAGACATTTGCAGCTTTGCCAGTATTGACTTGTATTTTCCAGATATGAGTAGTTTTCCATTTACTTATGTGCATTAGCGTGCATGACTGTTATCCTGAGTGACATAATCAGCATTTATATGTCTCCTGATTCGTCACGCAGGGTGGATGTCTAGTTGCAAATCTGCTGTTATCATATGACCGGAATGATTGTATCATTACAGTATCCATGTGTGTCACGGACTGAAAGATTGCTTCACTTTGTACCATCAGTAAGCAGCATAAGTTATGTTGCTCCTGTTGTCAACTATACAATGTTGCATAAAGAAGGGTAGCTGTCAGATAACATAGTCATATACACGTGTGGTGATTGTCCTCGCCTTACATTCCAAAGTACAAATATAAACCTAGATCATGGATCTATCTGTTAAGCATTGTATTTGTCTCATATACCATTGTATACTAACTGTTACAATGCACTTTTTTCTTAAAACTACCGCTGAGTTGGAGACTTTCAATAATTTAATATTAATGTATGTATCCAAAAGATTTACGTATGGGTATGTATGTGTTTGTTGAACATAGGCCTAAAGAGGAAATTAAATGTATTTCATCTTTATGTCTACAAATGTAGTGTCACATGTATACAACTTCCTCTCAAAATGTTTTAATTGCAAGCAAACTTATCAACAGAACCACGGTATCCAACCATTGCTTGGAGGGACAGGAAGCAAAATCACAGGAGCAGCAGCACAGGGGAGGGAGCTGTATGTCACTGTCCACCTAGGGACAGACAGTTGGTGAGACCCCATCTGGAGTACTGTGTCCAGTTCTGGGGATCCCATCTCCACAAGGACATAGACAGGATGGAGGCAGTTCAGAGGAGGGCCACAAACATGATGCAAGGTCTACAAGAGAAGCCATATGATGAGAGACTAAAGGAGCTTAACATGTATACCCTTGAGGAAAGGGGGGACATGATAGAAATGTTTAAGTACCTCAGTGGAATCAACAAAGTCCAAAGAGGGTAGCATCTTTCAGAAAAAGAGATGTGCAAGAACAAGGGGACACAATTTAAAGATAGTGGGGAGATGGCTCAGGGGCAATGTGAGGAAGTATTTTTTCACAGGCAGGGTGGTGGACGCATGGAACAGCCTTCCTGAGGAGATTGTAGGGTATAAAACTGTGGTAGAATTCAAGAATGCATGGGACAGACATAAGGCAATTTTTGTGGGGAGTAGGAAGAAACAGGCTGTTGGTTAAATAGGATCTGCAGTTTATTCTCTAGGTAGGGAAATGGGCAGACTAGGTGGGCCAAGCGGTCCTAGAATATGGAGTTCAGTACTGGTGCCCACACCTCAAAAAGGACAGTGAGCAGCTTTAAGAGAGGCTGGGATAGGCATGGGGGAATATAAGAATCATGGGTAGGGAGGATGGGAGGAGTGGGGAGGGAGGTCAGGGACATTAGCACAAGCTGTGAACCCTGCAATACGAGCAGACTTGATAGACCAAATGGCCTTCTTCTGCTGGCTTCTTCGTATGTTCGTATGGAAATCACAACAATTAACATTTGCTATTATCATACATAGGTATGAAGGGTATATAACACACAACAAATTAGCTGCAATACACCACAACAATTACATTGGACATCAACCACTGCTGAACAGAGATGGACACATCAGGTGTGAAATAGTACACATCACTGTATAACTCTACCTACTATTTAGCAACTGCACTCTAAATAGCTATTTACTGACATGGAGATGTGCAGTTTACTGGTGGCATTATTATTAATTTGTATACTATGTGTAGATGACATTAATGGGCATTGTAAACTTGCATGTTATGATGGGATGTACAGTCCATATATCATATATGTTGGCGTTCATTGATGGCATCGGTAATGCATGAGATGCAGTCGGATTACTGAAAGCAGTAAATTAGTTAATGATAGCACATACTAAACTGTCAGTTATTTCACCATAGGTATACCCATCACTGCTCAAAGAGAATGAAACAATGGACTGCAGTTGCAATCAAAGAGCCCAAGAAGTATCTATATATCAAGGACATAATTAGGGACATTGTCCATAAATGATTTGCTGATCCAAAGCCACTGTTGACAAATAAAGACATTGCACCTATGCACCCTCAAAATATTGCTATGACTACAGCTCGTGTACATCTCCCTGACGTGGCACAGTTGGTGTTAGAGAAAAAATCATGTACGGAGAAAATATTGAGTTTGGGCCAGAAAATGAAATCCATGTATGAAATGTAAATTTTTCCTGTCAAATATTGCATGCCAGCAAGTGAAATAAACAGCACACTTACTTGGGGCCAAAAATTTCATGTGATATGTGCAGTAAAATTTGTGAAATGCAGAACATTAGTGGATTGTACTGCCTCAACTACCATATGCAACATGGACTGCTCAGGGTACTGTTCCACTTCGAATCAACAGCAATAATACAACAATGCATAGCAGTGAGATATATACTGTACTTTATGGCGTCAACTTACGATGTAACCATTGCACTTCTGTGCTGAAATAAAGTGATGTCCACATTTACCTTTCTTTCACGTCAGGTTTTATTTAAGTCAATAAATGTAACCGTAGACGTTTTACTTTGTTTGTAAATATAGTAATAGAGTACATAAATAATTAGGTTTTGTTTTACACAACTGCTGATATTTACATTACTGTTCTATTAATTTGCACAAATGCAAATTTTTATTTATACAATGAAATGAATACTGAAGCAAATGTAATTGAGAAGAGGTTTTTACATTTGACAGACCTTGTTGGCCTGCCTCATTATGTATTTTAGCCTAATTTCTCTTAACTCTTTCTCTCTACTCTTGCCTAGTCCCAAGTGTGTTTTCCCTGACTTATTGAAAATTCCAACCTCTACCACTATGTTCCGTCAGTTAGCCCTGGTTAGACGTGTCAGTTAACAAATCATAATGCTGAATGCAATACTTTACTTATTTTTTAAACACAGTAGTTTATTGCCATACTTTGAACGATGTGATAACTTTGTGATAATGAAATCACATGCAATGCGATATCTAGGCTAGATAAGATACTTATATGTTTTACATGTGTTAAGTAATTGTATGCATCATAGCAATAAAGACATTTGCAATATGGTCGTGTGTTATTGATATGGCAGATACCAATGGCAAGTATTTCCTGCTGATAGATGTATATACGTTTTGGTCTGCCATGCAGCACAATTGCCGTACATCTTCTTATAAGTTTACTGCTCATCTAGAGGTTTTACATTCCTAGAGAGAGATTTTGGGTCTGAAATATCTTCGATGACTTAGTATGTATCTGAGCACCCACCCCCACCCCACTCTCCACTGTATGAGCAAAGAAATACATTGATGATTAAACACTTATCTGGTTTATCCTGCAAACTGTGGTATTTTTCATGCAGGAGTCTCATTTTACCTTCTGACAATCCTTTCACTTTCCATGCTTGTCCGAATCATGACCGAGCAGTATGATTAATGTGCTGACACAAGCACTGTCTAGTGAAAAAAAAAGTAAGGAAATCTCATGTGTTCATATCTGTATTTCATGTATACAAAACAATCCACCAACTGCAGTGATATGCCAGTGAGAAAGTCAGTGACTTCAGAGTGCTAGACGGAAGCATAAGAGTGTTGCTATATCAATACTCGCTTGTGCATCTGCCTAGCAATCTGAAGTCACAGACTCCCTTGCTGTTATCTCACTATGGATGGTGTCTTTTTTCAGTTCAATTCAATACTATTGCTTACACAGGAGATTTTCTTACAATGTTTTAGTGCACAGTGCTTCTGCTAGCACATAAATCATTCTGCTCGGTTATGCCACAGATAAGCATGGAAAGTGAATGTGCAACTTGTAAATAATCAGAAGTATGCTTAACACACTGTATAATGACAACAAATTTATAGCTGAATGATGTACAGCACACGTGTATATACACTTCTATGAAACATTACATATGAGTTACATATTTGGCAATATGTAATGTACAAACACTCAACACATTAAGCAAAATCTATGCCAATCTGTGTGGCAGAAAGCCAACATATGTACTGTTTGGGTCTGGAAATTTGTCCCGAATCCTCCACACACAGCAGGAGGGTATCACCCTTCTGTTACCATTACCCAGTCTTCCATGTTGCCACAACACAAATTGTCTGTATGCGGCAAACTGCATTTTACAATTGTGGTCATTTTGCACATAACCATTCAGCCCAACTATGTCATTCCGATATGCCACCGCAATTGCTAACATCGGTTCTGACATGCACAGCAGTTCTGTTGTACATGTTCGTGAAATGCAGCACCAGGAAGCTTTTCCGCAGCAAACCCTTTCTAGAACAGTGGGCATTTCCCGGCAGTTCCCACACACACACCATGGTGGTTGTGATGCAGATGAACACATTGCAGCCATTCTTTCATTACTGTCCTCAAGTAAATCCATCACACCACTAGGATGCTGTAACATGATTTGTATTGCATACTGCCTCAGTCTGTCATAGTCCATACGATGTACCAAGTCCTGTGGAAATATAAAACATAGATATATTTCTACAGTACATATCGCATGAACTATTCTTCAATGTCCTACGCAGCCAGTATAATGTTATGCTTGTGCAACTGTGTTACTTGGGTATTGCCTGTTCACACTACCTATTTAAGAGGAATTACCACCCTTGTGGCAAACACAATGGGCATAGAAAAGGGTTGACACAGTTCCTGTATGGCTATGCAATCAACTGCACACCATAACACCAGAACTATAACCCTGATACCCAATGATTCCTTCTGTACAATACTGTATATATCCTCAGTGGGGTCCAATGCCCTTCCACCCACCCATTGTCAACAGTTCCCCCAACACCCTTCATTCCCAGACAGAGCCGAGACTGATGCTGCCCTCCACAAACCTCCACGTCTGGTCCCTGACTGGTCTGGCACGTGTGCATACAGTAATGTGTATGAGCATTCATGCATCATAGTTTACACACCATTACAGTTAGGTTTGGACCAGGCATGGAGGTGTGTGCATTAAGCAATAAGGCACAACAGGGTGTGGGTTATTTGGTTATTTACCCACGCCGTGTATGGGGTGCCACGAGATGCAGCTGAGTGACTTAACCACACAAGAAGTGGGTAAATTACCCAATAACTGACACCCTGGAGTGCCTTATTGCATTTATACAATGGCCCCATGTGTAAAATACGTTTAAAATGTGTTTAAATATGTTGTTTACACATGCCATTCCTCAGCCGTGGGTGATGCAGGATTTACCCATGGTCGGTGACATGTTTTGACCAATGAGGTTACAGGATTTTCACACAGCATGGTATAATTATTTCTGGTTGCACAACAACAGTACAGAAATAAGCACATTTTGCAACACTTACTTGAATTTCTTGCTCCTGTGCAGCGGGATCTGTATCGCAGCTACTAACACCAAGTGTCACAAAAGAGGCTACACTTGCCCCTTGTCTCAGTCGCCAACCTCTGCAACCACCACATGTTCTGACCCTGCCACGTCCTCTGCTAATTACTTGCAGGTTTGATTGCAGAATTGGTGCTGCCGATTGGGCATCTGTGTAATTTTGTGAACTTGTAGAAGATGAATCCGTGCTTGACCTGTACATGCAGAAACACAACGATACAACGCTTGGTTACATTAAGTATTACAATGTAAAAAGAAAATTTTCCATTATACCTAGCATTGCTAGAAACATTTATGTTCAGGTTGGAGTCACCTGTTTAATTATGGCTCCGTCGGACCCCCACTCGTTTTTTTTTCCAAATTCCACGATTAAATCAAAGTGTGTCACTGATTCAATAGTTGTTTTCTTATCACCAACTGAGCAGCCTGGCTCTGGGTTACAAATTGTGTTTTTTTGGAAACCTTGTTTTACCAGATGAGACACACTAAGATGAAATCCTGTTTACAGGTGTAACCTGGGAACACGAGGAAGTTAAGTGACTTGATGAAGGTAACAGTATGGAAGTGGGGGCTGTGAGATTCAACTCCAGGTCTTCAGGTCTGCATCTCAGAGACTTAAACCACTGCACTATACTGCCACCTAAACCACTGTGATATACTGCCTCCTGTTGTTGTACCTGCTTCTTCTTCTTACCGTAAAAGGGAACAATAATGGGAGCCCAATCAGGGTGTTACAAAGAGGGAGGAGGGGGCAACTGTAGGGAACGAACATAAGCTGGATGGGTGCAGGCTCAGGGAGGACTGGAGGAGATGTTATTTCACTGAGAGGGTGGTGGGGCCATGGAATGTAATGCCCAGGGAGCTGGTAGAAGCGGAGACTGTGGATTACTTTAACATGGGTTGGGACAGGTACAGAAGGAGGGTAAATCTGACCTGGTCCAATGCAGGTGGCACAACTGGGGACACCAACTTCGTCCCTTGGTTGGGGGTGCTGACAATGTAGCAGACTCAAAAGCACCTTAGGCCTATTCTGCTGGCATTTTAGTATGTTACTATGTTAGACGAGTATTACCCTGGTTTAGAAAATCGGTAGGGAGAAATCTTTATTGTGATTGGCTAAGGTCACCTATGAACCGGTCCAGTGTCAGGCAACAGAGACCAGGACATGACGCATCCCACTCTGTGTTGCCTGACTCCGTTCTGAAATCCTTCTGACATGGAATGTTTCAGTTTTAAATTACCGCCATGTTGACATATAGCAAAAAAAAAAAAAAATCAATACCAGGGACATTAAAGACCTGTCTCTTCCAATTTATTTTCTGGAAAACATTTCCCCCACGGCTTTCACTCACAGTACTCCGTAAGGTTTTCCGGGTCTGAGTTTGCTGTCACTATCAAACCGTATAGGTAAAATTGTTACAGGAATACATTTTTTTAACATGAAACAGAAGCCCCATTCAAGTGAATGTGTGTCGGGGGGAATGACATGCAGATCAAAAGGATCCAATACAATGGAATTCCCTACCTAAAAAAAAAATAACACACACAAATTTTACTGCAGGTGGAGGAACAATTTTATTAAAAAACAGTATAATAAACAATCTATTATTATACTTGCTTTCTTTTACAGTGCCCATTTTCTAAGCGCAATAATACCTGACATGGTGGGTGGTACTGGGCTATACCGGACCTTGCAGGGGCTACAAGGCCCTCCACCTGCGGCATCGTGCCTCAATACGCCCCTGGGCAGTCCAATATAGCCCACTACCACCCACCATGTCAAGTATTACTGCTTACATTTACCCACGGCTGCTGTGGTTATTTGGTGAGTGTATATGACACGTATGGCTCCACTGCCCCTCAGGTTCCAATCCCCAAATCCAGGCCCAGCAGGTGCTGTCATAAATGTTGCACTTCCCAAATATTTCTGGACGTCTACTGACCCCCTACTCCACACCCAGCTGTGCTACTACAATCTGCTAACCTCCTGACTCATCACCAAATGACACCTGGCACAGCCATCCTCTCACTACTATGGCCAGCTGACAACTCAACTCCATAGGAGCGCGTACTGCATGTACACGCTCAATGACAATGTACTGTCATTCATTCATTGTGCACATATATGCAGTACGTGTTCATACAGTGCTCAGTCAGTGACGGGGCCTGCTGGTGAGAGGAGGCCTGTGCCAGGCACCAGCTGGGCATGGATCAGGAGAGAGGTATGGTCTGTATGCGGGTAGGGGGTCCCTAGACAACCAGAAATATTGATCTGTTATGGCTATTGAAATAGGGGGATGGCAGATTGACAGCTGCCCTGTGTGCCTATTATAGTGTAGGCCTGGAGGAGAACACATTGCAGCCATGTGGGCCATTTACACAATAAGTTGCTGTACTGCTCTGTGATTTGCAGATATGCTCAGATTACCACCTAGGATGGTTACATCGAGTGGCAGACTGCATACCCTCCAACATTTAACAGAAGTCAATAGGTACATGCATGTTGCAGTGAGTAGGGGGAGGCACACTTCCAAACCCTAATTTTTTCTCTTTGTTCCCAGGAGGTCCACTAGGCACAAGTGCTTTTTTTCACATGCCACACAGGAGTTTTGGGATGGCTAACAGAGTTGGCTAAAGTCACACAGTATACAAGCTGAGTTTACGGGATTCAAACCCAGGTCTGCTGGATGTACGATGTACATTACAGCTTATCTAGCAAACGATATTGTCACCCAGACTCATGAGTATTCCTTTAGCCCACAGCAGGCATTGCAACATATGGTGCATTACTGTATAGTTCACTCTGTGAGCTGAAGAGTGAACTAGCTGCAGCACAGCATGGGGGGGGCAGCGACTACTACTCCATGGGAAAACTAGTGCCACCAGCGAGGGAGTTGATAAGAGGGGTTTGCTGGTGGGGGGAGGGGGGGCTGGTGTTTCACTCAAGTCAAGTGAATACCCAATTCAGCTTTATTGTTACAGTGTCAGCATCTCTCAGCTGCTTCTGTGTGTCACACAGCATTGACAAGCCCTCTGCCAGTTGCAGTGCCACACATTGTAGACAAAACAGTCACCACAGGAAAGGGACGCTCCTTGGGGACTGTGCTAGCAGTCACACAACTTATACACTCTGAGCAATATGGAATAGACAAAAATTCAATAATATGACAAAACCCGGGAGAATTCAGTGTGCAACATGGAGTAGACAGACTCAGATACAAGTGTCCAGAAATGCTGCACTGCACCAGAATAAACAGTACAGTTGGCGGGACCGACTGCACATCTCGGACTGCTGATTTGTAGTCCCTTGGTGCAGTTTCATGCGCAGCACAGGAGAACAGTTCACAGAGGGAGCACAACAGCTGTGAAGGCAGTCAGTCTTTAGTGGACGAACAGTTGCTCGGACCAGAAACAAAATGCCTCCTAATGCTTCACACTTTACTTATGACTTCCAAAAACATTTATATTTCCTTTCTCCGATGGTCGCAGTGCACTCCCTGTGCAGCTCTAGCATTTTCATCACATACACATGTACATATGGAGCTGCACCGGGAGATTCTTTTCGGGAGACAATTCTAGCTACTGATATGTGGCACAGTGATGTGTTTAGCCTCATATCAATACATAAAATAACTCTCTCTCCTGAGAAGATTATCCTGGTGCAGCTCCATATGTACTGTGTATGTGATGAAAATGGTCTTGTTGCACAGGGAGAGTACTGCATCGCAAATGATTGTGGACGCTTTTCTCAAGAACTGATTTTCCAATAATTGTTTATGCCTTGCTATACACTACAGCACTAAATGGCTAACATCAGCTGACTCACTCTGACTCTGAGGTTGTGGTACTAGAGGCAGAAAAGACTGCACTATCTTGTGCCATTTTAACACTAAGGCTCATTTGAATCTATACCGAAAGCACGCATGAAGAACAACAATGCAAAGCACTATGGGATTAGCCAGATACATCATGGTAAGCAGTTTCTAAGGCATTTTTACCATGATGCATCTGGTTTAAAAAATGGTGATCCTGGCGAGGGTCTGTGACTGCTGCTAACAAACAAAGAAACCCGATGAGAGAATCCAGTGCCATCGGACACCACAAAGGTAATAAATCACACCGCAGTTCCGATTTTACACTTATAACATGCTGAAGTAACCATTTCAATTCATTGCACTGCTGCTTTAAGTCAATCAGAGGCTAAGTGTGACATACGATCAAGGATGACGTATTGAGATAGTTGTTTGAGAATATCCGGGAGGGTGGGAATGATGTTGGATCTCCAATGCATTAGTATAAGGTGTTTAACTTGAAGGAATAGTAGGGATAACCACCTATTCTGAGAATGGGATATTTTGTATGAATGAGCATTGAAAATACCAAGTACACAATGTTTTGGATCTAATGCAAAGGATAGACCAATCACTTTTATTGTAAAGAAATGAATAGGACGCCAAAGATTGTGTATGGGAGGACAATGCCATAAAATATGTAGCAAATTGCCATTGGGGAGTTACAGCACCAACATTTATGTTGTTCTATAAGCCCATTTTTTGCAAAATCTCAGGAGTTCTGTACCACAGATGTAGAATTTTGGTTTGTATGAGTGAACTGTGATTATCCTTGAAAGATTTATGGCAGGATAGCCAGCAGTTATGTCATTGTGAATTGGTTTATGTTATAATTTAAAAGGGTACTCCATTTATTTTTTGCTATGATAGATTGATCTGGAATTGTATTTCTGATATGATTGTAAATGATACTATTTAATTTAGAGTTTGTTCTGATCCATTTAGAAATAAAAGTATCATATATAGATTGATGAGGAATAGTAGGAAGATAAAGGTTCCATGCTGTGCGTAACTGTGGATATTTCCAGAAATCATGCTGGGGAAGATTCCATTGTTTGAGAAGGTCAGAAAAGGATTTTAATTTGAGAGTCTGAGGTATACTGTAAGTATATCCTCCAAGAAAAAAATGCCCCTGTTTTTCCAATTACAACAAAAAATTGGGTGGTTATCAAGAGTGATGTTGCGGTTCCCCTAAACGGGGCATATATGAGAGGGGTTGGGTTGAATTTAAGGTGTTTATGAATTAATTTCTAGTAGTATATGGATGATGCTATAGTAGGGTGAGATTTTAAATTGGGGGGAGAGGGTTATAAATGAATGAAGTGGTGACATTGCCCGGACATAGAGATGTTTCCATATTGACCTACAACTATGATTTATTGCTGTGTTTATTAAACCATTTGACAGTTTGGGCAGTGCAGAAGGCCCAAAAATATGCTTGGAACCAGGGGAGCCCAAAGCCCCCTTTGGACCAGTGGGAACGCAGTTTGTTACAACTAAATCTGGGAATTTTGCCTTCCCATAAAACAATTGCCAATTATATCATCAATTCTGACAAAAAAGGGGGCGTGGCTTGGCTCCTTGCAAGATGGCAGCATAGTTTCTGAGCTCCTCACAACTAGTGAATCCAGCTGCAATATATCGCATCTAATTTAACTGCATTTGGACTCTGAGATACTTAATTGAAGAAATACACCTCTGCTGTTAAATCGATAACTTAATTTTGCTACCTGCGACAGATCTCTGTGTTTCAACGAACGATCTTGCAGCCGTAGCGTGATACTCGGTATATCAACATGGCCTATTCCTGCACTATAAAGGACCCCTTAAAAAACATCAAAGATATGTTTAACAGACTTTCCCTGGACAAGCAAGATCTAAAATCAGCGACACAACTAAACACACAAACTCTGGAGACCATTAACACTAAACTAGCTTTTACGGAGAACAAATCTTGTCTCAACGAAGCAGCAATACAAGAGCTTAAATCCATCGTCAGACTACAAGACCGTACCATTAAAGAATTGTTATCCTGAATCGATGATCTTGAAAATCGGAACCGCAGGAATAATCTCCGGATCTTCGGATTCCCAGAAGGCATAGAATCTGGTAATACCACCCAATTCCTATATAAAGTGCTGCCACAAATCCTCGGGATCCAAAATGTAAAAGAAAGTGACATAACAATCGAGCGATCACACAGATCACTAGGCCCAAGACCTTCTGTCGACCAATGACCAAGGCCAATAATTGCTAAATTCTTAAATTATGCAGTTACTGAAATCATTATGCGGAAAGCAAAAGAAATCGGGCAGCTCTCTTGGAAAGGACACAAAATTTATATCTACCATGATTTCTCCAGGATGTAGCCGACAGCGTAAAGCTTATACTCCAGCTCGACGTATGCTGCATCAGATGGGCTTACAGTTTTCTAAGATATCCTGCCATAATGCGAGTTTATCAGGGAACTCTTTCAGGATTTCAATAGTCCAGTCCTTGACAGCTTTTCTTCGAACTACTCAACCAATAATGGCAAGATTTTGGATCTGGTCGCAAGACAGCACGACGATAGCTCTCACACCACTACCAGTACTGTCTCTGGAAATAAAGCGTCTCTAATTTGGATGATGATAAACCTAACTCTTCTAAATCTCCTCCGATGGATCCTCTCCAAGCATCTCCTTATCTACAGCCATTCAGGATAATCTTTCCCTAAACCTACCTTAATTTCCAACTGTATGGAAGATCATACCCATCAAGATAAAACTTGTACTACCTCAGAGTCACTATATCTAATAGATATTTGCCACTTCAGGATTTATCTACCTCGGGAGACTTAGTGGAAGAAGACTCTATTACTCAGTTGGATTCAATGCAGGATCATGATCCTGATGGCACTTTGGGCCTGCAGTGTGAGCAACACCCGGTCAAAACTTAGAACCTCCAAAAAGACGCGTGGGAAAATAGACAAAAAGGAGATACCCTCGCAAAAATTAAGTTCCATGCCCTATTATACTACTATATGCATATATAGTGGCTGCTTTAGTTATGTGCAACTACAATTTTAACAGTTGCACATAATTCTTAAGAGTTTCCGACTTACTACATAAACATGAATATTATTAATAAGTGATAAAGTTTTGATAATGAAGAACAAAAATATATATATATATTTTTTTAAGATAATTGCATTCGCTTTTTGATCGTTGGAGTTATTCATAGTTATAGCTCTACTATATATCAAGATTACGAATTAGTCATAATAATAATCCTACCTTGACATGATTCGTATACAAATCAGAGTTTACTATAAATATTAATATAAATGGTTATGTGTCATCTGCAACACCATCTTACTTTGACAATAATTAATACATTTTTTGCAGTTTATACAATTCATAAAATTTTTTTTCCAGCATTGTCTGTTTTCTTCATTACACTGATCATATTTTTGTTAATTTATTATCGAGATGCTGGATTTATGATAGTTGTGACATAATAGACTCAGCTACTAGAGTTAAAACTCAGCTCTTATAAACTTATTGTTTGATTTAATTTCTATCCATCAACCTTGCACTCTAACATTTTTCTTTCTTTTCTTTCTTCTCCTTCACACAGATTTTGTTTATTTATATATTATATTCTATTATATCTTGTTATCTACTTTTCATTTGCTCGTCCTAGAGAACTGAGTAGGGTCTTCCTTTAAATAATTCTAATATTTCCTTTCCTTCTTCTTTGACAACTGTATTCTTTTTTTTTTTTTTTTGACCGACCCTTTCTTCTCAGCTCATCATAAATGTTTTTATTTATTGTTGTCATTACACAATTGTTAGATATTGTAAGTTAATTATGTTTTCACCGAAGTGAGCTGCAAAAATATAAGATACTGGTATTTATTCTTTTTTCATATATTCTTTATTTTTAACTCTGCCAGCAAACTATTGGTCTGTCATGCACATTGTTGATGGACATATATTTACTTACTTAACTACTTTGGTGCCCCAGTCCCCTGGCACTCTTCTCAAAACAGGGTTCACTGACATATTTATAGATGACAATTAATATTTCACTGTGTACATGGAATGTCAGGGGACTTAACACACCAATAAAAAGCAAACAAGTTTTGAACCATCTTAAAAAACACAAAATTCAAATTGCGTTATTACAAGAAACCAAACTGTTAGATGCAGATACTTCTAGACTAAAATGTCATTGGGTAGGTCAAGTATTTTCTGCCTCGGCTACATCAAAAAAAAAGAGGTGTTGCCATTTTAATTCACAAAAACTTAAACTGAGACCCACTACCATCTTAAAAGATATAGATGGTAGATGGCTCATAATTACCTTTGATACTCCCTTGTGTAAGATAACTATAGTCAATATTTATGCACCTAATTCCGACGATCCTTCCTTTTCCTCAGTCTCCTACATACTTAATCTCTGCTAATCTTGTGAATTCTTCTTTATTGATTGGTGGAGACTTTAATCTCACTCTGGATAAATATATGGATTGTAGTAATAACTGTTCAGACAGTCACTTTCACAGTTGAGGAAAGTTTCTCAAATAATGCAAGATCTCAGCTTAACTGATATTTGAGGATTTTACATCCAAGACACAGGATTATACCTTCTATTCTTCCGACATCAAACTTATAGCAGAATCGATTATTTATTAACTTCTCCTACCATTACTGCCAATACTATAGACTCGGAAATTTTGCCATTAATTATCTTCTGATCATGCCCCTGTTAAACTTGTGTTCAACTGGGACACCTCTCCTACAAAACTCCCTTGCATTTAGATCCTTTATTGTTAAAGGATCCGAGTTCTTACCTTGGATTAAGGATCAAATAAATGAATATTTAATATTCAATAATCCTAAAGACACGTCTATGAGTGTCACTTGGGAAGCACTTAAAGCCACACTAGTGGAAAGATAATTGGTTTCTACACATAGAAGAAGGCTCAGGGAACAGCAAATTCATGATCTTGAAAAATTACTCAAACAAAAGCAAACTGCATATCTAAATTGCAACAATCCCGATCCCTCTTCATCTCTTCATTACAAATCTTCAACTCGTAACACAAATTAACGAGCTTATTTCTAGGAAAACAGAATTAGCATTGCTTAGAATAAAACAAAATTCTGGGAAGCAGGTGAGAAAGGTAGCAAAATTCTAACAGACTCAGAATGCAACAAGCAGAACGACATATCGCTGCATTAAAAGATCATTCAGGAGAAATTTGCACTAGCGATAGTTCCATTAACAAAATAATGACATCCTTTATAAAAATCTTTATTCTTCTCCTCCTTCTACTGTTAATTTAGTGATATTTCTCATTTCTGGACGAGCTTGTCTTTCCGCCTTTCAGAAGAAGAGCAACACACTCTAGAAATGCCCTTAACTACTGTTGAGGTTAAAAATGCTATACTATCTCTTAAGTCAGGTCGTTCCAGGTGACAATGGTTTTCTGTAGATTTTTATAAATACTCGTGAACAATTAGCTCCTATATTATGCAGTGTTTATACAGAATCTATACAGATTGGCCTAGTTACCTCTGACAATGACAGAAGCCATTATAACAGTTATTCCAAAGAAAGATAAGGATACTACTAATCCGGCGATTATCGCCTGTATCATTGCTTAATACCGACGGGAAGATTTTTGCCAAAATTTTGCTAGTCGCCTAGAATCATATATACGTAACATAATTCATAGATCCCAAACCGTTTCATTAAAGGAAGAATAGGCTCGGATCACTTACGTTTCTATTTAACTTAATTCACAAAGCTAAACCTCTCCACTCCTGCCTGCCATTTCTATAGATTTTGAAAAGCATTTGATTCTCTCAGTTGAACTTCTTTATCACGTTTACCTGATTTGGACTCCTGAAGTTTTCTGCTCTTGGATTCAGCTTATCTATACAAACCTTTGCACGTGTGCTTACAAATTTCACTTTATCTCAATCTCTAGCTTTAAAAAGGGAACTCGCCAAGGTTGTCCTTTATCTCCTACTCTGTTTATTCTCGCCTCAAACTCTCGCAATTTCTAAAACTTAATAAAATATTAACGGTATCCCCATCGGGCGTATCATTATACTTCATTATCATATGCTGATGATATGCTAGTTTTGATAGAGAATTTTGAATCATCTCAGCAATCTCTTTATGATTTGTTCACACGCTTCTCACTTCTCTCAGGGTCTCAACATTAACTATCAAAAGACAGAAATTCTCCATTAAATGCTCATTGGTTCTTTATCCTCGCTCGTATTCCCAATTTAGATGGGCATCACAACATATCACTTTTTGGGAATTAAGATCTCATCAGACTTGAATAAGATTTAGGAATTAAATATGCCATTATTATTAAATGATGTTCAGAATACTTTGAATAGATGGAAAAATCTCAACCTTTCCTTCTCAGGTAAAATTTCTGCAATCAAAATGAATATTACTCAAAAATTCTATATTTATTCTACTGTATCCCGCTTAAAATTCTTTCTTTTTTTTATAAAATTGATAAAATTATTGGTAATTTTCTATGGAAGGACACATACCTAGATTTAGTCGCACTAAGCTAAGATCTCATTGACTAAAGGGCTTGCCTCCCATGGTTTAATGCTTATTTTGGGTATTTAGAGCCTCACAAACGATTAAATGGTTTATAAAACCAAATCGTAACACTCCTGTTATGGTATGACATGGAGAAATTGTGATCTCCTAGTCCGACTCCTCAATAGTTTTATATATTTTAATTCTGTATCTAAACCTATACATAATCCCGCTCATCAAATCGTCCATCTACTATTGGTTCAAGATGCATAAATGGCTTAAAATTGATCCCATCCCATTAAATATATACCTATTTGGTAATCCTAAAATCACTCTGGATGATAAACCTATTTATTGCAAATCTTGGTCTCATAAAGGCATTCTTTTCTTAAGGACTTACTAATGGATCATTGTAATACTCTAGACTCCTTTAGCGATTTGCAGGTTAAATGGAATATTCTGAATACAGACTTTTGAAATATTTACAGATTAGAGCAGCTATTTCTCATCCTGCTATACAGCTTAATAATTCTCATAGATCACATCCATATATCAACAAGTGGGTTAATACCCCAAAGGTTTAATAGGCACTATATATAAAGTAATTAGAGATACACTTCCTAATCAATCTCTTTGGCTAGAGACAAATGGAACCAGATAGTCAATATAGAGATAACTGATTTCAATGGAATAAATGTTGAAATTATGTCATATCTCCTTCAAAGATGTTCAAAGTAGACTAATTCAATATAAGATATTGCATTTATGGTACAAATCCCCTACTCATTTATTTAATATAGGTTTATTACCTAATAACAACTGTTGGAGATGTAATGCCCCTAATGGTGACCTTTTACACTTGTTATGGTCATGTAAGTCAATCTTTAACTTATGGCAAACAATTCACCAATTTGCTTCTAAGATTATCAGATGCCCTATTTCATTCAATCCAGAATTTTGTATACTAGGTATTACTGACCGTAATACAAGTTTAACAATATATCAACATAAGTGGCTTCAAATATTATTCATGCAAGTTAAGCGATCGATTCTACTTCGTTGGAAATCTCAATCAGTACCTACTTTCAGATATCTTAATATATCTAACAATATCTCAGCCATGAGAGAATCTCATATCTAATTGCTGACAGACTGAATGAATACCAACTTTGCTGGCAGAGTTATTTAAATTTTCTTCAACCATAAATATTCATATTACCACTATTTTTTTTTTTTTTAATAGTGACCATTGCAGCTCCTTCTTTTTTTTTTCTTTTATACTGTTTTCACTATAACTATTATTGGAAATTTATAACTTTGCTATATTCTTCTTATTAACTCATTTGGTGTAGTACGATAAATAGTGTATGTATTATATGAAAGCTAACATTTCAGATATCATATTCGTCAAGACAATTTATTGCTTTCATTATGTTACTGTACTCTAACTATTATATCATGTATTACATTATTTCAGTTGTAAAATTATTTTTAATGTACTATGCCTCATTTAAGCAAACTAATAAAAAGATTAACTGTAAAAAAAATTCTGACAAAAAAGAAAGTAGGGAGGGTTACAGAGATATTAGAAAATAGATACAGTATTTTGGGAGCTATTGACATCTTGATATCAGAGTTTTTCCCATTAAAAGAGAGGTTAAGCAGTTTCCATCTGTTGAGAGTGTTGTTAATATTTGCTAATAATGGGGAAAGATTGGCATCCCAAATCTTGTCTAATTTAGAGGTGATCTGTATTCCAAGGTAAGATATACTTTGAGGGGCCCAACAAAAACCTAATATTGTATTCATAGAAGGGTTACAAAAATGTTCAATGGCATTGTTTCTGATTTGTTTAGATTCAGAGCTAGCCCAGAAAGTGAAGTAAAGTTGCTAAGTAACTTAATTAAGGGTGGTCCCAAAATGTCAAGATTTTCAAGTAGAATGAGGAGGCCATCAGCGTAGGATAGTGAAGTATAGCAGGAATTACCTATAGGGATATCTTGGATCATGGAGGATTGATGAAGAGCAGCTGATAGGGGTTCCATAGCTAGAATAAATAAATTAGGGGATAAGGGGCACCCTTGCCTGGTACCTCTTGCCAGATGAAAGGATGAGGACAGAGTAGATTTAGTAAGAACCTGGGCAGAGGAGAGGGTGTATAGTAATTGAATCCATGTACAAAATTTATTAGTGACACCAAAGTGGGATAGAACACGATACAAATAAGTCCAGTTGTGAGAATCGAATGCTTTTTCAAAGTCGATGGCTATAGCTGTGGCAGGTGATTTAAGCAATTCAGCTTTGTAGATTAAATTAAATAATGAGCGGAGATGATCAGAACCAGTTCTATTTTTGATAAATCCAGCTTGAGAGGTATGGACAAGTTTCAAAATTATTGATTCTAAATGAGTATTTAATATTTTGACAAAAATGTTCCCGTCCGTATTAAGTAATGATATCGGTCTATAACTGGATGGGAGAGAAGGGTCTTTATCTTGTTTTGGTAGGACAGTTATAATGGCTTCTGTCATAGAATAGGGAAGTTTACCATGTGAAGATGCCTCTTTGAAGACCTTAAACAGTAAGGGGCATAAAATGTCAGCTAGGGGTTTATAAAAGTCTACGGAAAAATCATCACTTCTAGGAGCTTTACTAGATTTAAGAGAATTTAGCGCTGCTTGTATCTCTTTTAGGGAAAAGGGTTCATCTAGCAAAGCCATATCTTATTGGGAGGGGTGTGGTAACTGTAAATTGTCCAGAAATTGTTGTATATATTCAGGTTGTGGGGGAGTGGGGTGAGAGTATAATTTTTGGTAGAAGGATTTCTTAATATGGTTAATTGAGGGATTATCTGTATGGCTTTTGCCTGAAGGATCTTTCAAACTGGCAATATGTCTCTCCATCTGTTGATTCTTGAGTTGATAAGCAAGCAGCTTCCTGCATTTATCCCCTTGTTCCCAATAACGGTGTTTAAGTCTAAGGAGGGTGAGTTCAGCTTTTCTGGATATTAATTCATTGATTTTAATTCTAAGTTGAAGAATTTCAAGGTGAAGTTGTGAGTTATTGTCTGGATTTCTTGTTTTATAATATTGGGTTTCTTTTTCTTTAAGAGATTTCTCTAAATCGGCCAGTTGCTGTTCCCTTAGTTTTTTATTGTGTGCTGCATATCTTATAATTTTTCTTCTAACTGTTGCTTTAAGTGCTTCCCAGATGGTACCTTGAGATGCATCAGGAGTTTTGTTAAAGGAAAGAAATTCTTGGATTTGGGATCTAATCCAAGGTAAGAAATCGGGGTCTTTCAATAAGAGTGGGTCTAAATGCCAGGAGTGGGATTTAGATGGATGCGGGCCCCAAATAAGATGTAATTTTATAGGAAAATGGTCTGATATTGTAATCAGAAGGATAGTTGTGTCGATAATTTTTTCAGTAATGAATGAGGAAGAAAACCAGTAGTCAATTCTGCTATAAGATTTATGAAACGGTGAGTAAAAAGTATAGTCATGCTGTCTAGGATGGTGTAGTCTCCAAATGTTGGTGAGACTGAAGTTTTTTATTAGCATTGAGAGTGTAGAAATACCTCTGGGGTGGTAATCACACGAAGAGTTACTTCTGTCTAAATGTGCTTCCAAAGCTCAATTGAAATCCCCACCTACAAGTATAGGAGAATTGTTAAAGTTACTGTTCATAATTTGTTGGGCCATATTATGAAAGAATTCAGGTGAATCAGAGTTAGGGGCATAAACGTTGACTAACATAAGGGAGCCTGCAGGAGTATTTAAGTAGGCTATAATCCATTTGCCATCTGAATCGGAGATGGATTTGATAAGGGTCCAGTTAAGGGATTTATGTAATAGAATAGCAACCCCCATTTTTTAGAAGTAGAGGAGGATGTATATACTTGACCGACCCAATCCCTTCTGAGTCTGTCAACATCCTCTATTAAAAGTTTTATTTCCTGTAAGAAATCAATATGAGTTTTATGCTTTTTGAGGTAAGAAAGTATTTGCTTTCATTTACGAGATAAGTTGAGTCCCTTAACATTCCATGAATGTAGAATTAGATCACTCATGTTAATGGGAAGATGAGTATGAAAGCACAAATAGGAAGTACGGGACTCATACTGAAAGGGCTAAAGGATGTTACAGACTCAGAAGGGAGAGGGTTAGCACAGTCAAATGCGTGCAGGATATTTAGTTTATGGAAATACTTAAATCCTGGGTGTATGTTTCCATTGGGTCTCACAAGAAAGAGAGGTAGTAAAGAGAATACAGAAGATATATATATATATATATATATATATATATATATAGTTATTAAACAAAACCTAGGTACGTTATACTAACACACTATGAAGTCTTTAGGTAATACAGCAAGATATGAGTTGGTGAATTCGCCAAGACTCTTTCGCTATACTACAGAGCATGTAAATAGTAAGTAAATCTTGGGAGAAAATTATCTTAAACCGAGATACAAACTGTAAACAATTATTTCTATCAAGTTATAACTGTGACTAGAACTAAAGTGGACATAATAATTCTCGGGGGGGGGGGGACCATGAACATCTTATCATATATGAAAAGGGGATTACAGAAAGTATATGCAAACCCAGACATAATAATAATCTTGAGCCTAAAAGAACCGAGCTGAAACACTGTTACAGCAATACAAACAGTATGCCATCATGGTTGGCTAAGTTCTAAAATTATAAGAACAGCTATACTTGTGCCATCTACTATGTACTTGCTCACATAATCATAATGCTTAGACACAGAAGCATTTATGTAGGAGGAGTGTTCAGGTGAAATAAAGTGAGTAGGATCCAAATATTATAAGGATTTATTGGGTGTCGAGGCATTACAAGAACCAAATTTTATGGGGGGGGGGTAACTGGTGAAAGTCTTGTATTGAACAGGAATACGTAGTCATTCTGGTAATATGACATTTATAAGAGTTGAGATTATTCAGGCTTCAAGAGACTGCATATATTATTAATAAGTAGTAGGTATTTAACAGTATCACAGACCCATAAATTGCCCATAGGGAAAGAGTTGCTTTAGCATAGTGAGATTTCAAGACCTGGAGAGGGTTGAGCGAGCTCAGCTATAACATAACAACACAGGCTTAAAAAGCCATAACATAAGGGCTTCGGGTCAGACTGTGCTATCTATTATTGATTGCAGCACATTGAGTAAAATAATAAAGATGAGACAGCTCGAAAATAGCCTGCAACGCCTATTTGTAGGGTAAAACTGAAGACTAAGGCCCTGTCCACGCTACGCCTCTATAACGTTACAGAGGGTGTAAAACGTTACAGTAACAGGTCGCGTTTCCACCTGTAACGTTACAGGAGGCGTTTACATAACCGTTGTTGAAACCACATATGAGGTGGTTTCAACAACAGTTATGAAACCGGTCCCGCCCTGGTAACGTTACCGGCAGTAGTGTGGACGGCCAGTAACAGTCCCCTGCAGGGCACGAAGCACAGTGCGAGCTGCATTGTGGGATCGGATGCCACCATAACGGTCGCCCGTCTCCCGATGTGTGGACCGGCAGTGCCGGTCCCGAACAGACACCACCGAGGTGTGGATGCACTACACCACTCCCCGGCCATAACGGACTGCATCCGTTACCGAGCACGAGCAGTGTAGTGTGGACAGGGCCTAAGTGATAGATAAAGAAAACAGTGCAAGAAGTTGGTATACCATGTTTAAGGAAAAGGGGATTTAAAAGTTAGATAAAGGTGAGTTGGAGTGGGAAGGAGACTAGAGAAAAATATTAAAGTGTTACATGTTAGTCTGGGATGTAGTAGTGGATGAAGGGAATAACTAGTTGAGGACCTCATTAATATAACCCCAAGATACTGTAGATTTATAAAGTTTATATATGGTAACAAATGTGTGGGGTGATGTTGGATCACAAATTAGTTAAACAGGCAACCTCCCTTAATGGTTATGTGAGAAGGACATACCGATAAAAAAGATGGTAGACACCTCTAACTAAATATAGAAAATCATTGAGTACATATGAATTAGTCTTAACATTATATAAGAACTGTCCCTTTAAAAGAAGAACATAGCCCAACATTAGGGATACTCAAAAACTGACATTATGAGTAATATATGCAGAAATAACTGGATGTATAATGTAGCAGACATTACATTGAGATAGAAAACTCCAAGACTGTCAAAATAAGATGCCTAAATAATATGGCATGCTATTAAACCAAAAGCCTGTAACTGCGATGTACAGCTTATTGCTTTCCAAACCAGCTGGGTGCGATAGTGCGCACACACAAGGAATGTGAAGTGTGGTTGCAGGGCAGATAAATTCTGATAGTGATCAGAGAGCCGGAGTTAATTAGGCACGAACCTCGAGAGGTACTAATATATATACATGCCCAGGCATCATTTATAGGTTTGATATGTTTTTGCACTTCCCTTTCTGTTTCTTTTTAGGAGGCTCTGCCGATTTGAAAGGGAAGCTGGTCACCAATTCAGCCCAAGAGGAATCAGAAGACCTGCTGCCCTGTAAAGCATTTCCAAGGTCATTGCCGACAAGATCCACAGCTGATTCCGGGAGGTCTTCCTGAGACGAGTTTAAGTCCTCTTGTAGTAAAGAAAACTTATTGGAGAGGGTTAGGGGTGTAGTGAAGCCAACATGTCGCTCATGCTGAGAGGTATGCCTAGAAGGAGTAGCATCTGCACAACAGGCATGTTTAGAAGAAGGTGGATTAAAGTTCTTTTTGTCTAGCAAGCGGGTTGAGATTCAAACAGGAGGTGCTGCATCAGCCTGGAGAGATATGGGTTTCTCAGTGCGTTCATGATTTGAAGCCATAACGTGGGTGTGCCAGTCTGATTGGGAAGTTGCAGAGACAGTGGGAGAAGGGGTCACATCAGTATTTCCAAATGGGGCAGTTGGAAGTTGGGGGTCACCAAGAAATGCAGCCACGGCTTCAGGAGTGTTGAAATCTTTGGTTGAGTCACCCAGAAACAGGTGCATGACAGCAGGACAGCGCAGAGCAAATTTGATCCCTCGTTGGTGTAGGGTAGTTTTAATAGGATTGAAAGATCTGCATTTATTAGAGCGTTCCTTAGAGACGTCTTTAAAAATAGACATTTTATGATCTTGCCAAGTAAGTATTCCCACTTTTTTGCTCTATTAATAACCAGTTCAGTGTGGGCATAGTTTAAGAATCTTGCAATGATAGGCCTAGGTTTCTGATCTGGACCAGGCCTCTGGCTTAAAGTATAGTGTGATCTCTCAATAGTAAGGTCTTGACCAGGTGGGAGTTTGAGCAGGGCTGGCAGTAAATGTAATAGAAATGCATTAGTGTCTCAGAGTTCTGCATCTTCAGGAAAACCCAAAAATCTCAGGTTATTGCATCTGTTTCTGTTTTCAATGTCATCAATTTTATCTTGTAGGCTTCTGATAACTCTGTCTTGCTCTCTGATGGTGGCTTGCAGGATGTTAATAGAACTTTCATTTTGAGCAACTTTAACTCCAGCATCATTGATTTTTTGGTCTAACACTTGAATGTTAGTGATGTTTTCTTGAGATGTGATTTTTAAGTCGTTAATTTCACAGATGAGCTGTTGAAACATAGTTTCCACTCTGTTGAGGGAGATGTTTTGCTGGAGTTGCTCAGCCATTTTAGTAGGCTTTCACAGAGAAGCAGTATAAATGCAGAAGATTATAGCTATAGAGTTATGATACAGAGAAAATAATTTACCAGAGTTGAGCTATGATGTTAGTAAAATTGTATTTCACTTGCTGGTAAATGCTGACAATCTGGGATCAGGAGGATGGACTGTGATAGATGGTAGTCCCAGGGAGAAGCAGGATTAAGCAGCCATCTTCAGCACAGCCAGGCCACGCCCCCTCAGTGACTAGACTTTTTAACCTGACTCTTCTTACAGGACATGTCCCTTCCCTCTTGAAGATTGCTTGAGTTGTGCCGGTTTACAGAAAGGGGGACACCACTAACATGGATAACTACTGCCCTATTGCCATCCTCTCCACCCTCTCTAAAATACTGGAGAAAATTGTTGCTGCCCAGGTCTCGGATTACCTCTACTCCTTCAGACTCCTCACCCCTGACCAACATGGTTTCCGCCGTGGGCACAGTACATCCACTGCTCTCATACAGTTAACAAATGATGTCAGACTCGCTACGGACAAAGGCTCTCTCACTGGGGCTACTTTTGTTGATCTTACAAAAGCGTTTGATTTAGTTGACCACCTGCTGCTCCTATCAAAGTTGTCATCCCTAGTCTTCTCACCCTCTGTCACCACCTGGTTCCAAAATTATCTTTCAAAGCGGCAACACTTTGTCCAGATTGGAAATGCTAAGTCCCTTCTTGCTCCTACTTGGATTGGAGTACCCCAGGCTTCAATTCTTGGTCCTCTCCTGTTTACAGTCTTCATAAATGACATTCCACCACTCACTGGTGCTTGCTCAGGTCTGCTATATGCAGACACTCTTATTCTTTACTCATCCTCCTCAAACCTCTCAGATATCAACCTGAATCTCAATAGTAACTTCAATACCTTTCAGAGCTGGCTATTGCAAAACAAGCTTGTCTTCAATAAAAATAAAATGGTGACTATGCTCTTTGGTTCAGATTCAAAAATTCGGTCCTGCACTCAGCCATTAAGTATCAGAGCACTTGACGGCTCTCCCCTTAACACAGTTACCTCTTTTAAACACCTAGGAGTAACCCTTGATCCTGCCTTGGATTTTGACCTGCACCTAGCCTCAGTTATTAAATCTGTCAATATTCAACTTGGACTGGCATATAAGGTGAGACAAAGCCTAACATCTACGGTGAGGATGTCCATTGCACAGGGGATCCTGAGACCCAATTTGGTGTATGGGTTAATAGCCTTTCCGGCAACTACTGGAGGGCTCCTCCGAAAGTGGGATGTCTGCTACAACAGCATTTGCCATTTTGCTTTGTCTTTGCCCAAACTTACTCACTGATGCACAATATACTCCAGTCTGAAATGGTTTACTCCCTCAGACTTCTGACAGCTTACTTCCTACTGTTTTATAAAGAATATAATCTCCTCCCAGATACCTGACAAACTGGCTCTGCTGCTCAAACCTATGACCTCTGCCTATCCACTGAGATCAGCTGACAAATCCCTTTTTGTCCAACTGAGATGTAAAATCAAAATGGGGGAGAATGCTTTCTTTAGCTGGGCCCTAAACTATGGAACTCCCTTCTACTGAGTCTAAGAATCTCCCCTTCTCCAAACTGTTTCAAATGGGAGCTTAGTATGGCTCTTCTAAGGTCTGAACCCTGCTCCTGTCCTCTATCGACCCACTCCTGTACAGGTTCCTCCTAGTTGCCTACTGGATCCAACCTCTACTACTCTCAAACCTGCCTGGAAATCTTGTAATTTCCTCTCCTCTAGCACTTACTCACTAGTTGTATGACTTATGACTGTTAGTTATTTGCACTTATATTTCTGTTTTGTTACTACATATAGATTCCTGCAAATGTACTGTCATTGCTGAAAATGTTGTATGAGTGTACTATGTCTGACTTCTACTTGTCCTGTGATGTTTTCTTGTATCTACTATTGTCTATGTACCATTTGTTGTAATCTCCCAGGCTGTACCTGAAAATAGGCAGCTATGCTGTCTAGTGTACCTACCCAGTTAACAAAAATTAAATAAATACTTACAGTCAACAAAATAATTGGAAAATTACAGAAGAAACAAAACACCTGCGAAATACTTAAAAGTTCCAGCTGAATTATATATTTCTAAAGTGCCTAGTTATCAGTCCAGAGACTAAGTGTGTCTTTGATATTCAGAGAGAGCATCTGCACTAACTTCTCAGAAGCAGGCAGTATTCAAAAGTCAGTTTTCTCCACCTCCTGGTGATGTCACAGCACCCATGTCATTGTTAGATCCTGCCATAAACCCAAATTCCCAGTACAAACATCCAAAAGGATGTGGAACTCTGCAGTTAGCAATTTTTAAAATATGACAGTCTTTCATGAAAAGCATTTCCTTTGATGTCTCTACTGGTCACATGTTTTGCAAGAACGATTTCAGTTTTATGGCTTTTAACTAGATTCTGTTAAAAAGTTGTCACTTCCTTCAGGATCATAAAATTCCTATTTGGTTTTCAGCTTCAAAAGCAGGAACAGGTTATAAGGGGTAATAAATTGTCCCTCTGGAAGGAAGTCTTTAATTAGTGTTTTCCACTGGCCAGTTTCATGCCAGCCTGTTGACTCAGTCACACTGACACCTTTAAGGTTAAAGGTCACTTGTTACACTGTTAAGCAGACATTTACATACCATATATTTATATCACAATTTATAAATATAATAATAAGCAGGTGGCAGAGCATCACAGTCCTCCCTTCCTAGACTGAATCTGGGGGCTCTATCCCAGCATGGGATAAGCTCCCCAAAGTCAGTTCATAGCTCAAATTGATGAAAAAGTCCATCTGCATTTTCATTTGCTGTCCCTACCCTGTGTGAGGCAGGCATGTCATACCCTTGCAAAGCAAGGCTCCATCTTAACAGCCTACCATCCGTGTTACCCATTTGAGCCAGCCAAACCAGGGGGTTATTGTCGGTTTGTACCTCAAAATGCTGCCCGTATAGGTATAGCTGTAACTTCTTTAGTGCCCACACCATCGCAAGACACTCTTTTTCCACTGCAGAGTAATCCTTCTCTCAGGGAAGTAACTTCTTACCGAGGTACACTATGGGGTGATTTTTCCCTTGGTTGGATGTCTGACTCAGCACTGCCCCAATACCCACATCTGAGGCATCAGTCTGGACTACAAAGGGCCTACTATAGTCTAGACTTGTCAATACAGAAGCACTGCACAGTGCCTCCTTCAGTCTTGTAAAGGCTTGTTCACAGGCTGGTTCCCAGGTAACTTTCTTAGGCATCCTTTTCTTTAACAGACCAGATAAGGGAGTGGCCAGGGCACTGTAACTGGGTACAAATTTTCTATAGTACCCTGCTGTCCACAGGAAACTCCAGACCTGCATCTGTGTTTCTGTTCTGAGCCATGCCTTGATTGCCTCTATTTTTGCTTGGTTAGGACGGAGCTGCCCCCTGGCCTACAACATGTCCAAGGTATGCCACATCAACCATGGCCACCTGGCACATCTCAGCTTTTACAGTGAGTCTGGCCCTCTGTGTCCTGCCCAGCACGTCCCTGAGGTGGGAGAGGTGCTCCTCCCAGCTGAAACTAAAGATGGCAATGTCATCCAGGTATGCCACAGATTACTCCTCAGCACCATTTAACACCTGGTTCACCAACCTTTGGAAAGTGGCCAGGGCATTCTTCATTCGGAAAGGCATTACTTTAAATTCAAATAACCCTATCGGAGCGATGAAGGCTGGCCTCTCCCTAGCTCTGGCAGTTAACTCTACCTACCAATACGCTTTTGTCAAGTCAATAGTTGTAAGGTATGTCGCCCCTCCTAACTTGTCCAGGAGTTCATCAGTCTGTGGCATTGGGTGGGCAGCTGACTTCGTGACTACACTGAGTCCACGATAGTCCACACAAAAATGAGTCAAGCCATCTGGCTTGGGAACAAGGACCACGGTTGAGGCTCATGGGCTGTGAGATTTCTGGATTACCCCTAAATCTAGTATTTTTGCCACCTCCCATCTAATGTCTTTTTGAACAGCCTCCGTCACCCGATATGCTGTCCGTCGTATAGGCGCCTGTGTCCCTGTCTCCACATCGTACATCGCTAAGGGAGTTAGTCCAGGCTTGGCGCTAAACAGTGGGGCAAAGTCTGCTAAAACCTCCCTTACTTCCTAGATCTGGTCCAGGGTCAACTAGCACGACATTTTAATTGCTTCCACTAAGGACTCCTGCTTGCTTTCTTTCAGCAAGTCCAGAAGAGAGTCTCCTTTGTCCGTCCCTTCCCCAGGACTACACACAGCAAACACTATGTCAGCCCTATTAGCACATGGCTTTATCATGTTGACATGGTACATTCTTTGTGTATGTCTCCTGTCAGGTAGTTCTATAATGCAATTTATATAATTTACCTGTCTGACTACTTGTACGGTCCTGCCCACTCAGCCTGCAGCTTGTCTTTCCGGACAGGGATTAGGACCATGGCTTCCTGACCCACAGTATATGAGCGACCTCTGGCGCTGCAGTCGTACCACACCTTTTGATTTTGTAGGGCAGCTGCCAGGTTGCTCTGGGCTGTCCCCATAAACTCCTTCAGCCTTTCTCTAAATCCAAGGACATAATCCACTATTTGAGTTCCCTGGGTGGCGTGCTTGCCTTCTCAGTCCTCTTGGATCAAGTCTAGGGGCCCATGGACCCTGCGTCCATATAAGAGCTCAAAGGGGGAAACTCTGTCGACTCTTGGGGCACCTCCCTGTATGTAGACAACAGGTGGGGAAGGTATTTCTCCCAGTCCCTCCCATGCTGTTCAGAAAAACTTGTAGCATTGACTTAAGGGTACCATTAAATCTTTCAACAAACCCACTGGCTTGCAAGTGATAAGGTGTCATGCATCTCTGCACCACCCCTCACTTCTCCCACAAACATTTCATCAGGTCCGACATGAAGGAACCCCCTTGATCGGTGATAACCTCCTGCAGAAACTCAACATGGGAGAAAAACCCTAGTAAGGCAACTGCCACTTTGTCTGTCCTCATTGAGAATAGCATGACTGCCTCTGGGTACTGTGTGGCATAATCCACCACAGTCAGGATAAGTCTCTGCCTGGAGGAACTGGGGGTATTTAAAGGCCCCACAATATCCATTATCCATTCCCACGCTCTGGAATGGCTCCTCCACTATGGGCAAAGGAATTAGGGTGGCTTGGGTCCTCTTACCCACTTTCTCTATTTCTTGGCACCGGTGACAAGACCTGCAATACTCCTTCACCTGCTGGGTGAAGTTGGGCCAATAAAAATTGTGGGCCATCCGCTGCATAGTGCACGCAATTCCCAGATGACCAGACATGGGAATATCGTGAGCAATCTTGAGCAACCACTCACAGTACCCCTGGGGAATGACAAGCTGCCTGCCCATCACCATTCCCTCTGTCTTTGCATCCTGCGTATACAGCAGTCCATTGTCCCAATAAACTTTATGTTTTCTGTCACCTCCATGTGCTCCGTCGGAGCCTGCCCAAGCCGTCAGCTTCTCTAAACTAGAGCCACATTTCTGAGCAGCTGCAAACTCCTTACACATTCCCAAGGCATGGAACAGGTCCCCTTCAGTTTCTAGACTTGGGTCCCTAGCTCTAGCACCAGAGCTTTTAGGATCACTGCTATCCCTAACCCTCTGACTATGAGTCACACCTCCCTTCTTGGAGTAAATCTCCATAGCTGTTCTGTTAACTGCTACCTGGGGAATTTCTACCCCCCCTTCATTATAGAAACATAGAAGTTGATGGCAGATAAGGACCACAAGGCCCATCCAGTCTGCCCATTTCTTTTTCTACCTTATAAATGTGCCATCAGCCTTTGCTCTGTCAATGGCCTATCTATTCATACTGATCTGTATTACTCCCCTATGCCTATCCCATGCCTGTCTGAAGCCCTGCACTGTATTCATAGCCACCACTTTCTGAGGTAGGCCATTCCTTGCATCCACCACCCTTTCTGTGAAAAAGAACTTCCTCACATTACCCCTTAATTGGTCTCCCTCTAATCTCATGCTGTGTTCTCTTGTCCTGCTATTTTTCTTATATTAAAACATGTTAGACTCTTTCACCTTGTTAATGCCCTTAAGGTGTTTGAATGTTTCGATCATATCACCTGTCTCTCTCCTTTGCTCAAGGGTATACATATTGAGCTCCGTTAATCTGTCTTCATATGTTTTCTGATGCAGTCCCTGCACCATTTTGGTTGCCCTTCTCTGGACTGCCTCAATTTGGTTAATGTCCTTGTGAAGGTGTGGCATCCAGTACTGCACGCAGTACTCCAGATGGGGCCTAACCAGTGTCTTGTAAAGAGGGATTATTACCTCCCCTCTTCCGACTTATGATACCCCTACTAATACACCCCAACATCCCCCCAAGCCTTACCTACTGCTTTAGTAGTCTGCTTGGATGATTTCAGGTCATCGGTGATGATGATGGCCAAGTCTCTTTCTTCCCTTGTGACTGCCAGAATCCCACAAATCAGGAGACACAGGCTGGGGAACCAGCCTCTCTCTGGTTTCTACAGGGGATTCTGTGGGGTCCAGGGAACTACAATTTACCTTTGTTTCATGGCTGTGGGTAACTGCACACACCATCCCATTTGAGATTGTTACCAATAATAACATCGACAGCTAAATTTTCGGCTATGGCAACCTTTGGCACAGTCCCCTCCATCTCACCCCAGTCCAGGAGAACACTAGCGAGTGGCAACATTTTCTCCTCCCCAGTGAATCTCCATACAGTCACAAACTGATTGGGTAAAAGCTGATTCTGCCCAGTCCCTTTTACCAAAGTCAGGGATGCCCCCGTGTCCCTCAACCCATGTGTCTGTACTCCATTTACAGTGACTGGGTGTATGTCTTACCTCATGTTTATTGGCATGCTTTCAGGGACACACAAACAATCCACTTCTTTCCTAGTACCACTTTGTGCACTGCTTGCCCTTTTTGGACACTGCCTTGCAATATGTCCAGTTTCTTTGCAAACCCAACATTCATTTCTTTTTTCAGGTACATCTTTTCTTTGTAACCTGGGGCTACCTGGTTTTAGTTGAGGCAGGGAGGGTTTTAGCTGCCTTGAAGGCACACTTTTCCCTTTCTGCACTGCCACGCCCACCCCATTCCCTCTCACAGCAGATCTGCTCCTGTCATAGTGGTCCCAGAGTTCAGCAGCCTCTTGCACTGTTTTTGGATCTTGGTCCTCCAGCCTGGTTTTCAGCTCTGCTGGGCACGCCAAAAAAAAACCTGCTGTAAAAAGTACAACAGTTTCAATTTTCTCTACAGAGTCTGCTTCAATACCTTCCCACCAACGTTTTAAAAACTGACGTTGTTTTATGGCTAGCTTCTCGTAGCTCATGTTAGTGCTTCTCCTGATCTTACGGAATTTAACTCTGTATGCTTCTGCTGTTAGATCATATTTCTTTAAAAGTGCAACTTTCAGTTTACTATAATCATTACTGTCCTCATTGTCCATTTGACCCAATGCATCCCAAGCTTTCCCAGTAAGTAGCGGGGATAGCTGGATGCTCCAGGACTCTCTAGGAATATTTGCCTGAATGCATACTTTTTCAAAGGAATTTAAAAAGGCATCCATATCTCCCCACTCTTTAAATTCAGCTGTCAATTTAGAAATTTAATTTGTAACCCAGTCCTGTAGTTCCAATTAAACCCAGGCCACTTACCTGCTCTGGTGCTGGTCTTGGAAGTTGTAGCTTCTCCCAGTTCAAATTTCCTCTGGCGCTCTCTCTCCTCTCGCTCAGCCTCTTGCTGAAGTTGTCACTATTCTCACTTGGCATCTCACTGCTCTCGCTCAGCCTCTCGTCACTCTCACTCAGCCTCTCGCTGAAGTTGTCACTCTCTTTCCACTGCAGCTCGTTACTCTCGCCTCTCTTCTCTCTCGAATCCCATTTCCTCTGTTCGAACTACATCTCCATTCTCCACAACTACATCTGCAGCCTGTTCCCTTCTGGCTCCAGAATGTTGGTGACCTTCCCCCCTGCTGCTATGACCCTTGACTTGCACTTGTCCTGCTGTCCTCCTCATCATATCTGGGCACTGCACTGGTCCCTGGCCCCTCCACACCCAAGGTTTGGTCCTTTCCAGTCAAAGACTATGACTTGAGGTCCTGTGTATCAGCTGCAACAAGCGCCTCCATGAGATGCTGCTTTTTGGCTTGGTCCTTGTGCTGGACTCCTCTCTTTTGGCACAAGTGCCTCAGGTAGTCTGCAGTGTGCTCGCTGTAGTTGGAAGCCATCTTCTTCCCTAACTATGGCTACTCTAACTTGCACTCGAAAAAAAAAATAAAACAGGTAGGAAACTTAGACTGTAAGCACAATGATATAGTTCTGTTTACTTTTGAAAAATCTTTGCCTTATTTTGCAAGTGAGCTGTGCAGTGTCAATCTGACCACTGAACTGTTAATGCTCGTGTTACCAAATACTTCGAAATTGCACCGCTGCCAACAAAATCTGTCACAAATGTGCTCTGCAGGTCAGGCCCTCTGCTCCCACAGTGCCAACCTCAAAGCACAACAGTGTGAACAGTAGAGAAACAGGGTAACCCCCCTGTCTGTTTTGGGTCTGAATCACCTACTAGCCTTGAGTCCTGGGGGTCAAATGTGAACCTTTTGCTAGCTCACCCAGTTAACAGGCTCAGAGCTATATTCTCTTTGGGGAAATGCAATATAATCCTTTGCTCAGTGGCACCCAGCCAGGTTCCCAAAGTGTACACTTACGACTCGATATGAGACCTAGGTATATTCTTACCTTTAGCAAGATAGTAACACACCTTTTTGAGCTCTTAACAGCTGTCAGAACTAAACACTGTTTCCAGCATTCACATGCAAAAGAGACTGAGAATGCACAGGCAGAATTTCAAGGAAAATATTGCTTATTACAAATTTCAGATAGATAAAATAACAAACACAGAACATATGCATCAATACTTACAGTCAACAAAATAATTGGGAAATTACAGAACAAAAAAATGCCTGCAAAATACTTAAAAACTCAAACTGAATGATATATTTCTATAGTGCCTAGTTATCAAGTCCAGAGACTAAGTGTGTCTTTGATATTCAGAGAGAGCATCTGCACTAACTTCTCAGATGCAGGCAATATTCAAAAATCCGTTTTCTCCACCTCCTGGTGATGCCACAGCATTCATGTCACTATTAGATCCTGCCATAAACCCAAACTCCCAGTATAAACATTCACGAGGATGTGGATATCTGCAGTTATCAATTTTTAAAATATGACAGTCTTTCATCAAAAAGCATTGACTTTGATATCTCTGCTGGTTTCCTATTTTACAAGAATGATTTCAGTTTTATGATTTTTAACAAGATTCTGTTAAAAAGTTGTCTCTTCCTTCAGGATTATAACGTTCCTATTTGGTTTCCAGCTTCAAAAGCAGGAGCAGGTTATAACGGGTAATAAACTGCACTCTGGAAGGAAGTCTTTAGTGTTTTTCACTGGCCAGTTTCGTGCCAGCCTGCTGACTCAGTCACATTGACACCTTTGAAGTCAAAGGTCACTTGTTACACTGTTAAGCTGTTTTCTTTCCTAAGCAGACATTCATATACCATATATTTATATCACAATTTATAAATATAATAATAAGCGGGTGACAGAGTGTCACACTTGGTGTGCAGTCATTCTGGATCTTGAACTATAGCAAAAGTCTTGAAGAACAGCTGAAAACAACTACACAGCAGAGGTGATTTATTTTATTTTTTTGTGGTCCCCTGCTCCCCTCCTAGCATGTCTAGGAGCATAAAAGAAACACAATCTTCCCGGAGGAGGCAGCCCAGCACTCAGAAATCCTCCAGACATAATGACCAGGTTCAAAAGCATGGAAAAACACATTTAGGCCTACCTGAAGACGTCTTCAAAACAGCTAGGACAACTTCAGAGAATGTGGCCACAATCAAACTGGGCACCTAAACTCCCAACCGGGATCCGTGGCTCTGGACGTCTTCTGATTTCCTTCTGCCATGAGGATCCCCACCAACCCCAAGGCCAGAGATGCAAGATGGCTAAATAAAAAGGCTCACTGAAAAGAAACTCATTAGCAACTTAAGCTTGGGGTTATTAAATTCATTAGACACTTATTTACAAATGACATTGACTCCACACTTTAGTTATTTAAATGGTTATAGAGTCACCATAACCTGCTCTAGGGAGCAGCTTCCTGGCACAGTCCAAAGAGTCC
Source organism: Neoceratodus forsteri (assembly GCA_016271365.2). NCBI lineage: Eukaryota > Metazoa > Chordata > Ceratodontiformes > Ceratodontidae > Neoceratodus > Neoceratodus forsteri. The sequence goes on from CM057449.1 coordinate 1,081,466,170, forward strand.
TTCACCGAGGGCTTAAGTAGCTGTGCCTCCACTGGGTGGGAAATAAAACTCTGGGTCTGGCTTGGTGATAATGTCTCTGAAAGAGTCTGTTGACACAATGTAATATTTTATCTGTCAGCCTGCCAAGTCCAGGACCAGTGCAAAATGTTTGAAGATGGTAAGCCCTGTCCAAGGGGCAGTATGGCACATGACCCGCACCTTCTGGAATAGTTGTTAGGAGGGTAGGCCTTCATTTCTAGGTTTATGCTTAAGTCACTCAAGCTGTTCCCAGAAGATCCACTGCTCTCACATCTCCTCGATGATATCCCAGAACCATTCAGAGACATAGGGATTATCCAGTTCCATATACCCAACCTTCACCTTTGCCGTACCCACCTCTCAGCTTGACTCCATTCAGTCAGATCCCAGACACTGGTTCTGTGGGCATGAACTGGTTCCAGCCAGCTTCCTTGATGATAGGCTAAGTTCAAAGGATTGCTGTGGTTTAGTCCATCCATCCTGGATCTAAGTGCCTTGGAGTGCAATGGAATACATGGGGTGCGGTACCCAGAGGAAATCACAGGATGATAGAGTGGTCTGGGAATGGCATGGTATACTTCATAGTCTGTAAATTGAAACTTTTTGCCAAAATACCTTTCATCATCAAAGTCCTCATCCTCTGCGATTAACCTTTTCTCTTCCTCCTGTGGATATGGCCTACCTAGACTTTAGCAAGGCATTTGACACAGTCCCACACAAAAGATTAATAATCAAGTTAGCCAGCCTGGGACTGGGTCCCAGGGTGGTAGCCTGGGTAGCAAACTGGCTGCACAACAGGACACAGAATGTAATAGTGAATGGAACACATTCTGAAGAAAGAGGGGTTACTAGTGGAGTACCTCAGGGCTCAGTACTGGGTCCAGTCCTCTTTAACGTCTTTATAGGTGACATTGCAGAGGGTCTGGAAGGAAAGGTATGCCTCTTTGCAGATGACACAAAGATCTGTAACAGAGTTGATACACAAGAGGGGGGTAGAAAGGATGAGAAGGGACTTGGCAAGGTTGGAGGAATGGTCAGACATATGGCAACTTAGATTCAATGCAAAGAAGTGCAAAGTAATGCACCTGGGAAATAAAAATCCAGGAGAAGAGTACACAATAGCAGGGGAGGTACTAACAACAACAATAATGGAAAGGGATCTGGGTGTAGTCATATCAGATGACCTAAAGGTGGGTAAGCAATATGAGAAGTCAGTAAGGAGAGCCAGGGGGATACTGGGATGCATAGGAAGGGGCATCACAAGTAGAAAAAGGGAAGTGGTTATCCCTCTATACAGACAGTTGGTGAGACCCCATCTGGAGTACTGTGTGCAGTTTTGGAGACCTCATCTACGCAAGGACATAGACAGGATGGAAGCAGTCCAGAGGAGGGCAACTAAAATGGTGCAGGGTCTACATCAGAAACCATATGAAGAGAGACTGAGAGAGATTAATATGTATACATTTGATGAAAGGAGGGACAGGGGGGACATGATAGATACTTTTAGGTACCTCAAGGGAATCAACAAAGTCCAGGAAGGTAGCATCTTTCAGAAAAAGAGATGTGTAAGAACAAGGGGACACAATTTAAAGTTAGAGGGGGGATGGCTCGGGGGTAATGTGAGGAAATTATTTTTCATGGAGAGAGTGGTGGACGCATGAAGCCACCTTCCTGGAGAGGTTGTGGGGTCTAAAACAGTGGGGGAATTCAAACATGCATGGGACAGACATAAGGCAATTATAGTGGGGGTTGCAGGAAGTAGGCTGTTGGTTAACTAGAATCTGTAGCTTATCCAATAGGTAGGGAAATGGGCAGACTGGGTGGGCCAAGTGGTCCTTATCTGCCATCAAAGTCTATGTTTCTATGTTTCTCCTCATTGAACTTTTCTCCAATGGGCCCCAGCCTAGCCTCTGCAGTTTTTGATTGCACCGATGCTGCATCCACAGGCCTACCTTCCAGGGCTGGAGGGCTGCGCCCAGGCAGGGATAGAGAAGAGGACACCCGAGGCCCTGAAGGGCTGCCCGCCGATTGCTTAGGACACCTTCCTCTCCCTCTGCCACAGGGATAGTCAGCAGACAGTGATGAGGGGCTGGGCAGACATTGATGCATTTTCTCACCATCAGGATCTAATCCTGCAGCACCACTCTCGTCTTCCACCATTTCCACAATCACGTCAGAGGAAAGTTCCGGCAGCTTCAGTTCTTTGGCTGGGGACAGGTCTCCAAGGGAGAGTATCTCAAACAGTCCAGACCCCACACTTCCCTGTGGCTATGCTGATGGGCCTTCCGAAATGCTGAGAAGGTACCCCCAATAGAATATGGCTGGGGCTTGATCAAATATACCTCTGGGGCAGAGCTGGAACAGATGTTGCACACTGGTAATCTAGCTATGCCTTCCCCCTGAAATCCACAGCAAAAACATCATTCATCCGGCTGTCCTTTCCCTCCGCTGTTCCACAGCCACGCCAAGAGAGACGTAGGCACCACTGACATAGGCTCCTTCAGGGGAGGTGCATCCTTGGGGATGGCGCATACTCTGACTCGAATCCTCTGCCTGCCATATGACCTTGTAAGTTCATATAATCAGCTCCCCGCACTGTCTCTCACTAGGATCGGGGGAAAACGTTGGCTAGTCCTTGATTACTGATGGCGGAACTTCTCTCCTCTCGCAGTCACAAGCTCCAATCTCACACCTGTCTCCATGCTTCAAAAAATGGCCCTGGCAAGTAGCACTGCTTTCCCTTCCATGAGCCAGTAGCCAGTAAGAAGACAGGGTTCCCTCCACATGACCCACAGATTACACATGAGCTCTCCAGAGGGGTCTGTGGCCTAGTATCAGGGAAGGCCCACCAGCACCATACCACCAGTGGATTTAAAAGTGCACCATATGGCCTAGTAGGCAAAGTGACCCACTAGCACCTCTGCTCCGGGGAATTACAGGGTTCTTGGGTCTTGGGGTGTGAGGAAACATCCTGGATGAGCCCCCACGTGTGGTCCCCACTCCCCTCCCGACACATCTAGGGGCATAAAAGAAATACGATCTTCACCCAGCATACAGAAATCCTCCAGACATAATCCCCAGGTTCAAAAGCATGGACAAACATATTAGGGCCTACCAGAAGATGTCTTCAAGACAGCTAGGACAACTTCAGAGGATGTGGCCACAATCGAGCTGGGCACCTCAACTCCCAACCGTTGCTCTGGACGTCTTCTGATTTCTTTCTGTCATGAGGATCCCCACGGACCCTGAGATCAGAGATGCAGGATCACTAAATAAAAAGGCCCACTGAAAAGAAACTCATTAGCAACTTGAACTTGGGGTTATTAAATTCATTAGACACTTATTTACAAATGACATTGACTCCAATTATTCCTTTCACAAACCAATCTCTCCTGTGCCCAAAATGATGTAATATTTATTTATTTATTTATTTGCTTTTGTTAACCGGGTAAGTCACGCTAGACAGCCAAGTGCCTATTTTCAGGTGAGACCCAAGAGGGTTACAAACTAGGTTACAGAAGAAACAGTGGGGAAGTTGAGTTTACATACAATCAGGTAATGAACGAGGTTTACATCTAGATACAGGACGAGCATAACAGGGTACGGAAAGTTGAGTTTACAAACAGTCAAGTAATAACCAAGGTTTACATCAAGATACATGACAAGCTTAACAGGGCTAGAGTAGGTAGCTAACAACAATTGAAACAATATAGCGTAGGATAAGTACAGTGCTAACAACAGAAAATATGATTTACCATAGGGTAAGTACACCGGAAGATACAATATACCACAGGGTAAGTACAGTGCATAGAAATGAGTATTCCTTTTTGACAACAGAAGTAAGTGCCAGCAGGTAGGATGAGCCAGTGGGGACCAAGGGCCTGTCCAGGTGAACTGGTCCGGGAGGAGGAGAGGGGGAGGTAGGACTGGCGCAGGTGAGACATGGGACAGTTACAGGGCCAGGTACCAGGGGTTAAATAAAAATAGTCCCTATGGAAGCAGGGACCGCCCCAACATGTCTGAGCAGGTGCACTACGAGGTACATGAACAAGTGGAGGATCCCTTCAGGTAGTTCCAAAGGGAGGATTTAAAGCCCGGATGGGAGGGGGAGGACCGAGTAAGGGCAGGGAGCGAATTCCAAATTTTGGGGCATAGGCGGCGACTGCCCTGTCACCCGCCTGTGTGCGGGTTCTGGGAACCAAGTAGTCAGGTGTTGCTCTTGACCGGAGGAGGTAGGAGGAGGTGTCAGGGGTAGGGGGAAGGGCGAGGGATGCAGGAGTAGCGGATCTCATGATGTCAATGAAGTTCCCAACTACAAAGGTGCGGTGTTTCTCAGGGGGTAGCCACTCTAAATGTGTGTAGAGATCGCAGCGGTGAGTTGGGGGGGGCGCAAGTGCACAGTGGCAGATATTATTGTAAGCTGTGTCCCACTTTGAGAGGCTAGATTTAGTCATGGGGGCAAAGGCGACTAGCCCATAGCAGAGAGATGGGAGGAGGACCCCCCTGGCTAGGGCAACTCGAGCAGCCTGGGTTAAGCAGCTTTTAGCTCTATAGGCGAGGCCTAGCTTGCCATTTGTAACCTTACAGACATTTCAGATATGCAGAGTGAGATCCAGCTGTGGGTCAAGAGTGACACCCAGGTATTTGACAGCAGCCACCGTCTGCAAGGGAGAGCCATCAGCCCCGAGAATTCTAAGCGGAGCAGGGCAAGATTTTATTTTGCACTGGGACGCAAAAAGCATTGCTTGAGTGTTTTTGAGGTTGATGATAAGCCTGTGTTCCACCAGCCAGGACTGGATCCGCTCGAAGTTGGAGTTAAGTTGTGAGTTAATGGTGGCAATGTCTCGGGCACTTGCCAAATATGAGCACAGGAGTTCATTCATAGCTTGAATAAACATTCTACAGCTCCATGGGGTAAACATTTTATACAAAGAGTATTGGCAGCACACTTTTCAGCAGAGCAAGATCTTTACACAGCTCACAACCGGGAGAACTGATTTCTTCCAGGAACCTAAATAACCTCTCCTCCTCAAACGTGAAGCTCCGTAGATACTAAATGACACTGGAAAGTACCTGCCAGAGCTTCCTACTGGGTTTCAACAATGGGGGGGGGGTTCACAAACTCCTTTAACCTTGGGCAGCATGCAGCTTACTCCCCACCATTCCATGACTTACCTGTTATGGCCTTCCAGGGACACGGTTGGTGCGGTACCAGCCAAACCCACCGCACCATACACTCTCCAACCCGGTCACATTCCTGGTCTGCCCGGTCTCCCCAGACCACATTTTACTCCCTCCAAGACCCTGCGACAGGGCAATAAAACAGGGTGCTAAAGTTGGAATAAACTTTCTTCAGCCATCCCGTTGCTCAATATGTGCAAACCAGCACCAGGGGGATACACACCTCCAGGGCACTCTGCGGCCCACTTGGCTAAAGACTAGCAGCCCCCAGGCCTGTCCCTCCAAACAGGCCCTACCAGGGTTAGAGGCTCCCCCAGGACCCCTCACCAGTGGGACCTAGGCCGCCTTGCCACATCAGAAGACAGAGGCCCTGCCACCACCTGCTGCCACCTCGATGACCTAGGCCCACTAACCAGCTGCCAAAAGGGGCCACCCAGACCATGGGACCTACCTATCCTGCATCTTCATTTCTTTCCCTTCCACCTCCCAGAGCCTGAGGCCCCACAAATATGTCTGCAGCTACCTGCCTCATACTCTCCATTAGATCCTCACCCAGGGGGACCTGATGCATTGCCATTGAAGAAGCCGGCCTGCCTACCCACCCCACCCCGCACTGCCCTGCCACACCCATTGGTCTTCTCTCTCTACCGACTCTGTCCCACTAACTTCCTGTTCTTCCCCTTATATACTGCCCGAACCCCACGCTCTGCTGCCACCAAATGGCAGCTAACCAAATATGTGGCCCCAGAACACTAACAGATCCCTAATCTCTGTGGGCAACTGAGAAGGAAGGGGTCCCTAAAGGGAGCACAAGCCTCTCTCAAATGAAAGGGGGATTACATTTTTTTCATTTCAAACTTGCAGGGTTTGTGTAAGTGAATCTCTGATTGAAATTGATTTTTGAAGGGTATATTTTCCATTAAATTGTTGTGCAGGTTGTCTTGCTGAAAGGAAGGAAAACACTCATCGGGGTGGTGGGTCAGAGCTGTAGCTGACTGTTTCTGGAAGGCACGGGCTTGGTCCAACTCCACCCCTGCCCCTCAGCCCCCACCCCAAGTGCATCATTTCTTTATACCAGGGGTTCTGACATCACTTCCCCAAAACAGCAAAGGACATGCACCTGTCATGTCCTTAACAGCCCAGCACTCTGTGTAGGGGGTAAATGTATGCACATGCTCTCACACACACTAACAAAAAGAAAAAAGAAAAGGAAAAAAATTTAAACAGGAAGGGAGAGAGACATGGGGAGTGGTGCAATGCAGTGGCTGTGGGGTGGAAGTCTTCTGGGAGACATTCTGGAGGCTAGGATGCTGCCCTCTTTGCAGGCACCTCTCTGGTCTGAGGGAGGAGGTTGTCTGTCTCCAGGCTGACCTGGTGAGGATTTGAGAAACCTCGTCCCCACCCAGGGATCACTATGGCCACCACTGCTGCCTCAGAGGTTGCCAAGAAAGAGGAGTGGTTGTACCACGATGGGCTAAGGGAGGGTGAGGGTGGTGGAACAGAGGCGCACCCTCCAATTGTACCTTTCTACAATTCATACACTGTTCTGACAGAGCGTGGTTCCTCTATGGAGGCACCCACAGTGGAGACCAAGGAAAATGCTGGGAACCTCCACAAAGGAGACCCGCAGGAGGGTGGCATGGGATCCTACAGTAGAAGGAAACAGCTCCTGGTGGGGGCTCAATTGTTAGGGGGGTAGAATTGGGAGAGGGAGCTGGACATCATTGTCCACCTAGGAACAAATTACCTGGCTGGGACTGGGATCAGAGCAGTGCAGGAGGAGTTTGTGGAGTTGGGAAGGGGCCTTAGACAAGTAGCATGCATGGTAACCTTCTCAGAGGTGCTGCCTGTCTATGGCATGGGTGAGACTAGGGTACTCAACACCATGGGACTCAATGAATGGCTGAAAAACTGGTGCAGAGCTCAGGGTATAGGGCTTCATTGGGGACTGGGGGTCCACCTAGAGGGATACAGGCCTATACTGACACGATGGTCTGCATCTGTCCGGGAGGGGAATCAAGATCCTAGGTGATAGGTTTAAATACTTCACTGGCAAGCATTTAAACTACCCAAGGGGGGAGGCACTGAAAAAGAGCAGAGAAATCCCTGTCCCCCCACAAAACAGGGTAGTTAATGAGGTAAACACCAAGGTACAGAAGTTGATAGGGCAAAGGACAGGGGGTAAATGGAGAAAAAGTCAAAGGAAGTAAGGATAGGGATGGGGCTAAAAGGGGTAAGGCCATCAAAAAATGGAGGGCAATGAGTACTAATGCCTGTAGTCTGGGTAACAAGCTCCCTGAACTAGTAGCCTTGATGGAAGAGGGACACCTGGATATTGTGGCAGTCACAGAAACATGGTACACAGAGAACCATGACTGGAATGTCAACATACCAGGGTACACAATCTACAGGAGGGACAGGGAGGGTAAAAGAGGAGTAGCTCTCTACGTAAGGGAAGGGATCAAAGCAACTGAACTAAAGGGTAAACAGGGAGGAGAGTAGACACTGTGGGTCACCCTGGAGACAGGAAATGGGACCACAATCTGCACGGGGAATGTATACAGAACCCTGTCTCAGAGGGAGGCAAAGGACAAGGAAATGATAGATGGCATCCTTAGAATGGCAGAAAAAGGGGAGATATTGTTGGTGGGAGACCTGAATATGCTGGATGTTAATTGGAGCACTTTTGCTGCAGCCACATCCAAGAGCAGGATCATTCTTGATGCCCTACAGGGGGCATACCTCAGACAGCTAGTGTTGGAACCCACTCAGGAGGGAGCAATCTTAAACTTGGTACTCTCAAATGGGGATGGAGAGAGGATCTCAGATTTAGAAGTGGGTAGCCATCTGGAAATAAGTGACCACCAAACAGTGTGGTTCATGATAAACACAGCTGTAGAGTCAAGCCATACAAAAGCGAGGATACTGGACTGTAGGAGGGCTGACTTTGTCAAAATGGGAGAGTGCATCAGAAAAGCACCAACAAACAGTCAAGAAGGAGGGGTGGAAGAACAATGGAGAAACATCAAAACTGCCATCACAGAGGCAACGAGCCTTTGTGTGCAGCAAATAAATCAAAACAAAAGAAAAAATACACTATGGTTCTCAAAAGAGGTGGCAGGGAAGGTTAGGGAGAAAAAGATAGCATTCATGAACTATAAGGAAACACAGAAGGAGCAGGACAGAGAACTGTACCAGTTAAAACAGAAGGAAGCGGGGAAGGCAGTCAGAATAGCAAAGTCCCAAACCAAGGAAAGGATAGCCAACTCGGTTAAGAAGGGGGATAAAACCTTTTATAGGTAAATTAGGGAGTGAGGAAAGACCGAGGGAGGGATAGTGAGGCTTAATAAAGGGGAGGGGGTGGGCAGAGGGTGACAATGAAAAGCAGGGATACTGAACGAATACTTCTGCTCAATATTCACAAAAGAAGAGGAGGGGGAGGTACCTAAACCAAACAATAGAAGCACTCTGGATAGGGGGGGTCGATACCAGTCCATTCACAGAAGAAAAAGTCCTGCAAGAACTCCTGAAACTGAAGGTGGATGAAGCAATGGGGCCTGATGGGATTCACTCCAGAATTCTAAAAGAACTAAGGGGAGAACCAGTGATACCACTGACTACCCTTTTTAACGAATCATGGGAGGATAGTGTGGTACCTGAGGACTGGAGTAGGGGGGATGTGATTCCCCTTCACAAAAGTGGGAGCAAGGCAGGAAACTACAGACCTGTTAGTTTAACCTCAGTGGTTGGGAAAATGATGGAATCACTTCTGAAAGAAAGAATCGTTGAGTACCTAGAGGCCAGTGAGGCACAGGACCTGATGCAGCATGGATTCACAGTGGGAAGGTCATGTCAGACAAATTTAATAGAGTTCTTTGACTGGGTGACCAAAGTAGTAGACCAGGGAGGGGCTGTGGACATGGCCTACCTAGACTTTAGCAAGGCATTTGACACAGTCCCACAACAAAGATTAATAAACAAGTTAGCCAACCTGGAAGTGGGTCCCAGGGTAATAGCCTGGGTAAAAAAATTGGCTGGACAACAGGACACAGAGGATAATAATAAACGGAGTCCACTCCAAAGAAAGCGGGGGTTACTAGTAGGGTTCCACAGTGTTCAGTACTGGGACCGGTCCTCTTTAATGTCTTTATAGGTGACATTGCAAAGGGACTGGAAGGAAAAGTATGCCTCTTTGCAGACGACACAAAGATCTGCAACAGGGCTGATACAGGGGGGGTGAAAAGGATGAGAAGGGACTTGGCAAGGTTAGAAGAATGGTCAGAATTATGGCAGCTTAGATTCAATGCAAAGAAGTGCAAAGTAATGCACCTGGGAAACAATAACCCAGGGGAAGTGTGACAGGGATTAGCCCTGTCCCTTGATGTGGACCTTATTTTCCTCTCTTTGCACAAAAACTTCTGTTGCAACAGTTCTATCCTTTGTCCTTTATCCTATCCTTTCAGTTCCAGTTCAGAGGTTGGCCACCTCTGGGCGTGCCCCCACCCGTCTCTTATCTATCTCCACTGTTTTTCCATTTCCACTGAGGTCCACTGAAAGGATACAGTTAATTGGCCAGAACATGACCTAGCATTGTACATAATATGCAGCATATAAAATAGTTCATTATGTTAGGCAGTGCAGTCTTACATTCAATATGATGTGTTTATGCCCTCGAAATGGCTACATGTTCAGTATGCCTCAAGAGAAATACGAAACATTTCTTGACTCAGTATAATAGCCTGGGGAACATTAGTTAATAGTTCTAACTTAGCCCCAGGGTAGCTGTTTTTATTATGTGCACGTAGCCTAAATAGTAATAGTGGCGACAGTCATTTGTGTACACTTTGTGTGCAGCTTTATGTTTTCTGTTAGCCTCTTTTGCTCCTGTAAATATTCTTTAAATTGTTAGAGAACTCAGTTAACCACCAGTGTTGCTCCTCTCACTAGCAGCAGGGAATTTTAAAACAAAACACTACTCCATTGCTGAAATGAACCGGGAGAGGCTCTTCCTTTACACAAGCCCCATGTGAGTGTAACAGTACTCAGCTGAAAAGTAAGCCATTAAAAAGGGGCACAATAAATATTTGTCTCACAAAAGAATAATGTTAAAAGCACAACAGAAACTGCTGCATTTAGTTTAAAACAAAGGTAATTTTAAAGGGAAACTTACAGGCTGAAGAAAAGGCTGTAATTTAAACAGGGAAAACTCCTCCTGAAGATTGTAGCTGCTTCATTGTTGCTCAGCTGCTCTGTCTGGCCCCACTATAGGGCGGCAGCACCCTCTAGTGACTACTTTTATAATACAAGTGCAGTCATTCAGGATTACAGTAAAACAATATATTTTGATTTCAGTTCTTCTTTGTTTAAAATGCAAAGCCATGACATTACAGCATTGTAATAATATACATAAAGGCTCCCTAGCTTTGTATAAATTAAAATAAGCTGTTTAAAATGTTTTTTTAATGTTTTTGATGATGTTGATATCACATGACCTGGTGGGCAGGTATATAAGGAGTCTACCTGCTCAGCGTGAAAGGAGTTAGGGTCAGTGCTTTCTGGCCTGGGTAGGCGAAGGATTTAGGGGAGTGCTATTACTCTAGTGAAAACTGACTATACAAGTTTGCTATGGCTGTGGGAGATTTTTCTGGTATTTTTTAAAAACAGTTATATTTTTTTTGCTCTCAAGTGAAGCCTTCATTTACTTTATTTTTTATTTTTGGTTGCTTAAAAATAAACATCGCGCCAAGCCAATGGCGCGTAAAACCTATTTCTGGTTGTGAGTGTCCATCTGTTATCCCACACCTTATGACAGGAAGAGTACACAATGGGGGGGGAGGTACTAACAGCAACAAAAATGGAGAGGGACCTGGAGGTAGTCATATCAGACAACCTAAAGGTTGGCAAGCAATGTGAGAAGGCAGTAAGGAGGGCTGTGGGGATACTGGGATGCATAGGGAGAGGCATCACCAGTAGAAAACAGTAAGTTTTTATTCCTCTGTACAGACTGGTGAGATCCTATCTGGAGTACTGCGTGCAGTTCTGGAGACCTCATCTTCGCAAGGACTTAAACAGGATGGAGGCAGTTCAGAGGAGGGCAACTAAAATGGTGCAGGGTCTGCACTAGAAGCCGTATGAAGAGAGACTAAAGGAGCTTAATATGTATACCCGCGAGGAAAGGAGGGAGAGGGGGGACATAATAGAAACTTTCCAGTACCTCAAGGGAATCAACAAAGTCCAAGAGGTAGCACCTTTCAGAAAAAGTGATGTGGAAGAACAAGGGGACACAGTTTGAAGATAGAGGGGGGATGGCTCAGGGGCAATGTGAAGAAATATTTTTTCACAGAGAGGGTGGTGGATGCATGGAATGGCTCTCATGAGGGGGTCGTGGGGTCAAAAACAGTGGGGGAATTCAAGAATGCATGGGACAGACATAAGGCAATTCTAATAGCTGGCAGTATAGTCTAGAGGTTAGAGGAATGAGGTATGAATGAGCTTGGTGAAAACTGACTATACAAGTTTGCTATGGCTGTGAGAGATTTTTCTGGTATTTTTTAAAAACAGTTTTTTTTTTCGCTCACAAGTGAAGCCTTTATTTACTTTATTTTTCATTTTTGGTTGCTTAAAAATAAACATCGCGCTAAACCAATGGTGCGTAAAATCTATTTCTGGTTGTGATTGTCCATCTGTTATCCCACACCTTATGACAGGAAGAGTATGCAATGGGGGGGTACTAACAGCAACAAAAATGGAGAGGGACCTGGAGGTAGTCATATCTGACAACCTAAAGGTTGGCAAGCAATGTGAGAAGGCAGTAAGGAGGGCTGTGGGGATACTGGGATGCATAGGGAGAGGCATCACCAGTAGAAAACAGTAAGTTTTTATTCCTCTGTACAGACTGGTGAGATCCTATCTGGAATACTGCATGCAGTCCTGGAGACCTTATCTTTGCAAGGACATAAACAGGATGGAGGCAGTTCAGAGGAGGGCAACTAAAATGGTGCAGGGTCTGCACTAGAAGCCGTATGAAGAGAGACTAAAGGAGCTTAATATGTATACCCTCAAGGAAAGGAGGGAGAGGGGGGACATAATAGAAACTTTCCAGTACCTCAAGGGAATCAACAAAGTCCAAGAGGTAGCACCTTTCAGAAAAAGTGATGTGAAAGAACAAGGGGACACAATTTGAAGATAGAGGGGGGATGGCTCAGGGGCAATGTGAGGAAATATTTTTTCACAGAGAGGGAGGTGGATGCATGGAATGGCCTTCATGAGGGGGTCGTGGAGTCAAAAACAGTGGGGGAATTCAAGAATGAATGGGACAGACATAAGGCAATTCTAATAGCTGACAGTATAGTCTAGAGGTTAGAGGAATGAAGTATGAACGAGCTTGGTACATCCAGCAGACCAGACCTGAGTTTGATTCTCACAACCTCCACTTGCATACTGTGTGACTCTGAGTAAGTCACTTAACTGCCCAGTGCTCCCAGGTTGCCCCTGAAAACAGGCACTTGTGCCTAGTGGGCCTAACCCAGTTACCAATGACTAAAATAAAAAAAAAAAAAAAAAATAGTTGGGGGTAGGAGGAAGTAGGCTGTTGGTTAACTAGGATCTGCAGCTTATCCAATAGGTATGGAGATAGGCAGACTGGGTGGGCCAAGCGGCCCTTATCTGCCGTCAAAGTCTATGTTTCTATGTTAGGGTCAGTCTAATCCAGACTGTGGAGATGCACATCTGCGGATAGTCTGTTGATGAGCCTCCTTTTCCAGAGCACCTCCCTTGTTCCATTGCTTGACCTTTTTCAGGGCTCCCTGGAATACCCAGTCCTCCCTCTGTTCCTCTGTGATGTCCCAGGGGTGCTCACGCAAATATGGGTAATACTCTCCAGGGAATTCCTAGCGGATGTGCCAGTGCACCCAGTGTTCCACCTGAGACCACTCTGGTATGCTCCTTATAATGATCTTGGGCACAGTATCTTTTAACAGTCAACTTCCTGAGGTGTGCTGACTATAACGGGGGTTGGATAATCGGAGGGTGTCCCTGTCCTGCCTTTGTCTGCAGACTTGGGGCAACTGGGGGACAGAGTCCAGGTACTTCAGGTTAAGGGAAATGACAGGACCTTGAAATATCGCATTCCCAATCCAGATTGTTGAAGGGGAAGGACCTTGGGCAGACACTGGGAGCCAGGGACAAGCATCCATCCCTTCTATCTCCTCTACAGGTGTGCTGGATTCTCCTTCTGAGATCACCTCCTCAATTTCCACATCTGGCTTCCCAGCTCCTGACAGACTGGTGGGGCAGTCCAAGAGCAGTCTTCTTGGTCCCTGCTGCCAAGGGAGTAGTGGCATAGGCAGGGGGCCCACTAAGTTTGGGCTTCCCTGCCACCCCACTCCCTCTCCCTCTGCCATGGAGAGGGGCAAGTTCTGATGGGGGAGAAGGGCTGGGCAGATAGCTAATGTTCTTCTCCCCAGGGATCACTTCACTCATAGCTGACCTTATTTCTTCCCAATTCTCCAGGCTTGATGTTCCAGTGCTCATCAGGGCTGATATGTGGTCCACTCCCACGAAGGCTGGTAAGAGGCTGTTGACTGGGCAAGAGGTAGCACCTCTCCATGGGCACAAGTCAAACAAACTGGCAGACACTTGACTTGGCTCCCAGTGCTGTTACATATGACACACTTCTCCTGGGCTTGGCCTTTCTCCAACATTTCCCACAACCAGGATAGGAAGGAGGCAGGAACAATTGACTCCTTGCTTGATTTCACTGGATCTTCTGCTATGCTGACCAAAAAATCTCCAACAGTCTCTGAGGGTTTTTCTCCTGCAACTTTGGCGCAGTTAACTCTGTACCAACACAAAATGGCGCTCCTGCTCCTTGTTCTGTGACCTCTGCCCCAGCTCTGCCAGCCTTCAACCAATGGAACAATGCCCCAAAGTTCTGCATACATTACTGGTATGCTGAGCAGTTCAGGCAAGTGGTATGGTGCCTTTCTGAAGGCATGAAAATTCACAAGCCAACAGATGGCACCTCGCAGCAAATAATTCTCTAAGCCAGGCCTCTAAAGTCTCCCACACTGCAGCACCCAAAAATCACAGTCCAGGCAAGATTCTTTCACCCTCCAATGAGTCTTCAAATTCTGGATGAGCCCCATGTTGTAAGCTCCCTCCCGGTGTCTAGAGGTATACCAGATGGTAACTATGGAGAAGCGTGGTACTTGCAGCCAGGAAAACAGTCACATAAATCAAACTCGTTACCTGGGTTCCACTGAGAGGTCTTTGGCGGGGAAGTGCAGGCAGTTAAACTTAGCGCATAACGTTGGTTACAAAATCACAAGGTGATTTAATTGAATCTATTGTCTACTCAGAAGTACAGGTTCAACAAAATGATTTACTGTAGAAATTGATCAGTTCACTCCATGGAGCATGGGGTACAAATCAGCAGTGAGTAACTTCCTTGGCACAAAGCCTAACACACAGTCTGCAGCAATCTTCAGTTTCAAAAGCTTTTTCTGCAGTGCTTCCCCCTTAGAACCGTGGAGGCTTTCAAATCCTAGCAGCAGCCCTTTATGGCGAGCCGAATAAGGCCACACTAGACTCCTCTTGGAATGTTCCCCCTGCATAACTTGCTTACACTTTACTTTTCCTGTACTCACATTTAGCAGGCACCCCAAAAGTAGTGGAGATCTTACAGCTTCCTAAACCTGGTGTTCCCATTTCCCAACCAAGTGGTTTCTACTCTGGAGCATTTCCAAATTCAGTTGGTCTGCTTACCAAGCAGAGGCCACAAAAGAAACAGCCAAGTCCCCTTCTCACCGATGCCAGTGCAAAACTCTGAGCATTCCAGGGCATTTTAGCATGCAGCATGGCCCTGGCATTCCCGGAGATGCAGAACGCTTTTCCCCCATTAGCTGCATAAGGTTCCAGAATGCTTCGTGGCCAGATCGCAGTGCCACACCGGAAAGGGAGACAGGCTGCCACCACTGCCTTCCTCACATTGTGGGCTGCCACCTCTGCACTGCCCCAACATCCTGGCCAATCAATGGACTCACCTTGCTCTTGCCCACGGAGGAGGATGTTTGGACTACTCCTGTACTGACTCACCCCAGTGCTGGAGTTAATGAGGTGGGCCCCTATTTACTCTCACTGGGCTCCAGCTCCCAAAACATGGTGCAGGCAGTCTCCTTTTCTTCACCAGCCTCCAGATGGTCTCCTGAATTGCTATCCTGACTGCTGATCTTCAATGGCGGTGGGCTGGGGTGGCAAGTGGCCCACCATGGCCCTGAACCTTGGTCCTCACGGCCAAAAACATGTTCCACACTTCCCTACCCAGTCTGTTCTCTCCTCTCCTCTCTCTCTTTGGCACTAAAACTCCCTTTTTTAAGCCCTCTGGCCTGAGGCCTCACCTGCCAGCAGGCAGACCCCCAGCTCCGGACCTAATGGCACCACAAGTTAGCTGGTAAGCTCCCAAAGGGGGCTTACACACAACAGTAGGTTCATTTACATGGTAACATGATCTTGTCCCCTATTGTTGATCTGCTACTGTTGTTTAATCCTTTGCTGAAACATACTGTAGATAAATAGGCAGTGATGGCAGAAAAAGACCAAAGGTCCATCTAGTCTGCTAGGAGTTTCTAATCTGCCCTGGGACCTATTGTCCACACTGGGCTTGATCCCTCCCAGTCCATCCCCTGTTCCCCTCCCGACTGCTACGTACCTGAGCAACCACCAAACCCTTCACTCTTTCCCAGCCAGATTTAAACCATTTACAGTCTTGGCGACCACCACCTCTGCTGCAGAATGTTCCATTCCCCACCACCCTTTCTGTAAAATAAAACTTTCTCACATCCTTCTTTAACATTTCACCAGCCAGTTTCCAGTCATGACCTTGGATTCTTGTCTCTGTACTCCTGCTAAATAGCTTGCCATGGTTTACGTTGTTTATTCCTTTCAAGAACTTGAATGTTCCTAGCATATCCCCCTCAGCCTGGGCTCCAGTGGGTGCATGTTTAGTGCCTTGAGACTGTCTTCATAAGAGCTGCTCTGTTGGCCCTAACTCATCTTGATCACCCTGGATTGCACTGTTTCCAGCCTGACCCTGTCCTTCCTTAGGTGAGGACTCCAGAACTGAGTACAGTATTCCAGATTTCCAGATGCATCTTCACCAGTGACCTACTATATATAGAGGTAGTAGAACCTTCTCTTTCCTGATGTCAATACCCCTTCTGATTCACCTCAGCATCCTATTAGCCTTACTGTAGGCCTTGCTACATTGGCTTGATTGTTTGAGGAAGTCACTAATGATGACTCCCAGGTTCCTTTCCTTTGCAGTAGTGCTCAGTTTATTTATTTATTGAAATTTGTTAACCAACCCCTTCCCATCCAGTATTCTGTCCTGTTTTTTTTTTCCCCAGGTGTGTAACCTTGCATTTTTTTTCTTGCTATTATTTTATGCTCCTGCTCCATGGCCCTCGATTGGGAGGGAGCCCTAGTCCTATCCCTCGATGTCCACCAGCTGATGCCGACCATTACTCCCAGGGCTTACCCCCTGGTGGGTCTGGAGGAGCACCCCAAACCTCGCTGAAGTCTGGATCTAGTGTGGTCAGCACCATGGCTATTTGGGGGTGGGACCTGCGAGCTCCCTCCGTCATCCAGCCAAGAGCTCTTTTCCTCCAGTTTTTCACCCCCTCAGGGGCAGAACATGTAATGACACCAGTGACAGTAGCATGCACACTCCTGTGTGCATCCCATCAGGCATCTGCACCACCTCTGCCCCAAGCCAGTAGCGTTGCTGTGCCACCCAGAGCCTCCTCTAGGGGCCAGGCATGCACTGACAACTGAATGCCCCCCTCCCTGGAGAAGGAGAGCCATCATTAGGATGGCCACACACCAGGCACTTGGGTTAATATCCCAATACTGACACTGTAGTGCAGCATGAGGGGGGTGCTGCACTTCTGAGGTGCCGTCTTTTGGATGAGATGTTAAACTGAGGTCCACTCTGCCTGTTCTAGTGGTAGTTCAGGTGGATGTTAAAGATCCCATGGCACTTCTCGAAAAGAGCAGGGGAATTTCCTCAGTGCCCAGCCAAATTTCCCCCCATTCACTAAAAATACCACCAACAACTTAATCTGGTTCAAAGTCAATTGACATTCATCTGTATCCCCCTTCCCTGGGTTGTGTCTGAAAATAGGCATAATTTGTCTAGAGCACTTACCCGGTCAACAAAAACTAAATAAATAGGATGCTTGATCTTTCTTCTCTCCTGTTGACCCATGGTGGCCTGCGCTAGCTCCCGAACATGGGTCTCCGGTGTGGTGCGAGGTGTGGTGTCCACTGCCTCAGCCCTCGGTGCCATTAGGCCAATCTTGCATTTTTTAGTATTGAATTTCAACTGACAAACCATAGACCACCTTGCTAGCCTTTGTAGGTCCCTTTGCATCTCCCTGATCCCTTTATCACTATCTATACTACCACAGAGCTTCATGCCATCTGGGAAGAGACACAACTTACCACAATGCCCTCGCAAATGTCACTGATGAACAGATCGAAGAGAACAGGACTCAGGGCAGATCACCACTTGTGAATTACCTCTCTTCTGTTACAACCCCATTTACCAACACCCTCTGTTGTCTCTCCTTCAACCAGTTTCCTACTCATCTATGTCTCTAGCTGACCTCAGGTCCTCCAGTTTCTTCAGCAGTCTTGTGTGTGGCACTGAGTCAAAAACCTCACTGAACTTGCAGTAGAGTAAATTTACAGTGTGGCTCTTATTTACTACCTTTATTACCCAGTCAAACAAAACTATCAGGTTGCCCTGATAAGACCTGCCTGCCACAGATCCATGCAGTTTACTATCCTGTAGACTGCTGCTTTCTGGTAGTCCACAAGGTCCTCTTTGATCAGTGACTCCATCAGTTTACCTACTATAGAAGTAAGGTTGACAGGTTTATAATTCCCCGGTTGCTCCATGTCCCCCCCCACCTTGTATAGCAGAACTACGTCCACTACCCTTCAGTGTTTCAGATCCACTCCTTGTCTGAACTGAGCTATTGAATCACTTCACAAAAGTGATAGCAGGGAGGAAGCTGGAAATTACAGGCCAGTCAGCCTGAACTCGGTGGTGGGAAAATTAATGGAATCACTACTGAAGGAAAGGACTGTGGAATATCTTGATACCAGCAACTTACAGGGTCCAAGGCAGCATGGATTCACCAGGTGGAGGTCATGTCAAAAATATCTGACAGATTTCTTTGACTGGGTGACCAGGGAAGTAGATCAGGGTGGAGCAGTGGATGTGGCCTACATAGATTTCAGTAAGGCCTTCAACACCGTTCCATATAGGAGACTAGTAAACAAGCTGGGCAGCCTGGGAGTGGGGCCAAAAGTGGTAAACTGGGTAAGAAATTGGTTGGGGGATAGGTAACAGAGGGTGGTGGTAAACAGAGTTCACTCCGAGGAAGGGAGGGTGACCAGTGGGGTGCCACAAGGATCAGTACTAGGACCAGTCCTCTTTTTATTGCATTTATTAGTGACATTGCAGAGGGACTAGAAGGAAACATGTGCCTTTTTGCAGATGATACTAAAATCTGCACTAGGGTAGACACTCTGGGTGTGTGTGTGTGTGTGTGTGTGTGTGTGTGTGTGTGTGTAAAAATGAATAGGGATCTAGGAAAGCTTGAGGACTGGTCAAGAATGTAGCAACTGCTGGCCCAGTAGCACTGAGGGTTCAAGCACTGGATGCCACACCTCGCGCTATGCTGGTAACCCAGGTTTGGGAACGAGCTTGTGTCACAGGGGTGCTGGCATGGGGGCGGGGTGGGAGCAAGATTGATCGTTGGCTCTCCTCTCCTGGGTAAGGGGTGGAGTCACCCACCCGTAGTCCCTCTGTCACTGAATGGAGGTACGGTGCTGGCACAGGCAGGCAACAGTGTGACTGGAAGGGAGGAGCATCTTGAACGGCATGCGTGCATGTGCCTCAACATGCAGGAGAAATTTCAGGGATGCGTGGGAGTAGGGGCCGGGAGAAAACCTACAAAAATCCAGGAATTACATATGGAAAAAAAAAAAGAATGTAGCAACTAAGTTTCAAAGTGAAGAAGTGCAAAATCATGCACTTAGGGCATTGAAACCCAGGGGTGGAGTACAAGATGGGGGAAGTAGTACTGAAGGCCACCAAACAGGAAAGAGGCCAGGGGTAATCATATCTGATGACCTAAAGATGGCCAAACAATGTGACAAGGCTGTGGGGAGAGCCAGTGAGATGCTAACGTGCATAGGGATGGGTATCACCAGCAGAAAGAGGGAGGTGGTGATACCAGTGTATAAATCATTGGTGAAACCTCACCTGGAGTACTGTGTCCAGTTCTGGAGACCACACCCCCAAAGTACATATACAGAGTAGAGGCGGTCCAGAGGATTTCAACAAAAATAGCGCAGAGTCTGCATCAGGGACCATACGAGGAGAGACTAAAAGATCTCAATATGTGCACCGTGAAGGAAAGGAAAAGGGGGGATATGACAGAGACTTTCACAAATACCTCATGGGTATAAATAAGGTAGAAGAGGGAAACATTTTTTCAGAAAAGAAGATGCTCAAGAACAGGGACATGCTATGAAGCTGGAGGAGGGGTAGATTCAGGGGAAACGTAAGGAAGTACTTCTTTACAGAAGAGTAGTGGATGCCTGGAACAGCCTTCCAGCAGAGCTGGTGGGGGTGAAAGCTGTGGCAGGATTCAAGAATGCATGGGATAGACATAAGTGAACCTTAGTCATTAGGGAAGGGAGGGCTAAGCCAGAGATCAAGTAGGGTCTATGGTATTACAGTAGGTAGGGAAAATGGGCAGATTGGGAGGGCCAAGCAGTCCTTATCTGCTGTCAAATTCTGTTTCTATGAATAGCACTACCAGGGGTTCGGTTAGTTTCGCAACCAATTCCTTGAGCACCCTTGGCTGCATCCCGTCTGGCCCTGGGGCTTTATCTACCTTTTGGGCTTTAAGCCCCTTCTGGACCCTTTTCCTGGTAAATACTGACTACCTCATTTCAGGAATGCTTCTGAAAGCTGCCTTGGTGCCATTTTCAGGCAGGTGAGCACAGTGAAGATAGAGCAGAAGCAATTGTTAAGGAAGGCTGCTTTTTTGTTCATCTTCCTCTACCTACCCTTCCCCACTCTTATAGCCTATCAAATTCCCTTCCCTGCTTCTTTTTTCCTTCATATATCTGAAGAATTGTTTTTTCCCCACCTTGCTACCCTCCACAGTATGCAGCTCCATGTCTGCCTTTGCAGTGGCAGAGCCAGGTTTGGGAGTATTTGGGAGCCGGGGGGAGGGGACATTCAGTCAACCATGGGCTCCACAATGGGCACTAAACATTGAACAAAGATGGTGGTGGGGCACCACTACTCACTCTGTGGCAGCCAGGAGCTGTGACCACCCCCAGCCCCCACTCGAGCTCCGCCGCTGTACCTTTGCCTCCCTGACTGTCCTCTTTGCTTCCCTAGCTTTATTTGGTACTCTCTCCATTCTTCCTCCCCTTGCGTTTCCTTGAAAGTCGTGAAAGCCTTTTTCTTTTTTTTGTAACTATAATATTTATTAAATTTTATAAGGTCTGCACATACAGTCAATATCAATAAAATATGGCAGTACACATTCTGTTGGGTCTATTTGTGTGCAGCATTATACAGGAAACACCAAAAACACTTGCTTGAATAGAGTTGAGGCTCTCCTCTTAAGTACAGCATGAGGGGGCCAGTAATAATCTATGTGTTCTCTAGTGGGGAATTCTGATATAACTTTTCAGTTACCTAAATTGTAACATCCAGGGTTGTGGTGGGAGAGGATAAGCTGGAATTTGTGAGGAGCGGTGTAAGAGGTTCAGCCAGTTAGTTTCGAAGCAGGACCCCTTGGCTAGGTCTGAAGGGGAACCCTGGGAACCTCCAAGTCATTTACCATTCTGGTAGCATAATAACAACTTGGAATGAAAATATTATTATTCCTATTTTTAAGAAAGGGAATAAAGAGGACCCTAAACACTATAGGCCTATAAGTTTGCTGGATACTTCCCAAAAAATATCCACTAAGGTTCTGAATAAGAGAATTTTGGATGGGATGTATAAAACAAATGAAACAGATGAAGCACAAGCAGGATTTATGCCAGGCCATTCTTCTATAGATCAGTGTTTTGTCTTGGTTCACCTAATGTAAAAACATGTCAGGATAAAACAACAAAACTTATTTAGTTTTTGTTGACCAGGTAAGTACACTAGACAATCCTGCCTATTTTCAGGCACGACCCGGGGGAGGGGGATACGGATGACTGTCAACTGACCTTGAACCAGATTAAGCTGTTGGTGGTATTTTTAATGAATGGGGGGAAATTTGGCCAGGGCACCGGGGAAAATTCCCCTACTCACCTGTATGGGACCCTTGTTGATGGACTTTCAGTCTGTTAAGTCAGCTGGTGTACCTGCAGGAGGATGCATCTCTGCTTCTGCAGGTCCAGCACAAGAGATGCAATCTGTTCATATTGAAGGAAACACTGATGATATATCGCCAGTTCTGGACACGAATGTCATATTGGAATTGGATGAGGCTGAACAAATTTTACAAGACAACCTACTTACCGAGAAGCAACCGCTAGCTGATCTTCTTTCTTCTGCTGAATTAAAATTTTGTCACCAAAAACATTTGCTTGAGGAAGAAAAGAAAAAACTTAAAAGGTTGAGTATGAGTTCTGAAATTACTAAAGGTAAGAAATTTCCATCGACAGACTCTGTAGAGCATTCCACTCATGGTGATGTGCCAATGATGAACATCTTAATTTTGGTGATGGAAATTGGTCACCCGACCATGCATTGGAACAAGCCAGCTGGATTCCTAATAATGCAGGAGGATGGTCGCCAGATCCTAACATCCCTTTGCCCGGTACTTCTTCGCCGGATCCTTGTCTGAACACTGACACTAAGTTTTAAAATGGTCACCATGAAGATTCCCTGGATTCAAATTTAATGGCCAACCCACTGAATGCTCAGCCTACCCTACCCTTTGATCTTTCTGAGAAACGCACAATTCCACCTTCCACGAACGACATTACAGACAGTCAAGTCATAACTGGAGCGGACGATATTCCCTAGAAACCGCCTGATGGGCCTAATGATCTATCTTCTGAGGAACCCAAACAAAAAACAAATTTTGCAAGCCTATTTCATTTATCACCAGTCAATGCAAAACAGCAACACGCTGTTCGGGTCAGGTATACAAGCGGCCTGGAGACACCCCTGGACAGAGCTTTCGTGGGTCAGTTCTTGATTAAACAGTCCCTTGGATTTTCTCCTTCTGTGGTATTTGCTTTTATCCACGCTCCAGGAGAACACAGTTTTGATATTAGTTTTTGGACTGCAGCATTGTTGGACACATTTTGGCAAACATATTCAACAGTAAAAGACTGAGATCTGGTCACATTTTTTTGTAGTGCCTTTAACTATCCCTACCCTGAAAACAGTCACTATCCTTTTTCGTAATGAGGGTGTTAATGTGAAAGATATTATTTACTGGTTGGAGCAAAAATGTGAGAATCTAGGACTCCCTGATCCTATAATTAACACTAAAGGGTTTTGAATGGGAGGGTGGCGTTTTAAAGTTCAATTAAGGATGTCTGATACTGGTATTTTACATCTGCCCAGTAATTTTTTTTTTAGGCAGGGATAGAGGTATTTTATTTTACCCTGGGATGCCAAGAACTTGCTTTAAATGTGGTTCACCATGTCATGTCAGCAGTGGATGCGATAAAATCTGTTGTTCTATGTGTGGTATATTAGGTCACTCAGGAGTACACTGTACTGCTATCCCGCTATGCAGTCTTTGTGTCACTGAGGGCCACACCTTTACTGAATGTTCCTGGGCTTCCCATAACACTTCCGATGCTGATTTTGCCAAACTTGACTTTTATGTCAATTCGGCGGTCCATAAATCCTCCAGGTCTAGACCTGAACATTGCTCTCCTCAGCAAACTCCCCCCCCCACCAGTTTCTGACATGACAATAGCTTTGCCTTTAGACCTCAAACCTATGGCTCCATCTCCTACCCCAGTAGTAGTACCCGACCTTCCTGTTGTTGAAATTATTAATGTCCCTGTTGCCCCAAATATGCCTCCTCCAGATCTCCAATCTTTTCACCTTGTGAAACAAGGCAGAGGCAAACAGTTGCTAAAATTACAGAGGTCTGAACCTTTACAGCTCCAGAACCAATGTGCCCTACACTGATGGGGTGACACAGAGATGGAAGATGTTTCTGATACAACATCTGTTTTAGAGGCTTCCTTTGGAATGGAAGACCCTGATCCTGTAAAACCTAAAGTCAAAAAGAAACAATGGGGTATCAGATCAAAAGCAAAAGAAATGTCTGTCCCCACTATTTGAATTTGTTGAATATCTGATTTGTCAATAGCCTCCTTGAATACGAACAGTATTAGAAATGGGTTGAGGCATAAAGCCACCTTTGCCATGTTTGAAACTTGTCACCTTGATGTTTTATTCTTGCAAGATACAAAAACTGATCCTATCTCAGAGGCTGCTGTAGCAAAAACTGATTGGAAATGGGGGATTAGTTATTGGTCCCTGGGTTCCGACTTATGGAGTGGTCTTGCTATTTGTGTTTTTCTCATACTGTCCAGGTTCTGAAACTTGTGGAGGTGCAACCTGGAAGAGTTTTTTTAATGGATGTGGTGCTTAATGATTAATTTTACAGATTAATAAATTGCTGTGCTCCTCAAACTAAAACAGGACGTGTTGCATTATGGAAAGAATGTCAACCTTTTTTATTTACGTCTAAAATTGTAATATTAGGTGGAGACTTCAATTGTGGGTGATTATGATCAGATGGGGTGGGAAAACGGAAAAAAAAATTTGTGACATAGTTGCTTTAAAATCTATTCTTAATCAATCAAATTTAAAAGACGTGCACCATTCCATTTTGCCTAGATTCCCCCCATACGTTTCACAAAGCTGTGTTGTCTTCACGTATTGATTATTTTTTTATTCCTGCTGGGGTACAGGTACAAGTCCAATCGTGCCTGATGATGGTCACAGCTACCTCTGATCACTGTTTGCTCAGTATTTCTCTGTCAGATGTGGCTGAGGCCTCTTATGGGAAAGTGTCCTGGCAACTGAATACTGACCTTTTTTATAAAGACCTCCAATAGACTATGCCTGATCTAGTAGATGCCAGGAAATCAGTTTTTTTGCCTTTATGATAACCATGTTTGTTGGTGGTTAGATTCTAAATGAGATTTTATCTCACATTTAAAAAATAGTTCTAGACTGCATCATTTGCACAGGCATAAGAGATATCAGGATTTAAACCATAAGTTACAAACCCTTCAGAGCCATAAGACCCCTTCACAGCAAATGAATCTACGAATCAAGGTTCTTAAAACGGAATTGACTAGAACTCAATGTAATAGATTTCAGTCCCTAGACACTGAACAAAAATTTGGGACTCAGGGAAAGTCCTATTTGATTAATTCCTATGAGAATTGTAATTTCAGGAGAAAACAGAAACATATTGACCGGCTTGAATTACCGGATGGTTCTTCTAGCCACACCAGAACAGAACTTATGTCAGAAATTGATTGATATATCTTACAGAAATTTGGGACTGCTTTTCAAATGTCCTGTACTGCCATGGACTGGCTTAAATCTTTACATTTGCCTCAAATTTCACAGCTGCATCAACAGCTTCTAGTACAGCCTGTATCTAAGCTAGAACTACACACTGTTATTTCTTCTTTATCTTTAAATACAGCTCCAGGGTATGATGGCTTGCCATCAGAGTTCTATAAATGGCTTTGGTCTTACTGCTCAGAGGAACTTGTTCAGGTTTATAATTGTCTGTTGAATATACACACTATTCCAGACACTATGAATGCTGGTACCTTTTTTTTATATATATAAAAAGGGAAATAAATCGAATTTAGATAATTGGAGACTACTTACACTGCTAAATGTAGATTTGAAAATTATTGCTAAACTTTTAAATAACTGATTAGTTAATGCACTTCAAGATGTTATTCATCCTTCTCAGACCTGTTCTGTTCCAGGACATAAAATTTCAGATACTTTGCTAACACTATGAGAATTGATTGATCACTGTTACACCTGTGATGTACTGGCTTTTGTGTTAAGTTTAGACCAGTCTCAAGCATTTGATAGGGTATCCCCCAAATTTTTGTGGTCATGTTTGTTGGAATATGGAATTCCTCATTTCTTTGTCTCCACCTTACAAAGGTATTATGCCTCTGTGACAGTTTGTCCTTTACTTCGTGGGTGTTTTGGGACCACTCACAAGATTTTGAGAGGGGTCCGTCAAGCATGTCCACTAAGACCCTTATTATATATTCTCACTTTAGGCCCATTACTTCGTGCAATATATTCTGATTCTAGGACTATGGGTATTCAACAATATCAACCCCCTCCTATTAAAGCCTGTGCATATGCAGATGAATTGGTAGTCACAGTATCCACTCAAAGTTCTGTTCTGTATGTTTTAGATCTTTGCAGCATCATACTGAAACATCTGGAGCAATACTCAACTTACACAAAAGTTTCTTCTTTGCAATTGCCCCTTTAGATAGCTCACTTACCTTTGGAGACCTCCCTGTTGTTTATTCCCCAAAAAAATCTTGGGTGTTTATTTTGGACCAGCAGATATGTCTTTATATAACTGGACATTAAAACATGAGTCAGCTGAACATCGTGTGCGACTCTTGAACTCATGGAAAATGCATAAATGTAAACGTGTTCATATGATTTGGTCTTGCCTTCTTTTTTTCTTTTTATATATTAGTCATGTTTTCCCTATCCCAAAATCCCTAGAAAGTAAGGTTTTTAGTTGTTTGGTTTTTTTTCTGCCTTATGGGATCGCGATTAAACCCTTTTAAGAGGGAAATTACTTATTGTACAAAGAAGGAGGGGGGATTGGGGGTGCCTAACTCTCTGGTGTTCTTTTTTAGCATTTTTTTTTACACCAGTTTTGTTCCGGTGCTATTAAATGGTTCTCAGCCTTGGTGTCAGTGGCTTTGTCATACTTTAAATGCCATTTTTTCAGTTTGGGGTACTACAACAGGATTGCCAAAAAGTTTAAAAACTTTTTCTTTTCCTCTATATCTGAAATATGGTTTGGATAAACTAAAAACCTGGACGATTCCTAAACAACATCTTTGTACTTTGTCCCATCAACAACTATATTTTTATATTTTAGATCTTTATTTTAGAATTGAACCCTTTCAAGATAGATCTTTGACAGATAAACAAAACATTTGCTGAATGATAAACGATTCTCAATTACCTAATAAAACATGGGATATAATTTGGCTCTGTGCACATGATGAATGTGAAAAATAATCTGAATCATAAAGAACTTAAAGAATGTATTTGTCCTAGACCTGGTTGCGAACATCTTTTAGAAACTATTCAACTCTTATTTTTCGAGTGTCCCTATGTAGTGGGTCTTTGGACTTTTATTAAGAATGCTTGTACTTGCTTACCTTTTCAGTTTTTAAATTATGATGTTTTTGCACTGGGACTGTTGACGAATCATTGGATGCTTTTACACTCAAGTAGTGTACTGGTTTTATTTGCATATATCAAATACTGGATTTGGCAAAGTAGATGTTGATATTCCATACAGAAAAATTACATCCCTCAATCAATACTGTTTTATTTTCTTTTAGATGATATGAAAAGTCACACTGACAGGGAATTCCTGAATTTGACCCCTGCTATTTATCAACAATATTGCAACATTTTCCTCAATTTTTATTGTTTTCGATACATCAAGGGTAGTTTTTTCCTTTTCTACCTTTTTCCCTTATTGTCTTAGTACAAAGAGTGGGTGAAGGGTGTTAGTGTTTCTGTTTTCCTCTTTTTCACTATATGTATATGCATTGTAATGTATTTCTTTTATTTGATTTTCCCCCTGTTCTTTTGGTGGGAGGGGGAGGGTTGAGTAGAGTCTGGGGCTACTGTATAATGAAATTCTTATTTATGTTCTTTTTATTTCATTTTTTTACAAACTTGTATGATGTAATACTATTTTGTATTTTTTTTTGGTTTCAACAAAACATTCCCCCTACTCTTTTGGTAAGGGGAAGGTGGGTTGGTGGAGGTTGGGGTTACTGTATGATGAAATACTTATTTATGTTCTTTTGATTTTCATTTTTTATGTTTGTATGATGTAATACAGTTTTGGTATTATTTGTTTTTCAATAACAATTATCCTGCTCATTTGGGTGTGGGGGGAGAGTTGGTAGTGGTTGGGGTTAATGTATGACAAAATACTTATTTATGTTCTTTTGATTTTTAAAAGTTTGTATGATGTTATACTGTTCTTGTATTATTTGTTTTTCAATAGAAAATTCCTCTGTTCTGCCAGCAGGGGTCTTGACTTCCTGGGAGCAGAATGGAGGAGCACTGTTCGGAGCCAGACAGAGGAGGAGGAGGAGGAGATGCTGATGTGGCAATGGAGGCTGGTGTACCTGCAGGTGAGCAATTCTCCCCGCCTGCAGGTCCAGCTTTGGAGAACAATCCTGTTTCATTGAATGAGGAGATTGAGGATATGCATACTGCTCAAGTACCCTTGCAGGAGATTTTTTCTGAAGACGATCTGGTGGCACAAATGTCAAAGCAGCAATGGATTTGGTTGCTGAATTTGCTGACATTGATGGAGGCAGCTCAAGGAACTAATCCAGAGGATCTGTCTGTGCCTAATGTGGAGCCTGCAGAGGTGGTGGTTGCCGGCAGTGGGACCAGTGGAGTGGAAGTGAGAAAGGTAGCTGCAGGTGATGCAGCAGCTGAAAGTTTTGACAAGCGGCCAACGCCCTTGGTCAGCAGTGCTGAGATAGCAGTTCATAAAGGAAAATACTGCTGGTAGTAGCGGAAAAATACCATGAGTACAAATCAAGATGTTTTTACAGCCTAACAGTCTTCAGAGGTTAAAGTTGGTAAAATGAGCAAATCTGTGATAATGCTGAAACAAGGTGATTCAGCTAGGAAAGTGGGTGTGGGGGACACAATTGCAACAGCAGAAGAAGGCAAGAAGACTTTGTCTAAAAACATTTTGGGCAGTGAAATGCTGGGTACAGATGCAGGAAAGCTGGCGGAAGGAGGGAAAGGGGTTGAAATAAATAAAGATTCAACACAGAAGGATGTATGTGGGATAACTGAACAGTGTGTGGGTCATTTGCATCAGCAGCATAGTGCGCTACTGCCAGATTATGATCAGAATGTTTTGGTGACTGGGTTAACTGTGGAAGAGGCACTAAGCAAGCAGGTTGGGTCAGGCAGTCTAAAGACCAATGGTAGGCCTCCCCAGAGAGAGAGATTGCAGGGTGCAGCAAGTGATGCCCTGGAGGTACCTCCTCCCTGGAACTAAATGTCTCCCCTCAGATGCATGCCCAATGTCTAAACAAATTGGCTCAAGCTGTAAGATCCATGGATGGCAATGCTCAATGCATGGAGGAAGGAACGGCTGGCAGTAACCCCCCTCCCTAGCCTCAAATCTCACTCACCCACACAGAGGATAACATAAATGAGACACAAACTGCTCCTGCCGTTCCACAAGCCCATATTGGTGAAAAGGGCCACCTGAGACATGGGCTCCTTGGTACTGGAAGGTCTGAATCAGGACCACAAGGCCCCAAACCTGGGACATTTGCCAGGTTATTCCATGCACCCCCTGAACAGGCGAAATGGAAAAATGCAGTTTGCATCAAGTATAGGGGAGGCCTGAAGGTGTACCCTGACAGGATACACATTGGGAAAATACTGATTAAAGAAAGTATGGGGTTCTCAGAGCATGACATTTATGTGCTTATACATACATTAGGTGACCCCATCTTCGATGTTAGCTTCAAAACAGCCGAGGGCTTGGAGTGATTCTGTCAGAGATATCAGGGCCTGAAACAAACACCTGAATAGAAACTTTTTGTGGTCTTTCCCCTTTCCAGACCAATATTTCGTACAATAACAGTTCTTTTTAAAAATGAGGGAGTTGTGATAGGAGACATTTTATATTGGCTGAAAACTAAATGCTCGGTGTTGGGGCTCCCGGACCCAATTATTGATTCAGAAAACATATGGAAAGGTGGTAGGCAGATTAAAGTGAGATTACCACAGATGAATGGAGCAATACAGCACTTCCCCAGTTGCTTCTATATAGGGCGGGATTGGGGTTTTATATTCTATGCAGGCCAGCCCAGATCTGTTTTCATTGTGGGGCCTACTCCCATCTAAATAGTACCTGTGACCAACTAAAATGCTCATTATGTAATGGTATTGGGCATGTAGCCATCAATTGCCCTTCGCCATTACACTGCAACCTCTGTAATGAAAAGGCACACTCCTTTTGGAACTGCCCTTGGGCGTTTCATAATGGCCCTGAAACTATGGAAAATGAGAAAGATATTGAAGAGACGCCTCAGGAAGATCAGCAGTCTGCTACACATAGAGGCCAATGTTCTGGCTCTCCCATGGATGGAGCAGATCTCTTAGTGAGTTCACCAGTTCAGAATCAGGAGGCACCTCCGCACTTAGTAAAGGAGGTTCACGAGGAAAAAGACAGTGAAGTATTGGACTCTCAAACATTGGATGAACCCAAGGTGGTACGGAGAAATACCCCTTCCTACAATCTAAGGCAAGCTCTGGCCTCAGAAACATTTTTACTGCTCCCGCTTACTGAGCAATGGGAGCAGCAAAAGTCCAGAAGGATTACAAGAGCCAGATGAGGAAAAATTATGGGTTACAAGGAGGGAGTCAGGATTTCCTACTGCAAACCAGTAATAGATTTTCCTCCTTGACAAAAAGGAAACAATGGGCGGATGAGGAGGATGAATCAGATACCTCTTCCATGGCCTCATCCCTCCCGAATTTGACCATGGATAATGAAAGAACTTCTGGAGAGTCGAAAACTTTAAAAAAGAAGAAAAAAAAAAAGAAAATGAAAGGATTGAACAGCAAGTTGCCTGGGAAACGAGATGATGGTGTTTCGTTCTCAGATGTCATGTGACTTAGATGATGCCTGGGACTCTAGTTGTGGGGTTGCTTAACAACAATAGTATTAAAAATCCCCAGAGAAGACATACAACCTTCTATTTGTTGAGGGAATTAAGGATGGATATTGCTTTCCTACAGGATATGAGACTACACACACTTAGAGCTTGGTAGTATAGCACAGTGGTTTAAGGCTCTGAGCTGCAAATCTGGTGATATCCAACAGACCAGACCTGGGTTTGAATCCCACAGCTTCCACTTGCATACTGTGTGACCCTGAGCAAGTCACTTAACTTCCCTGTGCTCCCAGGTCGCTCCTGTAAAAAAGCTTTCAGCTTAGTGTGCTACTCCTGGTTAAACAATTAAAAAAAAAACACACTTAGAGAACAATTCTTAGCCAAACAAGAATGGCACAGTGGTCCGGCAGGAGACATGCTCGGGGCTGGGCATTTTGATCTCAGGTAAGGGGGCAATAATATCCAGACTCATGGATCTTTTACCAGGCCGTGTTTTGCTGCTTGCTGTGAGATTCAAGGGTCATGCAGGAGGAACTAAGACAGGCAAGGCAGATTGGGTGGGTTTAGTCCAATACTGAAGGGAGGAAAAAGGGGAGACGAGGGCGGGTGATTTAAGCCAACAGTGGTGAGGAGAGGGTCAGAAGAAGGGAAGCAGAGACAAAGGGGCCCAGGCCAGGAAAAACGATTGCCGGGGAAACCAGGTCAGGAGACAAAAGACAAATGGAAGGAGGAGATAGGGACTTGTGAGGGGAGGCGAAGAAGTGTCAAAAGTCATGGAGTGGAAAGGAGAGAACAGGTTACTATGAAGAGAGAGGGAGCGGACATTTGTGAACGGTCTTCAGAAAACAGCTGTGCACTGCTAGAGAGGAAGAAGGTGGAGGAGGGAAATGATGAAATTAGAGGAATAATTGATAAATGCCTGGACCAAACTGGAGCAGGAGGAAGTTCTGCTGGGAGAATTGCAGCAGGGGTAAAAGAGGGAAATAATGTACAGGAGGAAGAAGAGGAGCTGGAAATGAGAGAGGGAGATGAATGGAAGCAAGCAGGGAGTAAGAGGGTGGAATCTTAGTGCTGGGGGACTCAATACTAAGAGGAGTTAGGTGGGGTAGCAAGGGGAGAGGCATAGTCGCATTTGGGTGGAGGCCATGCCAGGAATGACAGCGAGAAAGGGTGGGACAGTCTGTTCTGAAATATGCTAGAAGGGTAGGGACAAGCCTCATTTAATTATACATCTTGGGACAAATGACCTGGCTGACAAGACAGTAGATATAGTTCAGAGGAGGTTTGAGGAACTAGCACAATTATGTGAGGGGCAGGAAGATCAGTAACTTTTTCCGAGATACTTCCGTGCCAAAGGCAAAGCACAACAAGAAAGTTGAGAATAGAGGAATTTAATGGATGGCTAAGAACCTGGTGTTGTGCTAAAGGGTATGGGCTGTTGGTGGGGTGGGAGGGACCTGGGAGGATAGTAGTCTCTATGCCAAGGACAGACTACACTTGAGTGAGGAGGAAAGAAAGTGTTGAAACAGAGGATGGAAGAGTATATAGAGAAGTTGGGAATTTAAACTAGGAGTGGGGGTGGCAGTTGGGAAGAGATATGCAGAGACGCAGGTTGGGAAATCATATGAGCTTACCCCATAACAGTGACAAAGGACAAATGGCAAGTACTATTGGTGATGCTAGGAAAGGAGGGCAGGATGGGAAGGGGAAAAGGGTGGAAGGTGGTTATCCTTAATGCTAGGAGCCTTGGGAGGAAAACTGCAGAGTTACAGGTTCTCATGGCAGAGGGAGAGGTGGACATTGCAGCCATCACGGAAACATGGGCCGCCCAATATAATGACTGGGACCTGTCTGTACCAGGGTACAGGTTATTTCGTAGGGACAGGGTGATTGGGAATGGAGGGGGGGGTGGCACTATATGTGAAGGAAGGACTGAAGAGTGTGTAAGGGAGGAAGGGGAGGAGGGTAGTACGGAGTTACTTTGGGTACAAATCCAGGATTCCAAGAATAGGATTCTTAGAATAGGAGTGGTGTACAGGCCACCATCTCAGACGGAGGAGTTAGACAGGGAACTAGCGGGACAGATCAGGAGGACCTTCGAGAAGGGTAGTGTGGTGATTGTGGTGGACTTCATCATGCCAGGAGTGGACTGGAGCACCCCAACAACCAGGAACAGAAGGGAGCAGGTACTGTTGGATGCCTTCCAGGACAGCTTCCTGCTGCAAATGGTCAGTGAACCAACCAGGTTAGGGAATACCCTTGACCTTGTGCTGGCAAATGGGGACTTTGTGAGAGAACTTACAGTGGAGGAACCGCTGTCAGGGAGTGACCACCACTCAGTATGGCTCACATCGGATATGGGCAAGGAAGGAGTGGAATCTGGCACAAGAGTGCTGGACTTTAGGAGGGCCGACTTTGGGAGGATGGGGGAAGTGGTAAAAGGATACCTGGCCAGAATTCAATCTAGTATGGATACTAACCAGAGGTGGGAGCTCATAAAGCTGGGGCTAGTGGAGGCAACCAAAACCTGCTGCAAAGCCCAGAGCAAGAAGGCTAGGGCTAAGAAACCGAGCTGGTTGAGTAAGGAGGTCATGGAAAAGGTAAGGAGGAAAAGAGCTACCTTTAGGAAGTACAAGAAAACAGGGAGGGGGAGGACAGAGAGGAGTACTTGACAGAATCGAAGGAGGTGACAAGGGTAGTATGGGGAGCCAAAGCATCTGCGGAACTCAGGCTGGCACAAGGTATTAAGAAGGGAAGGACTTCTTTAAGTACATCAGGAGAAAAGGAGCTGTAAGGACCACATAGTAAGGATTAGGAAGGAGGGGTTGGGTGGGAAGCAGGTGTATGACGGAAGCACTAAATGAGTACTTCTGCTCAGTATTTACTAAAGAGAAGAGGGGGTGACACCCAAGGTGGGAGAAATGGCAGAAGCGGGGGAAGTGGTGACAGATGGGGAAACCATGGAGGGCAGAGTTCGAGAGGTTTGAAGGCACTGAGGGTGGACAAGGCGCCAGGCCCAGATGGCATCCACCCCAGGGTACTGAAGGAGCTGGCAGAGGTCTTGCAGGACCTTGGAGACTGTTTAATGCCTCACTACATTCGGGGTGTGTACCTCAGGACTGGAGGATGGCTCATGTGGTGCCCCTCCACAAGAGTGGCCCCAAGGATGAACCGGGAAACTACAGACCAGTGAGCCTCACATCCATCGTGGGTAAGCTAATGGAGACTATCCTGAAGGAGAGGCTGGTGGTCCTCCTAGAGGCCAAAGGACTACAGGACAGCAGACAGCATGGTTTCATATGTGGCAGATCCTGCCAAACCAACCTGGTCGAGTTCTATGACTGGGTAACTAGGCAACTGGACAGGGGCCATGCAGTGGATGTCCTGTATCTGGACTTCAGTAAGGCATTCGACTCAGTGCCACATGGAAGGCTGGGAAGGAAGTTAATAGGCACAGGGGCAGGTGCAAAGCTGGTGAGATGGGTAGAAAACTGGCTGCAGGAAGGCAACAAAGGGTGGTGGTGGGTGGGGAGCTCTCACACCCAAGGGCAGTGACAAGCGGTGTCCCACAGGGGTCAGTGTTGGGACCAGTGTTGTTTGGGATATTCATTGCAGACATATCATGGGACATCAAGAGCAAGATCAGTCTGTTTGCTGATGATACTAAGGTTGCACGGTGGTGGATGACCTAGGGGATGGCAGGGTTGCAGGATGATCTGGCAAAGTTTGAAACCTGGTCAGACACCTGGCAACTGGGCTTTAATGCCAAAAAGTGCAAGGTGCTGCATTTTGGGATGAAGAACCCAAGGAGGAGTTACCAGCTAGGGGAGTGCAGCTAGCCCAGACAGAGGAGGAGAAGGATCTGGGTGTGCTCATTACAGAGTCAATGAACAACTCGGCACAATGTAGGAAGGCAGCTGCAAGGCCAACAAAATGCTGGGTTGTATTGCAAGGGTATATCTCGAGGAGGAGGAGGTGATTCTGCCACCGATAGGTCATTAGTTAGACCACACCTGGAGTACTGCATGCAGTACTGGCGTCCCATATCTGAAGAGGGACATTAAGTTACTGGAGGGGTGCAGTAGGGTGACAAAGATGATCAAGGGCTGGGGCACTTATCATATGAGAGGAGGTTGAAGGAGTTGAACATGTACTCATTGGAGGAGAGGAGAGACAGGGGTGACATGATTGAAACCTTTAAATACATGAAAGGAATAAACAAGACAGGTACAGAGGGGCTGTTCAGAGTAAGGGAGGGGAGGGTCACCAGGGGCCATGATATGAGACTGGAGAAAGGAAGGTTCAGGAGGGAGATGAGGAGACACTTTTTTACAGAGAGGGTGGTGGCTGGGTGGAATGCGTTACCTGCAGAAGTGGTATGCAGTAGAACAGTGGACTGCTTCAAACGAGGATGGGACAGGACACGGAGGAGGGTTAATGAAGGGGAAGGGTGGAAGGAAGGGGCAGCTGCAAAATAAGGGGTGCTAGCTGCACATTCGAGCAGACTTGATAGACCTCTAGGCCTTTATCTGCTGGCACATTTCGTATGTTCGTTGTTCGTATGTTCGTATGACCTTAGACTTGTGAACCTGTATAACCCACAGACAAAATATCAATGAATTGAGGTGTTTAAAAAGCTTCAGCCTTATTTGCATATGACCAAATCTGTGTTTTTTTTTTTTGGGGTTAACTGCATTTTGCCTTTACAGGATAAGAAAGGATTTATTAATAAATTATATAATGACTCATTTTCTGAATAGGATGTATAAATGTGCCAACTTGATTGACTGTGCTGGTAAAAAATCTACTAGTCCAGCACATACCTTTTATAAAGGAAGATTATCTTCTAGGATCGACATGATATTTGTTTCACAATGGATGCCTGTGGCTGCATGCGAGACTCTCTCCATTCAGACCTCCGATCATGTGCTACTTCGGGTACATTTAGGCATCCCTGGCAACAAGCCAGTGCCAAGTACAGTTTGGAGGTTTAATGTATCCTTCTTAGAGGATCCAGACTTTCTAGCAGCATTACAGGAGGAAATTTTGGCCCGTCTTTCAGTCTTTGATCTATATAACAACCCCTTGATATGGTGGCAGAATACTAAAAGGGACATAGGTTTATTCTGTAGCAGATGGGCTAAACAAGTGGCCACTTCTAAATATCTAAATTATCTTAAACTCAGGCATAGGTTGTAGATTTTATTGTCCCAGATGGTGGATACGGGGGAGGACTTATCTAAACAAATAACATTGGTTAAAGCAGACATGATAAACTTTCAGTATGACAGAGCCCACATGTTGTTTTTTGAACAGAAGTTTGGCACCCAGGGGAAAGCAAGTCAGCTGACCCCATATGATAGTTGTCATCAGTGAGTGGAAGCCCGGTTCATGACGGAATTGTGGACAGAGGCAGGGGGCATCATGAAGGATGGGGCTGAAATGCTACAGGTAGTGAAGACACATCTGAGACAGGTCTTTGGACAGTCTGAGGCTTGTTCAGACTCCCTAACGGATTTCTTACAGCATCTTGTCCTCCCTAAGATCCCACGGAGGAAGGAAAATTTCTTACTACACCAATCATGAAGGCTGACCTGCTTAGTGCAATTGCAGCAGCTAAGTAAATTACTTCCCCTGGACCTGATGGACTGCTGGGAGAGTTTTATAAAAAAAATGGTGGCACTATTGGGTAATCATTTATTAATAGGTTTGGATGAGATATTGCGGGGTCAGCTCCCCTTACCACAAGCATTAGCCAACAGCCTCTTGATTTTTTTGTATAAAAAAGGAGATAGGGCCAATATATTGAACTGGAGGACAATTAGTTTACTGAATGTAGATGGGGAGTTATTATGTAAAATGTTATGTACCAGATTGGCGAATGTGGCCAAATATGTTGTTTCTTGAGCCCAAACATGTGATATTCCTCACAGGTCAATGGTAGATAACTTGAGGTTACTCAGAGAGCTGTTCAGCCAACAGGGTACTCAGGGGATTCTCCTAACTTTGGATCAATCGCAAGCATTTGATGCAGTTCCCGCATGATTATTTGTTTGCAGTCCTAACGAAGTATGATATATCTGAGGGGTTTGTGAGATGGGTGGAACTTTTGTATAAACATGCGTCTTCCACTCCAGTGGTAAATGGTAGGAGAGGGAGACATATACCAATCCTAAAAGGATTACGGCAGGGGTATCCCTTGAGCCCCTGTTGTACGTACTAACTATAGATCTCCTTTTGAGAAGATTAGAAGCAGATAGAGACATAAGGCACATTAGGGGGTCACCACGTTGATAGTTCCCAGTGGTTCTGGCTTTTGCCGGTGATGTGACACTTCTGGTGGCAGACAGAGATTCAGGAGAGAAAGCCCTGGGAATTGTAGAGGAATTTTCAAAGGCATCAGGGTCCAGAATTAGCAATGATAAATGTGGGGGAATGGTACTAGATGAGGGAAAGGACTTAAGTTCCGATACAATAGGTGATATTCAATTATCAGACCCTCTGATAAACATTTTGGGAGTTCTTTTTGGAAACAAGGATTTGGCCACCCTAAATAGGGAAGCATGTTTTGAGAAAGCAGAGGAGAAATTGAACTGCTGGAAATCTTTCTCTATGTCCAGGAAAAAAAGAGTCTTTTTGTTTAAAATCTTTATCATTCCCCCTTTTTTTAACTACGAGTAGCATATTCCCCTTCCCGTTAAGTTAGAAACTAAGATCTATAGTATAGCCTTTAGATTGTTATGGGGCAGTAGATTAAATCCCGTTAGGTGACAGATAGTGTATAGGCCTATTCAGGAGGGGGGGCTGGACATGTTGTAGCCAGTCATTTTCTTTTTCACCACGTATGTGCATGCTAATATTTTACCGTTGCTAACTGGTAGCACCCTGCCATGGGTGGAATTTTTTAGAGACAGATGTGATCTGTTTTTTCACAAATGGATGACTCAATCATGGGGCCCCTGTAGAACTCCCTTGGTGGGAGAAGCTGTGTATCTTAAGGAAGTTTTTAAGAAATTGAAGGGATGGAATCTGACAGTACAGGATATGAGGTATACTGTAAGGAAGGTTGCCTATAAAAATATTGTGGGGAAAAGGTAGATAGGGTTCCTTGTTTTGCTCTTCCATGCAATATTTCAACTACAGATATAGTATCTCAGCTGACAGAAGTGTGAGTCCCTCCAAAACTGTGGGACACACTGTGGATGTGTTGCCACTACCGACTTAATTTCAGGGGGAACCATCACCACAAGGCAGTAGTGAACAGGGTATGTTTAAGAGTAGGTTGTGTGAATCAGATCGAAACAATGAGACATTTGTATTTTGAGTGCTCATACGTTGATGGACTATGGGATTTGCTGGCAACAAACTGAGGTTTACCACAAATGCGACATATGGATTATGATATTTTAATATATGGGGAAATTGGAGGAGGGTGGAAAAAATTTCATAAGGGAATGCTGCGAGTAGTTCTAGCAACCCTAAAATGGGTCATATGGCAAATTAGGTGTCAATATGTATTGCAGCAGAAAAATATTGATGAGGCAGGGTTAATTGGTCGAATAAATACAGAAGCGAAAGGTATTTAAAAAAAAGGAATGGTTGACATTTTCACTGCAGATGAATGAGGTTTGGTGGAGGGACTGGCCTGCAGCTGTGGCATCCTAAACTATATAAGGCTCTAGGGACTGGTGCTAGGAAGGCTTATGTTTGTTCCTCGGTTTTCCTGGAATAACTGGGGAAGAAATAGAATGTTTTAGTAACACAAGCATGTTTCCTTTGTTCTGAGTTAATATGTAGATATTAATCTAAATTTTCTTACGTATTACTGTCTGGGATGGGGTTTTCAGAGGTGTACTGTGATATGAAGTTTCTGTTTGATTTAGGAAGGTCTGGGTTGTATGTTTACAGCATGACTATTAGAACAGCTGTGTTTTTTTAATTTGGTTTTTCGCTTTTTTTTCTTTTATGATGGTATTACTTTTGATTTAATTATGATGGGTAACCCTTTGATATGAAGTTCTTTTGTATGTTTTGATATTTTCTGTTTCATTGATTGATGCATTACTCTTCTTGTATACATGTATTTTATAGTTATGAATACAAAATTCCCCTACTGGACTGTAGAGGACTCTCTGGCTGTTGGAGGATGGTCGGTTCAGTCTCTGTGTAGACTGTGATGGAGAAGGACATGAGTATGGCTGAGGAGTTGGTCTCCCTCCCAGCTGTGGAATCCGCGGACACCGAGTAGTTCTTCGAAGCAGCAGGACTCCTAGAGCAAGAATTAAGAACTACTAAGGAAGATGCTATCCAGCAAACTTGGGATAAATTATTGACTTCAGAATCAGTAAAAGGTTTGAAAATACAAACTGTAGAAACCATTACAGCTATGTTAAAATCAGAAGAGGGGAGATTCATAAAAAGGAAAAAAGATTTATGTGCAGCACTGGAAGAAGTACAGACTACAGTAGTGGAGAGCGAGCATCACAGCAGTCAGGCTGCAGCTGGTGGGAGTGGCCTAGAAACAGCAACAGGGAAACAAGGGAGTGCAGAGTCTGACGTGGCACCAGTTAGCCCAAAAATCATTTTTCAAACAGACTCTGAAAACCAAGAGATGGCTACAGTTTTCTCCTTTTCTGCACGGGTAGAAAAACCCGAGGAGCAAGTAATAAAAAAAAGCAGTACTTTCCAAAATGTCCTGGGTGGATCAAATGGACACTGAAAATGAGCCTTGGTCAGTGGAGCACTCCTTGCAAGCCATGGGACGGGCCCGCTCCCCAACATCAGGGCAATAGATTTCAGGTTTTGCAACAATTTGGATACCAGGGTTAAGCTTGCATAATTCTTTTTTTTTTTTGAAATTTCTGTTTCTACTCCCTCCTGCCCTCACAGAGCCGTTCCTTCTGGAGCACCCATGAAGCCCTGCCCCTGCCAGCACCCTTCCTACTCACTTCAGGTCCTTCATCAAACCGGAATACCCCCGGATGGGTCAAGAGTCTCGAAATCTTGGGATCTTGTTCAGGTCCTGGGTTGTGGATGGGCGCTGGCACATTAGGACCCCGGCTCGGTGCTCCTCCATCCAGGCTCTGTGGGGGATCCATTTTTCCATTTTTCTCTCCCCGCTGCATGCCTATGCGTCCAGGCATCCGCTGGCATCAGCAGCATACCCCCCCACTCCTCCCACGAAGGAGCAGCCTCTGGGGCTGATAGGCTGCCGGCCTAAGCTAGCAACCAATCGAGCCCCTTGAGACCCGGCTTGCCGTCGCTCTCCCAGTCTCCACCAGGGAGTGGCTCGCCCGGTTATGAGGAATCCCCACTCCCCAGAGAAGGCGAGCTGTCCTCTCGGACATCCAGCCTGTCTCCCCGGCCGACCCCGACGATCCGAGCTCTCCTCCCGAACCGGAGTACGTAGCGGGCGCGAGGTGTGGCGTCCAGCGCTCAACCCTTAGCGCCACCGCCGCAAGCTTGCATAATTCTACTACAAATATTATAGAGCTGCCCCACCCCTATGTAAGCAGTCAATGACTCAGAAAGAGAGCCGCAAAATAAAGACACAGATACGCTTGCGGTTCCACAAGAATTATTACTTATACAAAACCCGACTTTAACATTCACAGATTTGGAACATTTACAAAAGGACACAAGGCAAACAGAATCTGGGCCTGAAGATGCACAAAGTGAGACTACAGAACTCTCAGACACAAATGACAATGCATCTGAACATATGGGGTCAAAGTCTGGCTAGCCAGGGGATAAACAGCACTCACGACCTTATGCCTCCTTTCATTCAACAGCCGGTTTATCCAGTCAAAAGGCATAATGCTGTCAGGCTGGTCTATAAAGGGAATCTGGAGGTATTCCCAGATAAGGGATACATGGGGCGTAAATTACTGAAAGAAAGTTTAAAGTTTCATGCTTCTGTACTGTATGCATTAATCCATGTGTCAGGAAAGTGTTCTTTTGATGTGAGTTTTAAACTTAACAGCAGATTAGAACAATGTTGTGTAAGGTACAACAAAAGTTAAAAACTCCTCATTATGGTTACCATTCGAGATCACCCCCCCTCACTTGGCCTGCACAAAAAAACTGTTACAGTTTTATTCCGCAATGAGGGGGTGAGTGTTGCAAATCTTTTATTTTGGCTCAAACAAAGGTGTACAGTGTTGGGACACCCGGAGGCCATCTTTGATGCCGGGAGTATATGGACTGGGGGTTGGAGGGAGAGAGTTATACTGCATACTTCAGATGGGGAGCTGCAGCATCTCCTAAACTCCTTCTTTTTGAGGGGTGATGGGGGTGCTACTGTATTCAGGGCAGCCAAGAACTTTCTATAAATGCGGCTCCCCCGCTCATATTAGTAACGCCTGTGACAAGTTGCAATGTACACTATGTGGGAATCTTGGGCATACAAACAGTCAATGCAGAAATGAAGCAGTGTGCAATTTATGTGGGGGGGAAGGGGCACTCCTACGTGAAATGCTCACAAGCAGCACATCACATAATACAGCAGGGCCTGTAGATTTGGAAGAGCAACGTCTTTTGATTGCTATGGCACAGAAAGAACCTGCTAAATTGGGTGCTTCTAGATGTATTAGTAATCTAAACCCAGCACCTATTGTAGATTTTGTCTCCACAGAGGCCCTCATGGATACTACCCCCCCACCTGCTGAGCAATTAGCTGAGGAGGTGGTAGGCTCTAAGGATTTGCCTGTCCCTGAAAGGGAACCACAGAAAATTAGACTGATATAATAGAGGTTATGACAGACATACCTATCTCAGATACTGCTATTATGACCCCACCACCTCCCCCCTCCCAGGGGAGACACCAAAAGAAAATGGTAACCAGGAGAAAGCAGGCCTGGATGCAATCAACACCTAAAGTGCCAAAGATCTCCATAACACCCACTTCAAATAGGTACCAA
Source organism: Neoceratodus forsteri (assembly GCA_016271365.2). Classification (NCBI taxonomy): domain Eukaryota; kingdom Metazoa; phylum Chordata; order Ceratodontiformes; family Ceratodontidae; genus Neoceratodus; species Neoceratodus forsteri. The sequence continues at coordinate 1,081,507,335 of CM057449.1, forward strand.
GCCTTGGCTGGTTCCATTGAATGTTCTGGTAATGAGTCTGAGAGCTCCTTTGGGGAACTGAACTGAACTGAAGGTCTTTCTGATTCAGACTCCAGTGACATAGGGGTTAAAAAGGAAAATGCACCGCAAGGGCTTTCCAAGGTAACAAGAAAAAGCTAGGGACATAAGCGAAAAATAAGAAAACAAAGCCCCCATGATAAGTTGACCTTCCCTTTTGTTTCTACATGCAACAGCAGTTGAAGCTGCTTTCTGTTAATGTCAATAGCATTAAAAATGGAATCAAGACAGGGGGAGCTTTTTCACATCTCAGAAGAAATAAAGTAGACATTATTTTTTGCAGGATACCAGACTGCATAAATCTCAAGAAATTTCAAAAATGACAAAAGAGTGGTATTCAGGTGTATCGTATTGGTCACTGGGGCTAGAAGCCTGTTCTGGAGTGGAGATTCTTCTCTCCATTCCAGTTCAGTGTTTAAAAATCTTGGACTTAGTACCAGGTAGGGTTCTGCTTCTAGATATGAAGTATAATGGAACCTATTATAGATTTAACACATATGCCCCTCAGAAAAAATCAGATAGGGTTTCTATTTTTAGTCAGATCCGCCCATATCTATTTTCATCTCAAAATGTAATTGTGTGTGTGTGTGGGGGGATTTTAATTGTGGACTATCCAAAAAAGATAGAGGTAATGCAATTACCACGTAGAAAATATTTTGTGACATGTCATTTCTACAGAATACAATCCAAATGGCATCCCTAGTGGATGTTTATTACAAAAAAACATTCAGGACTGATCTGACTTTTCAGAAGGGGAACCTCACCAGGAGGACTGACTTCTTTTTTCTTAGTAAAAATCTTTTAATCCATATAGCAAAAATGGAAGCAGTGGAGTACTCTGATCACAAAGAGCTCTATGTGACAATAGGGCCTCCTTCAGATAGAGAAGGTCCAGGTGTCTGGCGTTTTAACTCGTCACTGTTGCAAATAGAATATATAAAGCAACAAATTTTGTACACAGTAATTGATAAGAAATCCCTTTGGGGAATACATGATAATCCTTCTTTATGGTGGGAACATTTAAAATTAGATTTGTGACAATTATTGATTTCTCTTAGTAAAATTAACAGAGATTCAGAACGAGTACAGTATCAAAGGAATAGGCAGCAGCTGCAACATTTAGTGAGTTTAGCACGGCATACAAAGCATGACTATGCACAACAAATCAAAGCTATTCAGCAAAAAAAGAAGGACTTTCATAACAAGCAAACTACTTCTTTAACCATGCAGCAGAAATTTGGGACCCAAGGGAAATTAAATACTATGGGCGGGATAGTCAGACTACGCCAAAAAGATGCACAATAGCAGGAGAGGGCGCAAGTGCAGTGTGCCACTGTGCAACACGCATGATATTCAAACAAAGCGCAGGCCAAGGTGCACTTGCGCAACACAGCCGAATATCGCACCAACTGCGCCATGGCGCAACCAGGGATGCGCAGTGGAGAAGGGCCGATGGGCAGTAGCACAACCAGTGATGCGCAGGGACAGGGACAGGATGCAGGGGTGCACCACCCATGGAAGCCATGGGCGGAGGAGCACGCAGCAGGCCAGACAGACCCACCCCCTCCCAGGCACCCCATGAACTGCACAGCCAGAGGTGAGCGGGATGGACCACCAGCCTATGAACACCAGCACCGGATGAACAACCGGGGTACGGTGCCCCAGCACATCCCCCTGGCAAGCAGTGACCGCAACACAAGGAGGGCCGGCCCCTCAGTGCCACCCCACCCCACCAATGCAGAGCACACCCTGTACAGCGATCCCCAGACACCTGGCCCAGAAGCAGCGCCCAACAGTGCATGGCACCGAATGCATGCCACCACCACCACCGTGACAATGCAACCCTGTGCACCATGGAGCCATGCATAGCAGCCCCACTGTGATCACTCCGCAGCAGGTGACACCAGCCACTGACACAACAACTGCATACACAATGCCACCCTGCATGGCTCCCCCGTGGCACAGCAGAGAGGTCGACCCTGCATCAGTACCCGAGGGACCCCGCATGCAACAAGGCCTGCCCTGGACACCACCACCAGCAGGACAGCACCCTGCACACCCACCCATGCACACACCCTGTCCCAGCACTGGCCCCAACAGACAGCACAGCCGCCCACTGTGGTGCATGGAGGCATGCGCCACACAGGATGTGACACAGGGCACAGACAAACCCCCACCCTGTCCCAAGGGTACCCCGACACAGGGCCACAAAAGCGGGGCAACAGATGCCACTGGTGTGTGTCCACTGCTGCCATGTACCCATGGCCTGCACCCCACCATGGCACAGGTGAACTAGCCATCTGGCACATGCACCATCAAGCCATCCACCGCCAGCATGCGGCCAGAGCACAAGTGACAGACAGTAGAACACAGACACTGCAACAGACACCAGCGACAGCATGGAGGGGGGGACAACAACAGCATAGTCCACAGTGTCACCCGAGGCAGACGTGCAACAAACTGGTGACAGGACGCAAGACGCCATGTTGCCGTGCCCAGAGGATGGCTGGCATGGTCAGCCACCAATGACATGCCAGCAGACCATGCATACCACAGACATGCAAGGGGCCCAGCTGCACGGGCCGTGGACAGACTGACAGGGGCATCAGGGACACAGCGCATGCACCAGGGACCACTGCACACAGGCATCCAGTGCACAGGGAACAACACACATACCACAGACAAGGACTGTGTCCCCCACCCACACCATTAGTGGAGCCCTGCTGGACACACACATACCCAGGCCAGCACCACCCCTGATGCCATGCACACCACTGCAGCAAAGCACCATACGCCCGCTGCAAATCAGAGACCACCACAGTTGTCATATCAAACAAGAATATATTGCATAGGTAAACTGTACAAACAACAAAACAAACAAAACTATGTACAAAGTGGGGGTGGTAAGGGCCACAAACCAGGTGGCGGTGGGCATGGGGCAAGGGGGTATATCAGGGAGTGGGACAAAGGGGTGTGAGAGACAGTCCAGCGAGGGAATGCACATCACATCGCCGCGAAAACCCTGCACAGCAGCCCCTCTCTTCATTCCAGTCCCTGTGGCACGCCTGTGCCTCCCGTCACGGCGCTCCATTCCTGGAGCAGTTCCAGAGTAACCGGGTCACCTGTAGTAGCTCCTGTATGTGCTGCTCCAGGGTAGTCCAGCGTTGTCCACCTAGGACAAGGGAGCAGAGTCAGTACGCATGACTGGCTAGACCCCTGCAGCCCACCCAATGTACACGGCATACAGCCGTGGGCCACGCCCCTGTGATGGCATGCGACCACCCACAGTGTCCGTGCCAACAAGACCCGCCTACCCAGGCAGCCATAGCCATGCGGAATGCTGCACACACCCACCAACCATGTTCTGCACAGCACCAACGTGGCCGTACAGTGACATGGCTATGTAGTATGAAGGCAGTGGCACAGCCATGGACCCAGTGCATGCACAGCCCACCTGCAACACCCACCCACACATGCAGTGCCACAGGACAGTGCTGAGTGCACTGTGTGGCATGCACGGCAGTGGGGCCAAGTGCGGGTGGCCACGCCCCGCCACCACACCTGCAACCCACCATGCACAGATGTAAGGGGAAACACGGCACTCACCTGCATCCTGGTCAGCAGGGCGCTGCTGACCCATGGCACCACCAATGTGCCCCAGCTGCAAGGCCATGCCAGCCACTCCAGCCTGCTGTCCCTGTCCACAGGCCAAATGGGCCCTACGGCAACCCTCCGAGCCTAGGGTGCAAACATGGAGAGGGAAACATCAGTACAGGTCAGTAACATAACCCCCGCCGAGTGTGTGCCCGCACAGCCCAGCCATGATGCACCCCCACCACCACCACCCCCACAGGATGGCCCCCACCCCCCTGTGGTGTGGCCTGATGCACACCGTGATACCTAGACAGACAGACACTACCAGTGATGGGATGGAGCACCTACCTGGCCATGGCATGGCGCCCCACTGGGCGCGTGCCTGCAGTTGCCCCAGGTGGTCATGGTCCCATCGCTGATGGTCCCCATAGTGGTGGCGACACTGCTTCATTGATCTGCTGCTCCCTGTTGCCTCCTTCAGGCCCTCTGTGACCTCCTGCCACACTGCAGTCCATGGCCTCTGGAGGGGTTCCTCCCAAAGAGGACACCAGCATGTGGCTCCACCAAGGCCACCAGGTTTGCCAGTTTGATGGCACTCTAGACCAGCGCTCTGGTCCTAGACATGGTGCTGTCTCAAATGGCATCAAAATGGTGCTCTGTAGCACATGTGCACCACATGCTGAGGCAGCGCGGTACTGCGCTGCCAGTCCCTATCGCGCTGTCACTGGACTGTGCAATAAGGGTGCAGCCATGTGGACGCATGGCTCCTAGGGGGAAAAGTCGACCACAGGGTCAAAGATCTCTCCGTGCACAGAGCGCCACAGCATTATTGGAATGCCCTGCGTGTAGCGTGGTAGGGTGCATGTGTGTGACGCCCTGCAGTGGCCTACCACGCTGTGGCACCATGGTGCCCACGGCGCACCATGGCACGAGCACCCCACGGGCATACAGTGCACTAGCACCACAGGCACAGTAGTGACCATGCTCTGCACTGCCTCCTGTGCACAGCACGTCAGCAGCGCTGCACGCGTCAATGTTAGCACCCTGGGCACACGCCGTGCGGTGCTGATTGCACACGTCACAGTGGTGCGCCATAGCCTGAGCACGTTCACTAACATTGCGCAAGGCACAACAGCACGATATTCAGCCAGGTTATGCAAATCAGCTCATTAACCATTCATAGAAACATAGAAACATAGACTTTGACGGCAGATAAGGACCACTTGGCTCACTCAGTCTGCCCATTTCCCTACCTACTGGATAAGCTGCAGATTCTAGTTAACCAACAGCCTATTTCCTGCAACCCCCCACTATAATTGCCTTATGTCTGTCCCATGCATGTTTGAATTCCTCCACTGTTTTAGACCCCACAACCTCTCCAGGAAGGCGGTTTCATGTGTCCACCACTCTCTCCGTGAAAAAGAATTTCCTCACATTACCCCTGAGCCGTCCCCCCTCTAACTTTAAATTGTGCCCCTTGTTCTTACACATCTCTTTTTCTGAAAGATGCTACCCTCCTGGACTTTGTTGATTCCCTTGAGGTACTTAAAAGTTTCTATCATGTCCCCCCTGTCCCTCCTTTCATCAAGGGTATACATATTAAGCTCTCTCTCTCTCTCTTCATATGGTTTCTGATGTAGACCCTGCACCATTTTAGTTGCCCTCCTCTGGACTGCTTCCATCCTGAGGAGGGCAACCAAAATGTGCAGGGTCTACATCAGAAACCATTCCATGGTACATCCACTGCATTAGCATCTACTTACAGTTGCACCTGCCCTTATTTGCATGCATTGCGCTATATATTTATATATCTATATATCTATATATATATAGATATATATATATATGCGACCTGGGGCTGCAGAGGCCATGGATAGGTATTGCAGTCCTTTGTGGTAGGTTGCATGCTGTTGGGATGTGGGGACTGTGGTTTGGGAGGACTGTATGGGACTGCACAGTCCAGGGTAATACCTGTCTTTCCCACAGGTGCGAGCATGACCGAGCATGAGGAATAGGAGGAACAGGAAAGGGGGAGAAGGAGGAGGCCCAATTTTACCAGGGCTGAATCTGATGCCCTGTTCAAGGCATATCTGGACAGGGAACTGCTGCTTAGCGGACAGCGGGGAACGCCACAGGCCCATGCTGCGGCATGGGGTGACGTGGCATGTGCCGTGAACCAGCAGGGCAGCCACCAGTGGTCTGTGCAGGATTGCAAAAAAGAAGGTAGGCACAGACAGGAGGTGGATCAAGGACAAGGTGACTACCATCAGAGAGGCACGTGCTGCCACCAGTGGGGGCCAGCCGGATGTACCCCGCCTGATGCCACGGGAGGAGCGGGTGGCCAGCAGCATGCGGCGTAGTGCCATCGAGGGCATTATTGGTGGTGGCTTCCAGATGGGTGGCAGCCCATCACTGCATGGTAGGTCTGGTGCTGTCAGTGTGTGGGTGGTGGAGGGCATGCCACAGAGCAAGGTGGAGACGCTAATGCTACTGTGTTCCTTTACAGCTCCTGAGCATCTACATGGGGCAGCGGTGGTGAGTGTGTCCACCGAGGGGGAGGCCCGGGACACGGAGGATCACCCATCCACCACCACAGGTGTCAGAGGGACCAGCCAAGTGCATACCTGCATGTCTGTCCGGACTGATGTGGGTGGTGCGTCTGTGGACAAGGCCCTGCCTGTGTCCCAGCGTGACATCGCCCCCAGTCTCCAGTGTGCTGGGCCACAGATTGGGGCCAGATCCAGCATCGATGATGATGGGCTGCACATCCTGGACAGTGATACATGTGGGACACAGGATGGTCCCACAGCAGGCAACCGCACGGGCAATACCACGGGTGATGCTGCCGTGGATGCCTGTGTAACAACCCAGTCCAAGCCTGTGTCTGTATGCCCCAGTGGAGCAGCACTGGTGTGCGTCCAAGGTGGTGGGGCTGTTGCAGCTGCTGCAGCAGCACCGGTAGACCCTGGCGATTGGCAGCCAGAGGGGCAGCGCCAGCAGTCGGCAAATGACAACTGGGGGACAGTGTCGGGGGGCAGTGGCAGTGCACCATGTGTGGACGTGCCCCGGCATGGTTCTGGTGTGCAGCACCGAATGTCAAGGGGTGCTGGCCAGCAGGGCCAGGAACACCACGAGGGACAGCATGCTGGACCAGCAGATAACCCCTTGGATGACCACAGCTGTCTTCTCCAGGCCTCAGTTGATCAGCAGATATGGCTCGTGACAGTGGTGGATGCACTGCACCAGGCAGATGAGCGGCACAGCAGGAACCATGGCTTGCTCCTGGCAGAGTTGGCCCGGCAGCGGGCGGATGTGACTGCTGTCATTGACAGGCAGACCACTGCAATATCAACTGTCATGGTGACACTGGCCACCCAGTTTGGTGCCCAGCCACCGCAGACACCACACAATGTCATGTCCACCCCCCCATTCCCGACGTCGTGCAACACCTGCAATGTCGACACCGGGTTCAGCTATGGGCATACCGAACACGCCTGGCATGGGCATGTTCAGTGGGCTGCAGACCCCTGCATGGACACGGTCGTGTTCATGCAGCATCACCCCTGGGGACCCATTGGTGCCACCCCATGAGGCCACTGGTCAGCCTGGAATGGCTGGCAGGTCTCAGCGGGGCCACCCACGTATCCATGGCTGCCATGGTACTGTGCCACGTGACTGACCTGTCCACCACCATGGCCACTATCTGCTGCTGCTCTGTGTGAACTGTGGTGTGTATTGTGTGACACAAGGGTAGGGTACCCAGCTCTGCACACACACACACGGTCCCTGTGCACACCCTCTCAGCTGCTGGCCACTGTGGATTGTGCATGATGATGCCTGCGTAGCGCTGTCCACCACTGTGCAATGGTGCCCAGCATCTGAGGCATGCACAGTGACAGCCACTAGGCATGGTCATGTGTGGTCCTGTGTGGGTGTGGGGTGGCTGTTGGGGTGGGCGTACCATTTGCTTTTTGGTCATGTGTTGTGGTGTGTGTGCATGTCATGTTCAGCCCTGCCCATCCCTTCTGCCATGTGCGGTCCCACACTCAGACCCATTCCCTTACTGCCATCCACCCCTGGTGTCCAGCCCTGCCTGTCTGTGGGCTGTGCCCTTGCCCTTGGTAGTTGCGCATGGTCCCGTGACCTACCTGTGTTGTCCGAAGTGCTCCTCTGTGATGGTGTCCCAGTGCTGCTGTGCCATCCGGAACAGCTGGGGGTCTCATCACCCAGGGGGAGGCTGTCCTACACTAGCTGGACCAGCGTCCTCATCGTCCCTACCGCTGTCCCTCTCTTTGACCTCTACGGCTATCCCACAGTCGGTGGCCATGTTGTGCAGGATACAGCAGGCCAGGAATAGTCCACAGTCCTTCAAGGGGCTGTACTGTAGGGCACCACCTGATGTGTCCAGGCACCAGAACCATGCCTTCAGCAGCCTGAACACCCGCTCGATGACATTCCGTGTTATGGCTTGTGCCTCATTGTACCATAGCTGCGATGGGGTCATGGAGCGCCGGTATGGTGTGAGCAGCCAGGGCCATAGCTGGTAACCACTGTCACCTGTGTGTAGAGGGGAGAGATTAGCATGGTGGTCTGTGTCGCTATGCCATGGGCCATCATGGGCGGTACCCATGGCACCTCTGACAATGCACCCCCCAACGTCTGCTCACGTCATCCTGCGTGATATGCATACTCACCTACTAGATGGCCGGTGGGGATGTCCCCACTCTCAAACCTGTGGCACAGTGCAGACTGGTGCCAGCTGAAGGCATCGTGTGCTCCCCCAGGGTGCGTGGCACAGACATTGGTTATGCGCCCCCTGGCATCGCACACTACCTGGCAGTTTATGATCAGGTAGCCCTTGCGGTTGATGTATGCCACACGTTTTGGGCCAGGTGGCATGCGGATGCCGACATGGGTGCAGTCACTGGCCCTGAGCATGCCAGGCAACCATGCTACCCTGTGGAACTCCTGTATGTGTGCTGTGCGCTCTGCCTGTGTGCTGGGGAAACGGATATACTCCACAGCATGTGGCAGCAGTGCGCTGAGGAATTGTGTGAGTAGGCATGACTCGGCCAACTGGGTTATGCCTGTCATGTCCCCTGTTGGTCTCTGGAAGGTCTCCCTGGTGAGCAGGCACATGACGGCTGTGACCTTTGCCTCCACTGACAACGCATGGCTCCGTCGTGTGGGTGCCTACATCTCTTCACTGCACAGCTCACAGAGCAGACTCACAGTTGCCCGATTCAGGTTGTACCAGCCCATAATCTCAGTGTGAGAGAACTGTTCAAAGCTGGTGCGGGCTCGCTACTGCCTGTTCTGGGCATACCGCCGATGGGCCCTTCCATGGCCGCGCCTTTCTGCTGCCTGCCTTCTCACACCCCTCATTACCGCCTCCATCTGGAAGGTGGCACTGGCCATGTCCCTGGCTGGTGTCCCCCCCGGGTGGCTGCTCTCCTGTTCCCCACGCTGTCTGTTGCTGGTGCTTCCCCTGCACTGGGTTCTCCTCCAGCTGTTTGCCTGTGGCTGTCCTGCCTCTTGCCACTGCCCTCAGTCCACTGTGGCACTCTCAGGCCCTTTTGCGCACACTGGCACGGGCACACCCACTCCTACCCTTACTCTGGCACACTTCTGGTGAGCCCTGTCCTACCCCTGGCCACTCCTGCACCCCTGCTTCCTGTCTTGCCTCCCAGGCACTCTGTCTCCGCGCTCCCACCTGTGGCTTTTCTGTGGCATGTTCTTCATCCCTTCTCTTGTTCCCTTTTATTTTGGCTCCTTTCCGCTGTCACGCAACTTCTGCCTGCTCTGCTATTACGCACGTCGCATGCTGTTGAATATCGCACTTCACATGTTATTCATGGTTCCACCCCCTGCGGTTCCACATTCATTCATTACTGTTGCACTCTGGCACATTGCTTGTTGTGCTGTGCAGCTTGCTCCCACTGAATATCGCACAATGGCGCATTTCTGCACTTGCGCATCCCTGTTGCACATGGGGCATCCGCTCTGAATATCCTGCCCTATGTATCCATTTTTAAGTTGTGCCAAAAGGCTTAAAAAGAAAAAAATAGATGCAGTTCTTGATGATAATGATGTACTTTAGACATTACAGAAGGATATTTTACGAACTGTATCCGATTATATGGGAGATCTTTTTTGTAAACAGCCTGATGATATGCAAAGCTTCTCTACACTATTTAGTTTAATTTCCATCCCTGAGTGTCCTGCTGAGACACAAAATACTCTTACAAGTCCTATTGTTCCCTTGGAAGTGGAGCAGGCAGCATCATCTCTCCACACAGGAAAAGCCCTGGGAAAAGATGGGCTTACTGCAGAACTTTATAAATTTAAAGGCCCTGAAATTTTTAAAGAACTGGCTGCAGTGTTTAATTATGTAATTCCTACAGATAGCATCCTGCTTGAGATGTCCACAGGATTAGTAACGTTTTTACACAAAAAAGGGGATAAAAATTGTTTAAACAAATGGAGGCCCATTAGTCTTTTAAATGCAGAATTTAAAATTCTTGCAAAAATATTAAATGCCAGGTTATCACTAGTAGCCAGTTCTTTAATATCCCAGGCACAATCATGTGCAATCCCAGGAAGATCTATGGTTGACCATTTACTATTACTACTAGAGGTGATAGAAACAGATAGCCTAGTAGGCTTAAATGGATATATTTTATCCTTGGATCAAAAAAGCCTTTGACTCGGTAGGCCATAACTTCCTATGGCATACAGTAATTTGCTATGGGATACCTGCCACCTTTGTATCTTGGTTAAAATGTCTATAGAAAAATGCAATAATCATTCCAATAATCAGTGGGTTTTTGGGAACAATGGTTCCTGTGCATAGAGGAGTGAGGCAAGGGTGCCCCCTTAGCCCGCACCTTTATGTATTTAGTATAGATCCATTGTTAAGGCTCTTAAATGACATTCGTTTTTTCACCTTTATAAAGATGCCCCAGCAGAGGCTTCCTGTTACTGCCATTGCCTAGGCTGATGACCTATGTTTATTACTGAAGGATGCACATGCAGTAGAGATGGCAATCCATTTCTGCAGTCTTTGTGGTAAGGCCCCTGGGGTATTTTTGAATACTATGAAAAGTAAAGGCAGAAAATTAAGGAAAGATTCTACATCTGGTACGCAGGTTGCAGGAATTTCTTTATCTAGAGAACCTATTAAAATTCTTGGAATAGAACATGGATCTGACCAGATGGAACTTTTGAATTGGGATAAAAAAATACAGCATGGAAGGGAAATGGTCTTAGGACGAAGCAAATGGAGTATGAGTAAACTCAAGCAGGTTTAGTAAAAATGTATCTTTTCCCTATTTTTCTGTTTATCAGTTTAGTTTTCCCTCCACTGAATGATAGGGAAACTACCATTCTAAGTATTTTTTTCAAGCCATTTGGGGTAGCAGGCTAAATCCAATTAAGAGAAATAGTCTGTATTTGCCTGTACAAAAAGGTAGGTTAAACATGGTTAACCCTATCCTGTTTTTCTTTTGCCATTTTTTATTCATTAATTTCAGGCCCTTATGTACACAGGAAAAGAAAACTTGGTCAAGTTTACTCCAGCATACAATAGCATCATGGTATCTGGGGTGGGTTGCAGGTATGCAAAAAGTCTTTAAAACTGTAACACATGCCCCACAATACTTTACAAGAAACTTTTGTAAAGTTAAAAGAGTGGCACATCACTAACTCAGACCTCATTACCAAAACAAAAAAACAGATTTATCAGCAGGTTTTGTGGTTTTTTTTTTTTTATGGCTGTGTGGGCGGAGCTCTGCAGACATTTGGCTATCACTGTAGGAGAACAGGGGGTCGGCTCCGGAACATGACCCTGTGTTCTCCTACAGTGATGCAGCAATGTCAGGACAGCACTGCTGCTATAAGTGCTGTCCTCTGCGATGGAGCTCTCCTCCACGGCATGGCTGCCCCCCTCCCCACAGAGCACTTCTTCATGACTGCACTTCCTGCCTGACTGCACATGCGTGAACATCGTGCATGTGCAGTTTTGCCCCTGCTGCCATCTTGTGAGTGGCAACTAAACTACCACTGCTTTGTTGTCACTGCTGCCACTCCATGACCCGCCATTGGAGTTGTGCTGCCACAGCTCTGCCTCTCAGTCAGGTAAGAGCTCGCCATAGCCATATTGGCTCTGCCCAGAACTTGTTTTACTGAGTTAGAAACTTTCCCAAATTGTCCGGGAGAATGTTACAGATAAAAGAGTGCCAAAGAAAATTCTAGATGTTCAGTGGCTATGCTGTCATGAGCATTTAAACGTAAAAGCAGATCAAAAGCATAAAAAGACAGAAGAACGAATATGTTCAAGGCTGAATTGAATAGCAGAATTAGAGACAATTAACCATTTGTTTTTTACTTGTAGTTATATTAAGGGGTTTTGGGGAGTTCCCATATTTGCTCAAGTTTCTTATCAAAATGTAATGTATTAGTTTTAGTTTAGTTTATTAGTCTAGGAATTAATACCTTTGAGCCAGGGCTCTTTTACAAAGGTTCCACGTCACAAGGAACATTTAACAAAGCACGATACACATTACAGGTAAAACCAGACAGGAAAGTTACATCATAAATTTGCTATTAACAGTTTAAGGCAGTAACCTTTTTTAAGTTTCATAGAAAACAAGCTATGACAGGTTCAAGTGAGTAGACAATTTCGAGGTTAAGGAAACTTCCAGGGAGAGGGTGATCATTAGGTGCCAAAAGGAGGCTAGAGAGGAGGGAAAGGTGGTGAGCAGGAGAGTAAGTGAGAGGGGACAGGAAAAAAGGGGGGGAGTGAGTTTGGGTGGGAGACAGGAAGTAGTAGAGGTACCAGAGGGTTCATTAGTCAGGGAGGAAGAGGCCTCAGATGTGAGGATGGACCTGAGGAGTAGTAGTCTTTATCTAGCGCAATCACAGTTGCTAGTGGTGGTGAAGTGGGCATAGAGCGTGGATTTCCATGTATGGAAGATATTGCACTGGGTGTGATAGATGGGAAAGGAGTACATTAAAGGTTATATTTGCTGTAAAAGTGGTGCAGTACATCTGGAATGCTCATTGTCTCTTCACTTTGCAACAAAAACAGATCTCTCATATTGAATTATTGACAGAAATTACCAAAGAATTGCAGTCTATTTATTATACTGAAAAAGGCTGCTCAGACTACACAGTTTATAACAAGAATGTGGAGGAACTTACCTTGGATCACAGACTCTGATGTACCTGTTACCTGATTGATTTTCTTTGAACACAACTAGCATGAAATATGTTACTTCAGATTGTTTAATGTTTCAATGTATGATTTGTGTGTGTACTTTCATGATTTTCAATAAAAACAAATTCCCCTACTCTTTTCGAGAAGTGCCATGGGATCTTTAACATCCACCTGATCTACCACCAGAACAGACAGAGGGAACCTAGGTTTAACATCTCATCCGAAAGACGGCACCTCAGGAGTGCAGAACCCCCCTCATGCTGCACTAGTATCAGTATTGGGATTCAACCCAAGTGCCTGGTGTAGGGATAGAACCCCCAGCCTTCTGATCTCCTGGCCTCAGAGGCGAGTGTGCTACCTGCTGAGCCACTGACACTATTATGTTTTCATAGATCTCTGTGAGGCATTTGATACAGTAAATAGGGGAAAACTATGGAATGCTCTTGAGGAATGTGGGATGAGCCCTACAATATTAAACATCATAATAGCTTTATATATGAACGATAAAACTTGTATAACAAAAAAGGAGACACTACTAGTAAATTTACAACAAAGCTCTCCAACATGATGACAGGTAGGTCGGTAGGTAGTGTGCTGCAATAAACAGAGTCTGGAATATCTTGCTAGATGTTTCCAGCTGAACTCCCTCCACTGGTGGGTACTCGGGTCCATGCTTCCTTGTCTAGAGGGATTCCTGTTTCCTCTTCCAATTTCTTTGCTACTGCAATGGAATCAGGCCCATGGGAAGTCATTAGATAGATAGATAGATAGATAGATAGATAGATAGATAGATAGATAGGGATGCATTTTATTCCTAGTACTATTTAATCTCTTCCTGAATAGGATCTTGGGAAAATTGTACAATGAGGATGTAATATGCCAAGGGTGGGCTCTAGGCATTGCCCATATCTGGCTTATGCTGATGATGTGGTTTTGATTTCCACAAGTTATTTGGGTATTCAAAGAAGTTTACAAAACTTCCAGGCAGAATGTGACAAAGAGGCACTGGAAATTAATTATGATAAAACCAAATACATGATTTGTAATAAGGGCATAGTGAAAAAGAGTAAAGATATTAGCTTAATCAGCAATAAACATAAAATAGAGAGAGTTAATAAGTTTTTTTACCTTGGAATTATCTTCACATATAATTTAAAATGGAATGAACACAGGAAAATGTTAAAACAGAAAATAGAAATTTACACCTGTAGTTGAGGGGTTTGCCCATAAATATGGAGGTCATTGTATTATAGGCTGCATTCGAGCCCTGAGTACAAAAACTAAAAGTCAGATATTATATGGAGCAGAATTATGGGGTATGGAAAACACAGAAGCCTTAGAAACAAATATGAGTACATTTTATAAAAAGCTTTTGGGTCTTCCCCTGGAAGCTTTAGCTAATTTGGTAAGTGCAGCACTGGGGCAGTTACTGGTTAAGTACAGCATCAAACAAAGGCAAGTCCAGTATTGGCTAAAAGCATACAAGATGAGGGAGACAAGACTCCCAAGGACATGTATAGATGAAGTGAATGAATACATTGAAAAAGGGTTCTCCTTCCCAAGTCTCTATACCTTTGAGAAGATAATGAAACCATATGAATTACTGAATTGCCTGACAGACAGTTTAATAAGACCCACGGAAATGGTGGAAAATTATGTTAAAAAGAGAATTAAAGAAATATGTGTACAAAAATAACTGGATTTGGGTAAAAACTGCAAAAATAAGTAGTTGGCTAGTTAGGAACAAACAAAATTTTGGATTTGCACCCAACCTGGTTAAAATAAAAAAAAAAAACAAATTAAAGAGAAAAATAATAACAAAGTTCAGATTTGGATACTATGAGAGCCAGACTTAAAGGGTTTGATGATAAAAAGGTCTCAAAAAATTGTGTCAACTTGGGAAGGACAACTTATTACATTTATTAATCCTATGCCCACTGTATGCCCCTGAGAGAAACCTGTACCTTGGTAATGTTTTGTTCTCTTTAGACATGGAACAATTATATCAAGTGAATGAACTTCTGAATTCAGATGATATTGTAATATTGGAAAGTGTTGTACGAAGTGTTGTACAACGACAGAACAAAAGAAATTACATATGCTACAAGATGCCTAGGCCATTTGAACATATAGCAGGAGATATAGTATGCAAATTAGAGATGTGCAATAGATGAATTAAGTGCAATAATAGCAATTACCAATGAAGGTGATTATGTTAACTGTTTTCTTTAGTTTAAACCAAGTATGTAATACTAGCTGTATGTCACACATATGATGAAATAAATATTATTGTAAGAATAAATGTTTTTTTATCTCATTTGTAATGATTTTTGATTTGTCAATCAATAAACGGTAACTGAATTGATTTACCCCCTCATTTAGTGCAAACGCCATTTATTCCAATGAAAGAAACACATTTCTGTGCACTCATGGAGGAAGTGGGTAAGTTTTTCAGTGTGATATATTTGATAGAGTGCCTCCAGGAGCTTACATCAAAAAGCTGTGGGAAAAAAAAGAATTTAGTGATTGACTTTTTAGCTACTGCTAGTAACATTCCCAATAAGTATTGTGAGTTGTGGTTCCCGAGGTCTCTTACAGGTTGCAAGAAAATATAAAGATTAGGGATTGATGGAAGGGGTCTTCCAAATAGTTTCTCCAGTGTTGACTTGAGAGATCAGAAAAAGGTAGGGAGAATTGGACAAGACCACATTATATGGGTGTGTGTGGCCTGGGGCTCCCCATAAGCTCTCAAACATGATGATGGGTAGGTTGGTAGGTAGTGTGCTGCAATCAACAGGGTCTGGAAATATCTTGTTAGATGTTTCCAGCTGAACTCCCTCCACTGGTGGATGCTGATCACCCTGGAAGATGCTTCACATGCTCGGGTCCATGCTTCCTTGTCTAAAGGGATTCCTGTTTCCTCTTCCAATTTCTTTGCTACTGCCATGGAATCAGGCCCGTGGGAAGTCATTAGATAGATAGATAGATAGATAGATAAGATAGATAGATAGATAGATAGATAGATAGATAGGTAGATAGAATAGATAAAACTTTATTTTTATACAGGTAACATGCTGTTAGGGAAAATATCCCTATTTACAAGACAGTCATGTGTGTAAACAATTCAGTTTCATTAAAATACAATATATATTACAAGTCACACATCACAATACACATTACATGTAATGGTTACAAACGTTAGAGAAGCACTTTTCAATGCAACAGCAAAAGTGGTGGTAGATGAAGAAGTACAAACAGAATAAGGTAGTTTGTTCGAGTATAAAGCAGCCTAATAATGCAGTGACATTTCTCCAAATTTAGTATTACACTTAAAGCTAATTTTGTTAATATGCACGGATCTACTCAGATCATGAACTTGATGCTCTTTTTCACAGATACAGTATGAGTAATGTAATGGTTGGGTTGAGATAACAAATTTTTGTGTAATAATTTCAACCAAGATTTAGTGCATCTTGTAGCCAGAGACTGCCAGTTCAAGCTGCTTAGCATTACACAGTGATGGGTATGGTAGTAAAATTACAGCCCAACATGTACCAGGCCAGATTAAAGTATAATTTATCTAATTTATCTAACAACAGTTTTTTTTTGTCATAAGTGCCTTGTAGATAAAGAAAATGGCAGACTTTGCCATGGCCGAGATTGTGCTGCTACATAAGTGGGGATAAGGAGCAACCAGAGAACTAGGAGGCTTGTTAGTTTGACCTTTATTGTGAGGAAGCTGATGGAATCCCTGATTAAAGAGGACCTTGTAGACTACCTGGAGAGCAACGGACTCCAGGACAATAAACAATATGGTTTTATGGCAGAAAGGTCTTGTCAGATCAACCTGATAGTTTTCTTTGACTGAATGACAAAAGAGATAGACAAGGGCTATGTGGTGGACTTGTATTTTGAATTTAGTAAGGGGCCTTTGATTCAGTACTGCCCAAGAGATTGCCTAAGAAAATGAAAGACCTGGGTGCGGCTAAAACTCTAGTGAACTGGGTGGGTAATTGGCTAGCAGGAAGGCAACAGACGGTGGTGGTCAATGAGGAGAGGGAGGTGACAAGCAGGGTTTTACAGGGATCTGTCCTGGGTCTGGTCCTCTTCAACATGTTCATTAGTGACATTGGTGAAGGAGTCCAGGGCAGGTTGTGTCTCTTTGCGGATGACACAATACTATGCGGGAGGGTGGCTAGTGAAAAAGGAATAAGGAATATGCAGAAGGATCTGAAAAAGTTAGAGGGGTGGTTAAAGGCCTGGCAGTTAAAACTCAATGCAAAAAAGTGCAAGGTAATGCACCTAGGGAAAAAGTATCCCAAGATGGAGTACTGGATGTAAGGGGACAGACGTAGCACTACAGATGAGGAATGAGATCTAGGAGTTATCATCAGCAACTCTCTTAAATACACAAGTCAGAGCAACAAGGCTTATAGCAAGGCTAACAGGCTGCTGCGATGTATTGGGAGGGGGATTGATAATTGGAGAATAGAGGTAATACTTCCCCTTTACAAATCCCTGGTGAGGCCTCACGTGGAGTACTGTGCCCAGTTCTGGAGTCTTCGCCTCAGAAAAGACAAGGATAGGTTGGAGGTGGTGCAATGCAGAGTGACCAAAATGATTCAGGGACAGCAGGGTACATCTTA
Organism: Neoceratodus forsteri; assembly: GCA_016271365.2. Lineage (NCBI taxonomy): Eukaryota > Metazoa > Chordata > Ceratodontiformes > Ceratodontidae > Neoceratodus > Neoceratodus forsteri. The sequence continues at coordinate 1,081,524,849 of CM057449.1, forward strand.
TGAGGAACACCTCAAGGCTCTAAATTTGTACTCACTGGAAACCAGAAGCGAGAGGGGAGATATGCTTGAGACCTTCAAATTCCTCAAAGGAGTTAATAAAGTGAACTGCAGGGAATTACTTAGCCTGAATACCAACTCATGGTCATGGGATCACAAGTGTAGATTAGCAGGCAGAAGGTTCAAAAGGGACATGAGGAAATACTTCTTTATGGAAAAGATGGTGGAACCTTGGGACAGTCTGCCAGTTGAGGTGGTGGGAGTGAACACAGTAAGGGTGTTCAAACAAGCCTGGGATAGAATGAATGAATGGTTGCCCAGGGTGACAGGTCCAGGGAAGAAAATAGGGAAAGGACCAGGAGGGCTAGTACCCTGGTGGAACATTAGGTTCCAAGGAAGGTTCCAGGGACTTAAGAAACTTGGGCAGACTGGATGGACCATTGGTCTTTTTCTGCCGTTATTGTCTATATTTCTGTGAAATCATGTGGAGTGAATCCCAGGCTTCAAAAAGGTAATACAATGAGTAATAATTCAGGGTCTGTACCCCTAATGGTAAAGAGAGGATAAATTGTTGGGCCTGAAGGTAGCAACAGAACTCTAAATGGCATAGACTATCTTGGGTTTGCAGGTCAGTGAAGGAGTTGAGTGTAGATCTGGTAAAGAACTGATAGCGGTATCTAAGAGAGAACCTCTTCCTTGTTGAGAACCTAGGGTCAAGTTACTGGGGTGGGGGATCTGTTAGCTGTGAAACTGGGCACAGGAGATGAAGAAAGGGGGTTATGGGCAAGGCCCCATTGATATGGCACCATGTTTTCTCCTGGAATTGTCACCATGGAGTGAGTCCTCTAATTGGGTCTGGGGTGTTCAGCCTATGGTACATTGTCTGGATGAACTGCAGATTTGGAAAGAGCTCACACTCCATTTCCAGCCATGTGATAGGAGTGCACTCCAAATGCCTAATAAGAATAAAATGGATATGGGTGGCCCAATAATATAACTGCAGATTGAATAAGGCAAGATCACCAGAGTGTTCAGTGAGGAATTGTTGCTGCAGTTTGATGCATGGTCTCTGACCTGCCCAAATGAATCTAGACAGCTCCCTATTCCAGGTTCTCCAGATGTGGTTGGGTAGTAGCAGGGGAATATTCTGAAAAAGGTAGAGAGTTCTGAGCAAGGTAACCATTCATAGCACCTCTAGCCGCCTTGTCAGGGTGAATGGCAATGTCCCTCAGCTGGCGTAATTTCTGGCCATTTGTTGTGAGAGAGGGGAATAGTTATCCCTGAAAGCTGATTCTGGGGAGTGAGCCATATTAACACCTGAGTATTTCAACATCAGTAGTTTGAGTGGAAAGGGAAAGTTTTCTTGAGGGCTGGGGAGGGAGTAAAGTGGAACTGTTGACTTTCAGTTTTTGATGTATTGAGGTACTAACTGGAGTCTGCTCCAAACTGATCTAGCAAGGGAAATACCTGGGCAGGGCCTCTGCTGGATTAGTAAGTTAGAGTAACACGTCATTCATGTATAGGGTGACTTGCTGTTCCACCCCTTTGAACAGGATCCCATTGAAACCTGTGGCTCACCTAATGGCCTAGGTCAGAGGTTCAATATATACTGTGAACAGCAGGAGCAATAAGGGACATCCCTGCCTAGTGCCCCTCAAGATAGGGAAGTCTGGGGAATAATGTCCATTCACCTTAACACTGGCTTGTGATGAGTCATATATCCGTTGAAGTAATTGTATGAAAGGGATCGTGAAACCTAGTCATCCCAGCACTGATTATAGGAACGGCCAGGCAATATCCTGAAAGTGGGTGAGGTGAACCCTTGTAGTAGGGTGGATAAGCATCATCATGAGCTAACTGTGGCATGGTCTGAAAGATGTATGTCCTACAGGACACACTGAGTCGCCTAAGACTAATATTCTACCTGGGTGTAACAATGCTCTATTTGGGAATATGAGTAATAAACCTAATATGAGTAATGGACCTGGGAGTAGTGAGTATAATATTGAGCCCTTGGGTGGAGGGAACAGCAGATAACCAACCATCCTACCTCCATGATGAACTGTTTGAAGAACCTGTGGGAGGTCTGTCATCTGGGTAGGTCTGGGTTGGACAAATCCCAACTGGGCTGAAGGGTGATATTGAAATCACCCGCCAGGAGGAGAATGCCCTCAGTAAAGGAAACAATCTTATACATAAGTTGTTTTACTGTTGGTGTGTTAGCTTCTGGGGGTTAGAGACTGGCCAGTGTGGCCTCCTGGTCATGCAGAGTCCCCTGAATGACTACCAGTTGCCCCTCTAGGTCAGCCCATGTCAGGTGGGCTTGATACCGGGTGCGGTGAGGAATCAGGATTAATGTTCCAAGAGAGGAGAACCTTAGGGGGACCCATTAGGACTGAGATTTAAATTGTAGTAGCAGATGGCACCCGCACCCCCAAATTGGCACCCTTAACTGTACATTTATGTGACATCATGCAGACATTTTTTATATGAAAGGGAAAATGGGGAGCAATTGCTCTACCTGGAGGAGTTAGTAACTGTGCGATTGGATACAAAAGGGAAAACTTGGAGACCAGTACCACCAACCAACATGGTGGGATGGACAGCAATACTATTAAGGCCAACTGGACTTTTAACATGGCTTCCAAGGTTGTGATCCAAGAAAGCATCCTGTTGGTGGGTGTGGCCTGCCAGGAGGGAATACCTCAACGTGAGGGGTCTCCGTCTGAAACCTAGAAACACAGACTTTTATTTTTACTTTTTTTCTCTCTCCTGCCAGTCCAGGGCTTCTCTCAGGCTGAACTCACTTGACTTTCTGTCCCTAACCACCTACCTGAATCACTCCTTCTGACTGATACATTGGTATTAGGATCCCTGCCCCTCCTGGGCCCCAGAGGAGAAGGCTGAGGATCCCCAGGGGTTAAGGTCAGAGTTGTGGCCATTGTTGGGCATGTGGAGCATCATCCCCTGGAGGACCACCATGGCCTTACCTGGCTGGCAGGGTTTTCCACTTCTTGTTTTTCCCCCTAGGAGTACAGTGTGCAATGATGCCTGCACATGGCTGCCCTGCTGGTGTCTGCCGCACTCCTCCCCTTGCAACGGCTGGTGTACCTGCAGTGCCCCCGATCTCCATCAAGGGCCACCAGGACACTGAACAACCCCAGATCCCTCCCCAGGGAGAAGAGAGCTGTTCTCCAGATGCTCAATCCTCTCCTTCCTCTGCCGACCCCCAGCCACCAGAGTCCATCACTGAACCTGGGTTGCTGGCATGGCACAAGGTGTGGCATCCAGCGCCTCAACCCACAGCGCCACCAGGCCGGTTAGAGACATAGACTTTGATGCCAGATAAGGACTGCTTGGCCCACTCAGTCTGCCCATTTCCCTACCTATTTGATAAGCTGCAGATCCTAGTTAATCAAAAGCCTACTTCTTCCTACCCCCCCACCAGAAATGCCTTATGTCTGTCCCATGCATGCTTGAATTCCCCCACTGTTTTTGACCCCACAACCTCCTCAGGAAGGCCGTTCTATGTGTCCACCACCCTCTTCATTAAAAAAAAAAATTCCTCACATTGCCCCTGAGCCATCCCCCCTCTATCTTCAAATTATGCCCCCTTGTTCTTGCACATCTCTTTTTCTGAACGATTGCTACCCTCTTGGACTTTGTTGATTCCCTTGAGGTACTTGAAAGTTTCTATCATGCCCGCCCCCTTTCCTCAAGGGCATGCATATTAAGCTCTTTTAGTCTCTCTTCATATGGCTTCTGATGCAGACCCTGCACCATTTTGGTTGCCCTCCTCCAGACTGCCTCCATCCTGTCTATGTTCTTGCGGAGATGGGATCTCCAGAACTGCATGCAGTACTTCAGATGGGGTCTCACCAACTGTTTGTACAGAGGGATAACAACTTCCTGTTTTCTACTGGTGATGCCTCTTCCTCTGAAGTTGGTTTGGGAAGGGTAGGGGATGTCGTTGACATCCTGCTCTGAGATGCCCATGAAGCCACAGTGGAAGGATCCTCAAGCAATAAACAGACAAAACCTGGAGAGTGATAGGAAAGTGGCCATGGTCAACAGCAGAGTTACTGGGTGGGTACCTTTTCAGTGCACCCGAGTAAATGGCACTGGGGCAGAACACACTGGAGGCATGTTGTAACTAATGCAGCTCCATGGGATTGTGGATCAACTCAATATGTGCAGCACCACATGTAGTGGTGTGAGGCACCTCCTCCCCATTGAGTGTCAATCACTGAGTGGAATGGCTGTGACATCATGTTGGGGAATACCCTCAAGTAACAGTTATTCCTCAGCATGCACAACACCTAGAGCAGTATAAGAATATGTCTAACTTGAGTAAAAAGCCAGGAAACAGGCACATTTCAAGCCTTTTCTTGTTAGTGCTTAAACCAAATTTCTCATATCAATGTCTCATGGCCCCAGGAATTACCATCAAGCTTGGCCTGCAGAGAGTTAGATAGTTCCGGGGTCCCTCTGAGACCTAGGGTCTCAGCTTAAGGCATTATTATAACATGATGTAGACCATTCAAGAGCCAATGTGGAAGGGTTCCACCCAATGTATGCCCTATCTGTGGCAATAGGAGACTCAGAATTAATTCCCAAGGGCAGTCTGCCCTTTGCTCAACCCGGTAGCAACCCGATGTCCCCGAGCAGACTGTTGGTCCCTCCCGATGCCTCCAACAAAATTCTCCTCCTGGCCAGCTTTGTTCAAGTAATCCATTACCTGGGTATATGGTGATGTACTCCATGGCCTGTCTGGGGACCCGCCAATCCAGCTGTCAGATCCAAGCTGGAAACTGGTGCTTGGTGTACTGAGGTGGAGTTGCTGGTTTGTGGTGACTCCTGGAACTCTCGGCTGTGGTTGAGGGTTTATTGCACATGTGCTGCTGCAGCATGACCACTCTGCATGTGGGCTGATTGTAGCTTTGTTTGGGGGCCAGCATAGGGGAGCAGTTGGACAGGGGGCAACAGACTGATATATGCACTAGGACCTAAGGGCTCTGTAGGAATGCCCATGCAGGGTCCGTAGGAATGCTTGTGCAGAACAGTAGGGTTGAGAGACAAAGGGTGACTGGAGAGTAACCACTGGGGAGGCTTGCAGACCTAAACTTTTAAGGTAACCTGCTAAGTAATGTAACCCAGGAGTAGTGCTTAGCTGGAACAGGAAAGGGAAAGGAAGTGTGGAGAGCTGGAGAGACACAGGCAAGATGGGGGACCCTAGAAATGACCCTGAGCCTACCTTATAGTCACTGAAAGTATATTCACTGCACTGTAGTGGAATCCTTAGTAGTGGAAGTCAAGCACTGAGTAGTGGTACAGAGATGCTGGAAAATTTCATTGATAGCATCTACCGTTTGATGTTTTTGGTGAGTTTGTGTGTTTTCTTCATCTGCTTGTGCCACATTTTCTGTGAGCACTTGGGAGCCAAAGTCTGGTGTTGTTGGTGTCAGTGGGTTGGAGAGAAACTGGATCCTCAGCTTGGTGAGGCCTGTTACTAGTTCTTCAGCTGAATCATAGACACTGAGACCCTCATCAAGGGTAGAGGCTGCAAAATGGAGGTCTTTTTCCCACAGAACTTTTAGGATATGTGCATAGGCTCACCTTTTCACCATTATAGTGGCTGAGTAATCATTGTCAAGGACTAGATGAGTCATTTGGTATTCCAACTCTTCTTCTTGCCAGGCAAGGTGTAGTACTTTTTTTCTCCTGACATCTCAGGGACTGGAGGACCACCAAGCAAGGTTTGGCCGCAGGACTGGCAGTTTTCAGTCCTAGGGCCCCTATGTGCCTGTTCCAATTTGAGAGTCAGTTCACTGGGGTGGAGAAGTACTGCATGCAGCAGGCTTGGGAGGAATGTTAAAATGTTTACCCCTTCCACACCTTCAGGGAGGTTATAAATTCTTACTTTTATTTCTCTGCAATCTTCATTCAGCATCCTTGGCATGATCCTGCAGGCTTTGGAGGGTAGAGTGTAGCTGAAGGATGGTGCACTCAGAGATATCAAGGCGTATATCTTGCTGGGAGATCTGTTCATCCAGGCTGGAGATTCTTCGCTGTGTTTTTCGGGTGTTGGTGCGTAAGGCTGCTGTGGTCAACTGTATTTCTTTTCTAAAGCCCCTCAGCTCGGAGATCACAACATCATTTTGCCGCTGCAATGTGCATGTGCTCTGGACTGCAGAATCTTTGTTGGTCTGGTGAGTGATCCATGGTGGTTGTGAGCATTCCGTATCAGAGCCCCCTTGACTGTACCTGTCACCATCCAATGATTCCAATGGTGATGGAGCCCTGCTGGCATGCTGCATAGTAGAGGTAATCCTCCTATGTAGTTGCAGAAGACATTCACTCTGAGTTTTAAGATTTTAAGGAGGTTTAAGCAGTGATCCTGGACAGAGCTTTGCAGGGAGGCAGTTCACTGCTGCATTATGTCACTGGAAGTCCAAAACCCTTTTACTTAAGTTAAAATCCTCTGTTTGTGACATCGTAATAATGCCCACTGCAACAAACTGCGATGCAAAAATGAAAGGATTGTGTATTCAGCAAGCATTAAGTACAGCAGCAGGTGGAGATAAACTCTAGGGGGCAAGGATCCTGTTTCTGTGCAAATTAAACCAGTAATGAAGTGCAAGGGTCTGAGAAATGTAGACAATACAAGTTGAATTGTGTCTAAATATTATATTTTCCAACAATTTCTCCATAGTCACAAATCCCCTTTATAATTAACCACTGCTTTGACATGCTGATGTATGTGCCTTTGGACTTGATAATGAATTCTACTATTTTGATAAAGTTAAAAAAGTACATAAAATTGAGAGTGCTATCTAAACATTATTTAGACTGCATTCTAGTGGATGACCAGAGGAGGGCATAGGCATACCTAGGAATATCTTACTAGACGTGAAAATGAGCAATAACCTCAAATGATATAAGAATGTGTTACAAGGTACAGTTTGAGGAATAACCACAAGAGGGGGTATGCGTACATGAGTTTACAACGTATGTTTCAAGATAAGAAATTTACAGAAACGAACTAGCTGCTGAACATAAATATGAATTGTGCACTGTAGTATTGGGTGTAATCTGTATCTTATATTACAGTGCACAGTGCAGTATTACCACATTTGGTGGAGGGGGATGACCAAAGAGCTTTAGAAAAGACCAGTCAGTATTTTTTCCAATTTTTTAAACATTTTTGCCAAAAGCATGCACCTTGTGTGCAAGAAAAGCCATTCATACATTCATTTCAACTTTGAAACACTTTAGAAAATGGTCAAGTGAAATACTGTATCCTGACTGACTGTTGCCATTCCATGGGCATATGTTTATGTGCCAATACTGCCATATAAAAAAAAGGTCCAGCCATGTGGTCTGGAATTAAGACAAATTACATACAAGATTCATGAGCCACATCGCTCATACCCGATTTCCATTACAAATATGGCTGCCACTTTTAGTCTTACACATAAACCTTTAACTAGACCCTGAAACCTTAGTCTAGACTTACTGGTTATCTCGAAGTCTTGGCTGTCCTGTAGGATTCCTGACTCAGCAGTTGCCATTCCCAGCTACTGTCTTACCCATCAGGAACAAGACTCTAGGGGTGGCGGGGTTGCCATCTATTTCACCTCTACCGTTCAATACATCCCTATACTCTCTGTCTCCTCCCTGTCAGCCTACAAACTCCTTCTCCTCAAACTCTCTGTCCCCTTCTCTCTCCACATCTTCATTGTTAGAATCCATTGCCACTCTGGCCTGCCTTCCTCCTCTATTACTGACCGTCTATCCACTGTAGTTTCCCATGCTTCAGCCTGCAAACTTCTCCTCCTTGGGGATTTTAACAAAAATTGGCTGTCTCCCTCACAAACCAAATTCTGTGATGACATCAATTCACTAAACCGTACCCAGCTTATCTCTGATCCCTCCAGCCTCAACCTCAGATCACTAAATTACACCCTCTTGGACTGGGACCTTGCTTCCCACCCACACAGAATTATTGCATCAGGCACTGTACTGGGTGCACTCAGTGGCCACCACATTGTCTTCTGTGTATGCAAGGTTCACTGACCCAAAGCCCTGCCCAAAATCCTACTAATTCCGATAATTCCAGTCCTTGGACCTGTCTTCCATTCATGGGGACCTGGCAGCTACTGACTGGTCTCCTATCTCTACTGCCTGCTCCATTGACTCAGCTCTAAATTTGGAAAGGAAAGGGAGAAAGGGGAAATTGTTTAACCAGAAAAGGCGCACTAAGCCAGAGCTTGTTTCCAGGTGTGACCTGGGAGCACAAGAAAATTAAGTGACTTGCTCAGGGTCACACAGTATGCAAGTGGGAGCTGATGGGATTCAAACCCAGACCTCCAGGTTTGCAACTCAGTGCCCTTAACCACTATGCTATACTGCCTTCTTTTCTTCTCATCACGCTGCCTATCTATTTGGGATCGCCATGCTCCCCCTTAGGAAAACTCGGGTTCAAGATTCTCATCTCCCCCTGGGTCTTTGCTAAATTGGTTGCCTGCCTGTGAGCATGTGATCTGATTTGGAAGGCCCACAAGACCTCGGGCTCACCTGCTGACTACCAGAAATATCGTACCATATGTATTGCCTGCTCTAGGGTGACCAAACATGCTAAGGCAGAGTGCTTTTCCTCCACCCTCTAAAACAATATTAAACATCCCTCAAAGTTTTGGAAGGTCATTCACTCCCTCGTCTCCTCCCTTATGCAGTCCCCTGTCCCAGTCCTCAAGATGAGAGGTACCACCAATTCTGGCACCACGACTGTTGCCGCTAAATTTAATGTCTTTTTCACCTCCTGTGCCTCTTCACTCTTCTCCTCCTTACCCCTTACCCCCTGCCCATTGACCCCCCCCCTCCCTATCCTCCCTTTTCTCCTTCTCCTTCTCCCCAGTCTCTCCAAGTGACACTCTCAAGAGCCTCGTGGCTCTAAACCCACTTAAGGGCAAGAGTCCAGATTGGACCCTAAACTCCTTCATCTCTCTGCACGTTATCTGCCTCCATCTTGCATCCCTTCTTAACCTCTTCTTCTCCCTGGCTTCTGTCCCTGGTTTGTGGAAGCATGCCACTCTCATTCCCCTCCCCAAAGGTGGTGCCTCCTCTGATCCTGGGAACTACCGCCCTATTTCTCTACTTCCCATCCTCACTAAATTCCAAGAACATGTGGTTCTGTCTCAATTTACTCCATTTCTTAACTCATCCTTCTTCCTCACCCCTTTCCGATCTGGATTTCGCAAATCCCACTCCACCACCACCTCCCTGCTTAGGCTGACTGACTCCATTCTATCTGGTATGAATCACAGCCTGATCACCTCTGCAATTTTTGTTGATATGGCCAAAGCCTTCTACACCGCTGCCCACCCACTCCTCCTTGCTAAGCTTTCTGCTGCAGGACCTTCCTCCCAAGCCACTAATTTGTTCTACTCTTACCTTCAGGGCAGAACTCAATCAGTTAAAATTAGCCACTCCCCATCAGCACTGGCATCCCCCAAGAATCAGTGCTTGGTCCCATTCTCTTCTCCAGTTTTCTAAAGAGCCTCCCCACTGCCTGTACATCTGTATCCATTCACAAGTATGCAGATGATGCTGTCTAATTTGCCTCTGGCACCTCCCCCGCTGATCTGATGGCCAGTCTTCAGCTGGACTTTGATAACACATCCAGCTCTGGTTCCACTCTAATCAGCTATCACTCAATGCAAAAAAAATGGTCTCTATGACCTTCAGAACCAGGCAAAAGCTCTCTAGGCTCGCAACCTTCCCCTTCTTCCACACCATGGATGGGTCCCTCCTTGATGACGTCCCTTCCTTCAAGTACTTTGGGGTGTGGTTTGACCGGCACTTGGATTTCTCTGTACATGTGGACTCTATCCACAAAAAGCTCCACCCTAAACTAGCTGCCTTGTATCAGAACCGAGGTTGTATCCCCCTTCCGGTGCACAGAGCCATTGTACAGAGAATGATTCTCCCCATTTTCGACTACGGAGACACCATCTATGGCAGTGCTCCTAAGTCAACCCTGGCCAGACTGTATACCCTCTTCCACTCCTTCTGCAGGTTTGCTCTTGGCTGCCTGCCTCTAACTCACCACAGCTCCCTCTACATCTGACTCTGTCTTCCCTCTCTTGAAGCCGGATGCCTTGCACATGGCTCCTCCCTTATTTCCAAGTGCTGGCTGAGCTCCCTCCATCATCCTCTACATCACATCACTACTCTTCTCTACTCCTCGCTCCTCCTACTCCCTTCGTAGTGCTGGCCACCAGACCCTTGCACTCCCATCTAGGTCATCCTCTTTAGGCCAAGCTGCATTCTCCTTGCGCCTCTCTAAGCTCTGGAATGCCCTCTCCCTTCAGATCCACACTGCCACCTCCATCCGCTCCATCTCCTGTCTTTTGCATGAATTCACCGCTCCCACCTGCACCTGCCTGAACTCTCCACCCCTATTCCTGCACTCTACCCACTCCCCTCCTATCCCTCCCCATTCTTCCACCCTTCCCCTCCTTTCTACCTACTACCCTCCTCTCCCTCTCCGTTAACCCTCCCACTACCACCTTCTTCTGCTCCCTCCCCTGTCTTCTCCATGAATTCAACCTCCTCCTGTACCTGCCCCTGATCTCCCCACCCTTCTCCTCCTGCACTCTATCTACTCCCCATCTCTCCCTTCCCTTTCTCCCCACCCTTCTCCTCCTCCTCGCTACCTACTCCCCATCTCTCCCTTCCCTTTCTCCCCACCCTTCTCCTCCTCCTTGCTACCTACTCCCCATCTCTCCCTTCCCTTTCTCCCCACCCTTCTCCTCCTCCTCGCTACCTACTCCCCATCTCTCCCTTCCCTTTCTCCCCACCCTTCTCCTCCTCCTCGCTACTTACTCCCCATCTCTCCCTTCCCTTTCTCCCCACCCTTCTCCTCCTCCTCGCTACTTACTCCTCTCTTCTCCCTCTCCTTGATCTCTTCCACTGCCACCTAGGCACCTGCGTGTAATTACTCCCTCAATTCCTGTTTACTCTTTTCGCTCCCCTCCACTGCATGTCTGAGCAGTGCCTCTGCCCAAATGGTTGGTTGTTGTATATACTGCATCTAAGTCTGCATACTGCAATACTACTTTTGTCTTGCCCTGATTATTACCCATCGTAATTGCTATTTACCTTTTCATTGTATAACTTATCTGTTAAGCTATGTAAATATGAACATACAAAATTTGCCAGCAGAAAAAGACCATATGGTCTATTGAATCTGCTCGATTTTGCAGCTAGCAGCCCTATTCTGCAGCTGCCCATCCCCCCACCCCTTCTCTTATCCTCCCCTTGCTCTATCCCAGCCCCTTTTGAAGCTGCCCACTGTTATACAGGCTACCACCTCTGCTGGTAACGTGTTACACCCTGCTACCACCCTCTCCATAAACAAGTGTCTCCTCATTTCCTCTAAATCTCCCCCCCCTCCAATCTCATGTCATGGCCTCGAGTGTCCCTCTCCACCCTTACTTTGAACAGCCCTTCTGTACCAGTCTTGTTTATCCCCCCATATACTTTAATCATATCCCCTCTGTCCCTCCTCTCTTCCAGTGAGTACATGTTCAGCTCCCTTAGCCTACTTTCATACGGTAAGTCCCCCAGCCACTGGATCACCTTAGTTGCGCTGCACTGCACCCCTTCCAGTAATTTAATGTCCCTTTTCAGGTACAGCACCAGTACTGCATGCAGTATTCAAGATGAGGTCTAACCAGGGATCCATACAGCGGCAGAATCACCTCCTCCCCTACTCAACATTATTCCCCTTGTGATACAACCCAGCATTTCGTTGGCCCTTGCCACTGCCTTCCTACACTGTGCCGAGTTTTTCATTGATCCTGTGATGACCAGCCACCCCCAGATCCTTCTCCTCCTCAGTCTCTGCCAGCTGTACACCCCTCAGTTGATAGTTTCTTCTTGGATTTTTTGCTCCAAATTGCAGGACTTTAAACTATTTGGCATTGAACCCCAGCTGCCAAGTGTCCGACCAAGTCTCCAGCTTATTCAGATCTTCCTGCAGACCCCTCCACCCTTCTATGTCATCCACCACTGCCCCAGTCTTGATGTCATCAGCAAACAGGCTAATCCTGCTGTTGATGCACATGGAAATGTCTGTAATTAATACCTCAAATAACACTAGTCCCAGCACCGAGCCCTGTGGGACCCCACTTATCACCACCCTTGGGGATGAGCGTTCCCCTTCCACCACCACCCTCTGCTGTCTTCCCTGTAGCCAGTTTCTCACCCATCCCACCATTTTTGGTCCCACTCCTGTACCTTCAAGTTTTTTTCCAAGTCTCCCCTGTGGCGCCTAAATGAATGCCTTGCTGAAGTCCAGGTACAGGACATCTACTGCATGGCCTTTGTCCATCTTCCTAGTTACCCAGTCATAGTACTCTACCAGGTTGGTTTGGCAGGATTTTTCTGTGACAAAGCCATGCTGTCTATGGTTCTGCAACCCATTGGACTCCAGCAGGGCCACCAGCCTCTGCTTCAGGATTGTTTCCATTAGCTTCCCCACGGTGGATGTGAGGCTCACTGGTCTACAGTTCCCTGGTTCATCTCTGGGGCCACTCTTATGCAGGGGAACCACAGGAGCCAGCCTCCAATCCCTGGATATGCATCCCAAATTCAGTGAGGCATTGAATAGGCCTGCCAAGGGCCCTTCCAGTATCTCCGCCAGTTCCCTCAGCACCCTGGGGTGAATGCCATTTGGCCCCAGTGCCTTATCCACCCTCAGCACTCTCAAGCCCTCCAGCACTCTACCTTCTGTGATCACTCCATCCATTACTCCCCCCCCCAGACTCTATAGCCACCCCACCCTCTTGGGTAGCACTCCCCCCCTCTCTCTCTCGTAAATGCAGAGCAGAAGTAGTCATTGAGCACCTCTGCCTTTTCTCCCCCTTTCCAACCCATCCTTACTATCTGTTCTTCACAGCTCCTTTTCTCCCTGATATACTGGAAGAAGCTCTTCTCCCCTTCCCTTATGTTTTATGCTGGCCTGAGCTCTTAGGAGGCTTTTGCTTCTCTTACTGCCCATGTTACCTTCCTTGCCTCCTGGAGGTACTCCTCCCAGTCTTCCCTCTCCCTGATTTCCTGTATCTCTTAAAGGCCACTCTTTTTCTCCTCACCTTTTCCACAACCCCTCTACACATCCAGCTTGGCATTTTTGCCCTGGCCTTTTTACTCCGAGTCCTGCTATAGAAATTGGTAGCCTCTAGTATTCCCCTCTTTATGAGGTCCCATCTCTGGTCCATGTCCATACTAGGCTGGATCCCGGCCAGGTACCCACACACAACCTCCCCCATCTTTGCAAAATCCGCCCGACTGAAATCCAGCACCTTCGTGTTGGATGCCACCCCTTCTTTGCCATCATCAACCTGAACCATACTGAGAGATGATCACTCCCCGTTAATGGTTCGGCCACCTTGATATTCCTCACAAACTCCACATTTGTGAGCACTAGGTCTAAGGTGTTCCCCCCCTTGTTGCTATGTATTTAATCATTCTCCCATTAACCCTCCCTCTAGGACGCATCTGGAAATGAGCTGATTCTCCGCTCAGTATGTCTTTCCTGGTAAAACTTTTGAAAGAAATAAATAAAACTAAAACTTCCTTAAATTAAAAAAGAAAGAAATAACTAAATGTGGGGGACAGTGATACTGTCTCTGATATGGAAACTAACGTCCCAGTCATTGAACATCAGTTATTTGTCCTAGGGGACTCTATGATTAAACATTTAGATAGTGCCATATGTAATCAAGATAAGTTTAATCAAGCATGTTTCTCATGTTCTGCTGTGGCGCATCATAATAAGCATTTGTTATATATTTTTAGGGAGGCAGTAGTGCAGTGGTTTAAGGCTCTGAGCTGCAAACCTGGAGACCTGGGTTTGAATCCCACAGCCCCCACTTGCATACTGTGTGATCCTGAGCAAGTCACTTAACTTCCCTGTGCTCCCAGGTTGCACCTGTAAACAAGCTTTCAGCTTAGTGTGTCTCTTCTGGTTAAGCAATTGAAAAAAAAAAATAATTTAGGGGTGCCAAAATTATAGACATTACACTCATGATTGGGGATATACTGCACAACTCTGGGGATAATCTGCTTGTGATTATACATGCAGGCACTAACGACATCTATGGAAATTCTATTCATACCATTCAGGAAGATTTTGTTGCCCTCACTAACATGTTAGTCTCTAGGGGATGTGATATTTACCTGTCAGAAATTCTACCACCTCCATGTGCCCCATACTTTATTAATAATAAAATAAAACACATTAATGACTGGCTTAGAAAATGGTGCATAAAGCAAGACATACACTGTATAACACATTGGGAAGAATTTGACAGTAGTTATGAGCTGTTTTGTAGTGCTGGGCTTCATCTAAGTAGAAGGGGCAATTCCCTTTTCAGTAAGAAAATCTCCCATGTGATCAATCATAATTTTAACTAGCAGAAAAGGAGGAGAGGTCAGTGGTGATGGCCACTCTTAATGTTAAACCTGGTAAATCAGCAAAGAATGGTAGCTGTCACCTTAAGGTATTAAGTCTCAATGCAAGATGTTTAAGTAATAAAATTGATGAGTTAAAAGCTAGAATGGCTATGACAAAATCTAACATAGTAGCCATTACAGAAACTTGGTGGGATTCAAACAGTGACATACCGAGACTGTCATTTTGGGGGGAAGTCCACTCGTGATATGCAAATGAGTCAGTCACATGACTTATTTGCATAACAGCTCGGTGCCTTCTGGCTCCACCCACCATGGTCAAGACGGACAAAGCAATGAACCTGAAGGCAGCCGTGCCAGGTAGAAGAAGTCAGTAGTGTACATAAAATCAAAACAACCTAAACTAACCAGCACCTGCTGCTGGCAGAACTTAAAGGATAAAATTAAGGCATCTACTTTTCACCATGAATCTGTCCAGGACCTCATCTGCTGATAAAGGGACATCGCGATGATCATCAAGTAAAGCCAGGCTGTTCAGTCTGTCTTCTCCGGTGCGATTTCTCCTCTTGGTCTTGATGCGATCAAGCATAAAAAAGGTACGTTCAGCTTCTGAAGTAGTGACTGGGAGTGTCACAAGGATTTTTAATAAGTTGTGAATGTGTGGATAAAAAGTTTGGTCACAGTTAGACAAACCATCAATAGCTGTAATCGTAATGGATTCTTTCTGTCTTTTGCATCAATCCACATGTCATGCCAATGACAGAATTCACTTTGTATAATGAGAATATTATCAAGGAGAACATCGCTGTAGAAATTTTTTAGTTCTGACAGAAATTCCACCTCCACAAGTAATCAAGGAGTGATCGGGGATGACTTTTTCAAGGGAAGTCAGGATTTTCCTGTGTGTGAGAAACCTGTCAGTCATTTGCTGTTCAGAGAAATCTAAGCATGGAATGAACACTATTGTTCTGTAGTATTGTTCAATTTGTTGCAAACTTGGTCCTGTTCGTGAGTTTCTTGGGACTGTAATTTCAAAATTAAGCTCTTGAGCTAATGCTTTGGTTTTTGAAAAAAGTTCTGAAAACTGTGTTTCTGTGTCGACGCATGGTATGAATCTGTTTCAAAGCATCATCGGCTGTCTGAACACACATGGAGAGATCTGTCTGAACCTTCTGCAGATTTATTGACAGTATGTTCGTAACCGAGAGGAGTTTTTCTGAAACAACTAAAGCAACTACAAAACACCCTTTCTCAATTGTGTTCTGGAGCTGCTCAGCCTTAGATGAAGCATCATCTCTCCAAGTATTAGATATCTTGTCAAGAGCTGCAACTACTGCAGGGAATAGATCTATGAAGGTGAACACTGCTTCGTGACGTTCTACCCATCGTGTTTCTCAAAGCCTGACAAGCTTTCTCTTTGTCTCAGTTGGTAGTAGGCTTGATATTTTGTTCCTAAGAACTTTGCTACATTTAGCAGAACCCTTAAAAAATGTGGAACAGTCAGATATTGTTGTAAAACATTTTCTGATGGTGTTCACTGAACAGGTTTTTGAAACCACCAGATTCAATGAGTGGTTTGCACAGTGAACATACATAGTTGTTGGATATTCAGCAGCAATTTTAGCTTGTACACTATTTAGCCTACCACTAAATGCAGCAGCTCCATCATAGCCCTCCCCCTGAGATCACTAAAATGTAATCCTAAGTCTGTTAAGCTTGACATGATGGTGTTGGCCAGATTTTCACCAGTCAAGTTTGTGACCATGAGGAAAGTGAGGAAGTCTTCCCTGATTTGTGGCTTTGATCCTTCAGTGTCAAGCAGATACACAACTGTTCTCTATTGCTAACATCTGTAGTTTTGTCAGTTAAAATGGCAAAGGGACCACAGTGTTTTACTCTTGTGACTATTTTCTCAACCATTATATCTCTAATAATTTCAATGATTTCATTCTGAATTTTAGGGCTAAGATACGTGGCATTACTGGAATTACTTTTTAATACTTTTTGGAGTGCTTCATCTCTGTGATTTGCTTTATACCAGATTAGAGTTCTGAAATTTCCATCATTTTTTATTGGGTCTTCAAGAGTCAGTGGCTCTGAATCTTCATTTCCACGGCATGCAATCTCCTGGTGACCACATACAATTATCGTATCTATTACCACAAGGATCTTGTTATGATTCTCTATTGCTAGAGTTCTTCAATAGGTGTCTATTTGTTCTGTAATTGCTATTGAGTCACCTCTTGAGATGCGACAAAAATTCTCAGCTTTCAATGAACTGCTTTTATGATACTCAGTATGAGAATGAAAGTCAAAAAGCTCTTTAGCTTTTTTCCAGTTTCTTAAAGGCTCACAGGCAAGCTGTCCAAGATGCTGATGACTTCCTTTACCGGCTTAGTCATTGCAGAAATCGACACATATCTTACAGTAAGCACCTTCTGTTATAGACGAATATGCAAGCCAGTTGTACTGCGAAAACCAGTGGTGATGGAAACAAAGATTTCTCTTGTCAGTTGCAAGAAACTTGTAATCGCTTTCAGGTTTATGCAATGTAGTCATTATTTTAAACTGTTTCTCATCAATAAGCCTTATCTTCGTGTATTCATTTATATTGTTCCTGACCTGAGCACTAGGTGGCGCAGTCACAGCCGTAGCATGACTGGGTGGTGGTGGTCTGCAGCATGTGGTGGTTGTGGTACATAGATACATAGACAGTGTCGGCAGATAAGGGCCTATGGCCCATCTAGTCTGCCCATTTGAGTTTGTAACTTCAGTTTGTTTTCCTAGAACTCTGTTGCCCCTTACCCCTGATCTCCAGAATTCCTTTATGCCTATCCCATGCATTCTCAAATCCCGCGATTGTTTCAGCCCCCACCACTTCCTCAAGCAGGGTGTTCCACTTGTCCACCACCTGTTCTGTGAAGAAATTCTTCCTCACATTTCCTCTGAATCGTCCTCCCTCCAACTTCATCCCATGCCCTCTAGTCCTGGAACATCTTTTTCGCTTAAAAATAGTGTATTCTTGCACCTTGTTCCTCCCTGTAAGATACTTGTATGTCTCTATCATGCCCCCTTCACTCCCTCCTCTCCTCCAGGGAGTATATATTCAATTCCTTCAACCTGTCCTCCTAGGACTTGTGTTGCAATCCATGTACCATCTTTGTTGCCCTCCTCTGAACCTTCTCTACCCTGCCTGTGTCCTTACGTAAGTAAGTTCTCCAGAACTGTACACTGTACTCCAGGTGGTGCCTCACTAGTGTCTTGTATAGTGGAATCATGACCTCCTTTTCCTGCTGGTGATGCCCTGCCCATGCATCCAGCATCCTATTTGCTTTACCTGCTGCCTTGTCACACTGTTTCCTACTTGAGGTCATCAGAGATGATAACCCCAAGATCCCTTTCCTGCTTGGTGCATGCTATATCCTCACCCCCAACTGATATATTGTGCCAGGGTTTTGTGCCCCATATGCATTATCTTGCACTTTGCATTGAATTTCAACTGCCAAACCCCTGACCATTCTTCAAGTTTCTGCAGGTCCCTTCTCATTCTGTCTACACCCTCTGGTGTGTCTACTCTGTTACAGAGCTTCATGTCATCAGCGAACAGTGAAATTCTGCCTTCTAGGTCCTGCGCAATGTCACTGATGAAGATGTTGAATAGAACTGGTCCCAGCACTGATCCCTGTGGTACCCCACAAGGAAAGTGAAGCTTCAGTAGTGGTCACTGCCACTGGCACTGCAACATAGCCAGAAGTGCTTGCAGATTCAGAATCACAACGTGAATGTACTACATTTATGGCTTCAATTTCAGCTGTTGTAGAAACAGTCCTTTCCACATCCACACCTCCTGCTGCTTCGTTGACCACACTTTCAGTAATGGACTTAGCTTTCTTTCCACTTGCATTAAACATATCAAGCAGAGACATTTGCCTTTTCATTTTAATTTTTTTTTACTTTAATACTCAGACTCGGAGACTAATGGTTGTCTGGATGAGGTTCAGGGTCTCTGACTGAGATTTATGTTACTAGTATGTTTCTTTTGTACTGGATGGACACTACTGTACTAGATTATTTAGTCCATCCTGTTTTGTACAGTGTGCACCGGCTGTGAGATGACAGTCAGACTAGACTAGTGACAGTGCTAAGGAGATAATATTAACTCAAGTGTGGAACCAGAGAGAAGTATGTTTTTCTTACTTGAATAGTACCTATTTCTTTTCTTTTTATACCAGAAAACTTTCAAAGAACACGAACCAGATACAGAAGGGTAACAAACTTAGGGCAATGTGGACAGGACACCAGGCGGACAGAGCTAACTACTAATCAAGGTTTAACAGTTGAGTACACTTCAGTTAACCACAAGTTTGAAGAATTATACTTCTATCTTTAATAAACATTTTTGTGAAAAAAGGTAATGTGTCTCCTGTCTTGTCTGCTGACTTTTATTTTTCATTCCAGACAGGTCTCGCTTCCCTGAAGTTCCCCTCACTCTCTCTTCCTCAGTCTCTACTTTGACTGTAGTCCTACTGTCTCTCTCACTCTCTTTGAAGTATCTCTACACCCTAAACTGCTACTGTCTGCACTCTGCACACACACTACTTAGTACACACAGACAGTGACTGTCACAGTGCAGAACAGATAGTGCTGTGATCTCTATCAGAAAAAATCTAGCAAGGGTTTGGTGGTCTACTTAGTACACACACAGACTGTCACAGTACAGATAGTGCTCTGATCTCTATCAGTAAAAATCTAGCAAGGGCTTGGTGCTCTGCTCAGTACACACACAGACTGTAGCAGTGCAGATAGTGCTCTGATCTCTATCAGTAAAAATCTAGCAAGGGCTTGGTGCTCTGCTCAGTACACACACACAGACTGTCGCAGTGCAGATAGTGCTCTGATCTCTATCAGAAAAAATCTAGCAAGGGCTTGGTGCTCTGCTTAGTACACACACAGACTGTCGCAGTGCAGATAGTGCTCTGATCTCTCTCAGAAAAAATCTAGCAAGGGCTTGGTGCTCTGCTTAGTACACAGACAGACTGTTGCAGTGCAGATAGTGCTCTGATCTCTATCAGAAACAAGATCTGGTCACAGTCAAAATGTCTGCAGGATTTGACCTAATAAGGAATAAATTTAGTGTGCATGACCCATGCTACTAGATGTGTTCAGACCTGCTGCTGGCTGCGACACCCTCTGGGCTGCAGCTGTGGTGCTGTCAGGTTCATGTCAAGGTGCAAAGTAAACAGCAGCACCTCCGAGCTATTTGGCACACTGTTAGCAAGGCAGGCAAAGCAAGCAGTACCGACTAATACCAGGCCTCACCTTTCCATGGCTCCCCCCCACTCACCTGCGGAGCAACAAAACTGAGACCTTGTCCAGCTGACGAGAGAAAATTCCCCATCAGTGACACGCAGGTTGCCTGCCCAGATCAGGCTCCCTGCTGCACCTATTCCGTCTAGCTCCACAGAAACACCACCAGACAGCCAGTGAGCAAACCAGCTTACGTGGTGTAAGGCAGCTGAGACATCGTGAGACCTGGGGAAAGGGGATGGATCGAGCCAAGTGAACAGTCCCATGGGCGGTCCTATGGTGAAAATAAGGTGCGGTGTCATAGGCTGATGTGTAGGTAGAGATACAGGAGTATATATATTCAGAATTCAAATCTTTACTTTTCTGTAGCTAAAATGCCACATTTAGGAAGGACACAGGAAATTTGTAATGCAAAATCAGGGACAGTGGAGAGGTCTGTTTGAAACAACACCTACAGTACAGCGAGTCACTTGTATGTCTTTAGCCAACACGTTACAAGGAGATGCATGGGCTGCCATGGCCGGTTCCAGTTGCTGCTTTCAGTGCATGTACCTGTGCGGGTGTGCACAGTGTGTTTAGATCTGCTGCTGGCTGCGATGCCCTCTGGGCTGCAGCTGTGGTGCAGTCAGGTTCGTTTCAAGGTGCAAAGTAAACAGCAGCACCTCCTCAAGAAACATGCTACAATTAGCATTACAAAAATTAAAAAAACATTAAAATCTCACAGGTTCACATGCCTCGTGGGTGCTATGACGTCACTGAGGCACTTGAGCTTTGTGCTTGTGCCAAATAATTTCACAGCACCCACCAGGTATGACAATCAGCTTGTTCATAACCAAAAGTTTTCCTAAAAGCAGTTACTTTGTGTATTCTTTAACTAAAAAAAAACATTTACTGTTGGTCTTAGAGTGCTGAAAGAGAGTGTATCATTTCACCAGACATCACAGATGTTGGAATAAGCTTTTAAGGAAATTGCAGCAAACAACCATCGCAATTGAAATGGCACTCAAAGGAATCTCAAGTTGTCTCCATAAATTATTGAAGAGTGAGGCTTAACTTGTGTGCCATGCATGTGATTTATGGTCAGAGCTAGCTTTAGCATTTTGCTGCTAGTGAGATTAGTCTTGGGACCCACCTACCCCACCCATGTAGGCTACATTTTTTATTCTATCCTATATGCACATAATTTTACTTTGTATACAGTCAATTGAGTAGTTTTAGGAGCAGAAACCTTAAATTACTAGACAATGCACCCAGTACTGGAAACTGAACTACAGTAATTCACTAAGAGCACCCAACACTTCTTATGTAGGATCAGTCAAACCTACCTGATCGAGTCTGCAGACATGCTTCCTCAGACCAGGTCAGGTGGCATGCTTCTTCATTCTGTCACATTTTATTTACTAGTTTTATGCCATTAGGGGCTATATTTATCAGAGGACCTGTCATTCCCTATTTTGCTCCGGGAACTGAGTTGGACTTATAATTTCACCCAGTGATCTGAGTTCCTCGGGTCCTCCCACCCCATTTCTTCCACTCCCTGCACCTTAACTCTTTGCATCCATCTGCTCCAGTTTTGCGGGTCCCTCTGTTCTCAGGTAATTATTCACATAGAAAGGATCTGCACAGCCCATTTATGTCTTTTATCTTTTTTAACAGTAGAGTAGTTGATTAAATAATATAAAAAATAGCATTTAAAAAACAATGAGGTATAGTGGTGCTGGCTAGAGACCCAAGTGAGCAAAGGGCCCCACTGACTGCAACAATTGCTGGTTTGTAAAACTGGGTGCATTTATGGAGGTACTGATGTGTGGGGGTGCTTCTTGACATAATGCTGCTATATATTGCATAATAACCAGCCCTCCACTCTACACACTTTGTAAGACCATCATTGAGAACATCACTCACTCTCCTTGCTGCTTTTATACCATCACCATAATCATGGCACCCACGTCCAGTGTGTTATGCCTGCACCATCATCATCTACCTTTTGTCCAGTTTGTAACACCACCACCAGCTCCATCTTGTCAAGACTATAACAGGCCCACCATCAACAGCTCCCTTTATCCAAGCTGTAATAACCCCAGCATCACCATCTCCCCTTCTTCACTTTGTAACACCACCACCAGCTCCCTCTTGTGAAGACTGTAACAGGCCCACCATCAACAGCTCCCTTTATCCAAGCTGTAATAACCCCAGCATCACCATCTCCCCTTCTTCATTTTGTAACACCACCACCAGCTCCCTCTTGTCAAGACTATAACAGGTCCACCATCAACAACTCCCTTTATCCAAGCTGTAATAACCCCAGCATCACCATCTCCCCTTCTTCACTTTGTAACACCACCACCAGCTCCCTCTTGTGAAGACTGTAACAGGCCCACCATCAACAGCTCCCTTTATCCAAGCTGTAATAACCCCAGCATCACCATCTCCCCTTCTTCACTTTGTAACACCACCACCAGCTCCCTCTTGTGAAGACTGTAACAGGCCCACCATCAGCAGCTCCCTTTATCCAAGCTGTAATAACCCCAGCATCACCATCTCCCCTTCTTCACTTTGTAACACCACCACTAGCTCCTCTTGGTGAAGACTGTAACAGGTCCACCATCAACAGCTCCCTTTATCCAAGCTGCCATAACCCCAGCATCACCATCTCCCTTCTTCACTTTTGTAACACCACCACCAGCTCCTCTTGTGAAGACTGTAACAGGCCCACCATCAGCAGCTCCCTTTATCCAAGCTGTACAACCCTGCATCACCATCTCCTTCTTCACTTTGTAACACCACTACTAGCTCCCTCTTGTGAAGACTGTAACAGGCCCACCATCAACAGCTCCTTTATCCAAGCTGTAATAACCCCAGCATCACCATCTCCTTCTTCACTTTGTAACACCACCACCAGCTCCCTCTTGTGAAGACTGTAACAGGCCCACCATCAACAGCTCCCTTTATCCAAGCTGTAATAACCCCAGCATCACCATCTCCCCTTCTTCACTTTGTAACACCACCATTAGCTCCCTCTTGTGAAGACTGTAACAGGCCCACCATCAACAGCTCCCTTTATCCAAGCTGTAATAACCCCAGCATCACCATCTCCCCTTCTTCACTTTGTAACACCACCACCAGCTCC
Organism: Neoceratodus forsteri; assembly: GCA_016271365.2. Lineage (NCBI taxonomy): Eukaryota > Metazoa > Chordata > Ceratodontiformes > Ceratodontidae > Neoceratodus > Neoceratodus forsteri. The sequence goes on from CM057449.1 coordinate 1,081,547,761, forward strand.
CTCTTGTGAAGACTGTAACAGGCCCACCATCAACAGCTCCCTTTATCCAAGCTGTAATAACCCCAGCATCACCATCTCCCCTTCTTCACTTTGTAACACCACCACCAGCTCCCTCTTGTGAAGACTGTAACAGGCCCACCATCAACAGCTCCCTTTATCCAAGCTGTAATAACAACCCAGCATCACCATCTCCCTTCTTCACTTTGTAACACCACCACCAGCTCCTCTTGTGAAGACTGTAACAGGCCCACCATCAACAGCCCTTTATCCAAGCTGTACAACCCAGCATCACCATCTCCTTCTTCACTTTGTAACACCACCACCAGCTCCTCTTGTGAAGACTGTAACAGGCCCACCATCAACAGCTCCCTTTATCCAAGCTGTAATAACCCCAGCATCACCATCTCCCTTTCTTCACTTTATAACACCACCACCAGCTCCCTCTTGTGAAGACTGTAACAGGTCCACCATCAACAGCTCCCTTTATCCAAGCTGTAATAACCCCAGCATCACCATCTCCCCTTCTTCACTTTGTAACACCACTTCCAGCTACAGTATGCATGCCCAGTTTGGATTATCACCAGCTTCCTCCTGTTCAGACTGCAACATCCCTGCCAACTCCGTGTCAAATATTTAACACCAACACCAGAAGTTGTCAAGTTTGCAACACCACTACCATATGCTCATCTTTAACATATTTTAACCCCCTCCCCACCACCACCACCAGCAGTAGCTACTGTAATACCACCGTCAGTATTACCTCCAACACGATCATGTCCTCTTTGGAATATCACAGTCATTAATCCCTTGAATTCAGATTGATCATGCAACAATCAATGTACAGTAACAGCAGCTGGCATTATTACAGAGTGTAGTAACAGAGAGTGATGTTCCAGTATCTATTGGCAAATATACTTTAAATTGAAAAAGTCAAACTACATCCATAAATGCAACACATTATATGCAGATATGCAATAATTACTCCAGAGTTATTTTGTTTTCTCAAATATGTCGCCATTCACTCAATTATAGGCATCCAGTTACCATGCCCACAGGTGAGTGTTTATACAGTGGAAGCAAGCTGGTCCTTGGCTTGTAATATCATTTCATAATAAACTCCAGTCTCCAGCAGTTAATGGCAAATTAAGTACAGAAGCTTAAAGATCATGTGCAAGGGATTGTTTTCCTGAATGAGCACTACCATACCTAGGACTGAGTCAGCGACAGTTAATCTGTGCAGTTTTACCTACTTTGATCCAATATTTTTTTGTTATTCTCCTTTTTCTTCCCTTCAGTTCAAGGCTGCAAAACCACATGCTCGCACTGTGCCTGCAAGTGGGGCGTGTTCAGCGGTGACGTAATTGTAGAGTTGCTGGCTTAGGAACTGTGCTATGTGCACTGTTTAGTTATTATTTCTGCATGCTGTATTTTTCTGTTTAGTCTGACATGGGGTATCGAAGTGTGAAATGTATGCAGTGGCAATACCAAACCTTCTTTCCTGACATTTTTTTAGCTGTGCTGCAGACTTTGTGCATGGTGAAACACACAGAACCAAAGGCTGCACTTTTCCATTCAACTTGCTACAATAGAGAAACTTCAGTTTGTTGTGCAGCCTTGCCCATTTCTAATAATGGAGCGATATCATGCCCTACTGCTGACAGAGAATCGGACCCTCATTCTTCCACCATTGCTGTTTGTTTGACCAGTGTACATGGATTGTAGCTTTTTAGCCGATCACCACCTGAAGAAAGCAAATCTCTAATACCCTGACACCGCCTATTCTCCGTATTCGATTTCTTTTTATTTTACATTTTATTATCCTGCTCTTCCCGGGCGGCTAGATTAGCACCAGACTGTTCCCTCAGAGCAACACATCTTGGTATCTGAAAATCCACTTACTGAGAAATAATATTGCCACAAACATTTTGTTCTAGGAAAAAACTATCAGTCTAAAAATACAGACCCATTTGCCATGAACTCAGTGCACACTGGCAATGTATTTCATCACTGCACAAACTCCACTTGTCATATTTCCGATAATTGTCAATGGTTGCTGTTCACAGTGATGCCGATTTGAGAGTGCATATTTCACCAGAGAGACCCGCAAGCATCATGCTCACTGCAATGTCATCTGCAATTGCGATTGCCCACTAATGCCCATGCAAACAAGCAGTCAATTGTGATTGGAGCCTGGCAACTAGTTATCATTTCAGCAGAGCAATTGGGGAGTATACCTTCATCAGTGTTACCCTGCTAGACTAGGTGCTGCCATTTCTGTGCCTTGGGGCATGACAAACTCTTTGCCAGAGTCACAAACATGGGTACATAACGGGGTCTCAGGAAGTAGCCTCCAAAGTCAACTTACTACTTTGGTTCTACTGCTCTTCTGCCCTTGGCAACCGGCCACGATACGTGACATGTTTCTCTTTTGCTGGAAATAGTGGGTTGGGCACATGATGAGACTGCACGTCTCCACATCATTCTGCATGGCTGCCCGTAATCATAAAACAAATTCTGTGCCCTGATGTGTGGAAATATTGACAATGCTACAGTATCTACATTAGTTGCTGGTCCGCAGTCATAATGTGCCAGTCCCTTTATTTTACTGTCCCACTGCTGCTAGATTCTAAGCCTATTTATTTGCACTGGGACTATCAAGGTATGTAAAGCTATGCAGGGCCATGGTGCCTAGCAAGATTGCCCCTGCACCTAGTTATGACTGGGTGACAGCCCTCAATGCGGTCCATGTCTGACCGTCACCCACTTACTGTCTCTCAGTGAGTGTCACTAGGGGTGGGCAATCATGGTTGAAACTGCTGTTATGACTTTCATCCCCGGCCCCATTACAGCCTGCATTCCGAAGTTTCATTTCGGAGGGGTCCTCCTCGGCTGGCAAGGTCCCCTCTTTTATGGAAGGTAGAGGTTTTTTCTGAAGCACAGCTTGAACAAGCAGAGCATGAGGCCAGCAAAGAGTGTCAGAACCCCGATTGCCACGATCACTGGGAGTAAGATTTTGGAAGGACCATCTGAGTGTCCAAAACCCCTGTCCCGAGGCTGCCTGATGATTGTGGAAGCCGAGGTGGGTGCCGGGTTCCTTTCACTTAAGGACTGCACCATGGAGGGTGTCCTGTGGTCGAGTCATTCGGGGCAGCTGGCATTGTAGATAGTGGCTGACCTGATGAGACGCAAGACCTCCCATCTGTGTGGAGGGCAAAACCGCTGGTAGCATTGTACAGACAGTAAAAGCTGCCCAAAGTGTTTACACACCGAAACTCACACTTCTGCTGCAGGCACTCATCTTCATCCATGCACTCCCCTGCCCCATTCCGTTGGTAGCTGGGGCACACTTGCAGGGAAAGTTCAGGAACCCTGGTCCTACCCATTTATACTGGCCATCAGTGAGTTGGCAATGCACTGTAAGGGATTTTTGTGGGCTACGACAAGTTACCATAGCGTTTGTTCCACTGGGGCTAAAATCCAAATATATGCTATTAATCTGGTAAGGGGTTCGGTAAAGAATCCTTCCAACTCCCTCTGTATTCAGCAGCTGGCACATACCCTCGGAGTTGTATTTACAGATATAACTGTGACTCTTCTTGCAGGGAACGTGTTTCCATTTTCATTCCACAATGCTTTTGTTTCAGAAGACCACTTGGACTCCAGCGCAACAAAGTGATGTGCAGGTAGGATTCAGTTCTTCTGCTCAATGACTAATACTGGGGACTGTCTCATCCCCGGTAACCCAAACAAATCCTCGCAGTGGCTTCTCTTTTGTGTAACATGTGCCCTTCTTTAGTGTAAGTCCGAGAAGAAAGAAGAAGTTCCCCTTGGTGTCACCCAGGAATTTCGATAAAAGTAAGAGGATGGTTTGGGCCTCTGCATCAGTCTTCATAGTAGCCAGGGTACTGTTGGTCCTGCAGCTTGGGTTCAACGGCCTAACAGTCCAGTTGTGCTGCACACTGTAGCATGCAATGAACTTGCTGCACAAAGTTTCTGTGGACTCTGAAAACAGAGCAGATGGTAGCAAAGTACTCTGCAACGGAAACAGGAGCCTCACTACGAAAATCATCTTTTTTTCTGTGCCCATCTAGTCTTGTTCTACCCCATCCAGTCCGTTAGACAGTGTCGGTGCACCAGACAGTGGCAACACCTTTGTTCTGCAGTTTTGGTTATCTGCTCAAGTCTCAGGCTCCTGCAAACGGGATGTATGCCCAGTGTTTCTATCAATTTTCTTCCTGAACAGGGCGACTTAAAAAAAGCGAACACAGGCTAAGTTGAGTTCAGGGAATTCATTGTTTGTTTAATATCTTCTAATTAACAGTCAAAAAACAACACAACAAATTAATACAATACAGACAACACCAACGCAACGACTAACGTACAAACCAAAAAATACAGGGAATATACACTATAAAGTGGCAATATCTATATAGAAGTAATATTAACGAGATATAAGAAAAACTACCTATTTCTAAGACAGATGCTAGTCATTGGTAAGATGATTTAAAAAAACAACAACTTTGCTTTCTCATGGTATCCTGGGTAAAAACTTGGTTAATATCTGTATAACTGTGCTCTCTCATTGATGCCGTCTTTCCTTTCTTCCTCGGAATTCTTTCAGGGTTGGTCATAGATTAAATGACTCAGCTATGGAAGCGTCTCGGGGGAAAGGAACGGGAGGACTCTGGAAATTATCATCCTCTCTTAATGTTAAATGGAATCAGTTGAGGCTAACTTGCTCTTTGCCTTTTCCTGCTCTTAGCATGCAGAAAGTTTTAAGACTTTCATACCCCAGAGTCCATATTTATGGTTGTTGCTGAGACTTACTCCTCTAAAGCACCTCCCATTAGATAGGGATTTCCCTTAGTAAACTCCATGTGGGGCGGAGTTGGAGCGGGTTAAACTTACTCTGTGGGGAAGGGCACCACTGGAGACATGAAGCGGCATGAAAAATAGGGCTCTTTAACTACTATGCCTTATACAGTCAGCGTAGTACTTGGGCTCTCCGCGGAAGAAATAATGTTGTGAGGATGGAAAACATGACGTAGGTCCTTTTCTGATGCAAAACGTCTGCAGGCTCTGCCCACTGCAGACATAAAAATCTACCAAGGGCTTGGTACTCCACTTAGTACACACACAGACTGTCGCAGTGCAGATAGTGCTCTGATCTCCCTCAGTTTAATCAGAAAAAATCTAGCAAGGACTTGGTGCTCTGCTTAGTAAACACACAGACTGTCGCAGTGCAGATAGTCCTCTGATCTCTCTCAGTTTAATCAGAAAAATCTAGCAAGGGCTTGGTGCTCTGCTCAGTGCGCACACAGACTGTCGCAGTGCAGATAGTGCTCTGATCTCTCAGAAAAAATCTAGCAAGGGCTTGCTGCTCTGCTTAGTACACACACAGACTGTTACAGTGCAGATAGTGCTTTGATCTCTCTCAGAAAAAATCTAGCAAGGGCTTGCTGCTCTGCTTAGTACACACACAAACTGTTGCAGTGCAGGTAGTGCTCTGACCTTTCTCAGTTTAATCAGAAAAAATCTAGCAAGGGCAGGGGTTTGGCCTTGGTGGTCTACTTAGTACACACACAGACTGTCACAGTGCAGAAGTGTGAGTCTGATCTCCCTGTTTAATCAGAAATAAATCTGGCAGGCCACACTAGACTTAAGTTCAGACTTCACTTCACTTTATGTGTTACTATATCTCTCGCTCTCTCTGACTCTCCCTGAACTTGAAGTCTCTCTTCTCTACAGTAAGCATAGTGCTCAGAGATAGTGCTCTGCCTCCCACAGTTTAATCAAACTAAATTGGAAAAGCAGACTTGACTAGTTCACCTTTTGTTCTTTATTCTGTAGCTCTGTATACTATTTCTCTGTCTCTGAAATCTCTGTTCTTATCTTCTTCTTCTTCTTCCCTGACAGTCCAGAAACAGACAGCCAAAGAGACAGTCAGTCACATCACAGTCCATCCAGTCCACACCACACTCCCTCAGTCCCTGTGAACCTCAGTCTCTCTAGCCTCTCTCTACCCTGCCACCCCTCCCCCCCAGGCCCCACACACTGAGTCTATCTGTCCTGACTGACCTGCAGCTGCCCAACTATTTTCTCACTTTTTCATTTTTTTTTTTTTATAATATTACAAATTACAAGGTCAGAAGTGGACTCAGGATTTCAATAAGTACTAATTTATATATTGTGCTCAGCTGTAGTCCACTCCACACTAGTGCCCAGCTGAGCTGACTGCTACTAGCAGCAGCAGTACTAGAGTACTGTAGCTTAGCTTGTGTCTCCTTTCACTGTCTCAGCACTGAGACTACACTGAGAGAGGAGACGTCTCCAGTTTAAATTTGTAGTTGATTTTGCTCTTCACAGTAGTAGAGAGCCCTTACAAGGGCTTTTTTTTTTCTTAGATGCACAGAGACTCCTTCTCCTTCTTCCTCAATACAGTGCTCATTGCTGCTCGCTCGCTGACCAGAAAACTCTCCTCTCGTGCTGTACTCCGAATCCATTGCTGGAGGAGGGCACAGAGTGGAGCATGAGAAAACCCAATACCATTTGGTCTGTAACATTAGCTGCCAATCGGTGTTGATGCCCGCGGATCTTTGGGGCAGGTTTTACATTCCTGAGCACTGTCAGTCATGGTACTCTGAGGGCGGGACAGTGACAGGCTCCTATCACTTCTCCCACCACAACTTTGCAGTTCCGATGGTCCCACCATCATGTGACTCTGCAGTCTGAGCACCACGTGACCCTGGCTGACACTCCAGCCTAAAATCAGGCAGTGTGTGCATCCTCCTATTGCCACCTATGCCCAGGACTGGATTCATGGGCATTAGTGGCAAAGGAGGAGGCAGCGCAGTTCTCGACTGCAGAAATCTTTTTTTAAAAAGATGGCACTTGAAACCGGCAATTGCGCAATGTGCATTCAGGGGGTTCAACCCCCAACCCCCCCGGTACGTCCCTGGATTCATAAATTGCTTGGGATCCCCTTATTCAAGGTTATAATACTCTTTCCCTTAACTGTGAAGGTAGAAAGGGGGACGGTGTGGTCCTTATCATCAGTAATTCATTGGATTGTTTGAACTTTACAAACAAAATAAATACAAATAAACTAAATACAGAATCCTTATGGGTAAAGATTTCATTTGCTAAAGCTCAGACCCTATTTGTGGGAACTTGCTATAGGCTCCCCAACTCATCCTTAGACTATCTAAATGCTTTCATCCAAGAATTAGAATCAGCTTGTGAACTTGGAAATGTCATTGTATTGGGAGACTTTAATTTCAGTGATATTGATTGGACTAACTTCTCAGCCAAATTCACAGGCAGTCGACAATTTTTAATTGCTTGTGCACAGCTTAATTTAAAAAAATGCGTCTTGTCCCCCACAAGAGGTTGAAACATCTTGGACTTGGTATTGCATAGTGATATCCTTAATATTAGCAATGTACACATTGAAGCCCCACTGGGTAACAGTGATCACAACTGTATCACCTTTGACTTAATGTATTTGTATACACTGGACAGCGACACCACTATGATATACATGTATGATAGGGCTGATATTTTGGGTATGGAACATGCCCTGGGACAAATAGATTGGTACAAAGCTCATACCGAACTGTCAATACAGAAATACTGGGGACTACTAAACAGTTCCCTATTACACGTAAAAGACAGATACAGCCCAGTTAAAGAAAAATAAGGGTAAACTTAATCCAAAATGGATTAGCAAGTCAATTAAAAGACTTATTAAACAACAAAATAACAAATATGCTAAATATTTAAAATCCAAAACTACTCATAATTGGGAAAACTATCTTTCCAGTCAAAAGAAATGTAAAAATAGTATTAAAAAAGCTAAAAGAAAGTGGGAACTTAATCTGGCCAAAAATGCAAATAAATCTAATAGTAAGTTCTTTTTTTCATATATTAACTCTTTAAAAAAAAAATTGTAAGATTGGACCAATTCAAGTTGGTGATAATATCATACAACATCCTACTGACATGACCAACATCTTCAATACAGAATTTTGTAAAGTCTTTGCAGGTAAAACATCTAGTGGTCCTAGTCTTCAGACTTATAACGAAGTTCCCATTGCCTTTGAACTTAAATCTATTGTGAATATATCATTATCACAAAAAGGTAAAACTATCATGGGTCCCGATAGTATTAGTGGAAATGTTTTATACCTACTGGCTGATAAATTGGTGGTCCCTTTAAAACGTCTGTTGGAGTCATGTCTAGGTTATAATTTTGTCCCTAAAGAATGGAGGAAGGCCAACGTTATACCAATATATATACAAGATCTGGCAGAGCCACTATGACTGTGAATGCATTAACCAGATAAGGGTGTTTCATGTGCTTAAACATAAACATTTATTTATTTAAAAAATATCAGATTTGCAAACCTTTATGTCTGAGACTCAGTTGCAAAGGCACCTTGTTGAAACTGATAAAAAGACAGCACAGATAACAAGTCAAAAAACAATGGCTCAGAAAGCAGACTGTTGTAACAATCATTCACTGGAGATGCATGGGTAGCAGTAGATTACATAGTTTAGGCACACAGGCACCACATCAAGAAGACCAAAGCAGTTCAAGCAATATACTATAACTAAAGCAAATAGAAGTCAGGAGTCAAAGAGAAGCCCAGAGTGTTCACATGAAGGCTGTTGCATATATACTAACTGAATCAAAGTACAGTACAGTGAGAAAGGGCATATTTAAGCAATAAAGCACAACATGGTGTGTGTCATGTAATACTGTGTTATGAAATGGGCACCATAATTTAGGCATCCTGATTGGTCCATACCTATGTGATATTCCTTCTTAAGCACAGGAAAATGGACCAGCAGTGCCCTGTGGGCACTGATCCTAGTAAACATACCTGTTAGAATGTTGGCAAATTGAAAATCAGCCATCTTGTTTTCACCAACTGTGAGTGAAATACCAGGCTGTATTTTCAATCTGTCAACATATCCGCAAATATTCAGATGCCCATTTCATAAATATTTATACTAATATTTAAGCTGACTGCATGATTAAAAAAAAAAAGCCCAGTCACATTTACTCTGAACCGCCGAACAGCTGTCTCCCAACCCGCCACCCACTTACTCGCTTCTGCCAACTGGCGAGCAGCTATCTCCTAGTCTGCCAACCGCTCACTCCTCTCACTCGCTTCTGCATCTCATAATGGCATGTTCTCCCTAGTGCTGCCTGGTGCCATAAGGTACATACATGTATAAAAAAGTAAAGACAACATAATTTCTTCTTGCAGTCACTGTACCTCTCAACTGCTGAGCAGCTGTCTCCCAATCTGCCGCCCGCTCGCTCCTGCATCGTTGTAACGGTTAACAAAAATGGCTTGTTCTCCCTAGCACTGCCTGGTGCCATAAGATACAGAAATGTAAAAAAAAAAATAGGACAGCATAATTTCTTGTTGCACACTTTCAAAAGTCAATGAAGTAGGCATGCTGCTAGTTTGGGGGGGGGGGTGCCATGACAACTACAGGGGAAAAAATACAAGTAAGGATGCCTTAGCAGATCAAAACTAGCAGGTCAAAAGTCCTCAACTCAAAGGAAAAAACAGCTGGAGGAACTATTTTGTTAAAAAGTATCACAAATATTTAAGCATTTCACTATGAAATACTGTTAATTTTACTTATGACATGCATCTATATTTTACGTAACCATTTCATAAGTGCAATAAGACACTCCAGGGTGTGCGTTAAGACACTTTAACACTTGGCTAGGAGGCTGGAAACACTCGGCCACTGGCCTTGTGCCTCACTACGCCTCCTAGCCATGTGTTAAAGTGTCTAATGCACACCCTGTCATGTCTGATTGCTTACATGTCACTCCTGGGTTGGGTTGAAGCATGAGGCAAAGCTGAGTGCTTCCACCACCCCAGGAGTGACAATATTGCAAGATAACACACACCCTGGAGTGCCTTATTGCAATTATACAATGGCTTGTTGTTATATACAGAATAAAAAATACATTTGAAAGGATGTTTTTGTTAGTGGGGAAAAATATTTCTCAAGAGAAAATGCAATGAATGATCCAAATCCAAAGCTACGGTGATGCTATTGTGTAATAACATCACTGTTTCAGTGGGTCAGCAGCCAACTTCTTACATTTTTCCTTGCCATTGTATAATTAAAAATAATGCCACCATCTGTTTTACAGTTACCTATATGTTTTGCATTTTATTCTATGCACTGTTATAGCAATCAACTCAACAGAACTGGGCCATCATGTACGTGAAGGTGATGTACCCTAACTGAAAACAGTGCTGAGACAACTGTATATTATGACAAGGTAGAAGATAAACACAATGTTGAGACAAGTTTTTGAAGACATTTGATGCATTTCATTGTTTTTTAGAAACTGATATACAGTTCACACACAAAATTCATATAATATAAAAGTGCATATGCCCAAATACCAATGTAAATTTGACACATTTCATTACAAGCTGTTCTGTTGAAGGAAGATATTACTATATAATGCCTAAAAATGGGCATCAGGTAAATGTAAACTGTTGTAGGTGTGTTATTGAGGGTATTGCATAGTTTATCTTTTATTGCTGCTCCACCAGATCAGCAATATTTGCACAAGCTGTGCCTAGTCCAGATTTTACAGCTCTGGCCTGGGTCTGGTGATGTGGGTTTTACCTATACCCCACTGCATGCGGCTTAGTGGTATACTGTGGATATGGCTACAAAGTCTAAGCCATTGAAGGTTGAAGTTTCAGAAAACCATTATGCTAAAAATATCAAGACTCATTCCCTCCTTCACTCCCCAGTCACAATTAATCCTCTACCAAAGTCATGTTTAAATACTGGTGCCTCTACATCCGTGCCACTAAGCTTTTAATGCCAACATGCTTCTTCTGCTGCTGCGACCGATTCAATGTGTGATCTGCTCAATCCTGGCTTTATAAATTTATTTAATTATTTTTAGAGGGGCTCCTGGTTCTGACCAATATCAAACAAACAACTGAAGTCCAGTGTTCCCCCCAACTGCTCAAACAGGCCTGTAATGGAGGATTTTTCCATCTTTCATGTCCCAAATAGGGGCTCTTAGTTATCAAACTTTGGCCAAAATGTGAGCATGCCAAACCACTACATCAAAGTGGCCCCAATCGGTTTGGTCTTGCACTTTAAATAATGTAAAAAGTACCTTGCTGATCTGAGTTAGAGTCCAGCTGTTTCATTCTCTTTTGCAAAGACAATACTCCAGCTTCCTTGTCTCACATTTATAAAGTGCAGTCTGCTAGGTGTGGCTGGGAGCAAATCACTAGGAAAGTGTTCACAGCTTTCCCCTAATCATAAACCAATTCAGTGTGTGATCTGCTCAACCCTGGCTTTATAAATGTATTTATTTTTAGAGGGGCTCCTGGTTGTGACCACTATGAACCAAACAACTGAAGTTCAGTGTGCCCCCCCAGAACTGCCTGCCTGAGAATGAAGTTGGTATATTATTTGGAAAAATGCAAGGCTGGGTCTCTTATTATGCAACGTCCAGCAAAGATGGTCTTGTCAAATGGCTTAATGAGGTGCTGTGAGGTGCCTATGGGAACTTGTCATGTAGAAAGTTCCAGGGACACAGTCGTAAAAACTGGAATTACAGGTTCCAAGGAGTAATTAACTCGGGAGGAATGTTAGAAAGTTAACTCCACTATAAACTGAGCTAGGAAAAAAGTAAATAGGACAAGAAAAAAACAGAATTTTGTTTCTAAAATGAGTTGCTAATTGCAACTGGTATTTTTAACATGTACATGTCAACTCCACTTCTCAGACTTAAAAAGAAAAATACACTTCATCATAAACTGTATTTACCAAGTACTGTGCCCATTTTAATGTATAAATGTTTGAGAAATACCTGAAAGCTGTCTATTTTCCATAGAAGGGGAATCTTTAGTAGTTTCAGACACTTAGTCTTTCCCTTTGAGACACCAGGTGACTCTGATAATCATTTGTTCCAAGGGTTTTAAGTCAGTTTGAAGGCATTAAGTATTTTCTGTTCTCATACTCCTTAAAAAATGCAGGGACTCCACAGACTTCTTGTGTTCCTAGGTCCAGCTCCCAAACTAGTGAATCTTATTTCAACATAATAGATCCACCTCATGCCCCTCCCACATGAATAAAAAAAAAGGTGGGCTGGATCTTTAGGAGCTTCTTGGGTGGAAGGGGGTTGGATCTTACTTCCCCCAAAAAACAATGCTGCCTCCCACTACTCAGGTTACAGTTCTTGTACCACCCATTTAAGAAAGAAAGTAGTACCCTGCAACCATTGAGTAACATGAGAGCGTATTTATTTGAGGGCGGAAAACTTTTCTTGGAGGAGGGTAAGGTGGAGGAGACTATTTACACCTTCAGTCAGTTCCACGGACAGAAAACATGGCATCACTCCTTTTGTACATGCAAAACTCCTGTAGGCTCTGCCCACAGTCCTAAAAGGAATAAAATCTGATTGGTCCAATTATTGTCCGATAAGTTTAACATCTCCCATATGTAAATTACTTGAAAGACTGATTAAGGATGTAATTGCACCTACTCTATACCTATTTGGTGGGGAACAACATGGCTTTAAGACAGGGAGAGACTGTTTAACCAACCTTATGAGTTTTTACGAATATATCAGTCAATTAGCTGATCTCAAAATCCCATGTGATGTTATAGTCATTGACTTCAGCAAAGCATTTGATATCATGCCTCATTGGGCCTTAATGGTTAAATTACAAAATTTACATATAAATAAATATATTATTAATTGGATCCACAATTGGCTATCTAATCGTACACAAAAGGTCATTATTAATAGATGTCTCTCTGATATAGGTAATGTTACCAGTGGGGTACCACAGGGCTCAGTTTTGGGCCCCTGTTTATTTCAAGCCTTCCTTCATCTCAGATCTTACCACAATTTGTCAATCAATATCTATCAAATGTGCTGATGACATTAAGATTGGTGTTCCATGTTCAAACCCTGAGAAGACAGGTATAATCCAACAGGATCTATTTTTTTTTCTCAGCTTACATTATTACATGGGGCATGAAGCTTAACAACAACAAATGTGCTGGCCCGGTGGTGCTGAGGGTTGAGGCGCTGGATGCCACACCTCATGCTACTCTGGTGACCTGAGTTCAGGAATGGGCTTGGGCGCTGGTGGGTCAGCAGGGGAAGGTTGAGGAAGGAGTGCCGTTGTGTTGCTCTCCTCCCTGGGGTGCATGGGTTGGATTGGCACAGAGTGCTGGTGACCCCCGGTGGAGACCAGGGGTCAGTGCAGCAAGCCGGGCAGCACAAGATCAGCATGGCCAACCCAAGCATGGTTGCCGTGCACCAGAACATCGGGGCGTGCCCATGCAGGAGTGGGGAACTAGTGTAGAACAAGGAAAAGACCAGCTTCAAGGGACAAGTGATGGCACCAGTCTCCCATGCCCTCTGCTGGGTTCTCCTCAGCTGGCCTTCCAGTTCCTCCCTCTGTGGCCCACCTGCAGTTGGAGTCTGTCTTACAAGAGAGCCCACAGAGGTGAGGGCTACCATCCCCAGGTGGGTGAAACCGGGGGTGTTGACTGCAGGGGGAGGAGGAGGTGCAGACCAAGGGATCCACAGGCGGGCAGGACAAGGACTGGATGCCCAAGAGAAGGTCCCACCAGCTGTGACCAGAGTGAAATAGAATAAAAAAAAAAAAACTTAGGCTCAAAAAATCCTGAGAGTTCACATGACTTAGGAAACTGCACATCGGTTATTACCACCGATGAGATGGACTTAGAAGTCATTATGTTCAAATACTTGGAATATGATCACCATATAAACAATACGGTAAACAAAAGTAAAACGATCATTTGGTCCATCAAACGTAATATCACATATAGAGATTCCAGAGTAATGATGCCATTGATTAGAGCTTATCTAAGGCCACATTTGGAATATATGTCCCAACTCTGGTGTCCATATAAAAAGTCTCATGTCAACCAATTAGAGGAAGTACAGAGGAAATATACTAAATATTTAAAAAGAATGTATAACTTGTCTTATAAAGATAGACTTGCAAGACTTAATCTACTGTATTTGGAAACATGTCAGTTACGAGGGGATATGTTGTTTTTGTATGATGTAGTACAGTATCCAGAGTTAATGACTGAGCTGGGACTCCAGTTTAAAGATCATAGATATGATACCAGAGGACACCCACTTCAATTGATAAGGCAATCTTATAATTATTTACGTAGGAAGTTCTTCCTTACCCTCAGGACTATTAATGCCTGGAATAAACTTCCCCTTCACGTTATTATTATCAAAAATAAAACTGAATTCAAAACCAGACTAGATGCCTATCTAATTTCTGATACTCATCTATCATATTATAACTGATTAGTATGGGAGCTGTTATGGGCCTTGCACTCTCTTGCTCTCTAGTAACCTTAGCATGAACCTTAGTATAAATAATTGAATGTTCTTTACGATTCCAATCCTTACATACATATATATATATATATATATATATATATATGTAGAGAGAGAGAGTCACAGACAAAGATATGGGTCAGATATTTCCTGAAATGTCTGTAATATTTCTAGAGAAATCTCCTGCTTTTTGCATTTCCATAGTTGGGGCAGAAGAGAGAAACTCTTTAGAAATTTCATGAAATATCTGACCATGTCTGTGGCTACTACTGTAAATCAAGCACTATTCAGTATAAAACTGAAGCTCTGGCTCCATATGAGGCCTGTGCGTGTCTGTGTGAATGTACAACAGTGGAATACTGCAGAATTTTGAATTCATGCATTCCATGTTAACAGTCCATGTTTGTGTGTGTATGTGGGGAAGGGAAGGTGAGCATTTTACTAAGAGAATATTGCAGAATACTGAATTCTTAAATTCCAGGATAAACAATCAAATTGTCTATTGAATGTGTAGAAAGGTAGATGACTAACAGGTAAAAAATATCTGGAGGGACTATTTGAAACTTTCTAAGCAATATTTGTTATATTTAGATATATATATTTTTTTTATTTGTCCAACCAATTTTCAAAGTGCAATGAGACCCTTCAGGGTGTAGGGCATTAATAGATACTCAAACTTCTAGGGTCTGTAAGGCCCTTCGTCTGCGGTCTCGGACCTCATCATGCCCCAGGTGTGTAGGTATTCATCAATATCCTGCACCCTGTTGGGTCTTATTGTTTACGTACTACACCTTGGTAACTGAATATTATTGTGCAGTCTTCAGTCAGCAAAGCAGTATTACTGTGTGGAACATTCTATAGAGAACTCACTGGGAAAATAACTAAAGTTGACTCCAGAATTATTATTTTTATATTATGGAAAAGGAGTGATGAGGTATTCTTACTAAGGTGGTGGGAGGGAGGAACTTAATGAATCAGTGATGATCTTCCTCCATAAAGATGTATGTGTATATATATATATATATATTTACAGTTTCCCCAGGACAGCTCAGTAGAGATGCATTATCTTGTTTCCAGTGAGGTACTGCTTCTACCCATTTCTGCAGCTGGGTTGAGTGGAACATAGAGGAAAAGTGATACTCCCAAGGCCACACACTGAATATTTGACTCTAGCGGGGTTTGAACCTACAGTTTCCTGGTTCTCAAGCCGGTGCTGTGACCAGTAGACCATACTGCCTCTTACGTATGTATGTATGCATGTATGCATGTACTGTATGTATGTAGCACCAGCTTCTACCGAAACCTTATTTTATGTAAAGTTCCACATGTGTAGCTGGTAGAAAATCTGAGGCTAGTAATAATCTAGGCATAACAAAATCTGTTCTCATTACAGGTTTAAAATATAGAAAAAAAGGACTGACACTCTTCTGAAGAAATACATCAGCAATTCAGTTCTTCAACTTTGTGTTTTACTCATGGGGGAGTGGGGTGCACAGAACTTCCATGTTCACACCTGTTTCGGGACGGGGCACAAACCTGTGTATTTGGTTAGGCTCTTGCAACAGTACCAGAGTAATAAGTCAGCAATATATTGCTGATGTTTCTTGGTTTGTTTGTGGGATTTTTGTTTTGGGGTGGGGGGCTTTATGTAGAGTCAGAAGCTGCTGAGCAGACTGCGAAGTAACAGTTATTCACTGGAGCAGTTAAAAAATTAATAAAATTTACTCAGGAAGTAGGCTGACTCAAGAAGATGAGATTTCAGGGCCCCTTTGAAGACCAGCATGGTGCTGGCAGATCAGATGTTGAAAGGCTGAGAGTTCCACAACACTGAAGCAGCCACCATGAGCGATCTGTACCCAGATAACCTAAGCTGTGACTGGAACACAGCCAACAGGCCAGTACTGATGGAGAGGAGAGGGTGGATAGATATGTGCAGGGTAAGGTTATCTTTCAGATATTAGGTCCTAAATCATGTAGGGCCTTGTATACCAACAAGCATATCTTAATAATAATAATAATAATAAATAAATAATAATAGTAATAAATGTAATAATAATAATAATAAATGTATTTATAATGCACCTTTCAACTTACCAAGGCGTTGAACACATTAAAACAATAACATCAAATGTAAATCCAATAATACATATAAATAAAATCATAGCATAATAACATCAAACATTAAAATCTGTTAATAAAATATGAAGTAAGATCTCAACAGAATAACAGTTACACTATGAATAACCATCCAAGAATGCCATTCGCCAAAGATAAGTTTTCAAATTATTCTTGAATTCCTCCACGGAGGTGCAGTCCCGTAACTGGCATGGTAGAGAATTTCAAAGAGTGGGTGCAGCATAAGAAAATGCTCTGCTGCCAGAAGATTTAAAACTCACTCTTGGAATCTGTAGCAACCCCTTATCGGCTGAGCGAAGCGATCAGCTGGGGTAGTAAGGCACCAGGAGTTCTTTCAGATAGGCCAGATCCTGATCGTGAAGGGCTTTAAAAATCAATAAAATTACTTTAAAAGTGAGCTGCCACTGTATAGGAAGCCAGTGCAGTTCGTGCAACACCGGGGTAATGTGACAGGACCTACTTGTCCCAGTCAAAACCCGGGCTGCGGCATTCTGCACCAGCTGTAGGGGACGGATTTCAACCCCAGAAAGCCCAAAGTACAATACAGGGCATTGCAGTAGTCCAAAAGCAAGGACACAAAGGCGTGCACCAACATTGGCAAAGAGTCAGATGGAACAAGGTGCCTAACCCTGGCAATAGATGCAATACGGCTTGTAATCTCTAGAAATTAGCCAATAATACTGAATATCGAAGAGGGTTTCCAATCAGGAAAACCATAAAAAAATGTCACTCCAGTGGAAGATATTAAACCAAATTTAATCACAGATATTCTTGTGACTAGATATTTTGATTACTATGTGACGTTCTTAATAACTGCCGTACAGCAGGAATAGTGAGAAGGCGTTTAAGGGATGGGTGGGCCGGACAGAGTGGGAGATTGGAGGGGGGTGGGCAGATAGGGATAGTTGGGTCGAGGAAATGCCCTGGGGCAAAATGGGATCAGAAGAGGGGTCCTCCTTGCCTGATTCCCATACCCAAGGGCTCCACAGATTGTGGGCAGGTACTGCGCTCTTCTCCGAAAACCCATCCAACTCGGGCAGTGTTATGTAATGCCAGGTCTATTAGGAACAAGACTGCTATTATTGCAGATCTTGTTGCAACATCTGACCTGGCATGTATCACCGAGACCTGGCTGGATGAGAATGCAGGTCCTATTTTAGACTCTGCTGCTCGGCTGGGTCCTCGTGATGCACCGCCCAAGACTGGATTGTAGGAGGGAGGCCATCTTTTTAGATCAGATCTGAGTCTTGTGGAGGTGCCAGTGGGTAACACCAGATGTTTTGAGTGTAACCTGGCAGCAGGTGCAGAGTTTAGGATTCTCCTCATCTACTGTCCACCTGGCGATGGTGGAGAATTCCTGAAGGAGTTTGCGGACTTCATCGTTGACATGGCATTGGAGTCGCCCAGATGGTTAATACTGGGTGACTTCAATGCCTGGGTCTATGATGAACTCTCCCACTTTGGAAAGAACTTCCTCCAACTTATGTCTATGTTGGGCCTGTCACAAGTAGTTACCTCTGCTACCCATATAGGGGGACACTCTTTGGACCTGGTGTTCCTACTGGATTTGGATGTTACGCATCTGGGGATGGAACCAAATATGTGGACAGACCATCACACCATAAGATTCAGCTTTGGGGCACCCCCTAATAGGCCTGCCTCTACGGAGATGGTCCAGTATCGCCCTTTAAGGGGAGTAGACCCAGAGGGCCTATTAGCGGTACTGGACCTATCGGGTGTTTCGGGTGAGAGCATGGGTCCAGGGGACCTTGTTCTTGCCTATAATAAGGCAGTGAGCAGGGCCTTGGACCAAATTGCTTCTGTTCATGTTCGCACACTCACTCAGTGCCCAAAGACTCCATGGTTTGAAGAGTCTTTGAAGGAACTGAGGAGAGTGGGGCGAAGGCTAGAGAGGGCTTGGCGGAAATCTTGCTTGGATGCTGACAAACTTAGATTGATGGATCATTATGTTATCTATCAATCGGCAATAACCCGTAAGAAGGCAGAATTCCTGTCCAGGGAGATTGCTGCTGCGTGAACTGACCAGCTCAACTCTTTCAGACTGTTGACAGATTGTGCAATCCACTCTGTCTACAGTCTGGAAGAGATTTTTCACAAATAAAATGTGATGAGCTTGCTCGGTTTTTCGCTGATAAGATTGCCAGCATTAGGTCGGATATCGGCCAGGCTCACTCTTCAAGGGTTTGCAGTGATCGGCAGGGGGAAACAAACACCTGTGTCACCTGGTTTGACTTTGGTAAGCCGGAATTCATGGATATTGTGAGGATTGTCCAGACTGTACGTCCAACCAGCTGTAGTTTGATCCGGGCCCACGCCTATTATTAAGTTGCGGATACTATCTGTCCGACCATTGCTGAAATTGTTTGAAATCTCTGGAGCAGGGATCTTTCCTGATCCCTAAAGGAGGCGGTCGTTCGACCACTCCTAAAAAAACCTTCTTTGAACCCGAACTGCCCAGCTAACTACAGACCTGTCTCTAGCCTGCCCTTTTTGGGCAAGGTTATTGAAAAGGTGGTTGCACTGCAACTGGATGACCATATTACAAATCACAATATCTATGATACTCTTCAATCAGGATTTAGGAAAAGATATAGTACTGAGACTGCCCTTGTCTGGGTTCTAAATGATCTCCTGATAGCGAGAGATCGAAAGGCTTGTACTATTCTAGTCCTTCTTGATCTCTCTACAGCATTCGACACTGTGGACCATGGTGTGCTTCTGGAATGCCTGCGGCTCTATTGCGGACTATCTGGTACAGTTCTGCAATGGTTTCAATCTTTTCTCACGGGGCGGAGACAGAGGGTTATCACCGGAATTTATTCCTCTGATACCTTCCTCCTGCCCTGTGAGGTTCCGCAGGGCTCCATCTTAGCACCCATGTTGTTCGCTGTCTATATGCTGCCATTGGGAGACATTATTAGGCAATACAGCTTGGGTTTTCACTGCTATACAGATGACACCCAGCTGTATCTGTCTTTTAGTCCTGGACAGGAAGATGCAGTCTCTATACTTAACAGTTGTCTATCCGAGATCAAGGATTGGATGAGTGCCAGCTGGCTAAGATTAAACCCAGATAAGACTGAGGTGTTGGTGGTGGACCCAGGTCACCTTGAGGCAGGTTGTTGGGCTGGGCTTCCTTCGGGCGTATGGATCGATGGTGCCCAGCTCTCAACCTCAGACCGGGTGCGTAACCTGGGCGTTATTATTGACAATGGTTTGACCCTGAAATCTCAGGTGTCATCCGCTGTCAAATCCTCCTTTTACCATCTTAGGAATATCGCTGGTGAAACACCTAGTTCCTCCGCTGACCTTCTGACATTGGTCCATGCCTTTGTTACTCGCCTTGATTACTGCGATCCCTGTACCTAGGGCTACGGGGGTTGATATCCGTCAGCTTGCAGCTGGTGCAGAATGCAGCAGCCAGGCTTTACTGGGACATCTATGAGAAGTCATATTCACGCCTGTGCTCGCGAACTGCACTGGCTGCCAGTTCAATGGTAGGATCACCAGTAGGTCGAGTTACTGACCTTAAGCCCTACACAAACAGGGACATGGTATCTTCAAGATCTCCTTATTCCCTACTGTCCCTCTAGCTCCTCCGCCTGCCGACGAGGGATTGCTAGAGGTTCCCAGGTCCGCTTAAAACTTCTGGAGCACGGGCATTTTCATTGCCCTCACCCTGTGGAATTTCTACCGCCGGATACCGGGTTGCTTGACCGCTGAGAGTTTTAAGTTAGAATTAAAACTTATTTATTTCAAAAGGCATATGGAGAGTGATTTTATTGTGATTATATTGTTATCGTTGTTGTTTTATGTTATATGTATGTATTTTAATTGTTTCTATTTGTACAGCGCTTTGGCATTGAAAAGCACTTAAAAAATAAATTTTTACTTACTTACTTACTTTACTTACTTTTACTTACTTACATTACTGAGTGAATCCATTTTAGGTATCTTATATTCTTAGTTACAAGGTCTGTAGGTGGGTTCACAAGAATCCTTAGAGTCTCCTCTTTGGAAAATACATTGCATTGAAGATAATGACTGGTTGGAATATTTCTTATACTGTATACTCATATCTTGAACAAGAAGGAAGAATGTGAGTGAGAGTTTCTAGTACGTGTTGACCGTGTGCATCAGTTAGAGGTATTTCCAGTGTGATCACATCTTGGCAAATTAAAGTCCTCCTGGAGTTAGGAAAAGGATTTAAGAAGGCTTGTGCCTTTTGCCAGGACATTGACTACCAGTGAAATGCCATGCTGTGTCCAGTAGCTCCATGTGACGGGGCTACCCTCTATGTAAAGATTTGGGTTATTCCGAAGCGGTTATAGGTGACCTAGCGAGAGATGTTATCAACCATTTAAATGACACCTTTTGCCATGTCTGTTTTTTTTTAATTTATTTAGTTGTTTAACCAGGAGTAGCACACTAAGCTGAAAGCTTTTTTACAGGAGCGACCTGGGAGCAAAGGGAAGTTAAGTGACTTGCTCAGGGTCAGACAGTATGTAAGTGGAAGCTGCGGGATTCAAACCCACGACTGGTCTGCAGGATGTCACCAGATTTGCAGCTCAGAGCCTTAAACCACTGCGCTATACTACCTCCATATAGCATAGGGAAGTCATGGTGTGATCTTGTGGTGTCTTTCCTTCTAGAGCTAGGCTAAGGTGGGTGGCCCCTAAAGTACCTTGCTCCATCTCCACCCACCTGGGGGAGTGATGGTTGTTACTCTCTTGTCAATTTAGTTCATGCTTGGCCCCATTGCTGATGTGGTAGGCTCAGAGCCAGGGCAAGTTCAGCCCACTCTTATGTGGGGGTGCTCTAAGTATCTGCTTGCTAAATCTCAGATGCTGGATGTCCCATATGAAATTTGTTATGAGGATATCTATCTGCTTCCAGATTTTGGGAGGTATGAGGAGGGAAAGTTATTTAGGCAATATATCAGTCTTGGCAGAGCCATAATTTTGAAGGCAACTACTTCATCTGTCAAGAAGAGTTGTTACTTTTTCCACCCATGCATATCCAGTTTAATAGCTTCCAACAACTTGGGGACATTCTTAGAGATTAGTTTTTGTACTTTTGGTGTAATTATCATGCCTAAGTATTTGATGCCTTCAGGGGCCCAAGTAACAGTGCACTGTCCTAGGATGGCCCACAGTAGGTCTCCCCTTTAAGTGGTGTATTTCTGTCTTTTCCCTATTAACTCTGAGGCCAGAGATGCTACCAAATGTGTCCAATGCTTCCCAGGCTGTTGAGAGGGAGGTGCTCACATTCGACAACATAAGAGGTACATTATCAACATATAACAAAGTGCTGTATGACCAGGCTCCCACTCTGATTCCTGTGATATCTGGATTCTGCCTAAGGACAACATTTAGGGTACAATGGCCCAAACAAAAAAAAAAAGATCAGAGGGCTAAGGGAGCAGGCTTGATATGTACCCCAGTGCAGTGAGAAGGGTCTGAAAGCAGTCCATTTGTAAGTACTCTTGCTGTTGAGGTATAATGTTCTAAGCCAGGAGATAAAGGTACACCCAATGTCCATTTTCTCCAAAATATTCCATGTATGTTCCCACTCCATCGAGTCAAACACTTTCTCTGTGTCAGTCAATATTAATGCTGCAGCCTGCAGAATCTGATACAATGAAGCTTTTTGTATGAGATTGATGACAGTTCTCAAGTTATACGCCCTCTGCCTCCCTTTCATGAATCCCGCTTGAGATTTGTGCACAAAGGATTTTCACATCCGCATTCATGAGTGATATTGGCCAATAATTAGGGCATAAAATTCTATCTTTGTGGGGTTTAGGGAGCACTGTTATAGTGGCTTCGCATAACGTGTGTAGTGCCCCAAGGTATGGGGCCCAACAGTAATTAAATAAATCAGGTGCCCCTCAGTGGTCCCTGGGCAGCGTGGGCAGCATGAGTGTTGACATAGGGCCGTATAGGGGCCCCTTTGTAGTGTGTCCTCCCCCAGCAATAGAACAGTGGGCATAAATAGAAAAAAGAAAAACATTTTTTTTGCTTCCCTGGCGCCTGCTTCTCCTTTCTGAATCTCCCCCAGGAAGCAGCGTGAGCCAGGGGCATTTTCTAAGTTGAACTCATGCTGGACTGTTTGGGCAGCATGTGCTCCCAGGGACACATGTACCGAATGCTGGCCAGTTGGTTCAGAGTAACGGTAGCCAGGGAAGTGGTCGGCTGTATTGCCATGCGGAGGGCACAGAAGAGCTAATAGAGAGTGCTTTCAGGCACTCAGGAAAAAAATCGGCCACTTGCTGTGATATGAGGGAGAGAGGGGATACTGGTTAGAATACATTAGAGAAAGGGCTTACCTGTGGTTTGCCTCTTGTCCCTCCTGGCAGTCATCCAGTCCAGCTGGTGTGGCAGTCAAGTGGTACAATGGTCCCGTTCCAGTCCCATCAGTTGCATGGTGTGGGTTCAGTTTTGCCCTTTTTTTTTTTTGCATTGTAAAAGTTTATCCGGTCCCTCGTTGGTGGCAGTGCCAAGAGCTGCATCCTTCGTAGGGTTACCACCTTTGGATGAGGTAAAAACCGGATCCAAAACCACACCCCAAACACCGCCTCTGGCTCCACCCCTTTTTTATGACTGGCGAGTATATCACTCCTCCTCCTCCTCCTCCAAAGCCATTTGTAATGTTGGAATAGACATTACTAGTGATAGGAAATTATTTTTATACTGTTATTTATTTGATTTATTTATTCAGTTATTTATTTTTATTCTTTGGCAATCAGATTACCTCCCATAGGCCACATAGCCCATTTTACAGGAGTGACCCAGGAGCACAGGAAGGTTAAGTGACTTGCTCAGGGTCACACAGTATTTAATTGGAGGTTGTGGGAATCAAACTCAGGTCTGCTGGATGTGCCAAGCTCAGCCACAGCTTAATGCTCAGCCCTCTGTTAAACACTCTCCCATTTTCCTTTCCATGTCAGCCATGTATTCCGATTGTTTGACCAATTTTTAATAACTTAATTATCAGTGCTTGTGGTACCCTTAATACTGCACTGTGTTCCCCTTTACCTCAGCAGCTACTGCTGTTTCTTTTCATATTTCTAAGACATTCCACAATTTCAGATACACCATTCCATGCTGTTTATCTGAATGACCTGTCAAAGTGTAGCTAATATCATGGAATGTTCAGGTAATACAAAAAATTAGAGCAAATGTAGTGATAAAAGCAATAAAAGTTAGATTATTAATTTAACAAAAATGGGCTTAAAACTTACCATAATCAGGGCCCCTGGTGTTCTGTGGCGGAATTTTCTGATTTCTGTGGCAGGGCTCCTTGACTTCTGTGGCAACATTTTCTGATTTCTGCAGCATGATTTATTCATTTCTCTGGCAGAATGCAGTCCTGTCATTGTCTAAATATGATGTGATGTCATCGATGACATCATATGCTGAGCATAGAGGAGGGGCTTCAGGATAAACGAGGTGTGAAAGAAAGCCTGACACTATGGAAAAACAGTATATTTATATGAAAATTCACCAAAAAAAGTGAATTCTGCGGCACTATATATATATTCTGCTGCATGATGCAAATTCTGCGGCAAATTCCACAACCGCAGAACCGCAGAATTCCAGGGGCCTTGACCATAATATAGAACAAACAAAAAGAAACACGTGAGAGCACATAAAGGTGTAAAAACTGTTTCCTGTCATAGCAGTAAAAGACCATACTTAAAATTCAGAGTGGAAAAGAATAGGTTAATTTACTGCTAATGATCTTAATGGCCATACTTTATACCTCTCAGACAGTCTGGTTTTACAAACAAAGGCAGGTCTGAATGACTGTGACAGCAGAACTTCTTTGTAACCTGGACATGTAATGCAGCCAAAACAGTGAATGATTTGATACATCAGTTTTAAGAGTATATGAGCACTCAAAATGGCCCAAAAACCGGACTGCATGTATCCAAAACCGGATGACTGGATAAGGACCCTAAAAAACAGATTATCCGGTCAAAAACCGGATAGGTGGCAACCCTAATCCTTCGTGAGAGAGTGAGAAAAACAGAGTAATGAGCATCAGGAAGTCCTGCAAGGACTCAGTGCCTTCCCCGCAGTGTGAAGCCATCCCTCTGCCAGCAGACCTCCTGCCTCCCAGAACCTCTAGTCTTCACCCCGGGCCGGGCTGGTAAGTTGGCGGAAGCACCATCAGCCAGGTGCTGACCGCCAGAAACTTTAAATAAATTATTTGAAATTGTTTTAAAGCACTCAGGGTGCTAGTAAACGACATCTGGCAGACAAGAGGGGGGTGTGCCTAATTAAAAAAAAAAAAATTCATTGTATGCAGCGACGCCCATAGGAGGGGCCATGGTATAGAGGCCCATAGCAAATGCATAAATATTGATGAGGGGGCGGACCTAGGCCGGGTTAAAGACAAAAAGGCCCTGCCAAGGCCCAAACAAATATTTAAAAGGGCAACCTGTTGGAGGGGATTAAATGGGGACCCAGTAGAGTGGCCAATGACTTGAAGGGGCAAAGACAAGCCCCAGAGTGGTAAAAGGGTAGGCCCAGCATTTAAAGGGGCCCAGACATAAAATTAGAGAGGGGTTCAGTAAGCTCAAGGCCTCACAGCTTTTCTCACACCCAAGTTCCTGATACCTGGTAGGGTCGATTTAGCCCAGAGGTCAGCAGTTGTTTCTGGGGGTTCCCCGTTCTGTTGTTAGTGTATTAGGACAGCGACTGCAGTTGCATAGGTGGGGAAGGGGGTTAAAATATTTCCCACCTTCGGACCGTCTATAGAGGTGGACAAGGAAGGAGCAGGTTAGCGGATCTCTAAAGGGGCTAGCATTGGGCAAGATAGCATTTGGAGCATGTTAAAGGGGCAATACATGTGAAAACCTGCCTGGAATGTATTTATTGCCTGAAAACTGTCTTACTGTGTTACATTGCCTGAAAACTGACTGAATTGTGTTTCCTTGCCTGAGAACTGTTTGAACTGTATTACATCACCCCAAAGCTGCTTGTCTGCCCCTGGAACTGTGCAACTGCTGCAAAGCAACTTGTTTGCCCCTAGAACTGTGCAATTGCCCCAAACAGCATCTGGCGCTCTGCAATTGCCCGAACTGTATCTGGCACCCTGCAATTTCTCTGAACAGCATCTGGCACCCTGCCATTGCCCAAACTGCTTCTGGTACCTCACAATTTCCCTGAACAGCATCTGACACCCTGCAATTGCCTGAACTGCCTCTAGTACCTTGCAATTGCCCCAAACAGCATATGGCGCCCTGCAATTGCCCGACTGCTTCTAGTACCTTGCAGTTGCCCAAACTGCTTCTAGTACCTCTCAATTGCCCCGAACAGCAACTGGTGCCCTGCAATTGCCCAGACTGTGTCTAGTATCTTCAAACTGCTCCGATCAGCATCTGTCACCCTGTAATTGCCCAAACTGATTCTAGTACCTTGCAACTATATAAACTGCCTCTAGTACCTTGCAATTGCCCCAAATAGCATCTAGTGCCTTGAAATTGCTCCCGAACTGTGACATTTCCTTGCCAGTGCTCTGAATTGGGTTTAAGTACCTGCAGTGACTGTTGCTATTGAAATTTGCATCCTGATTACCAAGTGACGTAATCTTCCTCCACTGCTGCTGTGAATGGATTGCTGTGTTCTCCAATGACCTAGTGGATTATTTTAGTGGGCGACCATTGAGCTAGAGTTAGCCGATAGTCAGAGCTGGCTCCATTCGACTGATCTACATTGTTATATCCCTACGCCAATAAGAAAAGTCAAGTCAGCCTAGGAACCACCCCAGCTCAATTGTTAGGGTTCCCAATTCATAGTGGGGTGGGATTTTGTTGTTTCAGGGACGACAAAATCTGCAAGACCAAGGACGACAAAAGCTGCCAGATGTCTTTGTCACCAGATCCTAAGTTTCTGACAACTGTAGTCGGTGGTCTGACCTGCCCAGAGGATCCTGTGGATAAAGCATCCATCTTCCCAAGTGATCAGTGGAATGCCATGACCTTCCACTGATTGATCAATTCCTTGTGCTTCTTGCCTGGTGGTCTGGGACGACATGTACTGGGCATCCATCATTCTTCCTGTGTCCATCAGTTCATCCTTCTTCTCAAGTGCATCTAGTCTGGTGGTCTGCTACAACCTATTCTGGGCTACAAGTCTGTTCTTTGGGATGAGAAACATCCTCTGTTGAGCCCTGCTTCACAGGCAGTTGCCTCTGAGTCCTTGGAAAAGTCTGTGCTTGGCCTCTGTGTGGTTCACTCATCCCTTGAAGTCTTTTCCCCAAGTATCCTTTTGTCTGTACATCATCACTTCACAGCTGCAATGAGGGTTAATCCAGAATGTACTTTAGTAACCTCGGCCAGGCTGATAAGAGACATAGTACTGACAGAGTTGTAGTAGTGATAGAGTCATAGTACTGATAGAGTTGTAGTAGTGATAGAGTTATAGCACTGATAGAGTCCTATTACCGATATAGTCATAGTACTGATAAAGTCATAGTAGTGGTGACAAACACAGTAATCTTATAGAGTTATGGCAAGTTATGCAAGTTCTTAAAGTACAGTTCTTCCAGTGTGCCTGTGATTGCTGCCGACAGTGGTTGAACCCCTGATCTTATCCGTGAATAAACCGTTTGTTGCATTTGAAGTTGTCGTCTGCCTCTCCTTGCAACCCGTTTCCATCTACCTAGAATGAATCCAGAGCACTTGGTAAGTGGTGAAAGTTGGTTATACTACAAGTCAGGTGCTCACTACTATCTGTAGATCACCACACCAAAGTGTGTGTGTGTGTGTGTGTGTGTGTGTCTGTGTGTGTGGGAGGGGGGCAGGAGTGATCCTAGGCTTCCAGCATTGTGGAATAGGACCTGGAGATGAGGAGTTAGCAGTTGCTTAAAGGCCTGATAGAAATCTGTACTAAGTCCATCAGGCCCTGATGCATTCCCTCTTGCCAGGCCTTGGTCTGCACTGGAGATTTCTGCTTGGGATATCATAGCATCCATATCCTATGCAACGTTGGGCGATAACTTCGGTAGGGAAATTTTTGAGAAAAAAAATCTTTCCTTTTCTATGAGCCTCCTATATCCTGGCTAGTATAAAGAGCAGCAAAAATAAGATTTGAATGCTTCACTGATTTTATTTGGGGTCCGTATACACTTCTCCATTCTCTGCCTGAATGCAAGGGATTTGTATGTCTGCCTGTCTCTTCCTGAGCCAATAAGCTAGTAGTTTACTTTTTTGCTCCCCATTTTCCCAGTAACTTTATTTGAGGAAAAACTGGGCCATCTCTTCCTGTGTTTGATGTATTTTATTCAGCTTGTATTTTAGATTTGTTAGGAGTTAGAGTTCCTGCTTGGAGTGTTGAGCAGGACTGTACATTTCCTGCTCTGCAACTTTTATGTGAATTGTGAGGCTTGCTACTTTCTTTTTCTGCTTTTTATTTTCCTCTGCCACAAAGCTAATCATGCTACCTCTAATAAACACTTTGAATGCTTCCCAGAGTGTACTTAGTATCTGTCTGCTTATTTGTTTCAAAATAGAATTTAATTTTGTGACTTCTGGTTCTGCCCCCACGCACGATGGCAGCCTAGTTTGGAGCTCTGCACTAACTCCCGAATTAATACCCTCCATTAAATGCTTTACGCAATCCTAAAACTCCGAATTAGCGACTTTGAAAGGTAACGGAGGGTATTCTCCACCTAATCTGGTGTTCTTCTTAAATGGTGAGCAGAAATGGGGAGCCTTACAGAAAGATCAGAATTGGAGGCCTCTGGCTCAGAAAACGTGCAAGAAGCTAAAGTTAGGGGCCAGGGTAAAATCTTACAGAAAGGCCTATGTTCAACAGCAAAACCCAAACCAAAGAAAGCGAAGCTCAGTCTTATTTATCAAGAACTTATTTCATTTAGGGCTGAAGTAAAGTAGCTCTATGGGTACTCAGAAAAGATGTGATATTACTGGAGCAATGGGCCGATGATGCGGAGAGGCAATTAACTGCTACCGAAAACCGGGTTGATGACCTGGAACCTCAGTATCAGCAATTACAACAGCAGCAGGAAGCTTTAGAGACTAGACAGAAGGATGCTAAAAATAGGGCTAGAAGGGAGAACATTTGTATTTATTGTATACCGGAGAATGCAGAGGGTCCAAACATTAAGGACTTTGTGGATAATCTACTATGTACTACCCTGGAACTATAGAAAGGTTTAAGCTCTACCTCGAGAGAGTACATCGAGCCCTAGCCCCAAAGCCATACGACTCTGCGGCCCTTCCAAGGTCTATTATAGCTCACTTTAATAGCTTTTCCACCAAAGAGCAGATTCTCCTGATGGCATGGTGAAAACAAAAGATTTATTTCAGCTAGAAACGTTTCTACCTTGACCATGATTATCACCTAAAACCATGAGACAACGCAGGGCCTACCTACCACTATTGCCAGTAATCAAAGCTTCGGGTCATAAATTTTCAGCTCCCTACTCAGCCCGTTTGACTGTTCACTTTCCAAATGGCAAAAAAGAGTATTCCACAGCACAGGAAGCTAAGCAGAATCTTACCAAGATGGGCCTCCATTTTCTTGGATGCCCGGGCGGGACACCAGAGTCTACCTCCAGACCTCCATGACGGCAAACGATTCAGACAGCTATGAAACTGGGGAAGAATAACAACTCCCAAGATGCAAAGACCACACTGGCCACATTTCATTGCTCTGAAACCGCTGCCAGGACTGATCAGACCAGAGAGAGTTTTTGATGGAGTGGCGCACATAATAATAAGTTAGTGGGCAGGTGGGGGTGAGGGGTAATTCCCTGGGTCCTTCTTCCTCTAACTACCCTTACTCTAGGCCCAAACTACTACCATTGTTTATTTTTGTGCACTATTAAAGATGCATGGGCTATTTGCCGAGGTGGTGCTGGGAGTAGGATCTCCCCCCCCCCCCATGGCTTAGTGAATAATTGATACTGCATGAGATTAATGCTGTACTTTACTTATTTAAGTTCCCAACAAGTTTAAGCAAACTAATTTGAACTCTTATATTGGACTGCATCGCATGAACTTTACTAATTCGAACTTTTATGTTGGACTGCATTGCACAAACTGTTAGAAGGACTATTGCACCAGTCTTAAGTTAAAGACTCCTACAATGGGAGTGGAGACTCACACTAGGTGGCTGACATGAGTGGATGCATGAGATCTGGGGTGTTTAAATTCCTTCCTTACCAAGTGTATTGTTTTTCCTAATTCAAATTTATGTTGGAGCTTGCATTTGCTCCCAGAAGGCCCCAGACTTAATTGATCTGGGTCAATCCTCCTTTCCCATGGGCTCCGTTTATTACTGACTGACCACACAGGAAATACAGAGAGGAAGAGATTATCTTCCCCCACCTTGGAAGTACTAGTTAGTGCTGTTTTTTCTTGTTTAATAAGCCATACTAGTAGACAGTTACAATATATTAATAGAATTATGCCTAGTCAGGCAAACGGTTATATATTTCATCATGCTGGAGAGGGTGGAAGATGGCGGCCATGCTGGGTCAGCCTCTGCAAGCTACCTTGTTCTGTCTGTTAAGTCTGTAGTTTTAATTTGTTTTATTTGTTTTACTCATTTGAGCCTCTCGCTACTGTTCAGTGTCGTTCTTGCGCATCTTAATGCTGCATTTACTATTATTGATTTTGTTACTTTTTTGTTCGGCATATTTGCTGACTACTTTGACAGCCCGATTGCTGAAGCTGTTGTGGTTTTATTGTTTGACCGCTTAGTTTAACTCTCTGGTTACTCCGGCAGTGTTTGCAGCTAGTGGTTAGCAGTTTACGTGCTGTGTGGTATTGTTGTGGAGTCGCTGTTCGTTTCGACTGTGCCGTGGATTTGCTCTGAAACTGTGGAGTTGCTGACTGACTAATTTGAACATCTGAACTGCCAGAGGTGGATTTGATGCACTTCTGTGAGCCGCTGACGTCGGAGGAGTTTTCCTCTGTTGCCCTAGGGCTTTCTGTTACTGGGCGAAGTTTTAGTTTTATGACTGGTTGTATGATGTTTCCCTTCCAAAGTTTAGGGGATTTGGGATCCAACATTAAATATGGGTGCTCTTGTATTTCCTCATTCTAGTGCCTGTAAGTGAGGAATCAGTGGAGGAATCGTTGGAGGAACTGCCGGTAATGTGAGAACTGTAAGGTTAGAATCATCTATTTTGTGGAAGCCTGTTCAAACTCAAGGAACTACCAGTGATTCGATTGTGTGAATCGTGGGTCAGACCCTGAACTGTGCTACAAGAGGCCTGAGGTTAGCATTCTTAGATTTATTTTGACTCTGCAGGGGTCTCTCGGCAAGAGTCTGCTGTCTCACGGGGACGAGGAGACTTGGCAGTCAGGAAACTGGCTGGGGATCCCAGAAAGCCCCTAGATTCTTGGGACTGGCTATTTGTTTGGCTAGCCCCTGGTGTCGCAGTGGTACTGTAGTGAATCTCTGGCTGGGGGTCCTTAGGTTGCGGAGTATCTTCAGGCCCAAGAAAGTTTGCAGTTCTCCATTTATTGGATTTTTGCTGTTGGACCCTTCCTGACTTCCTTGGTGGACTGGTGAGCCAGACCGGCTTGACCTGAGGTGGGTACTGGGTCTGGAAACTCCTCTGTGTCAGCTGGGGGTGCTGACTGAAGGGTGGGCATCTGGCTAGTTCCCTTTGAGCTTCCGCGGGCTGCCTGTCTAAGGTCGGGCAGCTTTGGTGGTTTAGGTGGAGGTGTTTCCTTTGACTTTCTATCTGCTTAGGGGTAGGTATGGGTTGGCAGAAAGACCTTTGATCTATTCTTTCAGGATTGACTGTGTGGGAAGATTCTACAATAATACATGAACTGCGGCAAGCCTCATTTCTCCTTATGTTTCTGATTGTTCTGTAATTCGGACTAGGTGGTGAGAGTACTCTGAATTTTATCTTTTATTCTTATCCAATTTGCACTATTGAACTTTGGTTGGGGAAAGTATTTTATAATTAGTATAAATCGGGTTATGGCTCTGGGGTGTGAGAGACTCTAAGGCCAAAAATATGTTCCTCTGGGACTCATGAACTGAATCAAGTGAGAGTTGATTCTGTTTTTGTCTCTTGATTTAAAAAAGGAAAAGAGATTTATGGGGATTGTTCTTTGGACTCCTGCAAATTTGCTTCTACTAATGTTTGTTAAATGTGTAATTATTTTTTTTGAAGTTTTTTTTAGCTTGGATTTATTATTTTTAAATTGTTGGCAGTTATTGAAATTGTTTATTGTTATTTTGGGGTTATATTTTGGGTTGGAATTTTTATTTTACTTTTTCCTTTTCTTTTAATGTGTAATAGTGTTTTTGTTTGACTCCCTCCTCTGTGAGAGAGAGTGAAGGAGTGATTTATTATTTCTGGTTATTTGGTTGGTTGGTTATACGGGAGAGTGCCTCAGAAAAGCACTAGCAAACAGGCTAGAAGGAGGTGTGGAGCAACAATGGGGAATTATCAAAACTGCCATCACAGAGGCAACAAGCCTTTGTGTGAAGCAAATAAACAAATCAAAACGAAAGAAAAAGCCACTATGGTTCTCAAAAGAGGTGGCTGTGAAAGTCAGGAAGAAAAAGATAGCATTCCGGAAGTATAAGGAACACAGAAGGAGCAGGACAGAGAGCTGTACCAGTTAAGGCAGAAGGAAGCAGGGAGGAAGTCAGAATAGCAAAGGCCCAAACTGAGGAAAAGATAGCCAACTCAGTTAAGAAGGGATAAAACCTTTATAGGTACATCAGCGGCGAGAAACACAAAGGGAGGGATAGTGAGGCTGAAAGAAAGAACGGTGGGTGGACAGAGGGGACAGTGAAAAGCAGGAATACTGAATGAATATTTCTGCTCAGTATTCACAAAAGAGGAGGGAAGTGCCTAATCCAATTAACAGAAGCACTCTTGATAGGGGGGTCGATCCCAGTCCTTTCACAGAAGAAAGGGTTCTGCAAGAACTCCTAAAACTGAAGGTGGACAAAGCAATGGGTCCTGATGGAATTCACCCCAGAATTCTAAAAGAATTAAGGGAGGAACTAGTGAAACCACTGGCTACTCTTTTTAATAAATCATGGGAGGATGGTGTGGTACCTGAGGACTGGAGGAAGGCGGATGTGATTCCCTTCACAAAAGTGGGACCAAGACAGAGGCAGGAAACTACAGACCTGTCAGTCTGACCTCTGTGGTAGGGAAAGTGATGGAGTCACTCTGAAGGAAAGAATAGTTGAGTACCTAGAGGCCAGTGGAGCACAGGACCCAAGACAGCATGGGTTCACAGCAGGAAGGTCATGTCAGACAAATCTAATAGATTTCTTTGACTGGGTGACCAAAGTAGTAGACCAGGGAGGGCTGTGGACATGGCCTACCTAGACTTTAGCAAGGCATTTGACACAGTCCCACACAAAGATTAATAGTCAAATTAACCAGCCTGGGAGTGGGACCCAGGGTGGTAGCCTGCAAACATTGGCTGGACAATATGACACAGAAGGTAATTGTAAATGGAGTCCACCTGAAGAAAGGGGGTTACTAGTGGGGTACCGTGAGGTTCAGTATTGGGTCCAGTCCTTTTAATGTCTTCATCAGTGACATTGCAGAGGACTGGAAGGAAAAGTATGCCTTTTGCAGATGACACAAAGATCTGCAACAGGGTTGATACACAAGGAGGCGTGGAAAGGATGAAAGGGACTTGGCAAGGTTGGAGGAATGGTCAGAAGTATGGCAGCTAGATTCAATGCAAAGAAGTGCAAAATAATGCACCTGGAAACAAGAACCCAGGGAAGAATACACAATGGGTGGGGAGGTAGTAACAACAACAAAAATGGAAAGGGACCTGGGGGTAATCATATCAGATGACCTTAAGGTTAGCAAGCAATGTGAGAAGGCAGTAGAAAGGGCTGGGGTATACTGGGATGTATAGGGAGAGGCATCACCAGCAGAAAACAGGAAGTTGTTATCCCTCTGTACAGACAGTTGGTGAGACCCCATCTGGAGTACTGTGTCCAGTTCTGGAGACCCCATCTCCGCAAGGACATAGACAGGATAGAGACAGTCCAGAGGAGGGCAACTAAATGGTGCAGGGTCTGTAGAGAAGCCGTATGAGGAGAGACTAAAGAGCTTAATATGTATACCCTTGAGGAAAGAAGGGAGGGGGGCATGATAGAAACTTTTAAGTACCTCAGTGGAATCAACAAAGTCCAAGAGGGTAGCATCTTTCAGAAAAGAGACTTGCAAGAACAAGGGACACAATTTAAAGATAGAAGGAGGGTGGTTCAGGGCAATGTGAGGAAGTATTATTTCACAGAGAGGGTAGTGGATGCATGGAACAGCCTTCCTGAGGAGGTTGTGGGTCTAAAACTGTGGGAGAATTCAAGAATGCATGGGACAGACATAAGGCAATTCTTGTGGGGGGTAGGAAGAAATAGGCTGTTGGTTAACTAGGATCTGCGGCCTATCCTGTAGGTAGGGAAATGGGCAGACTCGATGGGCCTAGAGGTCCTTATCTGCTGTCAAAGTCTATGTTTCTATGTTTCTATGTTTCTATGATATTTATAGGTTTATTTTTGTTTATTATTTTTGTTCTTTCTTTCTTGTTATATTGTTTATAATGTGTTGGGAAGGTTCAGTGATGGTTGGGCGTTATTCCTCCACCAGGCTCAGGGAATTATGCCCCTTTGAATGCCCCCCATTGTCATCTGACACCTATTTTAGGTGTCGTGCGCTGGGCATTCTCAGGAAGAGTAGGTGAAGGTGGAGAGCTGGGCTTGTTGGGGGACAGGAGGGGGTGGGCGGATTGGGGTTCTGGGGTTCAGGAGATGCCCTGGGGTGAAATGGGGTCAGGATAGGGGTTATTCCTGTCTTGTCCCCATACCCAAGGGTTCCGATGTTAATGGACAGGTGCTGAGGTCTTCCTCGACAACTCATCCTACCTTGGCGGTGCTGTGCAATGCCCAATCTACAAAAAACAAGACAGCTATTATAGCTGATCTTGTTGGATCAACTGATCTGGCTTGCATCACTGAGACCTGGCTGGATGAAAATCCAGGCCCTATATTGGCCTTGGCAGTTTCAGCTGGGTTCTCGGTGATACACCGTACAACGTTGGATCGTAGGGGCGGGGGTGTAGTCATCATGTTTAAAACTGAGCTGGGCCTTGTGGATGTGCCATTAGGAATTACCAGATCCTTTGAATATATCCTGAGAGAGGGTGTAGGTTGTGGAATTCTCCTCGTTTACTGTCCACCAGGTGACAGTGGAGAATTCCTGCAGGAGATAGCAAACTTCATCGTCGACTTGGTTTTGAGGTTCCCCAGACTGATAGTTCTGGGTGACTTCAATGCCTGGGTCGATGATGAACTCTCGCATTCTGGTCAAAATCTCCTCCAGCTGATGACAATGCTGGGCCTAACACAGGTGATTACCTCCTCGACCCATGTAGGGGGTCATTCGTTGGATCTGATCTTTCTTTTGGGAATGGAGATCGCTGATCTGGGGGTGGAACCAGTCAGCTGGTCTGACCATCACACCATAAGGTTCAACTTCAGGGCCCCTCCTAATAGGTCTGCCCCTACGGAGATGGTTCGGTACCGCTCCTTAAGGTGTATTCACCTCAGTGACCTAATGGCGGTACCGGATCTATCAGGTTTGTCGGGTGAATGCATGAGTCCAGATGATCTCGTACTAGCATATAATAAGGCTGTGGGAGATGCTCTGGACAAAATTGCTCCTGCTCATGTTCGGCCTCTTGCCCTCCAGCCAAGGAGCCCTTGATTTGATGGCTCCTTGAAGGAGTTAAGGCGAATTGGCCGAAGGTTGGAGAGAGCCGGGAGGAAGTCCAGCAATGATGTTGACAGGCTTAGGTTGATGGCACATTATGATGGCTATCAATCAGAAATCTCCCGTAAGAAGGCAGAATTCCTGTCCAGGGAGATTTCTGCTGCACAGAACTGACCAGCTCAGCTTTTTCGGACTGTGGACAGATTGTGCAATCCAATCTGTCTCCAGCCCAGAGAAGCTTTTTCTCAGCTAAGATGCGAGGAGTTCACTCAGTTTTTTGCTGATAAGGTTGCCAGCATCAGGTCTGGCATCAGTCTGACCTCTCCTATGGGGGATTGCGGTGATCGATGGGAAGTGGCATGTAGTCGGGCTGTCTGGTCAGACTTTCGCCAGCTGGAGTTCAATGACATTGTAAAGATCATCCAGATATTGCAACCAACTAGTTGTAGTTTGGATCCAGGCCCTACACCCCTCTTAGTAGGATGTGTAGAAGTTATCTGCCCAATCCTTGCTGACATTGTCTGGAAGTACAGTATAGCGCAGTGGTCTAAGGCTCTGAGCTGCAAATTTGGTGACATCCAGCAGACCAGACCTGGGTTTGAATCCCACAGCTTCCACTTGCATACTGTGTGACCCTGAGCAAGTCACTTAACCTCCTTGTGCTCCCAGGTCGCTCCTGTAAAAAAGCTTTCAGCTTAGTGTGCTATACCTGGTTAAACAATTAAATAAAAAAAAAAAAAAAAAAAAGTCCTTGGAGAGGGGGGGTCTTTCCTGACACCCTCAAGGAGGCAGTTCTTTGACCACTCCTTAAAAAACCCTCCTTGGATCCAGATTGTCTAGCTAACTACTGGCCTATCTCTAACCTGCCATTTGTTGGTAAGGTTATTGAAAAGGCGGTTGTGTTGCAACTGGATGATCATCTTATGACTCACAATGTCTATGATACTCTCCAGTCTGATTTTAGGAAGAAGCACAGCACAGAGACTGGCCTTGTCCAGGTATTGAGTGATCTCCTAATGGCTGGAGATCGAAAGGTATGTACCATTCTGGTCCTTCTCGATCTCTCTGCTGCATTTGACACTGTAGACCATGATGTGCTGTTGGAATGCCTGCGGGATTATTGTGGGCTGTCTGGTACAGTCCTCAAATGGTTTCATTCTTACCTCACAGACAGGTCTCAGAGAGTTGCCACCGGAATTTATTCCTCTAGCACTCATTCCCTGCCTTGTGGGGGTACCGAAGGGCTCCATTTTAGCTCCCATGTTGTTTGCAGTATATATGCTGCCATTGGGAGAAATCATCAGGCGACACAGTCTGGGTTTTCACTGCTATGCAGATGATACCCAGCTGTATCTGTCTTTTCTACCCGGCCAGGATGATGCATTCTCCGTGATAAACAACTGCCTTGCTGAGATCAGACTTTGGATGAGTTCCAGCTGGCTGAGACTGAATCCAGATAAGACTGAGGTACTGGTAGTGGACCCAGGTCAGCCGAGGGCGGGTTTGGGAGCTGGACAACCCTCAGGTTTTTTACTTGGTGGTATGCCGCTCCCTACCTCCAATCAGGTGCATAATCTGGGCATTATTTTTGATGACGGACTGACCTTAAAATCTCAGGTATCAGCTGTCATCAAATCCTCTTTTTACCATCTGAGGAATATCGCCCAGGTGAAACACCTGGTTCCATCGGGTGACCTTCCAATATTGGTCCATGCCTTTATCACTATCCGTCTTGATTACTGCAATTCCCTTTACTTAGGGCTACCTGGGGTTGATATCTGCCGCCTGCAGCCGGTGCAGAATGCAGTGGCCAGGCTTTTGACTGGGACGTCTAGAACCAGTTATATTACAACAGTGCTCCGCGAACTGCACTGGCTGCCTGTTAGGTGGCGGATCACCTTTAAGGTTGGTTTACTAACCTTCAAAGCCCTACATGACCAGGGACCTGGTTACCTGAAAGATCTCCTGATTCCCTATTGCCCCCTCCATCCTCTCCATTCCACCAATGAGGGATTGCTAGAGATTCCCAGGGTTCGATTGAAGACATCAGGTTCACGTGCTTTTGCCTTTTCAGCACCAACCCTGTGGAATTCTCTACCTCGTTGGTTGAGAGAATGCCCAACCGTCGATAGTTTTAAAATTGATTTAAAAACATATTTATTTAGCCTAGCTTTTATTTGATTATGGCTGACATATTTTAATGTTGTTTTAATTTATACTATGTATATGTTTTTATGTACAACGCCTTGGCTCTGAAAGGCGCTATATAAATAAAGTTGATTTGATTTGATTTGATATACTTGGTTGCTGGTTTAAAACCGGTACGTTGCTCAGACGACGGGTCCTTTGGTTGGACCCAAAATCAAATCTCATCTTTGCCATCCCATCCATGTTAATAACTCAAAATTGGTGGAAATGTTACTGCTGTCGAAAATTGGGGAAATGGCTTTTGAGAAAGAAGATTGATGGGCAGTGGTGGGGAAAGGGTGGTGTTTTCAGCAGAAATATGGGATATTTTGATATACATATTAAAGATGGATAGTTCACCTTGTAAAGTGCTTTCGATTAATATCAATGGAATTAACAGCCCAATAAAATGCTCCAGGATGCATTAATATATTAAAAGACAGGCCCCAGATATTATATATATTCAGGAAACTCATCTAACCCAGCTGGAGCACTTCAGGTTGGGGGCAGGGGGAAGGTTTAGGGTATATTCAGCCTCCAGGAAAACGGGCCGTAGATGAGGTGTAGCCATATTGCTCCCTGCTACCTTACCATTAGAGATGAGAGTCGAATATGCTGACCCTGCTGGTTGCTATGTTACAGTCCAGGGAAAATTATTTGGTCAAGACTTATCCCTTGCTAATGTTTATCTTCCACCTGCATCTCCCCGGCCGAGAGTGTGTCAGCTTCTAAATAAAATTACTGAGATTCAGAAGGGATATTGCTTATGGGAGGAGATCTCAACATCACACTAAATCCCAAAATAGATACCTCGAATCCCCTTTCACATAGAAGTTCTCCAGCTCAGAGGTGGTTGTCCTCCCAGGTTAAGGCCTTGGGGTTTCTGTATGTTTGGAGGCATTTTTACTCCAGAGCGGGAGAGTTTACGTATGACTTGCCATGTTTTAAAACCTCATCCAGAATAGACTATTTCTTTATTTCAGTGGAGCATATGGATATGCTAAGAGATCTCTCACTAAATGCTAGATTTTTGTCAGACCATACCCCATTACTACTCAAAATAAATTTAGGAAAACCATGTCGACAGACGCTTTGGAGACTTACTTTATCTCTGCTCAAGGAGCAGGAACTTAAAGATTTTTTACAAACCAGGATCCCACAGATTATTCTCGAAAACACCTCACCTGACACTCCAGCAACCCTTGTGTGGGACACACTAAAAGTGGTAATTCAGGGGGAATTGATTGCTTATAGTGCAAGAAAGCAAAAACAGAGAGAGCGTAGATATAAGCAGCTTCAAGCTCACTTGACATTTCTCCAACAGGGCCAGGGACAGAGTGATTCATCTAGAAAGCAGGAGATCAGACAACTTAAAGAGGACTTTCAAGGTATAACTGATTATCAAGTGCAAGCTAAACTACAACAATTAAAGAGATATTATTATGAAGGTGGACCTAGAAGGGCACGTAACTTGGCCAGGAGACTCCGGGGTGCTAGGCAGGTGGCCACAATAACAAAATTAAAAGACCCTGTAACTGGGATACTGAAGGGTACTACTCTGGAAATTATTTCTATATTTCGGAATTATTATAGTGAGTTATACTCTAACTTCACTCCTCCTCTGGAGTACAAGATACAACAATTCCTCTCTCCCTTGCATTTTCCCACGTTAACTCCTGTTCGGCAGGCTATTATTAAGGCCCCGGTATCAGAGCTGGAAATCAAGCAGGCAATCAGACAGTCTAAGACCCTCAAGTCTCCGTGTCCTGATGGTTTCCCTTAGTAATGGTATAAAGCCCTCCTCCCCTTACTTCTTGATTTGATGGGACAGACATTTAATGAAGTACAGTTGGGAAATCCCCCTCCAGTTTCATGGGCATATGTGATGATTTCAACAATCCCTAAACCGGGTAGAGACCCCAGGTACCCTGAATCATATAGGCCCATTTCTATTCTAAATTGTGACTATAAAATATATGTCAGTAAGGGCCTGGAGACTTGAGGATATGCTACCTGATTTGATCCATCAGGACCAAACTGGCTTCTTAAAGAATAGGCAAACATCAGATAATACACTTAGAATTATACATCTTATGTCATATCTCCAGGTCTTCACTCCCTGTTGTGGTGGCTAGTCTGGATGCTTACAAGGCAATCGATCGGGTGCTTTGGAGTTATCTCTGGCAGGTATTGGGAGCATTTGGATTTCCAGAGGAATTTGTTAAATGG
The DNA here is from genome assembly GCA_016271365.2 of Neoceratodus forsteri. Lineage (NCBI taxonomy): Eukaryota > Metazoa > Chordata > Ceratodontiformes > Ceratodontidae > Neoceratodus > Neoceratodus forsteri. Next base: position 1,081,587,497 of record CM057449.1, read on the forward strand.
CTTAGTAACCTCTATGATGACCCTAGGGCCTATATCAGGGTTAATGGCTCTCTGTCCTCCCCAATCGATTTGAAACAGGGGACTAGATAGGGCTGTCTCTTGTCCCCTTTGTTATTCGCCCTTTATATAGAGCCTTTGGCTATGACAATAAGAACCTCCAGAGAAGTACATAGGGTTGTAGTGGGAGGAGACTCCTAACTGTATGTCACTTTATGCAGATGATGTGCTATTGACCTTGACAGACCCTGAGATATCATTACAAGGAGCATGGCAAACTTTGGAAAATTTTGCTTCGATATCTGGCTATGTTATTAATTCCTTGAAGACTGAGTTTTTGGCCTTGAATTTTACCCCTTCGCCCCAACTTAAACAAAGCCTACCCCTTAAATGGTGAACCATGAAATTAAAATATCTTGGTATCCAGCTTCCATTACATGTTTCTAACATCACTTTGGTAAACTATGAGCCCATGACACAGGTTCTAGAGGCAGATATCCTTAAATGGTCTATGATGAAGCTCCCCTTCTATTTGCGAATTGCTACTATACAATCTAACGTTCTACCTCGATTATTATATTTGTTTCAAACAATTCCTCTTCTTCCCTCTAAGGTGTACTTTGACACATGGAATAAGCTTTTATCTAGATTTGTATGGGATGGGCATAGGCCACGTTTTCGTTGGTCTTTGCTACAATTGCCGAAAGACAAGTGAGGGCTAAATGTCCCAGATTTGAATTATTATGCAGTCAGTGCGAATAACCCGAATCCTCACCTGGGTGAATCCTAACCTCCAACCTCTTTGGAAGAAGATAGAATGTTCTCTTAATGACATGCATGACCCACAAAAGGTAATTTTTGTTCCTCTTGCTGACCTACCAGCATTGGCAAATTTTGATATACGGGCCAGACAGATCTTGCAAAGTTGGTATAAATTTAGAGCTGTGCCTGCCATGGAACCTGTGTTTTATTTTTTGTGTTTACTTTTCTGCAGAATCAGATTTCCTACCCACTCAATTTGATCTAACATTTCGCATTTGGCATAGAAAGGGTCTCACATTTATTTTTCAATTTTTAGATCCACAGGGGGTGGCTCCATTTGCCCAGCTCCAAAGGGAATATAACTTATCAAATTCAGATCATTATAGGTATTTACAGGTGCGTGATTTTCTTCTACATACATTGAGGAATTACCTTCCTGCCCCCATGCTCCTATTCCTCCGACTGGTTATTAATGCAATTTGAGGTTCTATCCAGTTACATTTGATTGGATTAAAGTATAGAGGAACAAGGAAATTATCTCTGATTTGTCTGAGTTGGTGGTGGAGGCATGGAACAGGGAGCTCTCTTCTCCAGTGACTTATGACCTATGGGTTAAATATACCTGCCTCTCATTAGGGATCTCTTTGGCCCCTTATTGGAGAGAATTTGCATGGAAATCTCGAATTAGATACTTTAATACACCAGCTAAACTGGTTAAAATCTTTCCTGCATTGGGGGCTGATTGTTGGAGACAATGTGGGGAATGGAAGGCTGATCAGGTACATGTTTATTGGGGGTGTAGCTAATGGCAAGTATTTTGGCAGCAAGTAGAACAGTCTTTACAGATGATATTTATATCAGATTTAGTATTGGTTCCACAGCTTGCTCTGCTCTCAATCCCTCCAGAAAGGCTCAAAATACAAAAAAGGTCGCTTGTATTCACTTTCCTCCTTTTGGCAAAGAAGACCATCACTAAATTATGGAGACAGGTTAGATCCCCCTTGGTGGATACCTGGCATGAAATTATTGCAGAACATTATTTTTTAGAAAGTATGATTGCAGGGGCTATGGGGCTCAGAGAACAGTTCGAATTAAAGTGGAGAACCTGGGTCCTTTTTCAATCAGCAAGAGACCTCGCATTTGCTCCATGATGTAGTCCAAATATTTGTATCCCAGAGGATGGAAAAGGCATCATAAGAGAGGATTCTTATTTCTAGAGAGAGGGGATGTGGATAGACATGGGAGAAAGGGGTGGAGGAATATGTTTACTGAGGTTGGGCTTATGAAATACTGTGAACTATATTTATTGAATGTGATGAAAACACTACTAATACTATCATTGTACTACTGCTTACTGATTGATTTGCTGCTGTGGATATTTATGAATGTCATCTATAACTTATCTGCTGTATATTGTACCTCCTACGAAAATAAAAGAAAAATAAAGTACTGTATATAAAAAAAAACAGAACTGAATTCCTGTTGAGTACCACTCCTTAAAGGCTGCTGAATAAGGGAGGGATGGGGGTTAAACTGCCATCTAAGTGTTTTTGCCAGAGTTTGCTGGAGGACCACTGTAATGGAGAGAGGAGCATGATCGGAATGTGAGATGGGATTAATACTGGTGTCCATCATCTTATGTGAGCCCTGTGAGCTGCACAGGAAAAAAATCCAGCCTGCTACAGGGCTGGAATCTGGAGAACCTAAATGTAAAATCTTTACTTGTGGGATGGTAGAGGCTCCAGCTGTTCATGAGTCATAGTTCCATGCACATACAGATCAGAGGATCCCTGGCTTTGGTGTGAGATGGGGTGCCTCTTTGTATCAGGGATCTGTCCAGGAGGGGGTCTAGAGTGAGGCTGGCATCTTCTCCTAGAATTATTGTAGCTCCAGGAGGGCCTAGATCTGTGATATGTTGTAATGACCCTAGAAAAAATGCTGGATAATCCTTGTTTGATGCATATATGTTACCAATAATGAGATGCTTGTTCTGGACTTTCCCCCTTGATAAAACCCATCTGTTTCTGCTACTGAAGTCTCTGTCAGGATGGGGCTCCCTTTCCTAATCAATATTTCTCTTAGTGGAATAATTACTCAAATACTCTTTGCCTACCCAGGCTCTCCTGAGCTTCTTGGATTCTTTTTTTAAGAAGACATGCCTCCTGGATCAAGACCACGTGACATTTATCAGAGCCAAGACAATTTAATATTTTCTTTCTTTTAAAATAATGGTTGACACCTTGGACATTCTAATAGATTAACTCAAGCACACCCACAGTGCTCTGTGGTGTTGGTGATTTGCATGCAGCATATATAAGATACATGCATTCTTACCTTGCCACCATACTCTATGAAGCGTACACTTTTCCCATATTGCCCCCTTTCAATCTGGTCCTGTTCTGGCCAGATTCAATCAGGGTAAAAGCAGATACAATATTAGCATTGATACATACCAAATGTCAATTACCAATAACTTCCCACTGCAACCCCTGGTATGTAGAATCTGGCTGAACATCCTAGTCATTAATTCCTGACCTTTTTTAACTACCTTCACAACAACAAACCTTAATGCTATTTGTAAAATATAGCTCTGATAATATCTTGGGTGATGTTCCAAGAACTACAGTAACCTCCCTTGATGATCCAGGGACAGGAACTGCCATGCAGCTGATGCAGGAACCACATCTAGGCTATGCTCATGCCCTGGTAGTCCTACTGCCACCATGGCAACACTCTTATAGCGGTACTTTTAATAGCTGATGGCTCTTGACTCTCATCATGTGTGCCAGTGTACAGCTACTGTACATTGTTAGATTAGTTTAAGCTATTTCCAATTATCCATTGTACACGTGTAACCATTGTGGTTGGGGGGGGGGGGTCAATATACCAGGTGGGAGAAGTTACATTCTGGAGGGGTTGTGGGTGGTGCCATATCCTATCTGTACTGCTATGGCCCTGTTCCCCATAGATAGATCCTAGTAGAGCCACTCTAGAGGATTACGTGCCAAGTGACAACACCAACAGTCACAAGTCAAAGTCATGGCACTCACCTCCAATACATCCCTTTTAATGTATAGGAAGTGAGTGCCATGACTTTGACTCCTGGCTTTATTTTGGAGCCTATGTGGTTCCTGTTATATCTTATCTCCCAGTGAGAGGAGGGCATGAGGGATGTGGGAGATTTTGTACCAAGTATAAATTCATACAGATGGAGGTCTGGAAGAACCCTCAAGGTAATTTGACTGGTTCCCTGCCTGTGCCCAAGTGTTGTCTTTGCCAGTATGCTTAAACCCCCCTTCCTTCTACTGTTTCTAAATGGCAGAGGCAGCAGATTGAGATGGCTCCCTACCTCCCCTGTTGCCAGTGAACCTGAGATATTGTGTTGTGGGTTCTGTCCTTGTTCAGGGCTGTCTGACTGACAGGCTTTGGTGGCATACATTATACCAATCAGCTACTTGGTGCTCTGGTTCCTACTAGCAGTTTGAACTCATCCTCTAGAGTTGTCTCCTTACCATTCCACATTCATTCCCCCTGTCTTCATGTCCCTTTCCATTTAATCTCATGTGTTTTATTGCTGGCCTTTGAGCATGTACCCTACTCTCCCAGATCTTTTGACTGTAATGTTTATACCCCCCAGGCCATCCCCAATGGGGGATTGGCTCCAAGCAGTACCATTTAGGAAACTCTGAGTTTTGTTCTGTGGCTGTGGCCAAAATTAGGGTACAGGTTGGAGGGGAGAATGTATGCATGAGATGGCTACCAATTCATTTGAAACCCCTGGTTGCTTAGTACCCAGATAAGGTGCATTCTTTTGCTGCCTTGACCACTTTTGTTTTAAGTGGGATATTTGGTATGTGACCCTCAAATACCTTCTGATCGTGCCCCTGTACATTGTGGTGAGGTTATACAAGGTTCAGCAGAAGGCAGAGATCCTCTCTAGGATCAATAGTTGAATGCCTGAGCCCACTGATTAAGCCATCCATCCTGCCCATTTGGAATGAGCTGCTCTATGTGGTAGAGACCAGGATGGGTGATTTTGTGGAGAACAGAAATGTACAGTGCCACAAGAGCTTCCCCTGCCTCCTCTGACAGCTGCAGGGTTGAGAGAGAGGACCATGCGGCCATCTGTACTGGTCCCTTGCCCCAGTCGAGGGCTTACCAATGGACAGAAAAAAATTATCAGTTAGGATTGACCCGGGAGAAGAATAGCAGAATGGGGGGGGGGGGCGTTACACAGCTCTGGGAGAGATGGTGGTCTTCTTTCATGATTGGCTTGACACAAGGGAACTGGTTGTGTTATGCCAGAAATTCCCTCTCCCTCCCACATACCATCTCTGTTACGTGGGGAACTATCTCATGTCCTCCAACATGTTTGAACTTTGTTTCTTCCATAGCTACTGATGTTGATTGTGTCGTTACAATACTTACTCCGACATGTTTGAAATTTGTCTTTTCCATAGCCACTGATATTTATTGTTGTGTTACAATACTTATTCTAAAAAGGAAAAAAATAATTCAGCTACAGTCAACTGTCACTGTCTTGCAGACCTCTTGCCTGAGTGAGCTGAGTTATGCTGCGATCATCAAGAAGGAGACATTGAAGCTTTGCTGATGGTCCCTTTCGACCATGTGACCATTCGCACAAGTTGAGAGGGGCAGTGTGAGCTGCACCAGCAGTTCTTCTCTTTCCTTGTCAAGTGTGGGAGAGTTTTCTGTGGGGGACTGAGTGGTCTGGCAGCCTCAGGAAGGGGGGGGGGTTAAAAAAAAAAACAGCTTTCCTTACTGTGCTACTTAATTGTTTATGTTCTGATAATTGTCAATTCTGCTATTATGTACTGCTGGTTCCTATTCTGCTTGTCTGCCTAATTTTGTTGTTTTATTGTTCTATTGCAATCATTGATCTTGTAAGAAGTAATTCTCCCAGGTTGTGCCTGAAAATAGGCATTCAGTTGTCTCGTGCACCTACCTGGTCAACAAAAATAACTAACTAACTAATAGAGCTGTATGTGTTCAGAGCAGTTCCTCCAGGTTACCACTAGTTTTTACAATTTACTTATCATGCATTAAGAGTTCAACTGTCACATAATTCCCTCTCTTCCCACCCCATATCCCAAAACCAGACCCATACTGAATAGCTAAACATAATGCAATTACCAGCGATAACAGCCGACAACTACCCAATTGATAGTACTCACACCGAGTCAGTCCAAATTAGTCAGCACAGTTCTTTCAGCAGGTCAGGTACATTGTGAAAGATTTCTTGGTCACAGACTCAGGTTGGGCATTGTTTGATAAATGTCTTTTTCGACAGTGGTTGCCCAGCTGGGGTGGAGAGAAATGTCCTCCTTCGAGGATGTTAAGTGGAGCGGGTTCATTTCTTTCTTCTCTGGCTGCACTGAGGAGTTGCCATAGGCTCCTTCCATAGAGGTGTCCTCTGATTCTCAAGCTGATTTGGGAGATGGCTCAGTTTCCATTCAAACCATTAAATAAATGGCACCCCAGAGTCTGATGAGGACTGCCATGCATCCTAGCTTCTGCTGCAGCTTCTTGGGGATAGAGAAGTGGAAATCTTCATTTCTGATCTGCTTTTTTGACTCTGCCTTTTCATTCTATGCATTTGCCAGGGTTCTGGTCCTTGAGTCACCTCAGTTATACCATGGGGTAGCAGCGAATGATTGGAATGGGGGTGTTTATTGAAGGAGCCTTGTAGTGTGGTCTCCTTATGTCTGCCTGTACGTCATAGAGGTATATTGGTTCTGGAGGGCTTTCCTCATCCCTGGTATTTATTTTTGAAGCAGGGATGAGCTTCCTGAGGAGTTTCAAAGTGATACCATTTTTCTTTCCACATTATGTTCAGGGAAGCTGGGTATTTGACATTGTAGGGTATTTTTCTTTGTGCCGGCCCCTTTTTATTGGTGCATATCAGTTCCTTAATTCTGCTAGATCCCTTGAAAAATCTTGAAAAATATGGATTTTATGTCCGTTCCACATTAAAGTGCCCCTCTCTCTAGCAAGTTTGAGGATTTGCTGTTTTCTACTGAATCAAAGGAAATGGGTGAGTATTGGGTGAGAGGTGCTCCTCTACCTGGTCTAGGGGCAAGGGACCACTGCACCCTTTCAATTTCCAAAGGGTAGTCCCACAAAAAATCCAGCACCTTAGGAATTAGTGTCTAAGTAAGCAATAATACCCAACAGGGTGGGCATTATTGGGAAATACTGGACTGCCCAGGGGCATAATAAAGCCCGACGCCACAGACGCAGGACCTTATAGCCCCTGGAAGGTCTGGTATTTCCCAATAATGCCCACCCTGGAGGGTATTATTGCTCTTAGAAAATGGCCTATTGGAGAATGTTACTCTGTGAAGAGGCACTTGGACTAGCTCTTATTTTTAGCTGGACATCTATTGAAAAATAAATGCCCAGCTTGGAGCCTGTCTCAGCCAATCAGGTTTAAGAATTGATTGTTGCCATTTTCTAAAGAAAGGTGTAAATGTCCTTTCCTTTTTACCCTTCCGGCACACCAACAATACGAACATTATTATGATGCCTCAGTTTTCAGGGTCCTCCACCTTTGCCCATAGCATCTGAACTTGATTCTCAAGGAACTGTACCCTGTCCCTGTGGTCTGCCATTCTGGACTCTAATCTCATAGAAAATAGCTCCAAGTCAGCAATACGAATTTCACTGCTTCAGTGCAATCTTCTTCCTTTTTGATGGAGTTCCTTATTTGTGGGATATCCGCAATTAGCATATGCAGCATGTTCTTTATCTCTGACAGGTCATCCAAGCTGACCACGGCCTGCAGCTCCATCACCACCATTCTAACAAGCTCTGACAGAAAAAGTTTTGGGTCCTTCACTGAGCAATAATTGACCAGCCCTGTGCTTCTGATCAAAGATTCTAGCACCACCGGGTATGTTGTATTGTGTTCTTCAATTCTATGATATTCTTACACAGCAGAGTGTGGGTACACTGACGAATTCAGTTGGATTCTTACTTGGATGTGGAGAGTTTCTTAATTAGGTGGCCATTTCTCTTCTGACTCCAAGCTTTACTTTTCAGTGGACTGATGTTATTTTGTCTACAATGATGCTGTCAAGTTGACATGATGACCATCTTTACTGAATACGCTGATGTTATGTTGTCTTGTCTACATGTGTAACATTTTCATACACTAGTGTTGACTAATCTGCTTTTCCAATATCTTCACAGAAAACATTGCAAGTCCTTCAGAACAAAGGTCTAATTCTCAACTCAAAAAAAATGCACAGTTGTGTCCTTGGGGGAAACCTCTGCATTGATAAAATAACTGGTGAGCAGAGGTCACATGCATTTAGACACCCTTCACTTTGGAATTCCATAAATTCCAGAATCTGAGCACTGTAACACTTCAAATCAAGCCTCCCTGTTAGCATGTGCTTGCAGTCGGATAACAATCTTGTTCATCTAAATACCAACAAGTTACATATCCTAAGATGTACATGTTGCCTCCTCAACTATAAATGTATGTTATATTGTGCTTTGTCTAGTTCGGATTTTTGTTAGCTGTTGAGCTAACACAACAGGATCTTTCTCAATTCAGCTGCAAATACCCCTTGAACTACCCTTTGCAAACAACTGAAGTATAAACAAACAAACATGTGAACCTAACATTTCGTACCCAGCTCCTAAATCAAAGCTTGGCTAAATGCCTTCACTATTAGAATGGTTCAGCTCTTGAGAAATCCAACAGCTGGTGTGTTTTAAGGGAATTCCCAGAAGAAAGCAGAATGGTTCATTTCCCATAAATGAGGGGGTCAACAAGTGACCTGCAGCCAAAAAAAGATACGCTACAGAATGAGCAAGAACAGATGTGCATATGTAACTTAAAGGGACACTGTCAACCTTTTTTGCATCATATTAGTTCTAGTTAAAACCCACATTTTATGATTGCTTACCTTCTCTAAAATTCATTGGTGTTGCAGGTTGTTTTATCTACCTTTCTGCTTAGTAGAATGAAAATTAATGCTAAGGTATAGTTATAACCAACTTTGTTTTGTTTCAAATCCTGTATCTATTCCTACTGCATACTTTCTGAACATTTAAAACACCCACAAACAGTGTAGCCACTCGTGATGCAATAGTCTCTTCTACTCAAACTGCATAATGAATAGCTTGACTGTTTTGGGGGTGTCCCTAAGTCCAGTAGAGATGCAGTGGGGTTGACTGTGATATATTGTGAGTCAGTACAGAAGAGACTCATACACGGTATGTCAGTTAGTAGCCATCTTTTATTCTGCTCAGAGATAGTGGTCTTACATTACTGCACATACACAAAGAAAGGCTTACTGTGCATGACAGGAACTTACATATATAATGGACTACAATACCCAGATGTATAAACTACAACTCCAATCAACTTCCTACCATATATACCCATGTATACACTACCATACATATCCATGCATATACTACACTCCTCCCCCTTAGATAGAAACTTGTCTAAATACTTGAACAGTAACATTTCTAACTTACAGGCTGAAGTAGACTGTTCGGTACCCAGAAACAAGTTCAGGAGATTATTCTGCCCCTTGGGTAGAATGTGTCATTAACTAAGTAACAGTACAAGTAAGAGTTCAGTTATACAGAGGTACAAGTTCATTGCATGACTTTACAGATCAAGACTTTGTGGTGGTTTTCGGTGCCTCAGGGGAAATCTGCACGCTGGAATAACCGCTGTTGATGGAACAGGAGATTCATTATTATTTGGCACTGGCTCCAGTGAAACTTAACAGGTGGGAGCAAAGTCCTCTGTGTCACTGTCTTCAGATGGAGTGATGTCTTCTGCTGCATTTTCTGAAACCTTGGAATGCAGCAGATGATCCACATGTACGTGAACAAGTCTCTGTCCCATGCAAACTGCATAAGTCAAAGACTACCAAGAAGTGTTGTTTGTCCACTTCAGCACAGTTGACATGGATGCAATCCCACGGTGTAGTAGCCCAGGACCAAGGATGCATAGGTGCGGTAGCAGGTTGGTTGCGGACAGCCGCAGATGATGCACATTGGTTGACAAGATGTTGGGTATCTTGATCAAGTCCTGGCCACCAGAGGTATCCTCTGGGCAATGCCTTCATTTGAGAGATTCCAGGATGACTGTCATGCAAGTCAGAAAGTAACCTCTTGTGGAACTTTTGAGGTATCACAACTCAAGCACCCCACAGAACACAGCCTTGCCCTGTGAACAACTGGTTCTTCTTGTCTAAGAAATGTCGGAGGGTTGGGTCTCTCATGAAGTTAAGTCAACCATTTAGGGTGAAAGTTAGGACTTTAGAGAGGACAGAATCTCGCCGTGTCTCTGCTGCAACATCTTGTGAAGCAATTGGTAAGTCCTTGAGATGTGAAAGATGGAATACTGTTGCATCATCTTCCTTCACAGTAGCATCCTTGCATGGCAGTCTCGACAATGCATCTGCATTTGCATGATCTTGAGAACGTCGGTATTCAATGTCATAGTCATATGCCAACAAAATCAGGGCCCATTGCTGCATCTAGAGTGCTGCAAGAGTTGGTACTGCAGCCTTCGGCTCCAGTATTGTCAGTAGAGGTTTGTGATCTGCTAGCAGAGTGAATTTCCATCCATACAAGTACTTATGGAACTTCTTGACACCAAAAATTAGGCTCAAGGCTTCTTTCTCGATCTGAGCATAGTTTCTTTCGCTTGAGGACAATGTCCGGGAAGCAAAAGCAGTCAGGTGTTCTTCTCTAGAAGGTAACACATGTGAGATGACAGCCCCCACTCCATATGGTGGTGCATCACATGCCAACTTCAGAGGTTTGGCTAGGTTATAGTGCGCTAACCATTTGCTGCCTAGAAGACATTTCTTGCAAGCCTGGAATGCTTCCTCACACTGTGGGGACCAATTCCATTGAACTTCTTTTTGTAGCAAGTCATGGAGTGATTGCAGCAATGTAAACAGATGAGCTAGAACCATCCATAGTAGTTCAAGAGGCCTAAGAATGATCTTAACTCTGCCACATTTGTTGGTGCAGGTGTCTTGGCTATAGCATCCACCTTGCTATCTGTTGGGTATAGGCCTTGGACGTCGATTCAGTGACCTAGGTATGCAAAAGAATTTTGAAGAAATTGGCATTTTGCTAGCTTTACTCTCAGTCCATACTGTTGCAGTCTAGTCAGAATGTGGTCCAGGATTGTCAGATGCTCTTCCACTGTGGGTGCAGTTACCAAAATATCATCCATAAAACATACTACATGGTCTAGTCCATGCAGCATCTGGTTCATTGTGATTTGGAAAATTGCTGGCGCTGTGGAAACTCCATATGCCAAGTGATGATACTGGTAAAGTCTCTTGTGGGTGTTAATGGTTAGATATGGTTCTGACTCTGGTTCCAGTTCCAATTGCTGGTATGCAAAGGATAAGTCCAACTTGCTAAAGAACTTGCCCCCTGAGAGTGTAGCAAACAAGTCCTCTGCATTTGGTAATGGGTATGAATCTTGCCATATACAACGGTTCACTGTAACTTTGTAGTCACCACACGACCTCACTGCCTTGTCTTGTTTCGGTACCACAATGATAGGGGAAGCCCATTCGCACCTCTCTACTTGTGAGATGATACCATGGCTTTCAAGATTGTCCAGTTCCTTCTCTACTACTTCCCTTAAAGCATATGGTACTGTTTGAGGCTTGTGAAAAATTGGAAAGGCTCTCGGTTGCACTCAGATCTTTGTCTTGAAATCCCGGATTGTGCCGTAACTGTCCTGGAAAATAGGACCATGTTTGTCCAATATTTTCTTTAGCGCATATTGCAGTGCTTTGGTCACTGTATTTAAGCTGACAATCTTTTCCCAGTTCAATTTGATCTTCATGAGCCAGTCTCTGCCTAGTAATGCAGGTCTTTCTCCTTGTACCGCCTCCAGAGGCAAGGTCCACTTTCCTCCCCCGTAGGTGGCTGGCACTTGGATTTCTCTTAGCATGGGGATTTGCTCGCCCATGTAAGTCAACAGCTGAATAGATGATGCTTGCAATGGGCACTGCTGAAGTTTCTCTCTGTAGTTGTTCTCTGGCACAAGAGATACCGAGGCTCTGGTGTCTATCTGCATGGTTGCCTGCTAGCTCAAGCTGAAGGTAAATTTCCTTTCTGGTTGCCCGTGTTGCATAAACCATGAACAGGTGTAATGCCTCATCTTCTGTTTCAGTGGCTGCAGTGCCATCTGTGACATACCGTGTAGTAGCAGTCTGTGATGTACTTTTGCACAGTCTTTGTATGTAACCCACTTTTCTACAGCTGCAGCATTTCTCGTGTCGAAAGCGGCATGTGCTTTGCTGGTGGTTACCTCCACATCGGTAGCACAGTTTTGACTTTGCAGAAGTGCCCTGTGGTGCTGGCTTCCTAAATGTTTGGGGTTGCTGACGAGCATGTGATGGGCCACTGTGTGGAGTGGCATGTCCCTTTTGTTCTAGGGTATGGGTAACCTTATGAACCTCATTTCTTTGGGGTTCTGAATGTCCCGCCAGTGCTTGGGAGCCTTTCTGAGTGAGCTGAATAGCAATTGCAATGTCACAAGCTGTCTTAAAGTCTAGTTTCCTTTCTTGCAAAAGCCTTTTTCTGTAAGCTTCCCCTCTCAGACCGCAGACAAAGCGATCCCGGAGGGCATCATCCAGGGACTGGCCAAACTCACAAGTGCGTGCTAGACACTTTAATGCAATGATGTAGTCAGCAATAGGTTTCTCTTCCCCTTGGTTGCACTGGTAGAAGGTGTACCATTCAGCAGTGAGAAGGGGCTGGGGTTTGAAATGCTTTGTAAGTGCCTCAGTGACTTGCGCATATGTCAGGGTCAGGCTGTCAGCTGGGGCTGTTAAATTCCGTAGAAGGGCATAAATCTGTGGTTGTAAGACTGCTCGGAAGACATTTACTTTTTCATCTTCTGCTATTTTGTTTGTCTTAAGCCAACATTGGAAATGCTTTAGATATAAATCAAATGTTTCCTTGGAGTCATCAAATTCAGGTACTCTGCCAATTGTAGTCATGATGACTATGGCTACAGGTAGTTGTTCAGTAACTGCAGTGTCCACACACTGTGCCAAAGTGTCTTTTTCTGGCTTTTTTTCCTCAGTGTGTGATGCAGTTTCTCTGGTGTGCCTTCAAGAGGCTTCTGGCTTTGCTACTGTGGTCAGTATCTGAGGAGATACACCAGCTGAGATGAAGCAAAAGAATGTTAGGTTTCAGTTTGAAGCCATAACTCATGTGCCTCGTGGACCTCTGGTATTAGCTGGGTTGTGTCTTTTTCAATGCATCAAAGTAGCAAATCGCTCTTTAGGTTTCTGTTTTATCTGTCTGTAGATAAATCTGTACCCAGAGTTTTGCATCTAAGCAATTTAAGTAGGTTTTCAGTAACCAGGCAGAGAGGGACAGATAAGGAAGTCCCGACGGTACAGAATTTAGACGCAAGGAGCTGGAAAGATTTAGTATGCAATTTAAATAAAAAAAAAAAAAAACATGCATTAGTTTACATGATTTGCACTTGTAGAAGTTCTGGTGTTGATCCTCATCGCCAATGTGATATATTGTGGATCAGTACAGAAGAGACTCATACACGTTATGTCAGTTAGTGGCCATCTTTTATTCTACTCAGAGATAGTGGTCTTACATTACTGCACATACACAAAGAAAGGCTTACTGTGCATGACAGGAACTTACATATATAATGGACTACAATACCCAGATGTATAAACTACAACTCTAATCAACTTCCTACCATATATACCCATGTATATACTACAATACATATCCATGCATATACTACATTGATCAAGGAATGTAAACAAACATTTCTGTGTGGTAACACTAGTATGGTGGGCTGTCTATTGCCTCATAGCCTCCACATCTCCCTTTCCCAAATAAAAACACACACACAGATCTTGGAGGAAATGGCCACAGCCATGTGTTTATTGATATTAACTACACACATCTTGAGCAGTGTGCACTGCTGGGAGAACGCACCCCTCAATCTCGGAGGAGGTCATATGGACAAGGATCCTGCAGCCACCTCCCATATGGGGCCGCAATCCTTGCAGCATCACCTGGTGAGGTTGGACTGCGAGCCCTATTTGGGTCATAATCTAGCGGTCCCCTGTCCTCATGCCGACTGGAGACAACGAGTTCTTCGGGAGAATTGACCTTGTTCCCCTTCTTCCCCCGATACCTTCGATCTGTGCTCCTCCCAAGCTGCCTCACATGGCTGTGACAGCTTGAATGCCATAAACTATGATCTATTTACCACTATTATTGTTTCTCTTCCTAATTTAACATCCCTTTGGAGAAGGCAAAAAAAACAGAAAACCCTGATGTTAAAAGGGAAACTGGGAAAAGTCATTCCCCAACCCCTATTGCAGTCACCCATATTGGGTCAAAAGGGGGGCCCTACATCCCTGAGCCCCTACCCTGCTTTTATGAGGGCAGGCAGGCAGGTGGGGATCCACTGAATGGGGGAGACAGGGAAATCTGCTGGCCACAGCCTGTTAAACATCTCCCCTGTTTCCTCCCTTCGGCCGATGTGATGCCTTTCTCCCTGAGGATAGCCTGTTGGGGTCTCCTCCTGGGGCATTACCATGCCCAATGTCCACCCCAGGAGGAGGAGGAGGAGGAGGAGGCCCCAGGCAAATGGCTAGCTGCTGCTATGGGTTGGGAGCCTCTCTATTTTTCACTTTTTGAGAGAAAAAAACTATCTGAATCGAATAACCAGCTACAATGAAAGTCCCTACAGAATGTAAGCAATCATAACATGCTTCTTAAACTAGGGGAAAGGGGAAAATGTTTAACCAGGAAAGGCACACTAAGCTGGAGCTTGTTTCCAGATGTGACCTGGGAGCACAAGGAAGCTAAATTACTTGCTTAGGGTCACACAGTATGCAAGTGGGGACTGATGGGATTCAGACCCAGGTCTCCAGGTTTGCAGCTCAGTACCCTTAACCACTACGCTATACTGCCTCCCTAGAGATACTTTGAGGCCTAAAGGGGTTTACAGTGTCTCTTTAAAACAGGGGGAGCATGTGTAACAAAATAGTCACTGCTTTTTGAGCTTTTAGTAGTAAGATGGCAAGCATGCGGAATCGGTCTTTCAGGGATGGTACTTCTTCCCAAAGAGAAATCCTGAATTTCGTGAAATGCATTTCTGCCAAATACCCCAGAGATCCACTTATGATCCTCTGTGTTAATGCAATTTTCATTTCATGGCAATGCCATATGTTATTTTGCTTTGGTATACCATTTAAGTCATTGAATACATGCTGTACGTTTGACTCCCAAAGACTACTTGAAAAATAGATTCCAGTGAATGAATTTTGTGTCTCAGAGTTCCAGAATGTATTTATAAGACTATATTGATTTATTAAGGCTATTTAGACAAGGTAATTCCTTGGACATGCAAGTAGCATAATTCTGAGGGGACCGTGTGAAAATTAAACCTAACATATCAATTAATACATAATAGTGATACAACTATGCAAACCATTTAACACAGAGAACCGTAGCTACAAGGTACATCAGCAGAGCAAGGAGCATACATACAAAATATGGACAGTAATTGCATATGTAATAATCAGTTACCACTGAGTAATGCTAATGTTATGTTCTATTAACATATTTCTGTTTAAAGAGCTATTTGATTGTAGTCTCATGTATGTAGACATTGCAGGATTACATGAGTCCCATAGGACAGGAAGCACAAAATTAAACAAAAAAAAACTTACATATTAGTATTCATTCCTCTTCATTCAGCAATAAAAGAGATTTGGCAGCACAACATGAATATGTTCAGGCCTCATGGGCCTTTATCAGTGTGTCATTCTGTAATGAAGGATGGTTGACTGGAATTACTGCTATCATCATATGAAAAGTGGCCTTACCAGACAATCCTATCCTAACCAAGATTGCAATTACTAAAGTAAACACAAGGAGATTTTTATAGTTCTGCAACCTGACAGTAATATCTATTGGGGTAGAAAAGCAATGCATGTACACCTTCTGAACTTTGCTCTGTCAGACGCTAATGGGGCTATGCATGAAAAAAGTATTTGCCTATGCACCATGGATCCATGGCATGTAGGCAGCTCTACGATTGCAATATGTGCCTTAATATGCACTGTGCGGGGTGAGGGGCACATGCCAGGCAAGGATGGCACGTGATACGGTAGCAGAGACCCTGCCGTATCTGTTGCTCGCTCCCCACAGAGTACCTCTGCCAGACATGGGACATCTGGGACCCCCCCACTATGCTGCCCCAGCCCTCCAGTCTGGCAGGGAGGACTGGGGGCAGACATTTGGGCAACCATCCAGTAATTTTGAATTTTGGGACCCATGCTGTCCCACACTCCTCTGCTCCGTGGAGCAGGTGGTCCACTATGGAATGAGGACAGGCATCTGATTGGATGCCCACCTGGGTCCACTGATCCAACCACACAGGCACCAGCAGTCATGAATGCTGGCCACCGCGCAGCTGTCCATGGGTGCGGAGCTACACAGGCAGGGTACGCGTGCCACGCAAATAGCCTGTGCCCATTATGCATGGCCCCCACTGAAATTCAGAACGACAAGAACAAACTACTAAAAACCAAACAAAATAAGCTACAGAACTGCTCAAATGTTAGTAAAGGAATTTCATTTTCAAAACTCATGTCACAAACACTGCATGTCTATTTACTTACAAATTCACATAAAACAAAACATTTTATTGTCTCGCTTTGCAGACTCACTCATTTCACAAGAGACATCTCCTAATTTTGAATACCAGCCAACAAGTGAAATAAAGGTAATATTGTTTAATTTCTATACTTCTGTATGAACAATCACGGGGCAAACTTTGTTAGATCCTCCCTGACAGGTGGAAGAGGAGCTTTCAATCACCACCTGAGAAATCCCCACATCACTGAGAATGACTTTTAAAACTCCTAACAGATGTTTATCGGTTTGCTTAAAAAGATAAAATAAAAAAATACCTAGATGTATCTAAACATCATGAGCTACTGCAAGCAGGAGATTTCAAAGCATTCATTGATAACTGTGTCATTGAAATAGAAGATCACAGACAATTGCAGTCCTATATTTGGCCATTAGTCTCACTGTGTTTTGCTTTAAGGGGTGAAAAAACACATTACATGACCAAAAATACATTTGAGATTTGGTGGCCCTGGGAAGTGGGGGTAGACCATGACTTACTGCAGTTCTCACTGTACTCACTCATAAAAATTGAATGTGTGCATTTGTTGGGGCTGATATAATGTACCCTGAGTTACAGTTGTTAATAAATATTAACCCTGAATATACATGCAGCAGTATCTTTGCATAACAGTTAAAGGCTTTATGTTCTTATTAGGTAAGGTAAGGTAAAAGTTTATTTAAAGACGCCCATTCTCAGAGGCTCTGGGAGCCGTACAATAAATTAACACATGTTCAGAGGCAACAATAAAATAATGTAAAACAATTATACGTATAGATTATAAAACATTAAATTCAAAAAAATCAGCTATACTTAATTTAGTACCGGAATTCATTCAATCATCAATTCAATTCGGAAAAAGCCTGAGTGAAAAGGAGGGCCTTAAGGCGGGTCTTAAAAACCTCCAAAGTCGGAGCTTCCTTAACCCCAAAAGGGAACGAGTTCCACAAGACTGGGGTGGCGACACTAAATGACCTGTCACCAGCCGATTTCAACCTTGACCTTGGAACTGCTAGGAAGCCCCCAAGGGAGGAACGGAGGGGGCGAGCCGAGACCGCAGGAACCAGGAGGTCAAACAGATAACCAGGGCCCTGACCATGTAGGGCCTTATAGGTGAGACGCCCCATCTTAAAGAGGATCCTCCATCTGACTGGCAGCCAGTGCAACTTACACAATACTGGTGTAATATGGCAAAACCTAGGCTGCCCAATAAGTAACCGGGCAGCTGCGTTTTGCACTAGCTGCAGTCTACAGAGAGATTCTTCCGTGACCCTGTGATAGAGTGCATTACAGTAGTCAAGCCTCGAAGTATCCAAGGCATGTATCAAGGTAAGGAGTTCCAGAGGCGGAACAAGGGGTTTTATCCCGGCAACATTTCTAAGATGGAAAAAACAGGAGTGGACAATGGAGGAAATCTGCGCCTCCATAGCCATACTCCTATCAAAAATAACATTAAGATTTCGCACCCTTGAGGAGGCCTTCAATGAGACAGAACCCAGAACTAATCCAGTTTGTGAATCAGAGGCCACCCTATCACACACTCTGTTCGACTCCACTACCCATACCTCCGTCTTATCGGGGTTCAGTCGCAACCAGCTAGATGTCATCCAGTCATTAATCTCGGCAAGGCAGCTGTTAAGCACATCCACCGGGTTGGATGTTCCTGGGGCAAAGGATAAGTTTTGCTGGGTGTCATCAGCATAGCAATGAAAACTCAAGCTGTACTTCCTAATGCCCCCCCCGGGGCAGCATGTACACTGCAAACAACATAGGGGCCAGAACCGATCCCTGAGGTACTCTGCAGGAAAGGAGACTAGTGGAGGAGGTGAAATTCCCCATCACAACCCGCTGCCTCCTATTGGATAAGAAGGACTCAAACCAGCAGATGAGGGTGCCGGTGAGTCCACAGAGCTCCCTGAGATGATCAAGCAACACACCATGATCTACAGTGTCGAAAGCTGAAGAGAGCTCGAGAAGAATAAGAACTGTTTTGTCTCCCCGATCTCTAGCCCTGAGGAGGTCATTCTGCACCTGAACAAGTGTGGTTTCTGTGCTATGCCTTGCTCGAAACCCTGACTGGAATTGTTTGTCCAACTCGTGGGTCAAGAGGTACTCCTCCAACTGAAGCGCCACTACCTTCTCCACAACCTTCGCTAAAAAGGGAAGATTGGAGATAGGTCGGTAATTTGCCCTGATCTCAGGGTCCAAAGATGGTTTCTTTAAGAGTGGTCTCACCAGTGCCTCCTTCAAGGCATCAGGAAAGACCATCTCAAATAAGGAGCACCGGACAATCAGGGCAAACACCGGGCCAATGGTGCCAATGCAGCTCATCAAGAAACACATCGGCACCGGATCCAGTTCACAAAAAGTGTGCTTCAGATTGGTCGCCACCTCAATAACTTCACTGGCTTCCATTGGTTTAAACTCCCCCCAACCGGGCAGAGTGCACTTAGGGTACATCTAGCGACCACTGCCAGCTATGACATTGCTGACTGGAAGAACATCCTGCCAAATACTGGAGACTCTGTCCGAGAAGAACCGAGCAAAGTCCTCACATTCAAGATCTGAAAAAACCTTTTCCGGCTGCAGACAGGCAGGATGGGGTAACCGGTCAACAATCTGAAAAAGTATAGTTGGTCGACTCTTCCCAGCAGCAATCTCCCTGGACAGAAATACTGCCTTCTTATGGTTGATTGCCCCCTGGTATGCATTATGATGCACACACAGGGCCAGTTTGTCCGCATCCAGGCTGGATTTCCTTCAGTAGTGCTCTAATCACTGACCTTTTCTCTTCATCTCCCTGAGGTCCCCATCAAACCAAGTAGATCTCAGGTATGAAGATTTGGGATGTACACGGACAGGTGCAAGGGAGTCAATGGCATCAAATAGAACCCTATTACAGGAGTCTACCATAGAACCAACGTCTCCGATGCATACATTGTCCACGTCAGATAGATCAGCTGCCGCCAGAAAACCCTCTGGGGTCAAACCCCGTAAGGAGCGGCAGCTCATCATCTCAGTAGGGGGAAGGCATCCGGCGGGAGCCCTGAACATGAATTTCACCGTGCAATGATCGGACCAGACCACCTGATCAGTCCCGAGATTATCTATCTCAAGCCCCAGTGAGAACACCAGATCCAATGTGTGGCCACTCTGATGGGTCGCAGCAGAAATAGCTTGTGACAAGCCCAAAGAAGACATAATTTGGAGGAGGTTGTAACCAGGCCGAGCTAATTCGTCGTTGGCCCAAACATTGAAGTTCCCCAGAACAATACGTCTGGGGGCCTCCAGTGTTTCACCGATGACGGATTCGGCAATCTCCTGCAGAAATTTCCCCGCCATCCCAAGGGGACGATAAACTAGGAAAATTCTGAACCCTGCACCTGGACCCCCATGAATGGCCACACATTCAAAAGAATCTGGGACTCCCACTGGATGTACGGTGAAGCCCAAGTCAGATCTAAAACAGATGGCTACACCACCACCCCTACGCTCCTCTCTGGGGCAGTGCACTACAGTATACCTGGGGAGGAACGGCAGCCTCAAAGACTGGGCCTGCATCATCCCA
This sequence comes from Neoceratodus forsteri, assembly GCA_016271365.2. Taxonomy (NCBI): domain Eukaryota; kingdom Metazoa; phylum Chordata; order Ceratodontiformes; family Ceratodontidae; genus Neoceratodus; species Neoceratodus forsteri. The sequence goes on from CM057449.1 coordinate 1,081,607,539, forward strand.
AACCCAGGTCTCTGTAATGCAAGCCCGGTCAACAGAGGAAACCAGATCTGCAATAATGGCAGTCTTATTCCTAATCGACCTGGCATTGCACAGCACTGTCCTCAGGGGAATAGTGGGAAAGGTAGCCCCTTGGGTTACCTGACCACTCGGTCTGGTGGAAACCCTGAGGACAGGCACCAGACACATATGGCCTCTCTCTTGTGCCCATCGTCCAGGGCACCTCCTGGACCTGACAATCTCGATCCTACCACCCTCTGTCATGCACGGGGCATCCCTTCGGTCTCTCCAAATCCCTACCTCCCAGCAATGTCTTACTGTGGTAGCCGAAACCGGGAGACAGGTGAAGGCGAGATCATGCAAAAGGATGACCGTACACTATTTAACCCCATGCCCCCTGATAACCCCTTCACATCAGAGATATTTAAGCTTTAAACTACAAAACCTCCTATCTATACCATACAATAATTAAGCTTATCTAATATCACACATACAGTAATCCTGGTAATAAATTTACTCAACAAAATTGGGAGAGACAATAAACATCAATAAAACCATAAAACATAAAATGATATCCCCCTTACTATATTTCAAACTTACCAAGCACCACAAATAGCAGAATAATAAAATCCCTGGGTCCTTTAAACACAGTATATACCCAGAGAAACAGTCATATACAAACAAAATCCCTGTATCAGATAACACCCAAACTCATAACTAAAGCTAAATATTAACAGTCACAGTTGTGACCCAGTTAGCCAGCAATGGTCAAACAAGGTGGAAGACTCAACACCAGATAAGGTGTGGACTATGTCTGAAGGTGAATCTGATTACAGTGGGTACCAGGCAGGGGAGAGGGGGTACTCTCTCCTAAGTCATGGAGTCCCAATGGATCAGATGCCTGCATAGCACCCCCTGACCATCAGTGAAAAAACCACTCATCATGATACCTGGGCATGTTCAGTGCTGTGCATCAGCATGGTATAGTACAAGGGGTCAAGGAACTTCAGCGAGTCTTGGATGTTGTTATTAATTATGATTTACTATACCAGCTACAATGGCCAGAGGAATCTGTTTATAGTTTTAAATCACAAAATGTTTAGTAATAGCATTGATTGTAAGGGCTACTATCTTAATCCTGTACTGAACATTATTTTAGGAATTACCCCTCCACATCGTGTAACAAAAGGTATCAACTCTAATTTCTTGCACTTGCATGATGTAAATGTTAGTGTATTATTTTTATTTATTTATTTATTAAAGAGATTTACCAGATAAGCATACTGAGCGGGAAATCCACTTGTTTCCAGATTTGACCTGGAGTTACATAACATTAAAATGCTAAATTACAATAGGTACATAGGCAATGTTGCCATGAAACAGGTACATAATGATACATACATCGGGTTAACCTGCATTATGTTGATGTACTGCTTTGAATGAAATGAATTACATAAAAAGTAAAAAAAAAAATGTTTCACATCTGCACAGATGATCATGGAGCCGAATACATCTGTTTCAGTGTGAATCCCAAACAAACAAATCACCCAAGAACTGGCCCCAAGGACCAATATGTGAAGCAAACAGGAATGTATTCTCAGCCAGCAACTACCTGTGTCCAGTAAAAGCTTTTGAGCTGTATCTCAGTAAACTGAATCCTGAATCGGACTGCTTCTGGCAAGAGCCCAGAATTGAATTGTGGTTTCCAGAATGATCCATTTGGTATGAGAAAGAACCTGAAGGAGAAACAATGCACTTGGAAAATTATACAGACAATGTGTACTGATGGCAAGCTTACCACCATGCACACAAATCATTCCTTTCGAGCTTGGGCAGCTGCAATAACAATCCCAAGTCCCAGTGGTGTAGAAACCTGCCACATCATTTCCATCAAAGGCCATAAAAATGAGGATTGTGTAAGTCACAGCTGAGAACAATACTGGCTGCCAATAGAGGCATGTCAGGGTGGCTGCTAGGTACATATTACATGGGCCATGTAAGCATGGGGTATGCCATGCTGTGTGCCTGTCTGTAATGACACACTTCTTTCCTGTATCCCTTACAGGTGACAGTGAGAACCTCCTGAGCTCTTACCTGATGACATCATTCAAAACTCCTTCGGGGCAGGTGAGATGCAGCAGAGGTACAGTGATGCCCACAAGAGGGCACAGAATATGGTAGAGTGTACTTTTGGGCAAATGAAGATGTGACTCTGATGCCTGAACAAGATGGGTGGCATGATGCTGCTTGCAGCAGGCAGGGTGTCCTGTGTCTTCATCGTGTGTTGTATTCTGCACAGTATCACCACAAGGAAGACAGCACATGGCTGGGGGTGACACTGGGTAGGAGGGAGGCTCTGCATAGGCAGGTGTACGATGTGTTCAGGACTGGGTCTGTGTAGGGAGAAGCACTGCATGCCCATGTACCATTGTGCACAGTGATGAGTGGCAGTGCTGAGTGCTTATCATGTGGTGAACAGAGGTAGAGCAATAGTACCATGGTAGACTCTGGAAGGGTGGGGGTGTCAGGAAGGGTACACATTCCTCAGCCTGTACCACTGCATAATTCCTTTGCCATACTGGTGGAATGGGGCAGCTGGGAGGATGCACCCCTAGCAGTGGGCAGGGAGGAAATAAGGGATCCTCAGAAGGGAGGCCCCCAGGAGGGAGGAAGAGGCCCCTAGCCAAAGAGGAAGCAGCTGCTGGTGGGGGCTCTATTAATATGGGGATAGACTTTGGAGTAAGTGGAGGAAGGGAGAGGGAGGTGAAGTGCCTGAGAGGTGCTTTGGTTTGGAGGGATGTAGAGTGGATTCAGAGAACTGCTACTGAAGCAGGAAATAGCAGGGAGCGAGTTGTCATTGTTTACCTGGGGAGAAATGTCCTAGCAAAGGATAGGGTAGGGGTAGTGTAGGGTAATTTCAGGGAGCTGGGGAGGGGCCTCAAGCAGGTGCCATGCATGGTGGCTTTTGCTGAGGTGTTACCTCTATACAGCTGGGGAGAGGAAAGGATAGACTGCACCAGGGCTTAAACAACTGGTTGAAGGTATGGTGTGTGGAGGGGGTCTTCAGCTACATTGGGGACTGGGGGGCAACCTGGTGAGATCTAGGACTCCATAGCAGAGACAGCCTCCATCCTTCCAGGAAGGGGACCGCAGTCCTTAGTGGGAGGTTTAGATGCTACTCGGATGAGCATTTAAACTAGCTAGGGGAGAGGCTGTAGAACTAAGGGAAGTAAAACCCTTCCCCGATGATGAAGCAGCAGGGCCTGGTGAGTAAACCCCTGGGACAGGGTGCAAGAAGACAGAAGTGGGGATAAATCAGCAGACAAGGCAGTATAAATCAGGGAAGCAAGAAGGGAGGAGTACAGGAGACAGGTAATTGAGAGGTTAACAAGGGAAGAGGTGGATCAGGTGGAGCATCAGGGAACAGCACTGGTTGGGGGGGGAGAACGAAGGGAGGGAGTAAGGTATGGAGAGCCATGTGCAGCAATGCAAGGAGTCTGGGAAATAAAATTCCAGACTTGGAAGCCATCATGCAGAGGCTAACCTGGATTTGGTGACCATAATGGAGTTGTGGTGTACTAACAGCCACAACTGGGACATGGCCATACCTGGTTACTCTTAGTTCAGGAGAGACAATGAAGAGGGGAAAGGAGGAGTGGTTGCACTATTTGTAAGGGAGGGAATCAAGTGCAGGGGCACTCACAGGAAAAGGTAGGGCTGGAGGTGCTATGGGTCATCCTGGAGACAGGTGCTGGGGCCACTATCCGTACAGGGGTGGTATTCAGATCTCCAACACAGGGAGAGGAGTTGGATAAAGCACCTGGGGAAGCTATCATCAAGACTGCAAGTAAGGTGGAGCTGCTACTAGCTGGTGAGTTCAGTTTCCCAGATATGGATTGAAGCCTTCCAACTGAAGCTTCAGTAAGGAGCAGGGCCATTTCTCAGGCAGCTAGTCAAGTAACCCAGTAGGGATGGAGCAGTGCTGGACCAGGTGCTTATAAATGGAGACAGAATTGCAGATGTCACAGTGGGCAGTCCTCTAGGTACCAGTGATCACTGTACAGTGTGATATAACATTAAGATGGGAAAAGAGGCAAACTTCATGAGAATGAGGGTCCTGGACTTTAGGAGGGCGGATTTTAAAGAAATAGGAGACTGTCTCAGAAACTGCCTAATAAGGGGGATTGTCAGAGACAGTGGTAGAGGTACAGTGGGGGAAAAAAGGGAGGGCACAATTAAAGCAACCAGCCTCTGCATGAAGGAAGTGAGTAAAAGCAGAAGGAAAAAGAGACTGTTATGTTTCTCTAGGAAAGTGGCCAAGGTGGTGAAGGAAAAAGGGTGGCATTCAGGAGGCATAAGGAAATGCAGAGGGAGGTAGACAGTGAGGTGTACCCAATAAATCAGAGGGAAGCAGGAAAGGCAGTGAGGAGAGTAAAGGCACAGACAGAGGAACAGATAGCCAAGTGGGCAACTAGAAAGGATAAATCTTTCTTCAGGTATATAACAAGAAGAGGAAGGCAAGGTGAGCAATAGTGAGGATAAGGAGGGCAGTGGGGGGATTGAGCAGAAGTGGGCCAAGAAAAAGCAGACATCCTCAACATGTGCTTCTGCTCAGTCTTCACAGTGGAGGAAGTGGGGATGGACAACCAAGGAGCAGCAGGAACAAAGGGGGAGAAAGACACAAGTCAATTTTCGGAGGAAAGAGTTCTGAAGGGACTTCATCTCTGAAAATGAACAAAGCTATGGGACCAGATAGGATACAACCAAAGGTACTAAGGGAGCTCAGGGAGGTGATAGCTGCCCTACTGATGGCCTTATTCAACAGCTCTCTAGGAACAAGCATGGTTCCGGAGGACGGGAGGACAGCAGTCATGGTCCTGCTACATAATAGCAGAAGCAGGAATGAGTCCAACAACTATAGACTGGTCAGTCTCACCTCAGTGGTGGGAAAGTTGCTTAATGGAAACCATTCACAGTTATGAAGAAAAAAAAAAACACTTACTGGTTTACTTATTGGACATTTTATTTAAGCCACAAATTTTATTTTCTAGATCACACCTCTTGAGATTAGCATTTGAAATAAGTAAACCGGTTAGTGCGTCTGTTTCTCCATAACTATGGATGGTTGACTTTGAGGGCATATGGAGCAAGATGGTGTGTTTTTATGTACCCCTACCTAACTGTAAGATACAATTATTGTATCCTGAATACTATGTGTATATTGTATCCTGTATATCTCGCCTGTATTTTTATCCTGTGTACTTTTATCCTATGCTCCCTGTTTCTCTGGGTCGCACCTGGAAATGAGCCTTGGCTCAGTGTGCCTTTCCCAGTTACCAAATGTTTAAATTAAAATATATATATATATATATATATATATATATATATAATATATATATCTTAATTATAGGCACCAGGAGGGCCACACTGCCCAGTGTGTGTGTGTATGTGTGTGCAACGTTAATGGAAACCCTTTTAAAGGAAAGGTTCAAAGAGTATTTTGAACACCATGGGCTGCAAGACCACAGGCAGCATGGATTCATTGGGGGGGGGTCATCATGTCAGATGAATCTGATTGATTAGTTCTACTGGGTGATCATGAAAATAGAGCAGGGGAGGGCAGCGGATGTGGCATATCTGAACTTTAGCAAGACCTTCGACACTGTGCTGCACAGAAGACTGATAAAAAATTGAGCAGGCTTGGAGTGGGATCCAAAGTGGTGAACTGTGTTGGAAACTGGTCAATGGATAGGAGACAGAGGGTGGTGGTTAATGCACTCACTCTAATGATGGAGAGTGACCAGTGGGGTGCTGCAGGGCTTGGTACTGGGACCAGTCCTGTTCAGTGTATTTGTAAGTGACACTGCAGAAGAACTGGAAAGGAATGCATGCTTTTTTGCAGATGACACCAAAATCTGCAACAGGGTGGAATCTTGGGGAAACTTGAGGAGTGGTTAAGAGCATGGCAGTTGGGGTTCAATGCCAAAAAGTGTGAAATCTTGCAACTAGGGCATAGAAACCCAGAAGCTGAGTATAGGATGGGTGAGGTAGTGACAGTTACTAAGCAGGAAAGAGACCTTGGGGTTATCATATCTGATTACCTCAAAGTGGCAAGGCTGTGTGACAAAGCAGTGGATAAGGTTAGTGGGCTGCAGGGATGCATACGGAGAGGCATCTTCAACAGGAGGAGGGAGGTGGTGTTGCCACTATATCACTTGCTGATAAGACCCCACCTGGAGTATTGTGTCCAGTTCTGGAGGCTGTACCTCAGAAAGGACATAAACAGAGTGGAGGCAGTCCAGACGAGGGCAGTTAAAATGGTGCAGGGGTTGCACCAAAAGCCCTACGAAGAGAGACTGAGGGATCTCAACATGTACACCTTGTAAGAGAAGAGAGTGACAGGGGACATGATACAGACCTACAAGCACCTGACAGAGGTAAACTGGGTGCAGGAGGGGAGTTGCTTTCAGTTGAGAAAGAGCACTAGATACAGAGGGCATGCGATTAAGCTAGGGGTAGGGAGATTAGGAGGGATATGAAGAAGTATATGAGGAAATACTACTTCACTGAAAGAGTTGTAAATGCTTGGAACAGACTGCCAGCGGAAGTGTTAGAGACAAAAACAGTAGGGGGCTTCAATTATGCGTGGGATAGACGAAGGGGCATATCAGTAATAGGCAGGGAGGAAGGAGGGTTGCTAGAAAGCAGTTAGGGTCTATAGAGACAGACTAGGCAGTGACCATATACAGACTGGCTAGACAAAGAGGTACTTTTCTACTGACAAATTCCATGTTTCTATCCACCAGTGTCTTTCGCCCACTGGATCCACTCAAGCACTCTGAGTTCTTTTTTTATGTTCAACTTTGTTCCATAGTAACATCATATTGCTTTTTCTACATGATTTATTTGAAATGTATGAAACCAGGATAGGACCAGATAGGGTGGAGGAGGGACGGGGGACCCCAAAAGGAGAGGACAACACCTACTGTAGGTTACAGCTATGGAAGATAATAATGGAGGGTGTTAGTTTGAATTGCAATAAAAGGAAAATCTGAAATCGCAGGTCCTGCTTCTAAGTTCTAGTTTAGCAGCTGAGATGACTGAAACACTGAGAGGTCAAGTGACTTGCTGAAGGTCACAAAATGAGTCAATGACTGTGGTCTCCTAGTTTTTAGTTTAGTGATGTAACTTCTAGGCCCCACAACCTGCATCCTTGCATACTAATGCACCTATATTGTGCTCTGCTAAACTGTGAGTATTTCCACTACCTTTTGTCAGTACTGTTTTTCATGTAGCAATATTATTAAAAACATTTTTAATGGGTTGATCCATTCCTATATGTATCAAAATATGCTTGGTAAAACATGTATATCAACACTTTTTTTTGTGTTTTTTCAAAGACAGCATCAATATTTTATATAGAATAAAGGATGGGGAAGAGTGTGATATGAGAATTTAATGCACACCCGAGGTGTGGGATATTAAAGCATCCGACACCGAGAGTGTGCATTAAATTCAAGTTTCAGACACTTCCCCATTTTTTATGTTTGCTTGCATGCATGCGCAAGAAACATATTGCGACAGTTTGCTGGAGTAGCTAGTTGTGGAGGTGCGGCAGTGTTATGGCGAATCGCAGCAGTCTGTTTGGGGCTGGTCTCTGCCACGCCAAGAGAGGAGCATGCTGTCGATGACAGCAGTTAATGAGCATGCCACTATGCTCAAAGAAATTGACTGCTGCAATTAGGGAGCACCCGTCATTAAACAATCAGCTGTGTTTGCTTGTGGGGCAGTCCCTGACTGCAGCAGTGAATTAGAGCTGCATTGTCTGGTGTCCCCTTTCAAACAAACATTGTGGCGGCTTTGCTGTTGGCCTCTCACAGTCCCCACGGAGGTCAACAGACAGCCGCCGCCTCTCACAGTTCCCATTACAGCCAATGGGGGTGCCCAATACCCCTGTCAGCATGCCCCCTCCCCAGTTCATTTGCTGATGGGGTAGCCCAATCCCTGTCAGCACGATACCCCCCATCTGTTGTATGCTGAGGGGGTACCCAATCCACCTCATCTCATGCATCTGCCCCCCCAACATTCTGTCGATGGGGGTGCCCAATCCACATCAGCTACAGACCCCCCCTGAAGAAACACTCAGGTGGCATGTTGGGAGCCCACCCCAGCATGCCAAAGTACCTGCAAAAGCAGAAAACCTTCTCGCATTATTTTTTTTGTTTCCTGTAAAAGAAATCGGTCCCTTGTTGAGTCCGGTGCCCTTCCCCCAACCCACAGCCACCCTATTTGCACCCCACCTCCCCACACACACCTTACCCCATACTTCCTCTGGAGCTCAGTGCGATGATCTTCGATGGACCAGGAACCGCTCTGCACTCTTCAAAGCCGACTGCAAACTGAAGAAATGCCGATAAGCTGTATAATGGCATAAATGGATTTTTTTTAACTTATGTGGCTATCTCGGCCATTTTTCTGAATTTTTGCACCAAATTTTCAAAATGGAGTTCTTGGGAATCCATCTCATGAATTCAGTGACTGTCATCTGGTTTTTCATTCCCGAAAGGCGATTTCACGGTCACTGCGCGGAATCACCTTTTGGGACTGATTAATGAAACGACAGTGTCACTGTTCATGAGGTGGTCTCTCACAAAGCCTATGTTGCAAATTTGGTGAAAAAATTCCAAAAAATGACTGTGTTATGAGCGTTCGTTGTGCAGTTTCCACGCACATGCGTAACTTCACGGATTTGTAATATTTTCACTCCAGATTTTCAACATTGGCATTTTTTCACACCTCCTTATAAACAGTACAGCTGTCATTTTTCACATCCTGGTCAAAATGTGTTTTCGCACTTCATACTAGAAGTTATATAGGAAGTACAGAAGGCTGAAAACCCATATTATACGCCTCCCAGAATGGCTTAATGATTCCCTTAGTTCTTATAATGATACAATAAGTAATTATCCAGCCCCTTTTTAAATAAATCAAAAGAACCTACATGTACCACTGAACTAGGAATGCCATTCCAATAGGAAACAATACGTTGGGTAAAGTAGCTACACCTATGGAGACCCTTTGGGTGAGTAAACATCAATTGAAGATGATGACTTCTCAGACTAGTCTCTCTGTGGTTAATAACCATGCCCATATCATGAGTAAAGATTTTATCCTCCAGGATCTTATACATCAATAAAAGATCGCCTCTAAGGCATCTTAGTTCTAAAGGATAAAGATCCAAGGCTCTCAATCTTTCATCATAACCCAAACTCTGCATACCATCAACCATTTTAGTAAATCGCCTCTGCACCCTCTCCACATGATCAGTGTCCCTCCGCAAGTAGGGGCTCCACAATGGAGAACAGTAATCCAATATAGGACAAACATAAGCCTGATAAATAGGGAGGATACAGGCCCTATTTCTACTTGGAATAGATTTCTTTATACAATGGATAATCCTTGAGGATTTATTTATTATTTTGGTACAATGATCGCTAAATTTAAGGTCATTACTAATAAGCACACCCAAGTCACTCTCACTAGTAACAGACCTTAAACTTTTTCCATTTAGTGAATAACTAATACAGGGATTGCTTTTACCCAAATGCATAACAACACACTTTTTGACATTAAATGACATTCCATGCGTTCTAACCCAGTTTTCCAATTTTATTAAATCCTCATCCAATTTAAATTTACCAATCTGATGATTGACATCTGCTGCTACTTTAGTGTCATCAGCAATCTTGATAGTGTAACTATTTAAATTAGCATTAAGATCAGAAATGAAGACAGAAAACAAAATAGGCCCCAGGACGGAGCCCTGGGGCACTCCACTTGTCACCCTCCCAATATCAGAGTAAAAACCCCTGATTCGAACCACCTGATTTCTGCCACTCAGCCAAGCAGTAATCCACCTAATAAGCTTGTAGTCAAACCCCAACCTGTGTAAGGTATCCAACATAACATCATGAGGCACCTTATCAAATGCCTTACATAAATCCAGAAAAAACAATGTCAACAGATTTATGATTTGCTAACATAGCACTTACCCTTTCATAAAAAAACTAAATTGGCAGTCAGACATGACTTCCCAGCTTTAAAACCATGCTGAGTGACATCAATCAGGTTTTTGTCTCAAGTTCATCCTGTAGCCTATCCTTAATTATTCCTTCCATTACTTTCCCCAAAAAACAAGTCAGACTTACTGGTCGATAATTAGAAACCTAACTAGTGTCCCCCTTTTTATAAATTGGAACCACTATAGCCTGAAGCCAATCAGTGGGCACTTCCCCCTATTTAAAGAAAGATTAAAAAGAACGTATAAAGGTTAGACTAACCAATGCTCTATCTCCTTCAAAATTCTCGGATGTAAAGCATCCAGCCCTGCAGAAGTACTAACCTTTATTTTCTTTAAGTTTTCTAGAATCTCCTCCCTTGTTAGCACATCCCTTAAATTAGAGTTAGAATTGACTTGATCTTGAATAGATGTAATATTAAATTGATTAGTATTAAAAACAGAACAAAAATATGTATTGAAAGAGTTTGTCATTTCTTTAGGGTCAGTGATGATTTCAGAATTACACTTAATAGAACCAATTTTCACTGTTTGGTGGGATTTATTATTTATATACGCATAAAAACTTTTACCATTGTCCCTAATGTGGACAAGTCTAAACTCTAATTTACTTTTTTCTTTTCTAATACGTGTTTTTCTTGACAGCTTCTCTATACTTGGATTTATTGTAGGGGTTATTATCTCTTTTCAGAGCTCTATAACAACATCTCTTTTTATAATCAAATTTCTAATAGGTTCAGTAAACCATAATGGGGTTTTCCCAGTTTTATTATATATTTTCTGAGATGGAATATATTTATCACTAAGATTATTTTATTTTTAATTTCCAGCCAAAATTGGTTTGGTGATTCAATATTCTGTCTCCAATCCCATTCATATAATTCTGTCAAAAATGAATAAAAATCAGCTTTTCTGAAATCCTTAAACTTTGTAATTCCAGTTACTCTATCAATATTAATATTTAGAGCAAAGGTAATGACATTATGATCACTATTCAATAGTGGTTCATTTACCCTTATTTTAGATATTTTTTCAGAAATATCCAAAATCACCAAATCAAGTATATTGCTACCTCTTATAGGTGTAGTGACCAATTGCTGGAGCCCATTGGACATACATAAATCTAAAAAGGACTGTTCACTAGTAGTTTCTGCTGTTAAAGTAGACCAATTGATACCAGGCATATTAAAATCCCCCAATAATATCACATCCTTAGTGTTAAGTTTTGCTTCTATATTCTGCAATAAAGTACTACGATTTCCTAAATTGGTATCTGCCGGGCGATAACATATGCCCACAATCAAATTTTTTTGTTTTTCCTTTCTTTTAATCTCCAACCAGAGACCTTCAGACCCCTCATTCTGTGAATGATCTAGTTCACAGTATTCTATGTTGTTCTTTATATAAATAGCAATACCCCCCCTTCGATTTGGTCTTCTGGCGCAGAATAGCGCGGTCCCTGTGGGAAATCAATGTTTGGGACAGATTAAGAAAATCACAGTGACACTGTTCATGAGCAGAAGTCCTAAAATGCCTGTGTTGAAAATTTGGTGACAAAAGTCCATGAAATGACTGTGTTACGGGCATGCATTGCGCAGTTTCTACGCACCCTCGTAACTTTGTGAATTTGTAATATTTTCACTCCAGATTTTCAACACTGGCATTTTTTCACACCTCCTTATGAACAGTACAGCTGTCATTTTTCACTTCCTGGCCAAAATGTGTTTTCATACTTCTGGCACAGAATAACGCGGTCGCTGTGGGAAATCAGTGTTCAGGTCAGATTAAGAAAATCACGATGAGACTGTTCATGAGTAGAGGTCCTAAAATGCCTATGTTGAAAATTTGGTGATAAATGCCCAAAAAATGACTATGTTACGAGCGTGCATTGCGCAGTTTCCATGCACACTTGTAACTTTACAAATGTGTACTATTTCCACTCAAAATTTTCAACATTGCCCATTTTGCACACCTCCTTATGAACAGTACATGGGTAATTTTTTATATCCTGCCCAAAAAGTGTTTTCACACCTGTGGCACACAATGGTGCAGTCGCTATGCGAATTCAAGCTTTGGAACAGATTAATGAAATCTCAGTGCCACTGCTCATGAGGAGAGGTCCCAAAAACCCTACAGTATGTTGAAAATTTTGAATGAAAATACCAGCAAACATCCGGGGCATTAGGGTTTCCAACTGTTAACGCCCCACCCTGTACAGACTGGCAGGCATTGAGGGTGTGGCTTGGGGTTCTCAGCCATAATACTCACGCCATTCCACCTCCATCCTGCAGCCACTGATTGGCATTGAGGTGTGCCTTTGGGTCTTTAGCCCCAATGTTCACACCATTCTTCTATACTGCACCCATCTCATCTTATTTCCTTATGGAATGGGGTAAGCGTAAGAGCCGAAGACCCCAAGGCACACCATGACACCTGTCACTGTCTGCAGGGTGGGATGAGGTGGAATGGCATGAGCATTATGGCTGACACAAATGCACACCCCAATGCCTGTCAGTCTCTGCAGGGTAGGGGTGGGGATTGGCATTAGTCCAGTACTTCACTGTCATTCCTATTATGCATCTCTCTAACTCCTGCACTACCAATGCCAATACCAGCAAGCAATTATTCGGCATTGACAGATGCTTGTTATTTTATATAATATCTGGTCAGCAATTTTTTTTCCAGCCTGAGTCTTGTAACACACACACACACACACACACACACACACACACACACACACACAGTCTACTTGCATTTTTGGTGTTACTTTTTTTTTTATCTATTTTTTTAAAGTTATGCTTGTATTGGGGATCACGATCATGCTTACGGCCGGAACTGTTCCAGTTTGCAGTCTGCATTATGCGAAGGTGGCGAACCACAGGATCAACTATATAAGTTATTTTTTTTAATTTAATTTAAGGGCAGGATCAGCCAGCTAGATAAAAAAATGTTTAGTGAAGGTGATCAGTGTTGTTTTGGTGGCTCCTCACTAACAGAGATTTGGAGCTGCCATGTTTGAGAAAGTGTTCTGCCCACCAACACACAAAATGAGAACGAATGAGGGAGCGCTCAAGTTTGACAAACAGAGTGCATGTTTGCCGTAATAACCTATGGGTTATTATGGCAATTATCAACTCGGTCAGCCTTTTAGAAAATAATTGCTGACCAGTAGTTATTTTTTATTTCAGTACTGGTAGATGTAGACGGAGTTCATGTATTGGCATATAATTATTGTACCAATACATATCATTGCAACAATTTTTATGTATCAATACTAAAACAGTGAGATGGTTTAAAAAAATTAGAACTTTTTGTTTACGATTTTAAGGATTTTTGGTTCTATTTCATCTGATGTTATGAAGAACTGTGCTGGTTTAATCTTACAGACTTTAATCTTAAACTCTTTATGGCATCAAACACATTTCACTTTCCTATCCAGTAAACACTGCTCTTCCTTGTTTTGCAGACTTACCTTTTTACACTCAGCTTTATTCAAAAGATAAAACTGACAAACAACAATCCAACAGCCATATGCAGTTAGCATTACAATCATTGTACAGTACACAAGAGGTACAGATGGATGTGTCGATTTTACAGAAAGACATCTTCAAACCTGTTTTATGAATTTGTTGGTTCTAGAAACAACAACCAAGAAACCACTAACTTTGAAGCATCAACCAGAACTGAACTTCTAGGTCACATTTCAATAAAAAAAATTGTTGAATTAAATGACTCTGTTATCTTTCTCAAAAGTACAATATTTCAGAACAAACATTGTTATGTGTGTACATGGGGTAGGGGAGTTCTCCCATCACTTGGGTCACATCTGCTCTCATTTCAGACTCACATGGACAACACAGGTGCCTCGCAGCAGACAAGGTGGAGGAGGAATGGGGAACCCCCAAAAGGAGAGGGCAACATCTAGTGTAGGTTAAAGCTATGGAAGATAATAATGGAGGGTGTTAGTCTGAATTGTAATGAAAGGAAAAACAACTATTAGACATACATTACATGGCGAATTTAATATAACTCAGATTATTCAGTCGCCTACTTGAACAAACTATAAAACTAATAATGAAATGCTTCTGGATTGGATCTTGGTACCTAGGCTGGATGGCAATAACAGTTTAGGTGTTATCGCCTCAGTGACCTTTGCCCTACTTTTTATCACTGGTTAGTCAGAAGCAAAAAAAAAAAAACAATCATAACATTTGCTAGGAATTTAACTTAGATAAATATTGATAATTTTAAACAGGATATCTTACATGCAGCCTAGAGTTATTAGTTGGACTTTATACAGCCCTAGAGCACTTCACAAGTGAAGTCACCAAGATTAGTGATAAAAAATATGCACCTTTAAAAGGAAAGAGATGTCTTCTGAATTGTTAAAACAACTATGATATACAGTAGCAATTATAAAAAGTTTGCAGCAGGAATTATAAACAGTTAGGTATTTTATTAAGCATTACATAGCAAATTCAAATTATTGCAAAGGAAAGTAAAAGCCCAGTTCCTGAAGGGCATACAACAAGAATGCACGATAGACTCCAGAAGGCTCTGGAACCACATCAATGACATGCTGGTGTCAAAACTCTTGAAACGGATGACGCGGTCATAACTGAACAGTATAACAGCAAATTGTTTAAATACATTTTTTTGTAATGTTGGTAATCAAGCCCCCCCTTGGGGCCCTGTTTGATGAAGTTATTTATCCTGATAACAAGTTATTGCTAATGCAAAGGCCTCCTTTCTATTTAAAAAAAGTGCATTGAACAGAAGTCACAAAATTGATTATGGATTTTAGTTTTTTTTTCCTGTAAAGGTTTTTCTCCCTTAGACTGCTGGCAGATGGTGGCTAGGCATGTTCCCCACTCCTGTGGACCATTATTTGTCTCTCCTGGCTCCTAGAAAGTGCCCTGCAGATTGTTCCCCAAGGGGGGCCAGGAAGGGGAGGGCCATCTTTCCCTCCCTGGTACACATATCCAAATAGCTGGTGGCCGGGTGGCAGTGTGGGTTGGAGGAGAGCGGCACAGCTTCATTAAGTCTTTTCCATTTTCTTCCATTGCCCTGGCTGCAGTGGCACGTAAGTGCTTGTGTTTGGAGGCGTGCATGCACTATGGAACTGCTTCCCTTCCCACTGAGTCACTTGTGTCCTGCACTACCTTGACCCGGTGGCAGTCAATGGCCGAGATGGCTTTCCACCCTTCCCCAGGAAAGGAGAGCAGTCCTTGGGATGTTTGATCCTCTGCCCTCTGGCTGACCCCTGTGATCTGAGTCCATTCCTGCACCCGGGTTGCCAGCATGGCAGCAGGTGAGGCACTGTGCCTTAGCCCTCTGTGCTATTGGACCTATTGGACTGGCATAGCAAGGATTTGATATCAACAATAAAAACAGGGAGTAATGGGATCATTTTCTGATAAATTAAAATAGCTGTGTCTGGAGATTGCCACCCCTATAGGTACTTTAATAAACCTTTGACTATTTCCCCCATGTAATTCTTGCCTTTTAAAGCAGGCAACAGTTATTCCTATCCACAAGGGAGGTTGTGCAGCAGATGATAGCAGCTATAGGGCAATTTCCATGTTGTACTCCCTCTCCAAAGTACAAAAGCAGATTGCTAATGATCAGCTGGTTCAATATTTGATCAAATACAATCAACCAATCGTGTTTCATTTATATAGTGCCTTATCCCAGGGCTCAATTGGCCCAATATTCAAAACGTGTGCTAAGTAGTGTACAAAAGGCCATGTGCTCATGCTAATGTGCACTCTGCACAAGCGGATGTATATTTAAAACCTCATGCAAACACCTTGTGCTGTCCAAAGAGGTTTCTGATATACCTTCTGATATACACTGCTCCCTCACTATGATGAACAAAGTCAGGTCCATTCCGATTGATCGCTATACTGGTTTGCTCATTAAATCAAGGTATAAAAGTAAACAAGAGACTGTTTAAAAAACAAAATTATGTAAACTTTAACAGAAACCTCAATTTTAGTTAAAAACAGTAAATACATACCTGCCAGTGATGTGGAGGGCTAAGGTGCTGGCACATTACCTCCAGCCACACCCACGATCCGGGTTCTGGAATGGACCAAGGTTGCTAGGGAGCCAGCTGGGTGAGGGAGGATTCTTAGTCATGCTGCTTGCCTGCCACTTAGTGGAGGCCAAGTGGCAGTACTAGTGAGAGCAGAAGTGGGGGGGGGCGCAGTTGACGCAGCATGCATGTATGTGTTAATACGTATGCATATGCATGCGCCACTCGAAGATGCTCCACTGGCACCACTAACTAAGTGCACTATGTCAGTGTTGGACAGCTGCTCTAAAGTTGGTGTGGTGTTATCAAATTGTCAGCCAATCATCGAATGCCCCTGTATTGACAAGTTTGGTTCTGCCGCTATAGCAGTGATTTCCTCCATGTCATCAGAATCATTTTCTTGCTGTGGTTGTAGCATCCCACTGAAAGACTGACCATGTGTTGACACTCAGCAATGTGAAACTGTTGTGTGGAAACTTTTGCCCATGCCTCCCAAGACAAATGGATTACATCTTTGAGTGCAAGTTGCTTTTGAAATTCCATTACACTGCCCTCACTGACCTCTGGGACCAGATCTGACAGAAGCCACTTGCAATAATGCTTCTTAAAAGTGGTGATTTTGCCACCGTCGAGGGGTTGTATCCTGGACATAATGTTTTGGGTAAAAGCATTGCCCTGATGTGCCCATCCCAGGATTTAAGTTCATTCTCAACTGGTTGGGTGGAACACTGATCTAGAAACAACAGTGCCATCCTGGGCAGTCTGTTACCACAGAGGTGAGTAGAGACAGAAGGGACAAAGCTGAACTCAAACCAGCGTTTAAAACAGTCTGTGGTCATCCATGCATTTCAGCAGTTGTCATAGGTGACTGGTAGAGAGTCCATGTTTGAATGATGGAAACATCGGGGCTTTCTAAATCAACAGCTACTGTGTGGAGTGACTTTATGTGAACCTGTGGCAGTGGTGCAGAAATGTCAAGTGAATCTGTCTTTAGCCACTTTGAAACCCTTCCTTACGTCTGACTCATGCTCGGCAATAAGTGTGACATTGAGGAGACACTGCCAGAACAGGCCAGTCTCATCGGTATTACATACTCATTCTGGCAGGTATCCCCTCCTTTTCCACAATGTTCTGTGATTTCAGGATGAATTCGGTGGCTACCACATTATCCCAGGCCATGACTGCTGTTCCCCTGTTATGCACACCTTCCTTATGCTATGACAGCATTGTAAATGCCACAGCCACCAAGATGATGATTTAAAGTGGTCGCTCTTGCCATGGATTTCTCTGGCAAAATGTTCAGCTTTTTCCCTGAGTAAGCTGCCAGACATAGGAACACTGTTCTCCCTTTACTTCTGAACCATAGCTGAATGGCACAGTTGACTGCATCTTTGTCCACTTTCCAAAGCTTTTTATGGTGTAACTCATCAAAGTCTGCACACTCAACTATGAAATCCTGTAATGCACCTTCTTGTTTTCACCAGGTGCAGGCAGTGGACTTCAAACAGCCGGTTTTGCCAGACAGTTTTGTGAGGGTCTCACCAGCTTTTAGTCGATAGAGACATTTTTCTGCACTGAATAACTATGCCATTTCATTTTTAGGCATTGTAGGAACAAGACAACAAGACAGAATGCAGGCAGATCAAACAATGAGTTAGGCATCACCTGAGCCTTTTATACAGTGCAGTAAACAACTAACTGCAGAGCTCCTGCTGACCAGCCAAACAGACTGAAAACAGCTCACAGAGCATCTTGTTATTTTTACATTGCAGCTTGGGAGCTAAGATGAATGTTCATTATAATAGAATTTGTTATACCGCTGGAGCACTGTACCTCCTAGCAGTGCACTCCACTGCAAAGTCCTAACCCTGTCCTGAGCTCTGTGATTTTTAATAGACATCTTGCAAGAACTGTATTTACTATATATGCATGTATATTGATACATTTCTTGCATGTAACAGACAATGGCTGATCACTAATTGGAGTGGTGGGTATGTGCTGGTCACTGTCACCGGATCTGCGAGGGGATTGGGGCACCAGGGGGTGTCACTGGACATCAGGCAAGTTATTATCTAGAGAGCAGGACAGGAGTGGGATACTATTTAGAGGCAGGCGCTTTCTAAAGCTAAGAACGAGTGATGAACCGGGTGCCACTAGGCCCCAGAGATTTTCAATAAATATATTATTGGGTCCAGAACTGGGTGAGGGAGGATGATTTACCAGTAGAGTCAGTGATTTTTTAATGCTAATACTGGAATTGGGATGGGCATTTGACTGTTTGTGCAAGCTTCAAAGAGCTTTGGAAGTGTTTACTAGCACTGCATAGACAGCCTGTTACTGCTTCCAAAACCCTTCCACTATGTCTGTGCACCCCTTTACACAAACAACCACCCTCACTTGCATGCAAACCTGCTATCAATTAATGTTTACATGTTAACAGATCTGGGACACAGTAACAGTGCCTAAAAATTTGGTACCTGCTGTGCTGACACACTGTTTAGCGCTAAACAGAGTTAGCACAGCCCAAAGCCTGAAAATACTATGCTTCCTGTTTGAATACTGGACCCAGCATCCTTTTAAACACATAACATGGCTTCTGGGCAGTCGTAGTGCCACCATAGCCTTAACTGATGGACAGAGGGGACTTTACAGAGCAGTTTTCATCGATTTTATGAAAGCCTTAAATTTGGTTAATCAAAATTTAGCATACTCTAGGTTTGAGGCCCTTGAAGTCTCTGTGCAACCCTTAAACTGGTTTTGACTACCTATCTAATAGAACTCAGTTGGTCAAAATACAAAATGTGCTATCCCTTCCTACAGATATTAATGTTGGGGCTCTGCAAGCCTCCATATTAAGGCTATTATTGTTTAGTTATGTAAGAATCATTGTTTAACTGTTTGTAAGATCTGAAATGTAATTTGCTGCATTGATGGTGCAGTCATTTTTTTTACCAGTGATAGTTTGTTACTTGCTGCATTTGATCAACTACAGCAAAACTTCACAAGGCTTCAAAACTGCTTTTTTTTCTAGTTTTTGTTTATTGAGTATGTCAGAAACACATCTTTATTTTTTTGGTAACCAGGTAAGGCCCATTAGGCACAAGTGCCTGTTTTCAGGTGCAACCTGGGAGCACTGGGGTGGTTAAGTGACTTGCGTAGAGTCACACAGTATTTAGGTGGATGTTGTAGGAATCAAACCCAGATCAGCTGGATGTACTAAGCTCATTTCACAGCTTGTTACTCTAACCACTAGGCTATACTGCCAGTCTATATGTGTACCAGGGTTCAAAGGTATAGCAATAACAGCCAATTATTTTACCAAGGATCTTCTCTTTTCACCTTTTGGTACACATACGAGGGGTAAAACTATGAATTAGTAATTGATAAAGGTCAATAATTTCTGAAAAGAACCCATAATGTCTATTCAGTAACATGACCATGGACTTTAAATCGAAAGTAGTTGTACCCAATAAGTCCCTGAGTGATAAACACTTTTTTTTTCCCCTATACTTTATCCACCTTGAGCCATCAGACTGCCTACCTTATCTCGTCAGGCATCCCCCTCAGGTCTCCGGCCGCCATCTCCAGGAGTTCACTGTCTCCTCCTATTGTGGTCCCGCGGTTTTACACCCGTGGCTTACTCACCACAGTGGGGTGGAGGAGAGCTCGTCCCATAGCTCAACCCCCCCCCCGGTACCAGGATCCAGTGTACCACACATCCACAGAGTCAAACCGGTCTCCCTGCTTGAGACAACCATCAAACCTCCACGTCCGATGCTCACCTTTTTTTTCCACTTTCTCCCCATTCCTGATGTCTGTGGCTTGGTAGAAGCCCCAGGAGTTTCGAATATGCGGCGCATTCGCACGCCCCCTGAACCTGGCATCTGCCACAGTACATCCCCACAGATCCTGCCAGTGCACCAGCAATCCCCAGCCGTCGCCATGGGCCGCCCGAGCACCAACAGCAGTACGTCCCCCCCTCCCCGGAGAAGGAGAGCAGTCCTGTGGACGCGCGATCCTTCTCCTCCCCTGCTGACCCCCGGCAACCCTGGCTCGCTCCTGAACCTGGGTCGCCGTCGTAGAGCGAGGTGCGGCATCCAGAGCCTCAACCCTCGGCACCACCGGGCCGGCCTGATAAACACTTTTTGACACAGTCTAGCAGAGAACTTCAGAAAATCCAAATGTATGAAAATGTCTACTGAAAAAACATTAGAAGTTTCCTCAGAAATGCTCCCCAGGCTCTAATTCACAAATACAAATACGAAAAACACTTTAAACTTTTTTTCATTTACATTTTACCCCAATTTTTCCCTGTTTGTTCCCCATCCCCGTGTCTTGGCCACACATGCATGTGGAGGCATGCACACACCACGGTACCGAGGCACCTTCCCTCTACTTTTGCCGCCCACCTGCCTGCACTACCTCAGACCTCCACCTAGGGGCAGTGGAACTGCAGTGGGCGACAGTATTCCTCCTTGGGAGAGGAGACCTGTCTTTTGGCTGCTCAGTCCTGCTCCCTCCTACCCCTTCCCCCGCAGCCAGCTCCCAATGAGCATGGTTCATTCCGGAACCCAGGTCGCTGGCGTGATGCGAGGTAAGGCATCCAGCGCCTCAGCCCTCAGTGCCACCGGGCCAGCCACACTTTAAACTTTTAACAGGTGAACTGCAAAAACTGCTGTGAGTCCTCAAGCAGTATCTTATTCTCTTTAAACAACGAGCACCTTAGAGACACACTGTAGATTTAGTAGATGAGACTTTAAAAACAAAGTTCAGTTTAGGGTGATTTTTAACGAAAATAGTTGCACTTTATTTACTTCAGTAAGCCATGTCAAAAACACTTTTTCACAGGCTGTATACAAACTGCAGCCTGACGTGTCTCTGTGAGAAACTTTGTGTAGGCTGGGAGCGGACTAGCACATATAGCACTTCTTGATAGTTTGACCATGCGGTCGAGGCCATCTTGAGATCACAGGCAAAACCCGTGATCTCAGAAATAGCCTAGCAATCATACCCGAGTTTTTGGTTAAATCGCCTGCGCTCCCTTGCCCTTGCCCATTGATACCCCTTTAACAATTGTTTTAAAATACAAGGAAACATGCAGAGCTGATTGGTACTGCTAAAACATGAACTCCAGGTAAGAACAATATCAACAGCCTAAATAGTAAGGATTTATGGAAGTAAGCACTGGGAACTTTTATTCAGAATAACAACACGTTAACTTTTATTAACTTTTACATTTTAAACATCAGTCCTCCACTACATTTGAAATGGGATAAGTCTGCTGGCAAAGTCCTTCTTTAGTTTCAAAAGTCACTTTCCTGCTTCAGCAGTGTTATAAAAAAATAAGTCTTACCGGTGTATAAGTCTTAATTTAGCAGGGTAAATTAAAGTGTGGTTAATCCCAAGCTGCTTGAGTTCAGATCTGACGGAGTTGATTGAATTTCACTGCTGCCTAGCAGCATAGGGAAGCAGCAAATACATGCTCCATCTGAAAGCTGAAGTTGCCCTATGTTTCTGGCAGCTACTAGGATTCAATCTTTCACATAAGCCTGGGTGACTACCAATATAGCTTGAGGCATATCTTCTTGGGCTGGTCATCTCTGAGAGTTGATTTGATATGCCTTTTTAAGGGAGCTCTCCTGTGCAAGTGCTGAGAATGAAACACGCTGCTCACAAAGGCAAGGAGATCTTACGAACATAAGAAAATTGCCAGCAGAAAAAGGCCATAATGATCTATTGTGTCTGCTAGAGTCTGCAGCTAGCTTCCCTACTCAGCAGCTGCCCCTCCCCATCCCCATCCCCCATCAGCCTCCCCTTTCCAAGTCCCACCCCTTCTTGAAGTCCACTAGGTTGCTGTGCCATGATTTGCCCTTGACAAAGCCATGCTGCCTCCTGTTCTACACCCCGTTGACCTCCGGTAATGCCACTAGCCTCTTCTTTAGGATGGTCTCCATTAGCTTGCCAATATGGATGACACACTACTGGCCTATAGTTCCCCGGTTTGACCTTGGATCTACCCTTGTGGAGGGGAACCACATCAGCCAGTCTCCAATCCTGGGGCACACACCCTTAGTCTAGAGATGTATTAAATAAGTCTGTCATGGGGCCAGCCAGGACCTCTGCAAGCTCCTTCAGTACCCTTGGAAGCACCCCATCCGATCACGGTGATTTGTCTACCTTCAATACCCTTAACTCCTCCCACATCCTCTCCACTGTGATTTCTCCATTTGTCACCCCCCCCCCGTCTGCGTCTATCCTTCCTCCTACTATGGGTACCGTCCCCCCCTTCTCCTTTGTAAAGACTGAACAGAAGTAGTCGTCAAGCACTTCTGCCTTTTCACCCCCTCTTCTGCACATCCCCCTTCCCTCTTAATTCTCATAATTTGGCCCGTGCAACTTCTTTTCTCCCTGATGTACCTAAAGAAGTCCTTCTCCCCTTTTTTAATGCCTTGTGCCAGCATGAGTTCCCTTGATACCTTGGTTGCCGTTACTTCCCTGGTCACTTCCTTTGCTTCTTTCAGATACACCTCCCTATCCTCCTCTCTCTCCCTGATTTTCTGAACCTCCTATGTGCTGCCCTTTTCCTCCTCACCCCATCTAACACCCCTTTGTTTATCCAGCTGGGTTTCTTTCCCTAGCCCTTTTAGTCTGGGCCCTGCGGTAGATATCCGTTGCCTCCACTAACCCCCATTTTATCAGGTCCCACCTTTGATGTGTATCCATATTTGGCTGAATTCTGTCCAGGAACCACTGCACCACCTTACCCATCCTCCTAAAGTTGGCATTTTTGAAGTCCAGCACCCTTGTGTCAGATGCCTCCTTCTCTTTAGCCAACTGTAACTGGAACCAGACTTTCCTGTGGTCACTTCCCCTTAGTGGTTCCTCCACCCTCATGTCCCTCACCCATTCCCTGTTTGTCAGTATGAGGTCCAGGGTGTTCCCTTCCCTAGTTGGTTTGCTGTCCAACTGTACCAGAAAGTTATCCTCGAATGCTTCCAGCATTACCCATTCCCTTCTGCATATTGTGATAGGTGTTTCCCACTCCACCTCGGCAAGTTGAAATCCCCTACCATCACCACACCCCTTCCCACAGTTCTTCCTGATCTGCTTTGCCAGTGCCCTGTCCTCCCCTTCAGATTGGGATAGTGGCCTGTACACCACCCCCAACCTTAGTGATCTTTTTTTTGGGATCCTGGAGTTGTACCCATAGGGCCTTTGCATTCCCCTCCTCTCCCTCTTCCCATACACACTTTAATCCTTCCTTTACTTACAGTGCTACCCACCACCCCTCCCATTCTCCTTATCCTTTCGGTATTGCCTGTATCCTGAAGCTGTCATGTTCCAGTCATGGATTTGGGTGGCCCATGTTTCGCTTATAGCCGCCAAGTCCACACACCCCTCCACCATGAGGGCCTGTAGTTCTGCCCCTTTATTCCCCAGACTCCTTGCATTTAGTGTTACCACCCTCCAACCCTTGTCCCTGACTTCCCCTGGCCCCACTCCTCTTATGTTCGATCTCTTAATATTTCCTTCTTGTGTTACCTTACTATTTTGGGGGGTAAGCCCTTTTGATTTCACATCTCTAGACCTCTGCACACCTCTATTCATCTTGCTACCCCCCCAACCTAGTTTAAACGCTCCTCTATGTGCTCCCCTATCCTTTCCTTCAGTATCTTTTTTTCCTTCCTCATTCAGGTGCAATCTATCCTTTGCATAAAGACTGCTATTCTCCCAGGTCCCCCCTACCCACCTACCAGCCCGTACCCCTTTTCCCAATACCAGGTTCCCAGCCATTCATTAAACTCCTGTATTTCTTTTTTGTTGGTATACTAGCCCTGGGAACAAGAAGTACCTCTGAGAAGATGACTGATCTACCTGCTCCTTCGCAAAGAGGTCCCAGTTCCTCAGACCTCCCCTTCACTTCCTCTACTGTCCCATCAGCCAGGTCATTCATCCCCAGGTGTATTATTAGGTGAGGTCTGTCCCTTCCCCTGCTTGCACATCTTAGCACTAACTACCCTACGCTTTCCGCCTTCATGCCTGGCATCGCTTCTACCCAGATTCTGCTGTCTCTCTCCCCTCTGATGCCCCACCTGACCCCTCTTAGCATTGAGTCCCGTAATACCAGGACACCTCCCTTCCTCCCTTTCTCCCTTCCACCTTCTCCTCTCCTTCATCCACTGCACATTGTTTCCACCTTTTGTCACTGTTTTGCCTTCCTCCCCATACTCTCCCCTGTACTCAGCCCCTCCTGCCCCACTTCATTTGCTGCACCTCTTTCTCCACCCTGTCCCCCAGCCTAGCCACTCAGTGTTCCAATGGACATCATATCCCCATCCTCTTTCCCTCTTTTTGACCACTTTGTCAGAGGTCTGTCCCCATTTGAGCCTGCTGTATTTCCTACTACCTGTATTTCTGTTCCTAATCTTCTTGCACCCTGTTCTCCTGTACTTGTGCCACCCCTGTGCTCCCCTGTCCTAACCTCCCCCCCGTCCTCACCATCCTTTATCTTCTCCTGGTTGCGCATTGTGCCTCCCCCATTCCCTTCCCTTTCTTTTCTGATTTGACCTGCCACCTCATCAACCATGACATTTCCTCCCTTAGCCATAAGAATTTATTCTTTAGCTATTCCAGCCTTAGACAGACTGGGCACCCCCCATTCTCCACAGGGTGACCATAAATACAGCCTCCCCACACTTACTGCAACCCACAATCCTTCTTCCCCTATGTCTTCTGCTCCCCCCCTTCCCTGGTTCCTTACCCCCTCATTCTGTCCCCGACCCTCTTTCCGGCCTGCCCCTTTACCCCGTCTCTTCCACTGTCTGCCCCAGTCTGCTGCCTTGGGTCCTTTACCCCACCACCCTCTTTGCTCCCACTGTTCCATTCTCCCTCCTGTGGATCCCTTTTTTTTTTCTTCCCCAGACCTCGTTATTTAGCTGCTGTATTTTATCCTACCCTCAGAATTCCTATACCTCTTGCTAATACCAACCCTCCTCTGACTCTTAGTTCAGTAGCATGTCCTTCCCATAGTGTACATTACAAGCAAAACCCAGAGAGCCCCTAGTAACACATCAAGGGAATTTGTTTGCAAACACTACTAGCTCCACTTTCACTTATCCAGTGAGCCTCCTCCTCCGCACCCAGTTGGCCAATCACTCCTGGGAGTTGTTTGCCTTAAGAATTTAACAAGGAGGTGGGTGGGTGGGTGAAAAATCAAAGTCACCAGCCAACACACCAAGCATCAAGGCCGAGTGCAAGTCCAGTGCCAAGCAGCACCCTGTCAGCAGCTCCTCCCTCAGTTTGCCAGGCCGACTGCCCGGAGGTAAGCCCTCTCTGCTAATTCTGTCCTTTTCCCACTCCTGATTTCATCACGGCTATAGCCGTGGTCCTTCCTTGCCCTTCTCCTCATCCCTCCTAGTTCTCCGCCCGATCTTTGGCACATGTTTAGGGCTGCAAGCTCTTCTGCAGCTTGTTCTTCCTGACTCTCCTGTACACCCAACAGCTGAATATTTGCTGATCAAAGCACCATTATTGAGGTGCTCCAAGTGAAATCTTAGGATTCTGTTCTCCTGGATCACCCCAGCTGTGGCAGTAACTGCATTGTCTGCCACTAATTTGGTCTGCTGCGAGTCAGTTATGACTAATTCTAGCTTTGTGTTTATGGTAGCAACCTGGCTAGTAAAGGAGTTCAACTTCTAATGGAGTTCTTTTAACAAATTTTTCTAAATCCATTACTGCTCTGAGAACTTCGCTGTTTGGTGATTCCCCTGCAGCTCCTGGAGTATATCCTTCTGCAGAATCTTGGCTCGTGGCTTTGCGTGGGTTTCCCATGCTTCTTATTTCAAGGAGATCTGACTTTATCCACATCAATGATGCTGAATTCAGTGGTGCTGCTTATTTTTATAGTTACGAGCAAGAGAACCTGTAGTTTTGCAACCACAGGAAAATACCCAGCTCTGTCGGTTGCTAGCCATGCCCACCCCCAAACAATTATTTTTTCAAACAATCAATTGCTGTTGAATCTGGAAACAAAAAACAAAATCCATGACCTTTGGTAGTAACAGAAAGTTAACTGTGAGTCATAAACTGAATATCATCTCTTTGAATGGAGACCTGATAGAGCAGATCTGGGGCCTGATTTTCAAAGGTTAGCACACCCACTAACAAGGTTAGTGGGTGCGATGACCCGGGTTTGCGTGAGTTTTCCCGGCTAGTCCATATTCAGAAGCCCTGGGAGCACTCTGCAAACTGGCAGTGCCAAACCACTGGTTCTATGTAAATGAGGGGGTTCACGCATACATACCGAAGCAGTGGCATATTCAAAGGTTTGCAACGGCGGTAAACAGACCCCAAAGCGGTGCAGTTTACTGCCACTGCAAGCCAATTTTTAACAGGGCACTAAGCCTGTACCCCCACCCCATCAAAGGCAGGATGGCTGTACTGCAGCTGCCCACCCCCAAACTCCCATTTGAGCACTGTAACAGTTCCCTGGTGGTCTAGTGTGATCCCCCCAATCGTTCCTCTGAGCATCTGTAAAGGTACCCTGGTGGGTTTGTGTGACTCTCTGATCACCTCTTTCAAAAGAATAACTGTTTCCTGGAGTCCAGTGGTTCCCTCAACCCCCCCCCATTGCCCATTTCATAAGAATAACTGTTTACACTAACAATGAAGGCCTAGTTGTCCAGTGACTCCAAATCTGACCCATCCACTCTCATCCCACCTCCCTACACCCCACACTCCTCCAAGCCCAATACAGCGACTGGCATAGCCCTCTTCTCACCTCTGCGGCCCGCTACCATATGAGCTGTAAGTGAGCATGTGTACATAGTGTGCACAGGCTTACTGGTAGCTTATACAGTGGCCAGCTGTGGAGGGGAGAGGAGGACTGTGCTAGTCACTATGTTGGGTTTGGAGGAGCACTGGCCAGCTGGGTAAGAGCAGGGTGTGGGGAGGTGGGAAAATGAGTGGGTGGGTCAAGTGGAGGGTCACTTGACCACCAGGGCTTCATTGTTTTAAATGGGCAATCAGTGATGGGGGAACCCCTGGACACCAGTTAACAGTTATTTTTATGAAACAGGTGATTGGGGTGGGGGGGGTCACACTAGCCCACCAGGGTACCTTTACAGATGCTCTGAGAAGTGATCAGAGGGAGAGTCACATTAGACCATCAGAGTATCTTTACACACACTCAGATGAGCAATCGGGGGGTGGGACTAGACCACCAGGGTTGTAATTCTTCTGTGTTAATGATACTAAGGGACTGTGCTACACCTCATGTAAATGAGCCCATAATGGGCATGCAACTAGCCCTTTAGTGCCTTGCTTTCCCAGGGGGCTGATTTACATGTTCAGGCTGAATATAGCCCTTGGGGTCTAGGCACTATCCCGTTTTGGGCGGCGCCATTCCCTGTGGGCTACATGCAGCCAACATGCATGTCAAGGCAGTGCAGTTGCAGTCAGCGCTGAGCTGACATGTCTCAATATTCAGTTGGATAATGCTGTTTGTCATCCGACTGAGTATAGTAGCAGCTGGATTGGGCACAGGTGCAAACATAGCTCAAACGTGTGCGTTGCACTTGTGCTTTTATTTGAATATCTTTCCCCTTGTCTTTAAAATATCTTAGTATTTTTCTGGACAGTGCACTGTCATTTGATGATCACATAAAGTATTTATTAAACAAACCAGTTTCATACTTGGATTATTGCACTGGAAAAACATTTTTTCACACTAGGAACATGCAAATTAGTGGTGGTACAGAATTGTGTTCTATCCCTTGTGGACTATGGTATTGTGGTCTGTGCTGGAGCAACTGACAGTGCACTGTCTAGGATAAACCACTGTAATCAATAAAACATGCAGATTTGTACTGGGTGTTGATTTTAAAACTCACCATTGTCAACTACATTTAAAATCCGATGGGATGACTTTTAACCAGTGCAATATATGCTATACCTTGTATTTATTTATTTATTTGTAACATATTTTACCAGGTAAGCAAACAGAGTCCAAAAATGGGCTCATTTCCAGTTGTGACGGGGTGGGGGGCAGGAAAAAATCTGGAATACAGCACAAAAAAAATTCAGTGAATTTATAAAAGTCAGCAAATGCACGTGTAATAGGAAGGTTGTAGCCATTTGATTTGAGAGATAACTGGAGACAACTGGAAGGAGATGCTTTGAAACTCCCAGCAGCTGGAATTTGTTCATTCTGCATTGATATAATGTGCCTATTCTCAAAATCCCGGTTTTGACACAAGGTGCCTGTCTCACACAGCAGTGGCGCAAGGGGCGCCTTGAATCAAAACTTGTGGGTTTCACCATTCTTGAAGGCCCCCAGTGCCACATGGTGGACCCGTGCACCAGATCAGCCCTGCGCCTGGTCTGCGCCAAGTTGCTGGGTGTGCCACAGTGCTTGGGGGCTTGAGGCAGCCGCAGGCCGCCATATCCCTGAAACTGGGATTAGAGATGCAGCAAAATTTTATTTCGACAGTGAAATTCTGGTGAAATTGAAATTTCGCCCCACAAAATAGTTTACGAAATTCATGCATTTCGCTGGAATTTCGCTAGTTGCAAAATGTGGAATTTCATGAAAAATATTTTAAAAAAGTAGGAAAAAAGAAAACACCAATGGTGTGTGGTAAGCACAGCTATATCAGCAATAGGGGGAAATAATCACACCATAAGGACAGAGATTATTAAATTTCTTTAATTATAAAACACTAGGCACGACACTGCAAAAAAAACCCAAAAAAAAACACACACTTGAAAAAGTGAATGTGCTGTATAAAGATAACAGTGCAAAACCAATCATAGGTAGCATTTGCAAGAAAGTGCAGGCGTGCGGGTATGAGAATGGCACTGTATTTATAGCTTTTCAGGTATGCCCAATTCATTTTTGCATATCTAGGATAAGATGCCACACGTTCAGCCACTTATTCAAGAGACTGTTTGATTTCAGTAGAACAGGTAGTCAGTTTGTGGTTTTCAAAACTGTGCATAAATGCGGCATTATATTACAGCTATTTTTTGGCCACATAAAACAGTCTTTTTTTCTATAAAACATAACAGTGGTCATTTATATGCATTTGTGCAATTTGACATGAAAAAGTTTTTGGGATATTACCTCCAGCCTCTATTCTCATAGCCGCATGCCTGCACTTTCTTGCAAATGCTACCTATGATTGGTTTTACACTTTATCTTTATACAGCATATTCACTTTTTCAAGTCTTTTTTTTTTTTTTTTTTTACAGTGTCATGTCTGGTATTTTATAATTAAAGAAATTTAATAATCTCTGTCCTTAAGGTGTGATTATTTCCCCCTATTAGTGCATGCTTTTTAGTGTGAGCACCCCCAAAACCCCTTTCTCTCTCATATATTACAAAAAAGTGTTTCCCCCCTCCTGAAAGACCCCACATCTCTGGTGTCTAGTGGTCCCACCCCCCAGCCCACAATAGGAAGAATCCCCTCCGTGCTGAGATTCAGCCCTGATCCTCCTTCCACATAATTTCAAATAAAGTACAGTAATTTCTCTGGTGGCTATTAAGCTTAACCCCCTGGCCGATCCAGCCAAATGAAATAAACCCCCACCGAGATTCACATCCATTCCCCATTGTCCGTAAGTGCTGAGACATCTTTATGTAATAAAAAAACCTTTCCCTGGTGTCTAGTGGACCCCTCACCCTGTCTGGTAGTAGTAACCCCACCCATTACCCCCATCTAGTACCCCCATTGTTGGCCACTGGCATAGCCCTCACTCACCTTCACAGCCGGCAGCCCAACTGAGCTCTTTTAGGAAATGAGCCTGGTGAGCCTTTCAATGAATGAGCACATGCTCACTCATTTATTGAAAATGGCTCACTCATTCTCATTTGTAAAGAGCTCAGTTGGACTTCTAACGTAGGTGAGTGAAATATCCAGTAACTTGACACCTAGGGAACTAGATGGAGTGTGTGTGTGTGTGTGTGCATGTGTGTGTGTGTGTGTGGGTGGGGGCTTACTACTGGACAGGGTGGGGTCCACTAGACACGGAAAAGTTTTTATTACATGAGATGTCTCACCACTTCACGGACAATGGGTGGGGTGAATCTTGTGGTGGGGTCATTCTTCATTTGGCTGGCGATCATTCAGGGGTGGGGCCACTAGACACCAGGGGAATTACTGTATTTTTATTTCAAATTATGTGGATGGGGGATGGAGTTGAATCTTGGTGGGGGGGATTCTTCTTATTGTGGGCTGGCAATCAGCCAGGGGTGTGGGACAACTATGCACCAGGGATGTGTTTTTTTCGGTAAGGGGGAAAACCCTTTTTTAATCTTTTTTTTAATAGCAAGCTGTTCCCCCCAGCACTCAAATGTGGAATTTCACCTGTGGGTGGTGAAATTAACATTTTGTGAGCGAAATTTCACATTTCACTGGGGGGGGGGGGATTTTGCAGTTCACACCAGTGAAATGTTTTGTGTAATGAGGAGATTACACAAAATATTTCGCTGGGTGAAATTTTTTAATTTTGCACCACACTAATTGGGATTCTGTAAGCCCTCTCAGAGGGTACACTTCCAAGTACCATTAAACCAGCAGGACTGGTCTAACGGTCCTTGCGCCACCCCCCATGCCCCCACAACAGCTGTAGCACAAAGTGTTTGTCCTGCCAATAGTCTGCACATGATGTACATTGAATAAACAGTGTAGATGATCTATAAATTGGGTCACCATTAGGAATCCTAGAAAAGTGTACTTCAGTCAACTGCAGTGTCATTATCTAATGTAGTATTATTATTATATTATACATTTTATATGGGAGCGGTAGTGCCCCTATATTTAGGGTTGAGCAGGGCTTTCTATGTTAAACCTCAAATTTTGAACTTTAATTTCTGCACAACCGTTCAAAGGATTTGCACGACGTTTTGCACATGCAGGCTCATGGAGGTACATCTCTTGACGTGCCAATTTTCAGTCTGGTCAGATGTGCAGAGTCTGAGATATGATAGTGCAAAAACATAAAAAATTGCTGTTTTTTTCTGTTGTTTTGTTATCGACTTGTGCCCAGAAGGTTTGGAATTTTGGTCTGGAATTTTTAAGGTAGAAAGGGCTTGGGCTACAGATGTGCCTTTCACTTGTTTGGTGAAAAAATATGAATCTATTCCAAAAGTTATTACATTTTAAAGTTTAAGTTATTTTCAATGGGCAGAGCAGTCTTTTGGATAGCGGAATGGAATAAAAAAATAATTTGGTCAAATGAAAAAAGGATCCTTTTGGGAAAAAAATCCTTTTTCATTTGCCACCATCTTTTTTTCCATTTAAAAAAAGTTTCAAAACCTCCAAAAATGACATCCTGCAAAAACACCAAAACATGTATCTTGCACATCAGGACTCCATTAAGTGGTTTCTGCACTTATCTGCTGGAAAAATGACCCCTGAATTTTTTTTAATCAATTTGAATCCTTTTTTGTCACTCACTAATGCATTTTTCATGAGTCCTTTTTCATTTAAATGAAAAAGGATCACGTGTGATGAAAAAGGATTTCGGACTTAAAGTTTTCCCATCTTGTTCCATGATTCCTTTTTTGTTCACATGAGAAAGATCCCTCATCACGAAAAAGGATTTTGGACTTAATCATTTTTCCAATTCTCTTTCTAATTTCAAGGGATCCTTTTTGTGTCATATTTCCATTCAAACAAAAAATAATCCCTTGTCGTGAAAAAGGATTTTGGGCTTAGTTTTTTTGTCTGATTTTTTTTTTCATTTTAAGGGATACAGTTTTGTTAATTTTTGTTCAAAAGAAAACAGATCCCTTGTCATGGAAAAGGATTTTGAACTTAATTTTCTGATAATTCTTTTTGGTTTCAAGAAATCCTTTCACATTTCCTTGTTTTATTTCATATTTAAAATAATTCCTTGAAACAAAAACAGCATTTTCAAAGCTGTCACCATAATTTTTTTAATTTTCCTTGTTGTCCAGTGGCATCCCCCACCCTTCTATCGCCATCCCCATAATGTTTTTAAGTCTTCCATGGTGTCTTATGGTGTGCCCCCATCCTCCGATTGTCATCCCTGCAATCGTTTTACTTTTTCCATAATATCTAGTGGCAGCCCCCACCCTTTGATTGCCTTTTTGCCTTTCTCATTTTGATTATATTTTTTTCTGGTGTCTAGTGGCAACTCCCACCCTCCTATCATGGCTCCTGTGCTTTTGGGATGTACCTTGGTGTCTAGTAGTGCCTCCAATCAGCTGATTCTCATGCCCACAATTAGTAGTATAGCTCCCCCCCAATTTGGGGGCTTACCTTAGGTGTCTTCCTGGGCTCCAGTAATGCCCACTGCCAGGCAAACATCCTGCATAGATAGTAAATCCATAGTTATTTGTTAATCCTGTTGATTTGAATGAGAGTGACATGATGTGCCTTCGTGCCTGTCCCTTTAAGACATTAGCCAGTGTGTGTACAGTAAATGGTCTGGGCTGGGTCTGAGTGCTTCAAAGCTCATCACCAGCCAGGCACCATTTTAATTTGCTCCACTCTGCAGTCGTTAGTGAAGCAGCAGGAGCTCTAGATATTACTGTAAATGTTTATTTCTAATCTGTTGTTATATTTGAATTAGAATGTGTGTTTTAACCTGCCTTCTTGCAGCTTATTCATCTGAATGGGAGCCAGCATGTTCGGTCCAGGACTTCCAGGTATTTGGACCAATAAGGACACAAGGGACCTCGAGGGGTCCTTAGCTCAAGTGCCTCATGGGAAGGAAAACTGTAGTTCTTGTAGTTTTACAAGCTGGCGCCTAAACTGACTAATGGGAGCACCAGAACTGTGATTGACAGCTCCCCTAGCCAACCAGACTGCTATAAAACTGGACTAGTTCAAGAACTGTTAGAAAAAAAGAGTTCTGTTGCTGTTAGAGCTGGGAGAGTGAGCAGCTCAATCCATCGTGAAGCAGCTCTTGGAAAGAAGCTGAAGAAAATTGGCAGGGAAAGGCATGACTTGCTTTCCTGCCATTGTTTCCCAGTATTGGACTGCTTGATAGCAGCAAGCAGATTAATTGGAAGCTAATCTTTGAACTGTGGCAGTTTGCCTGAGACTCTGAGAAGTACAGCTTGAGATATTAGACCGAGAGGAGCTCCTGTGAAGAGTTCAGCCCAAGAGTTATGTGAGAGACTGCTTTTGTGAATTGAGAGGTTTGCTCAGTGAATCTACTGAAATAGTGAACCGGCCTAAAACTGATCTGAAAGGCAGAGAAGTGAATGCTGTTTTCATTAAATGTGCTGAATGTTTATCGTGGGTTACGGCTTACTGTTCAGGGACTCCTGCTTGCCAGAAAGAAACCAATCTTTGCCAGTGACCAAACTGTCTGTCAGCTGGAGGTTTTCACCAGCAAACAAATGGAACTTTGCCAGAAGTGCTTATCCAGCCTTGGCCTATGTCAAACTCAGCCCAAGCTGTCTGTTTCTGCACCAGTGACTGTTTTCTCAGTGACAGACCAACTGGGGATCCAGCCCGTGTGCAGCAAGAAATTGCAGGTTGCAACCACCTGGAGGGAAAGGCCATGAAGTGGAGGTGAGCTGTGCAGGCTCAGCTTCCCCATGCGCTTCAGTTTCCAGCACCAGGCCTTCATATCGCCAGACCTTCCTCAACCAACTGGTGTCATGAGTAAACTTGGGGAAGCTCCCTGCGACTTTTCTTTGAATCTTTCTGTGGTAAAATCTGATTGCTCCAGTGTGTTTCAGGGTTACAAAGGACTGGGCCAACCAGCCCTAGATACAAATGACCAAAGCCTTGTTTATGCATGTTTAACTGCTTTTTCTTTACATCAAGGGCCCCAACAACAGCTGCAATGCTGGCCTCCCCTGTGCACTGATTCTGGCCAGCTAGTGTAACAATCTGGGTACCCAGTGTTGTCAGACTGTTTTATTGTGGGACTAAAGTGCATGCATGCAGAATAACCTGAATCAAATCAGTAATCATTCTTCTAGATTCATGCCCCCAACAGTGTTCACATACTCTTAATAAACCTGATTTGCTGTTTCACATTTAAGCTGGCTTATGAGTATATTCTTAGTTGGTATCACAGTATTGAATACGCATGGTCGCTTTGTTAACACTGTCTTTGCAGGGGGTTCCAGGGAAGTTGCTGAAGACCAGTACCTGGTGGTAAATGCAAGGTGTGTGTGTGCATATCATCAGGGACACTGGTTTACTGGGATTGAGAAAGGGCATATTCCATTTTGCACATTGTAAAAAATGGTATTGTCACCGTTGTCTGCTATGCCAAAATCCGGTTTTACCGGTGTTTGGTTTTGTGTTCCTTATTTAACAATTTTTAACTCTGCTAACATGCATTTTAGCAATGTTGACCTCCACTACACATCCTTCCATTCTTGTACCAATTTAAAGTTATTTTAGGTACAAGATGTGATGGCAGCAGCAACACTACAGCCTCCATCCCTAAGGTGTGATTGGAGCAGCACTACGGCCCCATCCCTCAGGTGCGATGGCAGCACCAACAGCACTACGGCCCCATCCTTCTGGTGTGATGGCAGCAGTACTACCTTCACCATTCCTGAGGTGTGATGGCAGTATCAGCACTATGGCCCCCATCCCTCAGTTGGGATGACAGCAGCACTACATTCCCCATCCACCAATGATGATGGCAGAAGCACTACAGCCCCTTCCCCTCGGTGTGACAGCAGTATCAACAATGCAGTCCACATCCCTCAGGGGTGATGGCAGTAGTGGCAGCACTATGGTCCCCTTTCTTCAACACCCACACCCCACATGCACAAGTTACAAATGACTTAATCTCTTTGCTTGTTAGAACTCAGCTGTGAATTAATCTGAACCATCACTGCTAAGGTGGACTACCTTTGTTTTTTCCTATCTATAATTTAACTGCTTGAATTGGATTTCTGCCTGTGACACTGCTGACCAGGTTTAGGGAACAGACTTGGGTGTTGGAGGGCCAGCTGGTAGGTAATGGCTTGAGTGTTTGATGACCACTCATCTTCTCCTGGGAGGAAGGGTGGGTTCACGGCTCAGCATTTGCTGGCAACTGGTGGAGGCCAGAGGCACAACATGTCAGTCCTCACTGCAGGAGGGAGCGTGACAGATGTTGGCTTGTGCCTTGACATCATGTGGCCTGTCACGCTCCCAAGAAAATGGGAAAACACCCACTGACCAACCAAAGGACAGCTGTTGGTCCCTACATAAGCTGGAAGTGCCAGACATTTGTCTGTTCTGACCCTGCCATGCCCAGGATACACAGGAAGCTCTTTGGGGAAATTTTCTTCCCCTGGTAGCCACCCACACGGGTAGGGGCCCACTCAGTGAAGGGATACTTTGGGTTACCTGGTAGCACAGCAATAAGGGGCAGTGGACGGTGGTCAGGACTCAGCAGCGGCAGTGGTAGGGGGCCTTGGCAGGCCTGAAGGAGTGGATGTTCAGGGGGTAGGAGGAGCAAAAAAAAAAACTGCTTGAATTTGAATCTTTGAAATAAAGTGTCTTCACCAAAAAAATCCACAAGTGATTAGTGGAGGACCTTGAAATGGATTCATGCATCTCCCAGATATGTGGATGCTTTTTTTTTTATTTGGTGTCCATGAAAAGGGTGTCTCCCATGTCTTTGTTCAGATGTGACTTGAGCACTACTCTGCCCACCAGCATCATATAGCCCCTGGGGTCTTACCTTATGTATGTCATTGACTGTGCTTTCAAAAATCCACTGGCAAAACATAAGTAGACTTAAATACTTAACATTGGCTTTTTGTTGAAGCAGTCTATCAGAAAACTTTGTGTTGTCACAAAGACTGAAAAAGCAGGTGGGAGAAAAGGTGCATATGATCCAATTCACCTAAATGGGGTGCTAACTGTGAAGTCTTTTAATAAGTAATAAGACAGTTTCTTCTTTGTGAACATATTTTCATTCAGACTAGTTTTCATTCAAACAACTGAGGATTGTGGATGGCCCTACTCCTGATTATAAACTTGAATCAGCTAGTTGGTAACAGTGATCCAGCATTTAGCAATCTACAACCTAGATGCTCATATGCAAAGAATACAATAAAAACCTGACTAAAATCTAAAAACAAGCTTATAAAACACATAAAATGTATCTCAACATTTATCTTTACCTATACAAAATCATTGCAGCTCAAGTAAAACTCAGGTAAATTACATGGTACCCTGACTACTATTCCATGATGCAGTAAACATATACTGGTATTTTTTTATATTCTTTGTAAAGCAGGTAAGGCCCATTAGGCAGAACTGTTTGTTTTCAGGAGTAACCTAGGAGCACTGAGGAGGTTAAGGTACTTGCTTGGAGTCACACAGTATGCAAGTGGAGGCTGTGGGAATCAAATCTAAGTCTGCTGGATGTACACAGTTCAATCACCGTTTGTTACTCTAACCACTAGGCATGGGTGGTTCAACTGAATGGCTGATTACAACAAAGCAGTGGGGGTGATTTCCTTACTGACTCTATATGCAGCAAAGCAGAAAGAATGCAAAGCACAGCAGCATTCATTTTAAGATGCTGAAATCTGGGTCGGCCCGCTGGCGCTGTGGTAGCAGTATTGCTTGCAATGCCAGTGACCCAGGGTCAGAAGTGAACCCGGGTTGCTGGAGATCTGGCCTGGGGAGTAGGATCGAGCACCTGGGGGACTGCTCTCCTCCTCCAGAGAGGGTGGGCTTCAGGTCCTGCTGCTTTACCACACCTGTGTGGCCACGGGTGGTGGTGCAATGGTGCTGCAGAGTGATCAGGAGGGGAGGGCGCTAGCCAGGATCTGGAGCAGAGGCATGTCTCTATGTGACCTACCTCCTTGGATCTCCTCTAGTGCCGGTGCCCTCAGGGACAGAGATGAGAAAACCAGGAACAATCACCCCACATCAGCCACTGGCAGAAGGGACTCAAGTGCCCCAGACCATGGGTGTAGGCAAGCATACTCCAAGCACTCCATGGTGTACAATTTTATTTGAGGGGGGTAGCAAATAGGCTCTGAACTGCTTCCTTTTTCCATGAAAACTAAGAAAATACTAAACCTTTCTGTAATTGTATTCATAGGAGTTGAAACTAGAAGGACTGGTTACTAACACTCTCTTTGCATCCCAAGGACAATACAACTTTACAGGCTCTGGGCTGGTATGTGGGTATCTTAGGGAACAATGCATGGCAACAACCATTGTCATGAGATACAAAAGTTGTATTTATTGTGCCAAATGAGGCAACAAACACTGTCCTGGTGTTCATTTGTATATTGTCTGCCTACACCCCTGGGAGGGGTAGCTCACCCTAACAAAGGGGGGGGTAGCAGTGAGTTCACTTGGTGGGCAGATATGAAATCCCTGGCTACACCCCTGCCCCAGACTTCATAACCAGGCTCCATGAGGAACCCCCTGAGCTGCCCGACACACACTAAGGGAGTGTGGAGGTGGTGACCTGGGGTCACCTCCCTTCCCACCTGGGAAGGGGTACAATCCAGGCAGGATAGGTGCAGGCCCACAGGAGCTCCTGAGCATTACCTGGGTGTGAAGCTAGGGGATACCTAGCTTAGGGATCTCTGAAAAGTGGAGACTGATGCTGTGAGAAGGGGACATAGAGAAAATAAAAAAAAAAATTTAAAAAGATGGAGAAATCTTAGAGATTCTGTGCAGTGACGTGCAATTTCCATGAGGCATCGGTACAAGAATTCAAAATCCACAAACCAAGCAGGATTCCGTGATTGTTACCGGTGTTACCGGTAAAAATGGAAAACCAGGGTCCCTGCATATCATTAATGCTTATCACTGTGTGTCAACCACTGCAAAGGGTTATCTCCTATTACAAGGTATTTGGTCACTAGGTGGGTTTGTGGGTGGTTATAGCTTCTCAGAGGGCTATATCAAGTTAGGTGCATACCCCCACTATTATTACTCTGGGTGGAGGCACCATAATATCGAATCCAGACCCCTCAACCTGTGGTCAGAAGTACAGGCAGGGTTATAACCTTAGAGATAGTGCCACCTAGGGGTTACAGTAAGTATTTTCCTGGTGTCTAGTGGCACCCCCACCCTCCAATTGTCCTCTCTGAAATTATGCAATTTTCCCGTGGTGTCTAGTGGCACCCCATTCCCTCCAATTGCCCTGCCCCTTTATTTCTTTTTTTCCCCCTCGTCTCTAGTGGCTCCCCCACTGATTGTCTTCTATGCCTGAAATAAAGACAATGGTTCCTCAATATCTTTTTTTTCCTGTAAAAAAAAATAAAACAAGTTCATCTTCGATTGCACCCTCCACCTAGACCTCCCACTCAGCACCTACCACCCTGCACCCCCCAGAACCCCCCCCACACACCCTCACTCACCAGAACTGGTCCCAACATGAAAATTTACTCTGTTACTGGAGACATGTTTTGCTGCTGCAGTCACCAACTGCAGTATGAGAAAATAAGGTAAGTGCAGTTCAATGTATTTCCATGGGGTTTTCAACTATATTGCATAACTTTGCCATTGTTGTATATTTTGACACCACATTTTCAACATACCATTTTTGAGACCCCACCTCATGAACAATGTGGGTGGAATTTCACAAATCCTACCTGAAAGGCGATTTCATGGTCACCTGGCGAAATCACCTATTGGGTGGGATATAAAGACTTTCACCACCCTTGATCATGAGATGGGGTCATAAAAACGGTATGTTGAAAATTTGGAGTAAAAAATTAGGCTAAAGGATAAGTGCTCTTGCTTTGCAAAATAACAGGCCCATTTTCTAAAAAGGCTCTACTGCTCTTATTGCTACCATGGTGTTCCACACTCGACCTATTCTTTTTTCTTCTCCGGTGGAGGGATCCCGTAGGTTATTCCTCTTTACCTAACTTGCTTCTTATATAAATCCTAAATACCTTGTTCTTACTCTCTATTTTCTGCACCTTCATTTTCCTAATTTTGCCTAGCCCTACACCCCCCCACCATTTCCTACCCCTTCCCCTACCTGTCTCTAGCTCTCTTGTTGCCCCTTCCCCATACTCTTACACCATATTCCAGCAACTCTTCCTATTCTCCCACTCTTTTTAGTGTTAATTTTCTCTCTGTATTTGTTTTAAGTTGTATCTGCACATTATCTGTCTCATATCCCTTATACTGTTAGCACTGTTTTTTGTGGCTGCCTCCCTGATTTTTATGTATAGAACTTAAGTAAGCTGAACCGCACATTACTTGTTTTGTATGACTGGTGTTGTTATTACTGTTTTTGCATTAGCCATTGTGTTTTTAATGATATATACCCCTAAGTATGTTAGTCCTTCCAGGACTGCCTCACAAATGAGCTGTCTCAATGGTGTTATCCTGGTAAAAATAAAATTTAATTGAATTAAAAATATGTAAAAACGGCAAAGGTATGCACATCGGTTGAAATTTTGGTATGCTCACTTGTAACTTTGTTAATTTTAAATATTTTGACCCCAAATTTTCAACATATCCATTTTTTACACCCCCTCATGAATGTCACAGCTCAGCTGTCATTTTTAAAATCTGGATCCAAAAGTGTTTTCATGCCTGTGGCATGGAATTACATTGCGGTGTGCAGAATAATGTTTCCGCTTGGATTTCACAAAGTTTATTAACTGGTTCATGAGGTAGGGTAATAAAAAGGCTATGCTGGCAATTTGGTTGCTGTTGTTCAACAAATGGAAGTGCAGGGCCCAGAAGGATGGGGGTCCTGCGCTCCGACATTCAAATAAGGATACGATTATACTATCTCAAAAAGTAAGGAAATTCTTTGCAAAAAAAGTCTGTTAATGCAACATTTAGAGTTTAGGCTAAAGCAACAAAAGTAGGGAGGTGTAGCTTTAGGGTTTCCAATCCTGAAACCCCACCCTCACCCATGAAGCGAATCAGGGGTATGGTGTTGCTTGGCAAAATCAACCCTAAAGCTCACCCCATTCTATACACTCCAGAAACATACACACCTAATGGGGTGAACTTTAGGGTTGACGACAGCAAGCAACACTACACCCTGATTTGTTTTATGGGTGGGGGTGGGGTTTTAGGGTTGGAAACCCTAAAGCCACATTTCCCTACTTTTACGCTTTAGCCTGATCTCTAAATATTGCATTAACAGAGTTTTTTCAGAGAATATATTATATAGGTAGTAACACATAGGCAATGTCTGACCAATCTGTACTGTACATACTGTCATCCTATTCCTGCAGAGTAGTTATACTAATATTATGCTGATGGGTTTCATATATATATATATATATACACTCCCCACATAGTAAGACAGTCTGACGTTAACCTACAATTTGTCCCAGCCCTTACAGGAGTGCCACCTGATCACGCTCATAGCTTGCAGCAAAACCTCTCAGGTACGCCATCCATTTGGGGCACAGCCACATTTGCTGCAAGCTGCAGACTTAGGTGCTGGGACCCTACCCGATAGTGAATTGGGCGTAGGGTCCCTGGTGCACTGGCAACTGGTGCAAGCCACCGCTGGCGCGACTCGCACTGAGCTTTGAGAATTGAGCCCAATGTTTTAAAAGCTGAATTTAAAGAGAAGAGGAAATAATTTCTAATTGGCAGCTGTTTGTAATGTTCCTATTTTCCAAACTGACATTCATGCCCCCAAATGATCCATTCTTAACTTTACCTAAAGAAAAGTTCTTGTAAAAACTGTATTTTGTATTGTTTTGTTTGTATGGGCAGCATTCATGGAACCAGTAATTGGGAGTTTTGACAATGCCACAGTTTGTGTACAGAACTCTGAGCACTGTTCTGACAGGTCGACAGCAGCTCATTCTTAGCATCCTGCAAACAAACCATGACACAGTGGAAAATTCCAAATTCCTTGTTCTATGAAGACAACAATGTATAGGACAGTGTATGGCCTCCCATACGCAACAAGGCAATTCTTCACCCGAGTGTTTTCTCTGATGGCTGATGACCTCGAGAGCGAAGTTCGAGAGGTCCCTCTACCTTCATAGAAAACACGAGGGTGAAGAGTTGCTGAGTTGTTTGGGAGGCCATACACTGTTCTATATAGTGTATGGTGCCCCAAAACAGGATCACTTACATTTTTTAGCTAGTATCTGCCGCTGGAGACCCGCCTCCTGGTCTCTCCAGCCCGCCGACAAGCTCGCGTGCAGGAGTCCTCACTAACGCAGAATGAAAAGTAGTTCTGCATTAGTGAGGATGTCACTACTGAAGCAGAATGACTTTTTGCAGTGTGTGGATTTTCATGCACAACTGCATTTTACCATACACTATATAAAATGTTGTCTATAAAAAGAAAATAACACAAAACATAGATTTCACATCAGTGGTTGTTCATGAATTTCATGTTGGCCAACAGTAACATTACAGACAGCTGCCAAACAGAAATATTTTCCTGAGGCCAGCTCATTGGTGCAGTAGTAGTGCTATCACTTCTGATCCTGGTTACCCAGGTTCAGGAACAAGCCAGAGGCATCGAGGGCCAACAATCAGGGGAGAGGAGGACTGAGCATCCCAGCAGATGTTCTCCTCTGGGGGTGGAGGGACACCATCTGCCCTGCAGTACTGCCACCTGAAACACAGAAACACAGACTTTGATTGCAGATAAGGACTGCTTGGCCCACCTAGTCTGCCCATTTGTCATACCTAGTGACCTTAGGAGGTAGTACAACAAGGTACTGAAAGAGAGGGGAAGGAGGCTGGCCAAGGACCTGTGATGTCATGCATTGCATGAGCATGTGCATTGGTCCACCTCTAGTACCGGTGTCCTCCAGGGTATCAGGGAAGAAAAGCAGAAAAGTGTTGTCTTCCTGGGGACTCCGGTATATTCAGGCCGGCCCCCATCCCCTCGCTCTACCTTCTAACACTGTGTGTGTGTGTGTGTGTGTGTGTGTGTGTGTGTGATGGCATATTCCCCCATCCCATATGCCACCCAGGGAATAAGCTAAGGCTCTGTGGAGGATGGTGAGTGAGGTAGGTGGGGCTGGTAGTAGAGTCCCAGAGGACTCTGGGGTGCGGCACTGGAGATGGGGCATACAATATAAAGGGAAAAAAAATGCCCTGTCCTTTGTATTAGAATATTGCACTCAGCTGTGATGGGGGATAGAAACAGCTGAGAAAGCCTTGTTTTTGAAAGTATGGCTCTTGGATCTGAAATGTTTCTTAAATGTGATCTATTTTGATTCTTACTGTGCTTGTGTGTGGAGGGGGGGCAAACTGTTTAGAGACCCCTTTTTATGGAAGTCTGCTTTTAAAGTTGAGGTAGGGAATTTTAAAAAGTTGTCAGTTGACAGTGTCATGAATGATTGAGGAGTGCATTGATGACATCACAATTGATTAGTATGCATAACCAATTTAATCAGTATAAAACAGAAGCTGATTAACATGTAGTTTTCCTATGGGTCAAAACTCCTAATTATGTTTTCTTTCTTTCTTTCTTTCTTTCTTTCTTTCTTTCTTTCTTTCTTTCTTTCTTTCACTTTGTCTAGCTTTCACTGTCAGTCAGTCTGTCTGTCTGCCTGCCTATCTAGCTCTGCAATAATAAACAACAGGATGTTGCTTATCCTCGGATAAATGCACACCCGGGGCACAGTGAGTGGCTAAATGACTTCCACCCCTGGAAGTATAATTATCCTAGCACAATAAATACGTGGAGTGTCTTATTGTGCTTAGAAAATGGTGTTTCATATACATTTTCAGCAAAATTGCAACATTTTTAAAATATTATTTATTCATTTATTGATAGCTAGGATTACAGATACCTTTGAACCAGGGGTCCGTTTACAAAGGTTCCATGTCATGGAAAGAAAAAAACAAAAACACACCATGAAGTCACATAATAACAACAGGGTGGAACTTAATACAAGGGTGAGGTGAATACAGTATAGTGCATTACAATAGGTACAAGATGACAGTCATAAAATAATACATAAGTCAAGGTACAGAGACAACAGTATGAGTGCAGCCCTGAGACAGACTTTGTCGATAATAAGAGGAAAGAGACTGTAGAATTGAAAGTGGTGGAAAAAGCTGAATGGGGGGGGGGTGAGAGGGAAAGGGTAGAGGGGTGCAAAGGAAGAATAGGAGGGCTCTTAAAAGAGTGGGCAGATTAGTAAGGCTAAGTAATGGTGGTAAGGCTAAAAGAGAGGGAGGAGGGTAGAAAGAAGAGAGCAAAATATGCCAGGGAGGCGGTAATAGCATTCTAATGCAAGCAGTCACATTTACCTAGAGAAGTGAGGTGTTGGCAGAGCTTAATTTTATATGT
The DNA here is from genome assembly GCA_016271365.2 of Neoceratodus forsteri. Classification (NCBI taxonomy): domain Eukaryota; kingdom Metazoa; phylum Chordata; order Ceratodontiformes; family Ceratodontidae; genus Neoceratodus; species Neoceratodus forsteri. Next base: position 1,081,650,870 of record CM057449.1, read on the forward strand.
GCCAATTTTGCTTCTGAGAGAATATGAATGTTAATAAAATGTTTGTAAAAAAAAAAAGGCAGCCGGCCCGGTGGCACTGAGGGTTGAGGCGCTGGATGCCACACCTCGCGCTACGCTGGTGGCCCGGGTTCGGGAATGGACTCGGGTGGCCGGGGGTCGGTGGGGAGAGGGAGGATTGAGTGTCCCAATGGATGCTCTCCTCCCTCAAGGGTGGGGAACCAAGAACGCATCCGCGTTCTGCATCCCTTCCACAGTTGGTGGAAGCACCGGCATCAGGAAGGGATGGAGGCGGCTCCGATTACCAGAGCCGGGGGAGGGGCGTGCAGCACATGAGAGGCTGGCGTGTGTCAGCCGTCACCACTCCAGGGCGTGCGTCCCAGCGCCCGGCGTCTCAGGGGTGAGGGACCTGGAGAAAACGGAAAAACCCCTCCGGCAGCCCTGGATGAAGGCCGCTCCAGTACCACCCGGGCCACCGACAAGGGACAGACCCCACTGTGCGAGAAGAAGAAGAAGAGGAGGCACTCTAGGGGCAGATCCCAAGGTAGGTGACTCGGGGGACATGAGCGGACGGAAGGAGTGGGCTCCGGAGGTAGATAGGAGGATAAAAAGGAAAGTAAAAAAAAAAAAAAGGCAAATATTCCCTACTGAGTAGTCTGTCAATTTTTAGATGTCAGATACTTCCAAAATGGAGTTAACTAAAAGCCATGGATGTAGCTGGATCATATTATGTACAAAAGGATAATATATGCATGCTGAAAATTTACTTCAGGGTTACAACTGACAATTTGGCCATAGGCCTTTGGCTAGAATTATCTATAAAGAAATCAATAAGCAAAGGCAGTGGGTGTCACTAACTTTGCCTATTTTTTTCTTTTTAGATATTTCCTGCAGATGACCTATGGTCAAAATTTCAATTCTAACAATACTGTCTATTTTTAGTGTATGCCCTTTTGTTTTATTTGCAGCCACACTGTAATGCAGCACTCTGTTTTTGGCCCTTACATATGATGTACAATGTGTTTCAGGGCCACACTTTATATTATTTGTTCTTTTTTGCAAACCTAATAAATCTATTTTACATGTAACCCCTCTCCTCTTGTCGGGGGCTTACCTGTTTGCTCCTCTTTGAGCTGCCCCGGTCCCGGTTTTCCCCCATTTGGTCCCCTTGCTGGCTGAGCCCCAAATAGTCCTTGCTTTCCCCTGGATCCTCCCTCTGGTCCTCGCATTGTTTTTTAGCCTGAATCGGGGCCAGAGGAGCTGACTCGTGGTGCCACCCCTGTTTTGCACTCTGGTGCAGGGCCGGCAATCCGCACATGTACATGACTGGTGTTGTGGCCGTTCTTATGGCCTAACGAGTGCTTCTCCTGTGGTCCAGGTCCCTGGATTAAGCTAAATAGGGACCAGAGACCTGGAAGAGAAGATGGAGAAGCTGCAAGAGTGTTTTTAAAAAAAGCACCAATAGCGCTATAGAATTGGGGTCCGCCTCATGAATGTTAATGAGGCCATGTGCATAATAATAAGTTAAGCCTGTTTAGTGCCTGGGGGGCAGTGGAATTAGGCACTAACAACAGGCTGGAGAATAAATGAAAATGTTAATGGGTGAAATGGTTTAACAGGGCACAGAAGATGTTACAGAATGGTGGGGGATTAAATAAATAAAACTGTATATTAAGGGTGCAGGAGGACTGTAAAGTGGGACACTTTACAAACTAAATCGGAGGCTTATAAGAACTGCCTGGAGACAGTTTAAAATGGCAGCAGCAACAGGAAAAGGACTGACGAAGAGTGTTAAACTGTGCAGTCACTTTACAGGGCACAGGGACTGCTACATATCTGTGGGGGCAAACAAAAATAAAGATGTTTATTCTGGCTGCACAAGGACTTGAAAGTTGGGGTTTGTAAGGACTGCAGTTTATCGATTTACTGTGGCAGCCATGATTGTAGCCAGGTGACACCAGCACAGCCAATCAGAGGGCCAGGTTTCTCCAAAGGACTTGTGGGGCTGTTGAAAAGACTTTTAGGGGAAAAAGCTGGTGACAGTTTAGGTGCCTTTTTCTACAACCAATCAGGCATATAGGGAGCCTCATGCATATTAATTTTTGGAAAGGACAGTGAATTCAGCCAATGGGGAGCTGCCAGAGAGCTCCCAAAACCCAGAGACTGTTGGTTCTGAAGTTAGTTTGGGGGGAGCCCCTCCAGATGGAGGGAGGGAGGGCTCCAGCCCCCTCAGATGAAACATTGGGCTGCAAGGTTTGGGAAAGGCCTGTCTGGGGGTTGCCAGCCACTTGTCCCCCAGGGCTTGGGCATGCCTTTCCCCATGGTGGAGGAATGTGTTACAGTGTGGTTTGCAGTTCTGGGGAGGGGAGGAGAGAGAGAGAGAGAGAGAGGAGGGAGAGAGAGAGAGAGACAGCGAGAGAGAGAGAGAGATGGAGAGAAGGAGAGACAGCGGGAGCGCGAGAGAGAGAGACAGATATGCAGGTTTCTGCAAAAGGCTGCTGTGGGAAGGAGCTACACCACAGCAGTGAAGGTTTCTGATCAGATTCTGGAGAGAAATGGCAATCTGTTTTCTGTACCTAAACAGTGAGAAGCCAGGATGGAAGGAAAAGGATCAAGGTTCAATTAAGGGAAAAAGGTTCTGTCTGTACCCTGGGTGGACTCAACATCACAAGGAACAGGGGAAGGACACTGGTCTAAGGTAATGGAAATGTCTGCTTCTGGGTTTTGGAAAATGGTTCTGGTCGTGGAGCACTTGACATGGGAGCCCTAATGACTCACAGGGGCTTGGCCAGTAAAACCAAGTACACTCGGTAAGGGAGTCTCCCTGCACAAGGAGGCTTGGCCAGTAAAACCAAGTAGTCTGAAAAGAAGAAAAGGTTCTGTGAGAAGAAGAGAGGGCCCCTTCTGGTTAATCCGAGTGCATGAGCACCTGCACAGCGGAGGAAGTCTGTTCAGAGTCAAGGGACTGGCTGAGCAAAGATGTTGTTTTGAATTTGCCCAATGTCTCACTGAGACTGTGTGCTCAGTGGGAAGCTAGAGACTGAGTTCTGCTTGAAAAGGGCCACGACTGCCACAATGGTGGTGTGGCTGAACGGTGTTTTGCTTAAACCTCAAAGACTAAAAATTGCCCAACTGAGCTAAAGAGACCGAGAATTCTGCTCAATATTTCAACCTGGAGCCAGGTAGGGAACCAGCCAACCCCTACCAAGTGGGGCTGGCTGGGCCACAGGGAGCCACGGGTGCATGCCCAAGTGCTTGTACACTCTGATCCAATGGGGAGCTGGACCGTGGGGTCAGTCCTGGGTCTGGGCATCTTGTGGTTTGGGAAGCCTCACGTTGTGCTCTGCATTGGGCCTGGAAACAGGCTGAAGGGAATGAGCTGCAAGACCTTCAATCAACCAGAAGATCCAAGCTGCAGAGTGCTGCTCCACATCTCGTCTCTTCAGTTCAAATCTCCAAGTTCTGCTGCTCCAACTTCTCCCAGAGGTGCACTCACCATGCCACTAGAGACTGGTCAAGCAAGACAGTGAGCATCTGCAGAAATTGTCCTGCACCTGGGGGATGTGCATAGTTGTTTTCAAGTTATGCCCCATGGCATAGTGAATCTTACAGAAATCAAAGGGAAAGGTAAAACCTAATCTAATTTAAGTGCACCTACGCCAGCCGGCCAGCTGCACCACAGGCCTGCAACAAGCACTTGGGTACTCAGGGACAGAGGGAATGTTGGGGGTTGTTCTGAACTGGTACTAGTTGGATGTGTGTGCAAATGTAAACATCTGCAGCAGACAGCTAGTTAGAAGGATTGGTGGCTGTAATTATTAAAATATGGGCTGAATTCAAAGGGGAAAGGATTGTTTGAAGATGCCAAACCTTCATGTGCAAATTTACAAAATGTTTGCTTAACCTTTACTCCATCTACCCCTTCCTAACCCTCCCCATGTAAATAAATGGTGTTAACTGTTTTGGATAAATTCTTACTAAAAAGCATTTTTAATGAGCACATTATTAGTGTAAGTCATTAAATGCAAAGTGTTGATTTTGGGGGTTTTGATGTATGGTATTTCAAGTCTGGGGCGACTATATGGGGAGGTGGGATGGTACAGCATCCCAGGGGGTTGTACTGCTAATATCAGACCCACTTAAATTGTACTCTGGGTGGAGGCACCACACTCTTTATTTGTTCATCTTAGGAAAGAACCCCCAGTAACAGCAAAATGGGAACCCATGCCCCTTAACCTTGTTCAGGCCTGAAAGGCAGGGGTAGTAGCCCTCGTGGAGGATGACCCTAGGGCTACCCACAAAATGTAGTACTACTGGGTTTAAAGGTAGGTGCATCATTAGTCAAAGGATTTAAGCAATAGATTTTGTAGTACTGTACTGGCTGTAGAAAGAGATGACTGTTACTGTCTGTTCTGCAAATGTGAAGCATTTATTCCCGCCGTGCAACATAGCGTCTGGTTCTGACTTGGGGGGGGGGGGAGTTTCTCTGTGTAAGCTACTGTTTTATCTTACTGTACTTAACTCTGCTGTGAACCCCCCCTGCCTGTCCATTTAGAGAGAGGTTCGAACTGACTGGGGACCAAATGTGAATAAAACAACTTTTTGTTTTATAATTACAGGTATGTTCTGTGGTTGTTTTCTCAAATAATTTAATATGAGATACCCATGCAAGTAATGTACTAACAATGATTGTTCAGTAGAACTGGATGTGTTTCAAATCTGTGCTTTCCCAATTGTATTAGCATGCTTTTTATGTTTGCTTTCACACGCAGCACACAAGGAACATTTTGAGGAGAGTAGACTACTGCAGAGGTGTGGCAGTGTTTGGCCAATCCAGCCAACCCTTTCAGGGTCTCATCCCTCGGACACCAATCAACAGGGAAGCTGCCAATGACAGCAGTTTCAGAGCGAGCACCAGACTTGAAAGAAATCTGTTGCTCCAATCACGGACAGTTTCGTCATTGCAGTGGCAGATCTCTCCCCTTCCGGCAACCAGGCAAATTCCAGCCATGCGCATTACAATGCACAGTAATGCACATGGCTGGTCAGTGTGTCTTTCCTGATGAAATAAATAAATGAGCCCCACCATGCATAATTGGTGGCTCCTGCCGCCCACCACACACTACCCCAAAGCCGACATCAGGGTGCCCAATCACCATGTCGGCATGCCCCCCCAAGCCCGAAAATATATTTTGCTGACAATGAGGTGCCCAGTCCCCATGTTGGCATGTTCAGCCACACTATTGTGGCACACTGGGAGCCCACCCTAGTGTGTGTCAAAGTACTCTTATGTTTTTCCGACACCGGGATGCCCACTCTCGGTGTCTGATGCGCCCCCATGCCCCTTTTTTGTCAGCCGACCTTGGGGTGCCCAATCCCTGGGTTGGCATAGATCCCTTCCCCTAGCTTGGCACACTGGGAGCCCACCCCAGTGTGCCAAAATCTGTTTTCTTTTTCACCTGTAAAAAAGAAACAGTCCCATGACGATTTTTTTTTTTAAACCTGAAAAAAAAAGAAATATGTCCCTTGTCTTTCTCACTGGCCCCCCTCCCAACCTGCACCTCCTCTGTGCACCCCACCTCCCACACCCCACACCCATACTTCTACCTCCATAGGTCTGGCGCCGTGATCTTCTATGGACCAGGAACACGTCTGCACTCTTCGAAAGCCGACTGCAAACTGAAGAAAATCACGATAAGCCCTATAATGGCAATTAGTGGAGTGTTTCAACTTAGGTTGATATCTCAGCCATTTTTTGGAGTTTTGGTCCCAAATTTTCAACATGTGGTTCTTGGGACGTCACCTCATGACCACTGACACTGTCATTTAGTTTCTCAGCTCAGAAAGGTTATTTTGTGGTTGCTGTGCAGAATCACCTTTCAGGACTGAGTAATGAAATGACAGTGCCACTGTTCATGAGGTGGGGTCCCAAAAAGCCCATGTTGAAAATTTGGACTGAAAATGCCAACAAATACATGGGGTGTTAGGGTTTCCAACCATAATGCCCCACCCTGTACAGACTGACAGGCATCAGGGGTGTGGCTTGGGGTTGTCAGCTGTAATGCTCACGCCATTCCACCCCCACCCTACAGCCACTGACAGGCATCGGGGTGTGCCTTGGGGTCTTCAGCCCTAACGTTCACCCCATTCTCCTATACTGCACCCATCTCAGCTTATTTCCTTATGGAATGGGGTGGGCATAAGGACCGAAGACCCCAAGGCACACTGTGACATCTGTTAGTGTCTGCAGGGTGGGGTGAGGTGGAATGGCGTGAGCATTATGGCCGATGACCCAAAGGCACACTCCAATGGCTGTCAGTCTCTGCAGGGTGGGGATTGATGTTAGTTCAATACTTCACTGCTATTCCTATTATGTATCACTCTAACTCATGCAGTACCAATGCCAATACCAGCAAGCAAACATTCGGCATTGACAAATGCTTGTTTTGTGAGTTGCTGGAGTAAAGAATCCATTCTCATGTAATTCCACTATCCAATCTGCATATGGATTCAGAGAAGAAAGATTTAGCTTGATTTTCTTTGCAATATACAGTATTTAACCAGCTAGGCTAATAGATTACCAGTAGACTAATTTTCAGTTACGTCCTGAGGGAAAGCGGAAGGAAAAGAGAGGAAGCAGATTTATAATAAAACATAGTAGCCATCAGCACAGAAGTGGTTTCTCTCGGTATAGTCCAAGCAGCTACTGAGGAGAAAGAGAAGCTGGAACAGATGGTTTCATAATTACAGGCCACCAAAGTACAGAGGAATTTACATTCCAGTGCCTTGTGTGTTGATGTGGGAGTATACTTCTGATGACTTGCAGATGGGGTCATTGCAGCACAAGGAGTCACTGGTGGCAGCCAGCAGTGTGTGTGGGAAGCCAGCTCAGCTAAAGTAAATGTTTTGAACAAAGGACAAGGAGCTGCAAACCTGGGAGCTGGTTCCCCTTCACAGTTTCCACTCGACCAGCAGTAGGCAGGCTCGATCAAGGGCCCAACCCACTCTGACCCCACCTCTCACATTTGGGCAGTAGTGTTTCACCCCAGTGGGACTTCCAACTCACTGCAGCCTCAGTGGAAACCTGGAAGTTGAGACGATTTGCATCTGTCAAGCAGTTTTTCTTGCATTCCCTCTGATTGCTCTGTGCAACACTTGGGTGAGTCTGATGGTGCTCTCCTTTTTTGCTGGGTTGCATCCTTTTGCACTGTTTCTCTGCAGCTTCAAGAGATGAGAGTTAAAGCTTGTGAGAAGCATTTAACCTGATGTGTGTTGCTGGTGATGTTTACTGTTTATCTGACTACTGCACCGCTAACTAAAGGAGTCAGAGCTGTGCCTGAACTGTTCAGGATGCATCATTTCTCTTTACATGTGCAGCACATGTGAGCAGTGTTAGTACAGGATGTACCATAATGATGTTTTGGACAGGAAGAACTGATTTAAAAAAAAATATCTTTCTAAGTTTCTGCAGCTACTGAATGAAAAGTTATGCATTTAAGAAGTTTCTGAAAATGTTTGACTACACAAATCAAGATAGTTCAGAACTAATGGAAGTAGGAAAGGAAATGAGTTTGGTTTTGTATAGTGCCTTTCATGCAAACTATATCCCAAAGCACTTCACAATTCAGGAGAGGGCAAGGAGAGAATATTCCTACAATGTTAGGGAGATTCAAATAGCAGAGAGAGAGAAAGAGAGGAGGGAGGGAGGGAGGAGAGAGGTAGAGATATTACAGAAAGGTTACACACACGGAAGTAAAGTGACTTGAGGATGATCACACAGTGAGTTACTGAGTAGGCTGCAGGATCCAAACTTAGGTCTCCAGGCTCACCGCTCTGCCCTCTAACAGGTCAGCTAAACTGCCTCCAGTCATTTATTCTGCATGTGCTTGATATGACACATGGAGAATAACTAACTTATTCAGGGGGTCACATTTAAGTACTCAGTAAGTCAAAGCAAGCAGTATCTGTTAGTGGAAAAACATTTCATAATATATATATATTTTTTAGTAATAATGTATGGCTGGCAAAAAAAAGTACATTTATTTTCTTTCCATTTTATTTAATTCCTAAACTGAAATATGTATTTTGAAGTTTTAAATGTTCCTGCTTACTTGTCATGCCAGCTGTGAATAAATTAAACCTAGTGTTGTGATACTGTGCTGCTCACCATCTCACACATGTGCTAGTACCATCCCAATACATCCAAAGTATGACTTTAGTTTGCACAGTCAGAAGGTTGTCTCAGTGGAAGAGATTTTTAAAAACTGAAAGTGGCGGCCATCTTCATTGGCAAGTCATTAATTACAGAATTAGTAATACAAGCTGATTTAAACATATCTGAAGAAATCAAAAATACATTGATGATAAGTCTAAGGGTTTCATAACTACATGTTTACTAAAAAAGACAAAATAGCTACTATAAAAGAAAAGTATTGTGAGCTCAGTCTGACAAGTCCCAGTGGGAGGCACCCGCTTCCTAGGCCCATAGTAGCACGCCAGATAGTAATGATTTCCTATATGGTCATTTAACATCCTTTTATGGCACAACTAGATGGCTGTATTTGGACTGGAATCTGCCCCCACCAAATCTGCAGTCATGGAGCCCTGCTGGTTGTTATTCTGCATAGGATCCACCCTGCTGGTTGTAATTCCCCATATGGCCTACCCTGTTGGTTGCTATTCCTCATAGGGTCCACTCTGCTGGTTGCTGTTTCCCATGGGATCCACCCTGCTGGTTGCTATTCACCATAGGGTCCACCCTGCTGTTTGCTATTCCCCGTAGGGTCCACCCTGCTGTTTGCTATTCTCCATAAGATTCACCCTGCTGGTTGCTATTCACCATAGGGTCTACCCTGCTGGTTGCTATTCCCCATAGCCTAGGTCCACCCTGCTAGTTGCTATTCCCCATAGGGTCCACCCTGCTGGTTGCTATTCACCATAGGGTCCACCCTGCTGGTTGCTGTTTCCCATGGGATACACCCTGCTGGTTGCTATTCACCATAGGGTCCACCCTGCTGTTTGCTATTCCCCATAGGGTCCACCCTGCTGTTTGCTAGTCTCCATAAGATTCACCCTGCTGGTTGCTAGTCACCATAGGGTCTACCCTGCTGGTTGCTATTCCCCATAGCCTAGGTCCACCCTGCTAGTTGCTATTCCCCATAGGGTCCACCCTGCTGGTTGCTATTCACCATAGGGTCCACCCTGCTGGTTGCTGTTTCCCATAGGGTCCACTCTGCTGGTTGCTATTCAAAATAGGGTCCATCCCGCTTGTTGCTATTCCCCACAGGGTCCACCCTGCTGGTTGTTATTCCCCATAGGGTCTACCCTGCTGATTGCTATTCACCATAGGGACTACCCTGCTGGTTGCTGTTTCCCATAGGGTCCATCCTGTTGGTTGCTGTTCCCCATAGGGTTCAGCCTTCTGGTTACTATTCCCCATAAGTTCCACCTTTCTGATTGCTTTTCCCCATAGGGTCTACCCTGTGGGTTGCTATTCTTCATAGGGTCCACCCTGCTGGTTGCTATTCCCCACAAAATCCACCCTGCTGGTTACTATTCCCCTTAGGGTTCAGCCTGCTGGTTGCTATTCACCATAGGGTCCACCCTGCTTGTTGCTATTACCCGTAAGATCCACCCTGCTGGTTGCTATTCCCCATTGGGTTCAGCCTGCTGGTTGCTAATCCACATAAGGTCCACCTTCCTGACTGCTATTCCCCATAGGGTCCACCCTGCTAGTTGCTATTCCCCATAGCATCCACCCTGCTTGTTGCTATTTCCCATAATATCCACCTTGCTGGTTGGTATTCCTCATAAGGTTCAGCCTGTTGGTTGCTAATCCCGTCCACCTTCCTAACTGCTATTCACCATAGGTAACATGTGATGTGAGCGAGTTAAACTGAGCTTCTCAATTTGGCCACTCGTAGTAAGAGCAAGTTGTAAAGAACAGCGGTGACTACAGTATAGCGAGTGTAGCAGTGAGCTACACTCACTGGAGCAGGATATGGGGATATGTTTGGCCAAGCCCTGCTTAGCTGGCTGTTTGGTATAGTGGCTTGAGCCATCACTCTTGGAGCTGGTGGACCTGGGTTTGGGTTTGGCTGTAGTGAAAATTATTTTTTGTGTTTCTTCTTTTCCCCTGTGTTCATGCCCCCCTGGAGTTGATTATAATAATTTTGGGGAGTGTGGAGGGCTTTCACCTACAAAGGGGGGTGGGGTGGGGGGCATAACCCCCTCTGCATAAAAATGTTTGTTTTGTTGTCAATGTTGGGAAAGTAAGCGACCATCGCTGTTTACGGCAGTCGGTGTGATACTGGTCACCCTTTTGATGTCTGGCGATGTTTTATTCACTCTTTTTGGTCGACGATATTAAAAAGTTGCCTTTATCACATAATATCTTAACTATAGGGTCCACCCTGCTAGTTGCTATTCCCCATAGGATCCGCCATAATAATAATAATAATAATAAATTTATTTTTAAGGAGCCTTTCAAAATGTCCAGGTGCCTAACAAATTTTAAAACACATCAATTATCCATGCTGGTTGTTATTCCCATAGGGTACTTTCCTGTTTCTTTTTTTATTTACTATTTCTTACCTACTACACATCTGTTGGATCCTGCAGATCTGCTTGGGCAGCTTCTGCCCCTGCTTCTCCCATCAGACCTTTATTCCTCCACAGTCTACTTACCCATACCCTTCAGCACCAACAGGGTCTTGGAGGTAACCACTTCGGCAGGGCCACAAACAGATGGGGGATGACCCAGGAAATACTGTACATGGACAAGCTGGTGTCATTGATGAGGAGGTGTGGATGAAGGTGGGGTTGGTCTTCATGGTAGGGGTGCTGGTTAACATTCAGGCCAGAAGTAGGGTTACTTCAGTTATTTAGTCCTTCCCTCCACCCCAGGATGCACATGACATATGCCACTCTTGTGTTGACCTGTGAGAGGAAGCGCTGACATTGCATGATCACTCACAATGCCAAGCCTCCTTGTAAGCCGCATGGGGCACCTGAGAGCAAGTAACATCCACCCTCCCTCTCATAGTCTGTGCACATTGCTTCGACAGCATACCTAGGGCCCCTCCACCACTAGTCAGGCTCTCACAGTGTCTATTTCATCCCACTCTTTTCTCTTCTCTGTGGTCCTTGGAGGAAACACTGATGAGCATTAATGAAAACTCATACAAGTTGCCAGCCTTCATGCTTGAATTTTGTGGCACTTCCATCCTCCTCCTCCTCTTCTTCACCTGCAGTGTGTCTCTTTGGGGGGGGTATTTTTTTTTACATCCCCACTCCTTTCCTTTAGCCAGTTTGGCTGAGTTTCTCTGGCACCTCTCATGAGGGAGGAAAGGTCTCACTCATGAGACAAGGACAGATTTCAGACAAAGCACCTACATATACATTAGCACTTAATTTATTAACTTACAGCCTGACCCACCAAATCATTTATTTATTTATTTTATTTATGTCTTTGGTAACCGGCTAAGTGAGCTGATTCGAAGGACTGTTTTCAGTCATGACTTAGACCACAAGGTGGCAATAACATGAGTCAAAAACAGTACATACAGGAACACGGGATAAACACACCTCAACATGAGGTAATGAAACAAGAATGTACAGTAATAGCTGGTTATAAAAACAATAATAACAATAGTACTAGCATAAAAAACAGCAGCTACATGTGATCACACCAAAAGCAATCATCATTATCACTTGGAAAAAAAAGTAATACAAAAGAAGCCACCAAGGACAGAGCAGCTGTGTTAAAAATGAGGACAGTGCAGTGGGATCCAAGTGATATTTTTGGCAGTGGAGCAACCTGATTTGCTGTTCAACATTCTAAGTTTCATAATCCTAGTGATACAGCTGGCCCAGTGGTGCAGAGGGTTGGGGTGCTGGATGCCACACCTGCCACCACAATGGCTACCTGGGTTTGACACCAAGCCTGGGTCATTGGGTGCCAGCTAGGGGAAGGAGGACTGAATGTCCCAGAGGGCCTATTTTAGAGGAGTATAAAACAAATAAACAAAAAAAATTATAATTTTAATGATACCAAATTGAATTAGCCAGAACACTCCCATCCCCTCTCAGGTGGTTTTGTCCCCACCTCAGTATATCATTTTATAAACATGCTATATTAAACTATCCCAGTTTACAGGAGAAAACATACTTTAATAAGCTAGTACACTGCCTTAAAATTATATTATTTTTTAAAGTAGTTAATTGTTACTTATTTTATCTGAAGTATCTTTCGTTTTGCTGTTTGTAAGATATTCTGCCTGATGGTACTAGGTGTGATGGAGGCTGACATATCTGATTTTATTCCCCTCCACATCTCATAGCTCATCAACACTGTAACACCACTAACTGTGACATCACATAGGTTCATAGGTATATACGAGTTCGAGGGACTAGCCTATAATGAACTCGCCATCCCTAACCTGGATGGAATTCATATTTTTTATTACCCATAAAAATGTCAAGATTTTTTTTGAATAATTGGAAGGAACTGCTGTATACTACTTCAAGAGGCAGTGAATTCCAAGTCTGGACTATTCTCTGGGTAAAAAATTGATATCGACTAGTAGACCTATTTGTGACTGATTTTAATTGTAGTATATGGGATCTGGTGTTATTTCTTTTCTTGTACCATTCTAAGCATATTGTTTCAGCCAGAGAATTATCCCTGGAAGCTTTATAGATTAGGCATAAGTCCCCTGTTAAAGAACGATATTCCAAGGAATAAAGTTCCAATTCTTGTAATCTACTGTTATATGATAAAGTTTTACAATTATTCACTTGTCTGGTAAATCTTCTCTGTATTTTTTCAACTAGTATCTTATCCTTTACCAAGGTTGGAGTGGAAAAAGAGGCTCAAAAGTCTAGATTTGATCTTACTACACTGCAATAAATAGGAAGTAAGACTTCTGGTTCTCTAGATTTAATATTTTTAAATAGGCAGTTATTAACCTATGACATTTTTGGGAAGTTTTTGAATGTGTTCAGAAAATTTTAAATTATTAGTGATAAAAATGCCCAGGTCTTTTTCAGAAGTTACTTTGTTCAGTAAAAGGTTGTTCAGATAATAGTTAGCACATCTGTTGTTAAATCCAAAATGCATAACTTTACATTTGGCAATATTAAAATTAAGTTTATGTTTCACAGCCCAATTGAATAAATCATTTAGGTTTTCTTGTAACATAGAAATAGATGTACAATCATTAACAATACACCCCAACTTAGTGCTGTCAGTGTATTTATTGACCCAAACCCCGTTCTTGGTTTTCATACCTGAGATGAGAATATTGAACAAAGTAGGGCCAAGGACCGACCCCTGAGGCACACCACTAGTCACCTTGCTCCAGGTTGAAGTATAACCCCTAATATTTACCTGTTGTCGTCTATCGGTTAAACATGCAGAGATCCAACTGACAATATTTTTATGCAAACCAATATTGACCAAGCTTTCTATTAGGATCTTATGAGAAACTGAGTCAAACGGCTTTTCATAATTGAGAAAAACAACATCCACAGGGAACCCTGCATCCAGGGCGGCACTAATAGGTTCAAAGAAATTAATCAGGTTGCTCTGACCTGACAAGATCTACCAGCAACAAAACCGTACTGTGTAATGTCCTCTAGGCCATTCCTTGTGATGTGCATGTTAATTCTATACATTACAAGTTTTTCCAAAATCTTTCCTATGCAGGACGTTAAACTAATCGGTCTACATTGTTCCACCCTCTGTTTTGTTCCTCCCTTGTGAATAGGTATGACCCAGGCTTCTTTCCAGTCATCTATTACTATACCAGTGTAGAGTGATTTATTGAATAGTAGTGTTAGGGGACCAGCTACTTCATATGAAATTTCTTTTAAAAACTGGGAAGGAAAACCATCAGTACCTGCAGATAAAGAAGACTTAAAGGAGTTTATAGCAGAAAATACTTCTGGAATTGTAATTACCTCCAGACTATCTTGAATTTTGGGGATTTTAGAATCAATAATTTCATGAGCTTTATAAATACTAGTAAAGTATCTATTGAATTCATTAACCATGCTCAGTTCATCAGATATTAATTTATTATTTATTAATAGTGGACCCACTTTCGAAGAATTCTTTCTCATAGAGCCAATATAATTAAAGAACTGCTTTTTATTATCTTTATTGGTAGTAGCTAGTCTGAGCTCCATTTCTTTTTTTGCTTTTCTAATTGCTTGTTTAGTTTTATTTGCTTTTATTTTGAACCTGTTCCAGTTAATTACAGTTTTGTGCTTTTGTATTTGTTAAAGGCTCTTTTTTGATCTTATAAGTTTTTAATTTTAGATGAAACCATATAGGAAGTCTTTTGTGATTTAAATATTTTCTTCGTACAGGTACCCATTTGTTGACACAGTAACTCAATTTTTCCTTAATACAGTGCCATATTTGTTTTATTTGTAACTCTTTCAGTTCCTTTTCCCAATTCCATTCCATTAGATATGTTTTTATTTCCTTGTAATTAGCTTTAGAATAGTTTCTCATTTTGGTAATACCTTTAACATTCATTGTATAATAATTAATTGCCTATAATACCATGCAATGATCGCTATCTCCTAGAAGGGCAACAATTGTTGGGGATTCTGTCTGTTCATAAATGTTAGTGAGTATTAGATCCAAAATGTTAGCTTTTCTAGTAGGATTAGTAAAGTTGTTCCAGGCCCAGGAAATAACTAAGTCAAGAAATTTAGCTTCCTGTTGACTAGAGCCCATAAGTGTCTCCCAGTTGATTCCTGATAATTAAAGTCACCCATTAATATAATATTATCAAGAGGATTGATTTTCTGAATATAGTCCAGAAATAAATTATTACATTCCTTATCTAGAGAGGGTGGTCGATAACAAATACCCAGGATAATAGGTTCTTGTTCTAATAATAATTTAACCCTCACACATTCTATACAATCAGGGTTCGGGATGTCATTGTATGTTTCATAACAAGTTATTCCTTCTCTAATATAGACTGCAACACCCCCCCCCAGTATGCCCACTATGTTTAGTGAATAAAGTGTAACCAGGGATATTTTGCCCCCAAAATTCTTGAGTAAACCAAGTGTCAGTTACCCCACATATGTCAATTTTCCTAGTTATTAAAGTTAGACTGAGTTCATCAATCTTATTGTTTAGGCTTCTTACATTTAATAATAGGATGTTTAGTTTGGAATGTTGTATATTAAGATTTTGTTTTATATTTTTACTTTTTTTTATAGGAGAGTGTTCTGTTCATTTTTCCTGAACTGGTTAGAGGTGTTATCTCAGAATCAATAGAATGCCTCTCTCCCTTTATAAGTTTAAAAAGGATGTGATATCTTCATTAATCGAGTTTCCTAGTAGTGTAGATCCTTTTTTATTCAAATGCAGGCCATCTCTTAAATAGAATTGCCAATTATTATTGAACTGTTCCCAATGTGTTAAGCATTTTAAGCTTTGTTTTAAACACCATGCCCTTAACCAGTTGTTAATTTTTTTGATCTTTGCTTCCATGTAACTATTAGCCCTAGGTGCTGGAAGTAGTTCAGAAAATACTATGTGTGCCCCTTTTTCAGTTAAGATATTAGTAAGTCCTACAAAGGCTTCTTTGATCTGTTGTAGACTTTGTTTGTGTATATTGTTTATTCCTGCATGAATTATTACCAAAGGATCTTTACTATTTTGAAGAATTTTTATGGTCATTTTAGTAATGAAATCACCATTGACATTCTCCTCCTCTGGGGAGGAAGGGCAATCATGCTCTGGCATAATACTGCCACCTGGTTGACCACAGGTGTCAGTGAACTCAGAGAGGTTTACTGGGTGGGGATCACTGGTAGTGACATGCTCCACGCTTGTGTGTGGACTTGCATACCACTCCAAAGCCAGCATTTCAGGGGAGACAATAAGGAGGAAAAATCCCAGACATAAGAAACAGTGAGAGGTCCTACTCCTCCTAGGCTCTGCAGTAATGAGGAGGGGCCTCTCTCCATGAACCAGATCCATTCTCCAGCAGCTAAGAGGGGACCTGCACCCTAAAATGGGGGGTAACCGTGGGGGAAGAATGGAGTTCAACTTAAGTCCCTAGTATGCCAGGTGATGGGAATGGGGGGGGTTGGATCAGGATAACAGTGACTGCACCAGAGGAGCATAAACAAATTAACACACACACACACACACATACAAAAAAAATAATAATAATCTTAAAGGGGAACTGTCATCAACAGGATTTCTTAATATCTGAAAGCCCAAAAAAAGCTAATTTATGTCAATGAAAATATCAAAGCTACAGAAATTCAGAATACACATAAGGAGCCAGAAGAACTATGGGTCATCCTGGAAACAGGAAATGGGACAGCCACACAAACTGGGGTTGTGCACAGGCCTCCAGACCAGGGGGAGGACATAGACACATTACTGTTAGAAGATCTACAAAACATGACAGCTAAAGGGGAGGATCTGATAATGGAAGACTTCAACATGCCAGATACAGATTGGTCAATACCAGCAGGGACAGCTGTCAGAACTAGACACATGGTGGATTCCCTGCAGTGGAGGGCCTCAAACAACTGATACAACAACCCACAAGAGACAGAGCTATCCTAGATCTAGTACTGACTAACAGGGAAAGGATCACAGATCTCCAGATAGACGGTCACCTGGGTGCCAGTGACCATCACATGATATGGTTCAATTTGGCCACTAGAACAAAATCATCCCATTCCAAGGCAAAAATATGGGACTTCAGAGGAGCTGACTTTGATAAGATGGCCAACAGAGTTAAGCTAGCCCTGGCAAAATGAAGTACAGGCAAAGTGGGCTAGCATTAAAGATGCAATACTTGACGCAACATCCCATTGTGTTAGTGAGAAAAGGAAGTGCAAAAGAAGAAGGAAACCACTTTGGTTCTCAGACACAGTAGTAGATAAGGTCAGAGCCAAAAGGCTGGCCTTCAGGAAATATAAGGGAATGCAGCAGGATGAAGATAGGGAGGCATACCAAAGTTTCCTAAAGGAAGCAGGGAAGGCAGTTAGGCAGGCAAAGGCCCAAACCAAGTAAACACTAGCATGAACAGTAAAAGAAGGTGACAAGACTTTCTATAGATACATTAGTGAAAGGAGAAAGTCCAGAAGGGGTATTGCTAAGATCAAAGGGGATAAGGGGGCATGTGAGGAGGAGGATCATGTAAAAGCATCTATTCTAAATAGATACTTCTGCTCAGTATTTACTGAACAGAAGGTAGGACATGGCCCACAGCTCAGCACCATGGACACAGGGGGGAGGGAGGTGTGCACTAGTCCCTTCACAAAAGAAAGGGTCCTACAAGAGGTCCATAAGCTCAGGGTGGACAAGGAAATGGGACTTGATGGCATACATCCCAGGGTACAAAAGGGTACAATACAAAAGGAGCTTAGGGTGGAAATAGCAGAGCCATTATCAGAACTGTTTAGTAAGTCTCTGAGCACAGGAGAGGTTTCAGAAGACTGGAGAAGGGTGGTAACAGGGAGGAGGCAGGGAACTACAGTCCAGTCAGTCTTACCTCAGTAGTGGGCAAGATTATGGAGACACTCCTTAAGGAAAGGAAAATGCGACATCTGGAATCCATAGGAGCACAGGATCCAAGACAGCATGGAATTACAAAAGGAAGGTCCTATCAAACTAATCTCATAGATTTCTTTGACTGGGTAACCAGAGTGGTGGACCAAGGGGGAGCAGTTGATGTTGCCTACCTTGACTTCAGAAGAGCTTTTGATACTGTTCCACATAGAAGATTGATTAATAAGCTGGATAGGCTTGGGGTGGGTCAGACATTGGTCAACTGGGTGGAAAACTGGTTGACGGGCAGAAAACAGAGAGTGGTGGTAAATGGTATACAGTCAGAAGAGATGCAAGTCACAAGTGGGGTACCTCAGGGATCAGTCCTGGGGCCAGTCCTCTTCAATATCTTCATCAGTAACATTGCAGATGGACTGGAGGGTAAGGTTTGTCTGTTTGTAGATGACACCAAGATCTGCAACAGAGTAGATGATCCAGATGGGGTGGGGAGAATGAGAAGAGATCTGGATAAACTAGCAAAATGGTCAGAATAGTAGCAACTGGGGTTTAATGCAAAGAAGTGCAAGATCATGCATATAGGGAAGAGAAACCCTGAAGCCACCTATTGGCTGGGAAGGGAGTTGATGGCAGTCACAAGAGAAGAAAGAGACTTGGGCGTCATCATCACCGATGACCTGAAATCATCCAAGCAGACCACTAAAGCAGTAGGTAAGGCTAGAGGGCTGTTGGGGTGTATTAGTAGGGGTATCACAAGTTGGAAGAGGGAGGTAATAATCCCGCTCTACAAGACACTGGTTAGGCCTCATCTGGAGTACTGCGTGCAGCACTGGAGGCCACACCTTCACAAGGACATTAACTAAATTGAGGCAGTCCGAGAAAGGCAACCAAAATGGTGCAGGGACTGCATCAGAAAACATATGAGGACAGATTAACTGAACTCAATATGTATACCCTAGAACAAAGGAGGGAGAGAGGTGATATGATTCAAACAATCAAACACCTTAAGGGCATTAACAAGGTGAAAGAGTCTAACATGTTTCAATATAAGAAAAATAGCAGGACAAGAGGACATAGCATGAGATTAGAGGGAGGCCGATTAAGGGGTAATGTGAGGAAGTTCTTTTTCACAGAAAGGGTGGTGGATGCATGGAACGGCCTACCTCAGGAAGTAGTGGATATGAATACAGTGCAGGGCTTTAACAGGCATGGGATAGGCATAAGGGAGCAATACAGATGAGTATGAATATATAGGCCATTAACAGAGCAAAGGTCAATGACACATTCATAAGGTAGAAAAAGAAATGGGTAGACTGGATGGGCCTTGCGGTCCTTTTCTGCCATCAACTTCTATGTTTCTATGTTTCTATTTGATTGAGCCATTGTGTTGATCTGTGAATCTTTGCAGTCCAGAGTTATTCATATGTAAATCACCCTGTAATTAAGGGCTGGTGGCAGCCATATGATTTTGTAATTCTATTTTCTATTTAACCAGTTGGATTAAATACAGTCAAAGGAGAACCAATACCCTTGGTGACATCATTTCCTGTCAGCAGCCAAAAACATATGGCTGCCACCAGCCCTTAATTACAGGGTGATTTACATATGAATAACTCTGGACTACAAAGATTCACAGATCAACACAATAGCTTAATCAAATTAGCTTTTTATGAGCTTTCAGACATTAAGAAATCCTGTTGATGACAGTTCCCCTTTAAGATTATTAATATTTTGTGTCTGTGTGTGTGTGTGTGTTAATTTGTTTATGCTCCTCTGATGTAGGCACTGTTATCCTGATCCAACCCACCCATTCCCATCACCTAGCATACTAGGGACTTAAGTTGAACTCCATTCTTTCCCCACAGCTACCCTCCATTTTGGGGTGCAGGTCCCCTATTAGCTGCTGGAGAATGGATCTGGTTCATGGAAAGAGGGCCTTCTCATTGCTGCAAGGCCTAGGAGGACTTCATTATTTCACCTGGGAGTGGGGTGACCAATTAGTTATCAGCTGGCAGCCAGACAGACCCTACCAAGAGACTGACAGGAGACTTCAACCAGTTGGGTGGCTGTGTATTGGCTTCTTTACTGAAAAAATCACCAGCTTGTTCTGAGTCTGCAGGAGTCAGTGAAAGAGAGCTGCTCTAGCATGCATGAGAGTGAGCCAAAATTGCACAGATAATTTGGAAGGAGAAGTGTGCATGTACTACCAGAAAGGAGAAGACTGATGCTTATTTATTTATTTATTTAAAATTGGTAATTGGGAGAAGCACACTGAGTTGAAGCTCATTTCCAGGTGGGATCTAGGAGAAATAGGAAAGGCAGAAGCATAATTACAAACAAAATACAGCTAGTCAGGTGGTGTGGTTACAATGAGAATGGCATAAAGAACATACGTTGAGTGTAATAAAGACAAAATGGCAAAACATTACATACAGGGGAAGGGATAAAAGCAACAGAAAACAAGAGTAAACAGGGAGGAGAGGAGGCACTGTGGGTCACCTTAGAGACTGGAAATGGCACCACAATCTGCACAGGGGTTGTATACAGACCCCCATCTCGGGGGGGGAGAATGGACAAGGATATGATAGAAGGCATTCTTAGGATGGCAGCGAAAGGGGAGATACTGTTGATGGGGGACCTAAATATGCCAGATGTTAACTGGAGCACCTTTGCTGCAGCCACATCCAAGAGCAGGGCCATTCTTAATGCCCTACAGGGGGCATGCCTCAGACAGCTAGTGCTGGAACCCACTTGGGAGGCAGCAATCTTAGACTTTGTACTCTCAAATAGGAACAGTCAGAGATCTCAGATCTAGAAGTGGGTAGCCATCTGGAAACAAGAGACCACCAGACAGTGTGGTTCACGATAAACTCAGCTGCAGACTCAAGCCATAGAAAAGTGAGGGTACTGGACTTCAGGAGGGCTGACTTTGGCAAGATGGGAGAGTGTCTTAGAAAAGCACTAGCAAACAGGCTAGAAGGAGGGGTGGAGCAACAATGGGGAAACATCAAAACTGCCATCACAGAGGCAACCAGCCTTTATGTGAAGCAAATAAACAAATCAAAATGAAAGAAAAAGCCACTATGGTTC
Source organism: Neoceratodus forsteri (assembly GCA_016271365.2). NCBI lineage: Eukaryota > Metazoa > Chordata > Ceratodontiformes > Ceratodontidae > Neoceratodus > Neoceratodus forsteri. The sequence goes on from CM057449.1 coordinate 1,081,671,517, forward strand.
TCAAAAGAGGTGGCGAGGAAGGTTAGGGAGAAAAAGATAGCATTTAGGAAGTATGAGGAAATGCAGAAGGAGCAGGACAGAGAACTGTACCAGGTAAGGCAGAAGGAAGCAGGGAATGCAGTCAGAATAGCAAAGGCCCAAACTGAGGAAAAGATAGCCAACTCAGTTAAGAAGGGGGATAAAACCTTTTATAGGTACATTAGGGAGCATAGAAATACAAAGGGAGGGATAGTGAGGCTGAATAGAATGGATGGTGGGTGGGCAGAGAGGGACAGTGAAAAAAGCAGGGATACTGAACAAATATTTCTGCTCAGTATTCACAAAACAGGAGGAGGGGTAGGTACCTAATCCATTTAACAAAAGCACTCTGGATAGGGGGGTCGATCCCAATCCTTTCACAGAAGAAAGGGTTCTGAAAGAACTCTTAAAACTGAAGGTGGACAAAGCAATGGGGCTTGATAGGATTCACCCCAGAATTCTAAAAGAATTAAGGGGAGAACTAGTGACACCACTGACTACCCTTTTTAATAAATCCATGGGAGGATGGTGTGGTATCTGAGGACTGGAGGAGGGCAGATGTGATTCCCCTTCACAAAAGTGGGAGCAAGACAGAGACAGGAAACTACAGATCTGTCAGTTTGACCTCTGTGGTAGGGAAGTTGATGGAATAGCTTCTGAAGGAAAGAATTGTTGTGTACCTAGAAGCCAGTGGGGCACAGGACCCAAAGCAGCATGGGTTCACAGCGGAAAGGTCATGTCAGATGAATCTAATTGATTTCTTTGACTGGGTGACCAAAGTAGTAGACCAGGGAAGGGCTGTGGACATGGTCTACCTAGACTTTAGCAAGGCATTTCACACAGTCCCACACAAAAGATTCATAAACAAATTAGCCAGCTTGGGGGTGGGTTCCAGGGTGGTAGCCTGGGTAAAACATTGGCTGGAAAACAGGACACAGAAGGTAATAGTAAACAGAGTCCACTCTGAAGAAAAGGGGGTTACTAGTGGGCTACCGCAGGGTTCAGTACTGGGTCCAGTCCTTTTTAATATCTTTGTAAGTGCCATTGTAGAGGGACTGGAAGGAAAAGTATGCCTCTTTCCAGATGACACAAAGATCTGCAACAGGGTTGATATACAAGGAGGCATGGAAAGGATGAGAAGGGACTTGGCAAGGTTGGAGGAATGGTCAGTAGTATGACAGCTTGGAATAAATGCAAAGAAATACAAAATAATGCACTTGGGAAACAAAAATCCAGGGGAAGAGTACACAATGGTGGGGAAGGTAGTAACAACAACAAAAATGGAAAGGGTCCTGGGGGTAATCACATCAGATGACCTTAATGTTGGCAAGCAATGTGAGAAGGCAGTAGGGAGGGCTTGGGGGGATACTGGGATGTATAGAGAGAGATATCACCAGCAGAAAACAGGAAGTTTTTATCCATCTGTACAGACAGTTGGTGAGACCCCATCTGGAGTACTGCGTCCAGTTCTGGAGACCCCATCTCCACAAGGACATAGACAGAATGGAGGCAGTTCAGAGGAGGGCAATTAAAATGGTGCAAGGTCTGCAAGAGAACCCATATGAGGAGAGACTAAAGGAGCTTAATATGTATACCCTTGAGGAAAGGAGGGAGACGGGGGACATGATAGAAACTTTTAAGTACCTCAATGGAATCAACAAAGTTCAAGAGGGTGACATCTTTCAGAAAAAAGAGATGTGCAAGAATAAGGGGACACTATTTGAAGACAGAGGGGTGACATCTCAGGGGCAATGTGAGGAAGTTTTCTTTCACAGAGAGGGTGGTGGACACATGGAACAGCCTTCCTGAAGAGGTTGTGGTGTCTAAAGCTGTGGGAGAATTCAAGAATGCATGGGACAGGCATAAGGCAATTCTAGTGGGGGGGTAGGAGGAAGTAGGCTGTTGGTTAACTAGGATCTGCAGCTAATCTAGTAGGTAGAAAAATGGGCAGACTAGGTGGGCAAGCAGTCCTTATCTGCCATCAAAGTCTATGTTTCTATACAAATTATTTGTGCAAATTGGGTAAACTCAAAGTGCCTAGTGCTAGAGTTAAGGGAAGCTGAGCGGGTGCTGAAAGTAGGAGTCAAAACAGGTTGATAAACTTCAATGAGGAACCAACAAAGCAGAAAAACACACACACTCAGAAGCCAAAAACAAAGTCAAATAGATGCCAGGTAGCACTGAAAACCTTCAGTTTACTTAAGCATAAAATCTGCAGAAAGCATCAAAAACACCCCAGCACTTCGACTCAAACTGAGTCTTCATCAGGGGGTGGAGCAAAAGTCAGAACATTGACAATTTATGTTAACTTCTTAATTAATCACTCCTATAGCTGCTAATCTGCCAACCAGCAACATATATATGTAAAAAAAGTGAACAAAGAAACCACTAACCCATATAAAACAGCTAAGTGAAAACTTGCATATACCATAGTGTTGCTGGAGTCAATACAAGCTAATCAGATGGCTGTATAATTGCTTAATTAAAGGCCAAATTTAATTAATTGAGAAATCCCTATGTTCAATGAATTTCAAACAGCTGACTTCGGGTACAGCCTAGTGTGTATTTACTGATATTATACTCCTGCATACCACAGTATTACTATTAAAACAAATAAATGCTAAGTCCCAAAATAGGATTAGTGACATAGAATTATTTAACTGCAAGTAGAAAACAACATGAGTAGAAGAAAACAAGGGAGGAGGAGAAAAGGAACAGAGAGTTTGTACTGTGAGAGGAAGAGCCAAAATCTGAAGTCACTTTGAACCCATTGCCTCTGTTATGCACTGCAGTCAGAGTGAATCATTTATGAATAAACAGGCTTATTTAAAAAAACTGAAAGTTAAATTATCTAATCACAAATTGATTTTGAAAACTTAATAGCCTGTTCTGCTTCTACAGAGGAAGGTAAGTACATGGCCAAACTGAGGCTAAAAGAGCACTAACTGGCCAAGTACAGACATTATAAAGCAATGGGGCAATAATGAATTAAGTATAACGAAATACTGTGTATTGATGGCTTAATGCAGTTGCAAGTTTCATAAAAAAATGAACGTTATGTAAATATGAATAAGATATTATAATTCAATATGCATTTTACACAAATATATAATAGGAGAGACTGTAATGACACCAAAGGACAAGTGTGTAGAGAGACAGATATTAGTCCCGTGCCAAAATACAGATCTCCATAAATAATAAGCACATAGAAAAATGTGATTCTTGGATAGAAGGCACTTGAAATATAAACAGAAAAAAGTATGAATACTCTATCACAGAGTTGACGATGACTGAACAGACCAAATCATTAAATAACTATATTTATATCTAAACAATCTCTAATCCAAATTTTTTTCAAAAGTTTTTAGAAAGTTTTTTTTCTACAGATTATAGAAAGAAATATATAATATCCCTAAACCTAGCAAAGAATATATACAGTGAATATCAAGTGTCCATGGAAACCATAGGCACAGGTACAATATGATACATGATTACAAGGATTTGTAAAAAGACAAACCCTGGCTAGTTTGCAAACAGAGAAGTTACTGGACTAACAGATATGTAAGGACTGATGTCTGTTACATAATTCAGTCCCTTTAGTAACAATGTGTTTAAAGAAAATATATGCCTAGTTTGCTTTTGCAATAGAATCTTAGTTCTGTTACCCCCATCTAACGGCATTTTAACCTGGTCAAGACCCATAAATGAAAACCATCTACATTGCTATTGTGAAGCTGTGAAAAGTGCAAGCCTTATGGTGTGTCTGATGCTGATGAAATAATTGATTTCATGTGCTCCAGCATGCCTTTTTGTAATGGTCATAAAGTATGACCAATGTATACCTTTGGACAGGGAAAAATGGCTGCATAGATCACAAAAGGCGTTGAGCAGTTAATAAATTGCTTAGTCTTTAGCTGTTTACCTGTGTGTGCAACTGTAAAAATTGAGCCCTGTATACTGTGTTTACATGCAGAGTACCTTCCACATCTAAAATTCCCTATAATTGGTGGCGGTAGCCAAGTATGACTGTTCTCCCAGTATGGGCTTAAACATGCTATTTGTAACCATGTTACCAATACTGGCAGTATAGTGTAGTGGTTTAAGGCCCTGAACTGCAAATCTGGTGATATCCAGCAGACCAGACCTGGGTTTGAATCCCACAGCTTCCACTTATATACTGTGTGACCCTGAGCAAGTCACTTAACTTATCTGTGCTCCTAGGTCACGCCTGTAAAAAAGCATTCAGCTTAGTGTGGCACTCCTGGTTAAACAACTAAAAAAAAAAAATATTGGGACCCCTGCTATATAAAATAGGAGGTGGAATGGAACAAACCATGTGTAGAACTGGATCCTCTGCTAGTACATGCCAATATTTGTGTATTATTGAAATGACTGGTTGTGCAAGATGATTGTATTCTGTGACAAAAGTTAATCTCTCCAGGTTTAGCTCAGTCTCACTTTGTTGATCGTTTCCTCTATGGTAGCATAGTTATAACACCCTTCTAAGAAACATTTTAGATCCTGTGCATGTAGTTCAAAGCTTTCTATAGTCGAACAGTTTCATCTTAAATGATGGGGATGGCCTGTTTTAAATTATGTGGATGGGTGCTTTTAACCCGAAGAAGTGTGTTACCTGATGTAGGCTTTATATAAACTTCAATGAGGTTGCTGGAACTATGAGGTTTGTGGCGAGGGAGAAGTAAAGGGTGGTCAAAATCCAGGTATGGGTAAGGAGGGGTTAGAAACATAGAAACATAGAAACATAGACGTTGACGGCAGATAAGGACCGCAAGGCCCATCCAGTCTGCCCATTTCTTTTTCTACCTTATAAATGTGCCATTGGCCTTTGCTCTGTCAGTGACCTACCTATTCATAGTCATTTGTATTGCTCCCTTATGCCTATCCCATGCCTGTTTGAAGCCCTGCACTGTATTCATAGCCACCACTTTGTGGTAAGCCATTCCATGCATCCACCACTCTTTCTGTGAAAAGAATTTCCTCACATTCCCCTTAATCAGCCTCCCTCTAATCTCATGCTGTGTCCTCTTGTCCTGCTATTTTTCTTATATTTAAACATGTTAGACTCTTTCACCTTTGTTTATGCCCTTAAGGTGTTTGAATGCCTCGATCATATCACCTCTCCTCCTTTGCTCAAGGGTATACATATTGAGCTCTGCTAATCTGTCCTCATATGTCTTCTGATGCAGTCCCTACACCATTTTGGTTGCCCTTCTCTGGACTGCCTCAATTTGGTTAATGTCCTTGTGAAGGTGTGGCCTCCAATACTGCACGCAGTACTCCAGATGGGGCCTAACCAGTGTCTTGTACAGAGGGATTATTACCTCCCTCTTACGACTTGTGATACCCTACTAATACACCCTAACACCCCCTAGCCTTACCTACTGCTTTAGAGGTCTGCTTGGATGATTTTAGGTCATCAGTGATGATGATGCCCAAGTCTCTTTCTTCCTTTGTGACTGCTAGCAACTTCCCTCCCAGCCTATAGGTAGCGTCAGGGTTTCTCTTCCCTATGTGCATGATTTTGCACTTCTTTGCATTAAATCCCAGTTGCCACTCTTCTGACCATTCTGCTAGTTTATTCAGGAAGAGGGTTGGCAGGAATGGGGGGAAAGGAGTTTTATCTGGTGTCTAACAGAGTGAAGGGAGGGAAAGAGACTGATGGAGGAGGGTAGCTGGTTCCAGAAGGAGGGGAGGTGAGTGCAGACAGAGAGAGAAGAGAGAGAAGAGAAGAGATAGAAAGAGAGAGAAAGAGAGAGAGAGAGAGAGAGAGAGAGAGAGAAGAGAGATAGAGAGTTAGTTGCAGCTGAGTCTCAGTGTACAGCCTGAGAAACATTTTCCTGATCAGATCTAATTGGTCTGCAACAGCAACTGAGCAAATGAGGGCCTGGAAGTCACCATGCTGGGCATCATATGTAAGTGATTGCCTGCAAAGAGAGTTGTCTTAGTGCCTTGCAGAGGTAAGCTGATGGAAGCCAGGGATCCATCCAAACACTACGAACGACTGACTGAGCATGAGCTAAGCTGACCTGTGTGCCAGGCAAAGGTAAGGAAAGGTTCAGGAAGAGGGTTGACAGGAGTGGGAGGTGAGACATTTTAGCTGGTGTCTAATGGAGAGATGGGAGGGGGAGAGATGGATGGAGGAGAGTAGCTGGTTTCAGAGGGAAGGGAGGTGAGTGGAGAGAGAGAGAGAGAGAGAGAGAGAGAGAGAAAGAGAGAGAGAGAGAGCTGCAGCTGAGTCTCAGTGTGCAGCCTGACAAACATTTTCCTGATCAGACCTAATGAGTTTGCAACAGCAACTGAGCTAATGAGGGCCTGCAAGTCACCATTCTAGGTAGCTGACTGACTGAGCAAGAGCCCAGCTGACCTGTGTGCCAGGCAAGAGTAAGGAAGGGTTCATGAAGAAGGTTGGCAGGAGTGGGGGAGAGGAGTTTTAGCTGGTGTCTAATGGAGGGAAGGGAGGGGGAGAGGTGGATGGGGGAGGGTAGCTGGTTCCAGAAGGAGAGGAGGTGAGTGGAAAGAGAGAGAGAGAGAGTTGCAGTTGAGTCACAGTGTACAGCCTGAGAAACATTTTCCTCATCAGATCTAATGGGTCTGCAACAGCAACTGAGCAAATCAAGGCCTGGAAGGCACAATTGCTAGGCACCATAGGTAGGTGATGGCCTGCAAAGAGTTGCCTTGGTGCTTTGCAGAGTCAAGCTGATGGAAGCCAGGGATCCATCCAAACACCATGAGTGACTGACTGAGCAAGAGCCCAGCTGACCTGTGTGAGGTGCCGGGTAGAACAACTGGCAGGGGAGAACTGAAGGAACCATTGGACTAAGGTCAGAAGACTGTGGGACAGAGCATGCACATTCAGCTGGGAATGCAGCACAAGACTGAGACCTACCACCCTGAGGGTTACCATCAGTACTAAAACAGGGCCCACAGGTTCTGCAAACCAAACTTTCCATTTGTTAGGTAGGACCACGGCTGGGGGTTGCTCTTGTTTAATGAACTAGGCCACATGGCTGGGATTACAATTTGGGTTTATTTATTATTTAAATACCAATGCTGGGCAACCACATGCAATGCAACCATTGTGACTGCCACTATCCAATATCTGGTACCCAGGACTGGGGGTATTGCTTAAATGATACCAGTTGGGGTAGCGGTCCAACAGTACAGGTGGGCAGGCACAGCACTGGTTGGGGGAGGGCTGTGCCAAGATCAGATAGCCACTGTTTAGTTTGTTTGCTTAATTTTTTAATCTCCTTAGGACCTGCCCCGATCTCCAATTAAATTCACCTGTTAATTGCAATTCTTGACTCGTGCAATTTACCAATGTGTATATTTTTGTCAGACAGTTGATTTTATCGTATGGGAGTTGGGTGGGTTGTGCCAGTGCAGACTTTAGTGGGTTGGTATTGTTTTCTTAGGGGCAGTACTAACTTATTACCTAGCCCACTTAATCTTTTCTGGGTGGAGGCACCACACAATTTGGGATTTTTTCTCATCCAAATTCTATAAGATATATGATTTTTATCTTCCACTTTCATGTAGGATGGTAAAAATAAACCCAAACACATGATACTCTTCTTCTCTGCCTTAGTTTTGCCACGAGAAGATGTAGCATAGCAGAGGGCATGGGGCTCTAATACTTCTTCATTAGGGCAGTCTTACAGTGCTCTAAGGAACAAATATGTTGAACTTGTCCATGAGATCAAGTGATATCACTATTTTACAGTCTTGTTTTCCTGTTCCAATAAGCCCCAGCAACTTTGGAGTATTATCAATAACTTAAAAAGGCCAGCAGCACGGTTCCCTTCCAGCAGAAAGGGATAATCTCCCACTTGTAGACCAATGTAATAATTATTTTATCAGGGCGAGTAACATTTTCAAAAATTCTGTGCCTGTATCCTCAAAGGATATTGTTTCCCCTATGCTCACAACAGTAAACTAGGAAGACCCCCTTTCATTTTTGTTTTAATGCTATTAATCATTGGTTCTGGAAATTCTGCTAATTACAGCAATAATCAGCAAGGTTGATGGTATAGCACCACTGCTACTAAAATTTGTTGCTTTATATTTTTTCTCCCCTTGACTGTCCTATTTAATCATTCTCTAGAGCTAGGAGTGATTCTCTCTGCCCTGAAAATGAGAAACGTGGTACTAGTACACAAAGGGGGCCCTATCAACCAGATGTGGAATTATAGAACAATTTCTTTTTTACCTAAAGTATCAAATATCTTGAACAGATTTGTCTCCTGGTGGATGCAGTCCTTTGTGGATCAGGGAAGGTTGTGGAACTCTTTCCAATCAGGCGTGCATGCCGGTCAGTACTGCTACTGCCATGTTGAGGGTCCTGGATGACATTAATGCTGCTGCTGAGGGGGGAGGATACATGGGGGGTGGTGTTTGTGAACTTATCCAGATTCTTAGACATAGTGGATCATGAGCTACCTTTATGTAGGTTGAAGGGACTTAATTTTGTGACCAGTTCATTACAGTGATTTGACAGTTATTTGGCAGACAGATACCATGTAGTCACTGTTAATGGGGATGAGTCAGAAAAGCTCCAAGGGCTTGCAGGTGTTCCACAGGGGTTAGTTCTGGGCCTTATAATTTTTTCTTGTTTTTGAATGGGTTGTGGCATGTCTGGGTGGTGCAAAGTATCAATTGCACACTTATGATATTATGGTTTACACCTCCAATACATCACTAGCCACTGTTCAAATTGATTTACATGCAGGCTTTAATTACCTGTGATCTTTTTTTATTAAATTCCAGATGAGTTTTAATTGCTTCTTTGATGAAGTGTATGATCTTCAGTTCAAGGTGCTGCCTTTAATAGTGTAGTTCGGTGAGGAGGAGGATAACTGTTACTGTGCATGCAAGGGTACTTGCAACATGCTGCTATATCTGATCTTCTTGTGAAGTTGCTGACTTCAGGTGCATGGAAACATGACTCATTTCCTACCCTAAAGTAAAGCAGCTTTCTAATTTTTTGTGCATCTGCATCAATTTTCCTGTCTATGCCATTACAGGAAGTTCTCTTGTTGTAAGTTTCAGAATTAAAAGGGTGTTTCATGAGTGTGTCTGAGTGGGCTGGAAAATGGGGCAACAGATAGCAGTTAACGAGGAAGAAAAGTGGAGTCAAGTGGCCAGTGTATTCAGAGTGCACTATAGGTAGTAAATATATTGGAAAAGCTATCCTGTAACAGAGATATCTTCCAGAGATCTCTTTGGTTTCGACTATAACCACCACAAGTTCCTCAATTTGTTGCATTTTGGCCTAGCGCCTCAAAATATTGCCAGCACTATTGCAACTGACATGGATTGAAGAGCACAGACTGAAATAAAAGGCTGAAGCAGAATGCTAATAGCCAACAGATTGTGCACTGCAAAATCAAACTAGATGCTCAACACTGCAACACTGACTGCTGTATCTTCATGCAGTACCTTTATGCACTTACATTATCTGTACCAGAGAGAACTGCACAAAAGACATACTGTATGTGAACTGGCTTTTTATTTATGGTGTGAGTAGTACCGACTTTACTGAAAAGAAACTAATAAGAAAACAAGGAAATTAAAATAAAAAGAAATGAAACAAAAAGAAAAGATTTAAAGATTGAAACAGCCACTGCCAGAACAAATTAATAGAATTCAACCCTACACAGCACGTCTACCAAGGTGACGTAGATAATCAGAATTTAACAACTTAGTATTCACAGGTCTTTTGGCTTAATTGATCTGATCTAGCAACTTTCTGCAGTACAAAAAGAATTCATACACTTTAGAAACTTTACACACATTAAAAAAAACTTCCTGAGTGAAAATTTGAAATGCAAACACTACAGTTTTTTAAATTTATAATAATGCTAAGAGCTATTAATTAAACCACTTCCAGTCTTTCAACTCAAGGACTACATTTTTGAAATAAGTGCTTTGTGACACCATTACCAAACCATTGTTAAATTGAAAATCCCTTTCTGGTGGGAGGGACCTTTTTGTGATGACTTGAGGAACAAGCACATGCATGGACTATCTGAAAACCACTGTGTACCTGCTGGCAGTGAAGCAGCACCTAAAAGCAATGTCTTTGTAATTACACTAAATCAGGAAGATGGACACTCCGGTGCACATCCTGGGAAAAAAGCATTTACAAAAAGTGGTTTCAAATGAGAGGACAAAGAGAAAGAAAGGGGCAAAGCTAGAAATAAAGAAAAAAGAGCAGTCAAAAGTGGAAAGCCTGACAAATCAGAAAAATCAGATAAAATCGATAAAGCGAACAAAGAAGAAAAAAAACAGAAGCAAGAGCAAGACAGGAGAGGAGAAATACTAGGTCTCAAACTGCCACTAATTTAAAAAAAGACCAGATTAGGTGACCAGTAGAGCTGAGTGGAATCTGCAGATTCTGAATTCATGGGAAGTTTGTGAAATTTCACAACTTATATGGAACTTTCTGAAATTCTGACTGGCAAAACCCAAATCTTAATGTGTTTGGTGAATTTTAACCCCATTCCACAAACTTTTCTGCTTGAATTGTGCAATAATACATATCAGCTGTGTAATGAAAGTTCTGAAGAATTTCATTCCACTGTTTCATATATCAGTCTGCAATACATGTAATCATTCCACAGTTCAGTGATCAGTTCTGCAGAATTTCTTTCCACAGTAAACTTTTCTGCTTAAATTGTGGAATAACACACATAATCTGTGCAATGACAGTTCTGAGTTATTTCATTTCACAGTTTTATACGTCAATGTGCAATGCATGTAATCATTCCATAGTTCAATGATCAGTTCTGTGGAATTTCTTTCCACAGTATAACAAATTAATCCTCAATTCATGCATTCATTCCACAGTTTAGTGACTTACTGAACTGCACAATGAATGTATGGATTGTTGATTAATGTTTTAAACTACGGAAAGAAATTCTACAGAACTGATCACGGACAGTGATCAGTTTTGCAGAATTTCTTTCCACAGTTTGACATAGTAATCCACAATTCATACATCATTCCATTGTCCTAAGTTGGAATTTCCAAGAAAGTTTCTTAAGAGCATTCTGAAATTGTGCATAAGTGAAATTCTAAACTTCTGGGATAATTCTACCAGTGAAATTTTGTTTTCCCACAGCACTAGTGGTCGATTAAGTCTCGCAAACTAAGATGACCCCCTCATTGTGGATGCAGATGCACAGAGCCCTAACACCTCCAAAGAAGGGGATAATACTAAAGTGGAAAGCAGAGACATGCCTATTAAAAATCCCAAACTTTTAATCGGCAGGGGGCTGACACTGCAAAAGGGCCTGACACTTCCAACAAACAGAGGGTGCTGAGGCAGCTCCACCCCCACCTCTTTGGGCAAGTGATATAATTGCAAGAATGCAGACAATCCAAGCCAAATTAGAGGGTTGGGATCAAATACAGTACCAGAAAGCAAAATAACCATGCAGAAAATCCAGGTCAACCTAAAGATCAATCAGAAAGAATGAAAATATTAGAAGAGAGACAAGTCTCAGACTGAGGACACTCTAAATCCCTTACAAAGCTGCTAAAAGAAATACAGATAGATCAGAAAGAAATCAAAGTAGGACAGGAAGATCGGGAGAACCAGGCCAGGCAGGAAAAACATCATGGTATATGTGATACTAGAAGAATGGAACTCTAAAATACCTCTTCTAAAGACTCTAAAGGTTCTTCTTAAAGGCTTGCTAGGTATTGAGAAGCACCAATCTGAAACTGATGGGGCCCACAGACTGAGCCCTAACATATCAAAGGCCGGATCAGACGTCCAGGAGGGGAGAAGAGAGAGAGAGAAGAGAGCGAGAGAGAAGTAATGATTTAATTTTTGAGATTGGATGATAAATTTAACATTTTCCAGGTGATTGCTGCCAAAAGTAACTATTCTTTCAGATAGGCTAAAATCAGAGTAAAACAATATTTCTCTCAAGGCCTCTGGAGAGAAAGGAGATAGAACTTTGAAGTGCAACAGATTTTATGGAAAGAAAAGATCAAGTCTATGATTGTCTTCTCTGTGATATTTAAAGTATTTTTGAATAATCAGCATGTTTTCTATAATTCAAGGGAAGAAGCATTGCATGACCTTAAACTGAGAGTGCTACAACTTTTTTCAATTTTTGATTAACAGGCTACCCCACTCTTCTCTTCTAGGAGTGTAAACAGCATTTCACAAAAGAACAGAGGGTCTACATAGACTTTGAGCTTAATGCTGTTTTTGTCTTTCTTTCTCCAGTAGTAATGGTCAATGGCTTCATTTAGATTACACTTCTTTGTTATGGGTGGTGGGCGAGGTTGTGGAGACAAAGACTGTTGATACAAAGTATTGTTGAATATGGTAGTAGATTAAGTAAGCAATAAGACATGACAGGGTGTACGTTGAACAGATATTACCGCACACCCATGGGCGTAGTAAGGGATGAGGCTGCAGGCCAAGTACCTACAGTCCCTGGAAGTGCGGTAATAGCTGTTCAACGCACACCCCAGACTGTCTTATTGCACTTATAAAATTGGTTTCTTTTTTAAAATATTTTTCTCACTCTAAGAAACTATATTTATCTGTTTAAAAACAGAAATCATTGTCTTAATTTGAGGTAAAATAGTCCTTCCACTTGCTACCTGATGACACCATTGCATTTTGTCATATGGAATGTGTCCTGTTGTGGCATCCATAGTTCATTTTTGATACCAGCTTCAACCCCCCAACCCCCTACAGGACATGTAGTGATCCTTCAACTACAACTAATAATGCTGCTAGTATGTGGGAGACTTTCATTTGGGCTTTTTTATTTAACTACTGTCTGTGTGCTATGTCCTCTCCGATTGAGAGAGAGAGAGAGAGAGGGAGGAGGTTGAGCTGTGTGGTGACGGGTCTGTTTTGGTATCAAAAACATGAATATTAGAAAAGAAATGGCCATTCATTAAGTTAGCTAAATCTAGTTAAGTGATATTGCTCACTACTGTTCAGTACTGACTTTTAACAGAGAGAGAGAGAGAATGAGTGGAGTTGTACAGTAGTGAAACACTGGTGAAAGAGAACAAGTGGAACTATTTTGGTATGTGCTGCTATGGGTCTGAGCGGAGCTGTGCTGTGAGCTGTTAAATACTAACTTTTAACTGTACACTGCCGACAGTAGGGGAGACTCTGAGAATGTCAATGGGAGTGGGCAGTGAAACGCTATGCAGTGGAGAACAAGTACTTCTGCTCAACAAGTAGATTTCAAGTATGAGTGTAGTAGATCTGTTTCAGTAGGTGCTGCTGTGCACCTGAGTTGACCTTTGCGGTCTAAGTGGCTGGCATGAGAGAAACTGTCACCTCCAAGAACGACAGGGAAAAGATTATAACATATGTAAATTTTCTGATGAAATATGGATTATTCATTTCTATTATTTTATTTTTTCCTTAACTGAGTTGGAAGTTTGTGCAGGTTTGTAATTAGCATGCGAGTGAGTAAGTTGTGATCGGGCGAGTGACAGGCGGGGTGTGAGAGAAACTCTCAGCACACAGAACGGGGCAAGAATGTAAATGTATTTTAATTTAAACAGCCAGATGTGTGTTGGTCAGGCATTTCCTGTACAGAAAGTGTGCATATATGTTTACTGAAGGGAGGGCTTCTAAGGATTGTCTCGCTAACACTGGGTAGAAAAATGGCAGCGTTTGGAAGCTGCAGTGTTCTAATTGCCCAGTGATTTTCTGAACTGCAGTCCTGCTTTTCTGAACTTGTTTTTACCTGTGCATCAAATGGACATGATGCACAGGTAACAAGCAATCAAAAAGCAGGATTTTCTTTCCCCATTTTATAATTCAATATTTAGCCAGATTGCACTCCAACATAGCTAATCTCAAGGAAACTTATTTGACAGAGAAAGATATGTTAAAACTAAGGAGAAGCTGACTAAGTCAGGTTATTTATTCTAAGGGTTCTTCAAATAGCAGAGGAGTGTTACTTTTAATTAATAAAAAAACTTCCCTGTATGGTTCAAAACATTAGGTGGAAGCAAGAAGGCAGACATGTTTTGGCTCATGTATTGTATTTGGGTATTCCCTTATATTAAGTTCACTATATGCTTTGTTTAAAGATTTTCAGGGGAATTTGGCCTTGGTTTCGAAAGAATGGGCAGAAAACAGCAGTATGAACCTTATATGGAGGGAACATGAATGAATGAATGAATAAATAAGTTTTATTGTTCAACTTTTTCATCATTACAATTAAACATTTAAAACTTACATAGAGACTTAATTCCATATATACAAAGGATATACTAAATGTAAAGCCAGAAACTATGCATAGCAGATTACAACATGCATTAAATACACCTTTTTATAGTTTATGACTCACATGAGATTAAAGAAAAAGTTTGGAATATTTTGTATTTGATTTATGGGTAATCATGAAAAAAGCTTATGCTAAAAATATTCATTTTTGTAATTAAAGTACCACATCTATATATATATACATAGGTTAGAAATGACTATGGTTTGCAATTGTTTAAAAATATATGAGTTTGTAGAAATCTCTTGTCTAGGAGACTAATTTAAATACACCAATCCCTTCACAGTATGATTTTAGGAAGGCTAAAATATCCCTCAGATTGTTATCCCAACACTTAATGAATGCTCTCCATGATAACAGTGCAAACTGTGTCGTTTTGGTATTTGGTCTGCCACTAGGACTGCTTACCTCCTGGTATTCTGCTTTTCCATCTGGTGCTTTTGCTGCAGGAGTCACTAGGTACCGAACAAACTGAGTCAGATGCATAAAATGATGAACAAGATCAGGTTTATTTAGGTGCTTAGGAAGGCACATCTCATCAGCACAGGGAACATCCTCGCATGACCAGAGGACTAAGGAATTTGCCCTTCCCTAGCCCCAGCTGGACACTAATTAGCATAACATGTAACCATAGCTGGCTGCCCATTACTGTTCCTAGTTAAAGGGGTGGCAGCTAATCTTTAGCCCCATGCTCAACTCTGTACTCCACATCACCCCGGGTATTGTAAATGTGAGTACCACTTGAACAAGTAAAGACATCGTTATGCATGAACAGCAATAGAAAGTAGCAAAACCTTAGTAACAGTAAGATAACATTTTAGCAGTATTGTGGAGACATTACTAGAAGACGATTGATTAGTTGATTGATTGAAAATGCTAAAATTTAGAAGAGAAAAAAAAATTAAGATCATACAGGAATTGAGAAGCAATTTGCAGATTAAGACAAAGAATTAACAGAATCACTGCACTGAGTCCAAATAACAAGTTCACTGGATTCTGTGACTTTTACAGTCAGTTGGGATTGCTGAGTGGGTGGCTTGAACTAGTTCTTGACAGGATGTGGTCAAGTCAGAAAAGGGGACCCATGAGTTGTGAGCACTGTTATACCCACACCAGTTAATACGGTATGACCAAGATCCATTGATGTACTTTTTGCGCAGAATCTTCTCGATCTGATATACTGTTTGGGGTATAAGAGAGTCCTGAGAAGACACAAGAGGCTGATAAGTTCCAGAAAGTTCATTTGGTTGGGCAGGAAGAACGGGATCTGCCTGATAAGTGTCAGTACCATGAGGTGCTGGTGGAACAGTTGTCAAGTTGTCAGCAGGAAGTTCAGTTTCTGAAAGGATTGCAGGTTCTAAAGAAGCTTCATTACTTGGGGAACTGGGATCATCAGGGAAGGAATCATGCAAGTACCCATGCTTCAACCTGTTGATGTGAATTTTATTGTGTACCAGCTTCCCATCTGACTTTCGACGCAAGCGAACATGAACTGGGGGAAGCTTTTGCACAATGTAAAATGGCTCAATCCAGGGGCGAAGCAGTTTTCTGGTGGCGCCTGGAACAAGGACAGGTCAATACAAATATACGATGTCCCCCACAGAAAATGAAGGATCATGACACTTGACTGCAGACATTTTTTGTATTGCCATTTTTCTCTGTCCCAGGGTGTCAATAGCAACCCGTCTTGCAAGTTCAAGCTGTTCCAACATTGGGATGATGAAGGAGGAAGCTGACTTTGGGACCTCTAGCAATCAGAGATCTTTGTCCAGAGGTGTTCTTGGGTGACGTACATGGACTAGGAAAAATGGGGTGTACTCTGTGCTGTCGACACAAGGGCTGGAGTTGTATGCAAACTGAATGAAGGGAACAAAATGATCCCAAGTGTCGTGAGTCTCATCCAGGTACTTGGATAGTGTGTTAAGAATGGTCGACATCATTCTTTCACTTTGTCTATTGCACTGTAGTTGGTAACTGGTTGTATGAGTCTTTTTGATGTCGAAAAGTTTGTAGGTTTCTAGCACAATAGATGAGAGGTAGTTAGTGCTTCTGTCTGAATGCAGGTACGCTGGGGTACCGTGACGGCAAATGATTGTATTGAGGAAGGCTCTTGCCACTGTAGCAGCTTTAATGTCTTTAATGGGATCAGTTCCAAGTATTTAGTTAGGTAGTCCACAAAGACAAGAATGTACTTGTTGCCGGAGTCAGGGCAGGTAGGCAGGGGCCCAAGAATATCTGTGCTGACTCTTTGGAAGGGTTCTGCGGCTACAGGCATTGGAATGATGTGTGCCTTGGTTGGTTTGGCAGGAGGCTTTATTTGGGAACAGGGCTGGTAGGATTTTACAAAATGGACAATGTCCTTGTTCATGTGAGGCCAGAAGAAATGGAGCCTTGTCTTTTTGAGAGTTCTGTAGATACCCATATGACCTCCACAAAGTGGAGAGGCATGAGTGGATTGAAGAACTTCAGAGACTGGAGAGGCGTGAGTGGATTGAAGAACTTCAGAGACTGGAGAGGCGGGCACAACTAGCCGTACATGAGTTCTGTCTGTGCAATGACCTTGCTCTCCTTGGTCCAAATATGAAAAAGCACTGCGTCATTGAGAAAACAATGTGACACAAAGAATTGTACATCCCGGCGGTGTTTCTTTTGTTGCGGTAAAGTTCTAGACTCAAGATAAGTGATGATGTCTGTAAACTGAGGATCAGTTCTTTGTTGAAGTTTAATCGTGGCCAGGGAGATAACGGTGCTGGAGGTTGTAAGAAGCTCTTCAGTTGCTTGCAATAGTTGAGGATTGGTACTTTTTTCTGTAGATGCATTTGGGAGCAGCAAAGTGACTTGAGGTGCTGTAGGAGTGTCCACAGGGAGCTCATCTGTGGAGCAGAAGGGGAGAGCTTGTAGGCAGGCTTCTTCATCAGGAGAGGTTGCTACGGAGGGATACCATCTCTGGCTTACAGCATCAGCATTGGAGTGAACTTGACCTGGTCGGTATTGGATTTCAAAATTGTAGCCTTGCAGTATGGCAACCCTTTGGGCAAACTTTCCTACTGGTTCCTTCATTTCAAACAACCATCTGAGGGCTGAGTGATCCACGATGGCTGTGAAGGAGGAGTAGCGAAGGTAGCAGTCAAACTTCTTTACAGCAAAGACCACGGCTAGGCATTCTTTTTCTGTGATGCCGTAGTTTTGCTCAGCTGAAGAAAGAGAGTGCCCTGCATAGGAAACAACTCATTCTGTTCCATCTTGGATTTGACACAGCACAGCACCCACTGCAAAGGAGCTAGCATCTGTGTAAAGCCTGAATGGCTGGTCGAAGCGGGGATAGACCAATACTGGGGAAGAAATAAGTTTGTCTTTCAAGGTTTCAAAGGCCTCTTTGAAATCAGAAGTCCATATGTAGTCATGTCCCCTTTTTGTGAGAGCATGCAAGGGAGCTGCAATGTTAGCATAGTTGCAAATGAATTTTCTGTAGTAGTCAGACAAACCTAGGAAAGCTCTAAGGTCTTTGAAGTTTGTGGGTTGTGGATAGTCTTTTACTGCAGAAAGCTTATCTGGGTCTGGTGAGATGCTGTGTGAGCTGATCACATGTCCCAGGTAATGGATTTGATGTTGAGCGAGGCAACATTTCTCTGGATGGAGTTTGAGGTTGGCTTGCCTGAGACGTTCGAACACCTCTTTGAGATGCTGGAAGTGTTCTTGGAAAGCTCTGCTGAAGCAATAACATTATCGAGATACACTAGGCAAGATTACCAAGACAATCCACACAACACAGCCTCCATGATGAGTTGAAAGGTGGCTGGGCTGTTCCGAAGTCCCATAGGTAGACGTTTGAACTGGAAAAGCCCCAAGTAGCAGCACCAGGCTGTGTACAGACATGAAGCTGGATCAATAGTAACTTGCTAGAATCCACTCTGGAGATCTAGAGTGGTGAAGTAGGCTGGGCTGGCTGCACCAAGGCTCTCTAAGGCATCCTCTGTGGTGGGTAAAGGATGGGCATCCTGTACCATGAGGGAATTGAGCTTTCTGTAGTCCACCACAAACCAATACCCTTTGTCCTTCTTGACTACCAGCAAGCCAGGTGCACCCCAGGGACTGGTGGATTCCTCAATAATGTCCTGTTCGAGCATGTCCGTGATTAAGTTCTCTAGGATTTGCTTTTGTTTGTGTCCCACTTTGTAGTCTCACTGACGAATTGGCTTTTGATTGGGCTGCACCTCAATGGTGTGTTGCAGGGTATCGCAGCATACAAGCTTTTTATCAGGGCCAACAAAGACATCTGAGTAGGTTTCCAGGAACTCCAGAAGTTGCTGTTTCTCTGTGGGGCAGGCTGGGAGCTTTGAGGCAGAGAGATGCTGGCTGAAGGGCATGTGCATTTCTTGTGAAGTGGGGGTGTTTGCGATGGTACTGACAGGATGACTGTTAATGGAACCAGGCTGAGGTTTGGGTAGAAGCTGAAGCTGATCCCCTGAAGACAGACAAACAAACTTCCCGATACTGGCACCCTTGGAGATGACCACTGGTTCATCCATGAAGTTGCAGCACTTTTCGAATACTGAATCACCATGCACAGCAGACAGGGTGTTCCTTTGAAGGAGACCTGAGGAGTGCAAAGCTGGGGATCCCATGACAATGCCAACAACACCTTAGGGAAGGAGGTCACCTCGAATCTTGGCAATCAAAACCATCTCTGACTTAGGAGGTACAGTGACTGAGTCAATAGCTGCGAGTTGCCTCCGGGGATCTAGTGACAGTTTGTTTGAGGCAAAGTCAAGTATGGCTTTGTGTGCCTTCAGAAAGTCCAGGCCAAGGATCATGTCTGTTTGACGTTCAGGCACTAAGTATAATTTAACCATAGCTTGCTGTGCGCTGAAGTGGAGCTTGAGATGGACTACGCCAGTGATAGGTATGGTAACAGTGCTTGCAGTGATGATGTATTTTAGGTCAGCTGGAGCAACAGTAGATACATGGCAAATAGCTGGATTGTCTAGGATACTGCTGTGGATTACAGAGATTTCTGCTCCAGAGTTGACCAAGGCATGCGTGGACCAATTGCCAATAGTGATGGGGATGTAGTTTGTAAGGAGAGGTGATCTGATGACAGGAACTTTGGCTCCTTTAGGCAAGATTGTGCCTGACTTAGCAGCTAGAGGGTGCTGTTTGTTTGTGTTATGCGAGTCAATGGGGCAGTCAGTTGCTTCATTTTCCTGCCCAACAAGAGCCCCTAGTTTGTTGGGTGGTGCTCATTTCCCTGGTCCTGTGAATAGTTGCTAGCATATTGCTGATTGTGCTGCAGGGGATGCCTGTAGCTGTCTTGAGTCCTATTAAAGTTTTGCAGTTTGCGGCAGACTGCAGCAGTGTGACCCCTGAACCTGCACCACTGACACGTCACTGGCTCCCGTGAAGATGGAGGTGGCTCAGGTCGCTGTGGAGGTGGCTGTAGGGCATTAACAGGAGTTGCAGTGGGAGCTGCAGTGGGATAATGAATGCTGTTGACAGTTGAAATGAGCTGGTCAATCATTTTTTGTTGCTGTTGGACTCAAGTAGCAAGTGCAGCCAACTGTGAGGACTGTGGGTCCTGAACAGTGGTAGGCCGAAGCATGGAAATAGACTCTTGGGCTAACCAGACCACTTGTATCATGTCTAGCCAGGTGGTTGGCTTTTGTTGGATAACGTAGGTACGTAATTGTGGAGGCAAGCCCCGGATAAATGCTGTAATCTGGTCTTTTTCCAATTTTTGTAGACGTTAGCACTGTGATTCAATGTCCACTATAAATGCTTCCATTGATTTGGAGGGTTGCACAGTGCGCTCCTATAGTTGCTGTTCTAACAACCAGGATGGATGAGCTTGTAAGAAATAGTCCTTGAAGGTGAAATACAGGGTGACATTGTTCCCTCTCATCTGGTCTGGAAGGGCATTGAACCATGATATGGCCGTCCCTCTCAGGAGCAAGCACATAGCATTGGAAATTCGCAAGGGATCCGTCCAACTATTGAAGGAGATCCAAGCCTGAAATTGCTCGAGTCAGGTGACAGCATCTTCATGAGGTAGTGTTGAGAATGGTACTGGCTGCAAGCTGGAGTGGACCGTTGAGTGTGTGGAAATAGCTTTAAGGTCGGCGAGGTCATCCTGGATGGCCTGTATAGTGGGTGTCCCTTGGGCTGGAATGGATGACAGAATGTCATGCAGCATAGTTTCAATCTTGAGACCCCATGCTCTTGAGGTAGGTGAAGGTGGAGCCCCAGAGCTGACAGTGCTCAGGGTGTTGGTGTCCTCGGAAGACATAGTTGGAGAGGGACTGCGTGGCCCTGAATGAAGGTTGTAGGGATGAGTAGGAGTGGTTGTCATGGAGAGAAGGAGATGCCTTGGAAGTTTTTGGTTTTTCTGTAGACAAGTACAGTTATATGTAAGCAATTTTCAGCAAGGGACATCTCAAGAATCAACTGCCACTCTAGTTTGGTGTTGTCTGTTATTGAAATAAACTTTTCTTTTGGAAGATGCAGCTATTTGTTGCAGTGCCCATTCATTTCAATGGGTGCCCCTCAAAACCATGGCCGCCATTACTTCCCATGGAGTGAGGTCATTTTGAACAAGCTGATGCCCCTCACAAAGATGGCCACTGGACCTGTAACATAAGCTTCTTGGCTAATTTGACATTCCCAATATGACTGCCAACGGGGGGGGGAAGGGCTGCTTCCTGTTTTGTAGTTGTAGGCAGTGGCTTATCTCAGGGCAAATGAAAGAATGTAAGATGGCCACTCTGCAGTCTGTTCAAAGATAAATGGCAGGCTTTGGTTTGGCTGAGTGACTACCACCCAGGCTATCCAAAGTATTTGTGTTGAGAGATTTACTGCTCTCTTCAAGGTTTAGAAGCCTCTAATACTTTCTTCAGGCAGAACTGGCAAAACAAATGTCTGTGTATTGGAAGGCACCTTGACTTAGAATAACAGAAAACCATATGTCTCTGGTTTAAGAGTTAATGAACAGGCAGTCCCCAGCCCTTGGTGCTCAGGCTAGCATGATTGTAATTTACAGTTCATTCAGTTAGCAGGCTGGTAATATACAGCACACACATTTTTTTCATAGCCTACAATGTTAGAGAAGGGCTGCAGGCTGCTAGTTAGCAGGGTTAGTATGGAATTTTCATTTGCTGGAGCTACAATCCAGAGACAGCATCTGGAAAAATACTTTAAAATGTTGTTGTTGCTTTGCTGGTTTTATAGTTTGGTGGCTGATCCCTGCAGCAGATGGCAGTTGGGCAGGGATTGCAATGTATATTCTGTGCTTTTGCTGGCTGGGAGCTAAGTTTTAGATTTTGGTGTGCTTTCTAGACATGGAGTTTGCAGAAGCCTGCCAAAGTTTGTAGCATGCAGCTCCATGGGGATGGTGGAGCCATAAAAGAACTTTGTACCTTAGTTGCACAGACAGTGTCCTAATTTGGAGCAGTTATATTCAAGGAGACTTATATATGCTGAGGCAGAATGCAGGAGGCTTACTTTAACAGAGAACAGTTCAGTTTTAATTTTCTTCTCTGCTGCCAAGTTTATTCTTTCCTGAGCATGTGTACAGTTCAGGCACACTTGAGTGATGACTTTGGGATACCCAACGATGCAGAGCACGTGAGATGGGGTCTGGGCAGAAGAGGAAGGGCCGCATTCTCCACCATGTGTGGCGTTATGGTATTTGGTCTGCTACTAGGACCGCTTACCTCTTGGTATTCTGCTTTCCCATCTGGTGCTTCTGCTGCAGGAGTCACTAGGTACTGAACGAACTGAGTCAGACGCCTAAAATGATGAACAAGATAAGGTTTATTTAGGAGCTTAGGAAGGCACTTCTCATCACCACAGGGAACATCCTAGACTGACCAGAGGACAAAGGAATTTGCCCTTCCCTAGCCCCAGCTGGACACTAATTAGCATAACATGTGACCATAGCTGGCTGCCGATTACTGTTCCTAGTTAAAGGGGCAGCAGCTAATCTTTAGCCCCATGCTCAACTCTGTACTCCACAAAACATAGGAAAAATTAATCTTTCAAAGATATGTTCCTAGTAAAATCATCACTGCCATGTGATGAAAACTTTTCTGATACCTTTCAGAGAGATTCTCAAACACAACACATCTTGCACTACTTGAGTGCTCCATCTTATACAGCCATCAGCTTTTTGGTAAGCTAGAACTCTGAAAGTTTTTCTCCTGAAACCTTACTGGTGGAAAAATCAGACTCTCATATTAGCTCCCCCTAAAAAGGGAAAGCTTTCCTTTCAGCCCAAAATGGGCCACCTGAGTCCCATAACATCAGCAGGTTATATAGGAGAATGTATTTGATGTTCAGCTGCTTTCCAGGTGCCAGTTAGCATATGGTCCTGTCCTGGTTTGTAACTGCACATCACAACCTATGTGACTTCTCCAAAATTCTATCATACTTAGTATTAAATACCCAAGGCTGTGAAAATAACCCTGGAATACTCTCCTATTTATGGCTATTTATTATATTAAACCTAATAAAGCATCAGCTAAAAAACAAACATAGAATTAAAAATACAAACATAAAAGTACACACATAAATTCCATGTGGTTTCAGAGGTAGTAGATCATTAATGTTTCAGATATTTAGAGTATAATCAGAGGAAAATTGTTCTCACTCAGTAATAACCTAAACAAATCAATATTAAATCTGGTACTTTGCATTTGTCTTGTGCCTACAAACACTAGCAGTGCTAATGAATTAAACATTCCTTAACAGAATTAAGGCATACTTATGTGCAAAGAATATATAGTGAATAAATAGTTCCTTAACACAATTAATAAGGCACAGTTATGTGCGAAGAATGCACATACTTATCAGTCCCAAAACATTAGTTTATCTAGAAGACAGGCTAATAATCCAAGGGACATTTCTCAATCTCCTAAATTTTCAGAGTTTCAGAATAAACATCTTTGTGGTTACAACATGCACTTTTATAACAAAAAGTCTACCTATATAATATGACCCAGCAAGTACTTTGAAAAGGGTCTTTACCTGTGGGCAGAAGATTTTCTGGTCACTCACCACAAGATGCCCTCAGCGGTTAGTATTCATGTTCACTTTTAACTGGCCATAAAGACACTAACTGCTTTGGGGGGAATTACCCCGGTCTCCCTGCTTTGGGAGTTCAATAACTATTCCAATGGGCATCTCCATCTCCCTATTCCTCCTGTGTTCTCCCATCCTTTGCACTCCTTTCTTCTGTTGAAAAATCAGCATCTCCCTAGTCCTGGGATTCCATCTCAGTCAATCTCCTTTCATGGGCTCTGGATTCAGTCAAGCACAATCACCTGTGGAATTAAAGAGAGTAAATTCACTAAAAAAAATACCAACAGCTTAATCTGGTTCAAGGTCAGTTGGCATTCATCTGTAGCCCCTTCCCCTGGGTCGTGCCTGAAAATAGGCAGAATTTGTCTAGTGCACTTACCTGGTCAACAAAAATGAAATAAAATAAATAAATAAAAATCAGTTTACTGAGCTTAATAATTCTGGAGATGTTAGACTAAACACCAATAGCCCCAGTCCACAGGCAATGCTAGCATACCTTTTAGAAGGAAATATAAGCTTATCAGCACATTATGTGCAGATGTGATCCTGACTATCTTCTTTCCCTCTCGCGGTCATCTTAGATCTAGTATCTTACCTAATCAAATTACTGTGTTGTAAGTAAAAACAATGGAAGCAGCAACAGCATATCACTGACAGCAGTGGTGAGAGAAACAAGAGAAATGAGTACTGTACTTGATATATTGTATGAGCCTCTCTCCTTGGGGAGAGAACATCAGTTGCATCAGGGATCCCATGTTGGATAAAAATAAAAATACTCCAGCTGGGAGAAATACAAAGCCATATCATTTAATAATTGTATTGAAACTAACATGCTTATAGATGCATGGAGGGAAGCTAAGCCAGATGGCGAAGAATTAACTTATTTTTCCCTGGCACACAATATGCTATCAAGAGTAGACTATTTATTAATTCCATTGAATATGGTAGAAATCACAGACTTAATAGAGGTGAGGATACAGCCATGGGAACTTCAGACCACAACACTATTTCAGCAACAATACTGTATGATATTGCCCATTATAAGCAATTTATTTGGAGAATGAATAACTCTTTGTGCAATAATACAAATTCTCAGAAATAATCAACAAGAATATAGAAAACTGTATAGATATTGATTACCTGATCTGCTGGGAGGTGGCACACCATCTCTTGGGCCAGCTGGAGTAATAGGTGCAGCAGACGTAGGACACCGGAACTTTATGATAAATCAAAATTCAAAGAAGAGCAGGTCAGAAAGAAAGGAATTGAATAATTATGCCCAAGAATATTGAGAAGTTAAAGAAAGAATTAAAGTAATTAATTTAAAAGATACAGAAGCTAAATAGTTTAGGGCTGAAAAGAACTGGTACTTAAGAGGGGATAAATCTGGTTCATGTTTAGCCAAGAGAGTGAAACAGCAAGAAGACAAAACACAGATCTTGAGCATTTATGGCAAATGAGGTAACTTGTAATCTTCTCAGCAGGGGATTTAAAAGAGTTTTGTTATTTTATAAAGAATTGTATACAGAAACTAATGTCACCTTAGATATGGATATAATGGATTATTGCATAAATAACTGAATGTGTAAATAGCTGATGACCAATTTTAGTTTCAAGCCAGGCCAATGTCAGAGTCGGGAATTGGAGGGATGATGGCATCCATGGCAAGGAATAAGACTCCTGAATCAGATGAGCATACTTTGGAATTTTATTTACATTTCTACGAGATTTTCATTCCATATTTAACAAAATGATATTCAGAAACAGTGACAGGTACCTGCAAATTTCAAAGAAGCAGTAACACTAATTAAAAAAAAATTAGTGTATGGGTAAACATGGTAAAAAGTGAAGGCCAATTGTGATGTAATTACAGATCATAAGAAAACTCTTGAATAATGGACTTCTAAATCACCGTTCAAAATTAATCAATCACAATTGAACCGTCTTTTCACCAGGAAGAACCATCCATGCTGGCATTCACAAAGTACAATATCTAATAAGGCAAATGGAATCCCTTGCCATGGATGCAACCATTCTCTTTCTCTAGATGCTAGGAAAGCATTCAGTCTGGTTAATTGGAATTTTCTGCAAGTTTTATTGACACATGCAGGTTTTCTGAGCTCATTCATTAATATTATAAGAACATTGTACGACTCTGCATCATCTCACCTTAAAATTAATGGTTACTTATCCAGTCTTTCACATTACAACAGGAGGTACAGATGCCATCTTTCACCAACACTTTATCTTAGGGCTGGAGCTTTTTAAACAAAATAAGGACCAACTCCAATATTAAGGTTCTTTTAATAGAAGGGCAAGAATTTAAACTCAATGCATTTGTGGATGATCTCCTTATTATGATTACAGAACCTTTAAGAGGTCTGGTTGCTCTAAAAATGAAACAAAAGACTATTCCAAATTATCAGTATATGTTGTTCTTAAAAATAAATAACAGTTTTTGGTATCAGAAAAAAACTAATTAGATACTCCCTCTTTCCTCTGCCAACTACAAAGACGAAGCTATGGACTAACTGCTGTAGGAATTCAGCTTGTCACAAATGCACTGCGCAGGTCAGGCCCTCTGCTCCCACAGTGCCAACCTCAGAGTGCAATATTGTGAACAGGTAGCAGACAGGGTAACCCTCCTGTCTGCTTTGGGTCCAAATCACCTTTAGCCTCGATTTCTGGAGGGATTCAAACTGTGAACCTTATGCTACCATACCCAAACGTACAGGCTCAGATAATATTCTCTTTGGGGGATGCAATATATCTTTCACCTAAGGGCACCTAACCAGGTATCCAAAATGAACCCTTTTTAACTCTATAAGAGACCTAGGTATTTCTTACCTTATTAAGCAAGCTCAGTAACACAATCAAGCTTTTTATCAGCTGTCAGACTTAAACACAGGTATCTCACATGCAAAAAGAAACTGAGAAGACACCCAGGCAGTATTTCAAAGAAAAGGTTGTTTACTAAAATATGATAAAACAGGTAAAATTAAACACAGAACAATATATCATACATCTTACAATCATGTAAAACAAGAAAGAAGTTACAGAACAAAACACTCTTACCACAAAGACTTCATTTCTTCTATCTAAGTATTACCTTGTAAGTGCTGTTTAAGTTAGAGAACTTCTGTCTCAGAGCCCAAAAATCATGTGTCACATATCCCAGATAGAGGATTCATTTTCAAGATCCCTCTCCCCACCCCCTTTTGGTGAGTCAGCTAGCTCCCCCTTAGAATCAGTTTCTGACATAGTTATCCCTGAGGATGTAAGTCATTACTTTGAAAAATCTGTAACTAGTCACTTCCCAAATATGACAGTCTTTAATCAAACATTTCTCTTTGAAGTCCCTCTGCTGATTTCCTGGTGCTAGTGTGATCTGAGGGTTTTACGACTCTTCACACACTTTTGGCAGTGTGCTAAAATGAGACGAACCAGCCCAATTACCTTTCTTCCTGTAACGTCATAAAACTCACATTTAATTTCAACTTGAAAAGCCTGAGCAGGTCATAAAAGGTAATAAAATGCTCTTCCGTAAGGAAGTCTTAATTAAATGGTTGCTCTGGTCAGTTTAATGACATCCTGTGGTTTCAGCTACTGTCCTTGAAAGTTAAAGGCTAACTCTCTCACATAATGACATTTCATACACAGACCATTTATTTATAATATTAATATCACACAGGTAACCAGAAGCAGGGGCAGAGCATCACACTCCTCCCCACCTAGACTGAATTTGGGGGCTCTATCCCCAGCATGGGATGAGCTCCACAAGTCAGTTCATTCCTCATAAAGACGCAACAAGCCATCTGCATTTTTATTGGTTGCTCCAGCCCTATGTGAGATCATCATGTCATACCCTTGCAAGGCAAGACTCCATCTTAATAGTCTACCATTCATTTGTCCCATTTGTGTCAGCCAAACCAGGGGGTTGTTGTCAGTTTGTACCTCAAAATGCTGCCCGTATAAGTATGACTCTAACTTTTTTAGGGTCCCCACTATGGCAAGACACTCTTTTTCCACAGCAAAGTATGCCTGCTCCCTGGGAAGTAACTTTTTACTCAGGTACACTATGAGGTGATCTTTCCTTTGGTTGGATGTCTGATTCAGCACTGCCCTGATACCCACATCTGAGGTGTCAGTCTGGACTATAAAGGGTCTGCTATAGCTTGAAAAGGCTTTTTCACAGGCTGGTTCCCAGGTAACTTTATTAGGCATCCTTTTCTTTATCAGGTCAGATAGGTGAGTGGCCAGGGCACTGCAATCGGGTACACATTTCCTATACTACCCTGCTGTCCCCAGAAAGCTCTTGACCTACTTTTGCATTTCTGGTCTGGGCCATGCCTTGATCACCTCTATTTTTACTTGGTTAGGATGGAGCTGTTCCCGGCCTACAACATGCCTGAGGTATGCCACTTCAGCCATGGCCACCTGGCACTTCTCAGCTTTGACAGTGAGGCTGGCCCTCTGTATCCTGCCCAGCACTTCCCTAAGGTGGGACAGGTGTTCCTCCTAGCTGGCACTAAAGATGGCAATGTCATCCAGGCATGCCATGGTGTACTCCTCAGCACCATTTAACACCTGGTTCACCAACCTTTGGAAAGTGGCCGGGGCGTTCTTCATTCCGAAAGGCATTACTTTAAATTAAAATAACCCTATCGAAGTGATGAAGGCTGACCTGTCCCTGGCTCTGTCAGTTAACTCCACCTGCCAATACCCCTTTGTCAGGTCACTAGTTGTAAGGTAGGTTGTCCCTCCCAACGTATCCAGGAGTTCAGCTGTCCATGGCATCGGGTTGGTGTCTGATTTTGTGACTGCATTCAGTCTATGATAGTCCACACAAAAATGAGTAGAGCCATCTGGCTTAGGCACAAGGACTACGGGTGAGGCCCAGGGACTGTGGGATCTCTGGATTACCCCTAAATCCAGCATTTCCTCCACCTCCCTCCTAATGTCCTTTTGGACAGCCTCTGACACCCAATATGCTGTCCGCCGTATGGGCATCTGTGTCCCTGTCTCTACATCGGGGGTTAGTCCAGGCTTGGCACTAAACAGTGGGGCAAAGTCTGCTAAAACCTCCCTACTTCCTGGATCTGGTCCAGGGTCAACTGGGGTGACAATTTAATTGTTTCCACAGAGGACTCCTGCTTGCTTTCTTCCAGCAAGTCCAGAAGGGGGTCTCCTTCATCCATCTCCTCCCCAGGACTACACACTGCAAACACCATGTCAGCCCTATTAGCACATGGCTTCATCAAGTTGACATGGTACATTCTTTCTGTATGTCTTCTGTCAGGTAACGCTATAATATAGTTTATGTAATTTACCTTTCTGACTACTTTGTATGGTCCTGCCCACTCAGCCTGCAGCTTGTCTTTCTGGACCAGGATTAGGACCATGACTTCCTGACCCACTGTGTATGAGCGAGCTCTGGCTCTGCGGTCATACCACACTTTTTGTTTTTGTTGGGCAGATGCCAGGATGCCTTCAGTCTTTCCCTAAACCTAAGGACATAATCCACTCTGGGATTTCCCTGGGTGGTGTGCTTGCCTTCCCAGTCCTCCCGGATCAAGTATAGGGGCCCACATACCCGGCGTCCATATAAGATCTCGAAGGGGGAAAACCCTCTTGATTCTTGGGAAACCTTCATGTGTGCGAACAGCAGGTGGGGAAGGTATTTCTCCCAGTTCCTCCCATGCTGTTCAGCAAATGCTTGGAGCATTGACTTAAGGGTACTCAAGGGTACTTAAGGGTACTCAAGGAACTACTAACCCCTGGCTTACAGGCCCCATACTACAGCACATGCGGGAAAGGGACTTGTGGAATAGGGCTTTAGCTACTGGTAGAGAGGCTTACTACATCAAATATAGGTCTGAAAGAAACAATTGTACCAGGATCATCCGACAAGCAAAGGCAAGCTACTACCATGACCTACTGAAAAAGAGCTGGGGTAGAGGCAAGGAATTCTGGTACTCAGTGAAAACCCTCATTGGTAAAGCTTCCAAAGCTCAACCAGGTTAATAGTCACTACTGAGGGGACACTACAGGAGCCTGCAGACATTGCTAACACCTTCAACCAAATCTTCTCTGATCTAAGTTCTGTTCTTCCCAAGGAGTACCTGTCCCACTCCACTCTCAACCCATCCCACTCTAACGCCCCACCGCCCGTACCCAAGGTCAATGCCCCCCCCTTCTACTTCAAACTAATGAACTGACAGGATACCATTAAATATGTTAAAGCTGTTCTAAATAAGACTAGACAAGGGAGTGACCTTGTAGACATGAAGTTGATGGCACTCACCATCAATGAACTGGTGGATCCCATTACCAAAGTTTTCAATGCCTCACTAAGGTTAGTTTTTCCAGATAAGTGGAAGAAGGTGGTTTTCACCCCTGTCCTCAAGTCAGGTGATGCTACATACCTAACCAACTACAGACCCATCTCAATCCCCCCATCCAAGGCACTGGATTGAGTGGCCTCTGACCAGCTTACTGAGTACTTAATGTGGCACAACCTACTCTGTATTCAACAACATGGATTCTGGAAACATCACTCCACTATAACCGCCTTGATCACCTATACCACCCAGATGTACGAGGTATTTGATGATGATTTAGCAGTGGGGTCTATCTTCATAGACATCACAAAGGCATTCGACACAGTCAACCATCAACTCCTCCTGCAAAACCTTCACTCAATGGGCTTGTCCTTGGACACAGTCACATGGTTCAAGAGCCACCTTTCCTGCAGGATACAGCAGGTTAGAGTTAGTGGCATATGATCAGAACCCACAGATGTGACTGTTGGAGTCCCACAAGGGTCTATTCTGGGACTGCTTCTGTTCAACTTATTTATCAACCAACTGCCAACAGTCTGCCAAGCACACATCATGCTTTACGTAGATGATGCAGTCATCTCTGTAAGTGGGTCAAACCTATCCGCCGTCACTCACGAACTCAAAGCGAACTTCCACAGACTTGAGGAATGGTTCAGTGATAAACTGTTGCTCAACTACAAGAAAACCAAGAGCATTCCCTGTCACAGAGGAAGAAGAACCTTGGGAAACTACAGATCCAGAGCTCTATAGGGGATTTACTGGAGCAGGTCGATGCCTTCAAATATCTTGGTATACACTTGGATAACTCCCTTTCTTTCTCGACACATGTTGAGCAGCTAGTCAAATCAGCCAATGCAACATTAGGTGTTCTGTATAAACACTGTCAATACATGCCCCCTGAGGCGCTAAAGCTTGTCACATACAGTTCTGTGGTATACTCCATTGGCTACAGCCTTGCAATGTACAGTGCAGCCATGGACACTGTCCTGAAAAGGGTAATAACACTCCTCAATAAAGCGTGTCAGCTGGTCCTGGGTGCAGATCACTTGACTCATACCTATGACCTCCATGAAGCAACTGGTTGGCTACCCCTGCACCTCAGGGCCCAATACCAGAGTTGCCTTGTGGGAAAGAAAGCCATCCTTGGGTTTGCTCCTGATTTCACCTTGTGTCTATTTAAAAAAGACCAACCATCAATCAACACAAGGAGGACCTCCAGGGCATACTCCTTGTACCCTTCAAGCGTACCTCAAAAGCTCAAAGGTCCCTGTCCTACAGGGGTCCCAAGTAGATAAACAACTTACCCCCTGACCTCCTCAAATGCAATAGGATCGGAAAATTCAAAGCTGGTCTCCGTGCACACCTAACCCCATCAAGTACTTGTGAGTGCCCCTGTGCACCCTGACCTGTTCTCAGCAATCTTCAGTTCCTGAAGCCTCAGACTTTGTATCCCCATCACTTCACTCACCTGCCCCACCTCTAATCAATTAGCTCTGGCCCTTCCTTGCCCTGTACTCATCCCCCTGTATTTTCATTGCCTTTCTTCCCTCCCTCTTCTCTTTCTCCTCCACGTCCCCCCAAATTCCCCACATACTACCCTACCCCCTCCTTTATCACTCCTCTACCCCACACCCACACCCACCCATTTCCTCTCCCCACCTTCCATCTCCTCACTTACTACCCCTTAGTTTCTTTCTTTTCCTTCCCAATGAACTCCCTTCTCAATCCCCTTATCTCCCTTGACAATGCCTACCCTGGCTGCTACTCTCATGCCAATCCCTAGCCCCACTCTGGCTGCAGCCTCCCTCACTGTTGCTCAGACTCTTTAACCCCCCTCTGCCTGCTTGCTCAACACTGTTGCTGCCTATTCCAGCCTGCAGGCATATACTACTTCCATTCTAGATGGAACAACACTGAAATCTCCTTTCGAATTTCTAAGCTGTCTGGGAACCTAAAATTATCTTCCTCATAGCGAATTTTACCTATGAAGTAACCAGTGCTACTCTACCAGTTATGAATTTATTGTTGTTTTTTTTTTACTTGATTCTGTATTACCAATGTATTATTCCTGTTTTCTGTCTTATCTATTTTGTACGATGTCTGACCTGGAACCTTGTAAACAAGCTTTTAGCTCAAAGGTATTTAATCCCAAACTGAAATTAAATAAATAAATAAATAAAAAGGGTACCGTTAAATCTTTCCACAAGTCCATTGGCTTGCAGGTGATAAGGTATTGTTGATCTCTGCACCACCCCACACTTCTCCCACAAACATTTCATCAGGTCTGACATGAAGGAACCCCCTCAATCAGTGATAACCTCCTGCGGAAACCCAACATGAGAGAAAATCCCAAGTAAAGCATCTGCCACTTTGTCTGTCCTCAGTGAGGATAGGGCGGCTGCCTCTAGATACTGGGTGGCATAATCCACCACAGTCAGGATGAACCTGTTCTCGGAGGAGCAGGGGGGTATTTAAAAGCCTCACAATATCCATTCCCACTCTCTGGAATGGCTCCTCCACTATGGGCAATGGAATTAGGATGGTTTGAGTTTTCTTACCTGCCTTCCCTATTTCTTGGCACCGGTGACAAGACCTGCAATACTCCTTCACCTGCTGGGTGAAGTTGGGCCAATAGAATTTCTGGGCCAGTCGCTGCATAGTGCGTGCGATTCCCAGATGACCAGGCAAGGGAATAGCATGTGCAATGTTGAGCAACTGCTCACGGTACCCTTGGGGAATGACAAGCTGTCTGCTTATCATCCCTTCCTCTGTCTTAGCATCCTGCATATACATCAGTCCATTTTCCCAATAAAACTTATGTTTCCCCATCACCTCCCTGTGCTCTGTCAGAGTCTGCTCAAGCCCTCAGTTTCTCTAGACTAGGCTCACTTTTCTGAGCATCTGCAAACTCCTTACACATTCCCAAGGCACGGGACAGGTTCACGTCCGTGTCTAAACTAGGGTACCTAGCTCTAGCATCAGGGCACTCAGGATCACTGTCATCCCTAACCCTCAGACAATGGGTCACCCCTCCTTTCTTGGAGTAACCCTCCATAGCTGTTTGGTTAACTGCCACTGGGGGAATTTCTACCCCTCTTTCATTAGTCTCCATATCAGGAGACACAGACTGGGGAACCAGCCTCCCAGTGGTTTTCACAGGGGATCCTACGGGGTCCAGGGAACTACAATTTTCCCTTGCCACTTGGCTACGGGTAACTGCACACACCATCTCCTGTTTGACATTGTTGAAGAGAATTACATCAACCACAAAAGTTTCAGCTACAGCAACCTGTTGTACAGTTCCCCCTGTCTCACCCCATTCTCGGAGAACACTAGCGAGTGGCAATGTTTTCTCCTCCCCAGTGAATTCCTGTACAGTTACAAATTGATTGGGTATAAGCTGACCAGGCTCTACCAGATCCCCTCTTACCAAAGTCAGTGATGCCCCTGTGTCTCTTAACCCTTGTGTCTGTACATCATTCACAGTGACCGGGTGCATGTGTTCCCTCATGTTTACAGGCATGCTTTCAGGGACACACAAACAACCCACTTCTTTCCTAGCACTACTCTGCATACTGCTTTTCCTTTTGGGACATAAGGCAATTTTGTGGGGGGTAGGAAGAAATAGGCTGTTGGTTAAATAGGATCTGCAGCTTATCCTCTAGGTAGGGAAATGGGCAGACTAGGTGGGCCAAGCGGTCCTTATCTGCCGTCAAAGTCTATGTTTCTATGTTTCTATGACACTATATGATAATATGCTCAGTTTCTTTGCAAACCCAACATTCATTTCTTTTCTCAGGTAAATCTTTCCATTCAAGCTTGGGGCTAACTTGTTTTGTTGGAGGCAATGAGGGTTTTAGGTGCCCTGAAGGCATGCTTTTGCCCTTCTGTGCTGCCAGTCTTGCCCCATTTGCTCTCAGAGCAGGTCTGCTCCTGGCATAGTGGTCAGAGAGTTCAGCAGCCTCTTGCACTTTTTTTGGATCTCGGTCCTCCAGCCAGGTTTTCAGCTCTGCTGGGCATGCTCCAAAAAACTGCTCTAACAGTACAGCATTTTCAATTTTATCTACAGAGTCTGCTTCAATTCCTTCCCACCAACATTTTAAAAACTGACGTTATGTCATGGCTAGCTCCTCATAGCCCATGTTAGGACTTCTCCTGAGCTTACGGAATTTAGCTGTGTATGCTGTTGCACTTAAATCATACTTTTTTTAAAGTGCAGTTTTCAGTTTACTATAATCATTAGTGTCCTCATTGTCCATTTGACCCAATGCATCCCGAGCTTTCCCAGTAAGTAGCAGAGATAGCAGAAAGCTCCAGGACCCTCTGGGAATATCTGCCTGAATGCAAACTTTTTCAAAGGAATTTAAAAAGGCATCCATATCTTCCCCATCTTTAAATTTAGCTATCAGTTTAGAATTTAGTTTGTAACCCAGTCCTGTTGTTCCAGTTAAACCCAGGCCATTTACCTGCTCTGGTACTGGAGTTTTGAGTAATAGTTTCTCCAGTTCATGTTGCCTCTGGCATTCATGCTCTTCATGGTCAGCTTCTCACTGTTGTCACTCCCTCTTCTCCTCTGTGGCTCACTGCTCTCGCTCTGCTTCTCGCTGTTTCACTCTCTCTTCTCCTCCACCTCTCGCTGCTCTCGCTTCTCCTCTCTCTTGAATTCCCTCTTCTTCTGTTTAAACTCCAGTTCCATCCTCCACAATTCCATCTGCAGCTTGATGGCTTCTGGCTCCAGAATTCTGGAGACCTTCCCCTGCTGCTGTGGCCCTTGGCTTGCACTGGCCCTGCTGTCCTCCTTACTGGATCTGGACACTGTGCTGGACTCTGGCCCCTCCATGCTCAAGGCTTGGCCTTTTTCTGTCACAGGCTGTGACTCAAGGGTCTGGACATCTGTGGCCATCAGAGCCTCCATGAGGTTCTGCTTGTTGGCTCTCTCCTCGTGCAGGACTCCTCTCTCCTTGCACAACTACCTCAGGTACTCTGCCGTATGTTCGCTGTAGTTGGAATCCATCTTCTTCCCTAACTACAGCTACTCTAACTTGCACTTGGAAAAAAAAATAAAATGGGTATGAACTCTGACTGTAAGCAAAATGATATAGTTCTGTTTCTTTTTTTTTAATCACTGCCTTATTTTGCAAGTGAGCTGTACAGTACTAAGCTGACACACTGAACTGTTAAAGCTTGTGTTACCAAATACTTAAATTGCACTGCTGCCAACCAAATCTGTCACAAATGCACTCTGCAAGTCAGCCCTCTGCTCCCACAGTGCCAACCTCAGAGTGCAATAGTGTGAATTGCTAACAGACAGGGTACCCCTCCTGTCTGCTTTGGGTCCAAATCACCTTTAACCTTGAGTTCTGAAGGGATTCAAACTGTGAACCTTATGCTAGCATACCCAAATGTACAGGCTCAGATAAATATTCTCTTTGGGGGGATGCAATATATCTTTCTCCTAAGAGCACCTAACCATGTATCCAAAATGAACCCTTTTTAACTCTATAAGAGACCTAGGTATTTCTTACCTTATTAAACAAGCTCAGTAGCACAATCAAGCTTTTCAACAGCTGTCAGACTTAAACACAGGTATCTCACATGCAAAATGAAACTGAGAAGACACCTAGGCAGTATTTCAAAGAAAAGGTTGTTTACTAAAATATGATAAAAATGGGTAATATTAAACACAGAACAATATATCATACATCTTACAATCATGTAAAACAAGAAGGAAGTTACAGAAAAAAACACTCCTACCACCAAGATTTAATTTCTTCTATCTAAGTATTACCTTGTAAGTGCTGTTTAAGTTAGAGAACTTCTGTCTCAGAGCCCAAAAATCATGTGTCACATATCCCAGATACAGGATTCATTTTCAAGATCCCTCTCCCCACCCCTCTTTGGTGAGTCAGCTAGCTCATCCCATAGAATCAATTTCTGACTTCGTTATCCCTGAGGATGTAAGTCATTACTTTGAAAAATCTGTAACTAGTCATTTCCCAAATATGACAGTCTTTAATCAAACATTTCTCTTTGAAGTCCCTTGTTGATTTCCTGGTGCTGGTGTGATCTGAGGGTTTTACAACTCTTCACACACTTCCGGCTACGTGCTAAAATGAGAGGAACCAGCCCAATTACCTTTCTTCCTGTAACGTCATAAAACTCACATTTAGTTTCAACTTCAAAAGCCTGGGCAGGTCATAAAAGGTTATAAAATGCCCTTCTGTAAGGAAGTCTTAATTAAATGGTTCCCCTGGTCAGTTTAATGACATCCTGTGGTTTCAGCTACTGACCTTGAAAGTTAAAGGCCAGATCTCTCACATACTGACATTTCATACACAGACCATTTATTTATAATATAAATATCATACAGGTATCAGAAGCAGGGGCAGAGCATCACACAGCTAACTTGGTCATTGTACAATATGTTTGAGAATTTCAACCATCACTTGAAAACCATTAAAGATAAATTGATCAACTTAAATAAAATAAACACTTCTAGGCAAAATTCAACTCTTAAGAATTATTATTATTTCGAAGATCTCCCACACATTGCAGGAAGTACTGCTAGAAATCACAGACAAATGGTTTTTAGAAATTTACAAGCAAATTAAAAAGTTTATCTGGCATGGCAAGACACTTAGGATCAAATAATCAAAGATGTGCTTCTCCAAAAAGAAAAGTGGCTTGGCCTGACCAGATATTCATTTGTACACTTTGTATGTAGCAAAATTAAGATGTACCCGGGCTTATAATGAAAAAAAAAAGCAGTATACATTTTGGATGGAGAATGCATCAACACCAAAATGGGGTCATTAGCTGTTAATTAATTTATTTACTTATGCCTTTGTTAACCAGGTAAGTGCACTGATCCAAAAGAGTGTTTTCAGTCACAACCCAGGCCACAAAGTGGCAAAACAAGAAGATCACAGCAGAACATACAGGCATGGTAACACACACCTCAAGCATGAGGTGGTGTGGAATATAAGAAATATACAATGGTGCATACAAACGTATGAAATACACAATGGTGCATAAAAGCATATGAGATATACAATGGTGCATACAAATGTATGAAATATACAATAGTGCATACAAACGTATGAAATATACAATGGTGCATACCAACATATGAACAATCAGGGAAACATGGTAATGAGCAGGTAAAGCAACAGATGAAGTGTTAACAGACAATGGCTAAGTCTGACTTTCAATACATCCTGATGGCATAGTAGGAATAAATGCTGGGGGGGGTTGCTTTGGTAGGTCATAGATACTAGGGTGGGTTTCGGGCCCTGGATCCATCTAGGAGACTATTACAGGTACAAGTGGACACGGCCAGTAGCCAGACTCTTAGGTTTGATTGGAAGGATTGGTGTGAAGTAGATGATCTGGTGGACAATGGGAGTCTATTCCAGAGGGAAGAGGTGGAGACCAAGAAGGTCCTGCCACCCATGGAATAGTGGTGCATGGAACCTCTAGAGGGGGAACTGAGGAAGCTCATAGGTACAGAAAGGACACCCTGTCAGTAAGTAGAGCATAGTAAGGGGACTGCTGGAAGTTCCTGAGTGCATTGTCCAACAGGCAGCCCATTGCAAAGTCAAAAGGCCCCTGAAGTGTGAACCAGCCTAGAGACTGATACAGAGAGCAGTGGTGCGTGGAGAAAGGTGCTTGAAGGGCAAAGCGACAAATGGAGTTATATGTGGAGTTCAGGTGCGAGCGTAAAGAAGGGGGCACCATTGAGTACACAGGGGAGCAGTAATCAAGAAGGGGCAGCAGATTTCCTTGTGCAATGGCTAGGCAAGCTTCTGGGGTCAGATATTGATTGTGGCAATAGGCTGCACCTAGTTTTTGGTGGATTTTCATTACTGTGTTTCTGATGTGTTCACCAAAAGTAATGGAGGGATCTAGGGTCACACCTAGGTATTGGAAGAAAGGGACAGTTTCGAGGGGAGTGCCAGCAGGGTAGGTAATCCGGAGGGCAGCTTTTGATTTTGCAGCCTTTGTTAGGAATGGTTTAGAGCCGAAGAGCATTGTTTTTGTATTCTTCTCATTTACAAGAAGTTTTCTGGAGAGGAACCAGTCCTGAGCAGCTCCATAGTTTTCCATAGCTCCATAGCTCAATTTGTCTTTCGGATGAGATGTTAAACCGAGGTCCCATCTGCCTGGATTGGTGGTAGTTCAGGTGGATGTTAAAGATCCCATGGCACTTATCGAAAAGAGTAGGGGAATTTCCCCGGTGTCCTGGCCAAATTTCCCTCATTCACTAAAATTACCACCAACAGCTTAATCTGGTTCAAGGTCAGTTGGCATTCATCTGTGTTCCCCTCCCCCGGGTTGTGCCTGAAAATAGGCAGGATTTTTCTAGTGTACTTACCTGGTCAACAAAAACTAAATAAATAAAAAAAAAAAAATAGTTTAGTGCTAGGGTGGTAGATAGGGACTCAAGGAATTTTTCACTGTGATAGATGACTAAGTCATCTGCATACAGGAGGGCCTGGCATTTTATGCTTTCAGCGGGGAGATCGTTAACGAACACTAAAAAGAGTAGGGGTCCAAGTATAGATCCCTGGGGTACTCCAGAGTGGATAGGCTGGGCAGCATAGGAGTCCTTACCTATCAGAACTGACTGGGACCTGTTTGAGAGCTAACTATGGAACTGTTTGATAGTGTCTGGTGAGCAGCCAAAGTTTGGCAGTGTGTAATAGAGGATATGGTGGTCTACGAGGTCAAAGGCCTTTGATAGGTCCACAAACACTGCACCAGTGGCTTTGCCCTGGTCCACATTCATAAGTACATGGTTGGTGAATAGAGCCAAGGCAAAGGAGGTGCTGTGGTGAATAATTTTCTCTAGTAATTTGCTCAGGTGTGGGAGGAGGGAGATAGGTTTGTAATTTTCTGGGGTGAGGGGGTGACCAGTCTTAAAGATGGGTACCACGTTAGCATGTTTCCATGGGTCAGACACATCAAGGTTGTGAGGGCAAGGTTGAAGATATATGTTAGGGGGTTAGCAATAACTGGGGAGAGCAGTTTTAGGAAGGTAGGGTATAGCCCATCACTACTTGGGCTGCCTCTGGCTGGTAGTGACTTGAGGAGTCTGATAGTAATGTTTAGGCCGATGGCCTTGAAGTGAAATATTGGAGGACTAGTGGCATTAGGGAATGACTGGGCGCATTGCAGATACCTGTTTTGGTCAGTGGGAGGCTCAGAATGGAGTTTGCCAGTATATGGTGTAAGGTCAGTAAACATATTGTTAAAAATGTCCGCAACTGCACAGCGGTTGGATTTCCACTTGCAACGCAGCGACTCGGGTTTGGGAATGGACCTGGGATGTCAGAGGGCCAGCCGGGGGAGAAGGATGGAGAATCCCATGGATGGTTCTCCTTCTCCGGAGGGGAGGGTGGGATAGTGTCCGGCGCAAGGAGGACCCCGGGCCAAGGCCAGGAGCCACTCATGCTACTGGCGCTTGATACATAGGGAGGCAGGGCGGACGCTGGCATCATTGCATGTCCCCTCCTCCAAGAAAAAAATGGAAAAAGGAACAGGAGGAGAGAGCCCTCTGTCTCTGTGAAGCCCTCATGGGGGCTTCGTTTAGCCTGCCATCGCCACACTCCCCGACCAGATACTGTCCCGTGGCTTGGATATGGGGGTCCGGTGCTGTGACCCAACCCTCCGGGGGGCAAACTGGGGTAACTGGGGAGATAGCAGCAAAGGATGGCAGGTGGAAGTCCAAGGGGCCATGACCAGGGCTGAAGTTTGACAGAGGACTCTCTGGGATAAAGAGTGGAAAATATAAAAAGTGTCCACAATTGCATGAGGTTCAGTGACGGGACCCGACGGGGAGTTTAACTGTGTGATATGCTTATTAGGCTTAGGGTCTAGGAGGGAACCAATTGAGGCCCAGAAATGGCGTGGGTTACCAAGTGCATCTTTTTGCTGGTCGGTGTAGTATTTGCATTTTAAGGACTTTACCACCTTCTTGCAGGAGTTTCGCAGTTGTCTATATGTGTTCCATAGCTGAGGGGTGGGGGACGACTTGTAGGCTTTCCATGATTTGTCTCTGTGTTTCATTAGGGCCAGTAGCTCCTCGGATAACCAGCAGGTAGAGCTGCCCATGACCCTTCTTGTTGTGACGGGGAAATGTTTGTCCTGAAATTTGCGAATGACATCAGTGAAGAATGTAACTGCAATTGTGATATCCTTGTGCGAGTAGAATTTGGACTAGTTAATGGACCTGGCCTCATTTAGGACAGAGACAAGGTCTTGGCGATTAAAGTTCCGAAGGGTCAAGAGTTTGGGGGGGAGGGGGCAAGGATGATTCGGTGGTTAACAGAACGTAAGTTGGGGTGTGGTCACTAATTGAGTCGGACATTGTACTCACCTGCAGGACCATATTTATCCAATTGGTGATGACCCAATCTAGCATGGTATGGTTGAGTGAGTGGGTATTGAATCTGGTGGTGGAGGTGATGACTTGTTCTAGGCTATAGGATTTCAGGAGATGAACATAGTCGGTATCTGGGGTGCCAGTCCAGTTCAGATTAAATTCCCCAAGTATGATTGTGTCTCTGGAAGGGGTGACACTGGCAAGTCCTTCCAGAAAATTGGATAGGCCTTGGACTCCTGCTGTGGGGGGAGGGGTTGTAGCAGCAGTCTAGGTGGATTTTCTTTGCAGCACCCAGGATAACCTCAGCTACTAGCCATTCAGTGGTAACATGTGGTTTACTCCAAAACTTTTCATTAAAACCCACAAGTAGTGTACTGCAGGTTAAATTATTTCCTCGTGTCCTTGAAATGACTTTATGTAGTAACTAGATACCCTATTTGCCCGGTAACCCTCTCTGACCATGCCTCAGTAGCCTCTGCATTAGAGATAGCACCATATAAACATTACCAAGTTGATATTTTAATGCCTCCTTACTTAACTCAGATGAATTTAAAACTTTTATAGAAACACCAGTTTTAGAATATTCTGCCCTAAACTCAAAGGAAAAATTTTCATGAGATAATCACATTATTGCCGAGGATAGAGACCCAGCTAGCACATTGTAACTATTATGCATCATGTGTTTGCTGCTGTGAGAATAGACAAGTCAATCAAGTCTTTATTTATCCAGGCAAACACCATTGAGCAGGCTCATTTACAAGGTGGACCTGCATTACACAAGGTCAAGAATAACACTTTTATGTGCAGATAATAAATAGACATAATTATACAGAAATAGAAAAAAATACACAGAGCAATAACAAGTATTTCAGGTATAGGGTTAACAAGGTTCTGGAGAATGGTATGAGAAGGGGAATTAAAACATTCTGAAACAGCCAGCATATTAAAACATTTTCAAACAGCATGGCATATCATTGGTCAGGACATACACAAACTTAAGGGGCGGCTATGGAGGGGAGGGGTACAGAACTGCAGTTGTTCTAGGAGCGTTGCTACAGTAGATGGGCTGGGGACATATATGTTAGGAGTCTGAGGGTAAGAAAGGTAGTGGATTAGCAGAAAAAAGGGTATAGACAGAGACAATCAAGGGGCTGGGTTAGGTGGAGATATAGTGGGCAGGTAAGCAGTAGGCACCCTAGCATGCTAAGCATGTTGGAAACAGCTACATAGCTCCTTAACACCCTTGGCATACAAGGTCTTGAAGGAGGTAAGACTAACAGGGACTCAGTTTCATAGATTTCTGTAGTTTGTTCCACAGTGAGGGCAACACAAAGCCTACGGCCGCTCTCCCAAAGTGTGTATTGGCCCTAGGTACCTTCAGTAGAAGCAGAGAATAGATTCTCAGTGCATAGTTGCCTACCACATATAATGGCAAACAGTTGAAAATGTATTGGGGTAATTTGTTGGTAATAGCTGTGTAAGTCCAGAGAGCCACATTTCTATTCCTTCTGTACTGAAGGGAGGTCCACCCCACAGCTGCATATAAGGAGCAGTGGTGGGTGGTGATAGGTAGGCCAGTTATGAATCTTAAGGCTCTGTGGTGTAAGGTATAGGTTGAGCTAGTGTTTTCATGAAGATATTTTGTTCACAGATTTTCAAGTAAAGTTCTCTCTCATGCTGATCTTTTAACATTCAATTGTATTCAAATGTATGTAACTGTCTTAACCTTAGCCATGTCTACTTGTTTGTATATATCTGTAATCCTTTGAATAGCAGAATATTTATATATTTCTAGATCTGGCAGGGACCTAGGTTGGAATATTAAAGCAACACCATCTGACCTCATTTTTTATCTAAGCTTTAAACTATGAAGAGGAGGAATTGTTGTCCAATTTATTATAATAAGCTTTTTTTCCCAAACACTGTGTCAAGAATAAGCTATGATAATGTTTAACTAGTCTGTACCAATAATAAATAAATAAATACATTAATTAATTAATTTTTATTGCAAAAGTCTCACCAGGAAAAACATACTGAGCTAACAGCTCATTTCCACATATGTCCGGGGATGTGAGAATGCAGTAATACTACATCAGTGATGTTACAATTATAAAACAACAACAATAATAATTATAAAATGTAAACATTCTGCTGTAGGCAGTTGGGAGGAAGCACAAAGTAAGTAGTGCAAAACCTAGCAAATCAGTAGTATAGCAATAGCAACAGTTCAGTGAAGTGCAACAGGCAGCAAAATGAGGGAGATAGACTGAGAGTACAACAGACACTAGTCAGAGGGAATGGCCCAATAAACCAGGGCATTAGTGAGAGGGAGTAGTACGGAGGGAACAGCGGTGGGATTAGCCTAGGAGCAGTGGCAACTGCAGAAGTGAGTAGTGAAGTCATAGAGGAGGGATTTTAGTGAAAGGGAGGAGGGAGTATTGCAAATAGCAACAGGGAGGGTGCTGCAAAGACTGGGTATGCAGAAAGAGAAAGCAGCTTGACTAGCAGAGAATTTTACAGGGGGGGAGTGAGAGATCAGGTGTCAGAGCTGTGAAGGGAGTAGGAGGTGGAAGGAGGGAAGGAGAGGAGGGAGGAAATGTGGGGGGGGGAGCCCAGCCAGAATTAGGAGACAAAGGTATCACAATGAGCTAGGTGCCTGGCATCAAGGGAGGGCAAGGAGAGGGAGGAATACAAGGAACAGTGGTG
This sequence comes from Neoceratodus forsteri, assembly GCA_016271365.2. Classification (NCBI taxonomy): domain Eukaryota; kingdom Metazoa; phylum Chordata; order Ceratodontiformes; family Ceratodontidae; genus Neoceratodus; species Neoceratodus forsteri. The sequence continues at coordinate 1,081,714,338 of CM057449.1, forward strand.
GGATCTGAGAAGGCAGTCCACGGCAAAGTTGCAGAAGGAGTGAAAGAGTGAATTCATCCTGGCAGAAGTGGACTTGGGATCAGTGCTATATACAATGTAACCATAATTAAAGATAGGTAGAATTATCTTCGTTATGATCTCTTTACAAGCAGGAAGCAGGATACTTGCTTTGTTCCTGTAAAATGCACTGAGTATAGGGTGCAGCATCTTCTGGATGACAGCCACATTGGTAGAGACATTCAGATGACAATCGAACCATACCCTGAGGTGTTTAGAGGAGACACCCTCAGTCGCAACACTATCAAGGGTCTAAGGGGGGGAGAGTGAGAGCTTGGCAAGTCTCTGCCTAGTGTCAGAGGTCAGGGAGACCATATTTCTGGCATTGAGAGACAGCTGGTTGGCCTGAAACCAGTGCTGGATGTTTTTGAAATCCAGTTACAGATGGGCTGTGAGGTCAGAGGCAGAGAAACCAGAAGCGTAGAGAACCATGTCGTCTGCATACACATGAATGGACACAGAGGAACAGATGAGGGGAAGCGAGTTTAGGAAAATGGAGAATAGGATGGTGCCAAGGACAGATCCTTGGGGGACGCCACAGCAGATAGGGAGAGGATGGGAGATAGCATCACCAATATGGACAACTTGAGTTCTGCCCTCCAGGTATGATCAAAACCACTCAAAAGAAAAGGAGAACCCAGCCTTTTTAGCTTGCACAGGAGGATGGGATGGGCAACAGTGTCGAAGATGTTAGCCAGGTTGACAAAGATGGCAGAGGTTACCTGTCCCTGGTCCATGCCAGAAAGAATGGAGTCAGTGAACCTAAGGAAGGAGGTGGAGGTGGTGGTGGTAGAGTGGGATTTCCTGAAGCCAGACTGGAAGGGAGTGAAGAAGGAGGAGTCATCAAGGAAAAGTAAGAGTTGGGAAAGGACAAGGTGTTCCTGAAGTTTAGTCAGGAAAGGAAGGAGGGAGATGGGATGGCAGTTATCAGGGTGGGAGGGGTCTTCCTCTCTGTGGAAGGGATGACAGTGGCCTACTTCCACAGATTTGGGACTGAGGCAAGTGACAAGGGGTGACTGCAGAGGTAGCTGATGGGAAGGGCAATGTCTGGGGCAGAGAGAGGGAGGAGTTTGGGGTCAAGGCCATTGGGGCTCCCTACTTTGTGTGGGTTAAGAGCAAGGAGGGCCTTGAAAGTTGATGATGTGGTGGTAGTGGAGAAGGAGAAGGGATGTGAGGGGGATGCAGTTGGGCCAGAAAGGGAGAGGGTGTTAAAGAGGTGGAGAGAAGTAGTGAGAGGGCACAGGTGGTGAAAAAGGAGTTGAAAGATGAGGTGACTGCAGCAGTTCTGGAGATGGGAGAATCATCTTAGGGAAAAGCAACAGGCGACCACTCACCAAGGTGATTAACCAAAGATTTTATATATGTGTACCACAAGAAAGAAACAACCCTGAACCCAAATGGGTTCAGAGGTGTTTCCTTCTTGTGGTACACATGAATAAAGTCTTTTGTTAATCACCTTGGTGAGTGGTCACTTGTTCCTAGTCCCTAAGTAGTTTGTATGTGGACCATATAGAAAGCGACTACTCCCTGATTAAGCTTTTTGTTGTGCCTAGGGATGATCCAGACTGCTCTTTAGATTGAAGAATCACCCACTTTGAGGACAGGGGGAAGGGGCTGGGAGGGCAGAGAGAAGAGGGCATGGATGAACTTCCAGAAGTTGGAGAGGTGGTAAAGGTTGTTCTGAAGCATGGCTGAAAAGCAGTCTACCTTCACAAGGCTAGTCACTCTGGTACAGGCATTATGAAGAGACTTATATTTAGCAACGTCAGATGAGGAGCCAATAGACTTGAAGGTTCACCAGGCAAGGTCACATACATGGTGACAGGCCAGCAACTCAGCTGTGATCCAAGGGAGGTGTGAATCTTGGACAAAGTTTTCCTTGGGGGGTCGGAGTGTGACAATCCCAGGCTGACAGGAATTTGCAATTAAAGAACTCAAGAGCTGTACTAATGTTGCTGGCTATTAGTATGGGTAACCAGTCAGTTGCCACCAGGTCAGCAAGTAATAAGGATAGAAACAGTGATTGGAAAAGTAGCTGAGCTAGTAAGCAAAATCAAAATCTTGATATTCATAAATCTACAGGACCCAATGGATTTTCCTCCAAACTACTAATAACAATAAACAATATTGCAAAGTTGCTGACACTAATTTTAAATATGTGATTAATGAAAGGTGAAGTGCTGAGTGATTGGAGACATGCAAATGTAGAACAAATCAACAAAAGAGCAATGAAAGATCAAGCAGAAAACTACTAACTTATTTGCTTGACTTCTATTTGCAGCAAAGTAATTAAATCACTAATAAAAGACAGAATACAAACAGGTTCCAATTTGGTGCTGGAGGACAGATAGATGACTATACCTGCATCCCTCTTAGTAACATCCTGTCTGACAATGAGGGGGAGAGTCAAGATTCTGAGCTCACCAGGATGTCAGGGTTGAGGTTTACCACCTGGGATTGTAGAAGGTCAATTTTGGGGAGGAGACTGCAGCTGTTAACATATGTTACTCTCAGTCCTTTGGAGAAAGGAGAGGCAATTGGCTGGACAGGGCAGAGGTTGAGTTCAATGTCACCTGCTAGAAGGAGCAGCCGGGAGATGAGAAGCTTAAGGGAGCCAATGAGATGCTTTTGAGAAGTAGAGGGAGGGGAGGGACAGGGGGAGAATGGGATGGGAGGGGAGTGCAAGAAATTCCTTAATGTGCAACAAGGTAGATGCAGAGATCCAGATGGAAGGGAGAAAGCTATACCCAGGAGTCCAGGGGCAGTGTTGGGGAAGGGGGAGTGCCAGCAGAAGGAAGGGTGGAGAGGAGGAAGGAGCCTGGAGAGGAGGGGATGGTAAGGAAGATGGGGGAGGGAACACTAATAGTGCAGCATATAGAAACTGTAAAAACAGTAGACTGTACCCAGAAGGGAAGCCTGCAAGGGGTTGGGGGGTGTAGTAAATTCAGTAGCGGGAGGGTAACCAGAGGGTAGGAGTATGGGAGCTACACCCAGATAGATATAAGCTAATAGTGAGGACTATACCTAGGAGTAGTGGCAACACTAGTACTGTGAGGAGATGTGAGCTGCACCCAGATAGGGGATACAATATACACTATGTGGTATTACGAGAGGGCAGAACAGAGAGGCAGTGGGGCAGTGTAGTAGGACAACCATCAGTAGACAGTATGATATGAACAATAAATTAAAGGGCTGGATTACTGAAACTTAACTACAGGAAAAAAAAAATGCTGGCAGAATAAATTAGCTGTACATTAATGGACTGGTAACTGACACATAACTAACATGAACATGACATGAAAAGGCAGCAGGCAGAGTAATCTGCAGTACATTAGCTATGACATTAACGTGAATGAAAATGCAGCAGGCAGAGTAATTTGCAGTACATTAGCTATGGCATGACAATGACATTAATATGCAGCAGACAAAATAGTAGCAGTATAGTAGCAGTAAAGTAGAAGTCTTGTTGTCTAATCAGGGCCACAACAGCGAGGTAACTCTACTCAGCAGCAGTCCCTAGATGAGGAGTAAAGCTAGCAAGAGGCAACTTACACAACAAAACTCATGAAAACTCACTGAAATGGGAAGCATAGTTGGCCGCTGGCTGCCTCTGTGTCTGACTCCTGGGCAGACTGTTTAGTTGCCCTTTGCACTGCTCCCCTTTCGCACTGAGGACCACAGTGCAAAGGACTGCTTGGGACTGATGTCTGTTGAGCAGAGAAGCTCTGCCCACAAAGTCCAATGGAGCCACCTAATTGGCTCCAGGTGGCAGCAGTGTTGTTGAGCTCCTGGTGGATGTCTTAGAGCTGTGGAGGAGGGACGTGGATTGGAAGACCGCACCTTATGATCCAGATGCAGCTCCTGGCACTGGAACTGGTGCTGAGAGGGAGCAGAAAATGAGTGCTGCAAGTTTAAATCTGAGTGGGCTTTCCAAGCCATGCTCCCAAAGTCCATTGGAGCCACCCAATTGGCTTCAGATGGCAGCAGTGTTGTTGAGTTCCTGGTGGATGTCTTAGAGCTGTGGAGGAGGGATGTGGATTGGAAGACCACACCTTATGACCCAGATGCAGCTCCTGGCACTGGAACTGGTGGTGAGAGGGAGCAGAAAATGAGTGCTGCAAGTTTAAATCTGAGTGGGCTTTCCAAGCCATGCTCCCAAAGCCCACTGGAGCCACCCAATTGGCTTTTGGCAACAACTGTGTTGTTGGGCTCCTGGTGGCTCTTTTGGGACTGGTTCTGTGAATCCATGCTGGGGGGATAGGGTTGTGGTTTGGAAGAACCCCCTCATGATCCAGGTGTAGCTCCCAGTGCTGGAATGGCTGGTGAGAGGGAGTGAAGAATGAAAGCTGCAAGTTTAAGTCTGAGTGAGCTTTCCTAGTCCTGCCCACAAAGTCCATTGGAGCCACCCAATTGGCTCCTGGTAGTGGCTGTGTTGTTTGGCTCCCAGTGACTCTTTAGGGACTGCTGCAGTGATTCCATTCTGGGGAAGGGGGTTGTGGCTTGGAAGACCCCCTCTCACTATTCAGATGCAGCTCCCAGCACTGGAACAGCAGGTGAGTGGGGATAAGCACTATAGCTGGCTTTCGGATAAGCAGTTTACCTGGGATGATCTACAGCACATTTAGTAAAATGCTGGTGCCTTCTAAATAGCTGTTCAACTGAACAAAAAGTGTACAAGACAAGAAGCACTCTTACACCTTCATATCTTTGATGTATACTTCTTATTTATTCAAGCATCTTGCCAACTGGAGCAAAAGGGCAACTGGAGACCAGGAGCAGGAACCCCAGTGCTTTGAGGCTGTACAGAGTATGTAAAGTAAGTAAGCAAAACTTTTTTGTTGAGTGTCCATTCTCTGAGGCTCAGGGTACTGTAAAAAGTCAGGACGGTACAAGCATAAAACAATTTCAAATACAAAACACTTGTATAACTTCCAATTAAATGAATAAAATAAGATAAAATAAATTAAATAATATAGTTTAAATAGTGATTTCTAACCTGAAGACAGGTCTAATCAGCAGCTGGTGTAAGGGAGCCTTACCTACAATCTGCTGGCCTAACTAAATTGGTGTGCCTTCAGGCCACTGTTAAAGACCTCTAGTGAGAGGACCTCCCTGAAGGATCTTGTGAGTGAGTCCCACAGGTCTAGTCCTGCCACTTCAAATGCTCGATCCCCAGATGATTTGAGCAGTGCCATGGGAACCACTAGGAGGCCCACCTTGGAGGCATGGAGAAGGCACTGGGTATGGCAAGCAGTCAGTAGGTTACTCAGGTAACCAGGGCCCAGTCCATATAGGGCTTTATAGGTCTGTAAACTGGTAGCCAATGCAGGTCATTCAGGACTGGGGTCACATGACAGGACATTGGACGGCTTGTTAGCAACTTGGCCGCTGTGTTCTTCACTAACTGCAGGTGATGCAGGACCCCTACATCAACCCTTAGATAAAGAGCATTGCAGTAGTCGAATCTGAAGGTCTCAAAAACATGTACCACTGAAGGCAAGTTATCAGGTGGGATTAAGGCATTAATCTGGATGATATTCCTAAAATGGTAAAATCACTTCAGATGACAGATGACACCAGAGTCTCAAGTGTCAACCTCTTATCCAGAATGATCCCCAGATGTTTCACCTTAGCAGAGGCAGCAGGTGGACAGGAGCTGAGCACCACACCAGTCACCTCCCCTAGCACCTCCGCACCCTGTCAATGACCAGGCTGAATCACTAGAATTTCCATCTTAGCCAGGCTGAGCTTAAACCAACTTGAGGACATCCAGTCCTGGATCTCGGCCAGGCATAAATTCAGTACTTCAACTGCATCACATGTCCTGGGTACAACTACAGTTGGGTGTTACTCACATAGCCATGAAACCTCACACTATAGCATCTAATGATTTCTTCCAGGGTTGGCATTTATACCACAAACAACTTGGGTGAGAGGATGAACCCTGAGGAATTCTGAACATTAGGTGCTTTGGGAGTGAGGAGCAATTCCCCATCACCACCTTCTACATCCTACCTGTGAGAAAGGACTCAAACCAGGTGATGACAATGGCAGCGAGACCACAAAGTTAATAAGGTGATCCAACAACACACCATGGTCTACAGTGTCAAATGCAAAGCAGAGGTTAAGGAGACCGATAATTGACTGTTCTCCTCTATCTGTAGCCCTGAGGCGTCCTTACGCACCCTGACCAATGCGGTCTCTGCACTGTGCCTAGACCTGAATCCCAGCTGAAGAGGCTCATAGATGTCAAAGGTCATGAGATGTGCCTCAAGCTGCAGAGACGCTATTTTCTCAATAACCTTTCCTAAAAAGAGAAGGTTTGAGAATGATCTATAATTCACTAAGCAGTCTGGGTCCAAGGATGATTTCTTCAGAAGGGGCTTCACCAGTGTCTCTTTCAGGTGCTAGGGAAGGATCCCTCTGAGAGAGAGAGCACTGGATCCTCTTTGTCAGGGTCAGGATAAGCAGGCATACATTTGTAGATGGCGGCTCCAGGTGAGTGGCAAGGTCAGGTCCCTTTCCCTAGTCCAGTGCAACAGAGACAGAGATAGAGCTCTAATTTCTGTTAAAGATGAAACTGACATTAAGCTTGATTCAGCTCTTAATAGCTCCCCAGGCACAAACTAGGGAAGACCCATACAAAAACACAAAAGAGGATTTTAAACTGATTTTAGCTTTTTTGCCCTCATCTCTAATCCTCATATCTCTGCACACATTCACATTGGTAATAGCCTAACAGACATTCACCGTAGCAGAAAAATAATGATTGGCAAATACATTTGTGAGTCTTTGCATACCTAGAACAGACTGTCAAATGCTCTATTTGCCCTAGCACTATGTGGTGCCAGGAGGATTAAGCATTAGCCATGGTACCAAGCTACCTAACATTTTCTGTCTCCTCAAGTTGGATGTTTTGTACAGACTGTGACACTTGGCCAGCTGGTTATGATTTTTGTGCGATATTGGTAGTATAAATAAGTGGTCAGTGTATGAAATGTCAGTCTGTGAGATTTGGCCCTTTTAAATTACAAGGTGTCAGCAGCTGAAATCATAGGATGTATTACACTGATCAGGAGAATTCTGTAATGAAATGAACTTCCTTGAGAAATTGCATTTTATGGCCTTTTTATGACATCATGCCTTTGAAGTTGGAAACTAAGGCCCAGATATTCAAAAGGGTTGCGCATGGCGCAACAGTGTTGTGCCATGTGCAACCCACTGATGCACCCAGGCGCGATATTCAAAAGGGAAAAGTGTGCACGGCACAAATCCTGATGTGCTGGAGTGCATCAGTAATGTATGCAGGCACAGGTGGGGGGGGGCATGCCCATGCATCCTCTGCACAGCCCGATATTCAGTCCGGGATGTGCAGAGCCATGCATGCGCAACCCCTACCTGCACCAGCACAAAACTGATCCCCCCAAAAAAGGAGCAACAGATGGCCACCCACAGGTGAGCTGCCACATTGCAGGGCACAACATGGTAGCTGCCATCTGTGGGTGGCCACCCGAGCTCCGGCTGCACCTGGTGGTGCCCCCCCCATTGCTGATCAAGGGCATTTGTAAAATAAATGAACCCTTATATCCCTGGTGGTCCAGTGGACCTGCCCGCCTGATCGTGGGCTAAGTAAATAAATGAAAATCCCTATTATCCCTGGTGGTCCAGTGGATCTGCCCGCTCGATCACGGGCTAAGTAAATAAATGAAAATCCCTATTATCCCTGGTGGTCCAGTGGACCTACCTGCCCGATCTCGGGCTAAGTAAATAAATGAAAATCCATATTATCCCTGGTGGTCCAGTGGACCTGCCCGCCCGATCGTGGGCTAAGTAAATAAATGAAAATCCATATTATCCCTGGTGGTCCAGTAGACCTGCCCGCCCGATCGCGGGCTAAGTAAATAAATGAAAATCCACATTATCCACATTATCCCTGGTGGTCCAGTGGACCTGCCCACCCGATTGCGGGCTAAGTAAATAAATGAAAATCCGTATTATCCCTGGTGGTCCAGTGGATCTGTCTGCCCGATCGCTGGCTGCAGTAGGAGTAAAGAAAACCTATCATCCCTGGGGGTCCAGTGGACACAGTTTGAATATCTTGGCCTCAATATACATTTTATTACATCAGGACAGGACATCATTTAGCTAATTCCTGTTGGCTATATCACACCTGGGTGATGGACTGCAGGGTTGTAAACCTCAAAGGAACTGCTTGATCAAAGAGTCATAATTTGGGAAATTTTTTTTTGCTGATGTCACATAATTAACATACCTCTTGGTAGGAAATAATTTTTTGTAATTTTATATTCTAAAAGGAGGCGCTAGATGACTCAGAGAAAGGGTGGGCAGACACAGAGTTTAAACCAATACTTGTGTCTGAAATTAATGTCATATCATCTTGGGACTCTAGAGAGACACTGCTCTCTGATCCAACTTTAAAACGCATTTCCAGAGGTAATACCTTAGATAGCAAAAATCTAACTGCATTGTGGTAGGAGTTTTGCTTTGTAATTTTCCCTTGTTCTTTTATGTGATTGTGAGCTCTTTGATATATTGTTCTGTGTTTACATTTTTCACATTTTTATCATCTTTTAGTAAAGAATCTTTTTTCAAGATACTGTCTGGGTGTGTCTTCCAAGTTGTTTTTGCATGTGATGTATACGTGGTTAAGTCTGACAGCTGTTTTGAAGGGCTTGATAGTGTTACTAAACTGGGAAAAGGTAAGAATATATCTAAGGTCTCTTACAGAGTTTTAAGGGTTCATTTTGGAAGCCTGGCTTGGTGTTCCTGGTGAAGGATTGTACCGCAATCCCCAAAGAGGGTACATATCTGAGCCTGCACATTGGGCACACTAGCATAAGGTTCAAGTTTGAATCCCACCAGAACTTGAGACTAAAGGTTATTCAGACCCAAAAGCAGACAGGAGGGTTACCCTGTCTGTTACCTGTTCACACTATTGCGCTCAGAGGTTGGCACAGTGCAGGTGTCTGATGAACTTTCGGATCTCTATGCCAAGAGCAGACTTGCTCTGAGAGTGAATGGGTTGGACATGGCAGCGCAGAAAGGGAAAAGTGCACATTTAGGGCAGTTAAAACCCTCACTGCCTCCACCAAAACCATTTGGCTCTAGGTTTCTAAGAAAAGATTTCTCTGAGAAAAGAAACAACTGTTGGGTTTGTAAAGAAACTCGGCATATTGCCAGACAGTGTCCAAAAAGGATGAGCAATATGTAAAATGGGTCTAGAAAAGAAGTGGGTTGCTTGTGTGTCCCTGGAAGCATGCCTGTAAACATGAGGGAAGACATGCACCCAGTCACTGTGAATGGTATACAGACACAAGGGTTAAGGGACACGGGTCATCCCTGATGCTGGTAGAAAGGGATTCTGGTAGAGCCTGGTCAGCTTATATCCCATAAATTTGTAACTGTACAAGTCTTCACTGGGGAGAAGAAAACATTGCCACTTGCTAGTGTTCTCCTAGACTGGGGTGAAATAGGAGGAACTGTGCAACAGGTGGCTGTAGCCAAAACTTTAGCAGTTGACGTCATCCTTGGCAACAATCTCAAACAGGGGATGATGTGTGCAGTTACCCATAGCCAAGCAGGAAGGGGAAATTGTAGCTCTCCAGACCCCATAGAAGCCACTGGGGAAACCACAGGGAGGCTGGCTCCCCAGCCTGTGTCTCCTGATGTGGAGACTAATGAAAAGGGGGTAGAAATTTCCCCAGTAGCAGTTAACCACGCAGCTATGGAGGGTTACTCCGAAGAAGGAGGGGTGACCCATTGTCAGAGGGTTAGGGATGACAGTGATCCTGAGTGTCCTGATGCTAGTGCTAGGGAACCTAGTTTAGAGACTGAAGGGGGCCTGTCCCATGCCTTGGAAATGTGTAAGGAGTTTGCAGATGCTCAGAAAAGTGACCTTAGTCTAGAAAAACTGAGGGCTTGGGCAGACTCTGATGGAGCATAGGGAGGTGATGGGAAACATAAAGTTTATTGGGAAAATGGACTGATGTATAATCAGAATGCTAAGACAGAGGGAGGGGTGATAGGCAGGCAGTTTGTTGTTCCCCAGGAGTACCGTGCGCAGTTGCTCAAGGTTGCACACGATATTCCCTTTTCTGGTCATCTGGGAATCGCGCACACTATGCAGCAGTTGGCCCAGAATTTCTGTTGGCCCAACTTCACCCAGCAGGTGAAGGAGTATTGTAGGTCTTGTCACCGGTGCCAAGAAATAGGAAAGGCAGGTAAGAAAATACAAGCCATCCTAATTCCATTGCCCATAGTGAAGGAGCCATTCCAGAGGGTGGGAATGGATGTTGTGGGCCCTTTAAATACACCAGCTCCTCCGGGAAGAGGTTCATTCTGACTGTGGTGGATTATGCCACCCGGTATCCAGAGGCAGTCGCCCTATCCTCACTGAGGACAGACAAAGTAGCAGATGCCTTATTTGGGATTTTTTCCTGTGTTGGGTTTCTGCAGGAGGTTATCACCGATTGAGGGGGTTCCTTCATTACGGACCTGATAAAATGTTTGTGGGAGAAGTGTGGGGTGGTGCAGAGGCACACAACACCTTATCACCTGCAAGTCAATGGACTTGTGGAAAGATTTAATGGTACCCTGAAGTCAATGCTCCAAGCATTTGCTGAACAGCATGGGAGGGACTGGGAGAAATACCTGCTCCGCCTGTTGTTTCCATACATGCCCCAAGAGTCAACATGATTTTCCCCGTTCGAGCTCTTATATGGACACCAGGTATGTGGGCCCCTAGACTTGATCTGGGAGGACTGGGAAGGCATGCATGCCATCTAGGGAACCCCCATAGTGGATTATGTCCTTAGGTTTAGGGAAAGGCTGAAGGAGCTTATGAGGACAGTCCAGAGCAACCTGGCAGCTGCTCAACAGAAACATAAATTGTGGTACAACCGCAAACGTACAAAGTGGGTCAGGAAGTCATGGTCCTTATTCAAGTCTGGAAAGACAAGCTGCAGGCTGAGTTGGCAGGACTGAACAAAGCAGTTAGAAAGGTAAAGGACGTGAACTATATCATAGAGTTACCTGACAGAAGACATACAGAAATAATGTACCATGTCAAGATGATGAAGCCATATGCTAATAGGGCTGACATGGCGTTAGCAATATGTAGTCCTGGGGAGGGGACGGAAGAAGGAGACCCCCTTCTGTACTTGCTGGAAGAAAGCAAGTGGGAGTGATCTGTGGAGGCAGTTAAATTGTCACCCCAGCTGGCCCCAGACAAGATCCAGGAAGTAAGGGAGGTTTTAGCAGCCTTTGCCCCACTGTTTAGCACCAAGCCTGGACTAATCCCCTTAGCAATGCATGATTTGAAGACAGGGACACAGGCACCGATATGGCGGACAGCATATTGGGTGTTAGAGGCTGTCCAAAAGGATGTTAGGAGGCAGGTGGAGAAAATGCTGGATTTAGGGGTAATCCAGAAATCCCACAGCCCCTGGTCCTCACCCATAGTCCTTGTGCCCAAGCCAGATGGCTCTACTCATTTCTGTGAGGACTGTCATGGACTGAATGCAGTCATGAAGTCAGATGCCCACCCGATGCCCTGGATGGATGAACTCTTGGATAAGTTGTGAGGGGTGACATGCCTTATGATTATTGACCTGACAAAGGGGTATTGGCAGATAGAGTTAACTGACAGAGCAAGGGAGAGGTCAGCCTTCATCACTCTGATAGGCTTATTTGAATTTAAAGTAATGCCTTTCGGAATAAAGAACGCCTGGCCACTTTCCAAAGGTTGGTGAAACAGGTGTTAAATGGTGCTGAGGAGTACACCGTGGCATATCTGGATAACATTGCCATCTTTAATGGCAGCTAGGAGTAACACCTGTCCCACCTTAGGGAAGTGCTGGGCAGGATACAAAGGGCCAGGCTCACTGTCAAAGCTGAGAAGTGCCAAGTGGCCATGGCTGAAGTGGCATACCTTGGGCATGTTGTAGGCTGGGGACAGCTCTGTCCTAACCAAGTAAAAATAGAGGTGATCAAGGCATGGCCTAGATCAGAAACAGGTCAGAAGTTTTCTAGGGACAGCAGGGTACTATAGGAAATTTGTACCCAATTACAGTTCCCTGGCTACTCCCATATCTGACCTGGTAAAGAAAAAGATGCCTAAGAAAATTACATGGGAACCAGCCTGTGAAAAAGCCTTTACCAGACTGAAGGAGGCACTGTGCAGTGCTCCTGTATTGACAAGTCCAGACTATAGCAGACCCTTTATAGTCCAGACTGATGCCTTAGACATGGGTATTGGGGCAGTACTGAGTCAGACATCCAACCAAGGAAAGATCACCCTGTAGTGTATCTGAGTAAAAAGTTACTTCCCAGGGAGCAGGCTTACTCTACTGTGGAAAAACAGTGTCTTGCCATAGTGTGGGCCCTAAAGAAGTTAGAGCCATACTTAAGTGGGCAGCATTTTGTGGTACAAACTGACTGCAACCCACTGATTTGGCTGACACAAATGGGCAAAACTAATGGTAGACTATTAAGATGGAGTCTTGCCTTGCAAGAGTATGACATGACGATCTTACCTGGGACTGGAGTGACCAATCAGAACGCAGATGGCTTGTTGCATCTATATGAGAAGTGAACTGACTTAGGGAGCTCATTCCATGTAGGGGATAGAGGCCCCAAATTCAGTCTAGGTGGGGAGGATTGTAACGCTTGGCCAGCTGGTTATGATTTTTGTATGATATTGTTAGTATAAATAAATGGTCAGTGTATGAAATTTCAGTCTGTGAGATTTGGCCCTTTTAATTTACAAGGTGTCAGCAGCTGAAATCACAGGATGCATTACACTGACCAGGAGATCTCTGGTAATGTAATTAACTTCCTTGAGAAATTGTATTTTATGGCCTTTTTATGATCTCATGCTTTTGAAGTTGGAAACTAAATATACATTTTATTACACCAGGGCAGGACATCATTTAGCTGATTCCTGTTGGCTATATCACACCTGGGTGATGGACTGCAGGGTTGTAAACCTCAAAGGAACTGGTTGATTAAAGACTCATAATTTGGGGAATGGGTTTTTGCTGATGTCACATTATTAACATACTTCTTGGTAGGAAATCATTTTTTGTAATTTTATATTCTAAATGGAGGAGCTAGATGACTCATAGAAGGGGTGTGGAGACACAGAGTTTAAACTGATACTTGTGTCTGAAATGAATGTCATATCATCTTGAGACTCTAGAGAGACACAGCTCTCTGATGCATCTTTAAAACACACTTCCAGAGGTAATACCTTAGATAGCATAAATCTAACTATATTGTGGCAGGAGTTTTGCTTTGTAATTTCCCCTTGTTGTTTTATGTGATTGTGAGCTCTTTGATATATTGTTCCGTGTTTACATTTTTCATATTTTTATCATCTTTTAGTAAAGAATCTTTTTTCAAGATACTGTCTGGGTGTGTCTTCCAAGTTGTTTTTGCATGTGATGTATACGTGGTTAACTTTGACAGCTGTTTTGAAGGGCTTGATGGTGTTACTAAACTAGGAAAAGGTAAGACTATACCTAAGGTCTCTTACAGAGTTTTAAGCGTTCATTTTGGAAGCCTGGCTTGGTGGCCCTGACGAAAGATTGTACCGCAATCCCCGGAGAGGGTATGTATCTGAACCTGTACATTGGGTACGCTAACATAAGGTTCACAGTTTGAATCCCCCAGAACTTGAGACTAAAGGTAATTGGGACCCAAAAGCAGACATGGGGGTTACCCTGTCTGTTACCTGTTCACACTATTGCGCTCTGAGGTTGGCACTGTGGGAGCAGAGGGCCTAACCTGCTGAGTGCGTTTGTGACACAGATTACTTATATTGGAGATCATTTGGTCTCCCCATCACCACAATCTTTGATTTACTTGTATTCAGTTGCAGTTTTATGCTGTCGAACATTGTGAAACAGGAATCAATTGCTCTTTGTAGTCTCTGTGCTGTTTGGGAAATTATGAAGGCATCATCTGCATATAACAGGAGGCAGTATATTGCAGTGGTTAAAGGCTCTGAGCTGCAAACCTGAAGACCTGGGTTTGAATCCCACAGTCCCCACTTGCATACTGTATGACCCTGAGCAAGTCACTTAACGTTCTTGTGCTCCCAGGTTGCACCTGGAAACAAGCTTCAGCTTAGTGTGCCTTTCCTAGTTAAAAATTTCCCCGTCCATAACAATATTTAAATGTTTAAATCCCTAATTTTTGGAGCATCAGGGTCTAACTTATTTAAATCTTGCACCAATGCATCACTATATAGATTACAGAGCAATGGAGTCTGCAAACAACCTTGTTTTACTCGCTTTGGTACATAGATTTCATTTGTTAGATCTCCATTTTTACTGAATTCTGGTCTTATCTTTGTTTCTTTGTGCATCATTTATTTTAATGTTAGAAGACACTCATTTATGCCTAAGCTTTTAAGAACTTCTGAAAGTTTCTTTTTGGCACTTTGGCACCTCTGTGTCATAATGCAACACCTTTTACAAGCAGTCCAGAATGAGCATGTCAAGCTGCTGACAAGCCACATTAAGTGCAACAGCTAATCAAGGGTGCTGGACATCGAGAATGTCACATTATTTGCATATCTCCATGCCATTTTCAATTCTTTCTTACAGTTGAAGGACCTGTCTACTGAAAGGAGCTTGGCTTGTGTAAAAAAAGAGTGACTTCTAAGCAGAAAACTACAAATCAGAGAGTCCTGCATTTTCATTCCAGCTGGCTCATTTGCTACATTTTAACTGTGGTTTCAGACTGGCAGGCCAGTAAAACTGGTCAGCCTTACCTCAGTAGTGGGTAATGTTATGGAAGCACTACTGAAAGAGAGAGATTAGTGGAACACCTTGTGGCCAATGGCCTACGGGACCCAAGGCAACATGGTTTTACTGGGGGGAGGGGGGGTCGTACCAGACTAACCTCATTGAATTTTTTGACTGGGTGACAAGGGAGGTGGATTGAGGGGGCAGTGGACATGGCTTATCTGGACTTCAGTAAGGTCTTTGACACTATGCCCCACAGCAGGCTGTTCAACAAGCTGGGCATATGGGTGTGGGTAGGACAGCAGTGTGATGGGTGGGGAATTAGCTGGATGGCAGGACACAAAGGGTGGTGGTAAGTAGCTGCCACTCCACAGAGGAAAGGGTGACCAGTGGAGTGCCACATGGATCAGTGCTGGGTCCTGTCCTCTTCAACATCTTTATCAGTGACATTACAGATAACGTAGAAGGGAGAATTTCTCTGTCTGCTGATGACACAAAACTCTGAGTGGACACTCTGGAGGAAGTGGACAGAATGAAAAAAGACCTGCAAAATCTTGAGGAATGATCAAGGGTGTGGAAGTTGAGATTTAACACAAAACATGCAGAATAATGCACATGGGGCACAAAAATCCTGGAACAACTTATCAGCTGGGAAGGGGGAGGACATAGCATGCTCTAAGCAGGAAAGGGACCTAGGGGTTATCGTCTCTGATGACCTAAAGGTTGGGAGCCAGTGTGACAAGGTGGCAGGTAAAGCAAATAGGATGCTGGGATTTACAGGCAGAGGCATCACCAGCAGGAAAAGGAAGGACATAATTCCATTATACAAGACATTAGTGAGGCCACAACTGAAGGATAATGTCCAGTTAAGGAGGCCGTACCTATGTAAGAATATAGACAGGGTGGAGACAGTTCAGAAGAGGGCAACCAAGACGGTACATGGTTTGCATCACAATTCCTACAAGGACAGACTGAAGGACTTAAATATGTACTCCCTGGAGGAGAGGGATGATATGATAGAGACATGCAAGTACCTTATGGGGAGGAACAAGGTGCAGGAAACACTATTTTTAGAGGAAGAGATGTTCCAGGACTAGGGGTCATGGGATGAAATTGGAGAAAGGGAGGTTCAGAAGTAACATGAGGGAGTATTTCTTCATGGAAAGGGTGGTGAACAAGTGGAACACCATGCCAGAGGAAGTGGTGGGGACTGAAACGATTACAGGATCCAAGAATGCATGGGATAGGCTTTGGGGGATCCTAGCTGTTGGGGGAAGGGGACATCCCAGTTCAAGAGAAGCTTGAAAAGACAAAATTACATGTGCAGTTGGGCAGGCTAGGTGGGCCAAAGGCCTGTATCTGCCATCAGTATCTACGTATTAATGTGAAACTGTCCAGCAGAGGGGGGAAAAAGTTCATAGTGTGAACCTGCACAGGTACCTGTAGGTCCTGCAGCAGGAGCAGGGTCGAGTGAATTTAGTAGCCTGGCGAAGGTGCAGGGGGATTTTTGAAGGATTCATTTGACAAATATTTTTATTGTGTTCTGGTGGAGGAAAAAACACAGAAATCCATCTTTATTTTTTTTTTATTTGACACCCCCCAGTAGCAGAACAGAGTGAATTTAGCTTTAGAATGTAGCTGACTGGAGACTTTTATTACTGTATATGGCCAATAGCCAATAGTGGAATGTTGGAGGCCAGCAGGATCCAGGATAAGAGGCGGTATGGGTTCATGTCAGGTAGCTCATGCCAGACAAACCTGATAGACCTCTCTGATTGGGTCATAAAGGTGGTCTACAAGGGCCAAGCAGTCGACATACTTGGCTTGATTTTCAAAGGATGATGCAAGGCTTGCATCAAACCCTGCGTCAAAGCCACTGTTCGACACAGCTGCGCCAAACTACTTTGCCAAACTGCCCCCAATTTTCTATTGGTGGGTGCAGTTGCGATGGTCTTCTCAGTTTATGGCTACCTGTACCAAAAGTTTGCCACAAGACCCATAAAAAGGGTACCCAAATGTTGCAAGTTAGACAAGGGAAAAGCTGGTCTAACTTATGGCATTCAGTGCTTGGGACTGAAAATCCTGATTGCTGGCCAGAAGAATGCTGCAAGCCCCATGCGCCAAATGTTTTGTACATCAGGGGCATGTGGCATTCTCGGGGGCGCTGAAAATTGAGCCCATTGTATCTAGACTTTAGCAAGGCCTTTGACTCTGTGCTCCATATGGGACTTGTGAAAAGGCTGAAGGATCTGGGGTTGGGAGTAAAATTAACTAGATGCATTACTAATTGACTGGGGCAAAGAACTCAGAGGGTAGTTGCTAACAGGGAATACTCCAGGATTAGAGAGGTCATTAAAGTTGGAGACAGTGGAGGGAATATAAAGAATTTAAATGGACGTGGACACAGTGGAAAAGTTGTCCAAGATGTGGCAACTCAAATTTAATGCCAAAAGTCTAATGTCATGCACAATGGCAAAGGACATCCAAAAACAAAGTCCTGTTTGAGAGCAGTGAGAGTGGAGCAGGAATTGGAGGACAGGAACCTGGGAATCATTATTAGTGACAGTCTCAAGTCCCAGGCCCAGTGCTGGAAGGCTGCAGGGAAAGCAAACAAGATGTTAAGGTGCATCGGGAGGTGGTTTGCTAGCAGAAGGAAGGAGGTGGTTCTGCACCAGTACAGATCCTTAGTAAGACCTTACCTGTAGTACTGTGCACAATTTTGAAGTATTCTCCTGAAGAAGGACAGGGACCTCTTGAAAGCTGTTCAGAAGAGGGCCATGAAGACAATGATACACACAAGGGGCGCTTTTCTCATTTCTAGGTAAACTGTGCTTAGTTGATTGTACGTCTCACTTGCTGTCTCAGTTTTCGTTACCTCTACACCCAAGTTGGCATGTAACTTACCAGCCCTATATATCACATAACCCACATTCTGTTTCTTGCCAGCCCTTAATTTTTGTATCTTGTATTGTGTTTTATCCTTCTGTTCTCTAGCCATTCTCTGTTGTATTTGTTAATTTGCTGCATTGGTCTTTGTTATACTGTATTTTCCTTGCTTTTATTGCACTGA
The DNA here is from genome assembly GCA_016271365.2 of Neoceratodus forsteri. NCBI lineage: Eukaryota > Metazoa > Chordata > Ceratodontiformes > Ceratodontidae > Neoceratodus > Neoceratodus forsteri. Next base: position 1,081,732,236 of record CM057449.1, read on the forward strand.
TTGTATTGTAACCTCCTGGGTTGTACCTGAAAATAGTCACAACTGTGTCTAGTGTACAGTGCTCACCTGGTCAATAAAAGCTAATAAATGAATGAATGAACAAATGAATAAATAAATAAGAGGTTGGGGGGCATGCTAGAGACCTTTAAGTGACTATGCATTATTTAGAAAGTGGACAACACTTCCCTGCTCACATGAAGTGAGACCAAGATAGCAAAAGGCCATGATGAAAACTGTTGGGGGAAACTTTAGGCATGATGTAGGATATTTTTCTTTACACAAAGGGTTGGAGAAGTGGAATGTGTTGCTGAAGAAGAGGATAGTGTAGAGTCCATCTCTGACATCACAAATAGGTGGGATAGTCATAGAAGAATGGTTCAAATTAAAAGAGGGAGGTAATCAGATTTGATGCATCTGAGAATTCCCATCCATGCTCTGGAACTGAAGAACTTTTTAAATGTATTTTTTGGAACAGTTTGAATAAATCCAATTTGATTTGGAATGTGTTTACTGGTGGAGTGGAATAAAGTCTATGTTAAAGTACATGTGTTCCAATATCTGAGAGTTGATAATATGACAAATTTATGATAATGTCTTCTTTACCTCAGGGTCCACAGAGTTGGTGATATTGTTATTTTGGTTCCTCCACTTGCCCCTCTGCCCCCTCCTTGTTTTCCTCCCTCTTTTGTTATTGATTTTTACTGGACTTCCTGTTCTGGAGTAGTTTTTTTTTTCCTCTAAAACAGTAACTTAGTAAGTATTGGAAGTAGAATTCTTTTAGGTTCTTTGGTATTTCCCTATTTGGTTTTGCTGGCCTAGGAAAGAAGCAGTCTCACATGAAGGCTCCAGCATCTCTGACTGGCTGCTGCAGGTTCATGTGGCTTGCCAACAACTTGGACATGCTCAGTGTGGGCTCCCTGTAAAAAAATGCTGCATTATGACATTGATATGCCAAACAGAAACAGAGTTCCATGCGGACTGTCTTTATAGGTGTCCAAACTGTTGGATTTTGGAGTGTTCACCGAATGCAATTTCAGCATCCGCTTATCCTTACTTTACTGCAGATCCTGTTGTACTTGTAACATGGCATAAAAAAGAAAAACGAAATGAAGCAGTCAGATAGGTGCAAACACACCATGTGGTACAGTAGAAACCATGGTCTAATGCCATAGTAGATCATGGTTTGTATTATAATACCTTGGCAATCCACTACAGATAAGAAGCAGTATACAAGTGAAAGCAATATGCAAATAGCTTGCAGTGTGTAGTTGTCCCAAGTTGTACTTACTAAGAATTTTCCTGGCACAGGGTTTTTGACTTTTTCAAGATTGTTCTATGTTGTAACGACAACAGAAGTTCATGAGTTACTAAAGATTGTGCATTTAAACTCTACATATACTGTTAATTATGCTGAAGCAATATTTCTGTAGAAGTGAAAGTTACATACTGTTACCATCCCGTCTGATCTACTGCTTTCTAAGCAACTGTGGGTGCAATGCATTGTGGATGACTGAATAACATTATCTGGCCTAGCCCTTTCTTGGTGAATACAAAGGGGTAAAGATGAGCATGCAGCTTCTATAACCGAAAGCAACATTAAAGAGAGAGGATACTTCTGTGGGTGAAAAGAAAAATAAATTGAGAGAAACAAAAAAGAAATCAAAGAAACAGACTAACAATAGTAGTCAAAACAAGTATTTGAAAGATGAAAGCAGTAAACGTTATGTTGTTCTATGTCCTGCTGAGTTAGGTAGTTTAGAGGGAAAAAAAGTGAAAATAATATTTCGCAAAATAGTAGTTGTTCAATAAAGTGTTTTTCAGAGTGGCTTAGTTCAGTACATTTGGAGAAAAGGTGCTTGTGCTACTAGGATTGTGTGACAGCCACCTATTGGTCTGCAAAGGAACTGGAGAAAGAAAACTAAAATGTACCATAGCACACTCCCATCATGCAGTGCAGCCCATATCTTCTAATACACAGAGAGGAAAATCAAAGCACCTAGAATAGAAAGTGAATTGCAAGTTGTTGAAAAGTTGTAAAACATGTTTTGATGTTAGAAAGCTTAAAGCTTGTAATAAAAGTTATTTTAACAACAGTGAAATAGTAGCCACAATATTTCCAATAGGTGTGTTCCAGTTATTTTAAAGTATATGTACATCATGTTTAATAGCTCAATTTATAGTATTCTGAAAGTAAATCAGTGTGATTGTACTCATTTATTCAAAGACTATTAGTCATACACTCATTGCCATGTTACAAGCAAATTAAGCCACTTGAAAAGATGGGTCTACAGTGGAATTAATCCATGGTTGGTTGGTTGGACCCACTCGGCCTTTGGCCTCATGATCCACCCCCCCAACCATGGATTAATACCACAGTAGACCCATGCTTTCTTGTGGCTTAATCCTTACTTAACTCATTTTGGAAAAAATTTTGAATAAAAGAAGTTTTCATTTTTTTTAATTAAAAAAAATAGAGTAATACTGTCACTGTTTATATTCTGGGAGTGCGCTAAACAGTCAAGCAGGGTGTTGCTGAAATGTTACATGCCTGTTTTGAGAATTCATATTACCACATGGTTCAGATCCTGTTTCTCATTTTGCAAGAAATACTTTGTCATATTAGACCATTTCTTAAGTGCAATACCACATTCCATTGTGAGCAGGTATGTTAAAATTAAAGCACCAGTACGGGGGGTTGAAGGCACTTTCTAGCTCTTATGTGCTTCTCAACTAGCTCAGGGTGGAGTAATCATCACTTACCACCTTGCCAAGTGTAATGTCTTGCTGAACTGTCTTGGGTCTTAGCTTCCATCAGCATGGGAGGATATTTAGCCCACAGCAGTGAAATGTGCAGCTATTGCTACAACGACAGTAAAATCTGATGGATACTGTTCATTGGAAAGTCACATCTAAATAGAAGCAGATCAGAGGGTATCAGACTTGAAAGATAAATCACTGCGACTCCCATGCTTTGCAAGTCAATTGTATTTATTACACTGTTTTTCCTTTCTGTAAATGCAGGAGATAAAACTCCATTCAGTTCACATTTCATTGGGCGATGGGTCATATAAACAGTCTGCTGATTATTCTTCTGAGCGTTGTGACTGATAGAAGTTCTGCCTGCTATTGTGAACATTACCCATGGGGGCCATGGTCCAGCTGTTCAAGAACCTGCAATTATGGAACTCAGACAAGAAGCAGGTGTGTCTCATGACTTTTTGCTTTCTTCTCTAAGTAATTAAATGTTTTTCTCTTTTATTTCTTCTTCCTATATTTATATAACCCATGTCAGGAAGTTCGGAGCACACATCCAGTGGTACAGTGAGCAGGGTTGCTAAAGTAGGTATTACAGTAACAACTTACTTGGGATCAGATAACTTTTCTAAGTATTAGAATAGCGTAAGGATTACTTGAATAAGGAATCAGATTATTACTTTTTTTTGCAATTATTTTTCCCTCCAGTAGCCGTCGACTGGACCTCCCTCAGTTGTCACCCCCAACCTGCTTCCGCCCTGCCTGAAACCCTCCCTAACTGTGACCCCTGCCCTATGACCCACCTGTGACTCACTTGCAGGCAACCTCCCCCCCCAACTTGCACCTCCTGAGGTGGGGCCATCTTCTGCTTCCTGGTGCTTTCTTTTGTCAATCCAATGACCTGCAGTTGAAGTGAAGGTCAGAGGGTAGTGGGGCCCAGGAGGGCAGGATCTGGTGGTGGACGTGGGGGTTGTGGAGCAACATCACCCATCTGGCCAATGGGGTGTTTCCTTGTTCTGCGTGGTTTTCCCCCCCGTCTCAGTGGAAGCAGATGTGCAATGAGGTCTATGGAGGAGCACATGCTCCTGTGCACACCACGCTGATGTCCACCACCTCCCGCCATCCCTTAGTACTAAAGGTCATCAGTGAAATATGTCCTTGCAACTGCCAGGAGAAATCATGTTGCTGAAGCCCTACACCCCCCCACCCCAGAGAAACATCAGATGCTCAAGCCCCCCGACTGACCCTCCAATGCCTGGGTCATCTGTGCCAGAAGTGCTGGCAGGCTGGCTTACATATTGCTTTTTAAGGCCAAACATAATGTGGATTAGCTACAGTTACCAGTGGTGGAAATGGGAGGGGACGATATCTAGGGGAACTCACTTCCAGCACTGAATTTAAAACACTGATTCGGTTCCTCTGGGAGTGAAATGAGTAAGGAGTTCTCCTGTGTGAAATGCAGCCTCATAAAGACATAAAACTGATTAAATAATGTGTGAAAATGCAACACATGAGGAAACATGTTCCCTGACCTCTGTCAGGTCTGGTCAATTCTACATCAAACTTGATGGGTTTCCCCAGTGAGTGTTTTCCATTTTCAGCAATGATAGTTATTTTTGCATCTGTGCATGTGTGTACGGGACAATTTTATGGATCAGTAGCACCCTATCGTCAGTTAAATATATGGCTCTTCAGCACCCTTTCTTCCTACATCCAATGGAAACCACTGGTGCCAAGTAAACTGTGATGCTAACAACATATTATAACCCCTCCTATGGAGGCTTACCTTATTGCCCTGAAGTCTCCCGTTTTCTCCCATTCACCTCCTGGCATTCCCTCTTTGCTCCCCAATATCCACTGCCCAAACGAGTCCCTTTTTGACCTCCAGGACCCCCCCAGCAGCAGCCGTGTCTGTTTCAGCCTCTTTTGGGCTCTCAGAGCATGATCACGAGCTGCCGGCATATCCCAGAGCAGCCCAGCGCTTGCGCATGTGTGAGTAGTGCATTTAATCTTTCCAACTGCTGTTTTTGCGGTCCAACAAAAGGGTATGTAGTATTGGTGCCCTAGCTGACCTAAATGGGGGCCAGTGACCTTAGGGAGGTGGGTCAGAAGTCTTAAGGGGGAACAATTAAAGAGTTTGGGATGGGGAAAAACTGAGTGCTCATGCATATATAATGAGCCTTCATTAATATTAATGAGTATTCTGTCTGCTGCAAGAGGGGACTGTATTTTGGCGGCAGCAATAGTAAGGGTACTACACCTAAATGTTCAAAAGTGGGCTCAATGAAAAGGGCACTAATGGGGTTACAAGATTATGGGACTTGTGTATAGAACTTTATTGTGGGACAGCATGAGGAATGCCAATAAACTATATGGGTGCAGCCATGTTCTGCTACTTTGACCCCACCAGGACAGCCAATCCAGTCTCTAGATACTCAAAGTGTGACAGAGAACTTCTGAGAGAAGGAGTGAACTTTATTTCAGGCACCAAGAGACACCACCAATTTCAGAGGGCTGATAAATGTGATTGATAAAACTGGACATCCAATCAGACTGCATGACTTTGGAGAGAAATACCAGAGACTTTGGGAAGCTTAGGTCAGTCTCGGTTGGGCTCCTATTGAGTCAGAAAGGATCTGTATTGGAGAGATCTTAACTGTCTGAGGCCTTTCACAGGACTTAAGTTGAGAACTGAAGCTGAGAGAGGAGAGTGACTTCTGTCTGAGAAAGACTGTGCATAGAAACATAGATTTTGATGGCAGATAAGGACCGCTTGGCCGACCCAGTCTGCACATTTCCCTACCTAATGGATAAGCTGCAGATCCTAGTTAACCAGCAGCCTACTTCTTCCTACCCCCACCCCCTAGAATTGCCAATATGACTGTCCCATGCATGCTTGAATTCCACCACTGTTTCTGACTCCACGACCTCCTCCGGAAGGTCGTTCCATGCATCCACAACCCTCTCTGTGAAAAAATACTTCCTTAAATTACCTCTGAGCCGGCCCCCTTCTATCTTCAGATTGTGCCCCCTTGTTCTTCCACACTTCTTTTTTTGAAAGATGCTACCCTCTTGGACTTTGTTGATTCCCTTGAGATACTTGAAAGTTTCTATCATGTCCCCCCTCTTCCTCCTTTCTTTGAGGCTATACATATTCAGCTCCTTAAGACTCTCTTCATATGTCTTCCGGTGCAGACCCTGCACCATTTTAGTTGCCCTCCTCTGGACTGCCTCCATCCTGTCTATGTCCTTGCAAAGATTGGGTCTCCAGAACTGCACGCAGTACTCCAGATGAGGTCTCACCAACTGTCTGTACAGAGGGATAATAACTTCCTGTTTTCTACTGGTGATGCCTCTCCCTATGCATCCCAGTATCCCCCCCAGCCCTCCTTGCTACCCTTTCACATTGCTTGCCCACCTTTAGGTCATCTGATATGACTACCCCCAGGTCCCTTTCCATTTTTGTTGTTGTTAGTATCTCACCCCCCATTGTGTACTCTTCCCCTGGGTTTTTGTTTCCCAGGTGCATTACCTTGCACTTCTTAGCATTGAATCTAAGCTGCCATACATTTGACCATTCCTCTAACCTTGCCAAGTCCTTTCTCATCCTTTCCACCCCACCTTGTGCATCAGCTGTGTTGCAGATCTTTGTGTCATCTGTAAAGTGACATACTTTTCCTTCCAGTCCCTCTGCAATGTCGCTTATAAAGACATTGAAGAGGACCGGTCCTAATACTGAACCCTGCTGTACCCCACTAGTAACCCCCCCCTTTCTTCAGAGTGGACTCCATTTACTATTACTCTCTGTGTCCTATTCTCCAGCCAATTCTTTACCCAGGCTGTCATCTTGGGACCCACTCCCAGGCTGGATAACTTGTATATTAATCTTTTGTGTGGGACTGTGTCAAATGCCTTGCTAAAGTCTAGGTAGGCCATGTCCACAGCCCCTCCCTGATCTACTACTTTGGTCACCCAGTCAAAGAAATCTATCAGATTTGTCTGGCATGACCTTCCCGCTGTGAATCCATGCTGCCTTGAGTCCTGAGCCCCTCTGGCCTCTAGATACTCAACAATTCTTTCCTTCAGAAGTGATTCCATAATTTCCCCTACCACTGAGGTTAAACTAACAGGTCTGTAGTTTTCTGCTTCCGCCTTGCTCCCACTTTTGTGAAGGAGAATCACATCTACCCTTCTCCAGTCCTTGGGTACCACCCCATCCTCCCATGATTTGTTATGGAGGGTAGTCAGTGGTGTCACTAGTTCTACCCTTAGTTCTTTTAGAATTCTGGGATGAATCCCATCAGGCCCCATTGCTTTGTCCACCTTCAGTTTTAAGAGTTCCTTCAGAATCCTTTCTTCTGTAAATGAGCTGGTATCAACTTCTGTATCCAGAGTGTTTCTACTGTTTGTTTTAGGTACCTCCCCACTTCCTTTGTAAATACTGAGCAAAAATATTTGTTTAGTGTATCTGCCTTTTCACAGTCACCTTCTGCCCACCCTTCCTCCTCTTTATTAAGCCTCACTAGCCTTCCCTTGGTCTTCCTTCACTCCCTGATGTACCTTTAAAAGGTTTTATCCCCCTCCTTAACTGAGTTGGCTATCTTTTCCTCGGTTTGGGCCTTTGCTGTTCTGACTACCTTCCCAGCTTCCTTTTGCTTTAACTGATACAGTTCTCTGTCCAGCTCCTTCTGTGATTCCTTGTACTTCCTGAATGCTTCCTTTTTCTCTTGCACCTTCACTGCCACTTCCTTTGAGAACCATAGTGGTTTCTTACATCGTTTTGTTTTGTTAATTTGTTTTATACAAAGGCTTGTTACCTCTGTGATGGCAGTTTTTATTATTCCCCATTGTTTTTCCACCCCTCCTTCCTGCCCATTTGCTAGTGCATTCCTTAGGCACTCTCCCATTTTGGCAAAGTCAACCCTTCTAAAGTCCAGTACTTTTGCCTTTATATGGCTTGACTCTATTGCTGTGTTTATTGTGAACCATACTGTTCGACGGTCGCTAGTTCCCAGATGGCTACCCACTTCTACATCTGTGATCCTCTCTTCATCTCCATTTGAGAGAACCAGGTCTAAGATTGCTCCCTCTGGAGTGGGCTCCAATACTAGTTGTCTAAGGCATGCCCCTTGTAGGGCACCTAGAATAACCCCACTCTTTGAAGTGGCTGCTGCAACTGCACTCCAGTTAACTTCTGGCATATTCAGATCACCCATCAGCAATATCTCCCCTTTTTCTGCCATTCTAAGTATTCTTTCTATCATTTCCTTGTCCTTTTCCTCCCCCTGAGAAGGGGGTCTGTATACAACCCATGTGCAGATTGTGGTGCCATTGCCAGTCTCCAAATTTACCCACAGTGCTTCTTCTCCTCCCTGTTTTCCCTTTTGTTCTGTTGCTTTGATTCATTCCCTTATGTAAAGAGCTACTCCTCCTCCTCCTCTTTTACCCTCCTGTCCCTCCTGTAGATAGTGTATCCTGGTATGTTTATGTCCCAATCATGGTTTTGTGTGTGCCATGTTTCTGTGACTGCCACGATATCCAGATGTTCCTCCTCCATCAAAGCCACTAATTCAGAAAGCTTGTTACTCAGACTACGGGCATTGGTACTCATTGCTCCCCATTTTTTGATGGCTTTACCTTCTTTTGCAGCACCCCCCACTGACCTGTCTACCTCGGTCTTTTTCTCATTTAGTACCCTGTTTTTTAGGGAGAGGCTGGGATTTTTCTGCTGCTTATCAGTGCCTCCCCCCTTGACTAGTTTAAAAACTTGCCAATGAAGCATTTAAACTGATTGCTCAAAAGACTTGTTCCCTTCCTGGACAGATGCAGACCATCCTGCCATTATAGGCTGGTGTCCCTCCAGGTGGAACCCCAGTCCCCAATAAAGCCAAACCCCTGTGCTCCACACCATGTTTTCAACCATTCATTAAACTGCATGGTGCAAGGTACCCTCGCCTCACTCATGCCATTGACAGGCAGCACCTCAGAGAAGGATATTGTGTGTGCTACTTGTCTTAGGCCCCTCCCCAATTCTAAAAAGTCCTTCTGCACTGCTCTAATTTCATGATTAGCCAAGTCATTTGTCCCTAGGTGGACAATGACATCCAGCTCAGACTCCCGTGCAGCTGTTCTCGTGATCCTGAGGATGCGCTTCCTGTCTCTCCAAGCAATGGCACCAGGCAGGTACCTTACTTCAGTTTTCCCTGCTCCCCCCAGTTCTATCCTCCTAATAATTGAGTCCACCACCAGGAGCTGCTTCCTTTCCTTGTGGTGTCCTCTGCCTCCTTCCTGTGGGCCTCCCTTGTGACAGTTGTCCTCAGCCTCCTTAGTCTCCTCTGCGGGTGCATCCATAGGGGAGCTATGCTCCATCAGAATGGTGTATGGCTTGTGGTGTGGAACAACTGACTGGGTGTGCTTCTGTTCCACCATCCTCACCCTCCCTGAGCCCACTGTGGTCCAACTGCTGTGCTTTTTTCACAACCTCTGAGGTAGTGGTGGTGGCTGTGGTGCTCCCTGGATGGGGGAGATTCCCTTCCTACCATCCAGTGTGACCTGGGGGAAGCTTCCCTTACTACTGTCCAGTGTGGCCTGAAGATGGGCAACTTCCTCCATCAGGGCAGAGAGTTGTCTGCAAATAGGGCAGCATCTCAGCCTCCAGAAAGACTCCCAGAAGACTGCTGCCCCACAGCCATTACATTGCACTACTCCCCACATTTTTTGTGTGTGTGTGTGTGTGCGTGGTTGGTTTGTAATATAGAAATATATATATATACAGTATATTATACAACGTGTATACTTATATTGTCAGTGCAGTGTGCTACAGAGGATAAGACAGTGATATGCACCTTGCACTCTTGGGGAAATGATGTCAGAACCCCAGGTATAAAGGAACTATTTCCAGGGTGGGTGGGGTGTGGGGTGGGAAGGTTGGGCCTAAACTGTGCCCTCACAAAACAATCGGCTAAAGCTCTGACCCACCACTGTTATGAGTGCCTTCCTGTCAGCAAGATGCCCTACACAACAATTTGACAGAGAAAATACCCTGCTAATCAAACAGAGAAATCCACACATCCAAGTCAGACACAGTAAACCTCCCCAGCCCCAAAACAGGCCTGGTGGTTTGTGCTCTGAAAGCTGTCAGCCACAAAATAAGTCAGCTGTGCTTTAAACTCTTTCTGCACTGAAAATGTTAAGAATTGTAACAAACAAACGTAAACCTAGATCCACCTCCCTCTGTTGCTTGATAGACTGTCTTTTCCTGTTTCACACTGCAGGTTTTTCCTATGACAACTCCTTAACCACAGTAACTTATTTAAAAATAGTTTAACTATCACAAACTCCTACGCACCAGTAAATTATTTAAAAATAGTTTCTCTCCCAAATCCTAGTAGTCAATCCAGCTACCCCCAAGTGACAACCAAAATGCAGTATTCAAACACTTATGAAGTTACTTCCAAGATAAGCAGAGTTTGGAAGCTTCTTTTTCAACTCTTCAGCCACCTGTAATTTATTTAAAAATAGTTTAACTGTCAGAAAATCCTAGTAGACAATCTAACTACCACCAAGGATCTACCCAAATGCAGTATTTAAATCCTTCTGAAGTTACTAGCAAGATAAACAGAGTTTGCAAGCCCCTTCTTGGTTAAACACTAAATAAATATGTGAATAAAAAGCAATTACCAAGGGTGGTTAGTTTCACCTCCCACAGAATTAAGCAAAAGTGCACGTGTGTGAGAATGCTCGAGGTATTTTGAACTGTACTGTCTCTGGGAGAGATTTTCTGCTGCAGAAATCCTACACTATAGCTGGGACCCAGAGAAGCTGGTTTGAGAGCTGTATGTCTCTGGAACTGGAGGCAAGCCAGTGTGTGTGTGTGAAAGCTGTTCTAAGGACTGGAGAAATTGCTGAGAGTGTTCAGCCAGCTAAAACTACTTGGGAGGCTAGTTTGAGATTGAAAGACTCTGTGAGCACACGGACAACAGGAGTTTCAGATGTCAGGATCCCTGCTATTGCTGTGCATCTGAGTGCAAAGAGGAACTGTTGCTTAAAGTTTGGAAGTTGGTGGCCCAACGGCACTGCTGACCGAGAGTCAAAAGTTGCCTGGCTGTCACAGGACTTGCTGTATTTGTGCAGGAAAAGAGTTATCTCTACCAGTTACAGAGGCACCTCCCAGAGCCAGGGAGGGACTCTATTAATTAACCCCTCCCAAGTGGGGTCTGCTAGCCTCAGGGGGACACTGGCACTTGCTGGGGTGCTAGGGCACCTCTGACCTGTGGTGGAAGCTGGGCTGTGGAGCCACTCCTGGGTCTGAGCTTTCCGAGGTCTGGTGGGGCCTGCGGGTGTGCTCTGCAATAGGCCAGAAGAGGCCAAAGGTGACAAGTGGCCAGAACTCCAATCAAGGGGACAAGCTACTAGACCTTCAATCAAGATCAAGCCTCAGGACACATTTCGGCTGCCTACTTTGTGCCCTCTGAGGACTGAGCTCAGCACTACTGAATTGGTGGAGCCCTTTAAGTCAGAGACTCATGAGAATCTTCAAACCATGAGTACCCAAGGTTTTCCCTAGAACCCAAAGGGAGTGTTAATTTTCAACTTAAATATAACCATTTCAGCTTTTAGGGCCCCAACAGCCAGCCAACCCATGGCACCGTCCAGGCCTGCACCTTTTGGGTAGCCAAAAAGACTGTTTCACCATAGCACTGGTACCAGTGGGGGTGGGCCACTAAGGTGGTTCTGCATACAGGCCCTGTCGTTATCACTTTGTTTATTTTTGCTAACCAACTTTCTTCCCACAGCTATCATGTGTCCAGGTACCCCATTCCTAACCCCTTCCCCCAATAAAGCTGTGTTTTACTGTTTGGAATTACTGTGTGGAGGGTGTTTGTGATTGCCAGTTGCAAAGTGTACATAGTTAAAGGTACTGAGGAACTGTGGGTTATCCAGTGTAGGGTGGTTGGTAGGGGAGGTGGGTAGGTGCAGCATCCCAGGGGGCTGCACCAGGCAGTCACCTGACCCACTAGCTACTTACTCTGGATGGAGGCACCACACTATTTACTATAACTTTGGGATATAACCCCTGGCCATCACTGTAGCAGGACCCAGGCTCCTTAACCTGTCAGAGGGTCAACAGGCAGGGGTAGTGGCCCACAGGCACACGGCACCTGGGCTACAAGAGGATTTATTTATTTTATTGCTTTACATTTTATTTATCCAGGATAGCCCAGCTGAGATGTAGCATCTTGTTTCAGGTGGTGTTCTGCCTCTTCCAATTTTGACATCTTGGTTATCTGGTGCACTGGGAGGTAATGTGACTTGTCTAAGGTGTATATTTGACTCTAGTGGGGTTTACACTTGTGATCTCCTGGGCCCTATTTTCATAACGGTTTCTACCATTCTGTGTCTATGGCACTAACGTTATGGAAATAGAGCCTCTGGTTCCCAGACTGCTGCAGTAATCACTAGACCCCTATTCCTCCCCTACTTCCTCTTTTTGCACAAAGATGTCAGTGATCAATTACTTTTACACAAAATAATAATAATACTTTATTTATTATGCGCCTTTCAAGTATCAAGGCGCAGTACAATAAAACAGTGAGACACAGTAAAAACAGAATCTTCATCATAAAATATACAAATCAGCAATCATCGCTACCATATGCTTTGACCCAGAGAAAATATTTTAGGGCCTGTTTAATATAAATAATTCATATGTTGTAACCTATTCTGTTTCTGCACCAAAGCCATCTTAACAATCCTGGTTGTGAGCAAGCAGATTGTAAGAGAAGATGAGCTACAGCGAACACTGCACTCTGCAGATAGGAACAACCATCTCGTATCCAGTGTACATTGGTATGCTGGTGCAATGGGGTTTTGCAGTGTAAGATAATGAGTAAGATGATCTGCTTCACATCTCTTCTGTGTGCAGCTTAGTAGCAGTATTTAATGAGCACACAGCATTTGGGGTGGTAGTGTTTGAATATCTATAATGAAAGAGAGAGTTGGAATAACCTTCTTGGACCCATCTCCTACCTCCAACAGCATTTGGTAGATTGCCTCCTAAATTCTTGAAGTGGTTTCCCATTCAGAAACAATCACAACATGGGCCACTTGTGCTAAAGTATTTACAATACCATTAAAAAATTCTGCCTAGGATCACAATCTTTTTTGTAGTGTGCAATAAAAATACGTAATTCTCTTCCCAGAGACATGTAATGATTGGACTCCTTACCCAGCTTTAAGCATGGTCTGAAGGAAAGAACTAATGCTTTATCAGTTGGCCATTGTTTTACAGTTCTGTGGTGCTGTATTAGGGCTAAATCCATGACGTAGTTTTAGAATGATACTTTGTATTAGACTAACTAAAAGCCTGTGCTATGCACAAGCATTCGGGACCAAAACAAGGCCCTTTTTTCAGCCAAAATAAAAACTAAGCAGAGTCTCGGAAATTATATCGTGCCTTAGCGGATCCAGTTGTGTAGAGATCTGGTACTCCCTTAGGCCAGCAAGCCATAGCTGTTTTAGTCTAATTTGAGCTTTGAGAGAGAACATTTTACATTTTAGGGAAAGTGCTACCCCTTTGACAAAATTGCTACCCCTTTGAAAACACTCTAAATCTGACTCGATTTCATGTACATGAGTTCTTTAAGCAATAAGACATGATGCTGTATTGGTTGTACTAGGTTTACCACATGCCCAGGGGGAGGGGTAGTAATAAGGTATGAGGCTGCAGGTCGAGTGTCTTCAAGCCCTGGGCATGTGGTTAACCTAGCACAATCAACATCCCTAGAGTGTCTTATTGCTTACATACAATGGGTTTATAATGAAATGTTAAAAAATAATATAAGCAAACATTTTTAAAACATAGTTAAAATAGGTTTTAATAGTTCCTCTGCCTATTGGTCCAACCAAGGTTCCTGAATACTGCCTGCCCCTGCACTTCTGTTTCAGTTTGTGTGTTTTTTTTTTTAATATTAATAAAAACATGACTTCACTAATTGCTAGAGTCACAGAAATCACAAAAGCAATGCAACATTTTGAGTTGCGTTTTGCATTTGCCCAGGTGTCCAAAATTGCTATTCAGTCAGATAACGTACCTTACTATCCTACTGTGAATAGGGCTAGTCCAAGGCAGTGGTAACCCCAGTACTGCTAGCACTACCCTACTAGCGCTGTCCCAATAGGAAGCCAGGAGTATGGCCCCACATGAAAATGAGTCCATTGGGCATGCAAGGTGCTAGGTGGCCATGTGCATGCCCATTATGGGCCCATTTACCTAGGCTACATGGAGCTTAGTGTGGCCTCCCAGCCCCTGCCACATAAGCAGTCACAGTTGCTGACGCCAGTGACTCCCCATGAATGCTGATCACCGGATCATGTTATATAACTTAATTTCCTTGGTGGAAGTGTCCCTCCTCTCCCCAATCACTGACCATCGATCCAGTGTTTGAAACATTACTTCCCTTGGTGGTAGTGATCATCCCCCTTCCCATGATCGCCTGATCAATATACAAAACCTAACTTCCCTGCTGGTAGTGATCCCACCCATGCCGGTCGCCAGTCGCTGCCTGATATTAAAAATATAAGTTGTCCCTGGTGTCCAGTAGTCGCCCCCACCTGAAGCCCTGCCCAACAAAGAAATAATATTCCCTGGCGGCTAGTGCCCCCCCCCGATCACTCTCCTGATATATTTAAATGCTTTCTCTGGCATTCCCACCTGATCACCCACCCAATATAGAAAAAAGTGTCCCTGGTGTCCAGTATAACCCCCATCCCGATCCCCTGTATGGAAATGTGAAACATTACCCTAATGGCCTAGTGGACCCCCTCCTCTATCCTTGATCCCCTGTATAGAGAATGTAAGCCTTTCTATGGTGGTCTAGTGGACCCCCACCCCCTCCACCTTGGCAGGTAGTGACTCACCACCCCACTCCCCCCCAGTCTAAATCAGTGACCAGCACAGCCCTCCTCTCTCCGACATGGCTGGCCACTGACTGAGCTGTCAATGAGCATATACTGTACAGTATGTGCTCATTGATTGACAGCTCACTCACTGAGCTGTCAGTCAATGAGCATGTACTGTACACAGCGCATACTAACTGACAGCTCAGGCAGTGGCCAGCTGTGGTGGAGAGAGTAGGGCTGTTCTGGTCTCCTGCTGGGGTTGGTAAGGGGAGCGGGGTGGTGGGTAACTACCTGCCAGGGTGGGGGAGGTGGCAGTCCACTAGACCACCAGAGAAAGGTTTATATTCTCTATGCAGGGGATCAGGGATAGGAAGGGGAGTCTTCTAGACCACCAGCGAAATGTTTCACTTTATCATTCAAGGGATCGGTGGGGGGGTTACACTGGACAACAGGGATACTTTTTTCTATACTGAGTGGGCGATTGGGTGCGGGGATGGTCCACTGAACACCCGGGAAATCTTTTTGATATGTCAGTTGAGTGATCAGGTGAGGAGAGGGACCGCTATCCACCATGGAAATCTTTTTGATATATCGGTCGAGTGATCGGGTGGGGGGAGGGACCGCTAACCACCAGGGAATATTATTTCAATGTTGGGCTTTGGGAGAGGGGAGGGCCACTGGATATCAGAGACAATTTACATTTTTAATATCAGGCTGTGACTGGCGACCGGTGGGAGGGACCACTACCACCAGGGAAATTAGGTTTTGTATATCAGTCCAGCGATCAGCGATCGTGGGATGGGGTGGGGGTGGCACCACTACCACCAAGGAAAGTAATTTTCATAATATCAGTTCAACGATCAGCAACTGAGAGGGTGGGCACCACCACTATGGAAGTCTTATTTTTCTATCAGGCCGGCAATAGGCAGGAAGGGGGTGGGGGGCCTGCCACAGTACCTCCGCTACTAACTAGGGTTGCAAGGGACTAAAGCAAGGACTCAGTTGACGATATTTGCTCCATGTAAGGAGACCCACAAAAGGCCCTTGAGAGGAGCCAATGCTTTGCGAATGGGACGGCACTGAGATGCAGGTCCCCTTCCCCTCCCCCTCATTTGCATTGTGGCTCCCTTCATACTTTGCCCCTGCACAAACTCGGTTTCTGCATACAAACTGGGCTTGACGAAGCACAAACTTTTCTGCAAGGTGCTGCATGAGCTAACGGCGGGAAAGGACTGGAAGGCGGGTGTCAGGGACCGCCACTTTATGCCGATGTTTCCTGACGCCAGTCATCTGACATGGGGACGGTCCCTCACCAGGGACTGCTACCTAGAAAATTTTCTGTGGGGTCCTGCCACCTGCCAGTGTCAGTCCTATATGTACTTACCTACTGCAAGAGCCCTCTCGAAGTAAGATCTGGGTCTGCACCAGGGCAATGTTTTGCGACTCAGGCCCCCAGATGTCACTAAATTTCAGCCACTGTGTTAACCACATGACCCTCTTAATGGTCTCACTCTCTCATACCAGTTCAGCATGAAAACACCAATATTTTCATTGCTTTCGACCACACAGACTGAAGTGCTCTGCCTGCTCAAAATCTATGACTCGCTGGTCGCAATTGTAGGCTCTGGCATGCTGCTGTGTTGCATGTACAGCTATTGAAATAGATGGTGGCTGCACTTTCAGGGACAGTAGAATAAAAATACTCACTTTTGTTTTTATTTTTATTTTTTGGGGGTGGGAGATGGTCAGGTGTCTTCCTGGGGCATCAGCCATCCGCAACATAGAACATGATGCATAATGGAGAAGGAGGGGGGAGCTGGGGATATTGATACACTTGGGAACCAAAGATCTGGCAAACCAGTCTGTGAAGCAAATGAAGCTGAACTTTCAGAGGCTGGAGGACAGACTGCAGCCACACTCAGCCTACCTGGCCTTTTCAGAGCTCCTCCCTGTGTGATGTAGGGGGGAGGGAAAGCTAGAGTAAGGAGTGAAGAGATAAAGGAATTAAATGGGTGGCTAAAGGGATGGTGTTAGGAGAAAGGGTGCCACTTTGTAGAGGACTGGGGGGATTTCTGTGGCAGAGGGCTCTTCAAAGGTGACTGACTTCACCTGACAAGAGAGGGGACCAGTGCGCTGGACAGAAGATTGATGTCTGTTAGACAGTTAAACTGATGCCTTGAGAAGAACTTTAAAAAATGGAATGGGCCCTATGCATGCTGCCAACATGCTGCATAAACCGGGCGCATTTGGCATCAATACACTTGAATGCTGCAGAGTGGGGTCCCGAGGACCCCATGCAGCATTCATGAAATGAGGCGCCAAGTCAGAATGCAGCTACTTCCCCTGCTGTGCAGACCACAATGCACCGGGGGCATTCCAGCACTATGCAGTATTCACTAAACTGCATAGTGCTGACCTCATGGGTGTAGAAGATGGTGCAGGGTATGCCAGGGTAGACCCTGCCATTACCCTCTGCATGTCTCTACAGATGCCTCCCACTGGGTGCGGCAGGACATAGCCATCCCCCCCCCATGCTGCCTCGGCCCACTGGGCAGTGGGAGGGGGGCTGGGACTGCTGGTCAGGCGAGTGCCCAGCACCGAGATGCATGTACTGGGGAAGGTGGTGGCAGTGTCAGGGGCAAGGGGGACTCACAGACCACCACTGGGTGCATGGGTCTGGGTGCCTGCTGCATGCATGCACTACCCTGGACCCATGCCTTGCTACACAAGGGATCAACTTCGGGACCACTGGATGTCTGCCTGGAACCTCGACTCCTCCCCTGGCCGCTCTGCAGAGTCCTTCATGCCGGGGGGGGAGGGGGGAGAGCTGCAGATAGGTGGACGGCATTAATGAATGCTGGTATGGGTGCACCTGTCCGCGGGTGCACAGCAACATGGGCGGGGTATGCGCTTTTTCACGTACCACCTCCTGCTTTGTGCACAGCGCCTAATATTTGGACACAAAACAGCTTATATTTCTGATTAACTCTGTACTTTTTATTCCCAGTATTTATTACTGAGACAATATGCATGAAAACAGGATAGTTGTTCCTTGAGGGTTCATCAGCTCCTGTTGCTTCTTTCCAACCCGATGTTATAATACTCTGCTTGTGACATCATAGTTATTCCTATGACAACAGATTGTGATGTCACAACAAAGCATTATAATTTCAAGTAGGGAACAAACCATATCTTTAAATGAACTCGAAGGGATGAAGATGTTTTTGTGAGAATTTGTTCATTAATAAATAACGGAGGGGAGAAATCTATACCAGATATATGAAATACAAGCTGAATTGTGTCTGAATATTGTATTTTCCAATGTTTTTCCAATGGCATCAGCAACTCTTGAAGTCCTAGATTTCAGAAGAGCAGACTTCAAGGGAGATGAAGGAGCTGGTCTGAGACAAACTGACCAGGGTGGACAGTACTGGAGGTGTAGAGGAAAGATGTATGCAGTCAAGGGGACCATTCTTGAGGCAACAAAGTCATGCATGAGAATTGTCACAAAATGAAACCGGTACAAGAGACCAATATGATTCTCAGAAAGGGTCAAAGAAGCAGTGAGGGCCAAGAAAGAGACTTTCACCAGGTACAAGGAAAAGCAGGGGGAGGGCGAATGAAGAGAGTACTAAAAAACTAGGGAAGCAAAGGGGATGGTTAGTGAGGCAAAGGCAGACACAGAGCTGTGTACTGCAGAGGGGGAGTCAAGAGTGGGGAAAAACAATTCTTTAGATATAGTAAGGAAAAAAGCAAGTAGGGAGGGGGTATTGTTAGGCTACAGTGGGAGAGGATACTAGAGGAAGATGAACAAAAAGCAGCACCCCTTTATGATCACTTCTGCTCTGTCTTCACAAGGGAAGACAGTGGGCTCCTGCTTGAAACTGACATCAAGGCGGTTGTCAGGACTGTTCCTGAAATGAGGCAGCCAGTATTTCCCAAAAAAAGGATCTGGAAGGGGCTTAATGCTCCAAAGGTAGATAAAGCCCCATAGCTGGATGGGATACACCCAAGGGTGTTCAAGGAATTGGCTGCGGAACTGATTGAACCCCTAGTGGGGCTATTTAATAGCTCAGTTCAGGCAGGAGTAATTGCGAAAGACTGGAGGGTAGTGGATATAGTCCCACTACATGGTTTGGGGGGGGGAAAGGAGCAACTCGATAATTACAGACCTGTCAGCCTTACCTCCGTAATGGGCAAACTGATGGAGCCACTGATCAAAGAGGACCTTATGGACTACCACGAGGGCAACAGTCTACATGACAGTAAACAGCATGGGTTTGTGGCAGAGAGGTTTTGTCTGACCAACCTAATAGTTTTCTTCGACTTGGTAACAAAGGTAGTACATAAGGGCCACACTGTGGATTTACACTACTTCAGTTTCAGCAAGGCTTTCAACTCAGTGCCTCACAGAAGATTTCTGAAGAAGCTGGAGTACCTGGGTGTAGCTAGAGACATAGGTGGGTAGGAAACTGGTTGAAGGAGAAACATCATCATCATCATCATCATCATCAGATTTATTTATAAAAAGGCGTCTTTCTAAAACCAAGGTGCCTGTACAATAAAATACATAAGATAGAATAAATTATTATAAACAACATATAAATTCCAGCAAAGGACAGTATAAAAACCACATAACAAATCAAAATAACCACATCAATCAGCAAAAGCCAAGTTAAAAAGATAAGTTTTGAAGGCAGTTTTAAAACTCTGGACGGTCAGGCAATCTCATACCTGATGAGGTAGATAGTTCCACAGGGATGGAGCAACAAAGCTAAATGCCCTTGCTCCCAATGTTTGCAAGCGTACCCTGGGAACCTCTAGCAATCCCTCATCAGTGGATTGGAGAGGACGGGAGGGACAGTAGGGATAAAGGAGATCTTTCAGGTAACTTGGTCCCTGGTCTTGTAGGGCCTTATAGGTTAGCAAAGCAACCTTAAAGGTGATCCGCCACTTAATCGGCAGCCAGTGCTGATCATGGCACACAGGCATTGTATGACTGGCTCTTGAAACACCAGTCAATAGCCTGGCAGCCACACTCTGCCCCAGCTGCAAGCGGCGGATATCAACCCCTGGCAGCCCTAGGTAAAGGGCATTGCAGTAGTCAAGGCGGGAGAGGGTGGTGGTAAATGGGGTCAAATCAGAAGAGATGGAGGTTGTGAGTGGGGTGCCACTGGGATCTGTCCTGGGTCCTGTCCTCTTCAATATGCTCATCAGGGGCATCGGAGAGAGCATCCAGGGCAAGTTGTGACTCTTCCCAAATGACAAAAACTGTGTTGTAGGGTAGATAGCGATGAAGGGATCAGGGAGATGCAGAGGGCTCTACAAAGTCTAAGGTTTTGCAGTTGAAATTCAATGCCAAAAAATACATGGTTATGCACCTATAAAAAAAAACAGGACAGAGCACTGGATGGGAGGAGCTAAATTGAGCACTAAGGCAGAGGAAAGGAACATTGGAGTCATCATTGGTGACTCTCTCAAACAATCAAGCCACTGCAAGAAGGCCTGTAGTAAGGCTCATAGTACGCTGGGGTGTATCAGAAGGGGTACTGACAGCAGGAAAAAGGAAGTTCTACTATCTTTATATAAGTCACTGGTATTTTAAAGCAGCAGTACAATGAAATTAGGCAAACAAGTCATCTTCCAGTTTTATTTTGGGGTAAAATTTTCAAGTTTCATCAAAATATGAGTGTCTTATACCTCTTTCATTAAGTTTTTATGTTTGCTTGCACGCATGTGCAAGAAACATAGTGCCATCATCGGAGATTTCAGAGGTGTGTCACCTTCTCCTCCAATTCAGGCAGTGTGCTGGCAGGCGCGGCCCCTGTAAGCCAATGCATTTTGGAGCTGTCTATGACACACTCCAAAATGCAGTGGCATACAGTTGAAAGGGGGAGCTACGCTTGAGTGAGCAGCGATAAGAAGCTGCTCTACGCAGCTCCCAACCGCAGGCGTGCGCGCCACTGCACGCAGTGTATAGCGACGGGTGCCCAATCCCCGCCGGGCTGAGCTGCATCGTCTCCCTCCCCCAGTAGTTGGTGCCACGCTGAGGCCCACCCCAGTGTGGCAATCAGTCATTGCCGACAGGGGTGCCCAATCCCCGTCCGGCTGAGCAGCCCTCCCAAAGTCCTTGTGCCCGCTGGGAGCCCACCCCAGTGTGGCAAACAGTCCCAGAGGTCTTTTGTTGTTTTTCCTCATTTTCGCGATGGGGTGCCCAATCCCCATCGGCTGAATGCCCCCAAAGTCCTTATGCCACGCTGGGAGCCCACCTCAGTGTGGCAAATGGTCCCACGGCGTCTTTTTATTTTTGTACCTGTAAGACAAAAGCGGTCCAGCGGTCGTCTCCGACCCCTCTCACAACCGCACCCACCCACTCGCACCCCAGCCTCCCACACCTCCCCTCACCCCATACTTACCTCCGGACTCCAGCGCGGCGATCTTCGGTGGACCCGGGAACACGTCTGCACTCTTCAAAGCTGACGCGAACTGAGGAAATGCGGTAAGCTGTATAATGGGCTAGATAGGGGGTTTCAACTTTATGCATATCTCAGCCATTTTTGGGAATTTTTGCACCAAATTTTCAACATGGGGTTTTTGGGACCCCTTCTCATGAATGATGTCACTGTCATTGTGTTATTTGGGCCCGAAGGATGATTTCGCGCAGTGACTGCGCAGTGACTGCGAAATCACCCTTTGGGACAGAATACCGCCATGACAGTGATATCATTCATGAGAAGGGGGCCCAAACCCCCCATGTTGAAAATTTGGTGCCAAAATTCCAAAAAATGACTGTTTAATGAGCGTGCATTGCGCAGTTCCTACGCAGGCTCGTAAGTTCGCGAAATTTCAATATTTTCACTCCATATTTTCAATATTGCCATTTCACCACACCTTCTTATGAGTAGTATAGCTGTCATTTTTCACATCTCACCCAAAATGTGTTTCCGCCCATGTAGCGCAGAATGGCGCAGTCGTGTGCGAAATCAATGTACGGGACAAATTAAGAAAATCACAGTGACACTGTTCATGAGCAGAGGTCTTGAAATGGCTATGTTGAAAATTTGGTGAAAAAATTCCTAAAAATGACTGTTTTACGAGCGTGCGTTGCGCAGTTCCTACGCATGCTCATAGGTTTGCGAATTTTTAATATTTCCACTCCAGATTTTCAACATTGCCATTTTACCACACCTTCTTATGAGCAGTACAGCTGTCATTTTTCACATCTCACCCAAAATGTGTTTCCACCCATGTAGCGCACAATGGTGCAGTCGTTGTGCGAACTCAGTGTATGGGACACATTAAGAAAATCACAGTGTCACTGTTCATGAGCAGAGATCTTAAAATGGCAATGTTGAAAATTTGGTGAAAAAATTCCTGAAAATGACTGTTTTACGAGTGTGCGTTGCACAGTTCCCAAGCACGCTCGTAGGTTTGTGAATTTTCAATATTTCCACTCCAGATTTTCAACATTGCCATTTTTCCACACCTCCTTATGAGCAGTACAGCTGTCATTTTTCACATCCTGCCCAAAACGTGTTTCCGCCCATGTAGCGCACAATGGCGCAGTCGGTGTGCAAACTCAATGTATGGGACACATTAACAAAACCACAGTGACACTGTTCATGAGCAGAGGTCTTAAATGGCTATGTTGAAAATTTGGTGAAAAATTCCCAAAATGACTTTACGAGTGTGTTGCACAGTTCCTATGCATGCTCGTAAGTTTGCAAATTTAATATTTTCACTCTAGATTTTCAACATGTCCATTTTATTAAACTTCCTTATGAACAGTACAGCTGCAATTTTTCATATGTCACCCAAAATGTGTTATCGCACATTAGCGCACAATGGTGCTGTTGGTGTCGCGAAAGCAATGTTTAGGACAGATTAAGAAAATCACAGTTACACTGTTCATGAGCAGAGGTCTTAAAATGGCTATGTTGAAAATTTGGTGACAAAAGTCCATAAAATGACTGTGTTACGAGTGAGCATTGTGCAATTTCCACGCATCCTCGTTAGTTCATGACTTTGTAATATTTTCAGTCCAGATTTTCACTAATGGCATTTTTCCACACTTCCTTATGAACAGTACAGCTGCCATTTTTCACAACATGGCCGAAGTGTGTTTTCACACTTTCAGTGCAGAGATGCGTGGTCGCTGTGGGAAATCATTGTTCGGCACAGATAAAGAAAATCACAGTGACACTGTTCATGATCGGAGGCACCAAAATGCCTGAGTTGACAATCTGCTATAAAAATCCCCAACCTAATTATATTACGGGTGTGCGTTACAGTTTCTATGTACGCTTCATTGACACCATTTTTTTAAATATTTTACTACACATTTGCAACATAACCATTTTACACCTCCCATGAAAGAGAGTACAGCTGTCATTTTTACATCCTGTTCGAATATTTTTGCACCTGTGGTGCTAAATGCCGTAGTCACTGTGCATAAGCAGCTTTTGGCTACCAACCTGATATTCCCCTGTTCATGAGGTGGGGTCACAAAACAAACATGTTGAAAATTTGGAGTGAAAATACCAACAAATGCCTGAGGTATTAGGCTTTTCAACTAAATCGCCAACCCTCTAGAGAATGACAGGAATCAGGAGTGTGACTTGGGATTCTTGCCTGTGATGCTCATACCATTCCACACCCTGCAGTCACTGAGAGGCATCGAGGTATGCCTTGGACTCTTCGGCCCCAAACTTCACCCCATTCTCCTATATCGCACCCATCTCACCGTATTTCCTAATGAAATAGGGTGCGCATAAGGGCCAAAGACCCCAAGGAACACGTGACACTTGTCAGTCTCTGCAGAGTGGGGTGTGGTGAAATGGCGTGGCCGTTATGCCTGACGACCCAAATGCACACCCCAATGCCTGTCACTCTCTGCAGGGTGGTGGTGGGGTTGGCTTCAGTTCAATACTTCACTGCCATTCCTATTACGCAGCTCTGTAACTTCTACACTACCACTGCCAATGCCAGCAAGCAAACATTCGGCATTGACAAATGCTTGTTTCTTAAGAAAAAGATGGTTGCCACATTTAGCATAAAAAATTATTGCAAAGCTGGTAAAGGTTATGATTGCGAAAATAAAAAGAACTTATGGTGCGCAGCATAGGAGGTACGTGGAAAAGCAGATTTGAGAGGTATGCTAATATTTTTATTAACTGTATTTGAAAGCAGCTTTTTTTGGTAAAAACATGCTTCATTGCACTGCTGCTTTAAAACTCTACAGCATCTACAGGAGTAACAAGCTTGCCGTCTGACCTTTTAAAGGGTTTTTATTGGGTTACAACATTGAAATATGTTTAAAGGTCAATGTGGCAGTTGTCACACATGTGTTGATCAGCCTTAATAAGACTAAGATTGCTGAAAATTTGGTGAAAAATATTAAAAGATGGCTAAGTTATGATTAAAAGTTGTTTTTTGTAGAAAGTACTAATTTTATTGTCGCAAGCCAGTATTCTTTGGTCACACAGAGTGGTGATCAAAGAATCTTTGTTTGCACATAAAGGTTGCTGTCTTCACAATAAACAACTTTTTATTTGGTGACTAGGAAAGGCACACTGAGTGGAATCTTGTTTCCAGGTGCGACCAGGGGGCAATAACAACAAAGGGGTTATAGCGAAAATTCAAATATAGCACAGACAAAACTCAAGTACAGAGCAAAAGCAAAAAACTGGCAGGGATTACAGAGAAACAACATACAATGGTGTACATATATAACAATAATTACCAGATTTAAAATAAGATACAGGCAGATTGGTAGCTAATTGAGAAGCACAATCCTAGGCCATAGTGAAATGCATTCATAACAGTGGGCACTATGCACCAATGGTGCAGAGGTACATGGAAAATGCATGTACTCCCACTCACGCCCCTGCAATCAAGTGCGCTGGTGGTATGCACATCTGCTGGTCACCTGTCTGCGTCCCTTCCCCCCCGGCATGCAGGATTCCACCAGGTGGCCAGGAGTGGGGTTGCGGGTCTGGACGGGCAGTCTATTCATTGCCTGGACCTGCACTGGATCCCTTGCATGGCGATGCGCATGTTGGCAGTGTAACCCACGAACATCAGATGGCCAGTGGCTGTGGCTGGTGAGGGTGGGCAATGCCGCCAGTCCTCTGTTGGCACCAATCAGTGCAGTTGGATGAGTAGGGGGCATGCCTGCAGGCAGAGGGGTTGGGGGCTGGGATGACCAGCACTGCTGGAGGAAGGGGTTGCTGTGCTGCGGCATGGGGGGGGTGGCAGCCTTGTGCCGGTGCCCTTATGCGGGTTAAGGGTGATGTGGTGTTGGGGGTCGCCAAATGCATCGCTGTGTGCTGGGACAGGTATGTGGCTTCTGGCATCTTGGTCCTGTGACCCTGTGGATAGGTGGGTTGTTCACCCTGTCCAGCAGGGTGTGCATGGGGCATGTAGGGGGTTTTCAGCAGGGTCCTCCCTGGTGAACCTTGTGCTCCCTACGCACCTCCATGGCCAGCACTATGCACCATAGTGCATGGTGCATAGTGCCAGCCTGCCCCCGGCATGTAGCTCCTCACTCGGCCTGTGGATCAGGCATGTATGTGCTGCATGCCATCTCTGTGCATCCTGCGTGGGGGGCACATAGGGTGCAGTGTGGCTACATGCCCCGGATACGCGTAGGTAGCCACTCCGCACCATTGGTGAATAGGGCCCACTTAGTGTAAATAATGAGAGGCCTTTCAGTAGGGACAAAGAAAATGTAGGTAGGTCAGTGGGGACTAGGGAGGGGGTGGGGTGAGACAGATGAGGAGGAGAAGGAGAGACAAGAGCAAGGGGAGGCAGGGTAGAGTCGAATATGTGGTTTGAGGGAAGGGAAAGAGGGAGAGTTTTGAAGGTGAGGGGGGCTGATCCCAGAGAAAAGGGAGACAGTAGGAGAAGGCAGCCTGCCCAGCAGTAGACTGAGGATGGGGGATGGAGAAAGAGCAGGGATCCCAGGAGCGCAAAGCATAAGAAGAGGGAGTAGCAGGGGATAGGTGAGAGGAAGGATGGGGGGGGGGACAGACCAAACCAGAACTGGCCATGAAGGACAGAGTGGATTAGCCTCCTGTGGGAGAGTGGTGAGATGGAGAGAGAGGAGTAAAACAAGCAATGGTGAGTTTGGGAAGGGGAGCTGGTGGCAAAACAGCAGAACGAGTTTGGTACAGTGTTATATTTAGAGAGAGAGATAGCGGGGGCAGTGCCATAGACCATATCAGCGTAACTGAAGATTGGGAGTATCATTTTAGTGACCAGCTCATGATGAATGGGCAGGAAGAGGAAGTCCTTATTATTACAGAGTATGCCAAGTCTGGGGCAGAGTTTGGAGCTTAAGGCATCAATATGGGTGGAGAAGTCAAGGTGGTGGTCCAACCAGACTCTGAGATATTTGAAAATGGGAACAGAATCAAGAGGGGAGCCATTCCAGGTGAAAAGCACCGGTTGGGCTTGGAGTCTGGATAGCTTCTGCGAGCAGTTGAATGTCATAGTAACAATTTTCTTAGTGTTTACTTTTAAGCTCTTAGCTTGTAACCATATCAAGATGTTGATGAAGTCATGTTGGAGAGGAGGTTACACATCTGTGGAGGAGGGTCCCAAGGCAAAGATGACAGTGTTGTCTGCATACATATGAAAGCTAGAATTAGTGCAGACAGAGAGGAGATCATTAATGAACCAGGTCTGGGTTCAAGTTGCCCTCTTCTTGTCCAAGAAAAAATATTCAGATAATCTTGGGTCATCCAGAAAAAGCCAATCCAAATCCACAGAATACGTAAGGATGAACTCCACACCAAAAATGGTACTTTATATTTTTCTTTTATGTGTTTCTTACTAGATGGGGGATGGTTTCATGGCCACGCCACTTCCTCAGACCGTCAGTGATGATACTGCTAAAATAATTTTTTACAGCATTTTAGTCACATGAATTTCATTTTGTATTCAAACACCAATAGACACAAAACATCTCCTGTACCCCCTGTAAGAGCCCCCCTGTGGAGATCATTAATGAACACATAGAAAAGAACAGGGGCAAGGATGGACCCTTGAGTGACACCAGCAAGGATATGAAGAGAGGAGGAAGAGAAGTTTCCCACCAGCACTGACTGCTGCCTACCATAGAAATAGGAGCTGAACCTGTTGATGGTGGAGGTAGCCAAACCAACAGTGTGGAGCTTTTTTAACAGGAGTGGGTGGAAGACAGAATCAAAAGCTTTGGCCAGGTCAATGGACACCATGGCAGTAATATGACCCTGGTCCATGGCTGAAAGAATGGAGTTGGTGACTCGCAGAAGGGCAGAGATGTCAGAATGATGTTTCCTAAAGCCCAACTGGAAGGGGGAGAGTACTCCAGCTGAGGTTATGAGCACTGGGAACTTTGAGTAAACAAAGGATTCCAGTAGTTTGGCAAGCGAAGGGAGTGGAGAGATAGGCTGGAAGTTGCTGGGGAAAGATGGGTCACCACCTTTGTGAAGGGGAAGGACTTTGGCGACTTTCCAGGGCTTAGGCATGGTACAAGTGCAGAAGGAGAGATTTAAGAGGTGTACAAAGGGAGTGGCTATAACTGGGGCAGAAAGGTGGAGGAGCTTGGGGTGAATACCATCTGGGCTGGATTTATTGGGATTAAGTGATTTCAGTGCCCGGAAGACTTCCAGAGTAAAATTGGGGGGAAACACTAGCAATCAGGTGAGGGGAGAGGTGGAGGTTTAGGGGAGACAGGGAAGATGTGATCAGGGAGAGCACAGATGGTGAAGAACTTATTGAAGATCTCAACAATGGAGGATGGGTCTGAAACAGGAGAACCATTTGTCTTCAGGACTGGCGAGGGCAAGTGTGTCTGAGGGTCTATGAGGGAATGGACGACTTTCCAGAAGGAGGCAGGCGAGTTGAAGTTTGAGTGCAGATGCCGCTTGAAGTATTCTGATTTAGTGGGGTGGATGGCCTTGGTGCAAGCATTCCTAAGGGTTTGTAAAGTTGAAGGTTGGACTGTAATTGAGTGGATTTATAACAAGCCCTTGCTCGATCCCAGGATTTACACATGGAGAGGAGAGCAGGTATTATCCAGGAGTGGTGAATATGCTGGACTCTGGTGATTTTTTGAGGTACATGGTAATTTCAGATTTGGATAAAAGTGCTAGTAAAGTGGTCAAAGGTAGAATCTATGTCGGTGGCAGAAGAGGCTTGAGACTAGTTGGCAGCGGCTAGGTTGTGAAGAAGGGCTGCAGTGTCCAGTGCTTAGAGTGAGCAGAGGCTGATATACCTGGAGGCTGAGTGTGGGAGATGTACCTCCCTCACGCAGTAGGTAATGCAATGGACTCTAAGGGCATCAGGAAGGATGCCAACAGCAGTGATGCGATGTGGTTGAGATAAATAATAATAACAATATTTTTATTTCATGAACGCGGCTTTCAAATATCAAGGCACTTTACAAAAGAGTAAGATAAGAATAGTAGAAACAATAAATACAATATAAAACAAAACAATAATCTAACGATTCAATTCACTAAATGCCATTAAAAGCCTGGCACCATAAAAACATTTTTAACGCTTATTTAAAGCCTCCCACTGTTGTGCACTCCTGAAGCCGATGGGGTAGAGAATTCCAGAGGGTAGGGGTGACATACATAAAAGCACGGGCCCCAGAGGAATTAAGAGACACCCTCGGGATCTCCAGCAACCCCATGTCAGCCAAACGGAGCTGTCGCTCTGGGTGATAGGGGACTAGAAGCTCTTTCAAGTAGTCAGGACCAAGTCCATGTAGGGCTTTATAAGTCAGTAAACCAACTTTAAAGGTGATCTGCCACTGAATCGTCAGCCAGTGTAGACTGCGCAGAACCAGGGTAATATGAGATGTTCGATAGACCCAAGTCAGCAATCATGCTGCCGTGTTCTGCCCTAGCTGCAAGGGGCTGATATCAACCCCAGGAAGCCCTAAGTACAGGGTGTTACAGTAATCAAGGTGCAAGGTCACAAAGGCGTGAACAAATGTAGGAAGGTCTCCAGATGGAACAAGGTGCTTAATCCTGGCAATGTTCATAAGATGGTAAAAGGAAGACTTGACAACAGCTGACACTTGAGATCGTAAGGTCAGCCAATCATCAAGCACCATTTCCAGATCTCGCACCCATTCAGAGGTAAGGATCTGAGCTCCCCCTAGGTAAATTCCAGAGGACTGACCAGTCCTCAACCCTTCTATCTGGCAACCCGGCTCTGCAACCATCACCTCAGTTTTTCCTGTGATTCCGGAGATGAGAGTATCCAGTCTAGGAAGGAATGTTTGGGGGAGTAAGGATTATAATGGGTGAGTTCAGAGACCAACTGGGTGAGACTGAGAGATTTGATCTTGAGGAGGAGAGCTCAGAGGAGGGGAGTGTCAGTCCAGGCTGAAGTCACCCATCATAATAAGCTCAAAATCAGATGTGAGGGCGATTATTGAGGAGATGAATGTGACAAGTGAGTCCAGGGCAAGTACAGGGTCAGCACAGAGAACATTGATATAGATAGGGAGTTTGCACTTTATGTATGAACAGAGAATGACCATCTCATGACAATAATGACCAAAGAATTTCGGGGTGACCTGAAAATATATGTAGCCCTCCCCTCCCAAATGTCTAGGGACTAGGGAAGGGGGTCCCAGACTCCAAAACCTCACCAAGCATTTCTCAGGCGATAACAGTATTTACAAAAGGTTCCCTTACCTTGAGACATCTTCAAGACATCTTCAATCTCACCATCTCTGCACCCCAAACACGGTTGCATCTCCCAGCAGGTCCAAACCAGCAGGTGGACTGAACAGTTCCTCTTCAGGCTTCTCTACCCACCAGTCCTGGAGCAGGAGGGTGCAGAAAAAACAGAAAGCTTCAAGACCCCAGGGAAACCATGGAAACCCCTAAAAACTAAAGGACTTGTTATTTCATTTAAATCCTTCATTAAAAAATTGATCGCACTGGACTCCGGGTTCTCATCAAGAACAAATCAGGTTTATTCTCCTGAACTCTTAAAGATTTCAAGAGCACATGATCCTAATCACTTAAAGGCTTTTAAATTACACAACTCCATGGGGCTAACTTTTCGCTAAGTCGGAATACCGAGAGAGATATATATGTGGGCATTCTTAGGCTTAGATTTTCTCTACACGCAGAATCAACAGCAAACCTTTTTACTCAGGACCAGAGACTGTTCTTTACTTTGCCAGAAGCATGAAGCTCCCAAAATGACCATCGGCACTAATAAATACCTGAAATTGTCACTGCCTCCTTCCATACAGAGCCTCACTTAAAAGCTGGGGCTTTTACCCAAAACACTCACTTCTTCTGCCTGAGCACCTCTACCAGGGGATCGATGTGCTCCTCTGATGCCACTGAGTTATTTCATACTCAGGGCATAAATTCCCAGCCTGCTAATTCCTCAGCTGCCTCTCAAACCACTGCTCACTTTACTCCATTTGGCCTGGATACGCCTGGTCCTAGTTTTTCTCTCTCTCTCTCTCTCTCCCCTCCCTCCCTCCCTCCCTCCTTCCTCCTTCTCTCTCTCTCTCTCTCTCTCTCTCTCTCTCTCCCACAGCTCTTCCTGAAGATGAGCCTCCCACAGCAGTCACAGTGGCTCCATTACTTACAGTTTCTCTTGTCTGAGCTGAGCCATGGCCTAGATTGGCCTAAAGGCCTACCTTGGGACTCTAACCCAAATGTAGGCCCTGGGACCTGCCCATAACAGGCCCCATCGAGTCCAGGTCACCACCCACTTCCATCTTCAAGCGCACGAGTGAAAGTGCCACTGGGGACAGGAACTGGAGGGAGCTGCCACCAGCCCCAGATCCCCTGAAGAGGCCGTGCCACAACCTTTACAGCCCCTGACTGCTCAAAAAGTCACTCCCAAAAGTTGAGCCCAGCGACCCCCGGTGTCCTTCTCTACCTGCCCTCCAAACACCCTGGATGCTCTACCACCCAGTCCCAAGAGGACCCAGGACCCAAATGATAGCAAAACTACCTTGTTGCTCACCTCCCATGGTGCCCCAAACCCAAGGACTTGGTGCACTACCACCGAAACTGCTGACCTGCCTAAGAGAAGGGGGGGATCCCTCCAAACTGCCCTGCTGTAGAACCTGCCGATCTCTCCCCAACTTTCTCCAAACTTCCTCTATGTATAGCACCCTGGTCTGCTGCCCCCAAGTGGTGGCAAGCAGAAAATACACCCCCACAGTTCAATAATAATCCTTAAGTGCAAGGGGGGGTCCCTAAGGGTGAGTCATAAACCCGCCTATGGGAGGGCTTACATATATTTTGGTGGTAATTTTTTTGTAAAAAAAAAAAGAAAAAGAAAACAAGATGGTGGTGCTCATGAGAGTCAGATTTGTTTCTCACAAAAGTAAAACACATATTCTCCCAAAAGTAAAAGAAACTCACAAAAGTAAAATTCTTCTTTCGTATCAGTGTGTTATCTCAAAAACCCCACTGAGCCTGCTCAGAAGCCAAACTTGTCAAACAAACAGCAGAATCTAGCTAAACAGGTCCAGTTTACCTTGGTTCAGGTGTTTGTTTTCTGAAAATGCATGTTTTTTATGGTGTTTCTAAAACTGTTTTCACCAACACCAAAATAAGATAGTAGCGTTCATGACAGCAAAATGTTTTCTCATGAAAGTGAAACACATTTTATTGGGAAAGTAAAACCACTTGCAAAAGTAAAATTCTCCTTTCTTATCTACTCACATTGACACTATCCATATAAAACTTTGCACTAAACTCAGTGCCCTGAATTGCAATAAGAACTGCCTCTCCCTCCAAGTCTGATAGGAGCTGGAAATCGAAATGGTTCTCCCAGTCTTCGAGTACGCAGATGTGTTCTATGGCACTGTCCCTTCTCCTCCCTCACCAGACTGGATACCCTCAGCAATGCCTTCCATCATTTTGCTACCAAATCTCTCCCCCCCCCTCCACACTCCTCATGGCTCCCTATAGCTCTCTCTCTCTCCATCCTCCCACTATCATTTCATTGCCAGTCCCATTGTGCTTCTCGTATTGCCAAATATTGGTTTGGATCCCTTCCCTCCTAGCTTTCCTCACTCATCTCTCTTGCCCCATCCTCTTCTTACCCTCTCTACTCCACAGATTCCTGTACCTTCTCTATACCCCACCCTCACTCCTCTGTTGGACAAGCTGCACTCTCCTACCGCTTCCCTTCCCTCTCATACCAGCTCCACTCACACCTACAACTCTCCCCTTACTTCCTGCTTTTAGATGCCAGCTAAGGCAACTTTTTGCTCCCTCCTATTCCTGCCAACCCTCCTTGACTTTTTTCCCCCTCTTCTCTCACTCTTTCTTGCTTGCTCCCCTCCTATTACTGTTTCTACTGTGTCTCCACCCTTAATATGTCTTCTGACACTGACAGCACTGTCACCTAGTGATCTATTCCATCAGGCACTGAGCACTTTTACTGACTCTCACGAGTGTCCATTTTTTATTGCGTCACACAATAGGTGTTGTTTTTACCTGTGGTATCTATGTGTTCCTACATCTGTAATGCTGCCTACATTCCACCATTTCTTGTATTTTAAGTTTTATTCTCTCTGTATTCCCCTTCCCCCTTCCCTCGGGTCACACCTGGAAACGAGCCTCCACTTAGTGTGCCTTTCCGGTAACCAAGTTTTAACTAACTAACTGACTGACTGTCTGACTCTTTACATAAATCAATTAATCAGAGGATTAGCTCAAAAACCCTACTGAGCATGCTCAGAAGCCAAATTTCAAAATGTTATTACTTGATAACCGATTAATATTTTATCACAAGTCTTTGTAAGGCACATCCTTTGACCGTACCTCTTCTTCTCAGAAAATTTCAGAATAAAATTCCAAACCATCTTTGCTGCTCAGGTGAGCTAAAAAAGGCTAAAACATACATTTTTAAATCCTGAATTTCATTCAGTCTGGTCAAATGGCACCAAAGTTATTAAAGATAGGATTGCATTATATTCATATTGCGACAGGTAGTCATGCACACTGTAAGACATACACACACTTCTAGCTGCTGAAGTGCAGGCCCCTGAAGGACTCGTGCTTCTGTAACAGCAGGTGTAAAACATACAATTTGACTTCTGGCTGCAGACAGAAATTCATGATACCCAAATTACAATACTACATCTGCAGTCATATTGTAGCTACACATCCAAGAAGGCAGCACATCAGGGATACTGAATTTGTGTCATACGGAGACAGTTGTACAGTATATTGTTTGTCTTATCTGATGACTTCTGTGGTTGCTTGTGTGGTCTTGTCATTTTGCTGCTTGGGGTGGTGGGGAGTTAGGGTTGGAAACCCTAACACTGTATTTCCTTCCTTTTGTGGGGTTAAGCTGAACCATAACCAGTGCATTAATGCAGTTTATTGCAGTGAGTTTCCTTTCTTTTTGAGACCGTGGAATCATATCCTCATTCAAGGAGGTCCCTTCTGGACCCGTGTGAACAGATGTGCCAAGGGAAGAGTCCATCTGCCTTTGGAAGTGCAGGACCCAGAGGGTCCTAAAATTCCATCTGGCTACTGATATGAAAAATTTCTGGTATAGTATATAGGGCTGCAGAATTGCAGGGCTCTCCAGGCCCTGTGCTTCCATTTGGCAGCAGATGCAGATGTGCCTGGTCGAGGCCCTTCTGGCTATGGAAGTGCAGGGCCTTCTGGGCCCTGCTGTTTTGTGCAGCTATGGGTGCAGAGTTGTAGGGCCCTCTGGGCCCTGTGCCAAGAGAAGACTTCTCTTTACTGTATGGTTACCTGTTGCCCATGTGGCCAACACTGCACCATCCCTTGCCAGGCTGGAGTAGTGTCACATGGCAGCACCTTCCCCCAGCCTTTACCGATCTAACTTTTTCACTCAACTTGCCCCAACTCACCTCACTGGCATGGGATCACAACACACTACTGGCTGGGCCAAAGTCCAGCTCTGCCCATAATGTTTCTCCATAACTTTTTTTTTTTAACATTTGGACCTTACATCATGAACTTGGTAGCTAGAATGTGTTACATTCCACCAGAAAGGTGATTTCACAGAGGAACGGCCAAATCACATTTTGACCTGTATTTGAAGATTCCCACCAACCTTTTTATGAGGTACGGTCATGTAAGGAGTATATTTAAAAATAGGAAATAAAATATTTTAAAACAGCCAAGTTATGAGTAAAAGTATTTGAGACATAAAAAAATGTTTGGGTGCACCAAAAATGAAATTATTATGCTACACATTTAAGTGTGACTGGAGAATTTTTCATGTGTACCAGAAATGGAATTCTTGGGCCGCACATTTAAGTGGAACCTAAGAATTCCATTTTTGCTGCTCAAGTAAAACTCTTGGGTTTTACTTAAATGTGCGACCCAAGAGTTTGAGGCTTGTGACACAAGAATCTGCTATCTTGGTAAGCTGACGGTTAAAGAACTTTAAAAAGTCCACAAACGGTATTGCTGACCCATGTGTTTTTTTAAAACAAACATCAGAATCGAGCTTAAGGGTCACATAAGAAGAATTTTGGTTCATACCAGAGGGTTATCTCAAAAACTTCACTGAGCATGCTCAGAAGCCAAATTTCAAAACCTTCCATACTGTGTTGACTGTAAGTGAAAGCAAAAAAAAAAAAAAGCCCAAAAATGTGGTTTTATGTATTTTTGACATTTCCAGATCTCAGAATCTGGTTAAACAGCCATCACAAAACTTCTCAAGGCTTGAGAACTTGCCACCTGATCCACGCGTGCCAAATACAACATAATTTCACTTGAACTCTGATAACATTATTAAGGTGGAAAGATTGGGGTTTAACACTGAACACTCTGCATAATCCTAACTGTACTTGCACTGCTTTGTAAGGATAAATATTTATACAATGACAATGACAATTTATACATGCACCAAGCAGGAGAGGGACCTTGGGGTTATCATCTCTGATAACCTCAAGGCAAGGAAACAGTGTGACAAGGCAGCAGGTAAAGCAAATAGGATTCTGGTATGCATAGGCAGGGGCATCAAGGGAGGTCATAATTCCACTATAGAAGACACTAGTGAGGCCCCACCTGGAGTACAGTGTACAGTTCTGGAGACCTTACCTATGTAAGGACATAGTCAGGGTGGAGAAGGTTCAGAGGAGGGCAACAAATATGGTACAGGGATTGCATCGCAAGTCCTATGAGGACAGGCTGAAGGACTTGAATATGTACTCCCTGGATGAGAGGAAGGAGAGAGGGGATATGATAGAGACATACACATAAGCACCTTACAGGGAGGAACAGGGTGCAGAAATACACTATTTTCCAGCAAAAAAGATGTTCCAGGACTAGAGGGCATAGGATGAAGTTGGAGGGAGAGTGATTCAGAGGAAACATGAGGAATAATTTATTCACAGAAAGGGTGGTAGAAAAGTGAAACACCCTGCAAGAGGAAGTGGTGGGGCTGAAACAATTGTGGGATTTAACAATGCATGGGATAGACATAAGGGAATCCTGGAGGTCGGGGTAAAGGGGCAACAGACTTCTAGAAAAACGTAAAGGGAACTTATAAGCTGAAATGGGAAGACTGGGTGGGCCATAGGCCCTTATCTGCCGACAGTGTTTATGTATCTATGTATTTGTGAGCATATTGCCAAAATGACTGCGATAAAAATGGTATCTCAGCTGATGATGAACCAACTCATAAGATAGCAATTATATCTTATGAACTGGGTTTGTAACACCAGCAATCTCTACACTCCGGTTCTTCATAATCATGGACCAGCTTTCACTCACTTGTGACATACCATTTTTTCCTTGGTCTTCTTAATTTCCATTCCACTATTTACTCAGTCGTTTTGGAAACAAGCTCCTTGTATAAACTGGACATGGTATGGATGAGTGTGTCATACAGTTTTTATTTTCATTCAAGATCTGCGCCCTCTTGACCCCTCACAGGTGGCGTAGTCACTTGTGAGGGATCAAGAGGTCACAGACCTCTCATGAGGATAAAAACCGTATATGATATATTCACCCATACCATATACCCTATTTATACAATGAGTGTGTTGCAAAAACGACTGAGATGAACACAGTATCTCAGCTGATGATGAACCCGACTCGTAAGATAGCAATTATATCTTATGAATCAGGTTTGTCACACCAGCTATCTCCACTCTCCAGTTTTGTCATAATCACGGACCAACTTTTACTTGCTTGTGACATACTGTTTTTATCTTGGTCTTTTTCATATCCATTCCACTATTTACTTGGTCATTTTGGCAAAATGCTCCTTGTATAAACCAGATATGGTATGGGTGAGCGTGACATGCGTTTTTTTATCTTAATTTGAGATATGCAGCCTCTTGATCCCTCACTCGTGGCTATACTGTACCACTCGTGAGGGGTTAAGAGGTCACAGACCTCTCATGAAGATAAAAACTGTATGACATGCTCACTCATATCATATCCCCTATTTAGATATAGATACATAGATGTTTTTCCCATTATAATTAGGCTTGAGAAAGCACTTACATGTTAAACCCCAATATTGCACCTTAATAACATGGCTTTCCCTATATGGAATAATATAAAACTCATCATACACGTAGTCAGTGCCAGGATCTCTGGATCCTTTAAATTTAGCAACAGTCGGTAACGTGATTTGAAAGTTTTAAATGTTTGAAAATGCATAAAAATATGGGTGTTTGAGACTTTTTCCCCCTCATGTAGCTCAAAATGGCTATGAGTTGAAACATTAAATTACAGGTTTGTTGGAGTGTCACTCAAGAATGATTCTTCAATAGGTGCCCTTATTGAAACATTGTAGGTTTTAAATTAAGAAACAACTGTCGGTGGGGGGGCTCATAAGCTTGAACCAAAGCCACCCGAAATGCTTATAATCATTTAGAATTTTCAAATAATGTCCCAAACTTTCACTTTTAAAATGGCTTCTTCAGGGTATTTTATATGCTTTCCCAAAACTCTCAGATACTGATTTTTGTTTAAAACCTGTCTGGCCTGCATCTGGCTTCATGTTATCCTGTCTGTCTTTCCTTATCAGACCTAATCTGCCCACCTTGTTAAATCCTTTGTTGCCAGCTCTGTCTCAACTGGGCAGACTGGATGGTCCAAAGGTCTGTTTCTGACAACATTGTGTGTTTCTATATTACTAAGGTAGTAATCCAGCAGCCCGCCACCCCTGGAGCCAGTAAGGCTTCAGCTTGCCTCTGACCCAGGCTTCCCTCGGAGAACCACTCCTGCAGTTGCTCCCCTGCTGCTGCCAGCCACCTGCCTCCCATGGAGCCAGCAAGGTTTCAGCTTGCTTCTGACCCAGGCTTCCCTCAGAGAACCACTCCTGCAGTAGCTCCCCTGCTGCAGCCAGCCACCAACCACCCCTGGAGCCAGCAAGGCTTCAGCTTGCCCCGACCTGGGCTTCTGTTGAAGAACCGCTCCTGTGGTTGCTCCCCTGCTGCAGCCAGCCACCCACCACCACTGGAGCCATTAAGGCTGCAGCTTTCCTCTGACCCGGGCTTCCCTTGGTGAGCCACTCCTGCAGTTGCTCCCCTGCTGCAACCAGCCACCCGCCACCCCTGGAGCCAGTAAGGCTTCAACTTGCCTCTGACCCAGGCTTCCCTCAGAGAACTACTCCTGCAGTTGTTCTCCTACTGTGGCCAGCCACCAACTACCCCTGGAGCCAGCAAGGCTTCAGCTTGCCCCTGACCTGGGCTTCCCTTGGAGAACTGCTCCTGTGGTTGCTCCCCTGCTGCAGCCAGCCACCCACCACCACTGGAGCCATTAAGGCTTCAGCTTTCCTCTGACCCGGGCTTTCCTTGGTGAGCCACTCCTGCGGTTGCTCCCCTGCTGTGGCCAGCCATCTGCCACCCCTGAAGCCAGTAAGACTTCAGCTTGCCTCTGACCTGGGCTTCCCTCGGAAAACCACTCCTGTGGTTGCTCCCCTGCTGTGGCCAGCCACCCCTTGAGCCAGCAAGGCATCAACTTGCCTCTGACCCGGACTTCTCTTGGAGAACCACTCCTGCAGTTGCTCCCCTGCTGTGGCCATCCACTAACCACCCCTGGAGCCTGCAAGGCATCAGCTTGTCCCTGACTTGGGCTTTCCTCAGAGAACCACTCCTGTGGTTGCTCCCCTGCTGCAGCCAGCCACCTGCCACCCTTGGAGCCAGTAAGGCTTTGCTTGCCTCTGACCTGGGCTTCCCATGGAGAACCACTCCTGCAGTTGCTCCCCTGCTGTGGCTAGCCACCCACCACCCCTGGAGCCAGCAAGGCTTCAGCTTGCCCTTGACCTGGGCTTCCCTCAGAGTATCGCTCCTGTAGTTGCTCGCCTGCTGCAGCCAGTTGCCCGCCACCCCTGGAGCCAGCAAGGCTTCAGCTTTCCCCTAACCCAGGCTTCCCTCAGAGACCCACTCCTACGGTTGCTCCCTTGCTGTGGCTAGCTGCTCGCCACACCTGGAGCCAGCAAGGTACCAATGGCCAACGGCCAGCTGAGGAGACTGCCATTTCAAAACTGGCGCCCTTTTTCTTTTGTCTTTCTCCTCTTGGCCCTTAGCTATTGAATACAGAGGCTCTCCCCTGTACTTTCAAATTGCCTGATCAGCCTTTCCTTCTGGTTTTTACTGTTTCTACTATGTGGAATGTGATGCCTAGGATTAAAACACTGTGATTTTGTAGCATATGCAAATTTGTTGCTGACATCGTATTGCTTTTTTTTTTAATTCAAAGTTTATTCACATTTTCCACATTACAGGAGGCAGTAATGAGCACTTTAACATAGGATTCATAAAACAAATCGAATCATACTGCCCTCAACCTTCCTCCCCCCTCCCTGGCACAGCAGTTCATTCTAGCACTGTTATCACCCACTAACTACCTATATCAAGAGTAATTAAGGTGGTAGCCTCGGTTACACACTATTTCATAGCCACCGTAATTAAAGTATGAAGGGGATCCTAGATATCCTTATACCTATGTAGTCTGTTTTGAAGGCTAGCAATAGCCTTCTCTGTACGTATATTTGCTAAGATCTCATGGAGCCACTCTTGATATGTTGGGCCAGTCCTTTCCTTCCAGCGCCTGAGAATGACTTTTTTTAACCGAGAGCGCCACCATAGATATGTGAAATCTCTGGATTTTAACTTTTATGGAGGAGAGATCCCCCAACAGGCAAATATGCAGTGTAAAATAGTCCTGCAGACCTAGAAAGGATCCAGATTGGTTTTTATTTGCTCCCATAATGATGCTATCCAGGATCACGACCAGAAAAAAATGGAAAAGTGATCCTGTATCCTGGGAACACTTATTACACCTATCAGTATCAAGAAGGCCCCATTTCAGCAGTTTAGTTGGGGTATAGTATCAATTATGCAAGATATGTGAAAAATGACATAAGGGCCACAGAGATCCAGGAGGAACAAAATGGGGGAGAGATACTGTGGGTTAAGCTGGAAAGGAAAATGGGGACAGCCATCCGCACAGGTGTGGTCTATAGACCACCAGCCCAGGAGGAAGAAACAGATAGGGAGCTGATGCTAGCCATCCAAAGGATGGCAGACAAAGTGAGTACTGGTTGGAGACTTCAATATTCCAGACGTGGACTGGAGCATCCCAGTAGCAGCATCAACTAGGAGCAGATTTATCCTGGACTGCCTTCAGGGTGCCTTCCTCAAGCAACTGGTCATGGAACCAACTCGGCAGAAGGCAATACTGGACCTTGTGCTCACAAACAGGGACAGCGTGATGGGGGTAACAGTGGGAGCATCTGAGGAACAGTGACCACCAGTCATTGTGGTTTGAAATCACAGAAGAGCAGAACCAAACCACACAAAAACACGTATCCTGGATTTTAGGGGGCAGACTTTGGGAAAATGGGGAGATACTTGAAAGAGGCATTAAGGGGAATGGGGCAGGAATCAGGGGTTGAGGAACAGTGGGCAGTATTTAAAATGGGGATTACAAGAACAACAGAATTATGTATTAAGCAGGTTAGCAAGAGGAAAAGGAAGAGGAGACCATTATGGTTTTCCAAAGAGGTAGCAAAGAAAGTGAAAGCCAAAAAGATTGCATTCAGGCAATACAAAAACACACAGGCAGAAGGGGATAGGGAGAAGTACCAGGAGAAGCAAAGAGAGGCAGGGAGGTCAGTAAGGGAAGCCAAAGCTCAGACAGAAGAACACATTGCAAAATCAGTGGGTAGAGGGGACAAAACCTTTTACAGGTACATAAGTGAAAAAAGAAAGACAAAGGGAGGGATAGTGAGACTGAAGGGGGAGGATGGGGGCATGGAGGATGACAACAGTAAAGCTGACATACTGAACAGGTATTTCTGCTCAGTCTTTACTGAGGAAGAGGAGGGTAAAGGGTCTGAAGGGAGTACAAGGGGTGAGAATGGTGCAGAAATGGACACAAGTCCCTTTACACGAGAAAGGGTCCTGAAGGAACTGGAAGTAATAAGAGTTGATAAAGCAATGGGGCCAGATGGGGTGCACCCCAGGGTCCTTAAAGAACTAAGAGAGTGGTGGCCGAACCTCTGGCTATCCTGTTTAGCCGATCACTGGAAACAGGGGAGGTACCCAAAGACTGGAGGACAGCAGATGTAGTCCCCTTATACAAAAGTGGGAACAAAGAGGAAGCAGGGAACTACAGACCAGTCAGCCTCACCTTGGTAGTGGGGAAGATCGTGGAAGCACTATTGAAGGAGAGATTGGTGGAACATCTGGTTGTCAATGGACTACAGGACCCAAGGCAGCATGGTTTCACCAGGGGGAGGTCATGTCAGACCAACCTCATTGAATTTTTTGACTGGGTGACTAGGGAGGTGGATCAGGGGAGGGCAGTGGACATGGCCTATCTGGACTTCAGCAAGGCCTTTGACACCGTGCCATAGAAGACTATTACACAAACTGGGGAATATGGGTGTGGGCAGGACAGTAGTGTGGTGGGTAGGTAACTGGCTGGGTGGCAGGACACAGAGGGTGGTGGTAAATGGCTGTCACTCCACAGAGGGAAGAGTGACCAGTGGGGTACCACAGGGATCAGTGCTGGGACCGGTCCTATTCAACATCTTCATCAGTGACATGGCGCAGGACCTAGAAGGCAGAATTTCACTGTTACTGATGACACAAAGCTCTGTAATAGAGTAGACACACCAGAGGGTGTAGACAGAAAGAAGCAACCTACAGAAACTTGAAGAATGGTCAGGGTTTGGCAGTTGAAATTCAATGCAAAGAAGTGCAAGATAATGCATATGGGGCACAAAAATCGCGGCACAATATATCAGTTGGGGGGTGAGGATATAGCATGCACCAAGCAGGAAAGGGATCTTGGGATTACCATCTCTGATGACCTCAAGGTAGGGAAACAGTGTGACAAGGCAGCAGTTAAAGCAAATAGGATGCTGGGATGTATAGGCAGGGGCATTACCAGCAGGAAAAGGGAGGTCATAATTCTGCTATACAAGACACTAGTGAGGCCCCACCTGGAGTACAGTGTACAGTTCTGGAGACCATACCTACATAAGGACATAGACAGGGTAGAGAAGGTTCAGAGGAGGGCAACAAAGATGGTGCATGGATTGCATCACAAGTCCTATGAAGACAGGTTGAAGGAACTGAACATGTACTCCCTGGAGGAGAGGAGGGAGAGAGGGGATATGATAGAGACATACAAGTATCTTACAGGGAGGAACAGGGTGCAGGAAAACACTATTTTTAAGAGAAAAAGATGTTCCAGGACTAGAGGGCATGGGATGAAGTTGGAGGGAGGACGATTCAGAGGAAACATGAGAAAGAATTTCTTCACAGAACAGGTGGTGGACAAAGTGGAACACCCTGCCAGAGGAAGTGGTGGGGCTGAAACAATCACGGGATTTAAGAATGCATGGGATAGACATAAAGGAATTCTGGAGGTCAGGGGTAAGGTGCAACAGACTTCTAGGAAAACAAACTGAACTTACAAGCTCAAATGGGCAGACTGGGTGGGCCATAGGCCCTTATCTGCCGACACTGTCTATGTATCTATGTATATATGGAACTGCATGAGATGTAATCTATCTTGGGATACATATATGTGACAGTACATCCAGAGGACAGGCCACTTAAAAGTATAGTGGGGAAAAAATGAAACCAAGAAGTTGGTGGGGCCATCACCTCGTCTAAACCTCCATCGGAACAAGACTTGATAAATCTTAGAAATCACACCAGAAGAGACTAGTAAAGAGGGAAAGTTCAGATACCAATGCAAAGGTCGGTGGACGGGGTGGAGTGGCCCCAAAGACCGTGGTTAACAAGTGTCTCAGTTGAAACACTTTAAAAGTCTGAGACTCAGGTATTTTGAACTTGTGTATGAACTGAGAAAATGAGAGCCACTCATCAACTTCATCCAGAAATGAAGTTACTATCCCCTCTCCTAAGTGAGGGAACCATGAATGGGAAATTTTCTGTTTGTTTATAGTGAAAGCTGGGGAATTCCAAATAGATTGCGCGAGATCATTACTTTGATTATAATGCAGGAAAAAGCACAATTGCGAATGTACTCTTAGAGAGGTCATGATAGTGGGACATTTATTAATATCTTGCATCTGAGAAATTATTAGATAGAGTATAGTCAGGGGGTCCATGTTCCTAGATTGGAAAAAATCTAATTCAATCTTAAGCCAAACCGAGTTCATGTTATCTGGACCAGGTCTTACCCATCTCAGGTATTTAGCCAAATGACTAGCCCAGTAGTAGATGGGCAAGTAAGGAATCCGCAACCCCCCCTCATTCTTGGGTGCAGCTAACTTGTGGTATGCCAGCCTGGAGGTCTTATTCGACCAAATAAATCTGGTAAAGAGTTTATGTGTTTTCTGAAACCAACTTAGGGGGACGAATGAATAAAGATGCGACAAAGGATAAAATAAACGAGTAAACACATTCATCTTAATATTATTAATATGACCCCATAAAGATAACTTGAGTTTATCCCATCTCTCTAAATCTTGAGTGATCCCCTGCAAAAGGGGGTCCAGGTTCTCCTTAAACCACAAGGAGGGATTACGTGTTAATTTTATGCCTAAATATTTAATAGCCTGGGGTGACCAGCATAGCCCCAGAGAAATAATGTCGGTCTTAAAGACTTTATGGTTAAGAGGGAAAAAGGGTGTCTTATTGGGATTTAACTTATAATTCAAGAAACTACTCAATCTATCAACCTCCCTTAGCATATTCGGGATAGATATTAACGGATTAGCCAAATGTAGGAGAAGGTCATCAGCGTACACTGTTACTTTCACTACCTCATTCCTCATGGGAATACCTTATATCCCTTCATTGTTGAGAATATGTTGAATAAGGGGTTCCAGGTAAAGATTGAAAAGTAATGGAGAGAGAGGGCATCCCTGCCTCATTCCTGACCGCAGTGTAAAAGACTTGGAGAAGGTTCCATTCCTTGAAATCCTCACTGTAGGAGACTGGTAAATTGCCCTGATCCAATCTATGAACATGGATGGGAATCCAAATGCCTTGAGGGCTTGAAAAAGAAAAGTCCAGTTAACCCGATCAATTGCCTTCTCGGCGTCCAGGGAGACCAGCGCTGCAGGATATATGGCATCCCTGGACTCCGAGAAGACATGGGAGAGAGTACGTAGGTAATCTGAAGATGCATGTCCTCTCATAAATCCCACTTGAGACATACTCACAAGATCTGGAAGAACCAGGGTTAGTCTATCTGCCATTATCTTCGAGAGAATTTTGACATCTTGATTCAACAAAGATATTGGCCTATAGCTCTGAACCATTTCTGGGTCTTTGTCTGGTTTAGGTAACAAAACTATCAATGCCTCAAACAGATGTGCGTCTGCCACCTCTCCAGACAAGATATGCAAATAGAGCTGATGCAACACGGGAAGTAGTTGCTCCGTAAAAGCTTTATAAAATAAGGCTGAAAACCCATCTGGACCCAGGACTTTACCCATAGGCAAGTCCTTTATAACAGTTGCTATCTCTTCCTGTGATAAAGGGGATGGTATGAATTTCTTTTGAGAGTCAGATAGTAACGGAAGATGAGCTTCCTTGAGATACTCATCCAGTTTTTGAATGGGCGGAGGACTATCCATGTCCATATATAATTGTTCATAAAAGGTAGCAAATTCCTGGACTATCTCTGAGGGGGATACCTTCAGGGTCCTGTCAGACTGAAACCTTATTGGGGGTATAAATCTTGCTGATTCTTGTTGTTTTAAATGTACAGCCAACAGGAGACCCGCTTTTTCTCCTTGATCTGTAAAACTGGCCTTTGTATGGATTATTGCTAATTCAGCCTTTTCTCTTAACATTCCCAGATACTTATCTTTATATATTAATAACTTCCGTGACTCCTCTTGAGAAATTATATCTGGGTGTATATTTTCTAGTACCCATATCTGAAACAATAAAAAGAGTAATTCTGTTTCCTGTGCTCTCTTCCTCCTTGTAGCTAGACTAATGAGAATACCCCTTATATAAGCCTTAAAGGCTCCCCATAAAATATCCGGTCTTGCACTATCTATTGGGTTGGTGGAAAGGAAAAACTCTATCTGTTCTTTCACCTCTCTTCTATACTTTTCATCTTTTAGTAATTGTTCATTTAATTTCCATCTGGTCTGTCTTTTGGGGATATTAAGAAAAGCCAAATTATCCAAGACTAAAGAATAATCCGATATTGGACCCGGTTGGATTGAGGTGGATAGAACCCCTGGCAAGAGCTCATGAGAAACTAGTAGGTAATCAATGCGAGATTGCGTGCCATGAACTGGTGAGCAAT
Source organism: Neoceratodus forsteri (assembly GCA_016271365.2). NCBI lineage: Eukaryota > Metazoa > Chordata > Ceratodontiformes > Ceratodontidae > Neoceratodus > Neoceratodus forsteri. The sequence continues at coordinate 1,081,776,641 of CM057449.1, forward strand.
AAGTATATTCCCTAATATTAGGATGTGTGACCCTCCAGACATCGCACAATCAGCACTGATCCAACATCTCCTTAAAGGCCCTGTGCCCAGGTGTTGGTCCCCTCGACCCAGTGCTTGATCTATCCAGATTCAGATCCAAAACTAAATTAAAATCTCCCCCTAATATAATTGAAATAGGGAGTATAGGAAGAATTGTGGGAATCAATTTCATAAAAAAAGAGGGATTGTCTATGTTTGGACCGTATATGTTACCTAAAACCAATGGCATGGCCCAAACAGTGCCCTGCACCAAGACATATCTGCCTTCCGAATTCTTAAATACTGTACCTGAGAAGGGACAAATGGGATATTTCTGTTAATCAGTATCATGACCCTACAACTATTGGTTTCCCCTGAAGCATGAAAAACCTAACCTATCTGTTGTCTTTGAAGTTGTAATACTTCGGAATCCACTAAATGAGATTCTTGTATGAATGATATCTGGGCACATAACAAACTCAGGTGTTTAAGTACCTGATATTGTTTCAATTTTTTCCTGAACCCCTTCATGTTCCATGTAGCAATATTAATATTCTGAGCCATCTATTATATTAGGTATAATCTAGATAGAATATCTACAATATCCTGCAGTCATGTAACAGGTGATTCTGTTCCTCTGAATCTGCTGTGCTGGTCTCCCACCCCCCATTGACCTCCTGTCCCTCCCCACCCCCCTGATTACCCCTCGAACCATCCACATCATCCGTAACTCCAAAACATAATCCAAAAAACCATCCACCCAAACCCCCCTCTTATCGCTAACAACGTTCAGCAATGCTCCATTTACTACTCCTCCCCCAGTCCCCCGAAAAGCCGTCCCCCAAACTCTGTATTCTTTATAATACATTCCCCTTTTTTGAGAAGCTAGTAATAAATAAAAGAGAGAGAATGCAACATCCCTACTATACAAGCCCTTGTATCTACCACCTATCCCCTAATGAGGGCCATTAGGAGTAAGCCAATATCAAAAAAACATCGCCCCCAGTAACATCACGGTTTATAAGGGCATATGGCTTGTTGAGTGTGGTAAGGCACCTCATGGCGCAAGATTGGGACGTTGGCCTCAGCCAAACATAACATGCACTGAGCGGGCCTTCGTCTTAGCAGGCTCTCCAGCCCTGTAGGGACAAGCCCCCGATCCTCTCCTCCCAGTTGCTGCGCCTTTGCCCCAGTAAATCCCAGCTTATCTCCTACTTTAGGAGCCCTTGGCACTTAACACACATGGAGCACATGCTCTCTCCTGTGTTATGAGTGTGTAACAGCACCCTGACGCCTTACAAAAGAAGGGACATCTTAGCCCTTGTAACTGGATTTCCCTAAAGGCTAAAGCCTTCCACCAAACCCTTCCTTACTAAACTCCCACAGGAGAGGGGGAGATCAGATGTTGCTAAATAGGCATTGTTTTCTGCCAATACGAAAACTAGTGAGAAATCACTTGATTACTTGAGACCCCAGACCCAGACAAAACAAGCAGGAATATGCTTCCGTGATTGGAACACTTAGAAAACCGAAGGGCCTGAAACCCCAGACCCAGACAAGTAAAAGCATGCATTCACAACTACATCACTGTAAAAAAGAAAAAGAAAGTCATTTCTGCCCCATATTCGGGCTGAAGTGAGAGTCCAAGAATGTGTAACCATCACTTTCCAGAAGATCCCTTTACATGAGTACTCAGCCTTCTCAAAACGGTTCTCATTTTGTTGAGAGAGCCCTAAGACCTTTCATGTGTCCCTGAAGAGATCTGGCAGTGCTAATTTTAAACCAGCAAACGCTGCCTCCGGATCTTCGTAGGTAGCCCAGGAACCAGCCACCAGTACCTGTAGCCTGGCGGAGTATCCCATACAAAATTTAAGTCCAGCCGCAATAATTTTTGAAACAGGATGAAAAGCTACTCACTTGAAACGGACTGAACCCGGGATATCTTGCGCTATTCTAAGCTTAACTTGCTCCCAGCGAACTTCCTGGAATTCTCTCACTTTGTACAGGAAATGTCGCTCTAAAAAATTTAAGAAACAACAGATTATAGGTTGGGGCGTTGCTCCGAGAGGGGGCTTCGGTCTTAATGACCTGTGGTCTCTCTCGATAATATATTTAGCCCCAAATGGGGAAGGGCCTGCAATCTTCTCGACCAACTTCTGCATAAAAGCTATGGTATTCTGGCCCTCTTCTCCCTCTGCTAACCAGAGGATCACAACATTATTTCTCTGGTTACGACCTTCAAGGTCTTCAATCCTGACCTCAAATCTAGACAGTTTCTGATGTATTGCTGCCATCTCAGGCTCGAAACTCTCGGCTTGCTTCTCTAAAGAGAAGATCCTAGTTGTGTTGTCTGAGGTAGCGAGGGTAATTTCTTCTATTTTTCTCGTGAGCAATTTCATTTCTGATGCCATCTCCTTGATCTCATCTCTGAAAGGTTTACATTCCTCCAGAAATCTAGACAATGTGAGTGATTCCTGATCTGCACCTAGATTCAGAACATCTCCCTTTTCTGTTCCACTCGAGGCCAGGGATTTTTTTGAGGCCTTCTCTGGTGTAACTGGCGGGGTGTGTTTCTGCTGTTGTTTTTTCTTATAAACGTCCATTCTCTCTAGAAATCGCCCTGCAAGGGCACAAAGTTGTAGGGAACCAGAATAACTCGAAATTAGAGATTTAGAGATTGAGAAAGTATACCAGAAAATGAAAATATAGAGATGGGAGGCTGGAGCTATACAGAGGAGCGACTATCCGGTAGCTTGCATCACATGGTCCCCCCGACATCGTATTGCTTTTAATATTGCCCTACTGTACCCTCTCCTTAAGCGTTCTCTATCTATCCAATTTCTTTTTTTTTTATTCTCAAATCATTTTCCTAGTGCAACCCTCCTCCTGATTTTTCTATTTAGACCCTTTTTTCCTTTATCTTCTGTGTCTCCATTCTTTGTTTGCACTCTAGCTCCTTCCTCTTTGAAACCCTTCCCCCAATTGTAACTAGGAGCAGTCTCGGCCATTCAGCCAGTTAATTAGAACTGCTCCTCAGGTTTTTCCTCTCCCGAACCTGCCCCTTCTGATAACCTCCCCCCTTTTAGCAGGATCTGCTGCCTTATAAATAATTTTAATTTCATTTATCTGCAGGCTTCCTCTTGCCCCTGACCCGGGCTTCCCTTGGAGAACCACTCTTGCGGTTGCTCCCCTGCTGTGGACAGCTTCCCGCTACCCCTGGAGCCAGTAAGGTGCAGACAGCCAATGGCCAGCTGAGGAGAGGCTCTCTCTGCTGCTTAACGGTGGCTCCCCACCCGCTGCCCTATCTGGACTGTTTTATTTACAGGTACCCTAGATCACATGACCACAGTTTTATTTATAGGTACCCTAGATCACATGACTTCTGACTGGCAAAAACCTAAGTGTCTATTTCCCCACTTGCGTGTTATAATATCAGTTCACTAGGGGCATCACTGTTCTTCTCCTCTGCAACGTATTCAAAGGAAAAGTAATACTCATTACAATCCCAATTATAATATCAGCCCAATAGGGACATCACAGCTCTTTTTCTGCAATTGCATTCAAAATAAAAGTAAAGAGCCTTGTACTACCCCTCTACTTTAGCGATCTGTGGCGTTTCATACCAGCTTCCCAACATTCCCATAGACATCACAGCATCTCTGAACATTCAGTCAGCCTACACTTAGTGTGGCTACAACTTAAACCCCTTATCTTCATTCAATACTATGAAATAATGTTGTTCACAAATTAAATTATATTGCTATTTTTGCCTCCTTCTATCCTTATACCAGATGGTGAGCCCATATTACCTGCATATACACCCAATCATAGTTATAACCCCTTCTTTGCCACCAATTCTCATCTCTCTTGGGATCATTCAACTAGGGTTTATGCATTAAAACTTGTCTCTCAGAGCCCTCCCGTTTTCCGAACCATCTTACCCATCTGCGCATCTTTGCACTGCTTTTTTTCTAGTTGTAAAAAATTATTATTATGCAGTGTAACCCTATCAAGCATTGTCATAAGGTGTTTAACATCACACTGAGACTATGGTCATGTCATATCATTTTTATGCTTCTTCTTCTTTGCTCAGGTAATATAGAGCTGAATCCTGGACCTATCTCCTCATTAGCGTCCCCTGCTGACTCTGCCTCAGCTAAAGGCCTAAATATAATGCCTATAAATATGTATAGCCTCCTCAACAAATTTATTGACTTACAAGCTTGGGTATCCCACACTACTCCAGACATCTTGGTTTTGACAGAAACCTGGCTGAAGGGCACCACCTCGGACCAAGAAGTAGCCCTCCCATCCTACTCTTTATTCCACATTGATAGAACTACAGCGTGGGGAGCAGTGGTCATCTACAGCAAAGATAGGTTATCTGATGCTGTCCTTCATGCCATTTCTAAGCTGAAAGAATTAAAATGTCTGGTTCTTAAACTTCCCATCTCATCTGCTGAATCCATTAACATAGCAGGCTGTTACAGACCTCCCTCTGTGGGTCCAGAACTCTTGCCCCACCTACATAATTTTATAGACACAACACAAATGAATCAATAATTCTTGGTGACCTGAACCCAGATTGTCTCAGCTCTAAATCTATCCCTCTAAATAAATTTTGCGAAGGTCTGGGCCTAAATCAGCTAGTTATGGAAACCACAAAGAATAATCATAGGAATCATCTCAACAGCTTGCTCATAGACCTTATCATCACAAACAGACAACAAAAAGCAACACAAGAAGCTGTTTTCCACAAGAATCTCAGTGATCACAATATAGTAGTGTGTGTTATGAATCCATTAAAACCCACCCCATTAGCAAATTTGTCATTAAAAAGAGTTTTAAGAAGTTCAACCCAGCCAACTTCTTAGCAGATCTGAGAGACATCAATTGTCAACGTTTTTACGTAAACCTTATTATAAACGAGGCTGTGCAGGTTTTCAACTCCACCCTTACTTATGTTATAAACAATCATCACCCAAGTGTCAGTTGTAGAGTAAAAAATACCTCTTGTCTATGGTTCAATGGGGATATTAAAAAGGCCTTGTTGAAGAGAGACTAGCTCTGGGCAACTGCGAGACATACTAAATCCCAAGAGGACTGGACAACTTTCTGGGCTTGTCGCAATGCCTGCACTAGATTGGTAAGGACCACCAAAGAGAATTATTATTTGAATATCCTTGCAGCTGCAAAAGGGAATCTTTCAAAAATTTGGTGCACTTTTAAATCAGTTGAAGGCTGTAAAGAACCTCCCACCCTACCCAACACAATTAACGTTCAAGGCTCCATAATCACTGACAAATGTCTGATACTTGATAAATTTAATGCACATTTCGTAACAGCTGGCCTTGCTTTCAATTATTCTCAGGCAGCTACCCAATGCCCCTCTACTACATAAACAGCATCAGTAACCAGCCCTCTGATCCATGTCACCCTCACCTTCTCTACCATCACATATAAACAAGTCAAAGATCAGCTAACTTGATTAGACACTAAAAAGAGCTCTGGAGCAAATGACATTGATCCCCTTTTCTTGAAGTTAGGTTACCATTACTTAACTACCCCCATTACTTACTTATTTACCTTATCATTTACAGAGGGCATTGTACTTTATGAATGGAAGGTAGCCCATTTGCTGCCTCTATTCAAGTCTGGAGACCATAGCGACCTGAACAACTATAGGCTGATTTCAATCTTGTCGGTCCTCTCATATTAGAAAAACTGGTCAATGTACAGGTTAAGGAGTTTATTGACAAACACTAATTGCTAAACCCCTTACAATCAGGATTTAGATGCCACCATAGCACTATATCTGCACTCTCTAAAGTAACTAATGATTGGTTGGAGGCCATAGTTAATAAACAGATTACAGGGGCTGTATTCTTGGACCTAAGTAAGGCCTTTGATACAGCCAATCATGACCTTTTCCTGGGCCAGCTTAAGGTGCATGGTTTTGTAAGCTCTGTTGTAAAATGGTTTGCCAGCCATATGGCGGATAAACAGCAACAAATTAAAGTTAATGGAATATTTTCCACTTTAATTCCCCTAGCAAGAGGAATTTAACAGGGCTCCATCCTGGGCCCCCTACTTTTCTTATTGTATGTCACTAATCTGAGCAGTAACATTATGCATTCCAAAATCCACCTTTTTGCAGATGACATGGTGCTTTATATCTCCAAGCCCTCTTAAATGACGACTTGGAAATATAAAGCACCATGTCATCTGCAAAAAGGTGGATTTTGGAATGCATTATGTTACTGCTCAGATTATTGACATACAATAAGAAAAGTTTGCTCAGCAATCCAGTCTGACTTTAACCAGCTGCAACATAATTTAATCCAATCTAAACTCTTACTGAATGCCAAAAAAAAAAACAAAGTACTGTAATGTTCTTCCATCACCCTATTTCTTCAAGCTCTTGCTCCAGAGCAGTTCTCCTCCACCTATCACTACCCTTCTTAGGGATTCACTCGAAGTTGTGGACAGGATCAATTATTTGGGGTTCTTGCTTGATTCTCAGTTCTCCTTTTCCCTCTAGCTTGAGGCCATAGTTAATAAACTGAAACTGAGGCTTGGTTTCTTCTTTAGAAACAAAACTCTTTTTCTCGAACCTCTAGACTGAAACTAGTCCAGGCCACATTCCTGCCCCCATTGGATTACACAGATACCATACATAACTGTGCAATTACCTACCTTTTCAATTTGGATAGCACTCTGTACAAAGAGGTGAGCTGGACCTCTTTGGCTACTAGGAGACTTGTGCACACCTATGTGTGGGTATATAAAGCTCTCTTAAATAAACTGCCTCCTTACATTAACACTGTCCTACATCGCTCGCATAGCTTTTATAACCTAAGGAAGTTACATGTGATTAGTATTTCCCTCCAGGTTCCTGAAATGCATACACATTATGGCAAAGCAGCCAGTAGCTATGTATTTCCTACAGTCTGGAACAAACTTCAAGCATCACCACAGCTTCAAACCTTAATCCTTTTAAATATGTACGAAACCCTTATTGCCAAATTCATTACTGACACCTGCCACTGCTGTTGATCTCGTATCCCACTCTGCCGACCTTCTTCCTTTGTATAACATCTGTAATGCTATGTTCATATTTGCCTCAGTGATATTTATGTTATTCAACTGTTTCCTTTATTGAAGGCACTGTTACTGATGTTTTACTGTACACATTGTAAATACTATTGGCTGTAGACTAAGAAATTGCCATTGCCATTACAATACTGTATATGTATCCTTGTGATCTCTATTTTGCATTTTACTATGCACTGAGTTTCATTCTGTATAAGGGACCTCCCTGCAAATGAACTTGCTCAATGGATCTATCCTTTCACAATAAACTTGAACTTGAGGGGGACTCACCCAAAACACAGCATCTTCCATTGGGATAGAAACTGCCTGCACCAGCAGTTAGAAAGTCAATCCTTGGACTTCCAGTGTTGACATCGACTCAGGTGGTTTTGTGAAAGACAACCCCTCTGATCACCCTTCACAAACAGCCTCAGTCAAACTATTTTCAAACTAAAAACACTATCAAACGTTATCTCTTGCTGTTTGGAAAGATTTGGTGAAACCCATAGCGATCTGAGTGTTGATGCCAACGGATGAGATACGGCTGACTCTGCTAGTGAGGCCTCTTTCAGTATCATCATGGCTACCACGAGGCCTGTTATAATGCCTGAAGCCACAAAGAAAGAAGCTTGATCTCATCTTAGCAGAACTATGAGCCTTTCACACTGAGACAAACTGCGATTTCAATAAGGTGCCCACTGAGATTACGGATCTCCAACAAACAGTCAAAGATCATCAGTAAACAGTCTTGAACTTGGATGCCCAACATTCCCAGTAGGGTTTAAAAATTATTAGCCACTGTGGCTAAACAGTCCCCACATTTTTTAGCCACTGCTGAAGACCCTTAGCCACACACGTTGATTAGTGGTAAACATTTGTATGGAGTTCTTTGTTTGGTACAAATCACATTACTTTTAAGTAGTAATATGTTCACTACAGTTTTTTAGTGGTTACACACAATACATATGCAAAGGCCTGAGTAAAATAAATGTTTTTATAAGTTATCAGGTAGCTGATAAGCAAGCTGTGCAATGCACAACAATAAACACATAAACTGTGGGTCATAGTAGCATTGCAAGAAAGAGTAGTGGATGTGGCCACTGTATTGCCAGCCCAGTTTGAAAGCAAAATGCCATTGTGTGTTTGACTAGGCAAGCAGTCTAAGTGCAACACATACAGACATAATAACAAAATCATATAAGGTATAAGGCATTCTGTCTAGTTGTTTACATAAGGGGTGGGATATTCAGACTGCACCAGGCTGTTGCGCAAGCCTGGGCGCAGCGCAACTGTGATGTGCCAGGGTGCTGACAGGGTGATATTCAACGGTGCTGTGCCATGGCTCAGCACCATTGAATATCGCTCAGTGGCCACCCTCAATGTGCATGGTGCAGTGGCACTGCACCAGCGCAAGTAGCCAGAGAGGGGCAGGGGGATGTGCTAGCGCAAGTGCCATTGCGATAGGTGCATCAACCATGATATTCAAAGGTGCACATGCAAATGGGGCCATAATGCATGCAAGGTGCAAATGGGGCCATTTGCATGTCATTATGGCCCCATTTGCATGCAGGTGCGCCCATCCCCGGTGACTTGCACCTGGCACCCTGCCAGGCTGCTGCCGTAGGGGACCGATGCCCCCTGCACAAGCGGCAAAGTGCCCCACAGCCCAATCGCAGGCATAAGTATTTAAATAATGATCCTCTATAACCCTGGTGGTCCAGTGGACCTCTCACAGCCCGATTGCGGGCAGAAGTATTTAAGAAATGATCTCCTATATCCCTGGTGGTCCAGTGGACTGCTCGCAGCCTGATCACGGGCAAAAGTATTTAAGAAATGATCTCCTATATCCCTGGTGGTCCAGTGGGCCACTCACAGCCTGATCCCGGGCAGAAGTCTAAACAAAGATTAGAACCCATCCCTGGTGGTCCAGTGGTACCACCCTCCCACTGAGCCCCACCACCCCGCTCCCCCCCAGTCAGCGGCGGGTGGCAGCTCCCCACCTGCAAGCTGCCCAGCCACCTGCCAACTGACTGTTTACAGTACAGCTGTACGCCCATTGGTCCACAGCATGGGCCAATGGGCGTACAGACCATACCATACTACACGGTCCACATATGTGAATGAATCCATTCACATATTTGGACTGTGTAGTCCTCCAAGGCACAGGCATCTACACACATTCTAACTCTATTAATGACTTTTATAAAGCAATATCTAAGGCTGCACTGGATGCTTTTCTAAAGGAATTGGAGAATTCTCCATACAAAATATTTTCCTTACAAATTGATAAGGGAACAGATGTGGCCAACAAAAGTACTCTAATGGTATACATCAGATTTACTGATAGCAAGGGTAATGCACAGTCAAAATATTTAGGTGTGACTGAGCTTGCAGAATGTAATTCAGAATCAGTATACAATGCTGTGAAAAACATGATCTCTGATAAAAATCTTAGAGATAAAGAGCGCATAGGACTTGCAACTGACGGGGCCTCTGTAATGACAGGATGCAAAAAAGGCGTGAACACGCTTGCCAAACTTGATCATCCATATTTAGTTGCCATTCACTGTCTCACACATAGACTTGCCTTAGCATCAGAGAAAGCAGTCAACCAACAGCAATATCTGGTCAGTTATATGTCCACAGTGAATCAGCTTGGAAAACTGATAAAGCACTCGCCCAAATTTTGTCGAATACTTGATCAGAGTAAAGACATACACCAGGAACATGCTGTGAAGCTAAAATAGATTTTCTTCACTAGATGGATTTCATTTTCTGATTCTCAACAGGCATTACAAGTCTGCATCGCTTCACTTATTTCTGCTTTGTCACAAATGGCAGAGGATAACTATCAGCGAAACCTTGCTGTGGGGTGCCTTAAAAAAATGGAGACTTTCAAATTTGTTGCCACCACTTTCTTTTTGGTTGATGCAGTAGTTCTTTCTTGCAATTCTTTTAAAATTTTTCCAGAAATGGTCTGTCATCTCAGAGGCAAGGCAGCAGCAGCTCGTTAGCACCACTGATGCACTCTTTGGGCACTTCCTGAAAATCCAGGACCACACTTGAAAGTTTTTTTGTCAGAGATGCCAAGTGAACCACCAGAGGAGGAAAAATCTATATTTAGAACACATACAGTGCTAGATACATGGGATCAAAGAGAACAGTTCAAGAATCTGCAGACTTCTTATATACAGTCTACAGCTGAACAACTTGAAAGTTACTTTCCAGAAGGGACAATGTTGGACAACTGGAGGTATTAGACCCACACAATGCACTCAAGGATGAGAACATTGGTAGCTATGGAGAACAGTGGATTCCTGTGTGCAAAAAGAGAGAAAAAAGAAATTCAACTGACAGTGGCAAGTTACTCGCCCCCACCCGCACCGTGACTTTTTAAGCACTGCGAGAATTTGGCTGTTTTTAAAAAAAAATTAGATTCAGAAAAATGGCAAGTGCAGATACTTACATTGTGAACCTGTAGTTCCAACAATTTATGTACGTTGTGATTTGCAGTCAGAGTTTTGCCCATGTAATAGATGCTTAGCATTTCTGCTATGATGGCACTTTTCACCGATGAATAAGTTGTGCTCACTGCCTTTGTCATTCTTTTTTTCCCCTCTTTCTGCCTCAATTGCAAGCCTTATTAAACAGAGAAAATACAGTTTTAAAACCATGACAATAATTAACATATAGTAAGGACAACAGCTAGTGGCTGGCCACTTGTCATGAAACTCACTTGTGATCTTTGGACATCTGATGTTTATTGAAATCATCAGCCTTTTTATTGTTGGTTTTCCTTCTGTGAAAATATTTCTGTGGCCAGTTTCTTTGCAAATTCTGCAATAGAATAATGCAATATCTTTGTCATGAATGAGCCATGGGTAGGTTTTAAACCATGAATCCTTAATTTCTCTATGGCTGTCTCTGTCATAAATTCTGGTTTTCGTGCTTGCAGTTTAAGAGTTGGTGCTCTCCATTGATACAGACTGGGTGCTGCCAATGTATTCAGGCTCAGCTTCAGGGACAGGACTTGTAGATCTGGGTCTTTTGAAAATATCTGTTATCTTGCTTTGCTTTACAGTGGCCACCCAGCTACTGGCACTCTGTTTAGCAGTTTCAGGATTTGTTGCTTCCAACATTTTTATTTAGATAGTTTGATGGCACAAGAATATGTGTGACACACTGTTGTCAAGACAGAGTTGTTTGCATAAGAATATATGTGACACACCGCAGTCAAGTCCGAGTTTGCACAAGAATATATGTGACACACTGCAGTCAAGACAGAGTTGTTTGTACAAGAATATATGTCACGCACTGCAGTCAAGTCAGAGTTGTTTGCTCAAGAATATAGGTCACACTGCAGTCAAGACAGAGTTGTTTGCACAAGAATATAGGTCACACTGCAGTCAAGACAGAGTTGTTTGCACAAGAATATATGTCATGCACTGCAGTCAAGACAGAGTTGTTTGCACAAGAATATATGTCACGCACTGCAGTCAAGACAGATATATTTGCACAAGAATATATGTCACGCACTGCAGTCAAGACAGTGGTTTGCACAAGAATATAGGTCACACTGCAGTCAAGACAGAGTTGTTTGCACAAGAATATATGTCACGAACTGCAGTCAAATCAGAGTTGTTTGCACAAGAATATATGTCACGCACTACTCAAGTCAGAGTTGTTTGCACAAGAATATATGTGACACTGCAGTCAAGACAGAGTTATTGCACAAGAATTATGTCACACTGCAGTCAAGACACAGAGGCGTTTACACAAGAATATACGTGACACACTGCAGTCAAGACAGAGTTGTTTGCACATGAATATATATGACACACTAATGTCTTGATTTACTTTGTGTGAATAAAATATATGATGCAGCACTAGGCTGTACACCGTCACAGAAATAGCTTTTAATGAACAGTGTTAATAAACTTATTGAAAATGAACTTGGGTCTCTGAGAGTTTTATTTTTTGGAGACAGTTACAGAATTTCTTCACAGAATCACACGAGCACCCTCACACACATTTTAGTGGGCAGATATCTGTGTGGGGGGTGCACAATTTTGCACAGGGTCTTCTTGTATTGAGTATGCTTCAGCACATATACGTAATGTTTCCCAAAACACAGTACAAATAAATACACAGACAGCTTGCTGCCAGTAGTGTTTGCTTTTTTACACACACAGTAGTGTAGTCACATAACTCAGAACCACTAAAATAATTATTTGCCTTGTCTTAGTTTCTTTCTGGCAGGCAGACAGCTGTTTAAACTTACACATTTTTTTCAGTAGTCCTCCTCTGCCTGGCTGTAATATGTGCTCCTGCTTCCCTTGCCCTTGGTTTTTCTGTCAACGTTCTTCTATCTCCTCACTTATTATATTATGCCTCTTTTCACTTTCCTGACTCCTTCAGGCACACACAGACTTGTTCTTTCCCCTCTCAGGTTCTCTCCTGCTGTGTTTTTTGTTCAAATCTTGTCTTTTCTTTCAGTTACTTTCTTGAATTTTGTTATGTTTAATTACCCCCTGATGTTATTTTACTCTCTGTTGTAGTCTGCCTCACTTAGTGTAGTGCTCACTTAACTGCTGCACACAGTAATTGCTCCCAGATCCACACTGCTCAGATATTAGTATTTTCTATTAGTCTGCCCTTTTCTCATTAGGCACACCACTTTATTCAAGTCTGAAATCAGTAGTGTTGTTCTCAGAAGTTATATGCCTTTAATATGACTCCTTGCCTTCTTTGTTTGTGGCAGGTTCAAGCCTTTCACCTTCAGGCTTACACAAAATGTACATATGTAGCTAGCACCTTTCTGTCTTCTCGGATTTCAGTAACTCACACTCAGATTTATTTGTGCACAGATATTCCACACTGCTCTCTTTATTTTTCTTTGTCTGCCCTTTTATTTATAATCCCCCAGTTTTTATTTCTTTCAGTAGGAAGCTGCCTGCATCTTTCAAACTTTCCTGTTTCTGTTGTAGAAAGGCACAGTACCTTGCTTAATATCCCCCTTCTTTTCTATTCCAACTCACATTCAGGTTTCATTACTGCTGTGCAAAACTTTTATACTTCAGCCAACTTTAACATTTGTTTGCCCTGTCTCCTGCTTCCCCCCCTTCAACTGCTCTTGAAGTTTATGCTCTTTCTCCCATTTTCTTTCCAGTCGCTGTCATTTCTTTCCTGCCTCCACATTATCTCTAGTGCCCTCCCTGCCTAACCAGAACCTCTAAGCCAGCAAATATATTAATTTTATAATGTTTTCAATGCGATCGCTGAAACTGGTAAATCATCTGCTCCCTTACACCGCCGCAGCCTGAGTGACGCGCTTGCATCACAAAGACAGCCTGCCCCAGAACATCAAACCCCTACTGATTGGCTGGAGGAGACATTTCTACATAATCTCCAATCAGCACACGTCTCCTCCGTGCCAAGAATCCAGTCAGGTGCTTGCAGTCTCACTCAGAAACAAGTTGGAAGGCTGCCGGTGACCTGGTCATGCACATTACGGTGCTCCTGAAGGTCACTGCAGCATGGTTCCATGAGATTAGATAAGGGGTCTGCTCCCTGTAGTTTTCTTGCCACTCTCTCTGTAGTTCTTCAGTTTGTGGTGAGAGAGTGGTGAAAAAACGCAATTGCTTCCTTTCACCTCCGTGGTTCAGCAGGTGACAAAACATTTCACCACATGGACTGTTGCTTCATCGGTGACGATTTGGTGAGTGGCCAGTGGGAACAGAGGATGCCTGAGCTGATCACACCTACTGGCTGCTACTGGAGGCCTTAAAAAAAAAATACAACAACTGGAAGTGAAGCGTGAGGACTTGGAAAGGAGATCGACGTGAAAGAACACCCATCTATATAGATTTTGAGAGGCCGTGGAGGGCACAGACCTTCATGGAGACTGTTTTAAAGCAAAACTGCATCTTGCTGTAGACTTTTCTTTCAGATAGAGCAGGCTCACCATGCCCTTGGACCTGTTCCAACTCACAGCTAGAAGCACCCTCACTCCATAGTCCTGATGTTCTATTAAGCAAATGTTGCTGATGGGCTTACAGAAAAAAAGAAACTGTATTTTGAAGATGCACATATATATTCTGGCAATGACTACTCTACTACAGTGATGGAACAACAGAAACAGTTAACCCCCCCCTTGCCATACTATGGAGGAAACAGCTCCATTTTCACACTCTATTCCCCACAAAACTAAAGGTGTTTTCTTCCAGAGGGTACTGTGACTTATGGAAATCCCAACAAAGCCTTAACTGACCTGACCAAACACAGTTTTGAACTAATAAAATTGCAGAGAACCAGACCCTGAGTCACCTTGAAGAGGGACCCTGTGAACTTATGGCTCTTCAAGAACGTAAGACACACTACAGCACTAAAATGGCATTAGTCTGGGTGCTAAATGATCTCCTTAGAGCGAGGGATAGAGGAGAGTGGTCAGTTCTCATTCTCCTTGATCAGTCTGTGGAGGGGTCGTAGGATAAGAGATGGACCAGACATAGAACTTCAGGTTTAGCACACAATTTCTGTGTGATGTTTATTTAAAACACAGGGAATAACCTTAAGCAATGGCATATCCCTTCCTTAATACATCAGTTTGCATCAACAGACTATGCATGTCCTCCCTCTGCACTTAGACAGCACCAACTGATCTATCTTTCCTGTGGAAATGAACTATCCCCATGTTAGTCTTGTGTGCTTGGGTAATGGGGATACCAAAAAACACCCCCAAAACAATCTAAAGATAAAGAACCTCAGTGCAAAAGCACTGCAGCAAGGGTTACCCCAAAAGGCATTGGCAATAAAGCCAAGTTTCAAAGAAACACAACATCACACATTGCCCCAGTAATGCAAAGCATCATGAGATGTATATGCAGATCATCATGAAATTTTAGGCTGGTTCAGCTTAAAGTAGGAATGCATGGTGCCAAAAGGCGTCTCAAGCAATCTGTAATTTACACGCACTTAAACAACACAACGGGGGTTTTCTAATATCTCTATCCCAGTAACTTACTTTTTATAATATGGTCCCTAGTAACTTTTTACCTTTATCAAAAACACCTTGTGCAATGGTATTTTCAACATTTACAGGTTTCATACACATAAGGCATATATATCAAGGTATTTTATGACATAGTGGTATTGCATACTAAATCCAACAACGAGGAACATGGCCTGCTGTTTCACATCAGCTCAGAGGTCATCCCAATAACCTCCCTGTACAAGGACCTGAGAGAGAAGAGGAAAAATTAAAGAGGACGCTATAGCATAGTCAAGAAATGGGAGGGAGCGCCCATAAGTGGCCAACCTTATGGACTAGAAATTGTAAAGGACAGATTAGGCTAAGAAGTAGAAGAACTGTTGCAACAGATTTTTTATTATTATTTATTTATTTTGTTTTTGTTGACCAGGTAAATGCACTAGACAAATCCTGCCTATTTTCAGGCACGACCCGGGGGAGAGGGATACAGATAAATGCCAACTGACCTTGACCCAGATTAAGCTGTTGGTGGTATTTTTTTTTAGTGAATGAGGGAAATTTGGCCAGGACACCAGGGGAAATTCCCCTACTCTTTTCGATGAGTGCCATGGGATCTTTAACATCCACCTGAACTACCACCAATCCAGGCAGATGGGACCTCGGTTTAAAGTCTTATTAAGAAAGACGGCACCTCAGAAGTGCAGCACCCCTCTCATGCTGCACTACAGTGTCGGTATTGGGATATTAACCCAAGTCCCAGATGTGGGAACTGAACCCACAGCCCTCTGATCTCCCTGCCTCAGAGGCGAGTGTGCTACCTACTGAACCACTGACACTGTTTTAAAAAAAGGTCAGTCCTCAAAAGTGGCAGGACCTCCCTGTCACACTCTCCTCAGCATTTGACAATGTAGAAACAGAATTTGATGGCAGATAAGGACCACTTGGCCCACCTTGTCTGCCCATTTTCCCTACCTATTTCATATATCGCAGATCCTAAATGATCTGCAGTTTACCCTCTCTTTCCTGTTGCTAGAGTTCCTTTATGTCCCATGCATTTTTGAATTCCCCTACTGTTTTTGCCCTTACAACCTTTGCTGGGAGGCTGTTCCATGGATCCACCACCCTTTCCATGAAAAAATACTTTCTCACATTACCCCTAAGTCTACCCCCCTCAATCTTCATATCATAGTCCCTTTTAAATCTTTTTTTTTTGAAAGATGCTACCCTCTTGTACCTTATTTACACCCTTGAGGTATTTGAAAGTCAGACCACATGGTGCTGCTGGATAGCCTAAGGGAGCTCTGTGGACTCACCAGCACTGTCATAGACTGATTTGAGTCCTTTTTGACAGGAAGGACGCAGTGGGTGGTGATGGGAAATTTCTCATCCTGCCCAAAACCCCTGCCTTGTGGTGTTCCCCAGGGCTTGATCCTGTTGCCTGTGTTGTTTGCAGTGTACATGCTTCACCTGGGTGAAATCATTAGATCATACAGTCTGGGATTTCACTGCTATGCAAATGATACCCAGCTGTAGCTGTCATTTGCACCCGGGACTGATGGCGCTGAGGAAGTGCTAAATAAATGTCTGGCCAAGATCCAGGACTGAGTGCCCTCCAGCTGGCTGAGACGCCGTCCTGACAAGATGGAGATGCTAGTGATTGAGCCTGGTCGTCAGTGGGACGTGGACAGTGCTGGGTCAGGAACAGGATTATTTCTGGGGCCCTGTTCCTTGGCAGCATCCACCAAGGTGAAAAATCTGGGCATCATCCTCAATGATGATTTGACACTTGAGGCTCAGGAGTCATCCATCATTACGAGTGATTTTTACCTCTTGAAGAATGTTGCCTGGATCAAAGCCTTGATTCCGCCTGATGACCTACCATCACTGGTACATGCATTTGTGACATCACGGCTTAACTACTGCAATGTTCTATATCTTGAGGTCACTGGAGGTGTACTCCAGTGACTGCAGCTGGCACAGAATGAGGCAGCCAGGTTACTGATGGGCCTCCCAAGGTTCTGTCATGTGTGGCTCCAGTTCTGTGCGAACTGCAGTGGCTACCAGTTTACTGGGGAATCACCTTCACAGTGGGCTTGCTCACCTACAGGAACCTATATGGATTGGTTGCTGGGTACCATAATGACGACCTGAATCCTGCCCATCCTGAGTGATCGCTCCGCTCCTCTATCAAGGGCCTCCTAGCAGTTTCCAGGGCCCACCTAAAGTCATCACTCATTTGAGGTGGCAGGCGGGTGTTGTGGAACTCATTACTGAAGTCTTTGTGGGAGGCCCCAACGGTGGAGGCATTCAAGCAGGGCCTAAAGGTGCATCTCTTTAAAAAGAAAGCTTTTTTAGACATATAATTAGTTTATTGCTCCAATATTTTATTTATTCTGTTTTAACTTGCTTATTTTATTATATGTTTTATGTAAGTTTTGTTGTATATGTTTTCCATCCACTTGTACAGCACCCAGAGCCTCCGGGACTGTGCGCTTAATTGAATAAACCTTTACTTTCATAGTTTCTAACTAACTAGGCATCAACTTTGTGGGACGTTAAAGACCTCCTACAGTCTTTCACCAAAACCTGAGCTGAAAACTCTCAATGATCTTCTACTCAGCTATCTGTACAGTGGAAAGTGAACAGCTCCCCTGAACTGTTGACTGACCCCCTCTGAACTCCTAAATGTCCTTTACCATGACTTGATGAGAAACTAAACCATGTAGCTGATTTTGTTTAGAAATCTGAGCCTAACATATTACAAACATCCAAGGGGCAGGTGAGTGCAGCTTCTGGCTGGGGATTCAGATTGTGTCATAGTTTCATGCTTTTTTTCATTTGGCAGGCATGGGGAGGTCTCTGCCTCTCATACCCTCCACTTGAATGCACAGCTCCGACTTCCACACTGGCAAACTAAAACGGGGCTGCCGATCTCGCTGTCTTCAGCAGTGAAGGTTGATGAGACACAACTCATGTTATGACAAAGGGAATATAGTATAATCTGGATTGCATGTGGATATCTAATTTATGCAAGACCTAACCATTTCCGTATTGCAGGCTAGGTGCAGTCTCTCCTTATTTAGGGAGGAGGTGTAACTTATCAGGAGGTTGTCGAGGGGGCCCTCTTCCTGCCATGTCAGTAGTTATGAGATCATGCCATGTCCTGCCAGACTGAGCTGATATGCAAATCATACTTTCATCCATTTTCCTCCAGATTACTGCACCTCACGTTTCTGTTAAACTCAGGGCTCATTGGCTTTCAGTCCCACCCAGCAGCTTGAGCAGCTGGGGTTTTGTCTTCAGACCACACGATGGACTACTACTCGATCCTTGGACTACCTTATTTGCTATTTCAGTTTGGGTCTCCTGTACAGCCTTTGTTTTTAGTGTAGTTTATTGTTAATATGTAAATTTTCTCTGCTTATGCTCTTCTATGTGATGCACTCTTTTGATTTTTACCCCAGCTGCAGAGGATGGCTCTTTTTTCTTTTGCCTCTAAGATCACTCTGTACATATTAACAACAACTCCAGTTCACCACAGGGTCCTTGTACCTTCAAGACTTGTGTATAAATCTGTACCATTCTGACAACTGCAGAGGCACTCCCCCTGCAGTAACCACTCTGTAGCTTATATTTTTTCATTTATTTAGAATTTGGAAATAACCTTTGAGGCAAGGCTCTTTTACAAAGGTCCCATGTCATGAGACAGAATACAGATATGCAAACAACAGGATAGAGAGAAATTAGACACTGGAGACACTATGCATCACATTGACACTATCTTAAATTGTCAATAATACTGTTTGAGTGCAGCAGTAGGGTTGGGGTGAGGGAAAGAATGGAGGTGAGAAAGGAGGGAGGGAAAGAGGAGCTGACCCTGGTAGTGATATGGAGGCATTGTCAAGGCACATGGAGGAAAGAGAGGCTGGTGTGCATAGTGAAAGGATGAGGAGGGCTAGGGGTGGCAGTGGAGGGCCGGTGGCAGTTCCTCAAGGGTGGGGTGGCAGGAGTGCAGTGAGCAGTCTCCAGCAGGAGGCTTTGTGGTGATACTGATGGTCGGGTAGGGCCCAGAGGATAGGCAGCATAGACTGGGTGGGAGTTCTGCAAGGGAGATCTGGGGGAGACAAGGTGGCTAGGTAGGAGGAGGAGAGCAGCAGGGGAAGTGTGGGAGAGCAGGCCATGCATGACGGGAGGGTGGAGATGTGGGGATGGGAGATGTGAGCGGTGTAGAGGAGGTTATATAAGGGAGGAGGTCGAGACTGAGTAAGTAGGTACTAGGTACAGTCTTGTGCTAATTAAGAGTTGCTGACAGCAGAGCTGGGGCAGGGCACCCAGAGGGCTTAGAATCAGCCTTTGAGGAAAACAGGCACACACAGAGCTAGAGGTCAGGTAGTACTTGAGATCAGATTTGAGTCTGGAGAGGCTGGTGGAATTGCAAATGGCTTCGGGGACCTCATTGAGGCATTGTGGGGCTCTGTAGGAGAAAGCGTGCTGACCGAGAGCTGTGCATCGAAATGGTACCACGAGAGTCCCCTGCATTTTACCTCTGGTTCTATACACTGAGCCTTGACGGGAGAAGATGCCAGATACACACGAGTGGGGGGGGGCCTTTCCCCATCAGTGCTGTTTTGCCTTGGAGGCAGGTGAGGAACATAATCCTGCTCCCAAGAGGCTGGTCTGTTTGTAGAGTGAGCAAGTATTGGTCAGTCTATTGGCATTCAGGATGAGCCTGCAGGCCTTACTGAGTGCTGTTTGTACCCTCTTGAGCACAGAGTCCACTGCTGTGCTGTAGACAACTAGGCCATAGTCAATAGTGGAAAGGATGGGAGCTTGTTTCCGAGAGGCAGAGAGCTGCCATGGTAAGGTATTTTCTGTGCCTCTATAGCACTCCCAGCTTAGTGTTTACTGCCTTGGCCATCAAGTCAACGTGTTGAATGAAGGATAAGGTGTCATCCAGGGTTACCCTCAGGTATTTGAAGAAGTGAATCTATTCCAGGGGAGCTAGGACGTTGTTGGTGATGTCGATGTTTGGGAACCTTTTCTTGAGCTGGGGGCTGGATAGGAACATGGTCTTGGTCTTTTTGTAATTGAGCAGTAACTTGTGCTCATAGAACCAGTCCTCTTCTTTGCTGAAGGAGTGCTGAAGTGCCAATTGGAGTGACTCTATTCGTGAGTTGCTGTTGAGGATGACAGCATCATCTGCATAAAGGATTATCTTGAAGTTGCAGGATTGAGGGAGATTATTTAAGAACAGACTGAAGAGAAGGAGTCCCAGGATGGATCCTTGGGGGACCCCCAGCGACACTTCCCTGGGGCCTGACACAGTTTGTCCTATTTTTACTCATTGGGATCTGAGAAACAGGTAGTTCTGGAACCAGCATGTAGCATTGGCAGCCACCCCCAGGCTTTGTAGCTGTACCAGTAAAAGGGTGTGGTTAACGGTGTAGAAGGCTTTTGTTAAGTCTAGGAACACCGACCCAACTAATTTGCCTTCATTCACAGCTCTGTGAACATAATCAGTGTACTCCACCAGAGTGGTAGTAGTACTGTGTCCCTGCCTGAACCCATGCTGGTTGGGGCATTGCAGCTGGTATTTGTTGATGTAGTCTGTGAGTTGGTCTGCAACAATCTTCTCTAGGGCTTTGGATGGGGGAAGAGGATTGAGATTGGCCTGTAATTGGACACATTAGTCCTATCTCTGCTTTTGTGAACAGGAGTGACCAGCGCTTGCTTCCAGGCTGCTGGGAATTGTGCCAGGGTCAGGGTTTTGTTAAACAGTTTGGTTATGGGTACAATGAGTACATCAAGTAAGGGATACCAGCTTCATGGCTACTCCATCACTCCCCATTCTAGTCTTCCCAAACACTTTATTTACATAGAATGCTGCCTCCTTGACAGTTACTCTCTTAAGGTAGAAGTTCAGGTGAGAGTTTCTGGTTGCTTCATTACATGGGGACCCCTTAGCAGGGTGTAGGTAGTCAGGAGGGAGGACCGTGCTTAGATCAGTGAAGGCAGAGTTGACGGACTCTGCAATGAGGAGTGGGTTGGAGGTAGGAGAGCCGTTAATGCTAAGTAGCTGTAGGTGTTTCTGTTCATCCTCCCCCAGGAGCTTTCTTATGTTTCCCCAGAACCTTTTGCTATCACCCCAACTTCTATCAAGCAGTTCCTTGTAGTGATCAGCTTTGGCCCTCCGTATTAGGTGCATGCAGTGGTTTCTGGTGGTCCTATAAAGCTGGTGGTCGTGGTCATTCCTGGAGGCCCTAGATTTGGCTCAGAGGTTATCCTGTTCCTTCATCTTGGCCAGGAGCTCGCTGGTAATCCAGCCGTTAATGGACCCACACACTTTTCTCCTTTTAAACGGTGCATACTGGTCATAAATATTGTGGAAGCCGATGGTGAAGTAATTCAGGGCTTGGTCCAGGACAGGTAATGTGTCAATGTGTGACCAGTCATGGAGGGAGAGGGAAATTTTTTCTGAGTGGTCCTATCTGCCCTTTCTT
Source organism: Neoceratodus forsteri (assembly GCA_016271365.2). Classification (NCBI taxonomy): domain Eukaryota; kingdom Metazoa; phylum Chordata; order Ceratodontiformes; family Ceratodontidae; genus Neoceratodus; species Neoceratodus forsteri. The sequence goes on from CM057449.1 coordinate 1,081,798,241, forward strand.
TAGGACCCTGCTCTCAATTATGATGGGTGGACTGTTTTTGTACCTATTGGACCACCTGAGGGTGACAGGAGAGTGGTCACTCAGAGTGTCTGGAAGCACCATGACCTCTGGTATACATGATGGGGAGTTTGTGAGGATCCAGTGAAGTAGTGAGCTTTTGCCTGTTCTGTGGTTCCTTCTAGTGGGTTCAGTGACTAGCTGTGTTAGGTAAATGCTTGTCACGATATCCTCGAGTGGGATGGAGTTGGTGCCGCCCCAGTTTATATTGAAATCCCCTGTGATTATTAAATCACTGTCCTTAGGAAGGGAGGCCACAGTGTCCAGGATCTTTGGTAGACTGCCCCTGATATTTTTGGAGTGCAGGTATGCTGATGCAATGGTCAGTGATCTTCCTAGCTTCCCGACCTATATTTTCACGACAAGGAGCTCATGGTCAGCAGCCATCCTGGAGATGGGGAGAACAGAGCAATGGAGGGAGTTGCTGGTGTAGATAAGACAGCCCCCTCCCTTCTTGCCTTGCCTGTCACTCCTGAATATTTGGTAGCCTGCCAGTGCTATTTCGTTGACTTTTAGTTTGACTGTCAGCCATGTCTCAGTTAGGCAGACTATATCTGGCCTGTGCTGGGCCTTCTAGGTTCGTAATTGTGTGAACTTTACAGTGAGGCTGCAAATATTCATGGCGGCTATTTTTAGGCCCTTTGTATTGCACCCCACAGATCTGGGTGGAGATGGAGGGCCAGGATTCAGGTGTATGTTACCAGATAAGAGGAGGAGCATTAGGATAAGTTTCTTTGCAGTGAGGCTGAGGGTAATTGAGATTCGCGTTTTGCGTTTCCTCATTTTGCCAGGGAACGGCTCCTCTATTTTCAGAGGGGAACTGATATATGGTGGCATCCTGTCGGATCCATGGTGGGTGTCAGATGCATTCTCCCCAGTTGTTGTCCAATGGGTGTATGCCCACTCTGAGGTGGATGCTCCTGGCACTGCTAGCCAGCATCCCTTTCTGAGGCAATGCTCGAAGTAGGCTGAAGAGGGGTTGGGGTCCCTGAGGGCACCAGGGCCAGCTACACCAAATGTTACAATGATAAGCAGGAGTAGTGTGCAGCTCATCCTGTTCAAGTGTGTAAGGCATTTGCAGGAGAGGGGGGCTTATATAAGGTCTCTTATCTCCACATTACTACTGGGTCACATATTCCCTTATACAGCCTTATTCCTCTGCTCCAGTGATGCATCTTGGATGCAATAACCAGCGATTTATCTACAAAATAAATAACATTGAACTTACCGTAACAGACACTGAAAAAGATCTGGGTGTAACCATAAATAAGAAATTAGAATTTAACTCCCATACTAATGTCACTATTACAAAATGCCAAATAATTATTGGATGCATTCTAAAACAGCATTAAAAGTAGGGCATTGCAGCTGGTATTTGTTGATGTAGTCTGTGAGTTGGTCTGCAACAATCTTCTTTAAGGCCTTGGATGGGGAGAGGATTGAGATTAGCCTGTAATTGGACACATTGGTCCTGTCTCCACTTTTGTGGACAGGAGTGACCAGTGCTTGCTTCCGGGCTGCTGGGAATTGTGCCAGGGTCAGGGATTTGTTAAACAGTTCAGTTTAACAAACTTAATCCTGCTGTATACAAGCCTGGTAAGGCCTCATATGGACTATTGTGCACCTTTCTGTGCTCCATCCACAATCAGAGAAAATGAACTGGTGGAGGGAGTCCAGTGGAAAATCACCAAACGAGTTCATAACATGGGAAATCTCGATTATACAATGGATCTCTAAAATTCTTTATTCTGATTGGCTGACTGGCACCTTTTTGCATGGTAAATCCTGGCATAACCCACTCAAAAGGTGCCAGTCAGCCTCATGTACAATCAACCCTTGTAAAACCGCTCCAACCCGAAAATCAATGGGGATAAACTGCCATGTTGACTCACCACTAAGCCACCAGCAAGCCACAAGCCACTGCAAGTTTCATTGAACAAAGTAATAATGGTTTAATTTGATGAACCCTAAACCCACTTTCTAAACCATGAAAACACTTGTTTGCACCCACCTCACCTGTCTGAGCATTTTTTTGTAGTCTGTTCAATACTTGCTCGGCTCGGTCCCCTCAAGATTATTGGTGCACTTTCACCACCACGCCATGCGATCCTTCTTACATAGCCTTTCCCATTTGCATAAAACAAAATAAAATAAAATAAAAACTCAGACACGACAGACGCTCCTCACCTCAAAACTCAACCTGCAAGCAGACAGTGAAAAAAAGCGCGAGTTTGAAAACAAACGAGAGGACTCCCTAAATCCAGTTTTATTTATTTTTTTTTTTACAAAAGTTCCTCCATAACAAGTCCCATCACTTGCTATTACCATTTTCCAACTCACAGTTCACGCCACAGTTGCTGAAACTGAAGCATGGTCTTTGCCCTCTGTTTGACGGTGTTGTGTGTTAAATCGCTTCCTCAAGATGATTTCATCAAGGAAGCTATCATGCTGCATTTTGCGATCGTCAGAGGCATAACACATCTGGCAGCAGTGTTTTGGGGCCATAACAGAATTGAACCTGACTCGCACTACCAAGGGCTCTGACACCACACTGGCAAACTGTGTCTCCCTCTGAAGTAACAAGTAGCCTTTCCAGTTACTACTGACTTTAAAAAAACACTGCTGACACACTTTCTCTCTCTCTCTCTCTCTCTCTATCTCTCTCTCTCTCTGTCTCTCTATCTCTCGGGAAAAAAAGCTGCTTATGCTCCTGTTTCTATTAATAAAACACAGCTCAGTCTATTTCACAGGCCACTGAATGGGACTATCTACATGACAGGTGGCAACAAGAAATACTGCTGATCTAAAAAACACAATAAAAAACAACAAAAAACACAACCTGCTAATGTTGGGGACACAGTAGGCTTCTATGTTCAACCTAGCAAGCCAGGACTATTTTTTTTGTGGGCTAGCATATCTCTTCTATTTTATTCATAAAAAAATTAAAAAAAAAGTTGGTACCTACCACTTTTCTTCTTTCTTTATTTTACACATTGATACGGCAACCTATCTGTAGGGCAGATCATCGGCCAGTCCTGAGTACTGACTCCGGGGCACTCGTGACCACTTGAGAGGGCTGGCCTGGGTCCTAGTGAGGCAGGGACGTAACTATTAAACCTTCGGTCGTGTGGTACCTCCACCTGGGTACTTGGACAAAATAACTTGTGACCTCCCCCTGTTCCCCTGGAATAATATCTCCACCTCTCAAGCCCATGCAGACACTTCCCAACAATATACAGTACTCAAAAACAGTTGGGGAGACAGCAACTACCATACGCACAGTAAGTACTTATTACTGGAGGGAGTAGGGCTACTAACTTTGGCTGTAAGAAAATAAGGTTAGGCTAGGCAATTAAACAACAATTTCTGAACTCCGATACTTATATCAGTAAACCCTCAATAACACCTAATGTAACTTTCCCCAATGCTCCCACAGTCTGGTACTAGACCTGTCCCAGTGTCTTTTAAGGTACCCCACCATGGTGGCAGGCCTGTGATGCCACAGGTTGGTCCTCGTTGGGGCCCTAGATTTTTTTGAAATTCAAGTTTATTAAATTTGCAAAATAAAAACTGCATTTACATAGGATGAATTAAACCAATTGTCTACACCTGGTATGAAATAAGAAAAAGAAAAAAAATCACCAACTTCCCCCCCACCGATACCCCCTCCCCACCCCCATCCTCTCATGACCTCCACTCCACCCCTCCAACCCAAGTGTGCCAGATAGCCACATAACTAAAAATACTAATAAAGTTACATATATTCCAAAGAGAGAGCCGCTCTCCAAAGAGCAGAGGGCAAGGATACGAATAAGAAAAAGGAAGAAGCTTCTTTGGGCACCAAAGGGAAAGCCAAGAGGTCACCGGTGTAAATATAGAGCATATAATTTACCCCACCTTTTCTGAAATAGGTCCATACGACACCGCACACTGGCTGATAGCCTTTCAACATTAAGACAAGCCGAGAGCTCAGTCAACCAATCCGGATAGGTCAGGGTCAATTGGTCGGTCCAATGTCTAAGAACTAATCTCTTAACCGCGACCGACACAAGGGCAATATGATATCGACGCTCAACACAGTCTATGAGCTATAGTCCCCAAAATACATATTTCAGGAGTGAAAAAAGTGGTAAGGCCCAATAGGGGGTCCAAATTGGCTTGGATGGCCGACCAGAGCGGGGCTACTTTAGTGCAGTACCAGAAAATATGCAGGAGATTTCCTTCATCCTGCGAACATCTGGTACAAAGGGAGAGAGCTAATCTTTTGAGCCGGAAAAGCTTCCTAGGCGTGTAATACATGTTATTCAATTATAATATTGGGTAAGTTTAAGCCTGTCCTGGGTATGGTATCTATGTAGATCTCTCCAAATATGGGGCCAATTCAAGGTAACATCTGGAAGTAGAGAGAACCAGATATTCGATCCCACGGTAGGCTTGGGAAACTTATAGTCCAGTAAAAAGGAGTATATTGCCGAGATAGACTGTGGTTTAGAAGCAAGAGTAAAAATGCGAGAAAGGAAGGGTTGGACCTTGGATTCCCGGCCTAGACTGAGCACCAAACTTCTCAGCAATGAGGTGCCTTAATTGATATATTTTAAAAACACTGCCATTGGGAATACCAAATTTGGCAAGGATGTCAGATGACGAGAGAAGAGATCCCTGATCATAGTACTGGTCCAGACTAGTGCTTTTAATATGAGGGAGCCAGTCAGGAACAATCATCGAATTGCCCAACTTAATGTTGGGATTAAGAGCAATAGGCTGTCCTAGATCCAATTTGGGAGGGATCTTTAAAACTGTAAACACTGAGAGGGACTTAAGAGACGTAAGGATTGTTTGGTCGGTTATCCATCATGAGAGGATGGAGATGGGAGTATAAAGATAGCGTGAAGGATCTAACTTAGACTCCGAGAGAATCAGTTTCTCAATTTGAAGCCAAATCGGGGAGAGGGATCAGGATAAGTTGAGACCCATCTCCCTAATTTGGATGAATGAGTGGCCCAGTAGTATAATAGAAGGTTGGGAAGCCTGAGACCCCTTTATCCCTGGGGAGAGATAATTTAAGAAAAGAACGCTTAAACCCTTTCCGCCAGACAAATTTAGAAAGCCGCGTGAAATTGTTGCAAGTAAGAGAACGGCAACCAGAGACCCAATAGGTTAAGAGGATAGAAGATATGGGGAAGGACATTCATCTTAACAATGCTAATCCTACCCCAGAGAGAAATAGGAAGATTGGACCATCTTAGTAAATCTTGCTGAATTTGAGTTTTAATAGTGTCCAGGTTAAGCTTTTTAAGTAGGGACGAGTCCGAGGAAAAATGAATACCCAAATATCTAATCGACTTAGGGGACCAATGCATTCCAAACTTAATGAGGTCATGTTTATATGTATAAGCATTTAAGGGAAAGATTCAGACTTAGTTATATTCAGTTTGTACTGAGAGAGGTTACCGAACTGATTAATGAGCAGTATTGCTTGCTCTAGGGAAGCAGCAGGGTGGGTGACATGTAGAAGTATATCATCCGCATATGCTGATAGGACTAAATCTTGCTGGCGCACTCGGCAACCTTTAATAAACGGGGAAGACTTAAGTTTAATAAGAAGAGGCTCGAGATATAGGTTGAAAAGAAAAGGTGATAGGGGACAGCCCTGTCTGGTACCAGTAAACAGCTAAAACTTCGAAGAGAAAACCCCGTTACAGTATATCTTAGCCGAAGGGGAATCATACAAAACCTGGATCCATTTAAGAAAAGAGACTGGGAATCCCATCTTGGTCAGTGTGGCCCAGAGAAAGGACCAGCCCACGTGGTCAAAAGCTTTCTCTGCATCTAGTGAGACCAGAGCCATAGGGAGATGGGATGTTTGGGCTAAATGAGAGATATGAAAAAGGGTTCTGAGGTGACCCGAAGAGGAACGAGAGTGAACAAAACCAACTTGCTCAGGGTTAAGAAGATGGAGCCATATTTTCTTAATCCGCTCAGCCAACACTTTGGCGAGAATTTTCATATCGCAATTCTGAAGGGGTATAGGCCGGTAGCTCGCCGGATCCATAGGAGTTTTGTCCGGTTTAAGAATTAAGATAATAGTAGCTTCAAGAAGTGTAGGGTCCACCATGTTAGCAGAGAAGAGATACTGATAAAGCTTGAGGAGTATTGGGGCAAGTTCCTTGGAGAAAGCCCTGTAAAAATTTGCGGGAAACCCATCTGGGCCAGGAGCTTTATCAGGAGCCATAGAGGCAATGACAGCCTCAATTTCAGAAAGTGAAATGGGGCGGACAGAGTAGTTATGTGAGAGGGCAAAAGTTTCGGAATATCAATATCGTTTAAGTATGCTGAGATGTCAGATAGGGAAGCAGGAGAGGAAGGCGCACTATAAAGGTTTTTATACTACCTCTCAAAGATCTTTGCTATTTCCCTAGGGGAAGTTACAATAGAACCAGTAGAGGATTGAATAGCCAGGATCAATCTAGAACTTTCCCATGATCGAAGTCTCAGAGCCAAGAGCTTACCAGCTTTCTCACCATGCTCAATATATTTGGCTTGAGTCTTAACGAGGCAGTACTCAGCTCTTTCCTTCAGAAGGTCAGTATACTCATTTTTAACTGCCAAAAGAGCTTCAAAAGAGGACAAGGAAGAAGAAGGGGGAACAGGAACTCTCCATTTCTTTAATTTTAGCCATAAGGGAGGAAGCTCGAGACAGTCGAGCCCTTTTCCTTGCTGAAGCCATCTTGATTAACTCGCCCCTAAGATAGCATTTTAGGGAACACCAGATGCAATCAAATCTAGAAGTGGATCCAAGATTATTCTCCAGGAAAGACAAAATAAGGGTCTTGATCTGAGTCACGATTTGGGTGTCTTTTAGAAGTTGGGTATTAAACTTCCAGGTAGTGTCCCTTTGAAAATTAGGACCTGGGGATATATTTGCCCACACAATTGCATGGTCGGAAAGAATAATGGTTCGATGCGGATTGGAGGAGACCCGAAAGGGTTTTGCTAACCAGAATATAGTCTATCCTAGACCAGGATCCGTGGGGTTGAGAAAAGAACTAAAAGGAGCGAAGGGATGGGTTAGAAAGATGCTATGGGTCACAAAGGCCTAGCATATGGACAAAATCCAGCAAAGACCTTTGAGCCGAGTAGGTGGAAGGTTTGATTTGGGATCCTTATCTAACAAATGAGAGGGTGGAAGGTTCCAATCACCACCTAACACAATTTGGGAAGGGAGCATGGCACTAATTTTGTCAGCTAGGGCCATAAAAAAAAATGGGACTACCCCCTATTGGGCCATACACAGATCCTAGAACCGCATTGTCCCCGTTGAGAGAACCCTTAATCAGTACAAATCTCCCCTCAGGGTCAGCTATCATAGTATTTACCAAAAAGTTGACATATTTTTTGATAAGTATCACCACACCTCCCTTAGAATTGGACCCACCTGCAACGAATACCTGCGAAAAACCAGATCGAACCAACCATTTCGTTTCCGCATTGGTTAGATGGGTTTCTTGCAAAAACAGGATATCTACGTGAAATAAGTCGCAGTGCTTAAATACCTGAGCCCTCTTGACTTTCCCTCTGAGCCCACGCACATTCCACGATGCAAACTTGAGTACATTTAAAGCCATTTCAAATATAAGGCAGATACAGAATCAAACAAGCATGATCCAATACAATAGGCACACAAAAACCCCCTAGTTCCAGCTACCCATAGCTTATCAAGAGAGGTTTGCCAAAGGAAAGATACCCTAGGCAATTGAAATACAACTAGCTTTGAACAGACCAGACATGAACCCAAATAGGCTGGAACATCCAGCCCCCCACCCCCTTTAACCCCCACAAGAAAACGTATCCAACTATATACAAATCGGCCCCAGACATAGACAGACCTAAACAAGTGCAGGAACAGTGATAGCCTGGCAGCCAATTCCCAACGCAAACCCAAATCCCATCAGGCTATAGGGGTCCTGTAGACTGGAAAGTGACCAGAGTTCAGTGAGCCACAACAGGAGGGCGACCCCCCTCCACCCCAGAGAAATTGTTAGAAACCCCAAACTAGGGACTGGGTTTGCAAACCCCACTTCTATCAGCGAGCAATGCAGCTTTGAGTATTCACCAGAGGCGCAGGATTATCCCTTCCCCCCCACCACCACCAACTGCCCGGTTTGGATTCAGGAAACAGCTGATTTCCCGAACTAGCCCCAGCACCTCTGCCAGCATAGGAAACTCAAATAAAATAAAAGAGAAAAAAAAAAAAAAAAGGGTTGACTCACCGTCGACGAGGGCAGGAGCAAAGGGGCAAGGAAACAAACGGAGTACAAATCAATAATGAGGCACCATCGCGATGAGGGCAGGTTGTTTCCCGGGGGAGCCAATAACAATAGGACCAGTCCGTCCAGCTAGAAAACCATTACGCCTAGGAAACATCAACCGCCCAAGGGGTTCCGGGTGAGCTTCTAGAGGAAGGGAAGGTAGAGGAGACCAACGCCTAATTCAGCATCCGCCCAGCCGTCAAGTCCCCAGTCAACCCAGCGACCTCAGGAACAGCCAAACAGGTAGGGTTGAACCAGGCAGCTATCAGTAATAGAGCCGGGAAAAGGAAAAAAAGGTTAAATCACAGGCCCCAAATCAACCAGAGAGAACCTCGCCAAGAGATTTAAACCAGGGACATCAAATCAGCCATTGACAGTAAACAGGTTAGGCATTTTAGCCGACAAGTCCTTGAGAGCCAAGTCCGGGATTCAGAGTATGGGAACTTCCATCGACAGTAACTTTAGGATAGCCGGGTAGAGCGTGCAAAGGGAATGCCTGCAGCAACCAGCTTCTGTACAACAGAGTGAAAGGCAGCTCTTTTCGTTCTAACTTCTTTTGGTAGATCCTGAGCGATGCGTAGTTTAGATGATCCCCAGGTAATAGCCTGCAGCTCCCGAGACTTGTTGAAGACGTGTTGTCACTCAATATAACTGAGGAACTTCATAATAATAGGTTGTGGGGGAGAGCCTGGTGGAGGCCTGGGCCTGAGAGCTCTATGTGCCCACTCCAGATGGTAGTGGGGGTTGAGGGATGAAGGGCTTACTATCTTGATCAAAAATTTTTGAAGAAACGCCATGAGGTCAGCTCCCTCCTTGAGCTCCGGAAGGCCCAAGACCACTAGATTATTTCTTCGGCTTTGGCCCTCCAAGTCCACTGTTTTCGCCTGTAATTTCCTGACTTGCTGGGCTAAAGAAGCCATCTCGGCCTCAGCGGTGAGTTTCCCCTGCTCGAGCGAGTATATCCTGGCCTCCGAGTCAGATACCCTCGTAGTAAGCGCTGAGAGATCCCCCTGAATGGACTTTAGATCAGCGGTGATGGATTGCAGCACGTCCTTTAAAGGAGTGATCTCTTGCAGGAACCTTTCCTCCAAAAGAGGGCTGGCTGCTTGATTCTTATCTGCTGTTCTATCGGAGGTGGGTCCGGACTGATTCCGTGGTTTTTTGGGCATCTTTTCTGGCGTGGCAGGTGGTGTATGCCTGATTGCGGCCTGCTTTTTGTCCGCCTCCATCTCTCTGCAAATTTTGAGATGCACCCCCGAAAACGCCCGAAAGCCGACAGGCGGAGTATGACTGTGCCGGTAGAAATAAAATTAGTTGTTAAACTAATCGGGAAATCGCCAAATATAACGAATTTGTTGGCGGAAGGGGAGAGCTCCAAACCCCTGCTGCCACTCAACAAGCAGACATCACGTGACTCGTTGGGGCCCTAGATGATAAAGTAACACAAGGCAAAGCAACTTGGAACAACAATAACCATTTATAATCTCCCTGGTGGCAAAACGGTACTTAGCTGGCACAGTGCAGGTGAAAAAGATGTCATTGGCTTCTGTTCACTCTGGTGGGACCCTCTGGAACACTTGGTAGGCAGCAGCTGGAGCAAGAGCTTATTGGCTAAAGACAAACTGCAGCTCTGTTGCTGTGGCAGGAACAGTTCGATGCAGACCCCAATCCCAGTTTGGGGTCTCAAGGCAGAACTTCTTGGAGTGCAATTTCTTTGAACAGCAGTTCAGCAAAAAGTCTTGTGTAAATCCAAAAGTGAGGTCCTCTGAGCTAAAGGCGAGCTCCAGACTCTTGAATATATTTTCCAGAATCTTCTCCACCCTCTGGTGGACTTAGGCAGCTTTTGTAGCAAACAGTTGGAAAACACAGCCTGAATTTGCAGCAATCCACCTGGGCTCTTTTGCAAACAGTTACAGTTTCTATTTGGATTCATCAGCCCCAGCACCAAAGCTTAGTGCCTGCAGGAGTCTAGACCAGCTATCACAGCTTGGGGTTCCAGCCCTTGGTGCAGTCTCTCCTGGTCTCTCTTCTCCTTGGGGACTGAGTTTTTGGCAGGCTCTTGGGGCTATTTATAGCTTTCCCATGCTCCCTGCTGATTGGTTCAGCTGTTCCCAAGCGAAAAACAGTCTTGCCTTTTTTTTTTTCTCTCTTCTGCCTTCCTCCTCCAGCAATGCTGTCTGCCTTTGTTTATCTTTCTCAGGACCCCACCGCAGAAGTAAAAGGATCCAGGGGGAAAGTCTTTTTAGCCGGACCACTCTTAAAGCAACACAGAGGGTGTGGGGGCTTACATACTCCCCCCCCTTTAGAACTTGTTGTCTTCGACAAGGCCCTGTCCACAGTTCATGAGTCCCAAAGTCTATTTTAAGGCAGCATGCTATGGAAGGAAAAAAGGGTTAATGAACAAACAAGTTACACAACCTAGAAAGGAAAATATTAATTAGTCATTAACAGATAACACATTGAACACACTAAGTTGCCCCTGTTTACTAACTTCTACTTTCACCTCAGGTTTAAACCTTTGGGGTAGGAATACAGCCTATAATATAGATACAATTCTTTTGTGCACCACATGGAGGGGTATATCAGATGATTCTCCAGGCTGATTGTAAGTAAGTTTTAGTGGGGGCTTGTGGGCTGTTTGTGATCTCCTAGGCACCTGTGAGATTTCTGGGAGATTCATAGGGACACTGTCCTGCTCAGTGTTCATTTTAGCAGTATCAATATATACAGAGCCTTCTTGCTGAGCATCCTCAGGATTTATAGAGTTCTCCAGCAAGCCGGTAACATCCATATCCACAAAGGGTTCATCAGTAGTGGTGTCCAGGTTGATCTCTTGAACGAACGGTTCAGCATCAACATTCCATTCAAAAGTGGTAGTTTCTGAGGTTGAATCATCCCTGTCCCACTCTACATTCTGAGCAGCTGGGGCATTCCAACTGGTGGGGGATTGATACCACAAAGCCTCGGGATCGTCTTGACAATCATAGTATTCATTCTCTGGTTCCACGGACGATTGTGGCGTGGGGATCAAAGGGGCATGTACTTCAGCAGTTGGAATGTTTCTGATTTGATTTCCCACTTGGGTGCTGCTCCTAGTTCTGGGGCTCTTGGAGTGATGGGCTCATTTTCGTTGATGATTGGTGTAACCACCCAGTCCCCTGGGGTTACTAGAGTCCCCTCAGTATTAGTGCTAGGCAAGGAGAGGCAGATGGTGATTAACTAGTTAAATGGTTTTCACCTGCTCATTCTTCTGTTTACCTAGCCTTAGCTGAGATGGAAGTGATAAGCTCATCTGGAACTCTTGCAGCAGCATAAGCCTTGTGCCAGCTGTTGAGAAAGGAGCTAGAATGTTGAGATGGAAGTTGGTGTGAGTCAGTGTAGAGTTGAAGTTTGAAGTTAGAGGAGTGAGAACTGCTCAGCTGTGGGCTTTGTGTTGAGGGCCCTGAACTCTCACCTTAGTTCTGGTATTCTTCAGCTTGCCAAAAGAAGTGGTGGAGACCTTTTCTACAGCAGGATTTCCTGATTTTCATCCCTGGAGGGGTGAAAAGGATTGCTAGTGGATGGATCCAAGGGGCAATCCCCTTTTTGATCAAGGTTGTTTTGAAGCTGCCTGAAATGTCTAACAGTGAGTGGATTCTGACTTTTTGCTACAGAAAGCAAGTACCTGTTCTGTTGTGTTCCATGCCCAGAGGGATGGCACAATTTCTGTTTCTGTAAGTACAGACATGCAAAACTGTCTTTGAAGTAAAGTTGACTGAGGTGTGTGATGTCCAGAGGTATGACTATATCACACTGTTCGGGCCTTTTTACCTTTACACTATTGAGGTGGTGGATTTGAATTCAGAATGCCAGTTCATTCAAAAGCAATTCAAAAAGTTTCCAAATGTTTAAGGTGTAACTCTGAAAGAATGGCTGAGTATGGATTTGGGAGCAAAGGGTGGGCAGAACCCCATCTGGAGTAACCAGTTCAGGACTAACAGGTTCAGTAAGGGCGCCTGGTTACTTTAGACAAATGACCAAATGTCTGAAGAGAATTTCTACCCCCTGGAGTGGGTTACAGTTTCTTCTCTGGTTATGAAGAAGGGTGCTAGTTCTTAGCAAAATGTGTTTTCAGTTGTGGCCAATATGCCACTGGAAGCAATGCTGTATGCCCTATGACATGTGGGAATACAAGTCCAAGTTGTTCTATGTCCTACGACATGTAGGAATACCAAGTGAAAGTGTCCTGTGTCATACTGCGGTGGGAATACAAACAGTTTTTGTCATATACAATTCAATTTTGCTGTTCTGCAAGTTCCTAGGGCCACGATTTGTAACCCTTGGGTGTCCACCCTTGCTTTAGAGAACATCTTTTGGAATAAAGTCACACTCTAGAACCCCAACTATGGTCTGGACAGTTATGTTATTGCTTCCTGTGTGGATTTACTGGGCACCCCTCCAGAAGATAAGTTTAGCATATGCCTAGCAAAAAATCTCTCCCCAGGACCTGGGTTTGCAAATACCAGTGGTTATTGTTTTTGTATACCCCCGCCTCTTGATCTCTAGAAGAATGAGCCTGGTATACATTCCCAAAGCTAGGGGTGGTACCAATTCTAAATGTTTGAGTCTGTGCCCAGTATGGGTGCCAGGGGTGCTAACTAAGTAAAGTAATGGGGGGTGGTTACACTGGCTCTAGGTGTCCTATTGGTAATAGATGGTTTCGATGAATGGTCTTAAAGGGGGACTCCAGAACTGAGACCTGTGTGGTTGCTTTAGATCAGTTCTTTCCCATACATAACAATACTGAACCTCTTCTTTAAAAAAAATAGCATATTAGTAGTTATTTTTTAAAAATGTTCACGCTTACCCAGAAGCCGGTTTCAGCGTGTGACCAGTGCATCAGTCTAAGCGGGGAATCACCTTGTGATGTATGCTCGATTGACCACAGAAATGCAGTGCTTCAAAAATGAGTGGCAGCAGCAGGATTTCTTATAGCAGTGGTGATGAGCTCCACTTCTCTGATGGTGAATTTGCCTCGGATGTTGAAGGAACCTTTAATGTTGATAATCCTTATATGTATGATCCTGTTTAAAACAGTAGTGAATCCATAACTAGGTCTTCTGACTTGTCGGAAAGTGACAGTTGCAGTAGGACTGGCAACACTGACTGGTGAGTGTCATTTTGTGCCAGTGTCTTAGTGATTGCTGCTGTCTGCCCCCATCACTGAAGGTGGCTTCTGTTACCTTTGCAAAAACAAGTGCCCCCTCCACCCAAAAAGAACTTATGTGCATTATGTCCATGCACCCATAATCAGCATCCCCTCCCCACCCACATAGACGCAGCTGTGTTGAAGTGAAGTTACTGTGTCCCTGGGAACTTAGTTTCTCCTCTTGGTTTCCCCTAAAGTGATGCCAAAGTTGCACTGCTCCTTTGCCCTGCCTTCCGTTCTTCTGAAAGCGATCCCTGAAACCATTTTTCATTGCTACCACCCACCTGTCAATCGCTGTCAGGGCCAAATTAACAGTACTCCTCAAGAACCCCCCCCCCGCCATGTACCTTAGCACTGTGTCATTGCACAACTGCTCCTCGGTACATGCTGCATCTGCTGCTGGTCAGTGACTTCAAATTCCACTTTCAGCTCACCCACAGTCAATGTACAGCAGTCTACCACCCAGGTCTGAGACTGACTGTAAAGTGAAGTCCGGTCACATTTTGGAGACACTGCCCTTCCCTTTCAATGCCGTGTATCCACCCTTGCAGTATGTCCGGTCTCTGATGTGTGCTGTGTTTATTGCCTTTACAGTGAGCATTGGCACCCTTGCAATTTTGTGCCAAAAAGTATTGTTAGTGACAGGGTATTTATTTTCTGACTGACCATGTCTCATTCGTGATGCATTTCACTTTCTTCCATCATGGTGTGTGCCTGGTAATTGCGAATATGTCTTTCCGGTGCCTCTGCCACTGGAAGACCATAAGTGGTAGTACTGTACTTACTAGTGACAAGCACAGTTTACAAAATGGTAATTCATATACATAAGAACAGAGAACAGCACTCGTGTACATGAACACCCCCCCCCAACGGTTTTCGAAGTATAAATAAACAGACCTGAGTCAACAACAGTAGCAACATCAATAACAATACGTCAGTGTACACTGCAAGTAATATCAGGTTGCTGAACTTGACAGACAATATATAATTAGTCCTGCTAGCCACCAGTCAATGGACTGAACATGAATTGCAGCTTCCCGAGAAGTCACTGAGCAGTGACAGGGAAATGCACACAGAAATGAAAACTGTATCCACAGAAGTCCCTCAAACACTAATTAATGATGTTTCTGCAGTTGAAAGTAGGTAAAACAACATATCTCTTTGGATGGTGACCTAACCAGTTTGGCAGCTACAAGTACAGTGCATGCATATGACTTTGGGCTTCCCGCGAACTGAATGTAGACTAAAAGATCGAATGAGATCGGTGATCAGGAGCTTACCTCATTTCTGGTCTAGTGCTCCAATCCATCCTGCCGGAAGATGCGCATCTTGAGCGGCATTAAACTTTTATTTTTTTAAACATGTATGCAAAATAAAAAATGCAGTTCAAAGATGGATTAAGCCACAATGAGACCCTGTTTCTTCACTGGTGAGTACAAAATTAGCAACCATGAACCTTGGGAGTCCCTCTTTAATGGTGTGATTTTCTAAACGGGTAACTTACCCAATTTCTCCAGGACTGCATACTGTTCAGTTGACCATTTGCCCACCAATTTGTGCTTTCAGCGGACTCCAAAATTCCGTAGTAGTATTCTGTCTCCCACAGTGAGCAGTTAGGGTCTTAGTCTCTGGTCAAATCTGGCCTTGTTTCCCTGCATTTGCCTTCCCAGCACATTCTGCTGCCAGCTTGTATGCCTCCTGTAGCTGGCTCTTGAGGCGCTTGGTATACTGTAGATATGACTCCTTGCTGATTTCCTCAGGTGACAGACCAAAAGCCAGGTCAACAGGCAACCAAGGCTGTCTTCCAAACATCAGTAGATGGGGGGGGGGTGTCTGTGACACTATTCTTGGTACAGTTGTAAGTATGCACTAATTGTGGTACATGCTGGCTTCAGGTCTTCTTCTGCTTAGGGATTCAGAGTACCCAGCATGTCCATGATTGTCCAATTAAATCTTTCATGCTGCGGGTCCCCTTGGGGGTGATAAGGGGTAGTTTTTGATTGCTGAATCCCATGTGCTGTTAGACATTTCTTAACCAGTTTGCTCTGGAAGTCAGGGCCCTGATCAGAATAAATGCGCTGTGGTATGTCGGGTGATACATTTTGACAACTTTTTTACAGCTGTACTGGCTTTCTAGTCCTTGGTGGGATAGGCCTGAGCATATCGGGTACAATGGTCAGTAATGACTAGTACACTATTGAAACCTTTGCAATCAGGCTCCGAGGATAAAAAGTCCATGCAGACGAGCTCCAGGGGGTCAGTAGCTTTTATGTTTACCAATGGAGCAATTATTTTTGGAAGGGTCTTTATTTGGACACTTCTTGCACATTTTCTACAGTAGGCTTCAATATCTGTCACCATTCTGGGCCAGCAAAATC
This sequence comes from Neoceratodus forsteri, assembly GCA_016271365.2. Classification (NCBI taxonomy): domain Eukaryota; kingdom Metazoa; phylum Chordata; order Ceratodontiformes; family Ceratodontidae; genus Neoceratodus; species Neoceratodus forsteri. The sequence continues at coordinate 1,081,814,173 of CM057449.1, forward strand.
TGTCTCTTACCAGCCTCAAAGTTCGCTCAAATCCTAAATGGCTCATGTCATTGTTTAACGATCTCCTTGCCACCCGGCGGTACTTTCACGGGAGCACCAATTGTCTGAAGGTTTTTTGGGTCTTTGAGTCTCTGACAATCTGATATAACAGGCCATTCCATAGTTCCAACTTATTTCACTCTTGCAGTAAGATAGGCACATTGGGTTGGGTTTTTGGCACTTGGTCTGGACTGTCCTCTTTCTCCAATGCAGCTATTACCCCCTTAAGACTGTCATCCCGCCTCTGTAAATACTTTTGCTTTCTCTTATTTGGCTGTGGTAAATGCTTAAAGTCAATGCTGGTATGGTCATATTAAGCACCTGGTATGGGCCCCCAAGTAATCAATGACTTTGCAGGGTAGCACAACTGTCTCGGGTTTCCCAAGCAAAAACTTAATGCACACTGCTTCCACCACCTCTAGTAGCAGTTCTTGAGTACTGGTGGGGGTCTCCAGATAAGGTCTGTGGGACAATGCATCAGCGTCAATGTTGCTCAGTCCTTGCCTGTATTCCAGTTTATAGCTATATGTGGAGAGAGCAGAGAGCCATTGACGTCCAGCTGCATCCAGCTTTGCCGTGGTGCTGCTGTAAGCAAGGGGGTTATTATCTGTTCTTACGGTGAATTTTGCCTCATATAGGTAGTCGTGAAATTGGTCTATCACAGCCCACTTAAGGACCAGAAACTCCAATTTATGTACAGGATAGTTTCTTTCAGTGGCAGCGAGACTCCGACTGGCGAAAGTCACAGGATGCAGAGCCCCCCCCCCCCGAGTGTTCTTGATAAAGTACCACCTCAATCCATCCATGCTGGAACCAGTGTGGAGAAAATAGGGTTTGTTGGGATCAGCAAAAGCCAGCACTGGTGCTTCCATAAGGCGGCGGATGATCTCTCTGAAGGCTTCCTCACACTCCATGGACCACCTCACTTCAAAGGGTTCATTCACTTTGTAGTAAGACTTGGTAGTTGTTTCTTGGTTCTTGCATTTCTGCTTGTAGTTCATGGGATGGTAGCCCTGTAGCAGGTTAGTCAGTGGGCAAACAACCATAGGAAAATCTTGAATAAACCTCCGATATTAACCACAAAACCCTAGGAATGATTGGAGAGTCTTTAAGTTGTGTGGCCTCAGCCAGGTTGTCAGGGCTTGCAATTCAGCAGTATCCATGCTCACTCCCTCCGCCGATATGATGTGTCTGACGTATTTAAGGGACGGTTGGCAGAACTGACATTTATCCACTGACACTTTCAGCCCAGCTTCCTCCAGTTGGTCTAGATAGAACCTTTATCAGCCTCTCTTCATGCTCTTCGATGGTGCAGAGAAACACTATGAAGTCATCGTGGTAAACCAATAGTTGCAGAAGGTTCATATCTCTGACTACCCTCTCCACTAACCGTTGAAAGGTGGCAGTAGCCCCTGTGACTCCCTGGGGCATCCTCTTGAACTGATAGAATTGAAAGTACATGTTTCTTTGTCTTTCTCCACCATTGGTATCTGATAATACCCACTTCTGAGGTCCAGAACTGAGAACCATTTGCTCCGTAAGGAAAGCCAAGGCGTCTTCTACACGTGGCACAGTGTATTGATTTGCTAGTGTTCTCTTGCTGAACATTCGGTGGTCAACGCACAACCTCACTGCCTCATTCTTCTTCTGTACCACCACAATGGGTAAGACGTACCAGCTCCTGTACTCAGAGATAATGCCGGCAGCTAAGAGCTCTTGAAGGTGATTTCGTACTTCTTCTATGTCAGTGGGTGCCAGGTGTCTTGATCTTTCTCGGAAGGGCCTCTCATCCATCATCCTTATGTGATGCATGGTCCCCTTCACACACCCCACATCAAGTTCATTTAGGGAGAAAACCTTTGTGTGTTGTGACAGCTTCTAATGTAATTGTTGTTGGTACTTCTCTGACAGTGGGGAATCCCCAAATTGGAACATGCTGGGGTCCAGTTGGGTGGTAGGCGGGCTTCTGCAGGACATGTTTTGGACTGCCTCTGTAGTGTACATGATGACCAGAGTTCTCCCTTTCTTGATCACCACTCATTTGTTACTCTTGTTCTTTACCAATATGGTAATCTTTCAGGCCTTCACCAAAGCGTTCTGGGTGGGGATCACCCCTGCCTGGATAAATAAGGGACCAGACAGTTCATTGCTCCAGGGACTATCAATCAGCAATGCTAGGCTCTCGGAGGTTCTGTGTAGCTCTAAGACTCCAGTGACAATAACTTCAGCCCCCGGGGGCACAGTGAGGGGCTTCACCTGTGCATGTTTTATAATGCCAACTGGGTCTTCTTCCCCCCTCGAGGGCAGAATAGTCAGTTTTTTAAAGTAGGCTGTTCTAACCATGGGGTGCATTGGAATCTTGTCAGTGTGCTGAGGTCCCCTCAACTCTTGACATAATTCGGCTAACCTTTGGAACATGTGGGTATTCGTGCCCACCATCACTGGGGTCTCCCCCTCCATTCCCATATCTGGGCATACTAGAGCCAAGCTGTCCAGGGGGACTTGAATGCCTGCTACCTTTTGGGGGAACTCAATATGCACTACTATATACCCCAAATAAGGATACAGCTGGTTACTCACCCCCCCATACAACCAGCTCTTCAAGTGGCCGCACAGGGAAATGCTTGAGGTGTTGCCTGTACCAGGACTCAAATATCACAGTCACTTGAGAGCCACTATCAAGCAACACCTCACAGGCCACCCCCTAGACTTTGGCCCAAACTTTAACTGAGGGGCCTACCAGGATGAGGGGAATCTCAGGTGACCAATGGGTAGACGTGTTTGTGGACCTTGTGGAGCATATTTGCTTCAGGACCCCAGTTCGCCGCTTCACTGGGTCCCGCTGGCATTTCCCTGACACATTTTGTCTTTTCACAGGTTTCGGTACCACCAGGGGGAGGTTCTCAGGGGCTCTGCAGTATCTCTTTATGTGCCATTCCTCACCACAGTGGTGGCAAAAGAAGTTAACTTTGGCCTCAGTTTGAACAGGGGGATTTTCCCTCCGCATGCGGGGTGCCTACCCTTGTTCAGTCCCACTAGCTCGAGAGGCTTGCAGTTTAGACACCTGCTCATTCAACATCTGCACCTGCTAGTGCAACAACTCAACCTCATTTGGGTCGTGGTTCCCACAGGGGCAGTCTATGGCAGCCTCTATCATGTGAGCTGGGGCAACTAATTGAATGGGTTTGGGAGCCCAGTCCTCCTTTTCTCAGACCTCCAATCTCAGGTCTGCATAGGAGGGAGGGGTTTGGAGTCTCTCCTCTAATCTTAGCTTCAACAGTAACATTTCAGACTGACCCACCCCCTCGAGGATCTGCTCAATTCAGACCCTATTCATGTCTTTGACTAAAATAGCCCATTTCCTATACACTCTTTGAATTAACTGCTCCAGTCTCATTAAATACTCAGATAGTTTATCTTCCTTATTCTGTACAGTGGTTTGTAAGTTTCCCATTGCTCTCGCTCCACTATCAGTACTCCCAAATATCTCTTCCAAATTGCTCAGGTACATTTGGGCATCAGCCTCTTGGTGGGTGGCCTGCAAAGCAGCAATGCCATCCATAGTAGGACCCCTCAGACTTTCCCATACCTTTCTCTTCTTTTCAGCCTCAGGGAAGTTGGGGTCCTGGTCCATTGGGGTTGCTTGATCCACCCACGTTGTAATTCTGATACTATAATAAATAAACAAATAAACAAACTAACTCATCCTCCCCCAGGGGCATGGGATTTTGCCCCAAAAATGGTTTCAATCAAGGTAGGATCCCTTCCCACAGCCCAAGGTCCATGCAGTGACCCAAACAGGGGGCTTTTCACTTAACTCTACACAATTAGCTTCATACATGTTTTTCAAGTCACTATATGTTTTACCTTCAGATTGTAACCATATAAATCCGCTTTGGTCCTAAAATCACAGTGTCCACTCCTGGTCACACAGGCTCTGGGGCACTCGCATGCGTGACCACTGTCCATGGGACCTGAGAACCCATGGTGATGAAGACTGGTGGCAATTCGGTGAAATCAATCGCAGGCTCGCTCTTTACCAGGGCACTCAAACTATCACTAGCGTGGATATACCTCCAATCTTCCCAGCATTCCCATTCATATAACATATCAATTACACTTGCTTTGTCAACCCTTTATGGTACTCCCTTTAATAGAATCACTTTTTTCTAGTCTAGCCCTTCTCCCCGGCACCAATCTTCCAGTTCTTGAAGTGCCATTTATTCTTGCAGGTTGGTTGGGGTCTGCCTTAACACCACCTCTTGACTCCACACAGAACCTGCAGATATATTTTAGGGTACAGGAGAATCCCAGCGGTAAGTACCGACTCTGGGACCCTCACGACAGCTTGAGGGGGCTGGCCTGGGTACTTGTGAGACAGGACCGTAACTATTAAACCTTCGGTGGTGTGGTGCCTCCACCTGGGGACTCAGACAAAATAACTTGTGACCTTCCCCTGTTCCCTTGGAATAATATTTCCACCTCTCAAGCCCCTACAGAAACTTCCCAACAATATACAGTACCCAAAAATAGTTAGGGAGACAGCAATTACCATATGCACAGTAAGTTTTTATTACTAGAGGGAGTAGGACTACCAACTTTGGCTGTAAGAACAAAAGGTTACGTTAGGCACTTAAACAACAATTTCTAGACTCCGATATTTATATCAGTAAACCCTCAATAACACCAAATGCAACTTTCCCCAATGCTCCCAATCATCTGCTACCAGACCTGCCCCAATGTCTTTTGGGGTACCCCACTATGGTGGCAGGCCTGTGATGCCATGGGTTGTCCTCATTGGGGTCCTAGGTGATGAAGTAACACAAGGCAAAGCAACTTGGAACAACAATAACTATTTATAATCCCCCTGGTGGCAACATGGTACTTAACTGGCACAGTGCAGGTGAAAAGGAAGTCCTTGGCTTCTGATCCCTGTGGTGGAACCCTCTAGAACACTTGGTAGGCAGCAGCTGGAGCAAGGCCTCTTAGCTAAAAATGAACTGCAGCTCCATCGCTCTGGCAGGAACAGTTCGATGCAGACCCCAATCTCCTGGGGTGCAATTTCTTCGTGTAACCCCCCCTACAAATGAGGGTTCCCGAAAAGTCTTCCTTGAGCTTGCCTAAATGAGCTTGCCTTGGGCTGGCAGTATAGCCTAGAGGTTAGAGGAATGAGGTGTGAATGAGCTTGGTACATCCAGCAGACCAGACCTGAGTTTGATTCTCACAACCTCCACTTGCATACTGTGTGACTCTGAGCAAGTCACTTAACTGCCCAGTGTTCCCAGGTCACCCCTGAAAACAGGCACTTGTGCCTAGTGGGCCTTACCCAGGTACCAAAGTCTAAAATAAAAAAAAAATGCTCAGTGCCAGGCTGGTGTTCTGTGTTTTAGCAGTTTAAAGGTATTGCCAGAGAGTGCCTGTATAGCCTCTGTGTACTGTCTCTTTAAGAGCTGCCTGGATTGCAGTCATAATTAATCTGAGAGGGAGCTCTGTTAGAAGATGTACTTGTTTGCTAATCATTTGTTAGAGTAGTAGTAATAATATTGCAGTTTGGTCTAACCTGTCTTCTTTGCAGCGTGGACAGTTCTGTTTGTTTCCATCATTTTGGTCCTGGACTGCAGAATGGACCAATCAGTACATTTGGGACTCTAAAATGGAGCCTGCCTACAGGGGCTTGGTGGGGCCAAAACTTGTAGGAATTGTAGTTTTGGGCTTTTGGTGCCTAAAATAATCTGGAGGGGGAGCCCTTGTTGTGACTGACAGACAGATCAGCCAACTGAACCTTTTGGATTTTGGGGAAAGTCCCACACTGCTTGCAGTTTCAGTTAGATCTCAGTTGGGAAGTGAAGAAGTAACAGCTCGAGATAGTTCGAGCAGCAATCCATAGTGGATTCATGTGCGAGAACTGTGGAAAGGCCTGAGTTTGGCCTGCATGCCTGCCTGCTGTCCCTGAGAGGGAACTTGTGCTTTTTTCGGATTGAATCTGAATTTGGAGAGCGAATTGAGCCACTGAATTGTGACCAAGCTTTAACCTGAAGAAGACCGAAGATTTGCTGAATGTGATCGGCCTGCCAGGACTTCCAGATACCTCTGAACTCCCGGATTGTGCCGAAACTCTGTAATTGCAACCGGAGATCCATTTGCCTGGTACAGTGGAATTTCCTTACATGTGAATGTGCTGTGTGCTCATAGTGGGTCGTGATTTGGTTTCCCACTGTGTGTCTGAACTGTGTTTTGCTTACTGGAGGCTGTATCCAGCTTCACGGACTGAATCCGTATTCATTTCCATTTGCCTGGGCCTTGCTACAATGGCCCAGCCAGAATACCTGCTATGCAGAGAAAGTCATCGATGAAAGACTGGCCTGGGGATCAGCCCCCTGCTCAATGCCTTGAACAGGAACGATGCCTCGTGATTTGTGTGGGCCCTGCTTCTCCGTGCAATCCAGCTCAACAGCCTGCAGTCTCGATTTTGTCCTGCCTCTGTCCAGTATTGAGTATCGTGAGTCAACATCAGGGTAGCTCCCTGCAACAACAGCTAAATCTAAAAGTGTTGTCATCTGATTGTCTTGTTGCCTTTTCTTTCACGAACTGAGCCCTCCGGCTCCAGATTACAAATAGTGTGTGTTGTGCATATTGCTTTCTTCCATCACAGGGCCCCAACCAGCTGCAACATTCCTGGCTAGCCCACCATTTTCCTACCTGGGTACCCAGAGTGTGCGACTGTGTAGGGACTCTGAACTGCATGAATAACTGTCTGATTAATATAGCTTTTAAGCAAATCAACCTGATTATGCCCTTCCCTTGTTCAAGTCCCCTGAATAAATTAGATTTAACTTTGTTTGCATTTAACCTGACTGTGGTTCCAGTTTGTGCCAAAAGTACTGTACTGTTGCTATTTGCTGTGCTTAACCTTGTTTTACAGGGGGTCCCCAGGGTCAAGCTAGAGGAACCAACCCTGGTGGAAAGTGCAAACAGTGTGAGTAATTGCCTGGTGAATAAGGGTCATTGTGAAAGTAATTATTGTATATTATTCAGGCCACTAGATGGGAAAGAGGGGAGTTATAGTGTCCTGGAGGGCTGTGCCCAGGTTAGCTTGACCACTAAAAACCCTGACCTCTGGGTGGAGACACCCATTTCATTACCCAGGCCCCTTAAACTTGTACTAGCCAAGCAGGCAGGGGTAGTAGCCCTTGGGATAGTGCCACCTATGGGTTCCATTTTGGAGGCTCACCGCTGGGATTTCGTGCCTTCTAGTGGCCAACAATTACAAATTACTGTTAAAGATTAATGGCTACCTCAGTAGAAATGGCAGTACACCAGTTGGTGGGGTGGTGTACTGGGCAGGAGATTGACTCCCAAAATGCTCTGCTTATACTGGATATTCCCCTGGGTACCAGTAAGGACATTGTAGAGGGAGCACTCTCCAAAGTTGAATGTTTAAAAAATCCTGTGGTGGTGGGTCGACAGGCTGATTTGATCACCCAAACTTTCATAACCTTGGTAGAGTGTAGTGACCTTATGGACAGTTCTAAAGTGCCACAGACTATTGCCTCAGAAGGGGTCCTAGCCACCTGGAGAGTGATAACAAAAGACAGTAAAGACCCTGGGGAGGATGAGCTCCCACTATTATCTGAGATTTTTGAGGAGAAATTTGCTAAATTGTTGCTGGAGGAAGGGAAAACCATAGAGGACTTTAAGAAACTATTGCTGCCACTTGGGGTTGTTCCTTCCCCAACACCCTCTCCAGCACCTGTTACTGCCCTGCCTTTTGTGCCCGTGCCAATGCTGGCCCCTATATCTGTACCCGCCATTAGTCACGACTCCTACCAAAGGCTGAGAATCTTATCGGGCACCCTCCTCACCCCCCCAGTGGGAGGATGACTGGGGGACCTAGATCGACTATGTTGCACCCTTGGTACACAAGTGGCAGTGTGCGGAGGCTGAGAAGCAGAAAAGAATCATAGAAAGTTTGAGGGGCTCCGTCCTTGAAGCCATTAAATTTTTGAGGTCCATGAACCCTGATGCATCTGCTCAGAAGTACCTATCTGTACTTGAAGGCAATTTTGGGAGCATTGAGTCAGGGGACACTTTGATGTGGAAATTCCAAGGTAGCAAACAATGGAAGGGGGAAAGTTTGTCTGTGTATGTTACTCATCTAGAAAGAGCTCTGCAGAAAGCTTTCTGGAAAGGTGGGGTAGCCACCAGTGATTTGAACCGTGTGAGATTGGGGCACATACTGCAACATGCCAAGCATTCTAAACTGCAGATCATCCAGTTAAGGCTCCAGGTTAGGACAGGTAACCCACCTGACTACTGTGACTTGATAAAAGAACTCTGGGATGTAGAAAGTGAAGAGGGAGATTGTAATTATGGGGGGAGTGCAGCCCAAGTGATCAGGGCACTGGAAGGCCCTTCCAAAATGGAGCCCACTATGAATGTCCCGCCATGGGCTAAACGGTGGGGGGAGGAGTTGCTGAAGGAAGTCAGAAAAGTACAACCGGGTGCGTTCACTGAGATATCCCCTGCTGACTGAGACCCTGGCCCCCGCCCCTGTCAGGACGTGACTGTTATGGGGTTGGGGGTGCACCCTCAGGCATCCTCTATTGAGGGTGGCTTCTTGGCTGAGCTGAAGGAATTGACTGCCACCCTAAAGGAACTTTTGAGACATGGTACACTACCAGCAGAAGTCAGATCACAATCTCCCGTTGATGCTCCAGCATCCCCTGCTATGTTTCCCCCAAGGATGCCCCGAGAGCCTGTCATTTGTCACAACTGTGGCAAGGATGGCCATATAGAGAAGGAATGCCGGTCTCAGAAGGACTTAGAGAATGTGGTGAACCAGCTTCAAGGAGAGCTTCGGAAAATGAATCAGTGGTCAAGGGGTGCAAGAAATGACCGCAACAAAGGCTTCAGTCATCCTAACTCAAACCCATCCATGGCTAAATCGTCTGTCCAGGCCCCTGATGTTGTCCCTCCTGACCGGTTCAAAATAGTGGGCCCTTCAATGAAGACTACTGTGGCTGTGAATTGTATTTCTACTTGGGCTGTGCTTGACAGTGGGTCGCAAGTGACCATTGTATTTCAGGACTGGTATGACAAACACTTATCTGATGTGCCATTACAATCCCTGGAAGGTCTGCATGTGTGGGGGCTGAGCGACAAGTCTTATCCCTACCTAGGATATGTCTGCCTCTGGTTGTCTTTTCCTGCAACTGTGTAACTGGTGTAGAGGAGCAAGTAGAGACACTGGCCTTAGTGTGTCCCCCCACTGGACTGTATCATGGGGTTCCCTAGTTAACTGGAACAAATGCCCACATGTTTGGGAGACTAGCACAACTCTGCCATGAGAAACAAGGGCAACTGACTGGATGGGCCCTAAGAATTCCAGCCTTAGTAAAAAGGGCATATGACTTACAACAGAAACCCAATGAAGGGGACCCAGATGAGCCAGTGGGGATAGTGTGGAAAAAGGAACCTGACTCCTTGGTATTGGCCCCCAATGCCCAGTGCACAATCCATGGAAAAGTCTGCCTAAAGAGAAACGTAAAGAACAAAATATTAATGTTGGATGCACCAGGTGATGGAAAGTTACCAGAAGGATTATTGGTTAAACCCAGCATCTTGCCTGCCTGTGCCCATACCTATGCACGACGAGTGATGGTCCAGATTTGAAATGTGCCAGATCAGGAGGTCCGGGTGAACAGAGGGTGCACTCTAGCTACAGTACACTGTGCAGACACTGCAGTATTACCCAATAACAAGTACTCTGGCCAAAAGGAGAGCATGACCCTGGACTTATTTGACTTTGGTGATTCCCCGCTGCCAGCTGAATGGAAGGCTAGGATTAGCAAGAAACTCGCTCAGAGAGACCAAGTGTTTTCATTAAAGGAATGGGACAGGGAGTGTTTTCAGGGTGCAAAGTATCATATATGCCTGCATGATGACCGGCCATTTCGAGAGAGATCTTGGCGCCTCGCCACAGTGGACATAGATGATGTGAGGAGACACCTGCAGGAAATGCTCACTGCTGGCGTGATGCAGGAATCAAGGAGCCCATATGCCTCTCCCATTGTGGTTGTGCGTAAGGGGAATGGGTCAGTAAGGATGTGTGCTGATTATCGAACCCTGAACTGGCAGACCGTTCCAGATCAATACACCATGCCCCGTATACAAGATGCCCTGGATTGCTTGAATGGGGGCAAATGGTTCTCAGTATTGGATCTTCGCAGTGGATATTACCAGATTCTGATGGCCCCGGAGGACCATGAGAAAACAGTCTTCATCTGTCCTTTGGGGTTCTACGAATTTCTGAGAATACCACAGGGGATTTTGGAAACCCTGACCACCTTTCAGCGACTGATTGAACGTGCGGTGGGAGATACGAACTTGCTGGAATATCTAGTGTACCTAGATGATGTCACTGTGTTTGGACGCACATTAGAGGAACCTGAAACCTGACTGTTTAAAGTGCTGGACCAATTGGAAGACAACAGCCTCGAGCTGTCCATCGACAAGTGGCAGTTTTTTCAAACCTCCGTGAAGTATATGGGGCACATAGTAGCTGCAGAAGGAATAGAGACCGATCCCAGTAAGGGTAAGTCACTGACTATTTGGCCCCAGCCCCATAACTTGAAAGAACTACAACATTTTCTGGGATTCTGTGGCTACTATTGTAGGTTTATAAAAGACTACTCAAAGGTGATTCACCCGCTCCTGAATCTTACCCAGGGTTACCCTCCTACCAACCGTAAATACAAAAAAGGGGCTGTCAAAGAACCCGAGAAAGTGTACTTCCACACAGGTGAACCTTTTGGGCCCTGCTGGACACCTGAATGTGAAGCAGCCTTCCACGAAGTCATATACTAGCTCATCCACGCCCCCATCCTCACCTATGTTGACCTTTTCAAGCCCTATGTGCTGCATACAGATGCTAGTCTGCAGGGCCTAGGAGCTGAGCAGTATCAAGACCATGAGGATAGTTTGAGACAGGCCACTTTCATCAGCAGGAGTGTGACCCCATCAGAGCGAAACTATCCTGTGCACAAGCTGGAGTTCCTTGCCCTAAAATGGGCCATCATTGGTCAGTTTCATGAGTACCTCTATGGGGCAAAGATATTGGTGAAGACCGACAATAACCCATTGACTTATGTACAGACTTCAGCTAAGTTAGACACCACTAGGCACCGGTGGCTCTCTGCCTTATTAACCTATGATTATGCTGTCGAATACAGACCGGGACCAAACCATATTGATGCTGACACCCTGTCATGAAGGCCCACTTCCAAGAGTGACTGGGTCAGGCTATCTGAACCTGACATCCGAGCATTGTGCCAAAAGTTTGATAGAGATGAACAGATGTCTGCGGACACAGTGAACTATCTAGTAGATTGCTTGGGCCCTCCCGATACCTGCATACTGGCTGCCTATTGCCATTTCTCTGCTGTAGATATTAGTGCACTACCTCAACTTTTTTTTTTTTTTCTTCTTTTTGCCCCACTACTCCCATCGGGTTCTGCTCTGGTCAGGGACTCTCTTCACCGCCACCTTCGGTTATGCCTGCATCCCCCAGTTATCCCTGGCTTTCCCCCCAGAGAGCGGGGCCGTGGCACCAATCACCTATATTGGGGCCGTGGTACATGTGTCTGGTTGGGGGATCGGCTCCAGAGGCTAATTGAGGCGCATGGGGGCAGAGCGTCATGTAGATGGTAAGGTTCAGGATTTTTTTCCCTCTTTAAGCAGGACGGGGACATGGAATGATGACCTGCGTCCGCCCCGTCCTGTCGTTCTGTTGAGTGTCGACAGGATGCAGCTACCCAGACTCCGCTAGGTGCTACTTGTGCACCGAAAGCTGCCCTGCCCTCCACCCAGAGAAGGAGAGCTGTCCTAGGGATGCTCAGTCCTTCTCCCCCTGGCCGGCCCTCCGGTGACCCTGGTCTGTTGCCGAACCTGGGTTGCCAGCGTCGCAAGAGAAAATCCAACCACTGCACCGATGGGCTGGCTGCACTACCTCAACTTGACAATGACAGTATTCAGTGGGCTGAATCCCAAGATCCTACGATTCAACCTGCACTTGATGCCCTGCGTGTGGGGAAAGATGTGTCTAAGTTGCGTTCCCCTGACTTGTGAACTGCCCTATTGTTTAAAGAAGGCCCCAGGTTGGAGTTACTCAGTCAGTTGTTATACAGAGAGACAGTGGATGGTAGTGGTCCAGTAGACAAGCAGCAACTGGTCCTTCCCATGACCTTTAAACACTTGGTACTGCGGTCCCTCCACAATCACATGGGGCACCTCGGAATTGACTGGACTCTTGACCTGGTGTGATCTTGATTCTACTGGCCCAAGATGGGGGCCGATGTTGAGCACCATGTAAAGACCTGTAGTTGTTGCCTCCAAAGAAAAGCCCTGCCTCAGAGGGCTGCCCCCCCCTTGTCAATAGCACTATCAGCGCCCCCATGGAACTGGACTGCATAGATTTTTGTGTTTAGAACCTGCAACGGAATATTGTCAATGTGTTAGTGGTTATAGATCATTTCACACGGTATGCACAAGCCTTTCCAACTAAAGATCAAAAAGTCTCTACTGTGGCTGAGGTGCTAGTGGAAAAATTCTTTGTCCACTATGGTGCCCCCCAGTGGATCCACTCTGACCAAGGCAGAGACTTTGAAAGTAGGCTAATCAAAGAAATGCGCTCTCTGTAGGGGGTGCGGAAGTCAAGAACCACCCCTTTTCACCCGCAGGGAGACCCTCAACCAGAACGTTTTAACCGCACCCTTCTAGACATGCTGGGCACCCTCCATCCAAAAGACAAGCATAAGTAGAGCCAGCAGATTAGCACCTTGGTACACACATACAATTGCACCAAAAATGATGCTACTGGGTTCTCCACCTACTGCCTCATGTTCAGGAGGGAGGTCCGACTGCCAGTTGATGTCTGCTTTGGGGTCTCTCCAGATGGGGTCCGAGCCGAAAACTACCTGCAGTATGTACAGAAACTGAAAACTCAATTGAACCATGCATATCAACTGGCCCAGACAAAGGCCACCAAGAGAAATCTCGCCAGCAAAGAGAGGCACAATAAGAAAATAAAGGCTCAAGAGCTACGGCCCAGAGACCGTGTGTTGGACAATTTGGGACTACATGGCAAGCACAAAATTGGTGATAGGTGGCACCATCTTCCTCATGTAGTAGTTGGAAAGTTGGATGATCTACCAGTGTACAAGATACGCCCAGAGAATAACTCCAAAGCTGTCAAGACCATGCACCATAACCACTTGCTGCCTATCGGCCAAGTTATTATTGAAGCTGAGCCAGCAGATATTGCCTCCCCTGGGCCGGTGACTCATGCTGCTACAAAAAAAAGACAGAGTCAACCTACTCCAGTAGTTACAGATTTAAGGTTTAACCCGCAGCAGACCCAGAAAAATAGTGACTGTCAGTCCACCTCTGATGAAAGTGACTATGGTAATGCCTATTATCTCTCCTATGAACTGAGTCAGTTGTTTGGTGGAAATCCTATGCAGAATCATGGGAATGAAGCTGGGCCTTCTGGACTGTCTAACCCCCCAGCTTCATCCTTGGAGTCAATGCTCCCTGAAAGTGAAGTGCAAAGTATCATGTCTGAGGTTGCAGACTCCCTGTGTTTAGTGGAACTGTGTGACTTGCCCAAAGGGGCTGATGGTCTGAGTCTCTCTGGTGACACACCAGAACTTGAACAACAATATAAGACTGCTGACAGCCTTACTTCAGTGCCACAAAGCCCAGTTGTGCCAGAACCTTCTCTAAATGAGCAAAGTATTGTGGAAACAAAGCCTACAGAGCAAGGAGCTGACAGTGCTCCCAGTTTGGACATTCCAATCCATGCAGAGGCACCCCTCACGAATGACGGAAGCTCCAAAGTTAGTGCTGAAAGTACAGAGACTGTGGCTGTCCCCCCCCAGAAAGTCTGGCTGAGCTGTCAAGCCAGTATTGCGCTTCAATTATGATTCTCCCAGGAGGCCAGTGGATTTGCCTCTCAATGTGGTTCACAAAGGTGTTTGTATTTCTCAGAGCTCACTACCCAAACTGGGCTTAATGGCCAATTCCAGGTTGATTGTTTTTCCTTCTCAGTATGGTGCCCCTGCCCTATTCAGCCCCAAGTTAGCTGATAGGGAAGGGCCCCCTTCCACATTGTTTAATGTACAGGAAGTTATTACTTGAAGCAGTATTGTGATGTTACTAATGTGTTAATCATAGTGGAATCAGCATTACCTGTATATAAAAAATGCATAAGTATTGTTAATATGGATGTAGTAATGTGAAGTATACCGAAAGGTATAGTGATCTAACAAGCTAATGATATATATGTCTTGTTTATATTGCATTTTTGATATTGTGATGGTACAGACTTGACGCAGACACCAAGTTTTCTCCAGGCAGGAAAGGGTGTAACCCCCTACAAATGGGGGTTCCCAAAAAGTCTTCATTGAGCTTGCCTAAATGCTCACTTCCTGGCTGGTGTTCTGTGTTTTAGCAGTTTAAATGTATTGCCAGAGAGTGCCTGTACAGCCTCTGTGTACTGTCTCTTTAAGAGCTGCCTGGATTGTAGTCATAATTAATCTGAGAGGGATCTCTGTTAGAATATGTACTTGTTTGCTGACCATTTGTTAGAGGAGGAGGAGTAGTAGTAGTAATAATATTGCAGTTTGTTCTAACCTGCCTTCTTTGCAGCATGGACAGTTCTGTTTGTTTCCATCTTCTTGGTCCTGGACTGCAGAATGGGCCAATCAGTACATTTGGGACTCTAAAATGGAGCCTGCATACAAGGGCATGGTGGGACCAAAACTTGTAGGAATTATAGTTTTGGGCTTTTGGCGCCTAAAATAACCTGGAGGGGGAGTCCTTGTTGTGACTGACAGACAGATCAGCCAACCGAACCTTTTGGATCTTGAGGAAAGTCCCACACTGCTTGCAGTTTCAGTTAGATCTCAGTTCGGAAGTGAAGAAGTAACAGCTCGAGATAGTTCGAGCAGCAATCCATAGTGGATTTGCGTGGGAGAACTGTGGAAAGGCCTGAGTTTTGCCTCCATGCCTGCCTGCTGTCCCTGAGAGGGAACTTATACTTTTTTCGGACTGAATCCGAATTTGGAGAGTGAATTAAGCTACTGACTTGTGACCTGGCTTTAACCTGAGGAAGACCGAAGATTTGCTGAATGCGATCGGCCTATCAGGACTTCCAGCTACCTCTGAACTCCCGGATTGTGAAGAGACTCTGTAATTACAGCTGAAGAGCCATTTGCCTGGTACAGTGGAATTTCCTTACATGTGAATGTGCTGTGTGCTTATAGTGGGTCATGATTTGGTTCCCTGCTGTGTGTCTGAACTGTGTTTTGCTTGCTGGAGGCTGCGTCCAGCTCCATGGACTGAATCCATATCCATTTCCATTTGCCTGGGCCTACTACACTGGCCCAGCCAAAATACTTGCAATGCAGAGAAAGTCATCGACGAGAAACTGGCCTGGGGATCAGCTCCCTGCTCAACGCTTTGAACAGTAATGACGCCTCGGTGATTCGTGTGGGCCCTGCTTCTCCGGGCACTCCAGCTCAACAGCTTGCAATCTCAGTTTCGTCCTGCCTATGTTCAGTATTGGGTATAGTGAGTAAACATCAGGGTAGCTCCCTGCAACAACAACTAAATCTAAAAGCATTGTCATCTGATTGTCTTGTTGCCTTTTCTTTCACGAACTGAGCTCTCCTGCTCCAGATTACAAATAGTGTGTGTTGTGCATGTTGCGTCCTTCCATCACAGGGCCCCAACCAGCTGCAACATTCCTGGCTAGTCCACCATTTTCCTACCTGGGTACCCAGAGTGTGTGACTGTGTAGGGACTCTAAACTACATGCATAATTGTCTGATTAATATATCTTTTAAGCAAATCAACCTGATTACGCCCCTCCCTTGTTCAAGTCCCCTGAATAAATCAGATTTAACTTTGTTTGCATTTAACCTGACTGTGGTTCCAGTTTGTGCCAAAAGTATTGTACTGTTGCTATTTGCTGTGCTTAACCTTGTTTTACAGGGGGTCCCCAGGGTCAAGCTAGAGGAACCTGCCCTGGTGGTAAGTGCAAACAGTGTGGGTAATTGCCTGGTGAATAAGGGTCATTGTGAAAGTAATTATTGTATATTGTTCAGGCCATTAGAAGGGAATGAGGAGGGTTACAGTGTCCCGGAGGGCTCTGCCCAGGTTAGCTTGACGCCTTGACCACTAAACACCCTGACCTCCAGGTGGAGGCACCCGTTTCATTACCCAGGACCCTTAACCTGCTACTAGCCAAGCAGGCAGGGGTAGTAGCCCTTGGGATAGTGCCACCTAGGGGTTACATTCGAACAACAGTTTGGCAAAGAGTCTTTTATAAATCCAAAAATGAGGTGCTCTGAGTTAAAGGTGAGCTTCAGACTCTCAAATGTATTTTCTGGAATCTTCTCCACCCTCCGGTGGACTTAGGCAGCTTTTGTAGCAAACAGTTGGAAAACACAGCCCGAATTTGCAGCAATCCACTTAGGCTCTTTTGCAAACAGTTCCAGTTTCTATTTGGATTCATCAGTCCCAGCACCAAAGCTTAGTGCCTGCAGGAGTCTAGACCAGCTATCGCAGCTTGGGGTTCCAGCCCTTGGTGTAATCTCTCCTGGTCTCTCTTCTCTTTGGGGACTGAGTTTTTGGCAGGCTCTTGGAGCTATGGATAGCTTTCCCAGGCTCCATGCTGATTGGTTCAGCTGTTCCCGAGTGAAAAACAGTCTTGCCTTTTTTTTTCTCTCTTCTGCCTTCTTCCTCCAGCAGTGCTGTCCGCCTCTGTTTACCTTCCTCCTGGACCCCGCCACCAGAATTAAAAGGGGTCGGGGAAGTCTTTTTAACCAGACCACTCTTAAAGCAACACAGAGGGTGTGGGGTTACATAGCCCCATATCCAGAACTGAACAGTGAGACAATCAATTCACACATACAGCCTACCTCACCTGGCACTAACACATTAAATATACCTTCCATGCAACCCCTTCAGTTCCATACAACCCCATTTGCTTATAACCCACAATCTATCCCAGCCAGAATGGATCACCCTTGCAAGCAATGGGAAAGGCAGGGCTTTTGTCTCCCAGTCCACTGTATACAGGGGGCTGACCTTATAGAGTTTGCCACTCTGTAGCAGCAATATGCTTTCAGACCAGTTGACCTGTTCCGCTGTCTGCAGATTAAGGATTATATACATCGTCACAGGAAAGCTTACCCTCAGAATGATCATACCCCTAGCCTCAATGGATGGATACTACAAAAACTAGCAGATGACCCACTGGAGTCCCTTATCTCTCACATTTATGCTGCCCTAACTGAACTGGATAAACACTCAGCCAATTATATTAGGGAGAAATGGCAGTAGAACCGAGGGGTAGAGTTACCGCCTCAGAGCTGGGACAAATACCTGACTTGTACTCATAAACCTACTTCTTCATTTCTATGGAGAAAAATTTTCGTCAAACTGCATTTCTAGATACTTCTGCACCCCCTCAGCAGGTGAAATATGCCCCACAATTTGGTGCCACCTGCTGGAGGCACTGTGGGGAAACAAAGGCTACCCATTCCCAGATCTTTTGGCTGTGCCCCAAACTCATCAATTTTTGGGACGCCCTGCAAACCAAAATCAGAGAAATATTTGGACCCACTTTTAGGTTGACCCCACAGACACATTTCGTTTTAGATATTCCCAAGGGCTTTAGACAATGTTATACCAGGAGTCTCTTAAGTACATGTTTCTTAATGGTTAGAATTATTACTAAGAACTGGCTCACCAACAAAATTCCTGCCATAGACCTCTGACAGCACCTTATGGTGGAGCTCTATGATGTAGAGGAATTGACTGCCAAGTAGCATTACGCCCTGAGAAAGAAGGCTTCTGCTAGGGGAATTAATGCATGGTTGGGGGTGTTGTGGAACAAGGCCAAAGCTGAGGGTGTCAATGCGCTTGTAACATGGACAATATATGTGTTTTTCACTATTTATTATTAGACTGAAAAAAACACTTGACAATATGTAAGATGGGTAAGGGGCTAAAAATAGCTCATCTTAACATTAGAAGCCTGCTACCTAATCGTGATGAGCTATTTAGCATGGGTTGCACTCTACAAACCCGACATCCTAGGAGTGACGGAGACCTGGCTGAAACCCTCTGTCCCTGACTCTGCCTGTGAACTCACTGGGTATGAATTCACCCGATTGGACAGAGCTGGGGGCAAGGGGGGGGGGTGGCATACTAATCTACCATAAGAGCCACTTAAAAGTCTCCCAGATTGCCCACCAGGATTCAAATATGTCCCCATGAGTTGCTACATGTGCTACTGCTACTTGGGGATGCAAAGAAACTGCACCTGGTGTGCACCTATAATCCTCCAAGAGGTGGACTACCTGGATTAACTCACCTCATGGACAAAATTGGTCCCAGAGTTGGGGATAACGAACTCATAATCCTGGGGGATGTAAACCTTAACTGGGATGGTGGTAATGTTAAGCAGTTTGAGCCTCTGCTTGCTAACCTTGCCCTGACCCAGCTCATCCAGGAACCAACTAGGCAGACAGCAAATGGATCCTCCAGCACCTTACTGGACTGGATCATGTCTAACCATCCTGACAGGATATCATCAGCGGGTACATTATCTGACTCCATCTCTGACCACTCACCGGTTTTCTGTGTATGGAAAATTCCCAGCCCCAAAATTCCACACACAAAATTATGCATGTCAGAAACTACTCTAAATTCAATACTGAGGAGTTCCTGGAAGACCTAAGTGTTACTGACTGGTCTGGGGTGTATGGTGGCACTGACCCCTCGGCAGCAACCTCTTACTTCCTCTCCACCTTTGGAGCCTTACAAGACAAGCATGCTTCCAAGGTCACCCGTAGGGTGAGGGGGTCCGCTACCCTCTGGTTAAATGGGAATCTCCTAGCCCAGATGTGGGAGAGAGATAAGTATTGGGCTCGTTCCAAAGGTACCAGTGATCCCATGATTATTCAAAGGTACAGACACCTCAGGAATAAGTGCAAAAAGGCCATCAGGGCAGCAAAGAGTGACTTCTGCAAGTTAGCCCTACTAAGCTCTGCCAGTAATCCCAGGAGGTTCTGGAGAGATATTAAATCCCTTGTCAGCGGATCCTCCCATCCGGGGGTTACGGACATGGTCATAAATGGAGTCTCCTGCAATAATCCCCATACTATTACCAAATCCCTAAATAATCACTTCTCTGACCTCTCTGCCTTCACAACCCTCTTCTCACCTGATGAGACCCTGTCCCACCCCCTTCCCTCCACTCTGCTGGAGGGTCACCCTCCTCGTCAAATGTTCCACCTCAGGGCTGTATCAGTTCAGGACTTGCAGAAATGTCTAGCTGGCCTCTCCCAGTACTCCAGTCCTGGCCTAGACAACCTGGAGCCTAAACTCCTTAAACTTGGTGCTGCACACATTGCCTCACCAGTAGCCTTTATCTTCAACCTATCCCTTGGTCTGGGGACCATCCCAGACATCTGGAAAGAGGCGAGGATTGTCCCTGTACTGAAGCAAGGAAATCCAAAACTACCTGACAATTATCGACCGATTGCCATTCTCCCAACCCTTAGCAAGCACCTTGAAAAGGTAGTGGCTGAGCAGCTTTCAGAATATATCCACTCTTATGAACTTCTGTCCCCAGCCCAGCACAGCTTTTGTAAGGGACACAGCACCACCACAGCCTTAATCTCGGTTACATCAAGTATCCGGACAGCCATGGACCAGGGCAAACTCTTTGGTGCAATATTTATCAACCTGTCCAAAGCCTTTGACCTCGTTGACCACAAACTGCTTGGTGCACAGTTGTGGTCACTTGGCCTTTCCCCCATGCCATGAAATGGCTAATGGGTTATCTACATGGCAGAAAACAGCGAACCTGCTTCAATAAAGTCCTCTCGAGCCCCTACCAGTGACTTCGAGTGCCTCAAGGCTCGGTACTGGGTCCCTCCTCTCCTTCTTCATCAATCAACTACCATGGTTACTACCAGCTGTAAGCGCCACCAAGTATGCAGATGATCTGGTAATCCTGGCTTACTCCCAGAATACCACTACCCTAAACCAGAACCTGACCGATGACTTTAACAGGGTATTGTCATGGGTTACTAGTCTCAAGCTGGCCCTGAACCTGAAAAAGACACAGGCTATGCTCTTTGGCTCAATGGCTAAAATCAAAGCCTCATCGGCCTGCTTACATGTCACCAGCGCAGATGGATCCTCACTACCCATAGTGAGTTCCATCAAATATCTGGGGTAACACTTGACCCGAACTTGACATGGGTAATCATATCTTAACATCTGCAGGGCGGCAAACTGCAACTGGGTCTGGCCTATAGGCCAAGTATAACCTACACGGCAGCCAGGCTTGCCCTAGCGGGGGTGCTCCTTCCTCCCTCAGCTATGGGCTGCACCTATTTGCTCGCTCTCCAAAGACACATCTCACCCGGTGGTACGCTGCTTACAATAACATTTGTCATTTTGCCTTGGCTGCCCCCTGACTCACCCACCGTTGTGAGCTATATGAGAAACTCTGCTGGCTCTCACCAGCTAGATACTTTGATTTTGGTTTGGGATGCCTTTCTGGGAAAGTGATTAGAACTAGCACCCCCAAGGGGCTGGCCCGGCTTCTGCCTAAACTGAATCCCACCCCCTACCAACTTAGGTCTCTCACATCAGGGATGCTCAAAGTCCTCCTACCCGGACCTCATGGGAGATCGGGACTTTGCTAAGTGCCCCAGACTCTGGAATTCGATGCCTGTGGATATCCGAGCTGCCCTCCATCTGAGTTTTTGAAATTCCCTGTGGGATTTCCTAAAACTAGCATCAGAGTGTGACTGCCCCAAACCTCCCTAGAGTAAAGTGTCAAATTGTTTTGTCTGAACCTCCCCAGGGTGTCTCCATTGAATTCCAGGAGATATTTTCCCTATTGTATTAATGACTTCTGACTACTCCTGCCTAAAAAGCCTTGGGCATTTTTACATCCATTATTGCTCCACAGTCTTAGGCTAACCCTGACATATTGCACCTTGGTCACTTGGTAGAAACTTGTACTACCAAGTGTTTCTGCTTCTGGCTAACATGTGCATATTTAGAAAAATGTGATGAGCTGTATATACCTGTCCACGATCCAACTAGCCTAGGGGGTGTATACGACAATGTTATAAGTTATATTATGACCAATCCAGCCCTTGAGCTATGCTCCACTCCTATGTATGATGACCTGTATATATCTGTCAGTTGAACTAGCTAGTCTAGAGTGTATAATCTGAAATGTACTTACTACTGTATGTTTCCCCTAGCGTCAAATGATGTATTTCCCACGTTTGTGTACTGTGACAAAAAACTGTACTCTCTTTGCCATGTCTCCTTGACTGTTGTTCCTCATGTTGTACTCTCCCGTGTCGTTCCTGAAAATAGGCATAATACTTGTCTAGTGTACTTACCCGGTAAACAAAAGCTAAATAAATAAATAAAGAAATTTCAACAGTTTTTATGTGAAAAATGTAAGTAACGTGGTTTTCCCTGAAACCACATTTATTTATATGGTTGGTTATAATGTTAAGAAATGTCCTTCATTATAACACAGAACATGTTACAGTGCAATGACATCTTCAGATATGTGCAGACCACTAACAGAATGCATTTAATTCACTTGAAAACACTGCTGAATAACATTTTACTATGAAGTATGGGATATGCCACGTTGTAATTTGCATATCTTTTTACCAAGGTGGTTTTTCCTGAAACCACATTTATTTATATGGTGAGTTCTACTGTTAACAAATGTTCTTCACTATAACAGAACCCATATTACAGTGCAATAGCATCTTAATATATATGTCAAAAAACAGTAACACAATGGATTTAATTCACTTGAAAATGCTGCACATTACATTTTTACAATGAACTCTGGGATATGCCTATCTTTTTATGATCTCTGAATGCACAACACAGAGATTTATTATTGTGATTAACAATAACTGCGCTTGGAAATAAGTAGTATAACACTAATAAACAGTGTTTTTTAACTAGTGTTTTAACAGGCGAGGAAACAATATTTGTAACTGCCGACCGCATGGTGCAAGGAACAACAGGTAGATCTTTTATTCCCTTGTCTTCCATTTTTGAAGACCTTGATTTCTCCTCTAAATGGTTTATTTTCTGTTTACTTTTGCCGCTGACAATCGGAACAGTCTGCTCTGCTGACTGTATGCTACTAATAACTACGGGAGACACGGGTGCATTTATTTCACTGTTCTCCTTTTCAGAACAGATAGCTATTTGCTCTCAACCTTGCTTTTCAACCCATGTATTTATCCCCATGACACTGCACAGGGAAAATGTACCATCGAAGTTATCCATTGCATTGACAGAGAATGAATATGCGGCGAGATGGTAATTGACAGCCTAGTCAGGTGGGTGGGAAATGATCTGTCAGATTTAAATGACTGTCTCGACAGATGAAAAGTGCTATGAAAAGGATGTTATTCTTATAGTAGGCCTGCTTTACTTGTATGCTGTGGCGACTGTATGTTGTGCCTAGTGGTACTATAGTAGCGGGCATTACTTGGGAATTAGAAATTGGGCTTTTTATTTCCTGGCATCTGATTGGCTAGTACCCTTGCCAGGGGGGTACGTTAACTTTCAATAAATGCCCAGGAAATAAAAAGGACCAGCCTATAGTGCCCCTTCACCCACTTACTTATCCTGGTGCCCACCTTGCTTCCTAATTGGCTAACACATATAATTTCCATTTTAAATTGCCGCCATGTTTTCTCTCACTTACCGAGAGGTGCTACCCATAGCAAGTCAGCCAAACTACAGACACACAAAAGGATGGCATGACCACAACAGTTTTCTCGCTTCTAAAAAAACAACAACAAAACTACTTCATTTGAAACTAGCACCACAGAAACATCAATTTAACCCACCCGTCACACTTCACCCCCCCCGGGACCCTGTCCCATCCCTGATCGTCAACTAATTTACCTTGATACAGCAGCTTTTTTTTTCTCAAAGCTCGCCCAACTGCCACCACCATTCCTCACCATAGCGGGGGATTACTGAGCAGCAGCATTCATTGCCTGGAGCTCAGCGGTGACAGGATGGGAGCAGCGACTCTCCGGGGAGAGCAGAATATAGGAGCAGGCTAACGAGATGCTCTGTGTTTCCAAAATGTGAATCCATTCCCAGCCCGATCTTGGGGCCCAGCTGCCTGATGGAGTGCACTCAGCAGGCGGGAAATGGTAATTGTTAGAGTCCGAGGACCACCAGTGCTCCGGTAAATGTTTGAGAATCGGTGGTGACCACTGCCCTGCCAGCCAGTTCCCGGTCAGTGACTGTCATTCAGTGCCCTGTGGCCATCCTGACCGAGGACTCGATACTGTGTTTGTTCCAGTGATGGCCTACAGTTGTATGCAGATGGGGACTGACGGGATGGTCCTGCTGGTTCTTTTCTTACACAGTCACAGTGAGTGAGTTTCATAAAGTGTCCTGTTAGTGTAAGGAATATGTAATAGGACAGACGTGATCACAGGCTGCCTGCATGTGGCCTTGGTGTCTCTCACAATGAGTTTGCCAGCAGCAGTTACAAAAACTTGCTAAAGACATACTAGAACACTTAAATAAAACCATGCTGGTATTCTGAGCAGTTACTTGACAATATCCATCACACCCTCACATTGTACTCGGGGTATTACATGTAAGGATTGTCAAGAATACCAGTACAGGGACTATTTTGCTAAGCAGACAACTATAAATTAATGTTTTCTTTAAAAAAAAAAATTAAATGGTTTTAAAAAAAAAGATTAAGAGTTACCCCATTTTCTAAGCGCAATAATACCCTCAATTAGGTGGTATGGGCAATACCGGACCGCCTCAGGGGCTATAAGGCCCTCTGCCCGCAGCGCTAACAGCCCTCATTAGGCCCCTGGGTGGTCCGGTATTGCCCAATACCACCTACCCCGTCGGTTATTATTGCTTGCTTAATCCCCACTACTGTAGTGTCACCTGCTGTTATTGAACCAATCAACAGTTGGCATTTACAGTCATATTAATCTCCATGTTACAAAGTTACACACTCTCCTCCTCAGTTTGACTTGCTTTGGAGAAGATGGGTGATTTACATAACATCTAAATTTAATGACTTTGTACCTTGAATCATGAACAACAAAACTGTCGGCAACTCATAGGAAGTATACTGTAATACTGAATTTGCACCATGTGTCGTTCAAAATGTTTTTTTTCTATATTGACATGTGCATTTTATTGTTGTACTGTTTAATGTTTTTATGGCAAAAATTTAATAAATATCAATAAAAAAAGAAAGTTAACTGTTAGATAGTCATTCCTTCTGGTGCTAGCAAATGGAAGCAACTTTCAAGTTTTTTTTTTTTTATCACATCTTTCTTTTTCCTCCTTATTGTGGCGATTACTGGTGGGAGCATTCAGCCATTGGCCCTGCCTGCCAGGAGAGCACCAGGCTCACTCACATGAAGGGGGATCCAGAATGGATGTCGCCAGTCCACTGGAGGGCCTCCCCCCATATCCTGCCCAGCCAGACCAGCCCCCGGACCCCCCCCAGTGTGATTCCACGAGAGTCCTCCCAGTGAGGCAGGGCACAGCCATCAAGCTGCACAGTCGCGCCCAGCCATTTTTCACCTGATTGTGCCCACTGGAGCATGGACGTGCAATGACATCTGGGCACAGCGTGCCGACATCTGCCGTGCTCCTCCCCCAGATGCACACTGGCATGTAGTGCCCCCGGGTGTCCTCAGGGGCCGCTACAGCGCAGTGGCTTTCCTCAGTCCTCCCCAGGATCAGGAAAGCAGTCTATGGATGCTCGATCCTGATCTTCCCCTGCCAACCCACCAATGACCAGAGTCCATTCCCGAACCTGGGTTGCCGGCATGGCGTGAGGTGTGGTGTCCAGTGCCTCAACTCTCAGCGCCAATGGGCCGGCCCACAAGTTTCAAGTTTATTTGTATTTTAACAGGATGAGGCACTAGGCAAAACCAGTTTTCAGGGGCTGTCCTGTTTATATAACACATACATCAAAAATGTTACATAGAAAACAAGTTAAATACAACATCACAAGTAAAATGTTGCTAGAGTTAAAGTCTTCAGGATGATACCAGTGACATCACTCCACAACGCCTCTGTGACTTTCAATAGTCTGTGTAGATTTGTTCTAGGAAGTGACAAAAACAGGCAGACTGCTAGCTGTACAGTGGCCTCAGCCTCCTTTCACCAGAAAAAGCTGCAACCTGCATTGGGCTAACGTGATAAAATAATGCATGTGGGGGTCTATACCCAACATACTTAAGCAACCTACTAGTCAACCCTATAGTAACTGAGCCTCCTTGATAAGACCACAGTTCCACAACCTGTTACATGTGCCTAGAGCACGCACATCCACAGGGGGACAAAGCCTTTCCTGTGGCTGCACCTGCCACTTGGAACACACTCCCTGACAACACTGAGGATGCCCCACTGTTTGTGCCTTCAAACGCTCTTTGTTCAGTCACTTAGAAACCCCTTCTGCCAAGATCCCTGTTCAGTGCATCCTTGCCCCATGCCTCTATTTTGCCAAATCTAGTCTGTTCTAGTTTTGTCTGTTTTGAATAAGATTTCTGTTGCCTTTCACAGTTGTATGTAATCATGTATTATTCTGTATATTATTGTACTTACAGTATATGGCTAGGGCTTGTTGTGTATGGAAAGCAGCCCCTTTAAAAATGTTGCTGTGCACATTTGAAGTTGTGCATGTTTTAAAGATGTTACACACGTTTGATCACTAACTCAGCTGTGTTTCACCCTTATGCTCATTCCCACTGCTTTCAGTTTTTCTGCACAGCTTTGCTCACTCACATAGAAACACAGAAGTACAGAAACTGACTGCAGATAAGGACTGTAAGTCCCATCTAGTCTGCCCATTTTCCCTGCCTACTGTAAAAGTCGTAGACCCTACTTGATATCCAGCTTTACCTCCCCGTCACACAACATTGTCCCCCACCTTGCGCTTACTCCCACTTCTTTCAGGTGTCAGCATGGCTCAGTTGGTAGCACATCTGCCTCTGGACCAGAAGGTGATGGGTTCTTGTCCCACACTAGGATTGAACTTGCACCTAAAACGCTGGCATCCGAGTGCAGTATTAGGGGGGTGCTGTACTGCTGGGGTGTGCCGTCCTTTGAATGAGACGTTGAACTGAGGTCCCTTCTACCCATCCTGGTGTTGTCCTGGTGGGTGTCCAGGTGGAAGTAAAAGAACCCAGGGCATTCATTTCAAAGAGTAGGGGACATTCCCAGTGTCCTGGCCAACATTCCCCTTCCCATAAATCAGTTCATGCAATTATTCAGGCTGTGTGTGGGTGTTGATGTGTGATATGGCCGCCTTACACATTCAGTCACTTCACTACCAGTCTAGCATTGCTTCTAAAGCACTTTGGGATACACTGTGTATGAAAAGCTCTATATAAATGCTGATTCTTCTACTTCTTGACTTTCTCAGTAGCACTTCGCTCACTCACACAAGGGTGGTGTTCAGCACATCAAAAAAATAAGCCAGAAACCATATACTATAACAAATGAAAATGTGGGCAAGCATACAAAACTAGCTCTGTGTTTTCATCGAGGGGATGAGATAACAGCATGGATCTCTTGAGCTTCGCTCTCAAGGTCCATACACTGTTATCTCAAACCCTCGATGGAAACACAGGCTTATTTTGTATGGTCACCCATATATTATTCCTTATGCTTTGCTTATGTTTAGCCAATTATTTTTGGTCAAAACAAATAAGTGCTGCTGAATCGTCCCCCTAGAACCACTTGAAAACTTGGCAGTAGCTTCAATGTTGACCTTTTGCAGAGCAAAAGCTTACATAAATCATTTTTTACTGTCTTTGCAGCTTCACTGAGTCCCTCTCTCATAAGTAGCTACTGCTCTCTTTTCATACAGTGCCTGATAACTGTATAACATATGATGGATGTCATGATCAGCTTGGAAATGTGAAAAGAAAGAGCAGTAACTGTTGAGGACAGGGAAGTGTAGTTTAGACCAGGTGGTATAGTAAAGTACTGTAGATTATTCATTTATCAAAAATAGTCAAAGCATAACAGACTATGTAACTGACATATAAAGGTAAACAGGCTATTCAATGGTATAAGCATCAACCGGTATTTCTTTTCGTGTTTACCTCTTCCCACGGAAAGATTTGGATTTCCAGCTCCATACACTTTTATTTATTCTCTCCTTACCCAGTGGGCCAGGAACTCCTTCAGACCATCTGGAAGTTCTTGATCCCACCCTTAATGGAGTAGTTATTACTGGACCAAGATATCCACAGGCTTCCCTCATGTACTGTTATTGATGAGAGGAGAGCTGAAGTAAGCAATAAGACACAACAGGGTGTGTGTTGAACAGATATTACCACACGCCCAGGTGCATAGTAAGGCACGAGGCTGGGCCGAGTGCCTTCAGCCCCTGGAAGTGCGGTAATATCTGTTCAACACACACCCTGGAGTGTTTTATTGCTCTTATAAAATGGGTTTCTTTTTTTAAACATTTTTCTCACCTTAAAAAATATTACTGAACTGAAAAAAACTGAAATCATTGTGTTAATTTGATATAAAATAGTCCTTCCGCCTGCTTGGTGATGACGTCATTGCCTCTTGCATTTGTACTGTTGTTGCATCCATGTCAGCCCCCCCTCTACTCCCGTGACAGTCCGAGCACCAGAATGGAGTGAGTGGAAGTAACAGGTTCTCCCCGACAGGTTGCGCCAGTTTTGCAATAAAAAAAAAAAGAATAAGGAAAGCAGATTTTTTTTGTCTTTTTAGTTAAATGCAGTGGGATAGAAGCGTGATTTGGTGTAAAACAGTGGCGGTTGCATGGTGTGGGATCATGAATGGGAGCAGGCAAGCTCTGGAAGCAGCTCCACGATTACTGCATCTAAACCAGTTAGTAATTTTTTTTTTTTAATTTTTGTTTATTTAATGGTTCCATGTGTAGGGTTCAGTTAGCAAGCAGCATCAAGGTTTCCCTGATCATCTGCAAGTACGAGATGAGCTGCAGTTAGCGGGGAAAAAAACAATGGCGGAATTTCAAACGCGAACGTTCTAATCGAACATTGATTTACTTGCCAGTACTTATTTTTTACTATGTGTAAAACAAATTTGACACTTCTTTTTCAGCCAATCAGAATGTTCAATTTTCCTTAACCATTTTATAATGGAAATTATTGGATGGAGAGAGGAGAGCTGTCTGGCAATTATTGGACCAGGACCTAGCGGTCAGGGTATTGCAACTGGACGGGGAGAATGGGGCAGTGTCATCTGCATGAGTGCTATTTTTCTACCTGTTTCCATCACTCCCATGTCTCACCTCCAAACTCAACTGTTTCCATCCCTCTCATGTCTCACCTCCAAACTCACCTGTTTCCGTCCCTCCCGTGTCTCACCTCCAAACTCACTGGAGCATGGCCTCAGACAGGAGGCCTTTTTTGGCAGTTCCGAAGAGTACTGGGAGCAGGCCCACCCACCACGTTCTGACTGACTCTTGTCCACACAGGAATGGATGTGTGATATCAGTGCATTCTATGTCAGCATCCTGTATCATTCTGTCAGCAGAATTTCATCCTCCTGTATGGATCTGTATATTTCTACCCTTTTGATTGACTCCCCCCGAGCCATGTGTAATGGGAGGAGCCATTTACCCTCCATAAGGTAGATGCTCACAACTCCCTCTGTCACCTGACGTGCGACTTCTGGTTTTTATGCATGAATAGCAACACTGCTTACTATTAGGCCATTGCATTGCCACACCTGCATCTTGTTTTAATTGAAAATAAACTTTGTTTCCCTATGCAGTATAGAATGTAATATTTGAACAAGTAGATTATAGTTCTGTTCAGACAGCTCATTAACCTTTAATTTAAGAAATTGAAGTTTTTGATGTTTACCCAGTTAACTAAGGTCATATTGTAACATTTATGCATCATGTCTTACAATGACTTTCCTAACAGACAGCAATAATAAAGCCTGACTTAACAAATAAAATACATTTCTTTTATTTCAGGTAGTACTGGTTTTACTTCTGTCCAAAAATGTTTTCTTTTAAACGTACTCTTTTTCTGTTAGGAATCGAGTAATCAATGACTACTACAGAGACAATTTTTGTGATCGGCTTTGTACATGGTATGATCAACGAGCCTGCAACCAGGAGGCGTGCCCTATTAACTGCCAGCTGGGAGATTTCAGTGCATGGTCTGACTGTGACCCCCTGTGTTAAAAAGCAAGTAGGTTGAAGTTTAAGTGTTTTATGTGGCATTTCAGAAATCAACTTGTTTCATCACTACTGATGAAGTGTACAACATACCTGTATATGGACATTAAATCCTTTTATAAAATGGCTAAAAATCAAAGACATTTAATTGGGTAAAACCAGTCTGGTGACTATTTGTTTTATTTCATTCATTCATTCATTCATTCATTCTTTGTTAAGCGGGTAAGCCCCACTAGGCACAAGTGCCTCTTTTCAGGGGTGACCCGGGAGCTTTGAGCTGGTTAAGTGACTTGTTCAGAGTCACACAGCATGAAAGTGGAGATTGTGGGAATCAAACCCAGGTTTTCTGGGTGTACCAAGCTCATTAACAGCTTGTTACTCTAACCACTGGGCAGTACTGCCAACCATGCATTAATACAGCTTATAAAATGGGTGGTGAAAATCCTGGGTCCTGATCAACTGAGAAGATTTCAAAGCCATGGGTTTCAGAAAAAGAAACCCACAACTTTGCTCTTCTTCTGGCAACCAGGACTCATCACATTCTGGTATTAATGCATCCATTTTCTTTTTAATACATGAGGTACAGCCATGTTTATAAAGTAAAGGCAATACTTAACTTTACAAACTACAAAAATATGTATTTATATTTTTTTATTTACCTCCTATCCACCACCTCAGACACGGCTCCCAAAACATACATACATATGTATTTTGAATGACTTCAACAAATAAGAAATAGCACAATGGTACCTTTAGCTGGAAGGTCACACTCGCTCGACTTCTAGGTACAAACAGCCTCCTGGCACTGCATGTACTATTCCGGTTCATGCACAACTCAGCCAGGGTTCGACTTTAACATATGTTTACTAGCCCGAGGCATAGTGCAGATTGCCTCGGACTTGTGCAGATGCCTCCCTACCTGTCCACATGGGCTAGTGCAGTTTTTGTCTGACAATCCTGTGTGCAGTTTCTGCTCAGACTACTAGTGGTATAAGGCTAAGAAACAGTACCGAGCACCTGGAGCCCTGATCAGCCACAAGTCAGCCAAACTACAAGTTGGAGTCCTGAATGGCTGGTAGTTCCAGTTTCAGTACTGCAGTGTATGGTGGCATTCTATTGGGCAGCTATTTATTTGGAAGCCATCAGGGAGGCAGCAACGGTGGCTGTGGGAACTGCTCCGGGAGCTCTGAGAGCCTGACGTCATCGGGGCACCAATGAGTATGTTGTAATCTACAGCAGTGGTGGGAGTAGAGGCAGGAATGTAGAATAGCCCTGTGATGATGCTGGATATGGGTGGGCACTGCACAAGTCTGAGGACATGATTGGTCCTTTGCGCGAGTTTGCGGCGGTCATTGGCAGTAGGCGGGAGTGGGGTGAGGCTTCACTGCTCAGCAATGGGGGATATAAGCAGCCTAATTTGAGCAGTAAAGGCCCGAAAGATTTGAAATTAAGTGAGTGACCAGGAAGTGCTGACGAGAAGTGCTGTGAAGTGGTGTTCAACGGCGTGCAGGAAGAGTTGAGAAGTGATATGGCGTGGTGTTCAACAGCGTGGTCTTTGGCAGCATCTGAGAGGAGTGCACAGCTCAGCATTGACGATTCGGTGTTTACAGGAGTTACAGTGGCCATAATTGTTGTGGCAGAGAGATGGAGAGTGGTGTTTCAAGGCAGACTGTCGGGACTTCAGAAGAAACACTTGTCATCAGAACGCTACCCTCTGGTTCAGGTACAGGTTGTGTGGGGTTGGGAGGGGGGTGTCTGCTCTGCCTTCTTGTAAAAACTAATAAACCTCTGTTTGTTGTGTTAAATCTTACTAAGTTACACATAGCTGGTTAAAGTAAATATGACCTAGTAACTGCAAAGGGGAGGGCAGTGTAACATTCAGAATTCTTCTGCTTTTTGTGTGTTCTGTTTTGTTGTCCAGTCCAGTCCATCCATACATTGCCTATTTTATTTGCCTATTTGCCTGCAAATATGTGGGTGGGGGGGTGGGGATGCCTGTGCTTTATTCTGAGTTTTGCTGGCTGTGGTCTGCAAAAATGTTTGTGGCTTACCCTACACTTATTCCTTACTGTATGCTGTAATTGATGTTGGGTTTCTCACTAACCAGTTTGCTGTTGAATCAGACTGGCAATAACATTCCCGTGTTTTCTGGAGTTCATCAATCATTTATTGCCAATCTGCCACATTGTTGACTGCAGCATATGGTGGGGGGGGGGGGGCTGGATGTGTGTGATAACTGTATGTAAACAAAGCAGTGAAAAATTCTCCTGTGCTTTCTATCCTCATTGCCTGTAAAAAAAAAAATAAATAGGGGAGCCTTGTCTTGTGGGGGTGGGCATTCTGTGGCTTGCTGTGGGGTTGGTGGTGTTTGGGAAGGGGTAGAACAACATATTGTGTACTGCCGCTACCTTAGTCAATCCTAGTAATCCAGATCCTCATTGCCTGCAATGGGGGAGGTGTAAATGTGAACAGTGTCTGGTGGTGTTTGGGGAGGGGAAGAACAACAACTTGTGTACAGTGAATCCTGAATCCAGGGAAGAACAATAGTAACTGCTACATTGAAGAATGCGGATTCTGTCAGACTCCCAGATGGAGATGCTGATGCATGACTCTGATCCTCATGTCATGGCAATCCTTGAAAAGGATATGGGGGGGGGGTTGCGGGGATACATTTTTTTAATATTTATGAGTCATGGAATGCTTATATTTTGAAATGATTGGTCATTTGGTCATTTTGTGTGTTACTTTTTATTGTATAAATGTAAATAAATGTTTAAACTGTGCTGCTTTCATAATTTTATTCATTGTGTTGTAGGTCGAAAGTACATGGTGACTTTGCAGACTAGTGCATGTCACTGCGGGCTAATGCAATTTTAGACTGACTTGTCCTGCTGGCTAGTACAAAAAAAAGTTAAGGTCAACCCCTGAACTCAGCCCTCCCCGTGATTGCAACCCTGAATGCAACTCCATTGCTGACTTTTCCCCGACTGAAAACCTGTCAAACTGCTGTGTCTCTAAAAGCCACAGCATAAAAAGTGCATGTACTTTTGAGTGAGCATGACACTGATCCTGTTCATAAGTTCTGACACACGTCAGTCTCTGACCCAACCTTATGCACTGCTCTCCCATCAACTGCCACAGTGGAACAAGCCACAGAAGTCAGACTGACAATTTGTTGCAGGCCTCCAGGCCAGTCTATGCACCAAATACCAGGGATCAAATTTCTAAATTGCTAAGAGGAGATGAGAGGCTGGGAGGGGGCCAAAACAGAGCAGACTTTAATTCCAATAAAGTCTCACAGCACCATGTAGTGGCACAGACATGACAGCCCAACTTTAACACACAGTACAAACACATTTCTTTGACTGGGTGACCAAAGCAGTAGACCAGG
Source organism: Neoceratodus forsteri (assembly GCA_016271365.2). Lineage (NCBI taxonomy): Eukaryota > Metazoa > Chordata > Ceratodontiformes > Ceratodontidae > Neoceratodus > Neoceratodus forsteri. The sequence continues at coordinate 1,081,846,944 of CM057449.1, forward strand.
GAGGGGCTGTGGACATGACCTACCTAGACTTTAGCAAGGCATTTGACACAGTCCCCCACAAAAGATTAATAAACAAATTAGCCAGCTTGGGAGTGGGTCCCAGGGTGGTAGCCTGGGTAAAACACTGGTTGGACAACAGGACACAGCGGGTAATAGTAAATGGAGTTCACAGTGAAGGAAGGAGGGTTACTAGAGTACCGCAGGGTTCAGTACTGGGGCCGGTCCTTTTTAATGGCTTTATAAGTGACATTGCAGAGGGACTGGAAGGGAAAGTATATCTCTTTGCAGATGACACAAAGATCTGCAACAGGGTTGATACACAAGGTGGGGTGGAAAGGATGAAAAGGGACTTGGCAAGGTTGGAGGAATGGTCAAATGTATGGCAGCTTAGATTCAATGCAAAGAAGTGCAAAGTAATGCACCTGGGAAACAAAAACCCAGGGGAAGAGTACACAACGGGGGGTGAGATACTGACAACAACAAAAATGGAAAGGGACCTGGGGGTAGTCATATCAGGTGACCTAAAGGTGGGCCAGCAATGTGAGAAGGCAGTAAGGAGGGCTGGGGGTATACAGGGATGCATAGGGAGAGGCATCACCAGTAGAAAACAGGAAGGTGTTGGCCCTCTGTACAGACAGTTGGTAAGACCACATCTGGAGTACTGTGTACAGTTCTGGAGACCCCATCTCCACAAAGACATAGACAGGGTGGAGGCTGCCAAGAGGAGGGCAACCAAAATGATGCAGGGTCTGCATCAGAAGACATATGAAGAAAGACTAAAGGAACTAAAGATGTATAGCGTCGAGGAAAGGAGGGAGAGGGGGGACATGATAGAAACTTTCAAATACCTCAAGGGAATCAACAAAGTCCAAGAGGGTAGCATCTTTCAGAAAAAGAGATGTGCAAAAACAAAGGGGCACAATTTGAAGACAGAGGGGGACGGCTCAGAAGTAATGTGAGGAAGTATTTCTTAAGGAGGGTTGTGGATACATGGAACAGCCTTCCTGAGGAGGTCGAGAGTCAAAACAGTGGGGAATTCAAGAATGCATGGGACAAACATAAGGCAATTCTAGTGGGGGGTAGGAGGAAGTAGGCTGTTGGTTAACTAGGATCTGCAGCTTATCCATTAGGTAGGGAAATGGGCAGACTAGGTGGGCCAAGCGGTCCTTATCTGTCGTCAAATTCTGTGTTTCTATGTTATTTTTCTTTTAAAAGCAAAAAGCCTTTTAAATGTATTTTTTTAGTGTTTTCACACACAAAAAAACATTTTTCCCTAATTTATTTACATTTAACCTATTTTATGAGCACAACACACACTATAGTGTGGGTTTCTTTTCCTGAACCATACTTGCAGGTACTTGGTACAAATACCTCATGCCTCACAACACAACTGGGTTTGTGGTTCAGAAAAGAAATCCACACCCTGTTGTCTCTTATGGCTTACTTATTTTCCTGATCATTAAAGTCTCCTTATACACTAGACAAATGAGAAAAATGAAGTACTGTTCACACTGTAGTTTTTATTACTAGTGTTCCTTTGCTGATCGTGAAGAGTCATCTAGCTGTGCCTGCTCTCCAGTGGAATCTCTACTGATTACCTTGTTATAGATAATACTGAAGCTCTGGCTCCACACAGGGCCTTTGATGTGTGTGTGTGGATGTTGGGAAATGAAGACTCGATTAGTGGATTTGTACAACATTTTGAATCCCTGTATTCTATGGTAAACATTTCATCTGTTAAATATGGGGAAAGAGAGAGCGAAAAAAGAAACAGGATGAGGAAAGGAGGCAATAATATAAATAAAGAGAGGAAAAGTGAGAAAAAAAAGTTACATGGGCAGAGGCAGACCCAAACTGTTCAAGAAAATTCTTGCAGTTCATAGCATCACATGCACTTGAATCAGAGATTGGTGTTTTCAGGAGAAATTTACACCCCCCCAAACAACCTGGAAAACTCAACAGCTATGTACACAGTTCCATTAAAGCTACCTATATACCTAGACTGGTTTTATAGGCAGATACATTTTGTAATTTTTTTCTATAACAATGTGTGCCACATGTGGTTTTCGTTATTTTTAATGTTTTATCTACTCCCAGTTAATAGAATACAGAGGCTGGGATATTCAAAGGGTTGTGCCTGGCGCTTTCTGCATTCTTGGGATGTGAAGGCTGCCTAGTGCGGTATAGCCTCAATGCGCCGGGGCACAATGCTAATGTATGCGGCACAAATGCAGGGGGCGTTCCATGCATATGCAACATATCCTGATATTCAGCCCAGGATGTGCAGCGCATATGCTGGCACAACCCTGCATTGCGCCGCATAGGGGGGCTTAAAGTTGAGCCCCAGAAAAGATGGCACAACTCCTGGCCACCCACAGGTGAGCTGCAGTATTGTAGGGTGCAACACAGCAGCCTAGCTCTGGGTGGCCACCCGCCCACCCAGAACACCGTTGGCAAGCACATGCATCCCTGGTGGTCAAGTGGCCCCCCCACCCAGAGCCACGATCACCGCAGTGTAAACAAAACAAGCCCTGGTAGTCTAGTGGCCGCCCTCCCAAGTCCCTGAATCCCCAAATATTGTAATGACAGCCCATCCCTGGTGGTCGAGTGGTCCCCCTCCCACCTGAGTCCCTGAGTATTGTAATATGACTGTCCCTGGTGGTCTAGTGGACCCCCCGGCCCCTAGACATGATCACGGCAATCCACCATATGGAAATGCCATGGTGATTCAGCGGCACCCACCCTCCACACACACCGCACCCCTTGCCCACCCTGCTCCCCCCGTCACCGGCGGGCGGCTGCAACCCATAATGCATAGCCTGTCATATCTTATTGCTTGAATACTGCTTTATTTTATTTACTTAGTAAAAATATTTTGGGCACAGGAATACTCTTAAGAGGTGGACACCTCATATACATAGGGTCCTATGGTAGAGAAGCAAAATTAACTAATCAAGCAAACCAGTCATTAGTGATGCACAATAACTGGGGAGTGTTTTCTCCCCTAGGGCAACTGGGTTATAATTTGCCATTATTACCCACGGGTTATAATGGTGAACATGTGCCCAGTTTCCATATCACCGCGCATGCCCTTGCTCTGTAATGGAGTTCACATACAGTCTCTTTCTCCTTCTGTGCGGCGCCACCAGGACTTACCTCGGGACAGGTTGGTTGCAGTTTTTAAGTTTTTATTTTACCATTTAAAGATGTGACAGGCAACCCCAGAAGCTCTACCAGTACTTCTTTTCCTTCATGCTTGGTGGTAAAAAAAAAAAATAAAAAAAATAAAATGGCACTCTCCCAACCCCCCGCTGCTGCCGCGCCTCAAGCACAAAACACAACATGAGAGATGAAAGGCGGGGACCTGCAGTGCTCTTAAAAGAGCATGGAATAAAATTTCAGTGGGGGATTTAAACACCACCACTATCACCACCATGAATGCTGCTTAAAGGATTTCAACAGCAGTACCATATACTGCTCCTAGTACTGATGTCTGTAATTGCTGTGTAGTGTTTTCAAGCTGAGAAAACGCTCCCCAGCAATTATATAAAACAATACATGGAGGGGAGTGAAAAACTCGAATTTAATGCACACCCTCAGGGTGTGCATTTAGCTCTCATTATGCACTCCTCCCCATATATTATTCTATATTCAATAAATAATAGAAGTACACTATAGTCTGTACACTATATTTGTACAAATGATAAACCATACAACAACCAAAGTGATTAAGTATCAATCTCGAATATAGTCAATATTAAAGTAAGTATGCCAAGTACTTAAAATTAACTACTTAGTGGGTAAAATACAGCATTAACAAGATACCCTAAATAATGAAAACAATTAGACTATTTCACGCCGGCCCCATGGCCTGGCTCAACCACCCGTACTTCAGTCTTGTCCGAGTTATGTCTCAGCCAAACGGATGCCATCCAATTGTTTACATCAGCTAGGCATAAATTAAGCACCTGGACTGCATCACGTGTCCTGGGTGTAAATGGGAGGACAGGGAAAACTGATTCTGTGTCACCAGATGATCTTTCCTCAGGGCATCATAGTCATAGCAAACAGCATGAGTGGAAGGAGTGACCCATGGGGTACACCACAGAGCAGGGGCATTATGAGCGATGAGAAATTTCCCATCACTACCCTCTGCATCCTATCCCTGAGGTAGGACTCAGACCAGCAGATGACCATGCCAGTGAGTCTATTGTACTCCTTCAGAAACCCAAGGTCTGCAGTGTTCTGTGCTAAGGAGAGTCTGATGAGAAGGGGAACTGACCACTCTCCCCTATATCTTGCCACGAGGAGGTCATTATGCACTCTAACCAATGCAACCTTGGAGTTATGCCTTGACCTAAAATTGGACTAGAGGGGCTCATAGATGTCAAAGGCTGTGTGGTGTACTTCAAACTGCAGTACCACAATCTTCTCCATAGCATTTCCCAAAAAGAGCAGGTTAGAGACAGGTTGATAATTCACAAGACTGTCCGGGTTCAAAGATTTTTTTTCAGAAGGGGTATAATCATGCATTTTTCAATGCAACCAAAAAGACCCTCTCTGGCATGGAGTACTGAACAGTCCACGTGAACACTGCAGCCAACAGCCCCACTCAGCTCACCAGTAGCTGTGTCGAGAGCCTGGGTCCAGTTCACAAAAAGCGGGTCACAGCTCTGAGGTCACACACAGACCTCATCAACTAACTAACCTAAACTCTGCCAAGGCAGATGAGCATATCAGTGAGGTGTGGATTCAACTCTGCTGGGTTGCCACAGCACACCTGATGAGATACTGGCCTGAGTAGAGGACACCCTGTCCAAGAAGAATCGAGCAAACTCCTCACATGTAGCAAATTAACCCGCCCTCACTGACTGTAGGCAAGTCAGATTAAGTAACCTGTCTACAGTATGGATGAGCTAAGCAATTCAGTTCCTCCCAGCAGCAGCAGTCTCATTGAACACAAATGCTGCCTTCTTATGGATGATTGCTCTTTGGTGTTCACCATAGTGTACACTTACAGTCAGTTTGTTTTCTGGGGCCCTGGAGGTTATCCAAGTGGAAGTACAGTATAACAGTTCATGATATTTTTTTGAAAAGAGTAAGGGATTATCAGTCTGGCTAATGTTCCCACTCTGAAGCACAACAGGTTACAGTGAATTTTAGGGGTGTGTGTGTGTGTGTGTGTGATGCAGAACACATACAAGTTGCTCTGCTTCTGTGGACAGGCACATTGCTGAGTATAATGCTAGGAGACATTTGTGCATGGAAGGTGCTATATAATTCCATATTCTGTTCTAAACTGTTTTGACACTGGAAGGCCAGTGATATAGTGTTGTGGAATTTGGAGCGTACAGAACATGCAGCCTAGGTTTTCTGTTTAAAGGGGTATTTTTAGTAAGCAATAAGACATGGCAAAGCATTGGTCTTTTGGGGTTAATGCATGCCCAGGTGTGTAAGGAAGCACTAGGTGCTAACACCAAGTGCCTTTGTTACCCGAAAGTGCATTAATCCCGGAAAACCAATGACCAGGAGTGTCTTATTGTGCTTATAAAATAGGTAAGATGAGAAACAATTTAAAAATAAGAAAAAAGCCAACTTTTTTTTTATTAAAAACATAGAGGGAAATATATGGGGATCCATACACAACAAGCCTGTGTCCGCATCAAGAGGTTTCCATGGCAACCATGAACTTTGAGAATAAAGCCTCTTCAGCGATCCACTCACAAGCTGGCCTGTTTCCATGGTGTTCTTCCCCTACCTCTCTCTACCTTCTTCTACTCCCTCTTACTGTCTCCCTCCCTGTACTCACGTCTCACTCCCAGGGCGGTCATGTGGGTGAGCCTGTCTCCTCAAAATCTAGGCAGAAAGGCTGGACTTCCCGGAAGTCAAAGCTTTTCTATCCCCATTCAGCCCTCCCCAACCTTGGCACCCTGATCTATGCTGTATCCCCAATAGGCTTACCTACCACATAAATTTCCCCAGCCCTGTCCCAAACCAGCCACAACCAGATCTCCCTTCTCTGCCCCCAGATGAGACCAGCTTGGACAACTAACTTCTATCTCGGACAACTGACTTCTGGCCAGGAATACTGAAGGGAGGAAAGCTGAAGGGAGTTCCTTGTCCAGCTGGGTGATGGTAGTGCTCCAACAGCTAAAGTCACTTTCAGTTCTATTTTTCTGGAAGAGCTGTTGGCTGGTAAAGAACACATTCCTGTTCCCCTCAGACACAATAACACACCATTCGATAGGTTGAATGACCATAGCCATTTGGTTGTTGAAGGTTTTAAAAGCAGTACCTAGGTAAGCTTTTATGCAGTGGTCGTCTGATTGAGGAACCCCCACCATAGGTAGGGTGCTCCTCCCTCAGGTGGGAAGCCCTATTTGCTCCTCCTCCTCCTGCCCACCAGAGACCAGATAGGGTCTGAAGATAAAGGTTAGGCAGAGAACATCTGGGAAGACTGGGTGGTCCAAGTAGTCCTTTTTTGCCTACAAATTCTATGTTTCTATGAACCATGAGCCACCCCGGAGGCATCTGGGAGAAGGGAGCAGTCACTGCCTGCTGTGCTGGGTGAGACCGAGTGATCTCCTCTCCTTCTTGTGTCACAGTTCAGATACACACCCTGACAGAGGATGCACCTCCCCTTCTAATGCCTGCTTGAGCTATCATTCTCAGTGTGTGACACCCCCACTACACAGACTCCCTGTCCGCCACCAGGCGGGCCCATCTGCCAGGCCTGACTCAACGACCTACTAGGCACTCCCTCACTACTGCTTGGAGCTTCCCCAGCAGTACTCCTTCCCCCCATCTGCTAGGTGTGTCCCATCTTGCAGAAAGATTACCTGAGTCTCCAGTGCTATCGCTCCAGTACCATAATACCACCCTCATTGCCCTGACAAATGCCCCCATCTCAGTACTGACCTCTCTGCAGGTTCTCTGGATTGCTCGGTCACTCAGAGCACCCTTCAAATGCCGGTGTGGCAGCATGAGTGACTAGATCAAGAACACCACTGGCATCCTCTGCTGCAAGGGCTGGCCAGTTTGTCTGAGATTTTCTGTAGCCACAAAGCTGGGGTCCCTGTAACCTGCAAAATCCACAGATTATGTTACGTCTTACATTTGTGCAAAAAAGCATTGTTCCTACACATGTACAGCTGTGATGGTGTGTACAATATATGAATACCTGGATACAGTTCTTTAGCCTTACATTAGTATATGCTTTCAGTTTCGCACTAGGTCATTGCTACGTCCATCTCAGTTTGGGGGCCAGACATGCACAGAACCGCTGGTGGATTGGAGAAGGTGCTTTCCATCTAAACTGTGCAACATAGAGGAGCTAGACTGCAAGAACAAATTCCAGTGTGAAAATGGTAAGACTGATACTTACATACAGTAATAAGAAGTTATCTTTCTAGTGTAACCTCCCCCCCCCCGGGTGGGGCTTATCTGGTTTGCCTCCGGAAGCCCCTGTCTGCCAGTCCCAGTCTTTTTCTGTCTTTCTTTGTGCCCCTGCTGGCCCCCAGTGTTTAAAATCCTGGTAGAGGATCAGAGGAGTGAGGGTTTAATGTAAAACCACCATCTTGTACAGCTTGGTACAGCTTGTGCTACAGCTTCAGCGAGGGCTTTGCAGCTCAGTGTGCGCACATTCGAGCTGGTTCCTGCTTGAACGTGTGAACTGGCAGCTCTGCTCACATGCTCTATGGAGCGCTATGGCATGCAGTGTGCAAAAGCCACACTGATGGCTCAGGTCAGTTGTCCTTTATGTGTTCTGGCCCCAAGGACAATAGCAGAAGCAAAGGGATTCTGGAGGCACATTAGAGAGGGGGGAGAAAATCAAGATTTTGTAAAAGCACTTTTAAGCACTGTATCACTTTAAGAAGCAGCCAAGGCTGCTATCTGTGTTAATGCTGTGTCTGCCACCAAGGGGGATAGCACTATGGCACTCATGACAGGCAGGGAGAGTCCCTGCCAAGACCCACTCTGCCATCAGAAGCCAAGGCAGAAGGCCACTAGCCAGCCTGGAGGTAGTTATTTGTTGAAACAATTCAGGAGCACTGTAAAATAAACTAAATGTTGGGACGCTGCATAAACTATATTGCAGCAGCCATCAAGCAGCCAATGGGAGGTCGAGGACCCCTAAGGACTATAGCAAAGGGCTTCTTGGAAAAGGAGAGGACTGCCTCTTGACACCTTTTAGCATAGATAGTGAAGTATCAAGTGAACATTCTGCATACTAATTCTGTGGATTGACAGCTTGACTAACCAATGGGATGCTGCCCTGATCTTCTCAGACCTGGGGGGGGGCAGATTCAACTCAGTGCAGTCTGCCTTGAGCTCTTCATGAATGAGGACAGCTTGGCCTGTGTGCAAGCTAAAGTTTGGAGGCCTGCCTGGGGTTTCCACAGCCACTGGTCCAGGAAGTGCCTGACTTATTTCCAGTATCTGGAGTGTAAAAGTAAAGTACAAAGTGCTGTTTTGCTGAACAGAGCCAGTGCACCTGTAAGGTACTGAGAGACTTGATTGCTGCCTACAGCCACAGGAAGTGAACCACTTCTGCTGAAATATCTGAGCCACAGCTGCTAGCCTACAATGTGGCTTTAGCCGGTGTTCCTTAGATCTGGGAGGAAATCTGAAGCCAGTGAACAGTCTGGGGAATTGAGCAGTCAGTGCCACCACTAGGTGCTGGCTATTGCTTCACCCTGAGGGCTGGATGCCAGGATGGGTTGGTGAGGCATGTTGCCCTGGTCACTGAGACTGGTCCATCCAGTGGTCTGCAAGAGAAGCAGAAGACAGTGTTCCAGCCTGCACCAAGAATCTGCTATTAATTCAGCCAGTGAGATCTGCATCCAGGTTCTGAGTACCCTAGAGTGCAGCCTGAGAGATCCACAACCTGAAAAGACTCAGAGACTGGTAACTCCAGAACCAAAGTTCCAAAGTTGTATGTGCTCTTAAAGGAGAAGATGAAGACTGTTCAATTCAACCAATTAGTTGATTTAATAACACCACTGTGGAAGCCCCTAGCACCTCGGTAATGTGCCTTCAAAGGCTAAGGGTTTGTCACCTTCTGTATGCAACCACCTCCTGGTTCTGAGCACAACAACTTGTTTTCTGGATTAACTCCAGAACCATGAGTAACCTTAGGGCTTGTCCTGCAACTGGGGGACTGTAAATAGTTGTTTCACCAAAGCTATTGTTTGGCCATCGGGCCAGGATTTACAGTTGTTCCACTTAAAAGCCATTTTCACTATTGCATGGCCTATAGGGTTGGGGGGGGGGTTAAAATATTGTTTAAAATATACCAATGCTTGCCAGCCAGCTGCACAACCATTGGGCCTGCACCGGTTCAATGGCTAGGTACAGAGTGAAGATCCTGGGAGCTCCCATTTAGTTTAACTGAGGGGACTGGTACCAGTTGGGAGTTAGGCTGTGCTGTTTGCATTGCTGGTGAAGGTGGACACTGTCTTTGTTTATGCTTTCTGAAACAGTTGAAAACAGTCATTTATTCTCTGCATCCTTTCTCCTATACCTACCCTGTTTAATAAATGGTTTGTTGTTCTTGTTAAACTGTCTTGTGAGCATATTGTTAGTGATAGCTAATAATTGCATGTGTACTGAAATATTGCTATTGCTTTTGCTTTTGGTGTTCTATGTGTGGGGTGACTGTACAGGGAGGTGGGAGATACAGCATCCCATGGGGTGTGTCACATTGTCACCAGACCCACTTAAATTTCTGCCCACCCGCCTTCCCCCCCTCTTGTGTGTTAATTTATAGGCATCTTCCCACTAAAATCTCTTCCCCACCCTTAGCATTTTTTCTAAACCAACAGAGAGTCACACCAGCTTGCTGATCCAACCAATCAGCAACTTCACTACTCCCCCACAGGCAACTACCAATATCTCTTCCAGAATGGGGAGCTTAATTCTGATACTCCTTTCACTATCAGCCATAGGGTTCCACAAAGAAGATGTCCCTGTCATACAATTTAGAGTGGTCCATCCGCCCAGTCTCTCTGAACCATCCCCTTTGGCTGACACTCAAGCCCTCATATATGCTCTACCATTGCTGCTTCGACTACAGTGGTATAATCACCATAAAGAGACACATATCACCACACATGTATTTCAGCCAAGGCTCCACTGCTGGATATATAGATCCCCCCTAAGCCTAGTCGTCAAACTGCTACTTGGTATCCCGACACACTTCCTTAAAACCACAGGGAGCACCCCAAAAAAAGAGTGGCAACAGAATAAAAGAAGGAGGACCAAAGACAGACCCCTCTCCCTATCACTGGCAGCCCTCATGAAACTACTGCTCTTTCTATTGCTCTGTATTGGTAATGTGGAAATCAACCCTGGACCTCTTGAAAGTATCACCTCTCCATCAGACCTAACCTCAATTAAAGGCCTCAGTTTCCTGCATATTAATGTATGCAGTCTGTTGAAAAAATTTACGTTGATACAAGCCTGGGTTGCCCATACCTTGCCAGACTTTCTCGTGGTAACTGAGACATGGCTCAAACCCACCACAGCGGACAGGGATGTTAATCTACCTAACCATCAGCTATTCAGAGTTGATCGCCAAACAAGGGGAGGTGGAGTAGCCATATATGCAAAAGCTGGTATAGCTGTATCCTGTACTGCTGCAACATCTATGCCCAAGGAGTTTGAATGCCTATCTCTAAAAGTCTCTCTCCCCAGTACAGCAGCTTTTCAACTAATTGGATGCTACAGACCCCCCTCTGCTGAACACAAGCTCTTATCCCACCTGGGGAACCTGGTCAAGCCCAGCACTGAAGAAGTCATTATTCTAGGTGACCTGAATTTCAACTGGCTCACCCAGGCAGCTGCACCTCTGGTATCATTCTGTGACACCTACGGGCTCACACAGTTAATTAATGAGCCAACAAGAATAAATGCAAGGAATAGTAGTAACAGCACACTACTTAATATCATGCTAGTGAGTAAACCACATCTATTCACACATGCTGGGGTGCTCCTATGCGATATAAGTGATCACTGCCCCATCGCAGGGGTAAGATCCACCAGCATAACAACAAATCCTGCAAAATTCCTCATGAGGAGATCCAAGAAAACATCAATATTGAAGGATATCTGCATGATCTAGCTTACTCTCCACATTGGCAAAAGTTTTATCTTGCACATTCTGTAGAAAAAGCTCAGCAGGTGCTAAATAGCATTATAATAAATGCCCTTAACACCCATGCCCCAATCTCTAGTATCTGAATAAAAAACAAATCCTGTCGCTGGTTTTCAGCTGACCTCAAAGCTGCACTGCTGGAGAGAGACAAACTCTGGAAAGTGGCAAGAAAAACTGAGAATGCAAATGACTGGATGATTTTTAGGAAAGTCAGGAATAGATGCACCAGGAAAGTTAGGGATGCAAAGGCTGCCTTCTACCTGGCCGAGCTCGACTCCTCCTACCATAATCCTGCTAGGTTTTGGGGCACCATCAAGGGTATGATGGGACAGGACGCTAACAACCCCCTTCCAACTCAACTACACAATAGGTATGGCCTTATCACTGGCAAAATGGAAATCCTGGACGCATTCAACAACCACTTCACAACGGCTGGCCTTGCCTTTGACACCTCCCCAGCTAACCTGCTGAGGGACCAATTAAGCTCCCACTACATTGGTGATCAAAGAGTTGACTCTTTCTTTAGCTTCAAACCTATACTGTTGAAACAAGTTGAGGATCTATATTGGCATCTGGATACCAAAAAAGTGCAGGAGCAGACTCTCTGGACCCCTTCTTTCTAAAGATTGCGTGCCGTGTACTTGCAGTCCCCCTAACACACCTCTTTAACCTTTCCCTAAACTCTGGCTCTATTCCCACACTGTGGAAGACAGCCCAAGTGGTCCCCCTTCTACAATCAGGGGACCCTATGGATCTTAATAATTACAGGCCCATTTCCATTCTACCTGTGCTATCCAAGATGCTGGAGAAATTAGTGAGTAATCAGCTAAGGGAATATCTTGACAATGCTAACCTATTAAATCCAGCTCAATCGGGATTCAGGGCCAAACATAGCACTATCACTGCATTAGCCAAGGTCACAAATGACTGGCAAATCGAATTGGATAAAAAGAATAATGTCTGTGCAGTATTCCTGGACCTGAGCAAAGCATTCAATACTGTGGACCATGAGCTGCTACTCTCATCCCTGCACTCCCTTGGCCTAGATCCACCCTCCCTTAAGTAGTTCAGATGCTACCTCTCCGGTAGGTCAGAGCAGGTAAAAGCTGAAGGTGACCTATCCCCATTAAGACCACTGTCAAGAGGAGTCCCCCAAGGCTCTATTCTGGGTCCTATCCTCTTTTCCATTTATATAAATAACACTGATTCAACCCTTACCAAGTCCTCAGTACACCTCTTTGCTGATGACACTGTTCTGTATGTCAGCAACCCTTCGCCTACAGTTGCTCATGAAATCCTACAAACAGAATTCTCCTTGTTACAACATCAGCCACTCGAGAAAAAGCTTCTGCTAAATGCAAAGAAAACTAAAGCAATGATGTTCACAACTCAAAACTCCACCAGCACATCCTCTTCAATCACTCTCCCCCAGCTATGCACTATACTTGGAGAAAATCTGGAGTATGTTGAAACTTCAAATACCTAGGTGTGTGGATTGACAACAGACTCGACTTCACTCATCATCTAGAAGAACTGTCAAAAAAGCTTCGCCAAAGGCTTGGCCTCCTCTATAGATTAAAACCCTTCCTTAACAGAGACTCAAAGATGAGGTTAGTCCAGGCCATCTTTCTATCAGTTACTGACTATGCAGACTTCCTTTATAGTCACTGCCCCATCTCCTACCTTCACAAGTTGGATACCTTATATCATAGAGCAATAAGGTTCATTACAGATCTGCCATATAATACCCACCATTGCTCTCTTTATGACGCAGTTGGATGGGTCTCCCTTCATATCAGGAGGAGCAGAAATGCAGCTGTATGGATTTACAGAGCTTTATCAAAAAAACTCCCAAACTATATCCTGGACTGCTTCAACCAGACCACTCCTAGCTCCTATGCCCTAAGAAGCAACAATATCATCCTGCTCAAATTGCCCAAAGTCAGCACTAGACTAGGGAGGGCAGCAATCAGCTATTCTCTAGCTATAGCATGGAACACCCTACAAAAATCCCTAAAACTGTCCATTATCATTCCATTTGCATTCTTTAAACAGCAGTGTACAGCCTTCTTCACAGAGAAATGCAGTTGCTACCGCTAGAGCTAGATTAGTCATCCTACAAATCTGGCTTCCAATCATATATGGCATATTCCTTCCAGTCAGACAGCCCCAGCTTATGGCACCCAATAATACCTTCACCATCCTAGTATTCATTATGATGTGTGTCTGTCATGGCCCCCATTTGGATATGTATGTACTGTACATACTGTAGATATTAGCTTAACCTTCCTTTAACCGAGTATTAACATGTGAATTCACTGTACATCATTGTGTTATAAACATTATTTTTCTCTGTATGTATAACTGTCTTACAGAGTGTATGATGTATTTGCTGTGTATCAACTATTGAACCTTGACCTTATCAGGTCCATCTTGTAAATAAGCCTTGCTCAATGATGCTCTCCTGAATAAATAAAGATTTGATTGATTGATTAAATTTAACTCTGGGTGGAGGCAGTGCACTGTTTGTTATTCTATTGTGAACAAACCCACCATTCAGGAAAAAACAGAGCCCAGGCCCTACAACCTTATTTGAGCCTGCAAGGCAGGGGTAGAAACTGTAATATCCATGGCAATCCGGTTACACTAACATGAAACCACATGTCAACATTTGAAAGTCTTATGACTCGTATATATTTTGCTGAACACTAAGGAATGGTAGCACTGTACAGTAATTCTACCCTGTTTTTTATGACAGTGGGTGGAGCCTACAGCCATCTTTAGCTTGAAAAAAGGGCTTTCGGTGGAACACATTTTTTAGTACTTTTCAGTGTATTCTTCCATAACTGCAAATCCCTGAGGCAGTTAAAAAATAATCCCTTCTTTCTTAGCTGCTTTTCTCTCAGAGCAAATGTGCACACCTTCCAAACAAATCTAAATATCTTTAAAACTATTCAAGGTGCACGAAAACAACCCATGTGAAAGTTGTTCAGGGCAAAAACACCTTTCACGTGAGGGAAGTCACTAATCTGAATTCTTTATATTTTGTAAAATATGACCTTAAAAAAAAAACAAATTTTTCTTTCTCTCAGAGTGAACACAGTAGGAGTCATGCCAAACAAATGTAAATATCTCAGAAAGTATAGAAGTTACCAATATACAACCAATAAGAAAGTTGTTCAGGACAAAACAACCTTTCAAATGAGGGTAGTCACTAATCTGAATTCATTAGATTTTTTTAACTATAGCCATCTGAAAGGTGAAAATTGTGAAGGAAAATAAAAATTCAGGTAATCAGATGGCCATAGGTTAAAACATATAATTAGTGCAGCTTAATGAATGAATGTATTGGAAAAGTATTTTTGTCCTGGACAACTTTCATACTGATGGTTTATGTGTATCACCTATACTTTTAGAGATATTTACATTTGTTTGGCATAACTCGTATGAAAAATGAAAATTGAGGTAATCAGATGGTCATAGTTTAAAAAACTATAATTAGTGCAGCTTAATGAATAGGCTTATTTGAAAGGTCTTTTTCTCCTGAACAACATTCATACAGGTGTATTATCTATAACTTGTATACTTTTAGAGATATTTAGGTTTGTTTGCCATAACTCCTATTGCACTTCTAAACAGCCTCAGCTTTGCAAATTACTACGCCAGTAAAATTTCCATCAACAGTAAGCTATCCCAAGGTCAAATTTCACTGACATGAAAGTTCACTCCCTGGGAAAAGCTAAAAACCAAATGAAGCTTAACGGTCTGTATGTGTCTGTGCTAGCATTAGTAAATGACAATGATTAAAAACACAAGGAAAAATAAGCTTTAAAGAGCAGAAGACACCTTCAGGAGAACTTTAACAAAACATAATATTTAGATAAAGTTCAGCTTGTATTTCACATTAGTTCTTTATTCCTCCTCTTCATTATTTATTGCTGAGGTCATTTGCATGAAAACAGCATTTTTGCTCCAGAGGAGTTCATCTATTTCTGTTGCTGTCTCCCTACGTTAGGTCACAATGCACTGCATGTGACATTACAGTTACTTTCATGGCAACAGATTGTGATGGCACAACAGAGCATTATGACTTGAAGTAGGGAGTAAGTACTGTTTCCCACAAAACATCTCTATCTCTCTTCCAAAGTGTATATCTGTGGGATGTGCCACACACTTTAAACATTTTCCACACATTTCCATTTCCAAAGTGTATATCTGTGGAATGTGCCCCACACTTTAAAATCCTCCTGGTGCATGGTCTTTGCCCAGGGAACACTGGTGCCCATCCACGAACCACTTAGCCCTATCTGAAACTCCAGATGGCATTCCTCCTGCCCTTTGCCATAAACAGCCTCTGCCATTCCATCAGGGTTACACCAAATGAGTCTCCAATCACCAATGAATTGCTGAAGACTCCCAACTTTAACTTTAAATTCAGCATGGTTGTGATGAATGAGGTCCTGACTGGGTTGATCTAGCCTTATCTAGGGCATACACACCTCAGACAAGTCCCTCAGAGAACAGTCTCACATTCTGTACTCACAGATTAGTTATTCCTCCCTCCCAGTCAAGGAAAGGACAAATGGCACATTTCTTTCTCTGGTAGCTGTTGGATTCTACTCATGTTTCTTCCTTAGGCAGCTGTGAACTTCAGGAACTTCAGGGGATTGCTCCTTGGATCCACAAGAACTGCATTCCCTCTCACTCCCCCGGAGTGAAACTAAAGAGTCCTGCAGGCAAACTAAAGATTTTACCAAACTAGGGTGAGAAATAATGGGGCTACCTTTGGTAGAGCCCCAATGGAAGACTTCCTGCCACTCTGACTGCCACACATGAACTTACTGATGAACATTCTAAGCTGCCTGAGAGCAGCTGACCCTACAATGGCTATGCTGTGGCAAGCGTTCTAAATGACATATTCATCCTTTTCTCAGGCTAGGTGAGTAAACAATGATGTCATTATGTAGAAAGCCCCTAATTAGTTCCCCACCAGCTGCCTTTCCCTACCTGCCTAAGGCTAGTACTAATGGGATTCTAGTAACCCGAGGGGACTGGATTGTTGCACATAGTTATGACAGCACCACCATGTTGCACAAGACTTACTCCGGGACAAACTGCACATGTGCGAGTATCATGCATGTGCAGTACTGTAATTGCTGCAGTATTATGGCTGACTCCTGTGAAGCAAGAGAACAGCATATTCTGTTCACCGGTCTTGCTGCTCCTAAAAGCTCTCCACAGCCATATTAGCTCTGACCAGAACTTGTTATAAAGTAGTATTTACAGCCCCTCGTCTTCCTATACTTTTATTTAAATATCTTTTACTCCTAAGAGAAATGTGGCATTAAAGTTGAAAATGTCAGTATGGTATAAATTATGTACCTTTATAACAAATAAGAGCCCCACAGCCCAGCTGTCTGTTTAAACTGACTTTTTAAAGAAGGAATCTGACCAACAGCAAATAGTCCTTGTTGAGATGAGTGGAACTCAGTTATGCAGCATTCCAAAAACACTGAAATCTGCAGCTAATATATTTTGTATGACAATGTGTATTTGTATAAAACAGGATTAGGGTTCATATCATGATACTCAGTCCTTTGTTAAGGTTAAAATCTTGAATTGGTGACATCACAATCTGTTGCTATGGAATGAATCATTATATGAAAAGCAAGGGATTATGGCCTCAGTCAGATGAGAGTCATCAGGAACAGATGCACTCTAAGGGACGAAGATCCCGTTTTCAGGAATGTCACTGGTTACCAAGAATGTGTATAATACAAGCATGAAATTAAGTGTTTTTGGATTTCTGTGTAATGGAATTCTGCAGACATCAACTACATTTTTTTGGTGGTAGCATCTTTAAAGCAATAGTGCAACTAAATAGTCCAAAAATGTGACCACAGCTTTTTTTTTTTTTTTTTTACAATGAAATATTTCGGCATCTTCAAGTTTTATTTGGTGACAAAATGTTCCACTTTCACCAACATTTGAATGTTTTATAAATGTTTTAATTTAGTTTTCTTTCTTCCAAAAGCTACACTTTGGCTTAGAACTAGAACTGCAGACCTGGCAAGAATTAGGATCAAGAAAATACAAAAAAAAATAAAATAAAATAACCTGCATGGTGCACAGCATGGGGTACCTAGAAAAGTAGAGTTGATAGGTATGCTAATATTTTTATTAAATGTAGCTGAAACTAGCTTTTTGGGAAAACATTTTTTGTTGCACTTCTGATTTAAAGCACCAGTGCAATGAAAAATGTCTTTTTTTAAAGGCTAACTTCACCTACAATAATGTAAAGTATCAGCATACCTGTCAAATCTACGTTTGTAGGTTCCTCCTATGCTATGCACCATAAGTGTTTTTATTTTCTTGATCCTAACCCTTCCCAGGTCTACAGTGCTTTTCTTAAGCCAAATGTGGTGGCCATCTTTTTTCTTGAGAGAAAAACAAATTGAAACTTGCATAAAATTTTCATATTTGGGTAGAATGAAAAAGAAATGTACCTCCAAACAAAACCGAAAGATGCCTGTAATCTTTTATATTGAAAAAGTGGTAGGGTCAAATGTTTTGGCCCAATGTCATTGCACTGCTGCTTTAAATGTTGACTGAAAACAATGAAATGTCTCAAACCACATACTTTTAATTGAAAAAGTGCAGACTTTTCCTTCTAGTGCCATGGCTGTGACAAGGATAATAGCCCGAGATGCAGTATTTTGCTTACAATTTTATGTTGGGTCTAAGACATTTCATTTAAATACTCTAATGGACTACCTACATTTGCATCACTAGGTTATATCACCAACTGAGATGTACTGTAATCAAGCACATACAGTAACTGTATGTTAAATAATATTAGCATTAGCTGGCCTAGTAGTGGAATGGTAGTGCTACTGTGTACTGTGCTGGTGGCACAGCTTCGGGAATGGACTTGTGTCACCTGGGGACTGGCCGGCAGAGAGAGGATTGAGCGTGTCATGGATGGCTCTTACCACTTGGGGAGAGGGGGACACTGCATTCCACTGCTTACTTGCCACTCAGCAACAGCTGGGCGGCAGCACAGTGGGAACCTCAACTCTAGGGCTCACTCTTGAATATTGAAAGCACATGTGCATGGCTCTGTTCACAGGCATGTGCATGGCTCCACGTGCACGTGCATAAGTCATTCCACACTGGCAGCACTCAGGGCGAAAACCTGGAGGAAAAATCCTCAACTGGTAGGTTGACATTGGCACCCTTGCAAGTCTGGCACCACAGGGCATGGCACTCACCCATCAGAAGTTGATCTGTTCGTGGTGAAGAAAGTCCTGGAGATTGTAGGCGTTGGGACTGGAGGCTGTTAGCAGATGGGGGCAGGCTGGGTGAATAAGGAGAGAAACACAGAAGGGAAAAATATAACTTGTTCATACACACACAGACTATGTTCTTTTCATGTTTGGGGTATTCTTTTCATGGGTGGATCCAGAATTGTTTAAATTGGGTAATACTTTTTTCCTCCCTAATTCCTATTCCTTCTCTCACCCTTCCCTTTTTCTTTCACTATTCTACCCACTCTCTTTCTGCCAGTTGTCCCCTCAGCACTTCCTCCTGTAACCTGCACCAAATGACAAAGTCATATCTTTGACCACCTCTTACTTATTTGTGCTCTCCTCCCCATTGCCCTGTCAATCTCATTTTAATACTTTTTAAATAATTTAACATTTTACTGTTTCTTATAAACTCCTATATCTAGTTGTCCCTTGTATTTTGTCTCATTCCACTCATATTGTACATTTTGTATTCTGACGTGGAACCTTTGTAAATGAATCACTGGTTCAAAGGTACTTTGTAATCCTAGACCTAAGGAAATAAATAAAAATACTGTTGTTGTGGTTTTCAAATGGATGTTTTGGCCCTGATTTCAAGTATAGGTGTGGTTTTCAGTAGGAAGTTTTGAACCCAATTTCCAATATACTGTGCTGTAGCTGGTGTTTTCAATAGGAAGTTTGACCCTGATTTAAAGTCTAGCTCGGGTTTTCAATAGAAAGTCATAAACCTGATTTTAATAGAAAGACCACAGTTTCAATGTCACAGAGACTTATACTAACACATACATTCTCATACACACAACTAAGTTTCATGTTTGTACTGAAATGAAACAGAAAGAGGAAGATCCACATGCTTCAGTTTTCCAGGTAACTCTTCCCCCCTCCTCAAAACTCAGTTTTGTTGGTTTTTATTGGTTCTTCTCCATTCACATGAACTGTTGCAACAGCAGCTTTCAGAGGGTAGAGTTGTCTTTCACTCCCCCCCCACCCCCCAAAGTAAGCAATCGAAGTGGAGACATGTTCCTTCTGTTTGCATGGTAAAATGTCCTCTATACATTATCAAAAAGAAAAAAATGGCACAGTAAAGTATACAATGTTTCAAACTGAAAAGGACAGTCTTTCTTCGGGTATGTTAAAAGGCAGAACTTAGTGGGCTTACGTGGGGAAACGAGGGACAGACAGAGAAATAGAGAAAACATGAAGTGACATTATACAACAGGTATTCAAGAACAGCTGAGAACAGTGATGGAAACCTGACAATAGTGTTATTAAAGGGAATGCCCCTTTCATTTTTAAACTCAGATGTGCTAACTGAAAAATGACTAAATTGGTTCCCTTGGCAGTGCTAAACTGTGACTTCATCAGCATGTTTTTTTTTTATTAAATTTGCAACAGAGGCCTGCAGTAAGAAAACACATTGTGTGTCTGTTATAAAACACCAATGGAGGAACTGGCTAGGCCTGCTGCAAAAGCCTGCCTAGTTAGACTGCCTCTCCAGTAATTTGTTCTGCTACACTGTCTCAACGACAAGCCTAGTGACAAAGTCTAAATGCTAGACTGCTGATTCTACTGTGCTACACAGCTAACATCCTATATAGGTACTACATAGGCACACTGCCTCCTCTGTTTTTCACCAAATGCTGCGCACTCCAGTGGCAGCTGTATGACACACCTCTATAACTGTGGTATTATGCTGATAACTCTGTAACTGTTACCCTACTATGATATTTGTAATATATGTTGTTATGTGTCCTGTAGTATGTTGTTTGATATTATATGACGTGGAGCCTTTGGAAATGAGTCTGTGACTCAAAGGATTGTGATTCCAATACCTCAAATAAATAAAAAATAAAAAACAGCCACAGTGTACAATTGCAAGGGAAAAACTACAGTTCACAGCAGCATTTTGATGGTCTGTATGGAACACTTTTGCAATGTCACTGTGAACTACGAAGAAGCACTGTGAACTGACCAATAGCTGGCTCATGCAGTGGGGTCACACTTCAGCAATGGGAAACTCCACAGGTGAGGAAGTTCCTGTTGCAAAACACCAGAGATCGAGTCACTCCATTACTTTAAAAGGGAACTTTTGGAACTGTTTGTTGTACCCTTGTTTTGGAATATAGCTTGGGAGATGGCTGTAAAAATGACAAGTTTTGGCAAGGTTTCTTACTTGAGCACTGATAAATCAGAAAGAGCTTCACAACTTATGACAAAAAGTTTATAGCAATTTCTGGTAGCAACCACACTGCAAATGAAAATATTAGAGGAGTTTCTATGTTTCTATGTTTTAGGAGTTTAACCATCAGTGGCAGAAGCAGCAAAATATGCCCTACTATACTTAGCGATCTTTTATCTCTTAAGAAACCAGGCAGGGACTGCTTTTTCATAGCATCAAAACATGACAGCACAGGGAGATGGGCATGATATACTGTAGGAGGTGAACTCTGCCGAAGCTACCAAGTTAACCTGCAGGTAACAGTCAGGTAAATAACTTAAGGGAATTTTAATAACCTCTGAAGTCTCTAGTAGGTACAACATTGTTACTGTTTTCCTATGTCCTCGTGTTTGTGTTCCTGCTCCTGATTCATATGAACATATGAACATCCACAGAAGACAGCAGAAAAAGGCCATTTGGTCTATCTAGTCTGCTCATATTGCAGGATCCACAGCTTGCACTACTGTCCCTGCCCTCCACCCCAATCCTCCCATCCTCCCTACCCATGATCCTTACCTTCTCCCTATGCATATCCCAGCCTCTCTTGAAATTGCCCACTGTCGTCATTGAGACCACCTCTTCTGGTAGTGCATACCAAGTGTCCACTGCCCTCTCTGTGAAGACGTGCTTCCTGGCCTCCCTCCTAAACTTCCTCCTCTCCAGCTTAAGGCCCTGTCCACACTGAGCCTTGTAAACTGTTACCGCTACCTCTAAAAACGGTTCGCATCCACACTGGCAAAGGTTTATCAGGTGTTTTTAAAACCGATATCAAAACCTGTAAGGATGTGTTCTTTAGATCGGAATGGGTAACATTCTGGAGCCTGTAACATTATAGTTACATGTGTGGATGCGTGACTGTTTGGACCTGCCATTCACAGGGTCTTCCAAACAGATTAAAACTGGGAGAAATGAGGCATAATGTGGATGCCACACTAATGTCTGTAACATTTTAAAAAACATTACTACCAGACTATGGATGCACCAAAACAGACAACTTTGTAGTGTGGACAGAGCCTAAGACTGTGCCCCCTCATATTATGGTTGCCACTCAGTTTGAAAGAGACCCTCCTTAGCCACCTTACTTATCCATTTCAAGTACTTGAAGGTCCCAATCATGTCCCCTCTCTCGCCTTTCCTTCAGGGGGTACATTTTCAGTGCCCTCCGCCTGTCATCGTGTGCCTCACCCTCTGCCTTATTCCTATATCTTATTCCTCTGTAATGTATGGGGAGCCCTTATTATTAACTGAAATCAAGCAGATTACAACCTTATAGTGCGTTGTAGAACGTTGTTATTAGGGGAAATTCATCTTTTCCCGGTGTTGTTATACCATCGATGTGATGCAGCTTTGTTGTTAACCCATCTGTGGTACATCACATCTATGGCATAACAAAATGGAATTGACACGCGCAGCAGTTCCCTAGGCAGAAAAGCCACTTGAATGCTAAGAATTTGGTTTAAAGTCTGCTGTTTTTTTTTTTAATCTCCGCGCCCACTTCCTAACCCCATCCCTGTCAAGCCTGCTCTCGCTCACCCACTTAAGCGCTATACAGAAGGCTGATTTTTTCCACAGGCTGAAGACTAAATCTATATTTGTCACTAGTGTGTCTCTTTTGCAGGTCTGACATCCAAATAGCTCTAAAGTTTAATGCTTCATGTCCCTACCCTGTCTCCTGTTTATGACAATTGCCATTTGGCGTTTAGAGTCATGTGGTTTGTTTCCACAACTATGTTCCGTTATGTTACCCTTAGATTTTGTTTTACAGTTTTCAACTAAACAGTATAGTTTTCAGGTCAGTCTGAGTTTGGTTAGCTTTATTTTTTTATGTTTACTCTTGGCAATATGAATGACAGACAGTGAACTGCAGTGTAATGTAAGGCAAGTTTTTCAGTTATTCACTGTGACCGCGGGGTGCTTTGAAAACAAAACAAAAAAATCATTGCAGATGCTGTTTCTTCAAATTGGAGTTAACACCGATGCCCATACACTATAAAAGACAATGCATGGGCAGTGATGAACAACCACACTATGCTAACATCTCGTGTATCCCTAAGCAACTTTTATAAACCTCTCGAGCTGCACTCTCAAGGTTTACATGAGTTGCCTAGGGAACCACTCAATGCTAGCATAGTGTGGTTGTTCATCACTGCCCATACATTATTGTTATGTTTTGCCATCGATATGACATCACTCTGTTGTTAACCCTTCTTGAGTATGTCATGTCAATAGTATAACAAAATGGAATGCTCACAACAATAAATGTTTTAATAAAATGGAATGCTCACAGCAATCAATGTTCTGTAAAGTAATTCAGTAAAGTAATTCAATCTGCAATTACACAATCTTGGTAGCTCGTACACTATAAAATATAATGTATGGTCTTTGGTTAACAACCTCGCTGAAAACACTTCTCAAGGTTGCCATGACATCTGAAAACCTCTTGAGCTGTGCTCTCGAGCATTACAATTATGTCATGGCAACCTCTCTAAGTGTTTACAGTGTGGTTATTAACCAAAGACCATACATTATCCTCTATATAATGTGTGGACAGTGCCTATTAACCCCTGCTTTCAATCAGTTTATAACCTGATAGTCCCATCGTTATGACATCAGTATGCGGTAAACCTTGCTTAACTATGTCATAATGATAGGATTGCAAGATAGAATGTCACCTCCTGTCAAAATTCTTGAAAAGGAAATGTGATCTGCTCCTTGGACAATTGTTCAAAACACACACATTCCATTCAGATAATTACTGACTTGCTGCAATATAGATGGCAATGGCTAATTTCAGCAATTCAGTTGCTCAACATTCAAACCAGGAGGCATTCATAGCTGAGCAGGAGAACAAACACGCATATTGAAAAAAAAGCTGCATTTTTTTCCCCACAGTGGCTAATTTTTCCATACACTATAAAATACAATGCCTGAGTAACAGTTGTCAAACATGGATGTAATGCTCTCTCGCAGTTGCCATGACAACTGTAAACCTCTTGAGCTGCACTCTTGAGGTTTACTTAGTTGTCCTGGCAACTGCTTGAGGTGATTACATCATGGTTAACCGCTGTTACTCTGGTATATCCTCTCTGTAGTACCTCATTTCCACTCTGCTGTTTGCTACTGGAAATAAAATTACAAAGCTAATCTCTGCCTCCCCTAGATTAAATACGTTTCAATAAATAAATACTGTATGTCATTGCAATGTCTGTTCAACTGTGAGTAGCAGCTGGGTCATATTGGTTAAAATGCCAGTTAATGCCACTTATTGGTAGACCTGTTGACCAGCTTCTATTTAGACTTGGTGCTTGCATGTTTAGTATAAGCTGCAACTCTTTATCATGTGACCTGCTTATAAAAGTCCAAGGTAGCTACTTTTCTGACTAGCATTATTTGTCTGTATTCTGTACCTCAGGGCGCTGCATCCCAAAGCTTTTGGCATGTAACGGTGAAAATGACTGTGGGGACAATTCAGATGAGAAGGACTGTGGAAAGATAAGAAAAGTGTGCACTCGGAAATTTGAGAGCATTCCCAGTGTGCAGCTAATGGCAGCTGGGTAAGATACCTGAACTTTTATCTTTTGTTCCTTGAATTAAAGACTAACCAGAGCTTACATTTTTGCTGCTTGATTTCTTACTGTTGCTATTATAGTGACTGAATTACATTTTTTCCCATAGCACAGCAACTGTCATCTAAGATACTGTATAAGGCATGACCAAGGGTTAGATCAGTCTATTAATTACTCATCTAGGGGTGTAATGTGGCATATGGTCCTGAGTGCCATATTGTTCCTAGTGGGTGATTCACCGACTGCTAACCTAGCTTTGGGAGTTCCTTACTATTATAAAAAAAACTGATTTCCAGACAAAAAAGTATTTTTCCATATTGGGGGTAGATTTTGAATAAAACATTTCATCCACCAACTGTTTAAGAATGCTGGTTCAGAATTAAATTGCATCATTCCAGTCATTCAGCAGTGCAAGATAATAGAATGCTGACAGGAAGAATTCATGTGCCATGACACTCAGGCTGTACATTGCTGCATAACAGAGATTAATGTAAGGTGGTTGGAACGCTGACATCCAATCAGAACAGAGCATTTCTGAGACTATGTTTATTAATTAAGCAATAGGGCATAATCAAGGGTTGGTGTTAATATTCAATAAGGCATGACCAGGGGTTAGATTAACAGTCTGTTAATTACCCTGTAGGGGCATAATATAGCATGTGGCACAGCTGAGAGCCATATTGCCCCTAGGGTGTGATTAACTCGCTGTTAGTCTAATTTCTGGAAGTGACTTTCTGCTATTATAAAAACTGATTTAAATGTAACCCCTAGGTGGCACTATCCCAAGGGATACTACCACTGCCTGCATGATCAGATGCAGGTTGAAGGACCTGGGAACTAGAAATGGGTGCCTCCACCCAGAGGACAGGGTTTGTGGTAGCGTAGCTGACCTGAATACAGCCCTCTGGGACACTGTTACCCCCCCTTTCCCTCTAGTGGCCTAAATGATTCATAGAATACACAATAACAATTTACACCTGACAACAGTTTTAACCCCACACTTGTTGCACTTACCACCAGGGCTGGTTCAGCTGGCTCGGCCCTGGAGACCCTCTGTAAAATAAGATTTAGCAAAACAACCAACAGTAATTCAATGCTGTTTGTACAGAGGTACACCCCAACCAATTTCAATGCAAAAAGATTTAGATCTGATTTATTTAAGGGGCAGTAACAAGGAAGGGGGCAGACTCTGGTGGTTGATTCGAGATCTGAATAATTCAGTCTATAAGGCATGCTCTCAAAGGTCCCTGTAACACAGTCACACACACTCTGGGTACCCAGTTGGAACTATGGCTAGTCTGAAACGTTGCCCGGGGTAGGCCAGTGTTGCAGCTAGCTGGGGCACTGTGATGGAAAGAAAACATGCATGCACTTTAAATGGAGACATCAGGATGAAGTGCTGGATTGCCAGGAGAAGCAGGGCCCATGCGAAGCACCATGGTGCCGATCTTGTTCGTTGGTGTTGAGCAGCGAGCTGAATCTCCAGGCAGGTCTCTCATCGATTGTTTCTCTGCGGTGTGAGTGACTGTCTGGGCCGAGGTGGCAAGGCTGAGACCGGATAAACAGTTTGGAGACAGTCCGGTAAGTGCTGGACACAGCTTCCAGCAAGCGTGACACATTCAAGCAGTGGGAAACCAAATCGCGACCCACTATCAGCATTCAGTACACTTATAGTAAAAGCAAGGTAAATACTACAGTTCGAATGACAGTCCGGATGCAGTTTCACAGTGTCTTTGTGCAAACCGTACGCTCTGCGACAGTCTCAAGTCCTGAAAGGCCGATTGCACTGAAGCAAATCTTCAGTCCAATTCAGAAGGATTCAATTTGTCACAAATCAGGATCTGATCGCAAAAGCTGCAAATTCGGAAGAAGTCCGTGATCAGGCTCAAGGTTTCTTCACTTATGAAGATGTTAGCAGGCAGGCCAAACACAGCCTTCCCGCAGATCTCCCCTGCACACCACACAGGAGCAGCTGCTCGAATCACTCGAGCTGTTCACTCTTTCACCTCTAACTCCAGACTGACTCACTGCTGCAGGCAGCTTGGGCTTTCCCAGAGATCCCAAAGGTTTGATTTGTTGATCCATCTGTCTGTCACAGCAAGGGCTCCCCCTCCAGGTCCATTTAGGCACCAAAAGTAAAAAACTACAATTCCTACAGAAATTCACTCCCACAAGACCTCTGGGGACAGACTCCATTTTAGAGTCCCCAAAGGTACTGATTGGTCCAAACTGACAGTCCAGAACCAAGATGGTGGTGATTAACAGAAATGTCCAGGCTGCAAAAAAAAGGCAGGTTAGACAAACTAGAATATCTTTACTATTAAAGCAGATAATCAGCTAACAGTCACAGATCCCTGTAGGGCTCCCTCTGCGCAATTAGCGATGGCAGAATGGTGTGATAACACTGCAGCCTGGGCGGAACTCGAGCCTGAAACTACTTGGCCCCTACCCAGATCAATTATACACCACAAAATAGGCAGCTGTAAAGAGACAGGCACGGAGGCTAACAGGGCACTCGCATGCATACATTTTTAACTTGCCAGGACATGTAACGCCAGCCTGGCAGAGGGCATTTAGGCAAGCCCAAGGAAGACATTTGGGAACCCCATTTGTAGGGGGGTTGCATAAAAATAAGTGTTAGAAATGTACCTTTTGAATATGTTTCTCATCAAGAGGGAGACTTTTAATAAAATAGTTCGTCCACCAACGATTTAAGAATGCTGGAGCAGAATCAGAATGCTTAATTCCAGTCATTTAGCAGTGATAGAGAATAGAATGCTGACATAAAGAATTCATGTGCCATAGTGATCAGGCTGTACATGCCAGTGTAAAAGAGATTAGAGGAGAACAGTCAGCACCATAGGCCCCACACTGAAGTGGGGGGCTGGTCCCAATATGTGCGCAAAAACATTTGGGTTTACTGATTGTTTACTGTGGCACAGTATATTTTATCAGACTAATTTTGTTTACTTATAGGCTGACATCTTGTCTTACTACAAATCCAAGAATCCTCTGTGGCTGATAACAGAGCAGTGGGAGATTCAATAGCCTGCAGCGCATGTCAGAGCATTTATAATCTCTGATCAGGCATTTTCCATGTCTGCTTTCCTCCAGGGGCGAAGTACTGTCCTCTGTGACTGTACTTAGCCCCAGGATGACAGTGGGACCAACAAACAAAAGAGCAGCACTTATATAAACTCTTAACATGCAGTGCAGACTATTCAATCTCCTACTGCTACCTACAGCAGGGAGGGCCAGTGGCATGCTTGGGTGTATAGGCAGGGGTATCACTAGCAGAAGGTGGGAGGTGGTGATGCCATTGTATAAAACATTGGTAAGGCCTCACCTGGAGTACTGCATGCAGTTCTGGAGGCCACACCTGCGCAAGGACCTAAATGAGGTGGAGACTATCCAGAGAAGGGTGACAAAGATGGTGCAGGGCTTGCACGACAACTCATATGAGGAGAGACTAAGGGACCTCAATATGCACTCACTGGAGGAGAGGAGAGAGAGCGGGGGGACATCATTGAAACTTTTAAGTACCTCAAGGGCATAAACAAGGTGCAGTTGGGGGACCTTTCCAATATAGAAAAAGTACTAGAAAAAGGGGCACACTCTATGAAATTGAAAGGGGGCAGATTAAGAGGTAATGTGAGGATGTTTTTCTACACAGAAAGGATAGTCAACGCTTGGAATGATCTGCCACATGAGGTAGTGGGGGCAAGCACAGTGGAGGGCTTTAAACATGCCTGGAACAGGCACAAGGGAACCTTGAGAGGGAAAGGAGTGATGAAAAGCCATTGATCACATAGGGTCAGTGGACATGTACAATGTATAGGGCCTACAGGCAGACTGGATGGCCTAGCGGCCCTTATTTGCCAACAGTTTCTATGTTTCAATGTTTACCTACTGCTCTGATGTCAGCTGCAGGGGGTTCTGGGATTTGTAGTAACAGGAGATGTCAGCCTAGAAGTAAACCAAATTTAAGAGCTAGTGGAGCCCAAACAGGCAGGCAGGGAAATAAAGGAAATTTTAATAAGTAGTCAGTGGTAACCTTTTATTTCTGAAGAATGTTTTCCTTTTCTTTTCACACATTAGAAATTCTTTTGTGTGATAATATTGTGCTGGCTGTGTGGAACAGCTCTTAGCCTGGCAGCTGAAACGTCTACCTCTACCAGCCCTCCCCACTAGATTATCATCAGCATTGTGAATCACACGTGACTGACATGGCAGCCACTGAGTGGCTGTTCCTAAGCAGCACTGATGTCATGGGCAGTGAGGTCACAGTGCTGATGATGGAGTATGTGTGTGTGGGGGGTGGGGTGGGGTTACAGATATAGATATGTCAGCTGCCAGTCAGAGTGCTGTCCCACAGATCACACCTAACATCAGGTAAACAATCTTCTGATTAACCAAAGGGAAAAGAAAAATACTTCAAAAAGGTAATGGTTGACTCCGGGGGTTGACTACTTTTAAAAAAAGAATTTCAGTTTAGGCAGTACACTAGGGGCCAGATATTCAAATTGCGCCCAAAATGTGCACAACAGCAGGAGCAAGCACAAATCAATTGCACATATGCGCAACAGACGCGATATTCAAACATGGAGCAGAACAAATTGCGCAAGCAGCCAACGTCTGAATATCGCACAAACTGCACCATAGCGCAACCAGGAAGGGGAAGCTGAGCAGTAAGGTTGCGCCATAGCGCAACAAGGGCAGCCCAGCTGAGCAGTCCAGAGGTGCCATAGCGCAAGCAGAGCGCCCCCCCAGCAGAGCAATGGAACTGCACAACCAGGGAGGCAGGCTGGGGCCCACCGCCAGCCATGCCACACATGGGCACAGGAACACACTGCAGAACCAACAAGACACCTGCACACCCCAAGCACAGCATCACTGGGGGTGGGACGGATGATCTACTGGCCCATGGGGACAAGCCAACAAAGCACAGCAGAGCCATGACGCCCCAGCACAACCACTGGCAGGCTGAGACTGCCACACACAGGGGGGTTGACAACCACAGTGCACATCAGCCCCCCGTACGCACAGCACACCCTGCACCATGACCCCAAGACACCACCCATGTGCAGTGACTGGCACTGCAGGAAACACCATGCATCCCCCGCACACGTCAACCCCGTGCAGCAGAGAAGCATACAAGCCAGACCCACCCTGTGCACCCAGCAGTGGGTGGCAGCAGATGGCAAGACCAACAGAAAGTCACTGCCATGCTGGAGACACCTCCCCATGCACACACACACGCCGCGCACACACACACACACACACACACACACACACACACACCCCAGGACCATACCACCCCAGATGGCATGCACACCACTGCAACTGAGCAACCATAGCCAGCTGCAAATCAGAGACCAACACAGTATTCATATCAAAATATAAATGTATTATAAAACTGTAAATAACAAAACCAACAACACCATAACTATTTACAAGGGGTAGGGGTACAAGGTAGGGTGGGCAAGGGTAGGGATGAACAACTTGGAGAGGGAAGGCAGGGTGGGAGGGATGGGTGAAGTGGGAAGGGAATCCGCCTAAGGCCTAGCAGGCTGGTCCTCCTCCGCCTGGTGCCGCCCGTGTCTGGCCATGCCTCCTCGAGCCATGGCGCTGGATGCTGCTGAGAATGGTCTGTTGTCCAAGGACACCTGTGTGAGCTGCTGCACTGCCCGCCTATCCTCCGGAGAACACTGAGGCCTAGGAAAATGGGAACACAGTCAATGGCTGTGACTGACCACAACCCTGAACACCACCCAACCTGCAAGCCATATAGCCCAATGTCCCGCACCTGTGATGGTATGCACCCACCCACAGTGAACATGCACATGGCCATCACAAACAGGTGGCACCAGCTATGTGCACCACTGCACACACACACTGCCCATGGCCATCACAGCACAAACAAGGCTGTCAAGTGACGTGGCAATGTGGTGCGATGCCAGTTACACAGCCATGTGCCCAGTGCATGCATGGACCACCAGTGACGCACACACAGATGTGCAGTGACACTGGACAGTGATGAATGTTGCCTGTGTCGTGCATGGTTGTGTTGTGCATGGCTGGTGGTCATGCCCACCCCCTCCAGCATGCAATAGCATCCATGATGTAATGATACTCACATTCTGCAAGAAGCTGTGTCTGCTGCTGCTGCTGCTGCTGTTGTGGCCCACCTCTTGCTGCACCACCGACTGGCACCGGGGCCCTGTCATGGCCCTCCTCACCACGTGCCTGCATCCTCACAGCCCGACCTGTGGGAGACAAATGTTGAGAAAAACATCAGTGTGACTCCAAAGCAGACTGCCCCCTGCCCCAGTGAGAGTGCCTGCCCACACAGCCAGCCCCATGCATCTCACACCTGCACACACTGACACAGCCAACCATGTCAGAGCCATCACCTATGCACAGCCACCAAAACACACTCACACCCCTACAGAGAATACAGGTGCATAGACGGTACACCACCTGGCCTAGGCACCACGCCTCCTGGCATGTGACCGTAGCCGCTCATGCAGGTCAGGCTCCCTCCTGCGGAGGTCACTGTATCTGTGCCGGCACTGCTCAGCAGACCGGCGCTGCCCAGTGACCCCCACCAGGTCATTGACCACTTGTAGCCAGACCTGTGTCCTAGCCATAGTGAGGGGCACCTCACCATAAAGTGCCCCATAGTGGGGCTCCACCAGGGCCACCAGGTTGGCCACCTCCACGGGGCTCCATTGCACTGCCCTCCTGCGTGCCATGCTTCCAAGTTTACAGCAGGCAATATGGCCTGCTGTGCGGCAACCCCGCGTGGAAATGTTCGCGTAGACCACCATAGGTTCCAATCGGCTGTTACGCTGGCACCGTTATCCACATAGCGCTGTCACCAGACAGCGCAATAGGGCCATACACATGGCAGCCGAACAGCGCCAGGGGGCAAAG
Organism: Neoceratodus forsteri; assembly: GCA_016271365.2. NCBI lineage: Eukaryota > Metazoa > Chordata > Ceratodontiformes > Ceratodontidae > Neoceratodus > Neoceratodus forsteri. Next base: position 1,081,878,126 of record CM057449.1, read on the forward strand.
GTCAGACACCAGGTCAGGGGTCTATGACGCAAGGCCACGCACAGCACCATCTGACGTCTACGCATCCTGCGTGACCAACCACCTGCATGACAGTGCCACAGTGGACTATTGCGCAGTAGTGCCACAGCACCATATAGTGCCCAGTGCTGTAGCGCCACTGGCACAATGGTGGCCATGGCCTGAATTGCCGATCGCGCACAGCATGTCATCAGCGCGGCAGACGCCTGCGTAAGCTACCTGGGCACGCGCACGCAGTGTGTCCCACAGTCACAGATCTGCCATTAGCCTGGCCAGCTCAACTGGTTTTATGAAGCGCAATGGCGCGATATTCAGCCGACACATGCAAATCATCTGATCAGCCATTCAAAGGCGCAGTGGCGCGATTTGCATCTCATTACAGTTGCTCCTCTCCTAATTTGCATGCATTGCACTATAAAAGTGCGACAGTGGGCTGTGCTGGACAGATTCGGTTACTGCAGGTGAGAGGTGAGTTGCATGCTGTGGGATGTTCTGGACAATGGGCATGGGATAATGCTGTAGACTGCACAGTGACAGGTGTCCACTTACACCCATACAGATCGCCATGACCGAGCAGAGACAAGGTGAGGGTGAGGATGGTGGGTGAAGGAGGAGGCCCAACTTCACCACGGCAGAGACTGAGGCCCTCTTCCAGGCCTACCTGGAGGATGAGGCACTACTGCATGGAAGCCGGGGCACCCCTCAGGCCCGTGCGGCTGCATGGGAGGGGGTAGCCCGGGCAGTGAACCTGCACGGAAGCCACCAGCGCTCCGTGCAGGAATGCAAGAAGATTGGGACAGACCGCAGGAGGGTGAAGGAGAAGGTGGCAGCCCTCAGGGCGGCACGCTGGCACTGGCGGGGGCCAGCCAGCGGTGGTGGAGCTGACCCCGGCTGAGGACCGACTGGCTGCAACTATGCAGTGCAGTGCTATTGAGGGCGTACCAGGAGGTGGATTCCAGACAGGTGGAAGCCCATCACTGCACGGTATGACATGGTGGTGGTGTTGGGGGGAAGGTTGTTCACATGCACTCACATGTCCTCTCTTTCTGTTGCAGATCCTGTTCGTCTTCAGGAGATGGTGGTGGTGGGACCAGGCAGTGAGGATGACCTGCTGGACATGGAGGAGGGTCCATCCACCTCTGTCACCAGCCAGCATGCACTGCCCCAGCATGCACGCTGTGCTGCCAACTCTGGTGTCGGTGATTTGGGTGTGGGGGGTGCACAGCCTGTGTCTCAGCAGTCTGGCATGCAAGCATGCCAGCACGCTGTGACTGTGGCTGTAGCACGTACCTGCACCATTGATGATGCAAGGACTGCAATGGGCAGTGACATGTGTATGTCCCATGACGGACACACAGCAGGCCAGCACGTGCCCCTGGGCCTTGCTGGTTCCAACTTGTGTGCCAGCATGTCGGCACAGTCCCAGGCTGTGCCTGTCAGCACCGGTGGGCAGCACCGGTGGCTGTGCAGGTGTCTGGCACTGTTGTGGCCACAGCGGTGGAATGAGTGGACTCTGGGGCACAGCGGTTGGAGGGGCAGCAGCAGCAGTCACCCACCAGATATGGGGGTACAGTGTCCAGCGGTGGCATGCCGCCGCCCTTTGATATGCCCATTCCTGGTCCTGGCAAACAGCGCCCACCCTCAAGGGGTGTTGTGCATCAGGACCTTCAACACCCTGGGGGACAGGCTGCCGTTGTGGCAGAGTACCCATTGGACGAGCACACCCGCCTGCTGCGGGAATCAGTACAGCAGCAGAGGCGGGTTGCAATGTCCGTGGAGGCACTGTCTGTGGCTGCGGAGCGGCACAGCAGGGAGTGTGCTCTGGACTGTGCAGAGATGGTCCACATGCGGATGGATGTGACCGCCGCCATTGACAGGCTGACCCAGGCAGTGGTTTCTGTTGTGGACGCATTGGGCACACAGTCAGGTGACCCTGTACCGCACACCCCACACAGTTCATGCTCCACTCCCTGTTCCCGGCATCGTGTGACACCAGGCCTGTCGATGCCGGGTTCTGCTGGGCATCCCGAGCACCCCTGGTGCAGGTGTGTTCGGCATGCTGCAGACCCCTGTGTGGGCAAGGTCGCGTTCACGCAGTGGGACCCCTGGTGGTCCAACAGTGCCACCCCATGTGGCCCCTGCTCAGCCTGCCAGTGCTGTTGGGTCACGGTGGGGCGCCCACGCATCCACGGTGGCCATGGGACAGTGCTACATGACTGACCTGTCTCCCAGTGCGGGCCCTGTCTGGTGCTGCCCTGTGTGCAATGTGTGTCATGGTGGGCAGTGCACTGCTGGGTGCTCTGCTCAACACGCTGACACACGGACCACCTGCACACCCTCCCAACTGCTGTCCACAGGTGCGTGTGCATGATGATGCCTGCATTGTACTGTACACCAAGGTGCAAGGGTGCCCAGCATCTGACACACGTACTTGGACAGTACAGGTGGTGGGGGTGGTCGGTGGTGCTGTGTGTTAGCAATGTCGGTTCTGCTGTGCTGTGCATCTGCCCATGTACGCTCTGTGCCTGGTGTGTGTGTGTCCATATGAGTGTTCACCCCTCCCTGATGGTGTGTTTGTATGCCTGGACCCTTCCACTCCCCTGGCCGTCATGCACCCCTGGTGTGTTACCCTGTGTGCCTGTGGTTTGCGCCTGGACAGTGTTGGTTGCACATGGCCCCCTTGACTTACCTGTGTTGTGCATAGTGCTCCTCTGTGATGGTGTCCCGGTGCAGCTGGGCCTGCCGGATCAGTCGGGGGTCCCGCCGTCCTAGGGGGGGCTGCTCATCACCATCAACACCGGCGCCACTGGCGTCCCCATCGCTGTCCCCCTCTTCAACCTGTACAGCTATCCCACAGTCCTTGGCCATGTTGTGCAGGATGCAACAGGCCAGGAATATCCCACAGGCCTTTGGGAGGCTGTACTGTAGGGCACCGCTGGAAGTGTCTAGGCATCGGAAGCATGCCTTGAGCATCCAAAACACCCACTCTATGATGTTGCGTGTGGCGGCATGTGCTTCATTATAGCGTTGCTGCGATGGGGTCATGGGGCGCCGGTACGGTGTGAGCAGCCAGGGACGGAGTGGGTACCCGCTGTCACCTGTGTGGAGATAGTGGAGATCAGTGTCATGTTCAGGTCCATTTTGCCCATATCCCTGTGTGCCACTACCATGGCACCTGTGGCATTCCCACCCTTGCCCCAAGTTTGCATTCCATACATGCGTACTCACCCACTAGATGTCCTGTGGGGATGTCCCCACTCTCAAATCGATGGCACAGTGTGGACTGATGCCATATGAAGGAATCATGTGTTCCGCCAGGGTGTGTGGCACAGACATTGATTATTCACCCAGTGGCATCACACACCACCTGGCAGTTGACACTGGAGTAGCCCTTTCGGTTCCTATACGCTGCCCCATCGGGGCCAGGTGGCGTGCGAATGGCCACATGGGTGCAGTCTATGGCCCTAGCACGCCAGACATACGGCTACCCTGTGGAACTCCCGCATGTTTGCTGGTCACGCCTGCTGCGGTGCTGGGAAATGGATGTATTCCACAGCATGTGGCGGCAGTGCGCTGAGGAATTGGGTGAGGATGCGTGACGTGGCCAACTGTGTGATGCCTGTGGTGTCCCCTGTCGGCCTCTGGAAGGTGCCCGTGGCGAGCAGGCACATGCAGGCTGTCACCTTGGTCTCCACTGACAGAGCGTGACTCCGTCGTGAGGGTGCCTGCATCACATCACTGCACAGCTCACAGAGCCACCTCGGTATTGCCCTGTTCAGGTGGTACCGGCCCACGATCTCTACATCTGTATACAGCTCATAGCTGATGCGGGCACGGTACTGCCTGTTGGGGGCGTACCGCCGACGGGCCCTTCCACAGCCTCATCCCCCTGCAGCTTGCATTCTCACCCCCCTCATTACAGCTTCCATGTGGAAGCTGGCACTGTCCATCTCCCTGGCTTCTGCCCCCGGCTGGTGTTGCTGTGTTACCCCCGCTGTCCTGACTGCTACTTCCACTGCACCGGGCACCCCCCGCTGGCCTCTGCAGCCTATGGCCCACAATGCTTGCCTTGCCTGCCCTAGCCTGTCACTGTCTGTCTGTCTGTCTGTCTGTCTCTCTCTCTCTACCCCACTTGGCATCCTTGTAGCGTTCTTGCGCCGACCTTGAGCCTTTTGATTTTGGCTCATTTCCGCTAGTGCGCAATTTCCAGCAGTTCCGCTCTTGCGCAATGCGCAAGTCTTTGAATTTCGCATTGCGCTCTTTATGCATGGATCCACCCCCGTCGGTTGCGCATGCCTTCCTTTGCATTGCACTGTTGCTCAGCATGTTTTCGGTGGCGCAACTGCCTCCTGCTGAATATCGCAGAATGGCGCACTTTTGGTATTGCGTAGGCGCAACCCTATTGCGCATGGCGCAACCCTTTTGAATATCCCACCCTAGGTCTTTAATCAGATATAATATACTGTAATACAGTAAACAGTAAGTAAGACAAAAGATTTCCACACATAAAGTGCACATTCGTTCCAGCCTCTCACTAAAGTGTGGGGCCCTTTGTGCTGACTGTTCCCCGTTAATGTAAGGCTGTTGGAGTGCTGTCAGCCAGTCAGAATGGACAATTTCTGAGACAGTTTTTTAATAATATTGCTTTGCTTGGCCAGTGCAAAATGGTCAGCAGGGTCAGAAAAATCCTTTTGATTCCTTTTGAAACAGCTTTCTGTACAGCTAGCTTAGTACATTGAGTCTGTGATAGTAACAACAGGGAAGGTTTTAATGAAAGTAGGAGGCTTTACTTTAACAAGAATTAAAAGGGTTACACAATATAATTACTAAACATTGTGACTCTTTCAAAATCTAAATTATCTCTATCTGTCTATCTATCTAACACTCTCTGTCTATCTCTATTAAGCCACACTATTCATCTTTCTAGCTGCCAGCCTGTCTATCTATAGGTCTCTCTGTCTGTCTGTCTGTCTGTCTATCTAATCTATCTATCTATCTATCTATCTATCTATCTATCATCTATCTATCGGACACCAATACAATTGTGTGGAGAGTATACAGTATACAGTATACAGTGAGGAACCACCCCTGACATCGGCTTGCCCCCGATGTCGGCCAGTGATATAAAAGGGGTAGTCCCCAGCCCTACCTCAGTTCTCCTGCCAGAGACCCCGGCAATATAGGAATGGAGAACCGAGGAGGTTCCTCCAAAATGAGTAAAGGTATAACAGATAATGTAGAAGCAGATACCAGGGGGAAGGTGGGAGGGAAGGCAACACATGATGCAAGAGCTCCTTCCGAAGATCTACTGTTATGGTAAGTTCTTACATAACTGTACTATCTCACTTTGAGGGGGAGCTCTTGCAGCAGGTTACACCAAGCAGTGAAAAGACCAACCACCTAAGGTCAGGAGGAAGAAAAAGTTGTGTGGCAGGCTGATGAGAGCAGAGCCTGGAGTACAGCGAGGCTGAAACCTGCTCCTCGATGAGGGGCAATGTCCAAACTGCACTGCCACACAAAAGTGTGCACAGAACTCCAAGCGGCAGCTGCACAGATAGCGGCAGCAGACACATTCTTAATGGAAGCAAGAGAAGCAGCCATGCACCTGGTATAATGGCCTTTAACTGGTCCCAGCAAAGGATTGTCATACATTTGATAACAATAAACAATACACTTAACTAGCCATTTTGACAAAGTCTGCTTAGAAACTGGAGCCCCAGGGATTCTGCTGGTGGAAGTGGGTCTGGTAAGAAGTCAGGCTGAAGAACCAGGGACAGGCAGAGAGGCCTGGGAGGTTTTGGGTGCTCTGGGGCCTGAATCTCCAGAGGCCTGAGTGGTGGCTTTATGCTTAAATGTTCCTTTATTTTTCTGGCCCCGTGACTGTTGTCTGGATGACCTACGAAAAGGCTGATGATGGTTCTGCTTCAGCTGGGATCTGTACATGGTGTGTACAGATCTGACAGCCTTGCCTGACTCCTGGAGAGTAGATATGATCTTCTTGGAGTCATCACCAAGAAGGACAGATCCCTTGAGAGGGGTGCCCATGAGTTTCACTTGGGCATCTGGAATAAATCCCAAGACTCAAAGCCAAGAACAGTGGTGGAGGAAAATCCCTGAGGCTGCCGCCCTAGCTGCAGTATCTGCCTTGTCACAGGAGGAACGTAGGACATGGGTGCCAATGTCTGAGCCTGATTTCCAAATGTGCAGTAGCTCAGCCTTCTGGGGGCCATCCTGCTGAGTCTGGACCTATTCCATGGCCTTTTCCCATAGCATGTTCTGGTATTGGACCATGTGGGCCAAAACATTTAAAGAGCAGATGACACATGTGGCTGAGGCACACTCTTTTCTGTCAAGCTTGTCCACTTGCTTGGAGTCCTTGCCCAGAGGCTGGGTACTTAGGTGACATAGCCTCTTGGACCAATTGTGAGCTGCCGTAATGACCATAGAGTTTGCAATTGGCTGCTCACCGAAATAGGGTTCATGCCTGGGAGCATTTTAAAGGCAGTCAGCTTTTTTGGATACAGCAGGAGTGGAAGATGGGTGTTTCCATGTTGACTTGGTGACGTCCATAAAGGTGTTCACCAGAGGAAGGATGGCCATGAGCTTCAGATTCTTCTGGTGGAGAAAAACAGTCACACGGTGTATTTCTGGGTCCAAATCTGCAGTATCCCAGCCCATGTTTAACTGGATGTGCCGCATAACCGCCATGAAGATCGGGTCATCTGGAGGTGACATAGGGGTGTCCTTTGGCTCTGCAGGTGAGGGAGACAGCCCTGATTCAGACGATCCTGAGGAGCAGGAGGAGGAGCTGTGATCCGACTCCCCTGCAAGACCTTGAGGTCGAACGACAGTGCCTACAGCCATGAGACCGATGCCTATGCCTGTCTGAGGATCTCAAGAATGAGTGGTGGTGCTTGATCCCATGGCACTTGGAGTGACCCCTGTCTGTATGGTCCAGTCGTGGGGTAGGCTTCTTGGGTTGGGGACAAGGCTTTCAAGAAGGAGGAGGTGGAACCCCCGAAGGAGGAAGAACCTTAGGAGAGGGTGCTGGTTGCAGAAGCAGGTTTCCTTTGGCTGCATTCCACCATGAGGTGAACAGGGCCATCAGACCCAGCAGAGGATTCTGTGGAGTAGCATGGTTGTCCGGCATTGGTTGGGGGATGTTAAAAGGTCCCAGTGTCAGTCCCTGTGGAGGAGGCAACCCAGGCACTGGGCTCTTCAGAGTTGGGTTGACAGGCATCTGCACAATGGTTGTCAGGATATCTGGCGTTGGCTTTATTGGTGTCGTCGGGTCCAACGGCTGACCCTCTTGCGTTGGGTAGTCGGCAGTAGACAGGCCCATGGGTGATGCAAGGCATTCTGGTGATGACAGGCTCAGAGTCACCAGAAGTGATACAGGGGTGGCCAGCGTCAACTGTACAGGCATGTACTGGAGCTGGTCAGGGGATGCCACCAGCATCAGCCTAGAGGGAGTCTGCATAAGGGAGCTAACTGCCAAAAGGGGTAGATTGTCATTTTGCCTGAGGAGGTGGACACATGCCCCTGGTGCTGCTGAGAGGCATTGGCCCCAGAGCCCGGTGTGGACTTAGTGGGCACCATGGCTGGGGGGAAAGATGGGCAAGGACCCAACACTTGAGGAAGACCTGGCTGAGCCACCTGGCTCAGTCCTTATGGTGTAACTTGTTGCAAGAGCTCCCCCTCAAAGTGAGATCTGCAATTACCTTAAAAAAAATTTAGCACATTAAAAACTGATTGACAAGTGTCAAAACACGAAATAGTTGCAACATTCAAGCATTACTCAGCTGTATTCAAATGTATACATTTAAAGGGACACTGTCAACCTTTTTTGCATCATATTATTTCTAGGTAAAAACCCACGTTTTATGATTACTTACCTTCTCTAAAATTCATTGATGTTGCTGGTTTTTTATCTGCTTCCTTGCTTATTAGAACTGAAATTTGTATTTATTTATTGAAATTTTGGATAATACCTTTGAGAACAAGCTCATTTCATAGGTTCCACGTCAGAAGAACAATACATATTGGAAAAGTATGAGACAGAGGACAAACAAAACAAGGAATTATACAAGACATTACAAGAGCGTATAACTAGAGAAGTTCCAATACAAGTGGCATTGTACAATGTATGCCATGGCGCATATTTGATTAAAACCTGGAATTCAAAGGGTCATATTAGTGGGGGTGGGGTCTTATGAAACGACCCTTTACAGGAAAATGAGGACAGACTCAGCCTATTATCTAATAATCAACAAGGTAAGGGATGGCATCAGCCCAGGGGCCTCGTCAGAAGTGAGAAGGTATGGGACAATGCATTTTAAGGTGAGCAAGGGAGCTCAGGAGACATAAACGTGAGGAGGGGGATGGGGGAAAGCCATACAGGGGTGAGGGGAAAGAGTGGAAGGGATCAAGAGGAAATGTGAAGGAGAATGATTGGCAACTTAGAACAGTTATTTACATGCTGAGAACAGTTATGCATAACGTCAGGATAGCATAAGGTTAGAATAAGTGCTGGTCACAAGAAGAAAAGTTATTGGAAGCAGTCACAACTGGCATTAGCAACTAGCTGTTGTTTAAGTTTAACCTTATAGGAGCCCAAGGTGGATGCTGAAGTGATGTCATGGTGCAGTGAGTTCATCCATAGTAGGGCAAGGTAGGCAAAGGACCTTTGTCCCAGAGAAGTGCGACAGCGGGGTATATTAAAAATCTGGCTAGTAGAGCTTCTCCTGCAATGACGGTTGATAGTGGGGGTAATAAGCTTTTGCACTCCTGGGGACATTTTGCCTAAGCTTCCTTTTTTGGACAGCAAACATGTTAAGTACATGAGTCTACCTTTGAATTGGAGCCAGTTAGCCTGAGTGTACATGTCGCAGATATGGGACAGATGGGCTGAGCCGGTAAGGAGCCGGCATGCTTTGTTGAATGCAACTATGATGCAGCGAAGAATTGTTTCAGTAGCTGATCCATAGACTGGTAAGCCGTAATCAATAAGCGACACAAGAGAGCTTTGAATGGCCAGGTTAAGAGCCTCTGGAGTCATACATTGCTTATGCCTACAAAGTAGTCCAATGTGGGTGTTAACAGCCTTAGCAATGTTGTCAATGTGATAGGCATAGGTCATCGTACTGTCAATAGTAATCCCCAGATATTTAAAAAGCTGAACTAGCTCAAGGGGAGAGCCTTGTTCATTGGTGATAGAAAGAGGGTATGTTCTGTGCCTCTTTTGGGAGCTGGAGAACAGCATAGTTTAAGTCTTGTTGTAATTCATAACTAACTTGTGCTTATGGAACCATCTTTCTACAACTACGAAATTACTCTGTAGCCTGGATTCAAGAACCTTAGGGTCTGGATCACTGGTAAGTAGGACAGCATCGTCAGCATATAAAATGATGTGACCCTGACAGGAGTAAGGAAGGTTGTTGAGGAAAATGCTAAATAAAAGAGGGCCCAAGATGGACCCTTGAAGAACCCCAGATAGGACAGATCTGCTATCCGAGAGGGTGTTACCAATCTTTACCTGCTGTGTACGGTTGTGCAGGTAACTTTCAAACCAGACTACGCTGTCAAGAGCTAGGCCAAAGGTGGTAAGCTGTTCGAACAGGAGGGCATGATTCACTGTGTCAAAAATTTGGTTAAATCAATGAAAGCAGCACCGACCAGGTATCCTTGATCTAAGGAATGGTGAATAAAGACTGTGAACTCCAGAAGGGCGGTAGTGGTATTATGACCATTTCTGAACCCGTGTTGTTGCGGGCATTGTACCTGATATTTTTCTAAGTATTCAATCAGTTGGTCAGCCACTATACGCTCTAGAGCTTTCGAAAGTGGGGGCAGGATAGAGATAGGCCTGTAGTTCCCAGTAATTGTGCGATCCTCAGACTTATGAACTGGTGTCACAGTGGCAGATTTTCATTTCTGAGGGAATTGAGAGTAACTAAGTGACATGTTAATAATATGTGTTAGCAGTGACAGAATTTCATCCAGCATAAGGGCTACAAACTTAATATCCAGGGTGTCACCACTAAATCTTGATTTCCCTAATACCTTGAGTAGGTAATTCCTGGCTTCATGGGCTGAGAGGGTTTTGAAGTAGAAAGGAGCATGAGAAGGGTGCTGAGTCTCTTTTCTAGAGTAGTCACTTGTGAGGGGATGAGAGAAGTAGCCAGTTGGCAGGACACCACTCAGGTTCATGAAGGCATTATTAAAAGTGTTAGCAATAAGTTTGGGGTTGAGTGAGGGTACACCATCAATGTTAAGTATGGTAGGGGCAGATCTGAGATCTCTCCCAGTGACCTCTTTAAGGTTAGTCCAAACTTTTCTGCCATCATTCCAGGTCCAAGACAGCACTCCCTTATAATATTGATTTTTAGCTGCATGAATAGCCTTCGTGCAGTTGTTTATAGCCACTTTGCACCTCTGGATGTTGGCCTGTTTACACAGGGAGCTAGACCTGTGCCATAGATGGTCCCTGGCACTCAGAAGCTCAAGGAGGTCCGGAGAAAACCAGGGATTACAGCGGCCTTTGATGTTACACTTTTTATGGGTGGTGTGCCTATCACATATAGCAATGATCTGAAGAATTAAATGATCGAGGGCAATGTCTATGTTGTTAGTTGTGTAAACCATTGACCTGTCCTGATTACGCAGGTCAGCTTTTAGTGATTCAAGATGCCCATGAATGAGTACCTTGGTGGTAATTGTTCTATCGGGTGGTTTAGAGAATTTGTTTGCCCAATGAAACAAGACTGGGGAGTGGTCACTGTAGGCATCTGGGAGTACGGTTGTGTCTGATATATGAGCTGGGGGGTTAGAGAGCACCCAGTCCAGTAAGGTACCTGTCCCAGTTTTTAGTTGATTCTAGTGGGGGACTCAACTAGCTGGGTTAGGTGAACTGCTGAAACTGCATCTTTGAAAGGGCTTGTGTCAGGAGAGAACCAATTGATATTGAAAACTCCTAACATGATCATTTCCGAATTAAGACTCAGATAGCCAAACCACTCCAGGAGTGAATCAAAGCAGGAGGCCATCTGTCTGGGAGGAATATAGATTGAAAACACAGTAAAAGGTTTTATTGTGTGTAACTAGACACACTTTTATGACAAGGGCTTGCATATGGTCATCAGTTTTGGGCATAGTTAGGACGAGACCTTGAAGGTTGTTTCAGAGGCAGATCGCACAACCGCCCCCACGCTTGGAGAGATGATCCTATTTAAAAACTGTGTAGCCCAGGATGGAAACTGAAGCATCAGCTACTTTTGGAGAAAGCCATGTTTCTATGACTGACAGGATGTCTAGGTTATGTTGTAAGATCCATGCATTCAGTATGTCCATTTTTGGGAGAAGGCCACATATATTAAATGAGGCAATTTTAAGTAACCCAGTAGATGACTGTGGGTATGCCGTAAGTTGTGGAGGGCCAGGGTTGGGGTGAATATTGCCAGAAAGCAGCAGCAACAGTAAGGCCAGTCTACACAGATATTCCTTTAACTGCTTGTCGCTGAGTTTGTGAAGCTTCCTCTGAGTTGAACGTGCTTTACAGTTGGCTTATAAGTTGAAGATCCCAGGGTGGAGTGCCAAAGGGGGTAGCCAGCTAGGGCGATGAAATGGCAACCCCCAGTCAGCAGGGGAATGCAGGTTCCATGGCACAGTAAGAGAGTCACAGCACTGGGATAAGGTGATAGTACTATAGACATATAAATGATTATCATCCAATGTTGGCAAGGTAGATATTAGAAACTTATCACTGGCAAGGTCATGAAATGCATGGGAATGTATAGTAATACCCAGCCTTGTTTTACTCCAGATCGTTGAACTGAGTTTCTAGAGATGTGGATATGTTGTTCTATCCACACTTTCTGGCAAATCTCCTTTCCCTTTAAGAGTCGCCGGAATGTCTTCAAGCTGGCTCCTCCCACCCACCTGGGTGGTATAACCCCTGGCTCCGCCCCATGACACCAGATCTTCCTTTCTGCTGGAAGGTTCAGGTTCCCTCCTTAGCGCTTCCGCATGTTGTAGGCCCTGGCTCTTGAATCTTCAAATTTGCTTCCAAAACTTACCTTAAAACTTATTCGAGTTTCCTCTGCTCCTTCTTCTTTTGCTTCTTCGATGGAAGAGAATACCATTCCAGGGTTTCGCTGGTGCCTCTGCAAGCAGAAGATGTCACGTACCAACCCTCAAGCCACGTGCATGTACTGTTTGGGGCATGATCACGATCCGAAGGTTTGTAGTCTCTATCGTTCCTTTCACCTGTTGGTGCTGGAAGACTGTACTGCCCGACTTCAGCTGGGGTGACCGGAAAAGCGTTACCCACCGGTTAAATCCAAGGATGCCCGTTGGGTGGTCTCTGTGGCTGTGGGGTCCAATGAGCAGCTTGAACAGCTCAAGGCTTTCAAGGAGGAGGAGGCTCAGGCTGCGGCTAGTTCATCTTTGGCTTCGGCCTTCATTCTGCTTCAGCTGGACTCCACTTATTAGGCTTCTTTCAAAGAGCTGTGCCAATCTCTCTCGACTAAGGGAGAGGGCCCTCTGGGTCACATGTTTCATGTTCTTTCAAGAAGGAGCCGAAGAAAGAAAAGACTCAACGTCGACGCTCTTGGGATTGGGAGTGGTCCCGCTCTCAGGAGACTCCAGTTTCGACTTTGGTCGAAATTGCAGTCGAGGCTGCTGGTTTCACAGAGACCCCATCAGACCAGTTGGCTGAGATGCCTGTTGACACAGCTGAGATCTTTCTTGAACTGACCAGCAAGTTGTCGCCAGATGAGGCTGACGATTCTCTCTTTCAGACTCCAGTGTTTCCAGTGTCTTTGGATGAGTTGGCTCAGCCCACTGGGTTGAACTCGCCCACTCAGGTCCCTGACCTGGAGGAGCCAAAGGGGTCCCCAGTTCTTTCCAATGTCCCCTATCGGCCTTGCCAATGGTCAAGGTCGAGGTCGCGGTCCTCCTGTACTGGGTCACGGTAAGTGGTGGTGCTACTACTCTTTTTCGTCCTCCTTAGATGTGGAGAGGCTCTGACGTAAATTGCGTTGGTGCTATGAAGATTTGATGTGGCAGCAGCTGGTTTTGACTGATATGAAGCTGACCCCATTTTCTACCCCAGGTATCAAGTCATTGTCGCCTAAACGGCCAATGTCGGCTCCCGCCACCTTCACCTCTGCGGAGGTGCCGGGGCAGGCTCTGTTGGCCTGGCCAAAGCAGGTTTCTCTGCTAATTGTGGTGGAGCCAGCACCGGAACAGCCGAAGTCTGGGGCCTCAACCAAGAATTCTCGGTTGGGAAAAGGGTTGCCCCATCAGCTGTCAGTCACCCTCACTCCTGATTGCCCAAGGTGGGTCGAGGGTGACTCAAGTGGATGCCCGCTTTACCTGAACTCCTTAGAGTCTGAAGACTTCTTGTTACACTCACATCCCATCAACATAGAGTCCTCAAGTGGCCTTTCCATAGACGAGGGACTCACCTTGTTCATAGGCATTCTATGGCTCATTTCCGAGTCCACAGGAATGGAGCTTGAACTGGTCCAGAAATGGGCCAGGTATCCCCTAACAGGGATTATGGACAAAAGGGACTCTCCTGTGCAGGCCTTCCCTGTTGCCGAGGCCATTGTTGGCCCAACTCTGGATCTATGGCAGCGTCCTGCATCTTGCCCTGTGCCCTTGGCCTGGATGGCCCACAAATATGCAGTTCCAACCGGTTCCCTTTGGGGTTTTTGGAGCATCCCTCAGCTGAGGGTCTGGTGGCTGACTCTGTCTTTCGGTGCTCGGGCAATACAGGTGACATGGATAGACCACCGGACAAAGAGTCCAAGAAATTGGATCATTTGGCGAAGAAGATCTATGCTGCTTCCTCACTTGGCCTTCATCAGGCTAGCTCAGCCATGTTGATGGTACATCTTTCCCATGCCCTTTTGGGCTCCCTGGATGAAGTCATTCCTCACCTCCCAGCAGACCTTTAGACCATGGTCAAGCAGGTCCGGGACCAGGGAAGGGCAGTGGTGAAACAACAACTCCAGACTGCTCTGGATATTGGTAATTTTTGTGCCCTCTTGGTAGCGGCCGCAGTAGCCATGTGCCGCAGGGCTTGGTTGAGGATCTCGACCTTCATGGCCGACACTCAACACAAACTGGCAGATGTCCCCTTTTTGGGCACCGGCTTGTTCGGTCCCAGAGTGGAGAATCACCTCCAACATATTGAGAAGTCCAGTGCCACCCTGGACTCTGTGACATCTGCCCAGAAGGACAAGGGCTCCAAGCACCAGAAGCATAAGCCCTTTCACTCTTCCACTCCTGTGGCCAGACCAACCCAGCAGTGCCAGCAGCAGAGCCAGCAGGCTCAAACCTGGTGACCATGGACCAAGTCAGTGGCCTCATCAGTCAGAAAGCCTGGAGGGAAGGGACCCGATGGCCCCTCAGCTGGATCCTCCTCCTCTAAGCCTGCTCAGTGATGGGTTGAGGGGTGCCACCCTCAAACCCTGTCACACGTTCCCTGGGCCCTCCCATGGGGGGCCAACTCTGCCACTTCCTTTCCACCTGGTCCGTTATCACCATGGACCGATGGGTGCTGGAAGTGGTCGGCCGGGGCCTGCCTCTGGAATCCGAGCAGGTCCTTCCAAGCCGAGCCCATGCTCCATTGGAGGATCTGGTCTCCACTGTCACTCAGTCAGCTCTCTGAGATGACATCGCCCAGCTTCTCAGCAAGGAGGTCATGCGCAGAGTTGCAGAACCTCCTTCAGACCCAGGATTCGTTTCCAGGTATTTCCTGGCACCAAAACGGATGGGGGTCTGGCACCCCATTCTCGATCTGCATGACCTGAACAGGTTCCTTGGATCTCACACTTTCCGGATGGTAACTCTGGCTCAGATCATACCATCCCTGGAGCACGGCATGTGGTTTTGCTCCCTGGATCTTCAGGACACTTTCTTTCATGTCCCGATCCATCCATCCCACCAACGGTTCCTCTGCTTCTGAGCCAAGGGAACCCTCTACAAGTTCCAGGCCATGCCCTTCGGCCTTTCATCGGCTCCAGGATCTTCACCAAATGCATGGCAGTGGTGGCAGATTTCCTGAGGCACCGAGGGGTCTGGGTCTATCCCTATCTGGACGACTGGCTCATAGCAGTTCCCTCCAGGCAGAAGGTGGAGCAGTCCAGGGATCAGGCCCTCCAGACTTGCTTCAGAACTTGTGCCCTCACAGGTGATTCAGTTAATCGGGGCAGAGCTCGACTCTTGCTGAGCCAGAACTTGGCTCCCAGCAGACAGGCCGGAGGTTCTCTCCTCCTTTGCTCAATCATTTCTGGTTGAGCATACGCACCCTGCTTGGGACTTCCTGCACCTTCTGGGCTACATGGTGGCCTATACCAGCATGGTCTGATGGGCCCACTGGCATATGCGTTCCCTTCAGTGGGAACTGGCCAACCAGTGGTCTCAGCGCTCAGGTCACCTTGACCAGCTGGTCACCATGACCCAGAGGATGTGGGATGGCCTCCTATGGTGGCTTGTCCCAGCTCACCTGCAGGAAGGTATCCCATTTGTCCACCCCAAGCCGATGGTCATCCTGACAACTGACACCTCACTGATGGGTTGGGGTGCCCATCTGGGGGAGTACAGAGCCCACTGGCTCTGGTCCTCTCAGGAATCCTGATGTCACATCAACCTGCTGGAGCTCTGTGCAATTTGGCTAGCCCTGACCACGTTCGCTGTGTTCATTCAGGGTCAAGTGGTCCGGGTCCAGATGGACAATACCACAACCATGTGCTATCTCAACAAACAGGGTGGTGTGAATGCCTTGCCTCTGTGCAAGGAAGCTCTCGCCACATGGACCCTCATGCTCAGCCTGGAGGCAGATCTCCTTGCCATTCATGTGGCAGGAACCTTGAATCAGCTGGCTGATGCTCTCAGCCAGATGGGCGAGGCATCTCACAAGTGGTCACTCCACCAGGAGGCAGTACAAGACCTGTTCTCCCACTGGGGCACCCCTCAGGTGCACTTGGTTGCCTCCAGTGAGAATGTGAAGTTGAGGCTGTTTCATGCCTGCCCCCCTCAGCAGGGCTCATTACAGGGGGATGCCTTCTCGAGGCCATGGACTTCAGGCCTCTTCTATGCCTTCCCTCCACTTTACTTGATTCACAACGTGCTCCTCAAGGCTAGGAGGGACAAGGTGCAGGTGAGCCTGGTAGCCCCAGACTGGCCACGCCAGTTCTGGTACCCAGATCTCCTCAGCCTCAGTTCTAGGCTCCCATGGTGTCTTCCAGTATGCCTGGACCTACTCTCCATCAATCAGGGGAAGATACTCCATCCGGACCTTCAATCCTTGCACCTGACAGCCTGGTTCCTGAGCAGCTAGAGTTCCAGGCTTTGGGACTGTCTGACAAGGTCCTCACGGTTGTTGAGGCATCCCATAAGGAATCGACCAAAAAATGCTATGCCTTCAAATGGAAGAGATTTTCCATTTGGTGCCAGGGCAAAGGGTTGGACCCCTTCTCCTGTCTAGTGGCTAGCATTTTGGACTACCTGCTGGGCCTTCGGTCTATGACCCTTATGGTGCACCTGGCAGCCATCTCTGCCTACCGGGCGCAGGCCAGTTTGCAGTCGGTGGTGCAGGAGAATGTGGTCTGGCACTTTCTCAAGGGCCTAGATCACATATCCCCTCCGGTGTGTGAACCTCCACCTCTGTGGGACTTACTGCTGGTTTTGGCAAAGTTCTTGGGCAAGCCATTTGAACCTATGCACAAGTGTGACATGTTACATTTGTCATGGAAGACCACCTTCTTGGTGGCCAGAAGGACTGGGCAACTACAGGCACTCCCTGTTGAGTCTCCCTACCTGGTCTTCCACAGGGCCAAAGTTGTCCTGCGCCCCCACCTGAAATTCCTTCCAAAGCTGGTGTCGGAGTTTTACCTTAATCATGTGTTGACTCTGCTGGTGTTCTACCCAATTACACCTCGGGTACTGAGTACAGGCTCCATACTTTGGACCTGAGATGAGCGCTTGTCTACTACAAAGAGCGTATTGCAGAAGTTTGGGGAGAGGTTCACCAGCTGTTTGTCACCTATGCTGAAGTCGCACCTGGCAGACCTGCAGCCAAGTGGACGATTGGCAGGTGGATCACTTCCTGCATTGATCTCTGCTATAGGTTGGTGGGTAGAGAGCCTCCCATAGGGCTAAGGACTCATTCCACTCACTATACTGCTGGCTCGGTGGCTGTTTCTGGGGGTGTCCCTATCCAGGAAATCTGCAAGGCTGCTACCTGGAAGTCAGCACACACCTTCATTTCCCTTTACCTCATCGACCTTGAGTCACACCGGGATGCTGGTTTTAGGGCCTCAGTTCTCCAGTCCCTGTTCCCTAAGCAGGGTGTGCTCGCCTTGCCTCCCTCCTCTTGAAGAACTGCTAGGAGTCTGCCAGAAAGTGTGGCTAGAACAACATATCCACATCCCTAGAAACACAGGTTACTCACCTGTAACAGTAGTTCTATTAGTGGTATATGTTGTTCATCCACACTGACCCACCCCACCTCCCCGGCTTCGATGCACGCCTCTGCTTCCAGCGGGCTAGGTCTGGCATCATGGGGTGGAGCTGAGGGTTATGCCACCCGGATGGATGGGAGAAGCCAGCTTAAAGATGTTCCGGTGACCCTTAAAGGGAAAGGCAATCTCCCAGAAAGTGTGAATGAACAACATATACCACTCCTAGAACTACTATTACAGGAGAGTAACCTGTTTTAACTGCATACTTCCTGAACATTAGAAACACCCTCAAACAGCGCAGCCACTCATGATAAAATAGTCTCTTCTACTTCCACTGCATAATGAGTAGCTGGCTTGTCTCGGGGGTGTTCCTGAATCCAGGGAAGATGCAGTGGTAGTTGGTCAAGAAATGTAAATAAACATGCTTTGGTGTGGTAACGCCAGTATGGTGGGCACTCAGTTCTTCACTTTTTTTAAAAGGAAAAAGGATTCTGAATCAAACAGTCAGTTACATCAGCTGTCTCTATAGAATGAGAACAACCAGAAAACGTGTTTTTTAAACTACGGACACTTTGAGGCCTAAGGGGGTTGACAGTGTCCCTTTAATACATATTGCCAGACATTGATACTTAAGGTGTGTCAATGCATTCTCAAAATGCTGATACAAACTAAGTCTTAACAATGCATTGTATTGTGAGCCTCCTTCTAAGTCATTCAAATAACCTGAGTACAGCAGTACAAGAAGGATCTCCAAACATAACACAATAATAGAAAATACTGCTGCCCTTACTTACTTTATTGTACCCAGTTTTATACGTAAAACAAACTGGCTTTCTATTCAAAATTCATGCTACTAACAGAGCCAAAAATGGCTGTGGCATCAATGCACAATGATTATATATATATATATATATATATATATATACACTGTATATATACATACAGTATATATATAATATTATAGTGGAACGGCAGTGCCACTACAGTTACGGTTGAGTACCCCATTTAAGGTTAAATCTGAAATTTGGCAGCTTAATAACTTTGCCACAGTAGGACGGATTTGCCTGAAGTTTGGAATGCACAGGCTGGCACCATAGATCTCTGGATCTGCCAAGTTTCATAACAGTCAGATATACAGTTGCAGAGGTACAGAGTGCCGATAAACGCACAAATTTCGCATTTTTGCGCATTTTTTGCTCGTGCCTACAGGTCGCACGGTTTGCATCACCAGTCCAAAGCCTTCAGGGAACATGTAGCCAGGGTCCCTGATGTGCCTTTTGAAGATTTCATGAAAAAATATTAAACGGTTCAAAAGTTATTCAAAAAACATATTTTCCATTATAGTCAATGGTAAAAGTTAACAAAAAGTGCAAAAGTGTCACAAATGCAGTTTTTAGTGTCGCAAATTACCCTTGTAGTGTTGCAAATCTGCCATCTTGTTTTCAGATGGTGGTCACAGAAATGCTTGTCATTTACATTTGGGACGCTCTAGGGACACAACTCTCGCTGTGTTCACCCAGTCGAGTCCTGAGGATACTAGCCATGTCTTTTTCGGGGGTTAAACACCCCAGGAATATGTTTTTAAAATTTTTTTTAAAAAGTTATGTCACAAAGCAGTGTCGTACATGCAACACTTTTGTGATTTTTTTTGTGAAAGTGTCGTGATTTGCGACACTACTTTGCGACACTATGCCCAAAATAGTAAGAAATCTTTGCCACCCTGCTGCAAAAGAATGGTTTGGTCTTTTGGGCTGAAATTTGGAGGGATGAAAGCCAAGATCCCACAAATGTGCCTTTTGGTCATTTGGTGACAAACTATTAGAGGGCTACAAAGTTACAGCACTTCAAAGTTGACAATTTTTCTCATAGGTTAACATTACGGCATCTGCTGCGCCTTTTGGGGCCCATATCTAAAAAACGGTTTAAGATACGGGCTTTTCGTCGGAAGAATGCTTAGTCCCTCACCAGGGGGCTAAGTGCAAAACTAGCCTGGAAAGTCATAAATAATTTGAGATTCTGAAATTTTTTCTATGTTGTACGGTTCATGAGATGCAAGGAGTTTAGCATTCCAAGTGCTGACTTTCTGCTCCGAGGGCCATTATTATGCATACATTCTTTGTATTCACTGTGCTTTTGAATGCGCCTTTTTGGGAAAAAAAGGGTGTGCATTTGCGTTACTGTTACCGTTAGTATTTCCGCTTGCATTTCCGTAACCACTGTGTTTGCGTTTACGTCACTGTGTGTGTTACCCTTTGCATTTGCACTTGCGTTTGCATTACTGTTACAATTTTTGTTTGCATTTACTTTTGCGTCACCGTGTACAGAACCCTTTGTGTTTATATTACTGTTACCATTTGCGTTTCCATAACTGTTTGCGTTAACGTTTCCGTTTATGTCATCATGTGTGTTACCCTTTGCATTTGCGCTTGCATTTCCATTACTGTTTTTGTTTGCTTTTCCTTTTGCGTCACCAGGTGCATTACCATTTGCATTTGCTTTCTTGCTTCCGTTTGCATTTCCATTTGCGTTTCTGTTTCCTTTGGCATCATCGTTGATGCTACCATAAGCATTTGTGTTTCCTATTGCATTACCATGACTGTGCGTGTTACCATTTGCATTTGCATACATGCTTGCGTTTGTGTTAGTGTTCACTTTGGCGTTATCATTGGTGTTACCATAACTATTTGCATTTCCAGTTGCATTACCGTTACTTTGTACGTGTTTGTTACCATTTACGTTTGCATTTTGGTTGGCCTTAGTGTTTGCGTTTTCGGTAGCGTTTCCATTGTCGATTGCATTACTGTTTCCGTCTGTCACCATTGTCTTTACAGTTTGCATTTCTGTTTGCGTTTGTGTTACCATTTGCATTTTCGTTACCATTTGCATTTGCGTTAGTGCTTGCGTTACTGTTTTCGTTAATGTTTGCATTTCTGTTGCCATTAGCATTTGCATTACCGTTTGCATTACCATTTCTGTTTTCAGTAACGTTTGCACTTGTGTTTCTCTTACCATTTGCGTTATCATTTATGTTTGCGTCACCATGTGCATTACCATTTGCGCTTACGTTACCGTTACTATTTTATTTTACCTCACTATTTCCATCACGGTTTGCTGTCACCGTTTACTGTCTGTGTTTTTGCGTTTGCATAGTGCAGTGCAAAACATTATCTTTTTGCTATTTTTCTGCACTGTCTTCTGTGACACATAGCACAGCCAGTGTGTGGTTGATTGGTCTGAAACTTGGCAGGTAGAAAGACCTTTGCTCAAGGAACATGACAGTTTTTGTTTGGTGAAAAACTGTTGTTCCATTCCAGAGTTATGGCCATTTGATGTTAGCCTGCTTCGCAGTTACTGATTTTTCGGCCGCAAGTTCCACTATTTTAGTGCATTTTCGGCTGCGATTTCCACCATTTTGTGGTGGAAGACTTCTTAAAGGTACAGAAACATAAAAATTGAATATCTCTGGAACGGTTTGGTCTTTTCACATGAAATTTTGAGGGTGTTGAGTGGATGTCCTGGAGATGTGAATTATGCTGTTTACATGTTGGAGAAATAATTTGCTGCAGAGATATTTTGTGACACAGTTAACGTTTTGCACACAGCATTTTGCATTTAAATTTATAGCATAGGTCGCCCTAGTGGCACGGAGGTGCAGTACAGTGGTTTCATGTGTAAAACATTAACAGGTGCAGAATTGTGCCACTCTGACAAGTGAAAATTTGGTTCATAATGATTCAATAACTTCAGAACCATTTATCCGATTTGCCTGGCATTTTGAATGTGCAAAGATTTATAATTCATCTTTCACTGTGCCAATTTGTGCTTTGCTGGCCCTTATGGTTGCTGAATTGTGCATGTTATGTTGTTTGCTCGTGGTGCTGTGCGACCGTTGAATGAATGTACACACAATTCTGGACACACAGTGTGCCATGGTACATGTCTTCATTTAACAATTTTCATTTCAGTCAGTCATACAGTTTTTGCTCAGTGAAGTGACAAAAAAGCACATGGTGGGAGCGGGTCACGTGCTCCCACCACCACATTTCATTCACTATTTATAGTGCGCATTCTCAAAAAGAAGGGAAATTCATGGCAAAATAAACTCCATTTAATGCATCAGTTAGAGTTGTTCCACAGCAACAATAGCAAGGAAATTCGGTGTTAGGGTTGCCACCCTTGCACTACCCCCACCTTGCCCCTCACTAAGTAGGCACCAGGATGTGTTGTCGGTCGAGTCCCAATCCTCACCCCATTCTCCTCATACTGCACCACCTCAGCTTGTTTACACATGGAGTGGGGTGAGAGTTAGGGCCGATGACCCCAACGCACACCCTGATGCCTGTTGGTGGGATCGGGGTGGGCATGGGATGCAAGGGGTGGCAACCCTAACACTGAATTTTCTTGCTTTTGTTGCTGTGGAACAACCCTAACTGATGCATTAAATAGATTTTTTGCCAGGAAAAATTATATATATATATATATATATATATTCCTGGCAAATAAAATCAATTTAATGCATCAGTTAGGGTTAAAACACAAAAAGTAAGAAAATAAGACCTTTAGGGTTGCTCCTCCCCATGTATCCCCATTCTTCCTGAGATTGACAGATAATGGTGTGTCTATTGAGGTTGTGAGGCCTAAATGTTACCCCATTCCTGTATCATATTCACAAGCCACAGTAAAGAAGAATAGGGTGACATTTAAGCCTCACAACCCCAGTAACACTCCCCATCATCTGTCACTCTGGAGGATGAAATTTTTAGGCAAGGAGGGGGCAGCCTAAAGGTCTCATTTCCTTACTTTACGTGTTTTAATTAAATGATGCATTAACAAAGTTTTTGCATAGAATTTCTTTACTTGAGAAAGAATAGAAAAGTAGAAAGTCACACAAGTTGGTGGGAGCGCAGGGCCCTTTGTGCCCTGCGCTCCCACCAACTTGCAAATTTCTGCCTAACATAACAGTACAAGAACTGAATATCATATGCATTGGTAGTAACACATATGGTCATCTAGTCCCTCCCTTGTGAACAAAGATCGCGATCAAAGAATCTCACGATCAAAGAATTTGCAGGCTCGCGACCTAAGAATTTGCAGGCTCTCGATCAAAGAATAAAAAATGTTAAAACTCAATTTTTACACATAAATACATGAAACCATAGCCATGACTTGATACAACGAAGCCCCCTGAGCAAAACCCATCCTAGTTTGTCTTTATAAGTCACCCTTGGGCTAAGAAATTTGATTTTTGAATCTGGCCATCAAGTCTCACCCTCACAATCAAAGACAGTGGTCAAAGAATCTCACGATCATCGAATTTGCAGACTTGTGATCAAAGATCATTAGCGAGCCACGATCAAAAATGTTAAAACTTTAAAACTCTGTTTTTTGACATTTGTACAAGAAACCACAGGCATGACTCCATACAGGGAAGACCCCTGAGCCAAACCCAACATAGTTTTACTTCAGAAGTCACACCTGAGCCGAGATGTTTGTTTTTTTTCTGACTGTAAAATGAAACAAGATGGTGGCTGTCGCGATCAAAGAATTCCTTGCAATCAAAGATTCTTTGATCACGAGCCTGCAAATTCTTTGATCGTGAGGAGGGACCAGATGACCAAAACACCATCCTTCTTTTGCAAAATATCCATATAAATTTTCCCTCAGACTCGTAATGGAAACTTAAAACTTTAATAACTTTTGAATGGATTAATACTTTTTCACCAAACAAAAAGCGGCATATTCCTTGACCCAAGCTCATTCAACGTGCCAAGTTGCAGAGCAGCATACCACACAATGGCCACGCAGCACCACGGACAAATCACAAAAACTGCCTACATAACTGGTGAAAAGTGCATTTTCAGCGTTCTGGTGCGCAAAAACCGTAAGTTCGTCCGAAACAAATTTGGGGAAATCAGGAGATCTACCATGCCACGCTGTGCATACGCATACCAAATGTCATGCAAATCCATTGAATGGGTTCAACGTTACTAACATGCAAAATTTCAAGTTTAACATAGAAGTGGTTTATAACTTAAATATAGGGGACAACTGCACCTATATATATATATATATATATATATATATATATATATATATTATAGTGCCTAATTAGGTTGAGTAGGCTTTTTAAATCAGGTGACCCCTGCAACTTAAACAATTATAGGCTCATCTCCATCCTCCCTGTCTTTTCCAAACTGCTAGAGAAACTCATTCATCACCAACTTAAAGACCATGTTGAAAAGTTTTCACTTCCTAACCCTGCCCATTCTGGGCTCTGACAAAAATACAGTACCACCTCTGCTTTAGCTAAAGTCACCAATGACTGGCTGATTGCACATGATTCCAGACAAGTCACAGGTGTCATAGTCCTTGATCTCAGCAAGGCATTTGATACCGTTGACCATAACCTCATCCTCAGTGGTCTGGGCTTTTGGATAGACAGCAAACTTTCCTTCAGTGCACACATTGACTACATTTCTCCTAAGTTGAAAGCAAGACTCAGCTTTTTCTTCAGGAACAGATTGCTCTTTCCCCCTGACATTAGATGTAGACTAGTACAGGCCACATTTCTGCCACTCCTAGACTACGGTGACATCATATACAACTGTGCCGCTGCTTCCAACCTTTGCAATCTCAATATACTGCTCCATCAGTCTCCGCACTTCATTACTAAAGCACTGTTCAGGACACACCACTACAAATTATATAAAGAAGTTGGCTGGAAACTGGCAGCTATTCCATTTAGGTACCTGAACCCTCAAAAGTCTACTAAACAAATTACCGACCTGTATCTCCTCACTAGTTAATATTTCCCATTCCTCCTACTCCCTTAGAAAATCTGCTTACACCTTCCTAAACGTACCCTGGACATGTACCTCCCTTGGCAAGGGTGCCATTAGCTATACTATACATGTAATGATACATACAGCAACAACCTGTCCAGGTGTTGCTGTAAGTAACATTACATGTATGAAGACCCCCATATAAGCCATAAATTAAACATAATAAAGTACCACCACTGCTACTATAATAAGAGCAGTGGTGGTAGCCAAATCACTAAATGGATGTAATACCCATGAGTCTTCGCACCCGCTCATATGGGAACCCATGGCGGTTCTGTGTTTAGCAGAAAGTTTCGGCACTTTTTCACAAAAAACATGCTGGATTAAGATCACTGCAGCCCCAGATTCCCACAGCAGCATTTTACGGTATGTGGGAATGGGAGCAGCTACAGGAATGAAAGGTATAGGGCTGTCCACACAGGCAGGCTAGCATATAGTGAAGATAACTGCCCTCTTGGTATAGTGCCCTGTACCTCCACCCCCTTGGGTGGCAGATGTCCCTGTGCATTGGCACTGCATCTGTAGCTATGGCCACATAGAAATGGAGGGACCACAGGGCCCTGCACTTCCACAGCCCACCAGACAGCCCCATGAATTTATCACAGCTGTCATTGCACCTAACTGTAGGGCACACAGGAGGATGGAGTCTCATCTTTGCACAGGGCATCTGCATTTGTTCACACAGGTGCCAAATGAGAATGCAATTCTACTGTCTCAAAAAGAAAGGACATTCTTCACAAAAAACTTTGTTAATGTACCAGTTAGAGTAACTTAATGCCACCAACATAGGGAAATGCAGCATTAGTGTTTCCAACCCTAACACCCCACAACCACCCCCCCGAAGCAGCAAAAGAAAAAAACACATAAGGGTTCTGGGTCTCTAGAGTCTTGGTGAATCAGTGATGGGAGCTTCCTTGGGAGTTGTCATCCCTAATGCTCACCCCTCCCCTCACACCCATAGCCTCCAACCCAAAGAACAAGGTACAGCTCCAAATCACTGTCTCATAATGATGCATACTTCAAAGGCAGAGAAATATGTCTTGCCACAGGTTGCCAATGCAATTTGTAGTACCTTTCTTCACATAGGTCCCTGTGGCCCTGCGTGAAGAAAGGAGATCATGTGTGATATTGTTTACTCAGGGAATGAGGTGGGCATTGGGGTTGATAACCCCCAAGGAAGACCCCAACACTGATTCGCCAAGACTCTGGAGACCCAAAACCCTAATGTTTTTTCCTTTGCTGCTTGGGGTGGCATCTATATATATATATATATATATATATTAGAGACAAAACTCCGTTTAATGCATTAGTTAGGTTGTTCCACAGCGACAAAGTGAGGAAATTGCTGTTAGGGTTGAAAACCCTAACTCCGAATTCACCCCCAGCACCACACACACACAGACACACACACACACACATTCAAGTATGGGGGAGGACCAAGTCAACACAACCAATGACAGACATCCAGCAGCAGGTGACAGAAATAACAAACAATTGTCTAAATGTACTACGAGACATCCCCACCCACCTGACCAGGTACTGCATGCTCAGTGGAGATCAACAGCAAAACTGAGGCCATGTACACCAAACGTACACATCCCTGATTGCAGCTGCACACGACGTACCACACTTAGTAGTTGCATGGCCTTACCTACCGATGCCCCACACCACACCACAACTGGTACTGTGCCATTAGTCAATATAAATGCTGAAGGTGCATGATGACAGTTGTAGAAAGGTTTTAACACTAGTGAGTATACATTAATTAAGAGAAGTACATAAATTAACCACAAGACACTAGCATGCTCAAGATAAAAGTAGTGTTACATTTAGTAGGTGATTTACATAGTAGTACAATTACTGCAATGGTTTACTCAAGATAGAGAGGCTGATGTAAGCGTATGGAAAAGCATTGCCTGTTCAATGCTCTGAAATTCGTACTGCCAGTATCAGATGCATTCTTACTGATGAAGGTGTACTGCTCATGTACATACATAGACCTTCAGTGTGTTTCAATACTAAAGATGCAGTAAGTATTCTTTGTAAGAAACATTGTAATTGCATGGATCAGGCCAAGCAACTTCTAAATATCATAGCACTACTGAGCCAACAATGATGTACCTGTATTGGAGATGTATAATGGATAGATTTTCCTGTAGGCACTTACTGAGTATGTTGTACCAGACAATCTCATTGCATCGGTGATGACTAACTTATTCAAATAGTAATACATTTACTATTGTTGCAATGACTGATCTATGCCACTTATGGACACAGTGTAATTTTTTTTAACAGTTGTTTCATACTCAGGCTGTATGCCTAGTGTTTGGGTTTGCCACACTTCTGTCACTGATGCTATCAAAGTGATAACTATGTAAATTGTGGTACAACAGGAATCAAGTAGGTATGGTGTAGATATAAACAGAATGTCTTTTAGTATTGATTTAACTCACAATGGGGTAAGTGTACTAGGACAGCAGGGGTTATTCTCTATCACTGACTCTGTCAGTTATAATCACACTAAGGTTTCGATGACTGTAATGATCAAGTTACACTGTTCATCTTCATGAGTTCATATTCACAGCCATTCTCCAGTAACTAGACAGTGTATGGTGTAACTGGGTGGGACACTGTGTTGCAAAGCTGCTACAGTGCCTAGCAGAGGGAGACTATCTACTTCATAAAGACAATTAAGCAATAAGGCATGACCAACAGTTATGTTAAATGGTCTGTTAATCACCCTGTGGGGGGTTTAATGTTGAATGAGGCATAGCCGAGTGCCACATGTCGCTAGACAGTGATAAACTGACCATTAACATAATACCTGGGAGTGGCTTACTGCTATCATAATAAAACTGTTTTTTAAACAACATTAAACCATGTTCATCATATGGTTAGGCTCTACATGTATGTTAATAAAAAGTAAACATAAGGCTGTTACAATGTTTACAGTCAATTAGAAAGCTGCATTTCTCAAACCCTTGTTATAATCAGAGATATTATACCTGTACAACTCCTTGGTTTTGCTGAACTCTATTGCTCAGGTGGCCCACCACATGTGGTCTGGTCTGGTGTGGAGCATCGGTAGGTAAGGCCATGCAACTACTAAGTGTGGTACGTTGTGTGCAGCTGCAATCAGGGATGTGTACGTTTGGTGTACATGGCCTCAGTTTTGCTGTTGATCTCCACTGAGCATGCAGTACCTGGTCAGGTGGGTGGGTTGTCTCGTAGTACATTTAGACAATTGTTTGTTATTTCTGTCACCTGCTGCTGGATGTCTGTCATTGGTTGTGTTGACTTGGTCCTCCCCATACTTGAATGTGTGTGTGTGTGTGTGTGTGTGTGGTGCTGGGGTGAATTCGGAGTTAGGATTTTCAACCCTAACAGCGAATTTCCTCACTTTTGTCGCTGTGGAACAACCCTAACTAATGCATTAAATGGAGTTTTTGCTCTAATTTCCCTTCTTTTTGAGAATGGTAACGAGAAATAGTGAATGTAATGCAGCGGTGGAAGGGCCCCGCGCTCCCACCACATGATGTCTTGTGGCATAGTAACAGGAGCAGCAACGCAAACAGAAATGCTAACAGTGGCACACATGGTAACACAAGCGCGAATGAGAACAGAAAGGGTAACGCACACGGTGGCATAGACGGGAACGGTCTGCCACGTGATGTGTTATCACGTAGTAGCATGGTGCCTGCAAATGGAAATGTCAATGGGCATGGTGATGCAAAGTGAAACAGAAAGAGAAACAGTACTGTAGATACAAATGGCAAAAAATAACAGAAAAGCAAGCACAAATGAAAACGCAAAGGATAACGCACATAGGGCCCCGAGCTCCCGGCACGTAATGCGGCAGTTGGAGTGCGGGGCCCAAAGGGCCCCACACTCTCACCATATGATGTCTTGTGGCATAGTAACAGGAACAGCAATGCAAACAGAAGCGCTAACAGTGGCGCACAAGGTAACGCAATGTAATGAGAACAGAAAGGATAAAGAACACGTATAGGACGAACGGTAAAGCACGGATGTCTTGTCACATAGTAACATGGTGCCTGTAAATCGAAATGGCAATGGGCATGGTGACGCAAAGTGAAACAGAAAGAGAAACAGTATGGTGCCACAAATGGCAAAAAGTAACAGAAACGCAAGCTCAAATGAAAACGCAAGTGATGACGACGTGGTGGCGCAGACGCCAACGGTAAGTGAAACGGCATGGAAACCACAAGCAGAAAGGGCAATGGTAACAGTAACGAAGCGCACAGGCTGGTTTTCCCAAAAAGCTGAATAGAGAAAGACAGTGAGTACAAAGAATGTATGCATAATAATGGGTATCGGAGCAGAAAATGAGGACTTGGAATACTAAATAAGTTATATCTCAGGAACCGTATGACGTAGAAAAAAAATTTAAAAGTTGTATGATTTATGACTGTCCTGGCTAGTTTAGTACTTAGCGCCCATTAGGGGGCTAAGAACTTTTCCGACGAAAACTCAGTATCTCGCACCGTATTCGAGATACGGGCCCTGAAAGGTGCGGCGAATGCCGTAATGTTATCCTATGGGGAAAAAAGAGAAGTTCGGAGCGCCATAACTTTGCCTCCCTGTAATATTTTTTCACCAAACAACTGAAAGGCACATCTGTGAGCTGTTGGCTGTCTTCCCTCCAAATTTCAGGAAAAAAGACCAAACCGTTATTTTGCAGCAGGGATCCAAAGGATTTCTGTAATGCGTCGGGTGCCGTAATGTTATCCTATGGAAAACGCAACTTTGGAGTGCCGTAACTTTGCTGCCATGTAATATTTTTCAATACAATGAAAAGCACATCTATGAGATGTCAGTCTGCTCCTCCAAATTTCAGCTCAAAACTCCCAACGGTTCTTTTGCAGCAATGCCAAAGAATTGCTGTCATTTTCCCACAGACTAGAAAACTACTGTCGCATTTCATGAAAGCTGAAAATTTGTACACTTTCATGAGCACGAAAGTAATTTTGAAGTATTTT
Organism: Neoceratodus forsteri; assembly: GCA_016271365.2. Classification (NCBI taxonomy): domain Eukaryota; kingdom Metazoa; phylum Chordata; order Ceratodontiformes; family Ceratodontidae; genus Neoceratodus; species Neoceratodus forsteri. Next base: position 1,081,907,457 of record CM057449.1, read on the forward strand.
TCCAGAAATTTGAAAACATATTTCTGGGGTGTTTTACCACAAAATAAAGACATGGCAAGCATCCTCAGGGCCCGACTAGGTGAATACAAAAAATTAGGTTGCTAGAGGGTCCTAAATTTAAATGCCAACCATTTTTCTGATCACCAACTGAAAACAAAATGGCCGATTTGCGTAAAGTAACAGGCCCATTTTATAAAGTAAAATGGATTTGCAAAGTGTTGAACTTTTGTTAACTTTTCCCATTGACTTATAATGGGAAACTGTTTTTGAATAACTTTTAACCGCTTAATATTTTTTCATGAAATCTTTGAAAGACACATGGGACCCTGGCACCACGTTCCCTGAAGATTTAGGGCCAGTCCGCAAACCATATCGACCTGTAGGCGTGACCATAGAATTGCAGAAAAGCGTAAGCGCAGGACAGATCACACTTAATAACTCCACAGCTGTATATCTGACCAGTAATGAAACTTGGCAGATCCTAAGGCCTATGGTTCTTGATCATAAATTCCAAATTTCAGGTAAATCCATCAAATGGTTGCAAAGTTATTAAGGTGCAAAGTTTTGGGGTTTAATATAAAATAGCTCCTCAACCTAACTATGGTAGCACTACCGGTCTACCATAATAATATATATATATATATATATATATATATATATATATATATATATATATATATACAGTATATATATATATATATATATATATATATATATATATATATATATATATATATATATATATATATATATATACACACACACACACACACACACACACACACACACACATACACACACACACATATGCATATATATACATATATTTACACACGCTGATATAGGATCTGTCAGGATCCCAAATTCCGAATAGAAACCCTGTTTGTTCAAAAATAAAATAATCTCTAGTCAAGTAAATAAATAAGGCCAGCAGTGCTTACGACGTGTTCTGAACTAATGCCCTTTGAGATTATATGCTGTTTCCCAACATTGCTTTTACAGGATTTAGGTATCCTTTATTAAGCTGCATGGCACTTTTCTTGAAAATTTATAGCAGGTGCAAACCGTGCAGTCTGAATATGAATTCCAAATGTTCAAACTGGCACTGCATCTGATTTGAAACAAAAGGAGACTGCTACGAATATTTATGTCTATGTAGATTATTTTGTTGTTGCAAAATTTTCAGAATCAAGTAAAGTTACCAATTTAACTTGTGTCCAGAAAAGAGGCTAGTGTATCAGTCAACATTTTGACATCACATGACATCTTTCGCAAAGTTTGTGGCAACATTTCTTTAACGCTTTAAAATGTAGCATAATTAGAAACATACTGTGGAAGTTATCAGTAGCAAAAGTCCCTGCTGCTCATTTGTTCTGTCTTGTCCTACCTATTGTTGAGAGGGTCTTAGTGACCCTCATTGCATTTTTAAACTGTTTTGATACTTTTACAAATTGCTGTGATACATTTTTCAAAGTTTATTGATAAATTATAGGGGGAAGCAAAGAGTTAGAAGACGCTGGTGTACATTCATTAAGGAGCAACATGTTTTCTAGTTTATCTACAGTAAATGACAGGTACGCCTTGGTTAGTCACAGTACAAGCATCCCTGCACTGCCCTGTCAATGTGACAACTCGCACATTAAATGAACTCCCTCTAGTACAGTAGGTGGCAGATCCATAACTATTCAGTTTTTGACTGCTTGTCTGAGAAAGGCTGTATTATCTGATGCCAGTCTAGTCCTCCTCCTCTGCTCTGTTTGCCATTTGGTGTCAGATTACGTGAAAACATTTTTGCCTTTTTACATGCTGGCTTTAATAATTTGATACCATTTTCCATATGGAGTAATTTTTTTAACTAAAGGCTTTGTAATAATTTAGTAGTTGACTGAAATTCTATCATGTAACATGTTCTGTTCTGCTGTGTACAAGAGGATGCAGAATGTTGAAAACTGGTAAGGCATATTTAGTGCCTTTATAATTTTGGGGGTGGGGGTTATTGAAGTTATTCCTCCAAGGGTAAAATCCTTCAAATATGTTGGCATAATCCTCGATGAGCACCTATCATTCCTATGAATACTCTTTTATTTTTAACCTATGTCCCTATTTGCTTGATATTTGACACACTCCTCAGTCTGGCCCCAGCACAGCAACGCTAGGTGAGCACACACTCCTGTCTCCTCCACAGCTTCCTGGACTGGATTTGCCCATCGCTGCTTTGCAGCGACTGCCCCACCCTGGCTCATCTCTTCCTATGTACTTCACATTTGGTTGCCCCATTTTCCTATTAGCAGGTTATACTAAGCCACCACCAGGGGTCACTGTTGAACCTTTCATCCCCTACTGTTCCACCCCCCAAATCCTAGCACCCTTCTTGTTCTCTCTCCCTTCTATCCCTGCCTTCTCCAACCCCTCTCACTGTACTTTTCCCCTCCTTTTGTTCACTTGATCTCCCCTTGGGTTTTGAACTTCTGACTCTTAGTTCCAGAGGCAACCACTCTACCACTACACCACTGCAGCAGCACCTATTCTGCTTTGTCTTTTGTGCCCCTTATCGGTCTCTGCTCCCTCCCTCCCTTTACCTGTCAGCTCTTTCCCCCCTACTTCTCCCTCACCCGCTACTATAGCTGTCTCTTGCTCTTTCTATATCCATCCCTCCTCTCTCACCCCCAATGTGGTCCCCCTCTGTCATCTCCTTTCCTCTCATTGTTCTCCTTCTCCTCCCCGCCCCTCTTGCCCATCCCTTCCAAACCAGATTTTCCCCCATCCTCACTCCCACTCTGCAATCCCACTACCCTCCACCTCCTTTCCACTGTCTGGCATCTGCAACCCTGCCCCCTTGGATCACAATCCATCCTGGGCTATTCACCCACTGTTTTCTTAACCTAAGTGCCATACACCAACTCCTTTCCCCCTCACCCCCCTCGCAATCTCCAAACTCCATGGGTCACAGAAAGCACAAAGGTCATGCCTTACCCCTTCAGCTCTTTATCCTCTTATTGCTCCTATCCTGGGACATCGAAATTAATCCTGGTCCTACCTGTTCTATCACAACCCCCCTCCCAGCTCTCCTGAAAGGCCTTCATATCTTTCACACCAATATTCACAGCCTTCTCCCAAAAGTAGATGATTTTAAAGTTTGGGCATCACAACATTCCCCTGACATTCTCTGTATCTCTGAAACTTGGCTGTCCTCCCATACCCCTGATGCACAGCTGACCTTACCAAACTTCAGCGTTATCATGCAAGACCGTGGTAAACAAGGCGGTGGAGTAGCCATTTATTTTTGTAACTCCCTAAACTGCTCTGCCATCCACCATGAGGCTGTTCCTAGCACCCAGTGAGCTGCTCCTAACAAATGTCACCTTCCCATCTTCATCTCCCCTCGTCGTTGGGGTTTTATATGCCTCCCCTAAACTGGCCCCCTCTTCTTTTGTCTCCCGCATCTCCAACATCTCCACACTAGCGAATTCATATGAGCTAATCCTTCTTGGGGACTTTAACTTAGACTGGCTTTCCCCCTCCTCACAAGGCTCATGCCAACATATTGAAGCCCTAAACCTCTCTCAACTGGTGAAAGAATCCAATCCAAGGGATCATTCCCACTCCCTTCTTGACTGGGTGCTCTCTTCCCACCCCCACTGTATTTACTCTGCTGGCACCCTGCCTGCCATTCTTACTGACCACTATCCTACCTTCTGTGTTAGAAAGTGCCATCCCCCCTCAACCCCCCCCAAATGCATCCAGTATTGCTCTCTCAAATTGCTCACTGTAAATAAACTCCTTCGTGACCTGGTCTTAGCTAACTGGTCCCCAGCATTTTATTTATTTATTTATTTATTTACGAGATTTACCAGTAAGACATACTGAGCAACATGCTTGATTCCAGATGCGACCTGGGGGCCTAGGCCCAGTACATGGCAAATATTACAGTGACTGACATACATAGCATAAGATTTTGTACAAATATAATGCAGTTTTATGAGTAAGAAGTACAATAGGGAATAGGTATGATGTAAAACTCCATGCAAAGCAGTACAGGAGTTTACAGCCAGGTATACACTTAACACATAACAGGAGTACTACTGGACAATATTTAACTTATGAGAGCTAGGGCTTATAGCATTAGCAGGAGCAGCTGGAGGAGAAATGTGCTTGGAGTAGTCTGGTACGTAGACCTGGATTTTGTGTGCGTCTGATGGGGTTGGGGAGGGCGTTCCAAATCTGAGGGATTCTGAATTTAAAAGCTGACTGGCCTTTGGCAGTGTGCATAAGTGGGATGTGTAGTCTGGGCAGCTCTTAGGGAGTACGCGGGGGGGGTTGTTGGGATAAAGTAGATTCAAGATAGGGAGGGAGGGACAGGGTCCAGAATTTAGCAGCAAACTTAGTGCAGTTTATTAATCTGTGGTTTTTAGAGATGGTAGGACTAGGGAGCTGTATAGAGTACAGTGGTGAGTGGATTGTGGGGAGTCGAGGATGAAACGACAGAAGGAGTGGAATAGGGGGTCGAGGCTGGCGGGGGTAGACGCAGGGGCGATTGAATAAACCATGTCGCCATAATCCAGTATGGGAGTATCATTTTTGTACTACGGCGCCTCGCTTGCTTGGGAGACAGGTTTTGTTTCTATAGAGTGCCCCCAGTTTTGGGAGTAGCCTCTTATGCAGGGAGTCTATGTGAGAGGCGAAATCAAGGTGTTGATCGAGCCAGATGCCAAGATATCTAAAGCTAGTGCATTGCTCAAGGGGTGTCCCTTCCAGGGTTGAGAATGGGGGACACGGGGTTTGGCGGAAGAGTCTCTGTTGGGAGCCGAATGTAAATGACACCGTTTTTATAGGGTTAAGAGATAGCTGGTTTATCGTGAACCAGTGCTGGATGGCTGAGAAATCCTCCTGGAGGAGAGATGCTACACTGCTTGATGAGGGGCCTGATGCATACAGAACTGTATCATCTGCATACATTTGGATGGAAGAGTGGGAGCATGCAGAGGGGAGGTCATTAAGAAAAATGGAGAAGAGTATTGGTCCTAGGACTGATCCTTGGGGACTCCAGATATGACTGGAAGGGGGTTTGATGTGTGAGAGGCCAGTCTGACCGCTTGCGTCCTACCCGCTAGGTAGTCTTGGAACCAGTCTATAGCTGGGTGAGCTAGACCCGCATCCATAAGTTTTGAGATAAGTAGGGGATGCGAGACAGTATCGAAAGCCTTTGCTAGATCTATAAAAATAGCCATGGTGATGTGTCCTTTGTCGATTCCTGTGAGGATGTCCCTGGTGACATGTAGTAGGGAGGTGATGGTAGAATGGGATTTGTGGAAGCCAGATTGGAAAGGAGTAAAAAAGGAGGAGGCATCCAAGAACTGGGAGAGTTGGGACAGGACCAGTCGCTCTTGCAGTTTGGCCAGGATTGGGAGTAGGAAGATAGGTCTGTAATTGCCTGGGGAGGAGGGGTCACTGCCTTTAGGGAGGGGTATGACAGTGGCCATTTTCCAGGATGTTGGTACCTTACCCAGAGAGAAGGAGAGGTTGAGGAGTGCGGCCAGTGGGGTGGCTATGGCAGGGGCTGACAGGAAAAGCATCTTGGCATCCAGAGATGATGGGCATTTGCCTTTATTAGGGTTCAGTGCCCGTAGGGCGTGGAGGACTTCTGCAGGGGATACTGGTTGGAATACAAAAGGTGGGACTTGGGGGTGGGTGCTATGTGTGGGGGTGCTGTGTGGGAGGGCTGGTGTGTGCATAATCCGGTGGGAGGATAGAAGGTTGTCGGCGCAGCTGGAGAAATGGGTGTTGAAAGCTTCAGCAACACCGAGATGAGGGTGCCATTTACTAAAATTGTTGGGGGGGGAGGTTGGGTAGAGGGTGAGAGCAAGGATTTTGGGGATTTCCAGAAGTCCATAGGGTGGTTAGAATTTTTACTAAAGGATGATAGGAAGTAAGCCTTTTTTGCTTGGCGAATGCTATTTGTGCAAGCATTTCATAGGGCTCTGTAGGTAGCAAGGGAGGCCTGGGTGCCCCATTTCTTATAAGCTTTCCAGGCATGGTCCATGGTGCAGCAAGTTCTGATTATGTCAGCCGTGATCCAGGGTAGATGTGCTCCTCTAACTCTCTTTGTGCGCAGTGGAGCGTGCTTGTCCCATACTTTTAGGAAACTGAGTTTGAATGCATTAAAGGCATCATCAATGGTAGATGCCTCGGTGATGCAGGACCAGTTTACTCTTCCCAAGTCCTCCAGGAGAGATACTAGGTCTAGGGAGTTGTAAGACTTGGTGTGCAGTGTCTTGGGGGGGGGGAGAGGGGCTATGAACCTTCCTGATCAGGTAAACCATGTGATGGTTGCAGGTAGAGTCAGGAAGTAGGCCTGCTTTAATGATTCTATGTGGATGCGTGGTGAGGGCCCAGTCCAGTAGGGAGTGATTTTTTGTCTTGTGGTTAAGTCTGGTCTGCTCTTTTATCAGTTGCATGAGGGTTTGGGCCTTTATTTTAGTCTTCAGTTGGGCTTTGTCTGCACCTAACCAATTGACAATTTTTCTCCCAGTGTGTTGACACTGCCCTTACCCACTTCTCCTCCATTTTTTAAAGTATCTGGGATACTCGTGCACCGTTAAAAACCACTAGAGTTAGGTGTGCCCACCATCCCTGGATTACCCCTGAAATACTGGCAAAGTGTAGAGCTCATGACTGTGCGTGGCTCACTTATAAATCCTCAGGCGACCAAGCTCCCTCCAAGCCTTTTGCACCCTCCACAATAGTCGCACCCTTAGCATTCACCATGGTAAATCAGATTTCTTCAAATGCCATCTGCACCCTTGTTGTAGGGTGTTGTGAGACCACTTTATTTTCCTGTAACCCATCTTCTGATTCTGACTTTAAGTCTCCTGTAGCAGCATTCTTCTGAACTATCTTTGCTCATTCTGTTCTATCCACTGTATTTTTTCCCTTTTCCTGTTAGGCCACCTGGAAAGGATCTCCTGCTATCTCTGTTTGTTCCTGCTTGGGTCCAGTGAAATGATGGTACCTCCCCCCCCTCCAAACTGAGGATAGACTCTGCCTAATGTGGCTGTGTGGCTGTCCAAAAGTGTGAGCCTAAAATATAGCATGCAGCTATAAAAAAAAAAAAAAGTAAAGAAAATAATAGTAGCTGAAAAAAAGAAAAGAGAGAATTGTCTGTAGTCATGGATAACTCTTTATATATGTTTTGAGGTTTTAGGTATGGCTGAGCGCTATCTGCACTTGAAAAGAGCATTTGCATTTCAAACCGCTGAAGAAATCACTCAGAATAAGGTGCGCTTCCTTCTCGAAGCCTTGTTTCCTCTGCTGTTTCTGCTCAATGATGCACGCATTCAAGCAGTGCTAAAGAGACTGCTGCTCGATGGTGCGCATGTTTGAGCAGTAGCATTTTGTTAAATTTTTTTTAGCTTTCTTGTTCCTTGCCTTAGCGACTGTCACCCAATCCGGACAGAGGTTATTCAGGTGTAGGCTATAGGTAGGAGGAAGCAATACAAACGAACCTGTTAAAGAATTAAGGTAAACGCCTTAGCGTTTTTCTAATGCAGTAGAAAAATTAAGTTTGTAACAGTATGCAGTAGTGCAGGGAATATTTAAACTGGCATTTCTGTTATTTTAGAGCTTAAGGAATAAATGAACAGAAAATATGTTTATCGCTCCCTGAGTTAGAGTGTTAAACTTCTGTTGTTACAGTCAGTGTTATAGGAACCTACGGGGAAATGTTACAAGAGCTGTCTCAGTATGCTGCAGAATTTCTAGAACAGTAAGACATGTACCAGATAGCATTGCTTTTGTTTCTAAATCTCCAGATCCTATTGAGAATCACAATTGGAGTTCATTGCTTCTTTGCTTAATTAACTGCTGTACAGTGAAAATGAAACCGTGGGAATACAGATAATTAAGCAATAATGCCTGACAGGGTGTGGGTTGTGCTGGGATAACCTCACGCCTGGAGTGGTTGGGCATGAGGCTGGAGGCCAAGTGCATCCAACATCCCAGTATGCGTGAGGTTATTGGTAGCACAACCCACACCCTGGAGGGCATTATTGCTATTATACAATGGTTTGTTTTGTAAAAGAGAAAAAAATATATATATATATATATATATCAAAAAGCATTTTTTTTGCTGCTTTTCAAGTCGGTAATCAGTGTGGAGGTATATGTATTAAAAAAAGAGTTCCCTTTTAGTCAGTAGGTGGAGCTGCTGGTAAACAAGTGACTCTTTGAATTGATGTGGCTGCCCCCTCAAAATCAGTTTTATGTTTGTGTTGGATGTTGCAACCCCCCCCCCTTGTTTTCTTTTGATTGCGGTAGTTTACTTGCCCCTCGGATTTAATCATGCTCAACATTAACTGGCTGTGTTCTGTGGGACCTGCTATCTTCTTAACTACCAATGTGTAACAACTGAATGTAGGAGTGATAGTTCTGTTTTCCCAAAATGGGTCGTAAGTGCCTCATACATTGTGAGGGTGAAAAACTGTTTCATTTCCTCTGGAGGAGAACAACACTATCCAAATAATAAAAAAAAACACTAGTGAAAGCCACATTGTCTATTTATAGGTGAGAGACTGCATGCGGATTTTAACTGACTGAGCCGTTCGTACTGTGGTTTTAAAAAATCGCGTTTTTTTATGTGGTGCACTTTTCCGTTGATTTTGAATGCAAAGGAGGACTTTAGGGATGAGTCGTTATTTTGAAGAGTGAGCTTTGGAGGGTGATGCCATGGGGAGGGTGGAATGTTGGATAGTGGGAACTCCGAGTGGCGGTTACATGAGGAGGCAAGGCATGATTTCTAGCTCTGTAATGTGGCCATGTGTGTTCCTGGAGTTCATACAGTGAGGTTGTGCACAGATGACCTTACTGTCCCAGGCATACACTGACCAATCAGAGTCTGGGAAATTTTCTTGCCATTGTATAAAAAACTGTAACAATGAATAAAAGTCTATGAAAAGAAGTTACCTATCCTGGTTGTAGTACCTCCTCCTTGAGCTGCCCAGTGTCCGTAAGAGCCGGCCCTGTTGCACAGTATTTTATACAGGCTAGTTCAAGGGGAGGAGCCTGCTACCAGGAAATATTGTAAAATATTAGAAAATAAGCCTGATAAATGAAGTTAACAGCATTATTGTATATATAAAAAAACAATAAGGATTTTGTTGTGATATGTATGTGGAAATAATAGCTATTTTTACAAATTAAGGATTTTTGAAGTAAGTGGCCGGAGTTACATAGAAACATAGAAGTAGACGGCAGATACAGTAAGGACCGCAAGGCCCATCCAGGTGAATCACCTGACCCCCACTGATATAAAATGAGCAGCTTCTCTGTACCTCCTCTAATAGTGAGTGGAGAGGGTTGGTGAATGATTGACCTGTTGCTATGCTCTATTTCTTTATGGAAAAAGTATGCATTTTCATGTGTATTTACTTTGCTTCTGTTTATTTTTGCTGTGTACAGTTCACCTTTTATTTTACTTTATCTGCTGGCTTTAATAAATGTCGCCTAGCATTTGCTTGGCTCAACCTGACAACATCTGACTCTGCATCCATCCTTGACCATGACACTTCGACAACCCCTCTAACACTTCCCCTTCTTCCTTCTGGCAAGACCTCTGTTCCCTCCTGCACCCCAACACCAATTCACCCTCTCTTGCTATTCAAGTTGCTGACCAGTTTATCTCTGACCCCTACCAGATAGCTGAAGTCCTAAACAAGTACTTCACTTCCAGTGCTGTTCCTCCTAGCACCCCTCCCCCCCATCCTCTTCACAGCACACAGTGTTTTAACTTCATCTGATCTCACCAACTGAGGTCTTAAAGGCCCTAACTTCCCTAAACCCCTTTAAGTGTAGCCCAGATGGACTGCATCTCAGGCTCCTCAGAATTTCAGCCCCCTCCATTACTACCTCCTTAACCTATATCCTAAATCTCTCACTCTCAACTGCCACCATTCCCCCAGCCTGGAATTTCGCCAATGTCCTCCCTCTTTTCAAAGGTGGTGATCCCACCATCCCTGGCAACTATCGCTCCATTTCCCTCCTCCCTGCCTCTGCCAAAGTCCAAGAATCCCTTATCCTCTCAAGGCTCAATAATTTTCTATCCAACTCCAATGCTTCTCTCCCTTCCAGTCTGGCTTTAGAAAATTCCATTCGACCACCTCCTCCCTCCTTCGTTTTACTAATGCCATTCACACTGCCATGGATCTTGGTCATATCACTTCAGCTATCTTCATCGACTTGGCCAAAGCCTTTGGCTTGGTCTCCCACCCCCTCCTTCTCTCCAAATTATGCACCATTGGGTTATCCCCAGATTTGGTCTTCTGGTTTACTTCCTACCTTACTGGTCATTCCCAGTCCATCTCCATAAATAATATTTCATCCCCTCTTCTCCTTATCCTTGCTGGAGTGCCTCAGGGCTCCATATGTGGGCTGATTCTCTTTTCCTTGTTCATCAACGACCTCCCCTCTGTATGTACCTACTCAAATATTCACATGTATGAAGATGACACTGTCCTGTTCCTGTCTGGCACATCCACGCTTGCAGTCCAAACCCCCCTCCAACATGACCTCTCTGCCATCACAGCCTGGTTTGACACCAACTGCCTTAGACTGAACACAAACAAAACTGCTGCCATGACCTTTGGCTCAAAGCAGAGACTTGCCAGACTATCCACGCTCCCAGTTTTCTATGCTGCTTCTAATGACCCCCTAGAAAACGTCCTCACTTATAAATACCCCAGTCTCTGGCTCGACCTCTACCTCAACTTTTCACCCCATTTCAGTATACTACACTCCAAACATCGCCCAAAACTTGGTCTTCTGTATTGACACAAGGCCAGCCTCTCACTCCCAGTAAGCCATGAAATCTTAATCAAATGGATCCTCCCTGCCTTTGACTATGCTGACACAGTGTACAGTGCTGCCCTTACCACCACCCTCACAAAATTAGATGTCCTTTTCCATGCCTTTTGTAGGTTCACTTCAAACTCCCCTCCTCTAACTCATCACTGTGAGCTCTACTATTCCCTCTCTCTACAGTTCCTGGCCCAGAGGCGTTCCTCCCACTGCCTCTCCTTCATAGCTAAGTACTGGTTTGGTTTTCTTCCTTCTTACCTCTTCTCCCTTCTCTCTCCCCAGCTTCTCCCTCTCCTTACAACTCTCAGCCCAGTTTCACCCATTCATTTTCTCTCCCCCGAATTCACACCTCAACTGGCAAGCTCGCCTTCTCCTACAAATTTCCTTCCCTCTGGAATAGCCTTCCCCCCTTACCCATCTCTCTCTCTCTCTCCCTCTTTCTCCCCTCTCAAGCGCTCACTCAGATCTCCTCCTGTCGCCACCTGCACCTGCTTTCCCTCCTAGCTCTCCTTGTTTTCCAGAACACACTGTGTTTCTTAATCTCCACCCCGGATTATAAGCCACAGTAAACCAAATTTAGCCTACCTGTATCTTATTTGTATAGCTGTATATAGTTTTCTGGTTTGTTTAGCCTTATTGTATAACTTGTATATATTTGTACATAGTTTTCCCTGTTTGTATCTCACTTGTACATTGTTTCCCATGCTGCTTTTTTCTTTGTTCCCTATTATTTTGTGTTCTTAAATTTGTTCTGTTCTGACTCCTGTACCCCCTTTCCCCTGGGTTGCACCTGGAAACGCACCTTGGCTCATGGTGCCTTTCTCGGTTATCAACTTTTAAATAAATAAACAAAATATTTAGGCTATATTTCTGCATACATGAATTTTAAATGTCCTTAACCTCTGTAATGCTATGAATTATTTATGGAATTTGTATGTTTCCCGGGTCGCCCCTGAAATAGAGACAACTTTGTCTCAGTGGGCCTACCTAGTCATCAAAATTCAATTAAATAAATAAATCAATAGTGAAACACTATCCTAATAATAAAAACTCTTCTTTGACTATTGTTTTCACTAACATACAGGTGCAGCAACAATGACAGACAATGCTGCACTTCAGAATGGCAGAATGGGATCTACTGTACCTCCAGTCAGGACTGGAAGATTTTGTCTTGCTCAAGGACTGAGTTGTAAAAGCGCATTTGGCATGCTCATGTTGACTAACCTGGTTAACATATTTAATAAACTGTAAAATGCTGTTTAAGTAACTAAACCTTGAAAGAGAACTGCTCTGAACCTGTAAGCAACTTGTAGAAGACAGTTTTACTGTTCTATCTCTACAGGCTTTTCAGTTCTCTTAGTGGGTGTGTCTCATTTACACACAAGTAGTAAGTGTCATTTTAGAACTGTATAGTGTACAGTGCATCCATATTCTGCTGCAGAACTCTGTGGTTGAGAGGGACATAAACTACATCACACAGTTCTAAAGTGGGATTTATCACCACAGTGAGAATCAGAAACACACACTGAGGTTACTTATAGGCCCATATAGATGGAAATATAACAGAACTGGAATCAGTATTTGAAAAACTGCTTCTACTGTGAAAATTACTTTCAGGTTCAGTGCTGTTCTCCTGTAAAGCACTGCCCTACCAGATTTTATCTTGGAAATTAATTTCCAGCTTTACTTCGTATATTTTAAGTAAAATCTTTCAGGAAATTGAAAGTGCAGTGCGTTGTATGGCAGATGGGTTCAGATCCTCTGTACTCTAATTCTAAACTCTTTTTCTTTCTAGATACAATCTGTTGGCAGGAGAGATGCGTGGGGAAGTCCTTGATACCTCATTCTATGGAGGGAAATGCGACACAGTGAAAAGTAATGACACACGGAAAACATTTCGTGTTCCAGAGATTCTAGAAAATGTTATTTTTGAGGTACAGTTGTTTAAACTATTGGTACACTAAAATTACAGCACAGAGATCATTGCTGAAATTGGATTTCTTGTTTTGTGTTTGAAACTTTTGATTTGTGCAATGTTAATTTAAGTAAGACAATTTTAATCACCACTTATTTGCTATTGTATAGGCTGTATATGGATTGAGCAAAGACCATGGCTACAACTCAGCAACTGTTTGTAACTTCACAGTAAGGGTGAATACACAGAGGTCATAGACTGTATATTAACAACTACAGAGGTCATCAAGTGACAAAAGTGGGGCTTGCACGCTGCCATATGCAAATGGCCTATATGATCACTATGTAGCTATAATGAAAATGACTACAGGGGTCACATGATGACCCCTCTAATTTTTATTGGATATAATCTCTATGGGTGAATACTAAAGTTAGGATTCATTACAAGTCTTTGTAGTAAAGTGCAGTTTATGCACAAGTAGGGAGTCACAGTGGTGTCACAAACAGACTATGTCACTTGCCAACATTTTATGAGCCATATTACATGTTTTGGGGTCTTAGTACTTTACCCTGATGTCTTCAAATGAAAATATATTAGAAATCATGGATACTGATGGATGTAGTAGGGTGAGTGAAGAAAGGCCACTAATTGCCACTAATACACTCTTTGAGGTACATTGTGAATCACTTTGTTCACAATGGGACCTGCGTCCACACATGCTACTCAGTTTTGGTAGATGATGGCCCTTTGACCTATAACAACTTTTTCATTTTTAGCATTCTGTTTTTTGTTTATGTACTCCTTCATCTACCCCACATACCACACCTACCTCCTCAGAATGGGGATCCCACCAGACCCCACAGTGCCTGCCACTTTGGTCTGTGTCCATCATGGGTGTTGATTCTCCCAGAAGCCTGCAATGCCTCTTCACTCTGTTGAATGGAGCAGTTCCAATCCTCTCTGGTGCCATTTCCAGAGTGCAGTGAGTGGCAGCAGACCACTAGATGACAGGGATGTTCCCTTGCAGTCAGCAGTCAAGCTAGTGCTCTACTGCCACTGTGAAGCATCACTCCAATAGCATGATGAGTAATGTGATGTCAGGGGTGGAGCATGGTGTCAGCACCTTAATGCCCTCGTACCAGTGGGCTCCCAGTCTCAGCATGACATCACACAGAAGGCAGAACTGGCAAAGTTCTTCATGGAATGGCTCCCTATCCCCCTGGGATATTATGAGGCAGCTGTTACACAAAGAGAGCAGTGAATCTTCCCCAAGGCAGAGTGAGCATTTATGGGACAGCTATCCCTAGGCTTACCAGTATTAATTGGCAATGTGGGTAACAAACTGAACCCACAGCCCACTGAGTGGCTTGCGAGTGCTAAAACCATTAGACCATTGGAGCGACCCTCCTTTGACACACATCTATAAGGAAGTTAGGCTGATATGGGACTAGAAAGTACAGGAATACCCGCAACCTCACAACCAATCTGTGAAAAGTGAACCAGCAAACATCATACAATGCTCAACCTTGGCTGACTGACTTCCTGTGCTGGACTGAGATGATGGCTACATACTGTAACAATAATGAGTTCTAAATGGAACATAGCATGTACTGTATAGGTTGCCATTTGTACCCACCATATGCAGTATGTTCTCACCATCTGTCCATACACAAGGTTTACATGTCATTTACTTGGGGGCACTATTTATTGGTAAGGTAGTAGATGGAGAATAATGTATGGACAGGGGTGTATTGCACTGGGTTTTACACACAAGAGGTGTTTGATGTCCATTAACCTTAAGAGGGAAGCCCAAGATATTTATGAAGACATCACACATTGAGAGTGTATAAAACAAATATGATTGTACAACACTTCCCGTATTTTATTTTTTATAATTACTGGCCTGTGACAACATAGGTAATAAATGCCAAACATTTTCACTTCTGTTGAATTAATTGACTTGAATGGCTAATAGTAGCTTGAGGTTGAAAACTGTATGGGCCCAGAAAATGAAAGCTATTAAAATTAGTATTTTATGGGCCGGCCTGGTGGCACTGAGGTTTGAGGCACTGGATACCACACCTCATGCTGTGCTGGCAACCTGGGTTCGGGAATAAAACCAGGTCACTGGGGGTCAGCAGGGTGGGGCAGGGAAGGACAGGATTGAGCAGCCATAATGGCAGCTCTCCTCTCCTGGGGAGGATCTCTATCACCCTCCTATAGTTCCGCTGCCCTCAGGTGGAGGTCTGATGGTCAGCACAGGCAGGTGGGGGTGGCAAAGTACTGGGAGGGTGCCTCGGAGCCGCGGCATGTGCGTGCTCCACATGCGCCAGCGCAGGACTGGGTGGGTATAAGCAAAACCAGGGGAAAAATGTACAAACTATAACTTAAAAAAAAAAAAAAAAAGCATTTTATTTATTTATTTGTTTATTTATTTATTTCCATATTTTGTTTGTACACCCTGGCGGAGACAGGCTATGGCTCCCATGTGCAATGCCCCACTGTCCTTCGCAGTGCAGCACCTTTCCTGCGCTTGCCTTGGTTGACTGGATGGTCAGAAGAGGGAGGGCTGTCCTCCCCTGAAGTCAAAACCTAGTGCCAGCCGACAAATTCACCCTGGTGGTGAGGTGGGTGAGGGCTTGGCAAGCACAGCATCATGAATGCCCGCTTCACCATATTTTCAACCTATTTCCACCTGATCCCATTGCTGAGTGTGCACATCAACATGCGTGTGTGAAGGCACACACACACGTTGCAGAGTTCTGCAGCAGCTACCCCCTATTGCCATTCGCAGACCCACACTGCCACCATGCCTCCACTCAGTGGCAGTCATTCAGCAGAAGCAGCAAGCCTCCCCTTGGAAAGGAGAGCAGTCCCTGGGATGCTCCATCCTCTCCCACCCCACCGACCCTTGGCAACCTGTGCTTGTTCCTGAACATGGTTCACTGGCATTGCAGGAGGTATGGCGTTCAAAGTCTTAGCCCTTGAAGCCAATGGGTTGGCAAAATACAGTAAGTCTTTTTAACTTGCAAAACACTTGCTGGTTCAAGGATTAATGTATATTGTTATGTTAGCTTGAATTTTTGAAGCAATATGTTTAGGTGCAAAAATGTCATAATACATTAATTATAATATGCTTGTATGATTATCACTCATGTACTATCACTTGTGGCACAATGCACACATGATAATACACATATGTGGATTAGCACTCATGTATTGTGGGATTTGAAAGTGTTCAAAATAAGGGACATAAATATAGTGAACAGCAAACATAATTCCTTCCAGCATAAGGCACACCAGGGCATGCTGAGATAATGTCACACCTTGAGTGCATTGTGACGCATGAAGCAACAGGCCGTGGGCTGAGTGCCTTCAACCGCCCAAGAAGTGGTGTTATTCTTGTGCACATGCCCTGAAATGCCTTATTGTGATTGTTGCCTTATTGCAATCACTAGCTCTCCTATTCAGTAGAAGTCAGTAGAAAGAAGATTAGTAAATAACAGGTTAGTCAAGCATCTAGGACATCAGTGTGCTGCCAAAGCTGGGATGGTGGATAGTATGCTTCTAATGTATTTGTGTACGGAATGTATATATTTTTTCTCTTTTATAATTGCTAGATGTTATGAATGTGAAATATTATATGTTATCAATTGTATTTTAGAAAGGAAAAGATTTTAGGAGGAAAAAGAGGAGCGGGGGGGAAGAGGAACACAGATGTAGTAATAGAGGAGGATAGCGTGAGGGAGGGTCTGCTGGCATTGAAGGTGGACAAATCACCAGGCCTGGACAGAGCACATCCAAGTGTACTAAAGGAACTGGCTGAGGAGCTGATAGGGTCACTGGCAGACCTATTTAATAGTTCACTAGAGTCAGGCATGGTACCACAGGACTGGAGAACAGCACATGTAGTGCTCCTCCACAAAAGCGGTCCCAAGGATGACTGAGGGAATTACAGACCAGTCAGTCTGACCTCCATTGTGGGCAAGCTCATGGAGACCATATTAAAGGAAAGGCTGGTGGAATATCTAGAGAAGTATGGTCTCCAGGATGAGAGGCAGCATGGGTTCATGGGGAGGAGATCATGTCAAACAAATAAGATTGACTTCTTTGACTGTGTCACTAAGACAGTAGACAGGGGCCAAGCAGTAGACCTCCTCTATCTTGATTTCAGCAAGGCCTTTGACTCTGTGCCCCATAAAAGGTTGATCAGAAAGTTGGTGGATCTTGGAATTGGGGGAAAAGATGGCCAGATGGGTGGAAAACTGGCTGAGGAACAGAACCCAGCGGGTGGTTGTGGAGATTGTTATCTGGCACCAGAGAAGTAACCAGTGGGGTCCCACAGGGCTCTGTGCTGGGGCCGGTGTTGTTTAATGTCTTCATCAATGACATTAGGGATGGCATTAAGGGCAAAATGTGCCTATTCGCGGATGACACCAAGCTCTGTGGGAGAGTTGACACAGTTGAAGGGACACAGGATCTACAGGAGAATCTGGAAAAAGCTGGTAAGGTGGACCAGGATCTGGCAGCTTGGATTCAATGCCAAGAAATACAAAGTTATGCATATTGGAGCCAAGAATTCCAGGACAAAGTATTACCTGGGTGGAGTCCGAGTATCTGCATTAGAAGAGAAGGACCTGGGAGTGATGATCACTAGTGACCTGAAGCACTCCACACAGTGGAAGAAAGCAGCAGCAAAGGCAAACAAGATGCTGGGATGCATATCTAGGGGGATCAGTAGTAGGCGAGAGGCGGTTATACTGCCCTGGTACAGGTCACTTGTAAGGCTGCATCTAGAGTATGGAGTTCAGTACTGGTGACACACCTCATGAAGGACATTAACCTGCTGGAGAAGGTCTAGAGGAGGGCTACAAAGACGACAGTTGGTCAGCAGGGCAAGGCATACGAGGAGAGGTTGAGGGCACTGAACTTGTACTCCCTGGAAGACAGGAAAGAGGGAGGGGACATGATTTGGACCTTCAGGTACTTGAAAGGGATAAATAAGGTTGATAAGGAGTCTCTTTAAGCTGAGTGCCAACCATAACATGAGGGGGAACAGTCTTAAGCTGGAGGGTGGGAGGTTTATGAGGGAGGTCAGGAAGCACTTCTTCACATAGAGGGTGGTGGACACTTCAAATGCGCTGCTGGAAGAGGTCATCTCATTGTAGACAGTGGGCAGCTTTAAGAGAGGCTGGGAGGGGCATAGGGGTAAGGTAAGGATCATGGGTAGGGGAATGGGAGGAGATGGGAGGGAGGGCAGAGACACTAGCTCAAGCTGTGGACCCTGCAATATGACCAGACTTGATACACCAAGTGGACTTCTTCTGCTGGCTTGTCGTATGTTCATATGTATTATTATTTGTTACTTTTTTGTTCTATTTTTTAACTTCTGGTAACTGTACTTTTTGGCCTTAAGGATCTCATTGAAAATGAGCTTTGTTCAGTTGAGTTATACTGTTCATATGAAATATGAATAAAAATGTTACTACTGCTACTACTACTACTACTTCATTTCCCCGGCTTCCTGGATGCTTCCTCCTCCTCCTCCCCTCCTGTCTCCATTTGGAAGCTCTCAGATTTCTTCTTCCCTCCTGCCCCACTGTCTTGCCACCCTTCCTATCCCCCACACCTGCCTCATAAACACCTCTCTGGCTCCTTCAAGCTCTTTGTCTCTGTGCTGCTTTTTGTGGCAGGTGATACTAAACCAAGTCTCTGCCCTGCATACACCTCTACCACTCATCTCCACAAAAAAATGAGAATGGCACATATCAACATCCGAAGCCTCCTCCCAAAGATTGATCAGCTGCAACCACTCATGGTTAATCTCAATCCTGGTATGTTAATTATCTCAGTCTTGGCTATCCCTCAAGATCCCTGATGCGGCAGTCACCATCCCAGGGTACACACTCACCCAACAAGATCGCACAAAAAGGAGTGGTGGTGTCACCACCTACCTCACTTCTAAAATCCAGTTTGAGTCTGTATTCTCTGTCTTTTCCCCCTCTACTTATGAGTTGCTCCTCCTCAAACTCTCTCTCCCTTTCTCTGTCCCCATCTTTGTGGATGGTGTCAATTGCTGCCCTGGTCTGTCCCCTCCATCAGTCACTGAACTCCTTACCACAATCTCCTCTCATGCCTCATCTGGTGAACTTCTCATCCTTGGCAACTTTAATCTTAATTGGTTTTCCCCATCACTATCTAAATTGTGTCAAAACATTAAATACCTGCATCTTACCCAACTGGTCTCTGACCCAGCCCAACACAATCATAAATCCCTCAACCACTCCTTACAGGACTGGGTTCTTGCCTCTCACCTCCATCGTATGATGGATGCCAGCACACTCCCCGATGCCCTTAGTGACCATCATGTCATCTATTGTGTGTGCAAAATACACCATCCCAAAGATTCAGATTTGATCCTTCTAGTCACTGGTCCAGTCTTCTCTCCATGCCGACCTGATAGCTACCGACTGGTCTCCCATTTCTTCTACTAGTAACGTCAGTACTGCTCTCCATTATTCTAACACCAAATTCCTGTCAATCTGGGAACTTCATGCCCCTCAGAAAAAACATGGTTCATGGTTCCCTCCCCCATGGATCTTAGCTGAATTGCTGGCCTGCCGCCATGCATGTGATCATGCCTGGAGGACTCATAAGTTCAGTGGATCTCCTGCTGACCTAATCAAGTACCAGTCCTTTGCAATGCCTGTACCAGAGCCACCAGGCTTGCCAAATCTGAATGCTTTTCTTTCATGTTCCAGAACAACCTCAATCGCCCATCTAAGTTATGGAAGGTTATCCATGCCCTCGTTTCCCCCAACCCAGCCATCCTTCCCTGTCTTCACGGTGGGTGACACTCCCATTTCTGACCCTCTCTCTGTTGCTTCAGCGTTCAACTCACTTTTCACCTTCTGTGCCTCCTCCCTTTTCTCCCCCTCCCCATTCCCCATCTCCCTCCCCCTCA
This sequence comes from Neoceratodus forsteri, assembly GCA_016271365.2. Classification (NCBI taxonomy): domain Eukaryota; kingdom Metazoa; phylum Chordata; order Ceratodontiformes; family Ceratodontidae; genus Neoceratodus; species Neoceratodus forsteri. Next base: position 1,081,927,184 of record CM057449.1, read on the forward strand.
TCCTTCCACTCTGTCTCACCCCTTCCCCTTCCCCTTCTCTCCTATCACCCCTGTGGCTTGCCTCAAGTCTCTGTTTTCTCTCAACCCTCTCAAATCCAGGCACTTGATGGTCTCGACCCCAAGCTCCTCCATCTCTCCAACCTTGCCATTACTCTACATATTACTTCCCTTCTCAACTTCTCTTTGTCCCCTCGCCACTGTCCCTGACTCTTGGAAACATGCCACTGTCATACTCCTCCCCAAAGGAGGTGACTCCTTCTCTCCTGGGAACTATCATTCTATCTCCTTGCTCCTCACTGGCTAAAATCCAAGAACACCTCATGCTATCTGAGCTTTCTCCCTTCCTTGATTCATCCTCTTTCTTCACTCCTTTCTAGTCTGGCTTCTGGAAATTCCACTCCACTTCCTCCTCTTCCTCCCTCCTCCAGCTTACCGACTCCATTTCCTCTGGCATGCATCAGGGTCTGATCACCTACACCATCTTTGTACACTTGGCTAAAGCCTTCAGCACTGTTGCTCACCCCCTTCTTCTCAACAAACTTAAGGCAGTGGGACTCTCCAACTCTTCAACTCATTGGTTCTGCTCCTACCTTGAGGGGAAAGTCTCAAACTGTTCGATTGGAGAATCCATATCTCCTCCACTTCTTATCAGCAGTGGTGTCCCCCAAGGGTCCATCCTTGGCCCAGTTCTTTTCTCGGTCTTCTTGAATGACTTCCCTGCTGCCTGCTCCTCTGTCTATTCATATGTATGCAGATGACATGGTGCTAATTGCCTCTGGCTCCTCCCCCTCTGACCTTGGATTTCAGCAATATTCAGCAATGGTTCTGATCAAACCAGCTGTCTCTCAGTACAGAGAAAATAGTATCAATGGCCTTTGGTATTAGGCAGAAGCTTGCTAGACTAACCTCCCTCCCCTATGTCCACGCCCTACATAGTACCGTAATCGATGATGTTCCCTCATTTAAGTACCTTGGCATCTAGTAGTTGTAAAATTTTATTTATACAGGAATATGAAGACAACTTCAAACACCATTAGGGTTACAGTAACCCTCTTTACAAGGTACACCTGTTTTAGATGTCAATACAAATTTCAATAAAACAAAACAAGCAATAAAAAATCGCACATTGGACAATACAATGAATACCTAATACAAAACAACAATGATATATCATAGCGCTTAAACCTCTTCAAACCATGAGAGTTATATATTACATTCACAGCGAAAACATATTTCTTGTTTCATAGCAGAGTTAAATTCAACTAAAGTCAAATCCTAGGTTTTCAATGACAATGAAAATTCATTCCAAGTAATGGCAACTCTATACTGGAAAGTCAGAGTTACAAATCTGTTTTTATGTAACCCTCTTGTTACCCGGGGTTACTAGAATCCCAGTAAGACCTAGTGGTAGGCAGGGAAGGCAGCTTGTGAAACTCCAGTTAAATGGGTTTCACACTGTCTCACTCTGTTCTCAGCCTCAGCTAAGACTGAGGGATGACATCACCAATAGAACTATCGCAGCTACATGAGCCACATTGGAATCTGCAGCAAAGGGAGTTAATTAGAACATTGGGAGTTTTGAAGGGAGTGCCTTCAGTTCAGTCTTCAGTGAGTGTGTGAGAAGTTGGGAGCTTGCTGGTAAAGCAGCTCAGTGAAGGCTCTAGGAGCCTCAGCCCTGACAGAGGGCTACTTTTAAGTAAATTGGGTGTGTGTCTCCACCTTAAAGAGAGGCACAGAAGATTACTGAAGTGGTGGAGACCGCTGATTTTGGGTCTCAGTGCCCCCTCCCTCCGGGGGGGGGAATGGAAAGGTTTCCCTGCAGATTCCTGGGGCAACCCCCTAGTTCTGCTTGTGGAGGAAAAGCTGCCTATGTGTTCCAGTATTTATTTGGGAGAAAAGAAGATTTGTGAGTCACCTGTGGGGCACCTGCAACGTGAGGGTGAGTGTCTGCTCTGGCTAAAAGGGCCTATGTTTTTCACCCTGGGACTTGTGTGACAATGTGGTAATTAAACTAATAAATGTTGGGAAGCCTAGAGAAATGGGCTAAGCAAGTTAAAAGTAGTTTCAAGTTCCAGAGTTTGTTGGGATGCAAATAATATGTAGAGGTGATGTGACAGATGTCTACCCTTAATCTACATTTGAAAGTTCAGAAAAGGAATTGTTCAGTGTCCAGAGAAATGGCCGGGTATGGGCTGTGGGAGCTGGAGGTGGGTGGTCCCCCATCTTTAGTGACCAGGTCCACCTCTACGGATTTCTTCTGTGGTTTTCTACTTTGCCTCAGGCACTTGGCCAGTGATGGGGGAAGTACCCAGACGTGGATTGTAAGGAAAATTCTCTCTAGGAGTCGCAGACTCTAGTGTGGTGTGGGGAGCCACAACAGGATAATTGGTTCATTCTTCCAATGGACCGTGAATGGGATAATTGGTTCATTCCTCCAATGGACTGTGAACAGGATAATTGGTTCATTCTTCCAATGGACTGCAGATCAAGTGGCCGGTGGGGGAGCCGGGCCAGTGGGGAAAACCCAAGAGTGTACAAGTCGGGCTGTGTACCCAAAGCTGCATGCAAGTCCAGGCTATGTGCCTGGTGGGTTTAGAGCCTGAGGGCTGGAAATAGTGATAAAGTGTTCTGTTGTCTCTAATCTGCATTACCAGGAAATGTAGCCCCATGGGGGTCCGTCTATGCTTTGTTTGTTCAGCTTGGAAGTGAACAAAAGCCACACTGAAGAATCCCATTCCTGGTTCTGGACATTACAGTTGTTGCTTCCTGTGTTCGGATTTACTTGGGTGCCCCTGTGCAGAGTAGCCAAACCTAGGTCCCCCTGTGCCGAGTAACCTCATCCTCCCCAAACCCAGTCCCCACCAGGTACTGCTGTCAGCTTCAACAGCATTCCACCTGTCATTTTGCTAAAAAGGCAGGGGTGAGGGGTTACATTTATATTTGGGAACTATCAAATATCTAGCTCCAGTTTTGCAAAGGTTAAACTGGTGTGATGGAGGAATAAGTTTCTCTGCCAAACCTGTAGGATGTCTGGTCTTATAAATTTTATAGACCAAATATGTCCAGATTTGTTTCCTCCTAGACTCTAGAGAATCCAAGTTTAACTTAGTGTACATATGACAATGATGAGTATCAATTTTACATCTTAGTACACATCTGGCTTGACCGGCACCTCAACTTCTCATTCAACATGGTTGCCATCCACAAAAAGCTACACCCCAAAGGTGGTTCACTCTACCAGAATAAAGGTTACATTCCTCTTCCTGCTCGCCAAGCTATTCTCTTGAAAAATGATACTCACCATCTGTGACTATGGTGACAGAGTCTACAGTGCTGCTTCCAAGTCCACCCTAGCCAGAATGGATTCTCTCTTTCACTCCTTCTGTTGCTTTGCTTTGGACTGTTCACCCCACACCTACCACTGTTCCCTGTACTCTTCCGTCTCCCTCCCCTCCCTTGAAGCCAGATGCCTCACTCATTGTGCCTCCTACATCTCTAAATACTAGCTAGGCCCACTCCCCTCTTATCTTACCTCTCTCTTCCCCCCCTTCCTCTTACACCCTTTGCAACTCTGGATATCACTCTCTTGCGCTCCCCTCAAGAAAATCTTTTGCTGATCAGGATTCTTTCTCCTACCACTTCCCCAAACTATGGGATTTTCTCACCCTATCCATCCACTCTGCTTCTTCCCAACACTCACTCTTCTCTCTTCTCAATGATTTCACTTCTCACCTCTGCATGTGCACCTGATATCTAGCTCTGGTTGGCTACTCACTATCCACTACACCCTTTCCCTCCTCTCCCACATTTCTCGATCTGCACTTGACTAGACCCCCTTCATGCTCCTTAGTGGAAACCCTCGCACCCTCTGTTAACCCTTCAATACTTCGCCACTTTGAATTGTACTTCTTGAATGGCATTCCCTAACACTCTTATCCCCTTCCAGAACCTCACTGCATAGTTTACTTTTCCTCATTCCTTGCTTCAGTTGCCTGTTTGTTGCTTATTTATAATGCTTGTTCTTATTTTATCTAATCCTTTTTTTTTTACTTTTATGAATTTCTACTTTTAATTTTGGAATTAATTTTTGTTCTTGATTTCTTCATTTCCCTCCTCTCTCCCTCCCCCCAGGACACATGACACATCTGAAAACAAGCTATCAGCTGAGTATGTCTTTCCTGGTTAAACTTTTGACTTAAATAATGGCTTTCCACCAATCAGCTTTCAGCATTTTTTCTATCCATTTAACATCCTGATATGGTGCCTTTATGCCCACATGCATCCCATTGTATAGCTGGGAAAAAAGGATTAATTCCATTTATTGATATGTAGCAGTGTAGCAGTGGCAATGTTCACTACCTAGTTACCTTATACTCAGATCTATGAGATGGAGGAAGTCCATTGCCCATCGAGTCTCTCCCCAATTCTCAGTGGCTGTACCCACTAAGGAATTCTTTTGATGTATGTGCATTCTAACTCTTTTTGAAAATCTCCAGGGTCTCAGATTTTACTGTCTCCTCTGGTAGACTGTTAACAACACTGATCACTCTTTGTGTAAAGAAATGTCTCCTTCTCTCCTTCCTGAACTGGTTTGTTGACATTTGTAACCTTGCAAGTTATGCATAGGTGTTTTAAAGCTGATACCCAACTAGTCCATTAAGGCTTTATCTAAGATGACATAACATAGTTGAAACAGGTTCTCCCTTAATCTATGTCTTTCCAGGGTTAATAAGTCTAATTTCTGTAGTATGTCCTCATACTGTAAGACATGTTTCTCCAGTCAGGGATAATTTTGGTCACTCTGTGTTGTGGTCATTGCAGAATCTCAATGTTTCTTTTTTGATATTGACTCCACAAGGGGAGCACAAATCCATGTAGTATCTGACGTATGACCTGTATAGTGGAATAGTGACCTGCTCTTTATTTATTGATAAAACACTTTTTTATGCAGTTATTCTGCTTTTGCAGTCACTTGCTTAAAATGTATACTATTTTAGGTTATTACTGGTAGTTACACCCTGGTATCTTATTTTCAATTTCTTTTAACTTATCACTATTTAGTACAGACTCCTGTTTGATGTTTGCTATACCCAGATGCATGACAACACACTTAACTTAGATGAAGGACATACCATTCTGCAGAGCCCATATTCTGACTTTTTTAGATAGCTTTTTATCTGATCAGATACAACCGCCACTATTTCACCCTGATGTGTGTTCCATAACCATTACGTAAAAGAATGTTGGCTCAATGCAGATCCTGTGGGAATTCACCATGCCAGCTTCTAACAGTTTTGTACTCTTACTTGTTGTGTTCTCTTAAAAAGCCAAGAATCAAAGCCATACTTTATCATTTTTCTTACTAAAGGCTCATGGTACAATAGCAAAACCCTTCCTGTCATCAAGATCTACTATATGGACTAGTATATCACTGTCAAGATTCTGACTAATCTTTTCATTAAAAAGTAAGCAGAAGCTGACGTGGTGGCGCAGAGGGCTGAGGCGCTGGCACCTTACCTCGCACCACGCTGGCAACCTGGGTTCAGGAATGGACTTGAGATGCTGGGGGTCAGCAGGGGAGGAGAGGATCAAGCATCCGTAGGACTGCTCTCCTCTCCTCTCCTGGAGTGGGTAGTGGGGCTGCATCACTCTGCAACGGCCCCTGGTGGAGACCAGGAGCACTGCATGAGCATTGCAACAGAGGGACGTAGAAAAAACTGGAAAAATGCTCAGTATTGGCCAGATGATGGTAGCAGGCCTACCGGCGCCCATGAAGGCCCTCACTTGGCAGCTTAATCTGCCTCAGCAGCATTCTAGGAGCCGAGAGAAAGAGTGTTCTGGGTGTCCCCACTGGTGCATTCCCCCTCGGAGGAGAGGGACCCACTCGACGAAGGTTTACGCTGGGCTACCCTGGGGTCAGTCTGCACATATGAGGTAAGTCGGGCTCCAGGGGAAGGAGTAGCAGGGGGATGCCAGAGACCGTGGCTGCCCGAAGGAGTGGTGGGTCCTGGGCACGTAGGGTGTATAAAGATATGATGCAAAAACCAAAAAGTAGAATGGTAAAGCACTGTCAGTTTCATATAAAACCATGCTAGCTTGGATTTGTAATTCCTTTACTCTCCAAATCTCCTAGTAATTTATCTTATATACTTAGTGATATACTTAACGATTTAGACAGAAGAAGGCTATTGCCCATGGTGTCCGTCTCCCACCTCATTGAGTCCAGTTTATCCCTCTTGTAGAAATGATACATATATTTAATAATTTTTTAAACCTGTTAAAAGTTCTTAACTCTATTATCTCCCTCGGCAGTTTGTTCCAAAAGCTTCCTGCCCTTTATGAAAAGAACTCTCTTCTATTATTTATTTTTTTTAGAATCAAGTTTTAAATGCATAAACAGTAGGGGAAGTCAAGAATGCATGGAACACATATAAGGCAATTCTAGTGGGGAGTAGGATGATGTAGGTTGCTGGTTAACTAGGATCTGCAGCTTATCCAATGGATAGGGAAATGGGCAGATTGGATTGGCCAAGTGGTCCTTATCTGCTTATCTGTCATCAAAGTCTATGTTTCTATGTTTCTGTATTGTGCGACCTTAAATCCTTTTTTGTAAATTTCTAGACTTGTCTCCTTAGCTAGTTCATAATAATTTATGATCCTATAAAGTTGCTGCATATCACCTCTGATCCTTCTCTCCTGCAGGGTAAACAGGGTAAATAGGTCAAGAAGAAACTAGAAGGGGAAGGGACCAGATCCATTTCAGTGCAGTAGCTGCTCCTTGCTGCTTTTAAATTGCTTTTTGGTGATTTCACTTGATAGCAGGTTATTTTTTTTCTTACTAATTCTAAGGGGCTAGCAGGGCATTGTTTTGGGGCTGTTGGAATTTTGAAACCTATTTTGTAAGTGGGCTGATTTGTCTTGTTTCACTTGGTAGCAGTCTTGAGTTTTTCTTATTTCTTACAAGGGGCTAGCAGGGACCTGTTTGGGAGCTGATGAACCTTTGAAACCTATTTTGGTGTGCTTTAAGTGGGGCTGTCATTTATTTACATTGGAGGCCTGTTCCTTCTGATTTCAAATCTATTTTGGTATGTTTTTATTGGGGCTGTTCTGGTGGGGCTTTTTCTTTGAATTGGAAACATATATCTTCTAATTTCAAACTTATTTTTGTGTGTTGGTGAAGCTGTTTGAATTGGAGACCTGTTTCTTCTGGTATCACACATATTTTTTGTGCTTTTGGTTGAGTTGTGGTTGTTTTTTGCTGTCTTCACTAGCTGCAAAGTTCAGTGCATAGTGGGAAAGAGTGCCAACTGTCTGGCCAGGCCTCACTCAGCTACCTGATAACTGGAGGCGGAGCTGAAACAGGTTTCTCAGAAGAAACTAAAAGAGGAAGGGATCAGATCTGTTTCAGTGTAGAAGCTGCTCCTTGCTTTTTTTTAATTCAATATACTTTATTGAGTTTTATGTGGCAAACATTACAGGGTACTACAAGAGCACAACAGGCAGCTGCTAAGACAATCAAAACAAAACAAACACAGAAGACAAGAAAAAAGAAACAAATCACTAATCCAGTGTCCCCTCCTCCCCAAACCCCCCTCCCCAAAAGTCTGTGTATCAGACAAAGAAAGAAAAGGGGAAGTTGTAGGGGGTCCAGTAAAACTAGGGCCACTAGTGTATGGCCTCCAAAGAGAGAGCAGGGCCAAAAGGGGCTCCCATGTAGACTGAAAGAAGGGGAGTCTATGTTGCATACTAGCTATATGCTTCTCCAGCTGAATTGCTAGCAGGGTTTCTCAATACCATTCTAATACAGAGGTAAGGGAATCCTCTTTCCAGTGCCTTAACATTACTAATTTTGCCATGGCAGCCACCAGGGCAAGGTGGGCTTTCCTGATTCTGGGCTTTCCAGGAGGGTACAAGGTTAAAAGGCAGCATTCTAGGGTGAATAATGGCTCCAGACCCAAAAGAAGATCTAGGGCCTGCTTTATGGAGTTCCAGAAAAATGGGACTTTGGGCAACTCCACAGCAGATGGTATAGTAACCCAGGAGCAACTCCACAGCAGAAACATGGGGGGATATAAGTGTACCTATTTTGTTTAGTCTAATGGGAGTATAGTAGAGATTATGCATAAGGTTAAACTGGATCAAGCAGAGCCTATCTTGTTTAATGAATGTATAGATAGCACTCCAGACTTTCTTCCAGAAGGTAACCTCTGCTGGGAGAGACAGTGCCTGGACCCAATAATTGCAAATTCCAGAGAGGAGAGACGGATCTAGGGCTTGCAGGTGTTTATAAACTCTGGAAACAGCAAGTGGCTGATTAGCCACCTGAAGCACAGAGGCTCCTTGCTGCTTTTAAATGGCTTCTTGTTGATTTCACTTGGTAGCAGGTTATTTCTTTTTCTTACTACTTCTAAGGTGCTAGCAGGGCATTGTTTTAGGGCTGTTGAAATTCTGAAACCTAGTTTGGTGTGCTGTAAGTGGGTTGATTTGTCTTGTTTCACTTGGTAGCAGGCTTAAGTTTTTCTTACTTCTTAAAAGGGGCTAGCAGGGACCTGTTTGAGAGCTGTTGAAACTTTGAAACCTATTTTGGTATGCTTTAAGTGGGGCTGTCATTTCTTTAAACTGGAGGCCTGCTTCTTCTGATTTCAAATCTATGTCGGTGTGTTTTTGTTGGGGCTGTTCTGGTGGGGCCATTGTTTAAATTGGAAACATATATCTTCTAATTTCAAGCCTATTTTGGTGTTCTGGTGAGGCTGTTTGAATTGGAGACCTATTTCTTCTGGTGTCAACCCTATTTTTTGTGCTTTTATTGGAATTGTGGTTATTTTTTTACTGTCTTCACTAGCTGCAAAGTTTAGTGCATAGAGGGGGAAGGGTGTTAAATGTCTGGCCAGGGGCCTCAGTTATCTGATTGTTTCTGGAAGGCATGGACTGGTCCCACCCTCCCTGCTCCTCACCCCACCCACCCCAGGTACAGCACTTCCTTTATACTGCGGATTCTGACATCACTTCCCCAAAAGTGCAAAGACATGCACCTGTTATAGCAGAAGCAGACATCCAGGAAAGGAACAGCAGTGAGTGAAGAGGTGACTGCCACCTCCATAGAAGGGAAGTAACTGTGACACAAGGAGCTTTCATTTTTACCTGTTTGCATTGGTGTTCACATTGTGGAAAGGAGGGGTAGGAGTTAGAAGGGGCTGTGTAATGTTGCTTACAGTTTCTTTTTGGGTGTGGATGGGAGGGATAGGAACTTAAAAGGCAGTTGTTCAGTCTTTCTAAAGTGTATGTAAAAGGGGGTAAGGGAAATTGAGAAAGGGAGAAAAATGTTTTGCAATGATAGAGGGAGAGAGTGGAGACTTGCAAGAGTGTTGGATATCCATCATCTGGAAGGGTGGGGGATCACTGGTGGGCAATGAGAGCAAAGGGTAGGGCGGTAGGCCGCAACAACTGTGGTGTGATAATCTTTCTAAAAATTGCATGGAGGGTGGGGGAATGTTTAGTGTGCAACCAAATAGAGAAACTTAAAAAGGAGATCAAGGGTCTGCAGGAGGAGCTAAGACAGGTAAACCAGACTGGAGGAGGTTGTAGCCCAACATTAGAGGGAAGGAGGAGGGGCGATGAAGAGGAAGGGCTATTTGGGTCAACATGGGGAGGAGAGGGTCAGAAGAAGGGAAGCAGAGACAGGGGGCCCAGGCCAAGAAGAATGGCATTGGGGATGTGGACATTGCAGCCATTACCTAAACATGGCCAACCCAATACAATGACTGAGACCTGTTGATACCAGGGTACATAATATTTTGTAGGGATAGAGTGATTAGGAAAGGAGTGGGGTGGCACTGTATGTAAGGGAAGGACTGACGTGTGTATGGGAGGAAGGGGAGGAGGGTAGTATGGAGTCACTATGGATGCAAATCCAAGATTCCAAGAATAGGACTCTCAGGATGGGAGCGGTATACAGACCACCCTCTCAGACAGAAGAGTTAGACAGAGAACTAGCAGGGCAGATCAGACGGACCTGTGAGAAGGGTAGTGTGGTGATTGTGGGGGACTTCAACATGCCAGGAGTGGATTGGAGTACCCCAACAACCAGGAATAGAAGGGAGCAGGTACTGCTGGATGCCTTCCAGGACAGTTTCCTGATGCAAATGGTCAGCAAACCAACCAGGTTAGGGAATACTCTTGACCTCGTGCTGGCAAATGGGGAGTTTGTGAGGGAACTTAGGGTGGAAGAACCACTGGAGGGGAGTGACCAATACTCAGTATGGTTCACATTGGATATGGGTAAGGAAGGAGTGGAATCCAGCACAAGGGTGCTGGACTTTAGGAAGGCCTATTTAAGGAGGATGGGGGAAGTGGTAAAAGGGTACTTGGTCAGAATTCAACCTAGTATGGGCACTAACCAGAGGTGGGAGCTCATAAAGCTGGGCATAGTAGAGGCAGTTAGGACCTGCAGCGAGGCCCAGAGCAAGAAGGCTAGGGCAAAGAAACCTAGCTGGGTGAGCAATGAGGTAATGGAAAAGGTAAGGAGGAAAAGAGCTGCCTTTAGGAGGTACAAGAAATCAAGGAGGGGGGAAGACAGGGAGGAGTACCTAAAAAAATCAAAGGAGGTGACAAGGGCAGTAATAACAGCCAAGGTGTCTACGGAGCTCAGGCTGGCTCAGGGCATTAAGAAGAGGGAAAAGAACTTCTTCTGGTACACCAGGGAGAAAAGGAACTGTAAGGACCATATAGTAAGGATTAGGAAGGAGGGGGGTTGGGTGGAAGAAGGGAGTGATAAGGCAGGAGCACTAAATGATTACTTCTTCTCTGTATTTACTAAGGAGAAGAGGGGGTTGATACCCAAGGGGGAGGGAGGGCAGAAACAGAGGGGAAGGGGATGACTGATGGGGAAATCAATGAGGGCAGAGTTTTGGAGGGTTTGAGGGCACTGAGGATGGACAAGGCACCAGGCCCAGATGGCATCCACCACAGGGTACTGAAGGAGCTGGCAGAGGTCCTGGCAGGACCTTTGGCAGACATATTTAATGCCTCACTACACTCAGGATGTGTACCTCAGGATTGGAGGATGGCTCATGTGATACCCCTCCACAAGAGCGGTCCCAGGGATGAACTGGGGAACTGCAGACCAGTGAGCCTCACATCCATTGTGGGTAAGCTGATGGAGACTATCCTGAAGGAGAGGCTGGTGACCTTCCCGGAGGCCAGAGGACTACAGGACAGTAGACAGCATGGCTTCATAAGTGGCAGATCCTGCCAAACCGAGCTGGTGGGAATCCTATGACTGGGTAACTAGGCAACTGGACAGGGGCTACGCAGTGGATGTTCTGTACCTGGACTTCAGTAAGACATTCGACTCAGTGCTGCATGGGAGGCTGGGAAGTAAGGTAGAAGGCACAGGGGCGGGTGCAAAGCTGTTGAGATGGGTAGGGAACTGGCTTCAGTGAAGGCAACAGAGGGTGGTGGTGGGTGGGGAGCTCTAATCCCCAAAGGTAGTGATGAGCGGTGTTCTGCAGAGCTCACTGTTGGCACCAGTATTGTTGGGGATATTCACTGCAGACATATCATTGGGCATAAAGAGCAAGATCAGTCTGTTTGCTGATGACACCAAGATGGGAGCAGTGGTGGATGACCTAGGGGGATGGCAGGGGTTGCAGGATGATCTGGAAGAGCTGGAAACCTGGTCAGACACTTGACAACTGGAGTTCAATGCCAAAAAGTGCAAGATGCTGCATTTTGGGGTGAAAAACCCATGGAAGAGTTACCAGCTGTGGGGAGTGCAGCTAGCCAACACAGAGGAGGAGAAGGATCTGGGGGTGCTCATTACGGGGTCTATGAACAACTCGGCACAATGTAGGAAGGCAGCTGCAAAGGCCAACAAAATGCTGGGTTGCATTGCAAGGGGTATATCCTCGAGGAGAGGGGAGGTTATTCTGCCACTGTATAGATCATTAGTTATACCACACCTGGAGTACTGTGTGCAGTACTGGCACCTGTATCTGAAGAGGAACATTAAGTTACTGGAGGGAGTGTAGTGTGGGATGATAAAGATGATCAAGAGGCTGGGGAACTTACCATGTGAGAGGAGGCTGAGGGAGTTGAACATGTACTTGCTGGAGGAGAGGCAGGACAGGGGGATATGAATGAAACCTTCGAGTACATGAAAGGAATAAACAAGACAGGTACAGAGGGGCTGTTCAAAGTAATGGAGGGGAGGGACACCCAGGGCCCTGATATGAGACTGGAAGGAGGAAGGTTCAGGAGGGAGACGAGGAGACACTTTTTTATGGAGAGGGTGGTAGCTGGGTGGAATGCATTACTGGCAGAAGTGGTATCCTGTAGAACAGTGGAGTGCTTCAAAAGGCGCTGGGACAGGGAAAGGAGGAGGGTCAAGGGAGGGGAAGCTGCAGAATAAGGGGTGCTAGCTGCACATTTGAGCAGACTTGATAGACCACTAGGTCTTTATCTGCTGGCAAATTTTGTATGTTCATATTCTTCTAATCTATTATCATATGACACATTCTTGAGTCTTGGTGCCATCTTTGTCACTGTATACTGTACTTTTTCTATTGTTATAATACCTTTTTGTGATTTGGACTCCACATCTGTAGCAGCAGGGGGTGAACAGATCAACGCGATACCGTCATGGGTAAGCTCTCATGACTTATGTGCTACCGATATGGCGCCTCTCCATGACTTGTATTAACACCCATCATACCCAGCGCTCACGCCCATCTGTAGCTAATACAAGTCGCCACATCTCCACGACTTGCATTAATTGTAGTTCCACGCCGCACGACCAGCCCCCAGCCCCAGCTCTCACAACACACAAACAAAAATAAACAGCAAGGAGAGCCCCAGGGACGGCCCACCACCCTCGCCGGCCCGGGCTCTACTGCTCTTTGAGTAGGTTAGGAAAATTTCTGCACTTACCTGTGAGCCATTTCGGCCTGTAAGACCTCATCAGAATACCTGGCAGGTATTGATGGCTCCCGACAGTGTCGGTGTGCCTAGACCTGAGAGCAAGCCGAGTAGTGGGAGGCGGTTAAGGCTTCAACCACGAGACTAGTTAACAACAGCCGTAATACCGAGGTATTTACTCATCCTCACCATCCGTCCCCTCTTCCACCATAGACTCAATCCTTTTGATGTCCTCCTCAACCAACTGTAATTGAGCTTCTGTGGTCTCCAAGTCTTTAGTCAATTTTCTGACCCTTTCTCTCTGTTTTCTCTGGTTCTGAATAATTTTAGACCTTTGGTTTAGTTTTCTTGCCAGTTCTAGGTGGGCTTTTCCTTTAGAAATTTTTGATTCCTTAGGCAGTTGCTCCAAAAAAGAGAAAAATAGCCCCACTGGCCTCTCACTGGGGGGGTAGATTGCGGACGGCCCCCAAGAGGTTGGGGAAAGAGGGCCGCCCACCAACAAGGAGGAGGCGGCCCCGAGCAAAGAGCCCAATCCGAGGATATCCTCGGAGAGGGCTGGACCAGACCCTCCCTACAGGGAGGGTCACAGCAGGTACATTTAAGGAGCTGTCCCAGAGGATTTCGCCCTCCTGGAACAGCTCCTCAGCAAGAAATTTTGTTCGCTTCAGTTTGCCTTTTTTAAAATCCGGTTTTTCAGCCTGTCCTTTGTTCTACCACATGGTTCAGCAGTTTGCTCGCCTACTTTCGTTTTGTGTTTTTTCCCGCTTTAGTCTTTTGCTGTGTGTTCCTGAATCTGAGGTAAGTGTTTTTCATTTATCTTTCTGGAAATCTGCCATTTTTTGGAGTCTGCAATCCCATTCCAGTGGCCTGCAATTTTAGGGGCTAGTTCTTAACATGCATGTGTGTTCTTTTCTCTGCCTTTAAAGCTTGTTGTAAGAAGTTGTCCTGAAATGGGGCTCTCTGTAAAAGGCTGTAGTTGCAGGTTTGCTTGGTAATCCCCTTAGTTAAAAAAAAAAAAAAAAAAAAAAGGGTTTTGTCGGCTTGGCTGGGTTATTTCCCAGGGCTTCCTTGGTCTTTTCATTCTACATTCTTTGGGCTGTTCCTTTGTTCCCTGCACCCACGTGGCTTTTCCTATGTTTGTCCCAGCTGCCCTTCCCCCAATTTTTGCTTGCTGGGGCATTTACTTTCTGCCTTTCCTGCCTCCTTCTGGCAGCAGTGTGTGTGTTTTTTCTTTTCTTCTTTTCAGAAGTTGGACCTGTAATTTGGTAGGGTAGTGCAGGTTTTTTGGTTCCCTGGTGCCACTGGCTCCTGGCATTCATGGTCCCTCTGGTCTTGGCCTTCTCTATGCAGCCATGCTTTCACCCTCCTTGGGTGTTCCTCCCAGTTTCACCCCTTCCACTTGGTTTTTCCTTGGGTCCCCCTTTGGCCCAGGTTGCCCCCTTCCCATTCCTCTTTCTTGTTCTCTGGGGCATTTGCTTCCTCTCTCTCCTTTGTCAGGCGGCAACTCATTTTTGTGTGTTAGAGGTTGGGTTGGTAATTTTTGTTGTAGTAGTGCAGTTGTTCTGTGTCTCCTGGTGCCGGCCAGGTTTCTGGCCTGGGTCTCTCCTGATTTCTGCCTTCTTTAGTCTGCCATGCTTCCTTGCTCCATTTGGTGTCTGGGAGCCTGTTCCTGCTGGAGGTGTGGGGGTGGCTTTCTACGGGTCTAGCTCTGCTCCACATGTGAGCTGCTTGGCTAGGTTTTTTTTTTCTCTTCCCTCAATTAGTTCTCTCTGCACTTCCTTTTCCAATAGCATCTAGGGGTATTTTCTGAGGATCTAGGAGCTCTTGCGAAATGAGCTTAAATTCCTCGGGATTAATGGAGTATTGTGCAGAGTGAGTATAGAGGAGTAACCATAGCAAATTGAGTTTGTTGCTGTTTGTTGGGGGGTGGATGGTGGGAGTATTTATAATGCACTATTGGGAACTGAACTCATTATGGGCCTTCGGCATGGCAATTAAAATACAATGCTGCAATAATAAAATTTTTGGGAGAGTTTGGGCGGTAATTTTGTTGTGGCTGTGCATCGGCCTGTGTTTTGGTGTTCTGTTGGCTAATGGAGTCCACATGCCCACTGGGCTCGACCTTCTCAATCTGCCATGCTTTCTTCCCCTTGGGTGTTTGGGGTGGCCTTGCCCTTGCGGGGGGGGTGGGGGTGGCTGTTTTTCAGGGCAGAGTTCTGCCCCTCTCGGCTCCAATTTTTTTTCCCTCCCTCTTTCTCGCTCTCTCTCTGAGCTCTGCATGAACCCATGTGGATTAAGCAAAGCTCCTGGGGCTAGTACAGTATTGTGCAGTGAGTATAAGATTGTGGGAGCAATAAAATGCACTGTTGGGAATTTTAGTTATTAGGGGACCTGTGATATGGCAATTTTAAGTTATCATTGAGGAGCAAAGGGGGGGGAAGAGGGAAATAGTAGGGGGGGGGGGAGAGAGAGAGGGGATAGGGAGAAAAGAAAGGAAAGGGATAGGGAGAGAAAGGAGGGGAGGAAGGGCTAGGAAGGAAGGAAAAAAAAAAAAAAAAATTCCCTCTATCTCCAATAGGATATTGCAGTATTTGTTTTAATATGAAAATCTTTTTGTGAGGGAGAACGTTAGGAGGGGTAGTAGGAATTTTAAGGCATAAGCAGGGTATTGGGGTGATGTGTGGGCCTCAAAATTTTAAGAGGGATATAGAGAATAGACTGTCAGATGAGTACAGTGCATACCAAAAAGAGGGGGGAGGGATAGGGGAAGAGGGGGATGGGAAAAGAAAAGAAAAAGAGAAAATAATGAATGTTTTTTGTCTCATAGGTATCGCCTCGCTAATCACTGCTTTGCCCCTTACGATCAATAACTAAAATGGCCGAACCTCAGAATAATCAGGTTCTGGACAGCCAAGCCTCCCAATTTTATGAAAGGGCACAGGGTACAGGTCAAGACCTTTCTGAGCTGGGAAGCCAGACACAATATGTGGCACAGGCTATCCATGCACAAGGGCAAGACCAAGCGTTCCGCGATGCCCTGCAATGCCTAAAGGAAATTGGGGGGTCAGATTGGCTGACAACCATGTCTAGATTGGAACCCAGACTGCTAGTTGCCAATCCAGGCAGGCAGCAGAAAACTGTGGCAGACCCTCCCACTCCCACCATATTAGAGTATAGGCTGCAAGAACCGGCACAGGCACAGGCAACAGGTGTAGCCAGCCATCGGCCCGATTGTTGGAATCCATGGCTCAGAAAAAATCCATTGCAAAAAAGGGGCAGGGCAAGCAAAGTAAGCGGAAGTCCCAATTATTGACAGAGGCTGGAAAAAAGCAGACGGAGAAAAAACAGAGTAGAGCAGACGAGAGCACATCCGTGGCCCAACCCAGGACAGAGAATGAAGGAAGGGAGAAAACCCCAGTGGTACCAGTTGCACAATCACAGATTGGAGAGTCTGAGGGAGATCAGGACAGTGATGCATCAGTAGATTTAGTGTGGTCCAATTCGGATAGCGAGCAGGACCAATCCAGTGATATTGTGAGACCAAAAAGTAAAGAGAGCAGGGAACGGAAGAGGGCAAGGCACACTGGGAGATAAGACGGGGTCATGATCAAACTGTCGGGGAAGAAATCACAAGATGGTCAAAGGGTAAAACAGCCATTTGGGGCACTGGGGGCTTCAGAGTTCAATCCCGGGCCGGTGATGCCAGGGCATCAAACATGCCAGCACAGCCCCTTCAAGTGGCCATTTATGTATGGGGGACTGAGTAACATGCCCACCGCTTGGCCAGCAATGAATCCTTGGGCCCCCTTTGCTCCCAGTTTCCCAACAACCCAGCAGGGTGGAATGACCAACCCCATCATGGGGCCCTGGACAATTCCAGCCAATGAGCCTGGCGAGGGTACCTCTATGGGTATAGCAGGAGCCACTGGGTCAGGGGATAACCACGGATGCGGGGTGCACCAGGGGACTGAATCAGTGTGGCAGGGCAGGATGAATCCCTTTTAAGGCACAGGGGAGGTGGACAGCAGTTCACCACAGGGGGCCAGGCTCGTTTGATCCAGCCTCCTCACTCCAGTGTCTCCCAAGGGGCCTCAGTAGAAGGGGGTAATGTACAAGGGGGCAGCTGTTCAGGTATGGACAGGTGTAGGGCCTTCAATTCAAAACCAATTAACAAGGAAAGCATGACACCGAGCCTACAAGAGCGTGAGATGGTAGCCCCTACAATGGATACCATTACCAATCCGGTATCGGGGGAAAAATCAAACACAGTATCAGCATCTCCGGAGCATTGGGCATATGCCGGGGTGGAAGACCCATTGGGGGACCACTTATCTGATGCTGTCCGGGAAAAAATCTGGAAAGGGGAATTTATAGATATGTTTTCATTATTGCATAGAGAAATTCCAGAAATGAGCGATGAAAAAATGAAGAAACAAGAGATGCCACGGCGGCCGAAGGTACCTTTCACATTTGAGAATTGGGCAGCAGCCTTCGACATTTTTATGTCAGTTTATGGGATGAAACACCCTGATAAGCTACTTGCTCTTCTAAAATACAGGGACACCATAAAATTTGCACATCTGTCATTTGATGGATATCGTGGTTAAAATATGCGAGCAGTTTAGTCTGAAACTATCTAAGCAACCAATCTCAAATGGGAAAACACACACATAGACCTGTGGGTCCGCTATATGTGAGGCTGGCCCAATGTGGTAACTACACTGACAGTGGTCATGTTATTGCCAGACAAACAGGGAGAGTACAGGAAGGATCAGAGAAAGGGAGCAGGTAGGAAGGCATGCTATGATTACAATAAAGGAAAATGTTTTCATTCCTTTTTGTAAATGCAGGACACATATACAAGTTATGCTGGGGAGAACACAGGTTATCAGAATGCACACAACAGTCCTCAAAAAAATCAAACATTGAGGGAGCAGGCAATGAAAAAGGAAAGGGGGCTGGGAAGTTTAGCTAACTCACCAGTACGGTTAGACCGAATGGACCCCTGGCTCGACCGCTATCCGGGAAAAACAGCCAAATATATTCATAACGGTTTCAAGTATGGTTTTAGGATACCATACAAGGGGCCAAGGGAAAAAACCACAGCTCACAATCTCAGGTCGGCAAACTTACTTCCCAACATCCTGAAAATGAAAATTGCAAAAGAAATACAGGCGGGCAGGGTGGCGGGACCATTCAACTACCCCCCCCGTGCACAACCTCAGGGTATCCCCATTAGGGCTGGTCCCCAAGAAGGAAGTGGGGGAATACAGGCTCATTCATCACCTGTCTTACCGAGGGCAATTCAGTAAATGACTTTATCAACCCAGAGGATTGCACAGTGCAATACACAACTTTCGATGTGGCACTGCGCCACATACAAGAACTAGGCCGTGGGGCAATGATGGCAAAAAGCGACATCAAATCTGCTTTCCGTCTGCTGCCAGTACATCTGAATGACCAAGATTTACTGGGCTTCAAAGTGGGAGGCCAATGGTATATGGATAAGGCTATGCCCATGGGATGCTCTGTAAGCTGCTCAGCCTTCGAAGTTTTCTCAACCTTCTTGGAGTGGGCCACCAGAGAACACACACATAATGTACATATAGTTCACTATCTTGACAATTTTCTATTTATGGGTCCCAGGGGGGCAACCACGTGTGCTGAGACGCTGCAAGGTTTCACATCATTAATGGGGTATTTTGGTGTCCCTCTAGCGCAGGAAAAAACGGAAGGCCCGGCTACATGCCTCTCATACCTGGGCATAGAAATAGACTACAAGGCTATGGTTTCCCAACTACCACAGGACAAGGTGGCACTTTTGAGCACAATGTTGGGGGAAATGGGAAGGGCAAAGAAGGTGACCCTACAACAGCTGCAATCTGTTATAGGCCACTTGAATTTTGCATGCCGGGTAGTATTAGCCAGACAGGCCATTCCTCAGCCGGATGGCGTCAGCCGCAGGGGCGGGGGCACCAAAAACCATACCATCACATCAGATTAACACAGGGCGTAAAAGCAGACCTACAGGTTTGGGAACGTTTCTTACGAGATTTCAATGGTATCACCATCTGGCAAACTCCGGCAGACCATTTGTTAGATTTGCACATGGTAACCGATGCTTCCGGTGGCACTGGTTTTGGGGCATTCTGGCAAGGTGCATGGTTTGCAGGACGCTGGCCACAGGAGTGGGTATCAAGGGGGCTCACAAAAAACATCACCCTTCTTGAATTGTTTCCTATCATGGTAGCCGTAAGGGTATGGGGGCACAAAATTTAGAATAAGAAAGTGCTTTTTCACACGGACAACAGGGCGGTAGCAGACATATTGAACTCGCAGACATCTCATTCTGAAGAGGTGATGAAGGTCTTGCGGGTCTTTGTGTTATGCTGCCTACGATACAACATCTCTTTTAAGGCATGTCATTTGCCAGGAAAAGAAAATGTTATAGCGGATGCCCTGTCTCGATTTCAGTTTGAGCACTTCAGACGGTTAGCCCCGTGGGCAGACCAGTTCCCCACGCAAATACCGAGCGGTCTGGACTTGGGAACCAAGATTGCAGCAACTGTACAACTCGCTGTAGCCCCCTCGACATGGAGGAAGTATGTAGGTAGCTATGGGTCTTTCCAGCAATTTTGTGGTCATGAGGTAAGCGTGGTACTACACAATACCCAAAGATAGGTTCAAAACTACATCCTTCACTTGGAAAGCATAGGAAGATCCCCAGCAGCGATACGCCTTCAACTAGCGGGCATCGCCTTTCTTCATAAGTACGAGGGTTTCCCTGATCCAACCAGTAGTTTTATTACTAAGAAAATGATACAGGATCTGTCTAGACTAGCAGGAAAAAGGGCTTGACACGAGGAAGCCCATAGGACTACTTGAGTTGTCCAGCCTCCTGAAAGCACTGTCAGTCACTTTCAGCTCGGGCTATGAAACCAAGCTTTTTCAGGGCCCTATACGTATGTGCATTTTTTGGGGCTTTCTGGGTTTCAGAGTTGGTACCACAGTCTAACTCACTGTGCAGCCAGAACACCAATCTTCAGTTTAGTGATTTCGTCATCCGGCAGGACAGACTGTGTCTTCAGCTGCGAAAATCAAAAACAAACCAGTGTGGCCCCCCTGCCATTATAACACTGTTCAGGGCTCCACCAGGAACATTTGCCCATAGTCGGCAATGAGTGAGAATGTGGTAGGGTCGTCCAATAGGACTGGGGCATTTGTTTGTGCATGGGGACGGAAAAGCTGTTACAAGGCGACAGTTCACGGCTGTCCTAAGAAAAGGTTTATGGATGGCGGAAAACCCAACCTCATACAACACCCATTCGTTTCAGAATTGGAGCAACCACCAAGGCAGCCAGGTGTGGGTTAAAGAGGAGCAGATAAAGGGGTTCGTCAGGTGGCTTCAAAAGCATACATTGGGTACATTAGGCCTCAGCAGAACCCAACAGGAAGTGACGTTGCAGAACCCAGCACAAGTGGCAATTGAAGTACAGATTGGGAGATTACTCACATATTTCTATCTTTGTATTGCAGGCACGTCTACAGCAACCCCTCAGATATGGATTGTGGGTCATTCGCATGTAAGGGAGGCATACACGAGGGCGAGAAAACGGCCTTACACCAGACAGCTGGGCATCCCAAGGAGTCGAGCTGCGATAAAATGGGCAGGAAAAGGCGGGATGAAGTGGGGGGCATTATGCAGAACTATTGTTACATTGGGTCTACATAGGCAACCACCGGTAGTGCTAGTTATCCACCTGGGAGGGAACGACTTGGTCACCCTAGGGGCACCGAGATTAATTGAGGATATTAAGAGGGGTTTGTCCCACTTAAAACAGATGTTGCCTCGCACCATTCTAGCATGGACTAGAATGATACCATGCCAGCAGTGGTGTGGGGAGCGAAAGGCAGGGGCCATGGACAAGGCGCGGAGGTCCGTGAATAGGGAGGTGTCCCATTTCGCGGCTTCAATGGGAGTGGAGGTAATCAGGCATTTCCTGATCACGAAATCTGATGAGGGCCTATATAGCCGGGATGGGGTTCATTTATCTGATATTGGGAATGACATTTTCAACAATACACTCAACGATTTCTGCGAAACAGTACTGTTTGGAAAGAGTAAGATCCCTTGGGCATTAGTGGGAGATACATGTTGGCACCGTATGTAAGTGGCGGTAATTCATGGCTGACCCGGGTAAGATGGACATAAGAGCTGCGATTGGGTGTCAAGGGGGACAGGCACGACCCTAGGATGGGTATGCCCTGGAAGATCGGGAGATGAAGGCACCCAGGCTGGGGCATGCACCGAAACGCTGGGATCCAAGACTCAGAGATGGGGGGTGCGGCCCTGATGGGCATGCTCCTCGTCAAGGGTCTAGGAACCCCTAAATTCGGGTAAGGGGAACTGTCTTGCGGAAAGGCACGGCCCTCAATGGGTCTGTTGGACTAAAGGGCCAGAGTTCCCCTCAAACAAGCAGATGAAGGAGCCGGGGTTTCAGCAATACATGAATTAGGGCTGCCCAAGGGGTCTTGCGGGATGGGATATGTAATGTACATATGTTAAAATGTATATATGATATTTTGTAAAGTGCATACATATGTAAATTTGTAATGTACATATTAGGTTTATAAATGTTATGTCCCATGTAATGTATACAACTTTTGATCAAGTAAAAAGAGCTGCGCCCTTTTTTATACCAAAACAGTGTGGTGTGTTTTTTGGTTGAATTGGGGGTCCGCTTTGGGCAACTCTCCGCTGTGGTCTGTCTATATCCATGCTGTCTGGTCACGATGAGATAAGTTTGTCACGCTAAGAGAAATCTGTCACGCTCTGAGTAAAGGAACATGTACAGCCTTTATATATTGCCTCTGCAGAAAAATCGAGAAAACTGGTATTGCACAACCAGGATATTAGTCACACTGCGCCTGTGGGCGGGCGCGCTCAAAACGCGTGATAATGAGTCATTTTAGGATGCACGGCCAGGCAAACAAAGGTTGGGGATTTCCAGACTTCCAGTCTACTTAATATTCATGAGACTTTGGTGGCTTGAGCAAGCGGTCCACCCCTCTCGCCGACCCGGGCTCGACAGGCCTATTAGACGGTTTCTAGTCTATGGTATGTTAATGGGCAAGATGTTTAACGTTAAGTCTCTCCGCGACGTGGAGAGTGAATGGTGGGTCCTGAATCTTATAAATACAGATCACAATGTAATGATCGTTGAAAATGATGATGGGTCACAGATAGTGTGTAAATGCCCTGCTGTCACGAAGAAGCCCCTTATCTGGATCCAATGCCATGATCAGAAAGAATCCTTTCCTATAACCGTGAGCGCCTACATGAGTAAAATCGTTCCTTAAAGGAAGGGACAAAAAACAAGTTTATGGGGTGTACTGAGGGGGCGGGTCGTCCTGGTTGCTCATGCCGTTCCAGCACATACAGGAGCACTTTATTGTGCAGCCAACTTTTTTATGATACTTGCAAAGGCCTCGTCTCTGCCCCGCTGAATGAGGGAGTTTTTTGTCTCCTCGTCGATGGTCACCGCAGCGTGGGCCTTCTTGGTGCCAGCTCGAATCTCCTGCTTCATCTTACTTATTTTCCCATCTCATCGAGGATGAGCCGGAATTCGTGATCTATGATTTCCCCATCGACTAAGGCGGTAGACACGTGGTCTGCGATTGAGTTCAGCTTGCTGTCGGCCAGAACTTGGATCTCGTCGTGCTTCTTAGCTTTGACAGTCAGACGGCGACTAATGAATTTGCCAGCCACTCCGAAGAACCACAGCCAGGGCCATGATTTCAAGACCCAGGAAAATTGGTGCGGCGCTGATGGTGGACAGGAGTCCCACACTGCCAATGCCCATCCCCATGCTGGCGGCTACTAGAGCCGTATCAATGCCATCTACGACATTGATTCCCTGGTGGTATTTTTTGCACAGGGATGCTCGCGTCTCTTGCTCGTTCTCAAGCATTTGTTTGAGTTGGCATATATGTTGTAGCCGGTAGGACTGGCCCGTCGGGATGATGGTGTCGGGGACCGAGGCTCCAAGTGCCTGCTGAGTGGAGGCCTCAGTTGGTAATTCTGGGTACAGAGGTGCGCTAGGTTGCTTCATAACCAATGCTAGATAATACAACATGACGTGTCAGGTTCAATAGGAAAGATTTAGCATGAGCCTGTGAGTGTTGAAATGATCTCAAGGTCCACAGAGATTGGAAGATCGTGGTTGTCGAGAAGTTTTCCAGTATCATCTCTGACAGTAATCTTCAACTCATCCACTGCGCCGTCCTGGAGGCACTTGAACTCGGGGTGCTCGACTCGAACCATGTCGATTTCGCCAAATGAATGGCTCCCAAGCCCGATTACTGCAAGGTTTGTGGAAGGAGCCCCATCTGCAACATTTGCAGTGGTGTTTATCTGATTGAGGCACACAGTAAGCGTTTTTGTGGTTGCAAAGTTTATAGGGCTGTCGCCAGTATAAGCCCCTTCATCAAGCCATTGCCCCCCTTTACCATCGTCTAACCCAAGTAGGGTGAGCAGCCCGTCTGTGAACTTGACTTCCAGGCCAGTCGGTATGGTAAGTTTTATCAGACCATTGACATTACTCACTTCCAAGACCACGTTGTTCCCCAAACCCTCAATCAGGTTTTTCAGTTGTGTGAAGCTATAAAGGCCCGAGGGGATGTCGGTGGTGTGCTCAAAGCCATCCTCGCCTCGCCACGAGAACGACTCATGCGCCCCAACGTTGTACCAACCTACCATGTAGGTGATACGGCGGAGGCCAACTCGCAGATTGCCTCCCCGGTTGTCAATGTATTGCTGGAGGCCCACTGCCTTTCCTCTTTGAACATTTGTCAGCGTGTGAAACATAACTGCGACTATGAATACGCAAGCGCTTAGCTTTAACAGGGATGCAAAATACCCGACGGGTGGGGTATTCTCCTCCGCGGTGGAGGTCACACAACTAACCCAACCCAGCATTCAGGTTCAAGCAGGAACTGCAGGGGCTTTCAAAACCCAGTTTCCTGATGTGTTTCAGAAGTACAGGCTGCCTAACGTCGCGTCTGACCATCTGATACAGGCATGGAACAGCCAGCCAATGTAGTTCTGGCAGAACCAAGTGAATTTTGCCGTATGGTGTTCAACGACAGGCTGTGGCGTGTCAGCACAGGACCATCTCGCCACTTCCAATCCTTTGATGCAGTCCCTGTATTACTACCACATGTACTACCAGGTTTGCAGGATCTTAGTTGAAATACAGGCCCCACTGCTCCAGGATCAGGCCTGGGCGGCCTTCAATAACCCATATGATCGGAGGGCATATGAACGAATTTGTGGTGAGTTTGGAGTGTCCCCTCACACCGATTGGCACGTTAAAGGCCCAAACCAAGCTCTGGGGCAGGTGTACAACTACTGGACCAGCAATGGATATCACCCCGTGGGTGACGGGGGTTACAACCCGGCCAGCATGTCTTTCACAAAACAGACAACAAACCAAATCCTACATGTAGACTTCATCAAACAGGATTCCTCAAATGTGGATAGTGCCTGGAGCGCCTTCGTCCTTGAAAAATCACAAGGATTCACGCGGCCGGCGCTTGAGTGGCTAAATGATAGTATCAGAACCTATGTGTGGGCGATCCTGGGGGCGCAAGCTCAGACAAGAACACGCATTCTTGGGACTGGCACAGCATTCGATGCCCAGAAGCAGTTCTTAGCCAACCTGGAAGATGCCATCTCATCCCCAGTGGACCTCCCTTCAGCAATCAAGCGCTATCAAGATGTGTTGCAGTATGCTGGCTCCAAGGTCGACTTTGCCTTTGGAATTGGCCTGTACATGGCCCCAAGCGACATGCTGCTACGTATTGGTCAAGTGGCAGGGTACAACAACGAGATCGTTATTGCATCCGCTGACCAAAGTCTCTGTCTGAACACTGGGATCAATGTTCTAGATGCCCCGCCAAGCGCCTCAACGGGAGAAATGGGTCTAGCAAAGCCACAAGAACCATCCACAGGAATATCTTCTGGCGGCACCGCTGGCGACATGTCAGGGGGAACGGGTCTGGTAAAGCCACAAAAACCACCCACGGGGACGACGTCTAGTGGCACCACGGCCCCTCCCCACAGCACCTGCCTCAGCGGCGGCTGAGAAACACGAAGATGAAAAAACTGCCCTTATAGTGGGTGGGGTCGCCGTCGGCTTACTCGCGCTTTGGCTTCTTCGTTGATGCCGCCAGCAGCCAGTCGCGGGTTGCAACAAGGAGAAGTCCTCCGACTGCGAGGACCATGGCCCACAGGTTTTCGGCCAGCCACCCAGCCGTTTTTGCGAGAAGGTTGAGAAGCCAAGAAATGATGGAGCCAATGATCCCCGGAAGAGCTGCGGCCGCCTTCCCAGCCAGTTTGGCAAGAGCACTTCCAAGGGCCTTCAGGTGTTTTTTCACCCACTCCTTGAGGGCGTTTTTGTCTGGCGGTGTTGGGGGAGATGGAGGAGCTGCCCCACCACCCCCAGTCAGCGCCAGCACCAGGGTCGAGATTGCCATCCCAATCGCCGTGAGGATAGATGCGATCGTGACCCCTTGCTCCCGGAAGAGGGTGCGAATGCGCTCGGCAAGCGTGGTGTCCTCATTGAGGATTCGGTTGATCGTCTCTCGGATTCGGTTAATCTGGGAGCGGAGAGCCGCTCTATTCACCGTGGCTGCCTCCAAGCAGGCGACTCGCTCATCTTCTAGGTTACATAAATGCTCTGCGATGCGGCATCTGGTGAACTCATCCAGCTGCTCTGCCTCCTGTAGCTTCCTCCTTTCCAGGGCGATGTGCTCATCCAGCTCGGACAGTTTGGCCAGGTTGTTTGTCAGCTCGCCTCAGATGGTCTGCATTGCCTTGTCGAGCCCCCTGAGCTCACAGAGAGTTAGTGGAGGGTCGTCCAAGGTTCTGAGAATCTCGTCAATGTCAGCGTCCGTCAATCTGGCCTCTATTTCATGGACTGCATCTGAGGCTTCGGTTGCGACTGGTCCCAGGTCCTGCAGTTCGATACTCTCTACAGCAGCAGCCGCTCCACCCAGCTTAGTGTTAGCCGCCTGGAGGGTTGTGATTGCCTTAGGAGGTAGCTGTTTTTTTGGGTTCCAGCCCACAAACCCCAGTTCATATTGGACGACGGCGCTCCCACCCCGACCAACCAGACTAGCAATTGTTGTCAGCGCGAGGGGTTCACCGGTACGAAGATTTGTGAGATCAATTTCTGGAGAGGCTTTTAACCGTAGTTGCCCTTTACCGTCAAGCTCAAACTTTGAATAATCCCGGCCGAGGGCTGGTGTTTGGCCTTTTCTGGCCAAGGCGTTGTAATAGTCGTCGACGGCTGTCCGCACAAGCTCTTGTTGCAACGCTGCTGCGTTTCCATCGGTGGGCCCTACGGGGCCCCCGCATCGACAGATGAGTCGATGAGGTTAGTCTCTTCTTCAACATGACGGTGTCAGGCCTCTCTGCAGTTTCGCCAAACTCACTTACCTCATAGTCTGCCATGTTGCCTTTGCGTATTAAAGAATCAGCGCAATACGGATGCAAGCTTAACCCGCATCGCAGACTGCGCGACCCCCTTGGGGTCAAAGGAGTGCGCCAATTGGTTGTGATAACAAACAACCCGAGCACGATTGACCAGAACCAGCAGTTTCTGGTCCGGTTCCTCAACCTTGGTGCCCATGACGTCATTGTCCCCGGGACTGCCCGCCTGGCGTTCACAGTCGCTCTGAACTCAACCGATGCCAACAGGACTGTGGTCCAGAATCTAGGCCGGGCTGTGGTGAAGAAGACGACGATCAAGATCATCGGCAACGAGGTCATGAGCGTCGATGACTCAGACGTATACTACTGCTATAACGACCTTTGGAAAACCGCCCAGGAGAGGGCGAATGCCCAGTATCAGGGCATTGACACTTCAATGAATAAAAATGTCTCCAAGCTGTGAGTTGGTGCCGGAGATGGCATGGCTGGTGGAGTAGATAGTGCAATCGCGAACGCGTTTGGGAACCGCTACTATATCCCGCTCGACTTCGAGCTGCTGGAGAGCCACATGCCCTTCTACCAGAGCGCCCTTGACAACAGGCTCGAATATGAGCTAATCTTCAACGACTACAGCTGGGTGATCCAGGCCACCGACAACACGAATGCCAGCTACACCATCGAGAACATCAGTCTGGAGTACGACATGGTCACTCAACCGAAGCTGTCCCAACTGATTCGCCACCAGTACGCAGGACGCCTTGCTATCCTGTATGACAGGATCTTAAGGCACCGTAAGGTTGCGGCCAACAAAAGTGACACTCTGTGGAACATCAACCTAAACGTGCCAGCTCACAGCATGAAGGGAATCCTGATGCTGTTCGAGGATCCTGCTGCAGCCTTCACTCGGGAGACAGAGGCCTTCTACAACTCGAAGATCACCAAGGTTGAGGTGACCATCGAAGGCGTTCCGAATCAGCTATACTCTCAGGACATGCGCGCCTACCAGCACTGGGATGAGGCCAAAAAGTTCTTCGCGGCTTCTCCTAGCAGCAAGCGTCAGCCCGAGGTGGCAATTGTTGCCGAAGACCTTGCACTGGCAGATGTTTCCCTGGGCACGTTCCTCACCAGCAAGTACGCCCTGTGGCTTGATCTCAGGACAACCGATGATGACCAGCTCCATGGCAGCAGCCGGCGCATTGAAAATGCCCCGGAGGGTGTCACCATCCAGATCACAAAAACTGCAGAGGCTGCCGGCGCTTTGAACATCTACCTTTACGTCATTATGGATGCCCAACTTAACATAGAAGATGGCAGATTCGTCAGCGCACTTTATTAGTCAAGATGACGTACTCCCCAAGGACCCACACTCGGCCATCATCTGCGGCCAGACCGGCTGCGGAAAAACGGTTTTCCTTCTTGACCTGCTGGAGGGTCCCTACCGAGGCGTCTTTGAGCATATTGTGATCCTCTGCCCCACTGTGCGATATAATAAAACCTACCAAACGTGCTCATGGATATGGGCTGACCCCGAGGTCTACATAGTCGACCCGGGTGAGCGGCTGCATGTATACCTCCGAGCCTTATATAGTTGCTTTGCAGGCGAGCCCTCTCTGTACGTGATTGACGACTGCTCAGCCACAAATGCCTTGACAAAAAAGAAGGACATGCTCTCAGAATTGGCCTTCTCTGGTCTCCACGCATATCAAAGCATTTGGGTCTTAACGCAAAAGTACAACTCAGTCCTGAAGGACTTGCGCGAACAGACGCACTAGGTGGCCCTCTTTCACTGCAAGGACCGCGACTCCTTTGAGGACTGCCTTCGAGAGAATGACGTGATCCCCACGTGGGGAGTGGGCTGCAGTCCGCCAGCTGCTGGCAGAGATGAAGCATAGCAAGCTGCTGTTGAAGACTGATCAGCCAACTGCATATAAGGTGCTATAATATGTGGGAAGCACTCTTGTTTATTACTCAGGTCCTAATTTTGGGTACCCTTGTGTGGGGAGGGTACGAGTATATTAGACTTAGGCGGCGGCTGTCTGTAGTTGCTGAGCTGACAGGCAAAGTAGCAAGGCTTATTAGCCTCGACCGCGAAATGAATTGCGACGATCTTGTTGACATGTTGCTAGCGGAGACCGCAGATACCACGGATGCTAGCTCATCAGAGCGGTTGGGAACAGCCTCGACCGGACGGGAAATAGCGGAGGCCGCCGCCTCGACAGAGCGAGCACCGGGTGCTGGCATGGGGCACAAACGAGAGAGGCTAGCTGCGCTGGCTGCTGGCGGGCAGACCAGACAGTATCTGGGAAAAACCTTTACAATTGACCAGTTCGACTCCATGAGTGATGAAGACGTTGAGAAGCTCTACGCTCGCTACGAGGCACGACTCGGTGCGGCCATGACAAAGACTCTTGGGCAAGCCGCACTGCAGCTATATGCGGTAGTTGCTGGCACGGTTCTACCTATTCCCCCAGAAAATCAACCAAAGCTGGTTGCTGACCTTGAGGCTGACCCGTTTGTTGGGCGCACTGAAACGGTGCCACATGCGAACCTTATACCACCGGTATGGCATGCTGCTCACTCACGGCGGCCTTAACCGGCCACTGCTAAGTATTGCCAATTTGGACACGCCTGCCCACGCATGATAGAAGACATGCAGATTGATGATGTCGGAGGAGACCCCCGAGACTATAGCGAGAGTGACCGCACCGCCAGAAATGGCAGCCCCTCCGCAGTCGGAAAGACTGGAACCGCCGACTTCTAAAAGCGCAGCACAAAAAGACCCTTAAAAGGTGGCTGCAGGCAAAGCTGGGGCCGCTGCCAGAAAGGCCAAGCAGGACAAACTCCTGGCTGAACTCCGAGAGGCTAAGGCCTCTATCTCAGGTCCAGTAATGCCGAGAGAACCACGGGATTCCCGGAATGTGGAGGATAGTCAGAACGGCAGCCCGCCGTCCCGATACCGAGAGCCAGCGGCGACGGAGCGAGCCACATCATCGGACTGGACCCCCTGGATCGTTGGGGATCTTGGGTTGGCAGGCGCAGTGTGGTTGCTGGGTCAACAACGCACGGCAGCAGCTCGCGCCGTGCCGCAGGCACAAAAAACTGAGCCCCTTGCCCCACCAGCGGTCCCCGCTGCTAAACAGCCTACCTCCACTGAGCAATTAAAGGCTTCTTCAGACCCTTCCTATAAGGTGGACCCTTTCTACATGCAGTGAGTGTTGTTGTCACAGCATAGTAACATAACATGTCTTCTCCTAGTACTGATGGAAAAATGCTAGTCAGCGCTGTACCCAGGCGCGTTGTATCCGACCGCGATGGGCTACTCCGCCTGGGCAAGATGGTCATTGGCGGCCAGCCCCCAAGCTCGACTTACCCCGTGACATTGGCATGGTTGTTGTCGATGTTACTCTGGCCATAGCAGCGAAGAATATGCTAATTAAACAGGGCATCATACCTGCAGATATCATGAAGTAAAATGCCCTCGATTGCACTGCTTCGTTAGAGGCGCCGTTGTAAAACGTCCTGGCCTTTAGCGGAAGCAACTACACTCTTCTGATGCTGCTGACTCAGGAGTCGACAAGGGCATGAGCGTCAAGATAAAGCTATAGAAGAGCTCAAGCCGCGCAGGCCGAATGGTCTCAAAAACGAACCGAACGCTTTGATTGGATCGAGGAGCTCTGCCGGCAAGGCCACTCCGTGCAAACCTTCCGGGACATTGACGCTGTGATCCACAAGTATGCCCTGGTTATGGGCAAAACACTTGACCCCCTTGGCCGTGAGCCTCGACTTTCAGACTATTATATGCCGCCAGATGACCA
Organism: Neoceratodus forsteri; assembly: GCA_016271365.2. Taxonomy (NCBI): domain Eukaryota; kingdom Metazoa; phylum Chordata; order Ceratodontiformes; family Ceratodontidae; genus Neoceratodus; species Neoceratodus forsteri. Next base: position 1,081,957,409 of record CM057449.1, read on the forward strand.
AAAGATCCGCGAGATCGCCTTCGTCGTCGTGGGGATGGCAGCGACGGGCCTTGTCGCCTACAAACTTGCTAAGTAGCTGAAAAGACATTCTTACTCTGGGCACAATTTATGATTTATTTGCACCACTTTTTTTGCGCGCATGTATAGTCTCAACAGAGCGAGCAAACATGGGATTCCCCGAAGAGCTCTACTGTGTGATGTTAGAAGTTGGCCATTACGCCAAGAAACACAAAATCCCCGGCCTGCTGGTACAGATGATGATAGACACGGCCCAGAGATGCCTCAAACTGTAGCTCCAGGACCCCGAGACGGCCGCCTGGTTTGCGGCAACGGTCTTGTCGGGACCGACTAACCTACGGGCCGCAACTGCTCAGTTGCCAGCTGCAGTGTCAGCTGCCTGTTGGAGACTCATCGGGTTGCTGGAATACATCTGTCGCGATGATGGAGAGTAAGCTAGCTCAGATATACTACAGCCCCAAGGGTTACTGGCGAGGACTGGCTGCGGTTAAGAAGCTGGCTGCGGCCGCGAAGGTTTCAGAGCAGGTTGCCCACGACTGGCTGAAAAGGCAGGCTGTGTGGCAGATCTACCTACCTCCACTGCGCTATATTCCACGCCCCATGTTTGATGAAGATCGCCGAGCGCGGTCCACCAAAGCGGACTTACTATACCTGCCACGCGGCTGCTGGCGCAAAAGCATTACAGAAATGCGCCTTGACTGTGAGTCGATGTAGCCAACCGCTACAAAGCGGCAGAGCCTCAACCTCAAAAGATTCAGCTGAGGTAGCTGCAGCGTTAAGTTGCGTCTGGCGTGGCCCACTGACCTGGCCTCGGCTCTTACAGGTTGATCCTGGGCGTGAGTTCCTGGGCGCCGTCTCGCAGTTGCTGGCCAAGCACAATGTGCATGTGCGTCACGGCCAAGCTGGAAACCACCGCGAGCAGGGAATCGTCGAGCGGTTCAACCACACCCTGGCTGAGCGGCTGTTCGGGGCGCAGTATGCCCAGGAGCTGCTTTTAACCGCGCGCGGGTCCTCGAAGCGGTCTTCAGAGTGGGTGCGTGCGCTACCATCAGTGGTCGCCGCGCTGAACGATGAGCCGACGCAGCTGACGGGTCAAAAGCCGGCTGATGCGATCAAGGCTGCGAAGGTTGCGCAAAAGCCCTCTCTGCCGGCTCACTCTGCCGAGCGCACTGTAGGCCTCGATGAGCTGTTAATCCCGTTAGATGCCCTCGTTCGGTACCTGTACGCACCTGGTGAGTTGGAGGGGGGTCGCTGCCGTGCTACCGACCCTAACTGGTTGCTGATGACCCATACCATCCGAAATGCTGTCTGGCAAACTGGCCAGCCAGCACTTTACTACTTGGTGGATGGGCCAGCTCGCGGTTTCGTGCGTGAGGAGCTGTTCCTCGTGCCATATGGTACCGAGCTGCCGCCGGATCGGATTCTCATTCATCATTGATTGTGCTTACACACACAGCCCCTCGTTTTCGGTTACACTCTAGGCATGTGAGTCGCATGTTGCCCTTGCAGTGTCCCCGGCCGTTGTCCAGCCGGTCGACGCTGAACTGCTGTGTGTCCTTGGGTTGGTAGGCCCAGAGCATCTCGATGTTGCATGCCGTGCAATGGTTCTGCTGGCTCACTTTGAGCTGCAGGATATAGTCAACCTTGAGGTTAAACCCTTGGAGCCCCTTGGCCTGGTCCTGGCGCTTATAGGCTACGAGCTTTTTCTGGATGGCCTTGCGGAGCTGCTGCTCAGTGGGTTGCCTGACCTCAGTACCCTCCACTGGTGGACAGGTCACCCGTTTGAGCTGGCGCATGTACTCGACCCTAGAGACTGTGAGGTAGGCGAGGTTCGACCATTGGAGGTAGTCGTCAATGATCCAGACCTTCTGCGAGTCGTGGATTGTGAGGCTCTGGGAGGAGTGGACTGTGAGCGCATATCCGAGACGCCAGTCGCTGGTTTGCAGGGATGCAATAGCCTGCTCTGCAGCTTCGATGGTAACCTCAACGATATCATTAAGAACCAGTTCTTCCTTCCGGTCAGTGCCAGGGATGGGCACCATGGTGTTTTGTTTCCGGCTGTCCTTTGGGTGGTAAAGGAGTGGGACTGGAGTATCTGGGTATTGCTCCTTGTGCCTCTGGAACAGCAACTCCTGTGCTTTATCCTGGACCTTCTGGCGGCTGGTGAGGATTAGATCACCAGGACTCCACCGCGCTACAAACCGTTCCCAGCCTAGGCATCCTGGCAGCACCTTTCTTATCTCTTGGCACTGGACCTTATCGGGCTGCAGGCGAATTCGGTGCTTGAGGGCCCTCAGCTCTTCCTCCTTGGCTCTATGGTCGACCTCAACCTCTTCGTAGTAGTCGACGTGCTCCTGGAGCCAATCGTGGGGCATCTCGCCCGCTATTGGTGGGGGCTGGCCTTAGTCACCACAGCAGATAACTTGGACCTTTCGCTGATCCAGCCAGGCTAGGAAGGTTTCCAGGATGGGCTTTGGAATGGTGCAAACCTCTTCCCAGATAATGACACGGGGGATGAACTTCTGGCCCATTTGGTCTGGCGTCCACTCGTTCTGACCACTCCATCGGAAGAAGCTATGGTAAGTCTGGGCCTTGACGCCTCTGGTCCGCATCTCCTTGGCCAGCCAGTGCGTCGGGGTGAACACTAGAGGGTCTCTCACCCTGAAGAGCTCGATCGCTCTCGTCGTCTTGCCCAACCCACCTTTGCCGTTCAGGTAGCTCAGCTGGTGGTGGGTGAGGGGGTCATTATAGTGGGGCACCGTGGAGGGTGGAACGACTTTTACCTGTTTTGAATATTCCGGCCTGGGGAGGTAGGTGGCGTGCTCCTGAGGCATGTACAGCTGTTCACCCTTGTCGCGCCACTGGGCTGGAGCTACTGGTGGGAGGTACTCTTTGCCAGTGAAATAGGCGCACCATTCTTCCTTGCACTTGCAGGCCTTGGGGGCTACATAAGCCTTGACTCCTTCAAGCTTGTGCAAGGCCGTTTTCTGGACGTAAATGCTGTCGGTGGCCACCCGAACGGCCTCCTCAGGTCGAAACAGCTGCAACATGGTGATGAGGTTGATGTGGGCGTAGGCCAGCATAGTTGCTCTCAGGTGAGTGTACTGGGGCTGAGAGCCATCGTAGTATGTAAGTATGTGGCCGAGAGGGCACTTTTGGGGCGCGCCGACAAGAGTGCCACTCTGACGTGTGTCCCTCACCAGGTAATCTAGCTCGCCTTGGTCTGTAACGAGTCTTCTGGTAAGCCGCTTCCCATTGGCCTTTGATCCTTGAGTGAACTTGCCGATGATGCTGCATCCCTGGTCACGGTCCTCAGGAAGCCAGACTTCTTTTTGTCTATCGAAGCTAATGAGGGCTTCTCTGATCTTCAGATGTGTCAGAAGGCCCGACTCTATGAGAAAAGCTAGGAGAGGTGTTGGGGCCCAGCCTTGATCCTCAAGTGCTTCCCAAACCAAGCGGAGATCACGGGATGGATGCCTGGTTTGAATATCACTCTGTTACTTGACGAAGCCAGTTAGGTCGAATCTTTGGGCAGAGAGCCCGTTATGTAGCCTCGGGTCATCCGGTGGGTGGGGTGCCCAAATCTCTTGAAATAGGGTCGAGCCTCACCTTGGCCTTGGAAACTGGTGGGGTAACATGCTTTGATGTCGATGCTGTCGACATCTCTCGTGTCGTAGGCCATGGAGTTCCAGAGACCGCCATGACCATGCTCCATGCAAGCCTTCTGGATGTCATCTGAGAGAGAGGCTGGCATAGACTTCCAGCCGTTGTGCTCTCTGGCAACTATGCTGGCTGCATGATTGACCCCAAATGCCCTTTCAGACAATGCCTCATCCCCCAGGGATTCGCAGGCCTCTTGGAGTCTTTTGTGGGTCTCCTGGGTGCGTTAAGTGCGCCCGTCCTGCAGGACGAACTGGTCGACATTCAACTGTTTATCTTGGCCACCTAGGAGCCAAACAGCAACTGGTTCATTTTGTGTGGCCTCTCTGATGGCTTCCCAGATGTCGCCCTCATATTTGTGAACCTGCCTGGACTGGGGGAAGTGGAGGTCTTTGGGCCAGGCGTGGCCATTGTGGACAATGAGCTCGATGTCCGCACCATGAGATTGGTATTTGCCGCTGTTGTAGATGTCTTCACCGGCGATGTCTTTCAGGATGATCGCCCTCTTGAGGATCTTCTTGAGCTCGTGGCGCCCGTATCGTGGACCCTCTCCTCCCACTCCTGGATTTTCTGATGCCTGGTGGGGGTGAGGCCCTGTTCCCTTAGGGCACCCTCAAAGTGCTCCACTACTCTCTGGGCAACGCAGTTGAGATCACCGTCCCAGAGTGGGGTCAGGTTTGCTACATCCGGGTCTCTGAGGGAGTAGAGGCCGTAGACCACTGCTGTAACCGGATACGCATTTTGGTAGAAGACTTTGTCGATGCCGGTAAAGACTCCTGGGCTGGTCTCCTTCATAATTTCGATGACGTTCTGGCCCTTCTTTCTCTCAGTCCGAACCGGGTCAAATTTGTCTTCAACCACCCAGTCACCTTCATCCTGCTCACGCAGGAACTTGATTTTTAGGATGAATTCATCCTCTGGGAGTGCTCTAAGGAGTTGTGATGCTCTCTCATCTGTCATGCGAGCATCCAGGGCCATGCGGCCCACCCTGGCCTCAATGTCATCAGCAATCACAATGTCGCCAATGTCAAGTGGGTCTTCTGCTTCTACCCTCCAAGTAGAGAAGACCGGCGGCCGGCTCGACTTCGAACTCGTCTTTGGCATCGTTCAAGATCTTGACCCACAGTTCATTGGGTATCTGGACCGGGGGAGGAACCTGGATGTCCAGGTCGATAAATTGCTGTCCCTCAGGGACAGGGTCTGGCATTTCTGCAAGAAGCTGTTTGATATATTCATCCATCGTTGCCATGTTGTATGGGTGGGTATAACCTTTATCATATCTGTCTTTAAATGGGAGTTCGTACCTGCTGTAGCTCAACTAAGACTTTGTCGAAGTTTTTTCTTGCTCTTTTCTCCATGTGAATAAGCTTTTGGGCCGCTCGATGACCACCACAGCCTTGACAAAGCCCTGTAGCTGATCTAATGCCAACTCCACACTTGCTACAGGGTCTAGGCTCAACTCCACCCGTTCTTATTTGGGCACGATGTTGCTTACAATGCTCAAACACACAAGACTTTCCACAGACAGTCGTCTTCCCGTACATAAGCCACTTGCACTGGTTTTCGCCCTTCATCTTGCACAATGATGACCTCAGGTATACTCCTGTCAGACTTGTCTCTAAAAAGTAGGTTGTGGCGGAGAGCCCGGGCCGGCGAAAGTGGTGGCGAAAGTGGTGGCAGAATAGATTCACAAGTCCTACAAATCATGTGGCCAAGATGGCCGTGAAGGCATCCAGCACCTAACCGTGGCAAGCGTGCTATTGAAACTCCAATGTGGCCATGAGAAGGTCCATAATATCATGGTGGCCGGGGTTGAGCGCACAGTCCCAAGCCTCAGATCGGTCAGAGCAGCTGACACCCCACTCTAGGAACAAGCACACGAGCTCAATGTGGCCGCATCTGGCCGCTTCCTGTATGGCCCAGCCGAAGTCGGTGGCGCCCCATTCTTTACACTGGTGCACGATATCAATGTGGCCACCTGTTGCCGCAGCAATCGTGACCTCATTGATATCGGTGTCACCCCATTCTTTGCACAGGTGTACGATCTCAATGTGGCCGCTTTTGGCCGCTCCCTCCGTAGCCCTGTTGTAATAGGTGGCGCCCCATTCTTTGCACAGGCGCACGATTCCAACGTGGCCACCTTTGGCCTCTTCCTCCATAGCCCAGTCGTAATCAGTGGTGCCCCATTCTTTACACGCATGCACAACGACCTCAATGCCATCTTTAGCGGCCAGCGCAAACGCTGCTTCTAGATCGAGCGCTCTATCCGAGCAGCTGAGGCCATTATGGGCCATCTTAAACGCCTCGTCTATATTTGGTTTCGAGCCTCGGATACCTACATATCGTCGTTTCCGTGTGCCAGAGGATTCAACCAGATAAGGAACCCCCGCTGCTCTAATAAAGTTCCAGAGTACATAGGTGATGCACCCCAAGGTTGTTGAGAAAACCGTCTTGCTGTCCCTGGGATGCCAGTGCCACGGTAGCGGACAAACAGCTTAATGAAGGAAGTTCTTTAGTGGTCATGTTATATTGTACGCAGTAATTACCTCAAGTATACTCCTGTCAGACTTGTCTCTAATAGGTAGTTTGTAGTGGAGAGCCCGGGCCGGCGAGGATGGTGGGCCGTCCCTGGGGCTCTCCTTGCTGTTTATTTTTGTTTGTGTGTTGTGAGAGCTGGGGCTGGGGGGCTAGTCGTGGTGAGCGCGCGGAGACTACAATTAATACAAGTCGTCGGGGCGCGCGAGGACTACAAATAATACAAGTTGTGGAGGGCGCGGCTGTATTAATACAAATCATGGAAGCGCGCGGCGACGGAATGTTAATACAGAGTCATGGCGCGCCGCGACAGGTGTTAATACAAGTCGGGAGAGCACCCATGATGGGTACATGCTGGTCTGTTCACCCCGCCGCTTCTGTGATCAGTAATCCATATGGGTGCATATATACAATAAATAAACGGGATTGCACATTGTTCAGTTGTAGTTATGGTGCTCTTTTAGTGCATGCCTGTAATCTATTTACAATCATCAATACCTTGTTGCATTGCTTTTCAAATTTTAAATCATTGCTAGTAATCATACCCAGGTCCTTCTCTGTTTCTTTTTTTTTTCATACAGCTGTTTGCTCCGCACCACCTTTCTTGGGCATTTGCCAGTTCCTTCTGCTGCTCCCCCACTATCCAGCTGATGGGGATCCACACAAAGCAAGACCCAAGAGCATTGGGGGCCATCATGCTTGGCGACAGGGAGAAATGTTTTTTTCCCCCCAGTTTTGTCTCCTGGTTCTGAAGCAGTAGTGGTGCAGAGGGCACATGCACATGGAGGTATGCATGGTCTACTGGAACCACAGTTCCTTCCACCCCCTGACATCACATCAGCCTCCTACCACCTGCTCTGGCATGTGGCCTCCACCTGGTGGCTGCTTAGATGGGGCTAACTCACCACCCCATTCCAGGATATGAGAGCTGCCTGACAGCTGCTCAATCCTCTCCTAGCCCTCCACGCACCAGCCCCTTGTGACCTGAGATTGTTCCCGAACTCAGGCCACCAGATGACACAAGGAAAGGCACTTTACAACACCTCAGCCCTCTGCACCACTGGACTGGCTAGTCCTTTTCTGTTTCAACTGACTTTAGTTCACTTCCATCTAATTTGTATGTTGTGTTTATGTTACCATTACCCAGATGTAACACAACATATTTCTCAGTATTAAACTTCATAACATTGTTTAATGCCCAGCTGTCTATTTCTTTAAATCCTGTGAAAAAGTGTCTCTATAATGAATTGAATCTACAGGAACACCCAGTTTAATATCATCTGCAAATTTTACCAGTCATCCTTTTATTTCTCTATGTAGGTCACTAATGTAAAGGGATGACAAGGCCAGACCCAAGACCGAGCCCTGCGGCACACCACTAGACACCCTCCGCTTTTCTGACATTGCTCCCCTTATCCTCACTTGCTGCATTCTATCACTATCATGCAGCCAGTCCTGTACTCAAGTTACAGTTTCTGTCTATACTGTTCTTTTTTTTTTCAATAAGCTTGTTGTTGGGTAGTGTAGCAAATGCTTTCTGGAATTCCAGGAACACTATGTCCACTGGAATGTTTTTTTTAGTATAGTGACTACTTTCTCCTAAAAGGTCAACAACTTGGTTGTACACAATGTACTTCTGACAAAGCCATGCTGGGATTTATCTACTAGCCTCGTATCAAGCGCTCCATGATTTTACCTATTATAGATGTGAGACGGATAGGTCTGTCATTTTCTAGCTTGCTTTTCTCCCTCTTATGGATGAGTATGACAACTGTCCTTTTCACAATCTCGTGGCACTGTATCTGTCTCAAAGGATTTACCGAAATATATATATTAGTGGCCTGACAAGTTAGTCATTTAGTTCTTTAATAAGCCATGGGTGTAACTGCTCCAGGCCAGATGATTCATTTATATCTTATTTTGAATGTCTTTCTTTTATTTCTGTGTTCTCAAAAACTGTCATTACACTAATTAGTTCCTGCAAGGTGATAATTATGTCATTGGTATTATTTTGATGACTGGTCTTGTTAACCACAGAGCAGAAAAGGAAAAAAAAGAGGTGTTTCAAGATGACACCATACCTTTAAGTTCAGGCAAGTATTAGTTATATTTGATGAGACCAATAGATCTGTCCAGAACATTGCTGTTATTTACCTATCTGTAAAAAGACATACGGTTATCCTTTGTATCTGTGAGTCTGAGTTCTAGATTCATTTGTTCATCCCTTATAACTTTTTTTGTGCTTTTTAATGCTGGTTTGTCATTTTTAATGTTCTCGCTAGTACCCTCTTTCTTAAGTTTTTGGTACAACCATTATTTCTTAGCAATACTGTACTTTGCTTTATTTGTCAGTCATATAGGTTTTCCCCATATTGTTAATAATTTGCTGATTTGTATACATCAGTTTTCCAAGTCAAGAAGTGTACTTTTAGTCTTATTCCAAAATTGCTCTGTATCTAAATCTTTTAGATGCTTTTGTGACATCACGATTTACATTGTAATAATTATGTGTTGTCATTCCTTTTAATGTATTTAGGTTTATGTGCATATTAAAATGAATTATTCTGTGCTCATTTCTTTTTACTGTCGGTCCATTAATTTCATCAGGTATGTTAATATCAATTATACAATGATAAGAAAAATTCTAGGAAGCTGATTGGCTGCCGAGCCCTAAAGAAAGTGATGTTATCTGACAGTAATGTCACTGTATCTTGGGCATGCACATACATGACCAGATCACATGAAGATAACATGTTAGAGATCACTACTCACATGCATATCAGTACCCTTGTTTCTGTCACATCCATCCCTTCCAGCAAGACACACAGCTGCTCCACACATCCACACACAAAGCTTTTTTTTATTATAGTAACTTTTTTTTTATATATACATTTTATGCCCCAGTTTTTGTTGTTCGTTTTTTCTCCCTTCCCTGTGCCTCGGCCATATGTGCATGTGGAGGCATGCGCATACCGCAGTTCTGAGGTGCCCTCCTTCTGCTTGCTGCCTGCCCACCTGCAGTAACTTTTAACACTGGAACAAAACAGAAAGCACTGCATCTTTTTTTCTTTCCCAGAACGTAGCAGTCGCAGCAGAAACAGAAACTGCCAACAGTGTAACCAGAGATCAGCTTTTTATTCCCCAGCTACCAGCCACAAATACTTTAAAAAAACAAACTCTGGTCAGAGCCGATAGGGCTGCAGCTGAGGAATGTGGGGTAAAAATATTGTACATTTGTTTCGCAACAAAGCCCTCTCTCTAGGGGCCTCCTTGCTATTCCCAGGACAAGGTTAACAAGCATTTGTCAATGCCGAATGTTGTCTTGCTGCTATTGGCAGTGCAGGAGTTAGAGAGAAGCAACATAGGAGTGGCAGTCAAGTATTGGACTGATGCCAACCCACCCCCCACCCTACAGAGAGTGAGAGGCATTAGGGTGTCCCTGTGGGTGTTTGGTGGTGCAGTGTGGGAAAACATGCTGGGCAGGATGTGAAAAATGACAGCTGCACAGTTCATAAGGAGGTGTAATTAAATGGCAGTGTTGAAAATGTGGCATACAAATATACGAAAGTTGCGGAGTTGCAAGGATGTGTGGCAAATATGCAAGGCACGCTTGCAGCACTGGCAGTTTGTGGGCATTTGGCACCAAATTTTCAACATAGACATTTTAGCACCTCTGCTCATGTACAGTGTCACTGTCATTTTCTCAAAGTGTCCCAAGAAGTGATTTCGCACAGCGACCACACTATTCTGCGCCGGAAGTGCGGAGGCACATTTTGGGCAGGATATGTGAAGTGACAGCTGTACTGTTCATCAAGAGGTGTGTAAAAATGGCAAAGGTGGAAATCCAGAGTGAAAATATCACAAATGCACAACAGTACGAGCATGCGTGCAATCTGCCAACGCACGCTTGTAACACAGTCATTTTATAGAGTATCAGCTCCAAATTTTCAACATAGGCATTCTAGGAGCTCTGCTCATGAACTATGTCACTGTCATTTTCATAATCTGGCCCAAACACTGATTTCCCAGAGCAACTGCGCAATTGTGCACCGGAAGTGCGGAAACACATTTCTGGCAGGATGTGCAAAATGACAGCTATACTGTTCACAAGGAGGTGCAGAAAAATGCCAATGCTGAAAATACCTCATTAAAATATTGCAAATGCGCGAAGTTACGAGCCTGCGTAGCAACTGCACAACGCACGCTCATAAAACAGGCATTTCTTGGATTTTTTCCACCAAATTTGGAACATAGACTTTTTGAGAGGCCACCTCATGATCACTGGCACTGTCATTTTGTTAATGGGTCCCGAAAGGTGATTTTGTGCAGTGACTGCGAAATCACCTTCCGAGGCCGATTAACGCCATGACAGTGACAGAACTCATGAGGAGGGGCCCCAAAAACCCCATGTTGAAAATTTGGTGCCAAAATTCCAAGAAATGCCTGAGATATGCAACAATGTTGAAAAAACCCTATTCATTGCATTATACAGCCTACCGGCATTTCCTCAGTTCGCGGTCGGCTTTGAAGAGTGCAGACGTGTTCCTGGTCCACTGAAGATCATCATGCCAGAGTTCAGAGGTAAGTATGGGGTGAGGGGGGTGAGGGGAGGCAGGGAGTGCAGTGGGTGGTGCAGGTGGGGGGGGGGATCTAGACTACGAGGGACAGTTTTCGTTTTCTAGGTAAAAAAAAAAGAAAACATCGCGGGACAGTTTTGCCATTGCATGGCATTTGGCACGCTGGGGTGGGCTCCCAGCGTGCCACCTAAGTGGGTTTTGGGGTCAGTAGCCAACGGGGATTGGGCACCTCGGCCGGCACACAACGGGGGATAATGCCGCTGGATTGGGCATCCCCGCCGCAAACAAAGTCGGGGAGTGTGAGCCGAGGGGATTGGGCACCCCTCAGCATTCAACAGTTGGGGGTGATGCCGACGGGAGTGGGCTCCCCATTGGCATGCAAAGCAAATGGGTGCGAGCCGAGGGTTAGGCACCCCTCGGCATTCCACATTTGTATGGGGGGGATGCCGGCGGGGAGTGGGCTCCTCCATCGGCACACAAACACGGGGGTGGTTGCCGACAGGGGATTGGGCGCCCAATGTCGATACAGAGGTGAGGCGGTTAATTGGCCACAATTCATGACCATAATGGCGGGCAGCATGTCAACAAAGCACCGCTGCATATGTCGATTGCAGCAGACCTTTGCTTTGATGTGCTCGTCCCATTATGTATACATGGTGTGGTGGTGGCATGCAGGCTGATTGGGGAATGAGGGATGCACCTACTGATGTGTGCCCTGCATTCACCCAACAGCAGCAGCGACCCCGAGATCCGCACTGTCGCAAGATGTTTCTTGTGCATGTGTGCAAGCCAACATAAAAACTGCTGGTGACAGGACTTTTAGTGTCACTGGCACTGTCCTGTGGAATTCACTTCCACCAGCTGTTTGGGAGGCCCTTTCAGTTGAAGTTTATAAAGTCTGCCTCAAGACCCACCTATTCAATTAGGCATTCCCAGGCATAGTCCTATAGAGACAGTTTTTGAATATCTTCATACCTGCTCTTTAGGCAGTGCCTTTCTTTCTGTTTTAAGCCTGCAGTTTTACTATATTGTGTATATATACTGTATATATATATATATATATATATATATATATATATATATATCTGTATATATATATATGTATATTATAGTGGCATGGTAGTGCCACTATAGTTAGGGTTGAGTACCCCATTTAAGGTTAAAGTGTGACATTTTGCAGCTTAATAACTTTGCCACCATATGATGGATTTGCCTGAAATTTGGCAGACATGGAGCGGTGCCATAGATCTCAGGATCTGCTAAGTTTTGTAATGGTCACTTATATGGTTGTGGAGCTACAAAGCACAATAGAAAGTCAGATTTACGCTTTTTTGTGCATTCTTTGCTCACACCTACAGGTTACATGGTTTGCACGACCAGTACAAAACCTTCAGAGAACATGCAGCCAGGGTCGACGATGTGCCTTTTGAAGATTTTGTGAAAAAATATTAAACGGTTCAAAAGTTATTCAAAAAACAAGTTTCCCATTATAGTCAATGGGAAAAGTTAACAAAAAGTTCGACAGTGTCACAAATGCAGTTTTTAGTGTCACAAATGACCCCTGTAGTGTCTTGATTCAGCCATTTGTTTCAGTTACTGGTCACAGAAATGCTTGGCAATAACATTTGGAACCCTCTAGGGACACAATTCTTTTTGTATTCACCTAGTCAAGCCCTGAGGATGCTAGCCATGTCTTTTTTGGTGGGTTAAACACCCCAGAAATATGTTTTAGAAATTTTTGTAAACTGTAATGTTGCAAAGTAGTGTCACACTTGCGACACTTTCGTGATTTTTTTTTTGCGAAAGTGTCATGATTTGCGATACTACTTTGCGACACTATGCCCAAAAGAATAGGAAATCTTTGCCACCCTGCTGCAAAAGAACGGTTTGGTCTTTTGGGCTGAAATTTGGAGGAAAGAAAGCCAAGATGCCACAGATATGCGTTTTGGTGGTTGGTGACAAAATGTTACAGGGCTGCAAAGTTATGATACTCCGAAGTTGACAATTTTACCCATAGGCTAACATTACGGCATCCGCGCCACCTTTCGGGGCCCGTATCTCGGAAATGCTTCGAGATACAGACTTTTCATCAGGAAAATACTTAGCCTCCCTACAGAGGATTAAGTACAAAACTAACCAGGAAAGTCATAAATTATATGAAATTTACATTTTTTTTCTACGTCGGACGGTTCCTGAGATATAAGCAATTTAGTATTCCAAGTGTTCATTTTCTGCTTTGAGGCCCATTATTATGCATGCATTCTTTGTATTCACTGTGTTTCTCAATGCAGCTTTTGGGGAAAAAAAGGGTGTGTGTTTTTGTTACTGTTACACTTAGCATTTCCACTTGCTTTTCCGTAACCGTTTACGTTGGCGTTCCAGTCTACGCCACCGAGTGCATTACTCTTTGCATTTTTGTTTGCGCTTGTGTTTGCATTACTGTTAACATTTGCATTTCCATTACTGTTTTTGTTTGTGCTTCCTTTTGCGTCTCTGTGTGCTTTTCCATTTGCGTTTGCATATGGGTTTCCATTTGCTTTTGCGTTTCCGTTTCTTTTGGCGTCATCGTTACTGTTACCATAATTGTTTGCATTTCCAATTGCGTAACCGTGACCATGCGCATTATGATTTGCATTTCCGTATGCACTTGCATTTGTGTTTCTGTTTTCATTAATGTTTGCACTTGCATTTCTATTACCGTTTGCGGTATCATTTGCGTTTGCGTCACCATGTGCATTACCATTTGCGCTTGCGTTACTGTTACTTCACTATTTATTGTGCCCATTCTCAAAAAGAAGGGAAATTTATAGCAAAAAACTCTGTTTAATGCATCAGTTGTTGTTCCACGGTGACAAAAGTGAGTTAATTTGATGTTAGGATTCCCATTCCCCTGCACCCCACCCCCACCCGACCCACCAACAGGTATCAGGTGTGCTAGTCGCCAGTCCTAACTCTCACCCCATTCTCCTATACTGCACCACCTCAGCTTGTTTTACACATGGGATGGGGTGAGAGTTAGGACTGAGCGACCCCAATGCACACCCGATGCCTGTTGGTGGGGTTAGTGCAAGGCGGTGGGAACCCTAACATCGAATTTCCTCACTTTTGTTGCTGTGGAACAACCCTAACTGATGCATTAAACAGAGTTTTTTTGCCATAAATATATATATATATATATGTATTTTATATGTATAGTACCCTTTTAGTTTGTATTTGTATGGCACCCAGAGCCTCCAGGATTGGGCACCTAAGAAATAAAATTTGCCTTGCCTTGCCATTTTTATACCAAATTTTCAACATTGCCTTGTTATGACCCTGCCTCATGAAGATGGGCAGAGAAAATGTTCAACTCCCCTGTTAAAGGTGATTTTGTGCAGAAACTGTGAAATCAACTTTTGAGATGCTAAAGCACGGTTTTGGCAGCAGTTGAAAAATGACAACTGTCGTATTTGTGAGGTGTTGTAAAGAAATAGCTAAGTTGAAAATCTAGGATAAAAATATTGAATATTTCCAAAAGTACGAACTTGAATTCGGAAAATTCAGTGAAGGCTCATAACTTTGTTGAGTTTTATTATTTTTACACCAAACTTCCAATGTAGTCTTCTTATTATCCTTCCTCATGAACAAGGGCAGATAATATTTTCAACTCCTTCCCGAAAGGTGATTTTGTGCTAGTACCGTGAAAACACCTTTTGGGATGTAAAAAAAAAATTTTGCTCAGGATTTGAAAAATGACAGCTGCCACATTTCATGAAGTGCTGGAAAGATATAGATAGCTATGTTGTAAATTTGGGTTAAACATATTTAAAGTTACCAAAGTTATGAGGCTGTGTTCGCAAAACCCAATATAGGTTTATAACTTTGTTGTTTTGTAATATTTTTACACCAAATTTTCAACATAGCCTTCTTATGACCCCACCGGATGAGCAAAGGCAGAGAAAATGGTTAACTCCTGCCTGAATGGTGATTTCGTGCAGGGACTGCAAAATCACCTTTCAGGATATTAAAAAAACATTTTGAGCAGGATTTGAAAAATGACAGCTGTCACATTCATGAGGTGCTGTAAAGATATGGATATATAAAATATTGACAACTACCAAAGTCAGGAGGCTGTGTTTGCAAAATTTAATGTAGACACATAACTTTGTTATTTTGTAATATTTTTACACCAAATTTTCAACATAGTCTTCTTATGACCCTACCTAATGAACAAGACCAGAGAAAGTGTTCAAGTCCTGCCCAAAAGGTGATTTCGTGCAGGGATTGTGAAATCACCTTTTGAACAGATTTGCCTAATGACAGTGATACTGTTCATGAGATGAGGTCCTAAAGAAGGCATTTTGAAAATTTGGGCCAAACATATGAAAAAATGCCAAAGTTATGATTCTAAGTTCAAAACCCCATTGAAATGCATTGAATGGCATTCCTGTTTCTTCAGTTTGTGGTGTGGCTTTGAAGAGTGAAGACGTGTCTGCAGACCTGAGAGGATTAACGCATTGGACCCCTGATGGGTAAATAAGGGACTGGGGGGTGTGGTGGTGGTTGCTGAGTGGGAGGGTCAGGTGGGGGGTCTGAAATGGCACAAAAGACATCAATAGATAGTTTTCTTGTTACAGGTTAAAATAAAATAATAAAACAAATATGCCAGAGATGATGATTGTTTGTGGGGGTGGGGTGCTGGGTGCTAAGAGGGAGGGTCGGGTGGGGAATAAAATAAATAAATAAAAAAATAGCAAAAAACTGTGCATGCACAGTACTGGGGGGAGGGGATGAGGATTCCTACACTGGGGGATTGGGCATCCCCCCAGTGCCACTGTTACATTTCTGGAAGGTGGGGAAGAGGGGTGGTTGGTTCTGTGAGGGAAGGCTGGGTGTGGGCTATGTATTTTGTCGGTCATAGACTGTCGAAAGTAAAAAGAAACGTAGTGCGAGCGTGGAGTGTTCCTTTCGCAGAGGCGACTTTTTTTGACACCCTAACATGTGGTTGGTTCTTAAGGAATCCTGGAGTGCTTTTTCAAAAGCAAGAGGTCTGCAGGGCTCCAGCCACTGCAGCCCTAAAAAAATGAATCCATCATCAATTCATAAACACCATCAGGAGTTTACCCTCCTTCCCTGAATAAACTGCACCAAGCATGTTTTTTTTTCACATTTAAACAAACCACTGCACCGTGCGACTTCTTATGACTGTACGGTGCATGCACACACATCCTCCACTCCCCAACCTCCCTCAACTCACTGGTACTGCCGAGCGCCTTCATCATTACCCTGTGGGGTTCTCCTGGTACAAATGAGAAAAGCTAGGAACTGCACCAGGAGAACTTAAAAAAGAAATTGCAGTTAAACAAACATGATCGGCTGCTTCGATGTTAATGCATGCACAATTAAAGAGTGCCATGGTCTTGACTTTGTAGCTATGCTGAAGTAAAAAGCATTGCTTAAGTAAAAACTGCAAGATAAGTCTTCTTTTTGGGAAAAACAAAAAAGCATACTGTAGCAATGTAACTTACCATAATGGAAGGGAGGAGGGCCAAAAAAAACCCAAAAAAACAGAGACCAACAATGGCAGACAGCTGGTAGAGGGGGAGCAGAAAGAAACACAGCTACAGACAGCACACAGTAAGCAGCGTCACCTGCTCCAGAAGCACAAAAAGGAACTTATTTTTGTTTAAATACTCTTTCACACTAATAAATACAGTACAAAAATGAAAAACTGTATTCATAGTATTTTTTTTTATATTGGAACTATAAGGAGCCATTATATAATAGCAATAAGGCACTCCAGGGTGTGTTATGCAAGCAGTAACACATGACGAGGTGTGGGTTATCTCTTGATAACAGCAAGCACGAGTGTTATAAGGCACAAGACACTTGTGCCAAGGCTGCAAGGGATGGAGGAATGAGACTGGAGGCAGCATGTGGTGAAAGGGAAAGTCATCTGCAGTGAGTGGTTCCCATTTCAGCGGTTGCGGTGCCACTGAGTGAGGTATTTACATTTTTTGTTAACATGGGGGTAAAAACGTAGTGGATGAATTTATTTAAATTATTTTGTATATGCTTTGTGGTTACAGAGGCTTTCTGTGTGCTGTTATAGTGCTGGGGCATTTCATGGTGGTGCTGCCTATTGTGTGCCTGCTTTTTAGACTGCTTTGCAGCTTTGATAGGTTCATGATTTCTCCTTGTTGTCAGGTTGCCCTGGGAAGAAAAGTGCTGGTTGGCATAAATACACGCTGATAAGGACATGGCTCAGAGGTCCTTTCAGCCAATGAAATTCACCCATTTCTTTCCCATTTTATAATGTGTTATAATATCACTTCTTGGGTGTTGAACACACTTGACCTGTGGCATCGTACTTCAACCACCTGAGGTGTGACGTTAATGCACATTAGAATATGGGCTAATATAAAGAAACAATCCCATTGGCTAAAACAGTACACAAGCGGGCCGTTATTTCTCAACAATGCCCGCTCGGACACACAATCTGCCTAGTAACATAATCACCCACCTGTTGCCAGCATACCCATGTTATGCCCACATTCAGTCCAGCATGCATATTGGCAGAGTCGCTCCACGAAGAATACGCTGTACCACAGCAGTTCAATGACCACAACAACAGTCAATTTCAATGTAATAAATAAGCGTGGTTTCCAAAAAATGTTTGAAAAAACAATGTGCCACAGGAAACGGACTCAGCTCCACAGAAGAAAAAAGCTTGCAAAGTAAGTCAGCGTTTCGTTTCATTAAGCACAACTGACTTAAAGTAGAAGACGAGTGGCAGGAACCCACACGAAATGTGACACAGTAGGCAAAGCAAGTATTTCAGCAGTGGGCAGAACCAAAAAAATATACATTTAATTTAAAAACTGACTCGACTGCCACACTGAATAACCTATTCAGGCAATTTTATGCTAAAGCCCGAACAAAAACAGGGCAACAATATTCTGTGAGCGGCTACTGCTCCCTCCATGCTGGCCTAACAAGACACCTGAACTCTCGTAACATTGGCAGCAACATCTCCCTCATAACAGACCCAGCATTTAAAACATCAAACAATGTTTTTGCTGCAATACTAAAGCAACTCAGGAAAACTCACCAAGACACAGCTAGTCATCACCCACCTATCACATTCCAAGACTTGCAAAAACTCAAAACTTCCTCATCCCTGTCACCCAACACTGCACCAGGATTAGTAAGGAAAGTCTGGTTTGACATTCAAATTCATATGGCTAGACGAGGACGAGAAGGTTTGAGGCAACTCACACCACAGTCATTCCAAGTAAAAACCAGTGACAACGGGCACAAATATATTACCTTAAGCCACAATCCTGAAACAAAAAATCATAAAAAAAACCTAGAACCCAACAAAGAATCACAAAGGGGTTTTATTTTTGAGAGACCAGACCACCCACTCTGTCCTATCAGATCATTCCTCAAATACCTCAGCAAAATACCACAAGATGTACAATGTTTGTACTTTCACCTTAGAAGGCTGTCATAGGAATCTCTACAAAGGGAGAAAATATGGTATACCCATGAACCCATGGGGAAAGACTTCCTAGGATCATTAATGACAAAGTTAAGTACTGAAGCTGAGTTAACCCAAAAGTATACTAAGCACAGTATTCGAGCAACAGCAGTACAGCTATTATCCAATGCAGGACTAGCTCCACAAGAGATTGTCTCTGTCACAGGACATCGTTCTGAAACAAGCTTAGCAAGGTACTGGACAGCTTCCTCAGACAATAGAGAACACTGGAGCAGTATCTTGAGAGGACATCATACCACTGTACCAAACCAAGGCAACACACAGCAGCCTAGCACATCGGTACAAAGGTCCACACTGTCACCTGCAGGAACCAGCATAGAAACACCAGCTTCAGCAACAGCAACAAGTACAGTCACTAATAAACTTTATTTTTTACCTTTCATACTTTAATTTAACCTGCATTATTCACTATAATAACACATATTGTTTTTTTTTCAGCACTACAATAAAATCCATTCAACTTGATGCACTGCAGTTTCACAGGACCAATCAACTTCGTCAACTACCAGAAATAGAAAATCATCTTTCTATCACAACTCAGAAAACAAAAAGTGCAACCCACAGTTTATCTGTGTTTGTTTATTTCTCCTTTCCATTTCCAAGACGGGACTATTTTTCTCCCCATTTAAAGACATTGCAATTTAAATAAAATTACGGTTATAATTCTGCAAACTTCTTGTCTACTACTCTTTTTTCTCTCAAACTGCAAACTCATTTTCTAAGTGTAATAATACCTTCCAGAGTGGGTGTTATGGGATACAATGGACCTTCCAGGGGCTATAAGGCCCTCTGCCTGTGGCGTCAGGCCTCATTACGCCCCTGGGTGGTCCATTATATCCCAATAACGCCCACCCTGTCGGGTATATTACTTACATAACACACACCCCATCATGCCTTATTGCTTAAATCTAGGACATTATTTGCTCTTTTTAATACATGTCCTATCACATAACTGAAAAAAAACAGTAGAGCAGCAACAGCCGCTTCTGAGGCACGTAAAATGTGCTACAATCTTTTCGATTAAAAAAATGTTCTGCCTCCGAGGCGGTTGCTTCTAGTATGCATTATGGCATTGGGGGTGTCTGACTTTCCAGAAACCTTTGACACTCATCGTACTGCTCTCCTGTCTCCCTGATTCCATGTTAAAATCGCGAAAATAATATTGTCATGAATACAATAGTGAGTGCAATATGGCAAATCCAGTTATACTGATGGCGCAAAATTGCCAGTGTGACTGTGGCCATTTTTTTATTCAAGTAGATGCTGTAACAGCCACTTCACCCGCCAGCCAGCCCACCTTCTCCCGCACACTTGGTGCCTCACTGTACGCCGGGATGCATATGTACAATACCAATCTACCTTTTATAACTCAGAGACACACTGATTGGGATGGTGGAAGAAGCAATACAACAGTAAACTCAGAGATGGGCATAAAAAATGTTGAGGCTTCTAAGTCTGTCATGGGCAGCCACCTTCAGGTAGTTGCTTTCATAAATAATAATAGTGGAACCAGCAGGCACTGATACTAAATTTCCTACCACTACTGCCTAGATTACTCTCACCCCCCTCCCACAGCCCCAGCTTCTTTTCCTGAGTCCCTTCAACTGCAAATCGGGGCCAGGCAGCAATATCAGGACTGCAGCAGCAAAAAAAAAAGCTGCATCGGTGTGCACAAGCATCCTGCTAAGTAAACATAAAATAAATCAATCACCCATCCCCTGTAAACAATGCAGCAGACACCCATGACAGTTTATTCTCCCGGCCCCCATGAACATTGAAACCTGGCTAGGAAGTGTGGAACACAGCAGCCACAATTTTATTCGGAAAACACAAAACGAGAGAAAAGTGCTCTCAGCGGTATTGGCCTTGGTGCTAGGTATCCAACAGTTCAAATGAGGAAGAACAGGAAAGTCCAAGCACTTCTGGAACACCAGTTTGCAAAAAAGGCTGTGGGGGGTTGGCTGGTCTGTGGGCATGAGAGGTGATGGTGGGAGAGAAGTCCAGCTGTAGGGATGGTGGTCAGCCATGGTGGTCAGCCTGGGGAGGATGCAGGGTTGGGGGTTTTAGTAGTCCAGGGAGGGAGAGAGCTCAACTCAGGCTCAGGGTAGGCTAGTCTAGCTGCACGTAGGGTGTCAGAGAGGGAGAGAGGTTCTAGCTGGAGGGTGAGTGATCGGTATGGTGTGGGTGATTTGTCTTCAGGCAGGGTGGTCCGGGGGATAGGTCTAGCTTCAGGGAGGGTGTCCTGCTGTATCAGCCCATGGACCAGCTTTCTCCAAGCTGAGCGCTGGAGTTGGAGCAGCTCATGGACAAGCCTCCCAGCCCACCACTGTCCCTCCAGCTGGAGCAGTATCTCCCTATCTTGTTTCAGTGAGTGGATGTTGAGGGAGTCTACCCTATGACTGAGAGCAGGGTTCCCAGTCCAGTGCTCTGGCTTGCTTTTGTAAGATGTGTGGTTTATTGGGGGCCTATACTTGAGTACCCAGATGCAGCATACTCACAATGAGACCAAGTGCAAGTCACTTGGGGAGGAATGCAGTGCTACACACAGAGACTCTGATGTAACTCCACCCCCTTAGTATGTGACACTTGAGTCTCTTCAGATGCGGCGACAAATGTGATAAAAGCTAATAAAGACTAGTGGCAATCTCCCTGAGGCAGCGCATCTTGCCATCCACAATATGGCAGTGTACTTTTTGTGCCTCAAGAGGGGGCACTGCCATTCTAGTCTTTTTTTTCAAGTTCTCGGGTTAGGCGGCTGATTTGTGGGTCTGAATGGTGGGGAGTCCACCTGTAGGGAGGGTTATTGGGTGGAGGGATTAAGGTTCCATGGCTTTATAGACCATGGATGGTGCTCTGATTTGGGGATGCTAGCTGAGCTGCAGGTAGGGCCATGGGCTGGGGGGGTTCTAGCTACAGGAAAAGTGGTATGGGTATCTTGTTTGCATGTGGACAGGGTGGTTTCTGAGGGGGGGGCAATGCAGCGAGGTGCTTAGCTTGGTGGAGGCTAGCCCAAGAACAGGAACAGTGGCCAGGTGGAGAGTTCCACATGTGGTGGGTTGGGGTTGTGTGGCTGGTCCGTAAGATAGGGGAAAGATTCCAGCTGTATGGGTGGTGGTTGGCTGAGGGGATGTAGGTTCGGAGATTGTAGTGGTCTAGAGTGGCTGCTTAGCTTAGGAGAGGCTTGTCCAGCTGCAGATGGGTGGTGGGTGTTCTAGCTGGAGGGAGAGTGGTCATTATGGTGTGGGTGACTTGTCTGTAGGTGGGCTTGGTGGTCCTGGGAGTCCAGCTGCAGAAAAGGTGCTTAGATCAGTGGAGGATGGCCCAGGGTCAGGAATGGTGGTATAGTTGCTGAGAAGGGGGAAGTGGGGTCCAGCTGCAGGCAAGGGGTTTAGGCAGCTGGTCCATGGACAAAAGGGGTTGTATGGGATTATAGTCCAGTTGTAGGGAGAGTTGATGGCTGGAGGTTTGCAGGTTTGGGGATTGTACTCAGCCAGGGAGGGTGTTCAGCTTGGAAAAGATTGGTGAGCTCTGGGGGTGTGGTAACTGTGGGGAGAGTGGTTGGCATGATGTGGGTGGCTTATCCATTTGTGGGATATGTTGTCCAAAGTGGGGGGCATCCAGCTCAACAGAGGGTCCAGGGGCTGTCATGTGGTCCAGGGTAGGAGACCAACTTTGTGATCGCTGGTTTGGGGAGAAAGGTTGGTCCATTTACAGGGATGGTGGAGGGGTGTGCTCCAGCTGCAGGGAGATTGTCAACAGGGTGACTAGTCCATGGGTGTGTCCGGGGACTTGATCATCTGATGGTAGAGGCTTGTCTGGAGGTTGGCGGTGATTTAGCTCCATGTAGGTTATTCAGCTTGGGAGCACTGGTCTATAGACAGAACTGGGAAGGATAGCCTCAGGGTAGGGACAGATACGTTGGTCCATGGTTGTCCATAAGCATCAAGTGCGGTTGGCTGGGGATGGAGGTTGTAGTAAATGGGAAGTGGACAGTGGCTCCAAGGAATTTGTTTTAATCAAGGGGGCGTAACTCAGGCAAGTTCAAACAGCTATTGCCTGCTATCCTTGCCATATGCAGCCTATACCCCCCGACAGCACCCAGCACTTACCCTCCACTGCAGCCTCTGTCTCTGGTAAGCAGTCACTTGCTCTACAAATGTAACCCTATTGATAGCATATAAACACAAGTATAATACAAATGACTGTACTTGCATGTGATGGTGGCCAGCAGCAGAGCTGAGAAGAGGGTGAGTGCCATGTGCGCTGGTCCCTCTGTGCTGTACCAAGTGCACTACCAGCACCATGCTGTGCCATGTACAATGCTGTGTTGTGTAAGTTTGGCTTTCTCCATACTGTGCCATGTGACCTGTCAACACTGCATTGTGCTGTGCCACATGCACTGCACTCACTGCACTGTTGTACCTGCACTGTGTCACATGCACTGCTGTCATTACACATTCATGTGCATCGTGGTTACTGCACTGTCATGTGCATGTCTGACACTGCACTTTTCAACATGCACTTTTGACAGCACTGCACCACATGCACTGCCAACACTGCACTTTGAAACATGTAGACTTTCACTGTGCCATGTATACTGCTGGGACAGTGCTGTGTCAAATACAACTAATGACATTGCACCATGCCATGTGTAGGCTGTCACCACACTGTGCCACATGACCTGCTGTCATATTGTGCCAAATCACTGGTCAACACTGCAGTGTTCCATGTGTAATGCCATGACTGCACTGTGCCGTGTGTACTGCTGACACAGCACTGCCACATGCACTGCTGATAGTACTGTACCACTTGCACTGCTGACTACACTGCTGAAAGCACTGTGGCACTACACATTGCCACGTGTAGGCTGTCACTGCACTGTGCCATGTGCACTGCCATTGCTGCACTGCTCCACATGCACTACTGACACTGCACTAATGTGCCACATGTACTGTCACCACTGTGCTGTGCCATATGCACTGCTGTCACTACACTGTGCAATGTGCCTTGCAAAAACAACATGCCTGTTCCAAAGTTGGCCACAGTCTGGGACTGTGGATGGGGAAGTGACTCCTGGTGATTGCCATTTGAGGTTATTCAGGCACATGACATGAGAACCCATGCTCAGTGCTGACACTGTGCAGTACACTATGCAGTGCCACATGCACTGCCACTACCTTGCTGTACCACTCACATTGCTGCTATTGTACCATGTACAATGCCACCACCGTGCTATCCCATGTGCTCTGCCATCACTGGGTGTGTTGCCATGTGAACTGCCATCACTGCAGTGCCACATGCACTCTAACTCTGTACTGTTCCATGTTCATTGTGAATTCCATGCTGTGCCATGTTTACTGCAAACAACATGCAGTACTATGTAGTTTGCTATAACTGTGTTACTTCTACATGCACTATTATCAATTTTCAGTGCCACATGTACTGTTGTAACTATGCAGTGCCATGAGCACTGCTGACTAAGTGCTGTGCCACATTCATTGCCAACACCACACAGAGCCCCATGCACTGCCATCACTGTGCACTGCCGTATGCACTGATGACACTGTGTGGCGCCATGTGCAATGCCAACTCTGTGGTGCCATGTGCACTAATGACTGTGTAGTATCATGTGCACTGCTGACTCCATGCTGTGCCATTTTCATCACCAGTACACAGTACTGTGATTTGCCATTACTGCACACTGTGTCACATGCACTGCCGGCAATACACTGTGCCACATCCACTGCCTGTCACTGCAGCATGTGTACAACTGTCATTGCATTGTTCCACATGCACTGCCATTGCTGCACTGTACCATGTACACTGCTGACACTGCACTGTGCCACTTGACTGCAAATACTAAACTATGCCACATGTACTTCTTTCACTGCACTGCCAACAGAGCACTGTGATCAATGCACTTTGCCATGTATATGTCTGTCACTGCACTGTGCCATGTTTATGTCTGTTACTGCACTGTGCCACATGCATTATCATCACTGCACTGTGCCATGAGCACTGCTAACAGCACTGCACCACATGTACTGCTAACAGCACTGCACCACATGCACTGCTGACAGCACTGTGCCATGTGCACTGCTGACACCACACTGCCACAAACACTGGCTGTCACTGCTGTGCATGTACCACTATCACAGCATTGTGCAATGTGCATTGTTATCATGGCACTGTGCCAAGTGCACTGCCAACAGTGCACTACACTGTGTTACATGCACTACCGCCACTGTGCTGTGCCACATGCACTGCCATCAGTGCACCATACCACGTGTCTTACCAAAACAGCATGCATGTTCTCCAGTGGGCCACAGTCTGGAGCCATGGATAGGGGGGTCAACCCTGGTGACAGCTACTGAAGTTATCCAAACATGTGACACAGGACCACAATGCCATCCCCTTATGGTGACTTGCAGTTTAGCTTTGATGAGTTCAGTGCATGGGAGGCTGGGGAGGGTCACCCCTCACAGAACTTGAAAAAATTATTTTTCTAGTTCTGTGCCTGCCCTCTTGATAGGCAGTGGTGTCATCCAGACACCCTCTCATCATGCAGCTGCACAGTTCCGCTTTGATGAGTTATTGGCAGCATGTTCCCAAGCCCCCCTCCCCAACCTGGCCTCATGGTCATGCCCCACTTCAGACTATGGTCCTTTGTAGGTTCTGTGTTTTTACATTGGGTATCTGACACTTGAATGCTGTTGGGAAGAGAAAGGACCATACCAGTGCTGGATAAGGTGTCATAAGCAGAAGGCAGTATCTGGGCAGGGATGGGACCCTCAGGCTAGCCTGCGTTGGCACTAAAAACATCCCTCCTCCACACTATAAGTAATGCTAGTGATATCTGAACTATTGGGGGTATGGGTTAAATCTGGAACCTTGGACCCAACCCAAAGTGATAAAAACTGGACTGTTTTAGTTCTTCAGTTTGAGCTTGTCAGAACTTAATCTAGGGGAATGGGTATGGGTGAAATATAGACTGCCATACTTGGACAGTACCAAACGATAAAAGGTCCAATGTCATGGATTTCATCCATACCTTCACTCTAAATAAAATCTTAATCAACCAGAACTGACTGCCCAAAATGGCAAAATTTGGACTGCCTGGTCTGGCCAGGATAGCCAGATTGCACAATTTGAGCTGATCTGACTGGTCTTTTTTTTCCATTTTGGGTCAGTCTGATGGTTCAAATGTTTTGGTCTAGCATTACTTATGCTTCTTCTGCTGTATCAACAAGAAAATTAGCACCATCCACTAGCAGGATGCATTTATACGTTTTGGTGAATACACTCAATAAGAAAAATGACAGATAATCATACAATACCTGCCTCAACAAAAAACAGAACCAAAAAAGGCAAAGGACCAGTTTTGAGCTATAGCACATCATCAGAGATGCAGATTCCTCCACTGAAGATGCACTACGGTGTGAAGCCAGTCAGAAGACCTTCAGGTTCTGCCTGGCATCTCATCCTTTGTTATGTTTATTTGCTATTTTTCCCTTTGAGTGTATGCAATAAAAACTTATAGATGTATCCTACTTGTGTTGGTTCGGATTTTTCCTTTGGTATACCAGTATCTGGTTAATCCAGAACATCCGGCTATAATGTCTGTGGATGGAGCAGCTGTAACTGTTCCTTTGCTATGGTCCTCCTGCCACAGGCCAGGCCATCCTTCCACTCCAGTCAAGGCTTGCTTCCCACAAACCAAGGCTTTTTCATCAATTCCAAGGCAGGCCTGCCCACCCATGACTCACCTCAGTGTTGTCCCCCAGCTCGCTTCCTAGGGTCGGGTTCACCTTAAGCTTCTTGGCATTAATTTACCACAGTCTATCTGGCCACCCAAGGTGGTGGAGATATCCCCAAGGGTCAGTGACTCGAGCCCAGTCTGGATTTGGCAGCTGGCAGAGCTTCAGCCACCTGATCCTGTGCCATTTTCTGTTTTCTGCCTGTCCCCCAAGCATGCTGACATCATTGGGGACTTGCATGCCTCACATATGCAATCAACAAACACACTCCAATGGCCCACTTCTCAGCTGCTGTTCCTGTGCAGCACCACTTGTGGTCACCTAGGAGATGGTAGAGCAGTGGGATGCAGCCTCCCCCCCCCCCACAGAGGACAACATCTGATGAGACGCTCGATCCTGTTCCCCTGAGACATGAAGACAGTACAGGGAGTATAGAGTGTTTGGGCGAGAATTATCACTATATGGACCCACCCTAACATGTTGATGGAATCCTCACTGGGCACAATGCAGCTTATTATAAACATTATTATAAAAATAATTATAAATATATACAATATAATTTCTTTTATTGTAGCCGGCCTGCTTAGGCACTCGCCGATCAAAACACAAAGCAACAGCAGACCAAGTCAAATGATAGCATAGCATAGCAGTATCATAATAGCATAACTCCCATTTTGATAAATGGGCAACAAAAAGTTTATTATACAGTGCAAGCAGATGTGCACTACACTCACTTATTAGTGTTGACCTGGGACATCTTTTTAAGATCCCAGATGATGTAACCCTACATTATATGCGGCACCAAATGTTTAAATCCTCTGTCAATGTTTGAAGTTTAGTACCGTGCCAAATGTTTTAAGTTTGTACTGTTGCCAGATGTATAACAGTTGTACCTAATGTTTAAGTTTGTGATACATAGTGTATGTTCTTACTGATGTGGAACCTTTGCAAAGGAGTCGATGACTCAAAGGATTGTAATTCCAATATCTTTCAATAAATAAATAAAATAAAATACCTCCAAACTGCACTTAAAAGAAATGCCAGCACATTTTGGCTAGTTATGTGGATTATACAGTCTCTTTTCATTCAGTTCAGTACTTGCAGAACACACATCACAGAGCTGAGTGTGGCACTTGGCTTCCAGCACTATTTTTGCCATGTACAATGTGGCACCCCACTTAATGTACTTGCACCAGGCACTGCCGAGGGGCAATGCCATTCTAGCATTTCTTCTAGTTCTGTCTACAGCATTTGTTCTAATACTGCACTAGGAATTTCTAAAATGCTGTTCATGCATAATCAATTGAAGGATCTGCATCGTGAAACTGTAATTTTTAAATAAAAATGGCATAAAAGGTGATCATTGTGTCCACTGCAGTAAAAAACCTGATTAAGGGTTTTGGGCATTATTTCAATTTTTAATTACCTTTTTTATATGCAAAAAATAGGTTAATGTATTCCCATCATAATTTCCTTTAGCCAGAGATGGCTATGACTATCCCGTGGGCACCAGCCAGCTTCCTGTGCACTCTGTAAGTTAATGAGTGCCACCAGTCAGCAGCACTCATTAGCATACTAAGTACACAGGAAGCCAGCTGGTGCATGGAATGGCCACAGCTGTTCCTGGATTTAGGAAGTTATTGTGGGCATACATTGATGGATTTTTACCTATGAAAAAAGTAACTAACACAATTTAAATTAAGTTAAAAAAACATAATTTGGGGATTTTACAGCAATGGGCACAGTAATGGCCTTGTATGCCATTTTTCTTTAATAAACAGAGAGGTATAAAAAAGATACAAAAAAAAAAGCTGAGCACCCTCATAGAAAAACAGAATCTGTCAGCAGACAAGGATCGATTGGACCACCCAGTCTAAGTGTTCCCTGTTTATTCTACATCCACAGATTCCATCTGGTCTCTGGACCCCTGCCACTGCTCTATTATACTCTTACATTTATCTCATGCATGCTTGAAGCCCCCATTATTCCAGCCTCCACCTCTTTGGCCATCTGTTCCAGGTGTCTACCACTTTTTCAATAAAGAAATATGTCCTCACATCTCTCCTGAACTCCCCACCCCAGCTTCATTGCATTCTCCCTAGTCTTGGTGCTGGTCCTCATTTGAAAGAGGATCCCCACATGCACCGTTCAGCCTTGTGAGGAACTTGCAGGGCTGGATCACATCACCTCTCTCCTCTCTTCCAGGGTGTACATGTTGAGATCCCTTCCGGTACCATTCTACAACCCCTGAACCTACATCCCTCCAGATGACCACTCTACCTGCCACTAAACCCTCCACCAGGACCACCCTTTTTGCCCATACCTGCCAACCACTATCCCTGCACTGGAGACATCCTCCCCTTCAGCTGACACCCTCCCTGCACCTGGACCACCCTTCCAGTTCTCTGATCAGCATCTCCTAAGCTGAACAACCTTAAGAAGCTGAACCCCTACCCATCCCCTGGACTAGCCTCCTCCCCCAGATGACCACTTACCAGAACAGCCTCTTCCCCAGATGTCCACACCCTGTGCTGCTGGATTCCTTCTCCTTTCCTGCACATGGACCTGCAACCCCGACTCCACGACAAACCTCTGCATACCATACTGGCTCAGGAATCACACTTAGTGACTGGACAGGGAGCATAAGGTGTTCTCAGGATCACTCTCTATAAATCCAGTTATGTGTGGTTCATAGTTCAATGCTTGTGCTATGTACTGTAGCCGAATAATGTAGGTTGTGCTTGGATACAGAGGCCAGACCAGTAAGTAGGACAATGCTTACAAGGTATTAGTTGTATGAAATGATTAGTGCTTAGATACTTCAGCATAGACATGAGCAAGTCAGTGATTATAGTACATGTGAACTGGATAGTATATGCAAGGTGCATAGATGCTTGAACTGATGAGTAATTTGTTATGACTTGATGTTTTGGCCTTTCTCTGTATCCCACAATAGGAAGGATGCTTAGTCGAGTAGGATGAGACCCCCCAAAAGAAATAGTGATTATCAGTATGATTATTTCCTCCAACTCTGGAGAGCATGGCCAGTAGTATTCAGGAGAGGAACCCCCCCTTGGAGGGAAACCTCTGAGGACCCACGGCTACTGACCTACCCGTCCTTCTGGGCATACTAAAGGAGAGTAATCCTAAATGAAACTTATTAGGTTGTCTGCTAATCTGAAGTCCAGTAAATAGTAAATCCTGAATCCAATAAAACAGGGAATCTGGAATCATAGCCCTGATGATGAGAGTCCATCAAGAGATGGCAGCATCCTTCTAGCGAATTCTGAGTCCAATAGATATCTATGTCCAGGGCAAGAATCTGATACGAGTAAGTTCAAATCCACAGGTGAGCATAAACAATCTGAAAGGGTCGAGTTGTACCAGTCAAAGCAATCCAGCAGGTGCGGAATTCTTTCTGAGGAGGACTTGAGCTTGAACAAATGACTCTATGATCCAGAATAGGAGGATTTGGTCCTGGATTCAATGGCAAACTATGCAAGGATAAGGTCCTTGGTGAAGCAAGGAAGCTAGATGCAGGCTATGAGGCTGGGGGCAGAGCGGTTGGAACCTCTGGTCCTGATCGGGACAAAGCAGATAGGAGTAGATTTTTGCAATGGAACCCAACATACGAGTAGATGGACAGCTTGAAAGACCTCCAGGCCTGGATGGGTGAAGCAGGTCTTGTAAGTAGGTGAGATACTCTTGATGAACCTCCAGGTCCTGAGGGTGAAGAAGGTACACATTAGTAATAGAAGTTCAATAGACCTCCGGGCCCTGTAGGGGCGCAGGTCATTCAAAGTGTGATGCAGTGACACCTCCAGCCTCGCGGGGCAAGGCAGGTTGTAGAGCAGTGGTAGAGAGTGCAGCAGTCATCCCAGAGGCTAAAGCCAAGGATGGTGGTAAGTATGAGCAATTATTGCATAAGCAACAGTAGATTTGCACGTAGGTCAGAAGTAGTAGTAGTTGTAATTGATGAACCTGCATGAAATGCAGAAGTAGCAGCAAAGGAGGAAACTGAACAGATTGTATATGGTACTGTGAAAACCAATGAGGGCATGAGAATAAGCAGGTAAGTAGAACAGCCTCCTGTTAGCTAAGCAGATATCCCTGTAAGAGCGATATGTACGTACGTTTAGGAAGGAGCCATGACAAGGTGGCTAACTGACAAGGTGAACTCATGAGATGAGTCTAACAAGTCCAAATAAACATTGTGCTCCTGATGGTTGAAGTATAGTAGAAGAATGTGGTGAGTGGTGACTCGAATAAGTTGGTGACTTAAACAGATGGAATAATTCTCATGGCACTGGAGTAGGTTAATGTCTTAGACCTAAGTATGAGATAGAATTACTCTAATGGATTGAGTTTGGCTGAGAGTGCTGGCAGAAACGGGAGTTATAGGACATCCATTTGAACTGAAGCAGCATGTTAAGAAGTATCCAAGGGAATTGATAGCCACTGTCCTGAGTTGTAATCTAAATGGAAGTCCACATGAATAAGGAGGATCCTTGACGAATAAAAGTAGGTGCAAGCAGGCGAGGTGAGGCTGCAGTATCCAGACTCTAGAAGTGTGACTGAAGGCAAGTATCACTGGCAGTGCATCCAATCCTGATGAAAGTCGATATGAGTAAGTGAAGCAAGGAATCCAGTAACGATGTGGAATGTTCAGCGAAGATGGTAGCAGATCCTGAGCAAGGTTCCAGACCAAAGTCAGCATCCAGGAGACATAGCGATAGATGGGCATCCAGAATCCAGGGGAAGGCACAGGCAAACTTGAAGTGAAGGTCCGAGTTCCAAGGGACGAGGTGTTGGAGCAGATGTCATTGAAGGTGAAGTGAACAAACTGGATGAAAGTCAGAAAGCCAAAGAAAGTAGATCAAAGGAACCCGTGGTCCTGAGTGGGTGAAACAGTAAGCTGGACAGCTCCAAAATCCTTCAATCGTCTGGCAAAGCAAATGTAAGACGATATAGAAACTGCATGCTGTGAGCTGGGCAAGGTAGGCGTAGTAAAATATTTGAACCTTCAGGCTCCGATGCAGGGCGAGGCAGGTGTAAGGCAGGAAAGTCGAACCTCCAGGCCCCGATGCTAGGTGAGGCAGGGGTAGTAAAAATATTCGAACCTCCAGGCCATGATGCTGGGTGAGGCAGGTGGAGTAGGACAGCTAAAGCAGGTGAGTAGCTGAATGAGCACTGACTTGCTGAGAGTGTAATAAGCATTAACCGGTGACACCCTGGAAGGGTGAATGGGTATTGAGTACAGCAGAATCCCAGAGGCTAAACCTAGGGGATGGTAGTAAGAATGAAATGACAGTTTGCAGCAGTAATGAGCAATGAGCTCAGAAGCAAGTGTGGACCTGCACATAGGTCAGTAAAACAGTGTAGGAATAAGTGGACTTGCATGAGGTCTGCATAGCAGAGTAGCAATACTATTCGGACCACCATGCCCTGAATTGGCAAGGCAGGCACAGAGGCTAAGGAGTGCATGGCAGGAAGTCCAGAGTCCGAAGGCAATGAAGCAACTAGGCCCATATGTGGGGTAGGATGAGCAGCCGTATCACATGTAGGTCAGCCAGAGAAAGGTGTAGAGAGTGGCAACTAGGACCCCGAAGGATAGCAGAACCGCAAACCCTCATGCAGGGTAGCATAGGAGAGTGAATGCTTGCCAGGCAAGACCCTCACATGGCCACCAATATGGCCGAACCCCATGTAGATCAAGAGGAAAAGGGGGGAGCAAGTCAAGCTAAGGACCACAGCTAGAATGACCAAGTGTGCCACCATGGAGGGCCGCCCGGTGCAGCAGACACCTCAGGCTGGAGCCAAAGGGATGGCAGAGGCAGGGAGCATGAAGGGACCAACATGAGGGGCAGATGCCAGGAGGAGCTGTATGAGAAGCAGGCTCACCAGAAGGATACAGAAGCTGGTGGCCATAGCTGCAGGCAAGATAAGAAAGGTGGGTGTCCCAAGTTTCTGCTGAGAGGGATCCTGGTGAGGGCAAATAGAACCGTTCAGACAGATCGCCAGGCTGTAGACAGGAAGCAAAAGGCTGAAGGTGATGAGGTCCGTGAATGAAGGTGTAGCCAGGCCAGAAGGGGCAGTGTAGTCATTGAAGGAGGGAAGAAAGCATGTACTTTGAAACTTGGACTATAATCCTTGATTGTCCTGTAGATAGCAGTATAGCCTGAGGAAGCTGAATACATATGTCCTGTGGAATAAAAGAAGTCCAGGGGAATAGCTGTCCTTTAGAAGCCTGCCTCCAAGCCTGCAAAATACGGAAGTCCCCACAGATTAGGGGGCCCTGCTGGAAGCTGTACCATTGCTGCTATGAAAGGTCTTGGGACGCAGCAGTGAATGCTGAGACATAGCAGAAATGAGTGATACGAATATGGAGTGACAGCACGTCGAACACAGTAATGCACCCCCAATAATAAGGCTCAGTAGAATAGAAACTCAGGCGAATGGCTGACAACAGCTAGTGGCAAATCAAGGGCAAAGTTAAAGTAAGGAAGCCGCGATAAGCCACCGGGGCGTAATGGCTGAAGAAGCTGAGTAAGCAAGAGGCACAACAGGAGAAGTCCAGGAGGACACATGGAAGAAGGTAACGGCATCCAAGCTGAAGGGAAGGCGAGGGTATCTGGCAGCAGGTGCGAACAATTGCCTAAGTAGAGGCAGTCCAGGCGGTAGTGCTACAGCAGAGGAATGGAGGAAGCACAGCTCGACAGTGGTGGTAGGCAGCCTGAGGTATGCTAGAACAAGGCAGGCTACAAGCACACGAAACTATGGTGGACATGGAGTGGCAGCTGCTCAGGGAAAATGAAAAGCCAGGAGGGAGAAAATAAAACAAAAACGAGCAAGCAGCAAGTACAGCAGGAGCCGAGCAGAGAGAGACCGCTGAAAACACGGCCCAGTAGGGAAGTAAGAACGGGGAATCCCCATAAAGAAGGGCAAGAAGAATCAACACAAACAAAAGAAGAGCAGGAGGGGGCACAGAACCAAGATAAGCAAACAGAAACAAGAGGGAAATGGGGGGGGGGGAGACAAGCACAGGCAGATAGAACGAGGAAAGAGAGCATCCGGGCACCAGCACCACCACACAGTGAGTGCGACTTGCTCTAAGCAGAGCGTAAGTAGCCTCATAGTTTAAGTAGGATGTAGGGGAGGAGCTCTTCCCCCACATAACTACAGGCATGTGCCTTTCAATTAAACTTGCAGAATACATGATCCCCCCAACACACAATTTAGCTAGAGGTCATTACTGGGCACAATGCAGCATGTTAAATATATGAATATATAATTATATATATATATATATATATATATATATATATATATATATATTATAGGTACTGTTATTTATTATATGACAATAAAACACAGCAGTTGCCTACCTAATCCAGTCATAGTTAGCTCCAGTTTTATAGAGTTCCCAAAACTTTTTATTATGTTGTGAATGTTTGGCACTGTAATGTCCACTGCAAACTCTTGTGCCCCAGTTAAAAAAAAAATAGTATGCAAGACTTTGTATTTAGTTGTGCCTTTTATTTCAAGTTCTGTGCTTGTAGCACACACATTATTATGCTGAGTGTGGTGCTTCTGGCACTGTTTTGCCATCCACAACACAGGGCCACGCTCAATGTACTCATGCTAAGCACTGCTAAAGGGCGTTGCCATTCTAGTCTCTCTTTCGAGTGGTGTGTGTGCTATCTGACTTAGTTCCTGGTTTATGATAATAAGAAGTTAATTTTTATAGGTGTTAAATGCACTGAATTCTTCCAGTTGTTGACTGGCAGATTAAAGTGATCCATAAAAATGGTGTCTCCCATATCTGAAGCAGCAGATAACTCTTGTAATAGATTTTTGTTTACTAGGGGAATACATATTTTGTGTGCTATAACAGACTCCAATTATGAGTTTTCTCCTTCCATAAGAGAAATACATACCTATGTACTTTCTACTGTGGCTTCAATTTTAAGGCTGCCTGATGTAATCAGGACAGACTTCTTGTAATTACTACGAGTCTTTCAGAATCCAGATGAGGTGGATAACCCATGTTCTTACTGTGATAACCAACATGAATTCATCCACAGAAAACAAAAAGTACAGTGCCCCCTCACTATACCGAACACTGCTGTACCAAAACCTTGGTTATAGTGAAATGTACTCGTGGCTCCTGATTAACTAGCTATTCCACCAGCCTGACTGTTTCATTGCTCATTCCTATGATTGAACACAGTAATATCCCCTACTTCAGTGGTTGTCAGCCTTTTTTGGTCTGGGGCCCCCCGGCCAAGTATCAGCCAGGTTGGGGACTTCTACCAACTGTCTGCTGATTTAATATGGTGCTGTGATGGGGGGGGGGAGGTAAAGCAATCTACCTAACACATAGCACCATAACACATAGCACATTCTACTAGCTGCATTCTCTGCATTCTCTGTCACTACTTCTCCAGTACTACACACTGTTGGAGGGGGGGCACAGTTTTCCTTTCCTTTCCTTTCCTTTCCTTTCCTTTCAAACTACTGCTGCTAGCAGCAACTATCTGACAACTGAATGATATTTGTAATAAAAGAGTGCAAACCACAGTTAACTGACTTACTGAGTTCCTATAAAAAAATCAACTGGAAAAGCATTGTCAGCAAAACCCCACAAATTTTGTGTCTTTTTGGTCTTACTGGCATGTATCTTGATTGACAGACAGAAGGTGAAGCTAGGAAGACCACTAAAGCCTTTACTCCGTGACTCCATTCACAGTTTCTGATACTGGAGTGGGCATAAAACAATCTGCAACGAGGACGGGTAATTCGTTTAGCGAAAATGTCAAAAGAGTAAAGGGGGACAGCAGTCTCCGTATCCTTAGTGGAAAGGGTGGGCTCAAGCAATCAGTGAAGGAGTACCAGGAGATTACATTTTTTAAAAATGGCAAGAGGGTAAGGAGGGAATGCAGCCTGTAATTATGCTAGCAGGCAAGCTGGCACAGTTAAACTTATAGCAGCTAAGGGTACAATATTTAAACAATTTGTTGATGAACAGAGAGGAGGTTAAGCCTTATTGTAAGTAGTACTCCAAATATTGTGTGGTACCATGGTGACAAACGCAGTGCTTAACACTTAAATATTATTCGTTTCAGGTGCAACTGATCATAGCCATTAACACCTTACTTGAAAACAGTGGCGTTAATGGCTATGTATTCCCAGTACTGTTATGCTAACAGTGGTGTTATTGATTGCAAAAACAAATAGAGCAGCACTAATGTAGTGAGTGTGGTTTGCAGTGTAATGAAAATGAGGTCAGTGATTTACCGTAGTTGTGATTTCTCCAGGTGATCTTCGGCCTCCCCAGCGGTCGCTTGTGGACCCCCTGTGGGCCGCGGATCCCCGGTTGACAACCCCTGCCCTACTTATGAGCCTTCCCTTTACCATTGGTATCATCAGTAAATAAACTACAGGTATCAGTACCATACTCACATGCATGTAACTTGCTGAAATACTGAAAAGACCAAAATACAGACCGTAGTATATACATGGATATATATAGGTCACTACTTCTCCCCTTTAATCAGTTCTTTCCTCTCTCCCTCTCTTCTCCACCTGCCCTTCTGGGTCACCCATGTGCACAACCTATCCTGTCCTTTTTACTACAATAGCACTTGCATACTACCTTGAGCCTGCTCCTGGTACACTTGTGTATTATAATGGTTCTGTTGCATTATTACTGTTTTGTACGTTTATGCTTTTTTGTATGATTTTGGACATGTATTGTAATTTACCCAATGTTCCATTACTGTTTATTGTACAATACCATGTGTTCCAGCTGTTGCATAATCTAACAATGTTGTATTGTTTGTACTACCCATATTGTAACTGATCATCCTTCACAGCCCTATGTAACCCCTTCCCCCCAGGTCACACCATGAGACAAGCAACTTGTTGTTCAGTGTGTTCTCCTGGTGAAACATTTCAATAAATAAATAAAAATATATGGTAGGAAGTCTAAGGAATGCCATTAGGTTGTAGTTTATGCATATAAGTATTTGTAGTCCTATCTAAGGTATACGTTCCTGTCACGCCCAGTGTGTTTTTCTTTGTAGAAGTTAAGTGATAAAATACTATTACTTAACTACTACAGTCCATTAATTGGTATCCTGAGTGCTGCCTGTGTGTATTTTTCTGTAACTGTTTTGTAGGCAGGCACCCACTCTCGTTTTCTGGCTGCTGCTCCACCTGTGTGTATTTGTTAGTTTTTCTTTGTGTATGTGTACAGATGTGTTTCTTTAATCGCTGAGAAGAGTAAAGATGACCACTGAATATACAAGCTATAACTGAGTCTCCCCTGCACAGGCACATAATATACTACACTGGTGACTGAGGATCAAAGCAATACAACTCAGATTAGTGCAAGAAATGTTACGTAAGCTAATGCATGTTTTCTTAAAGGCATGTTTTTTTAACTGCTGTATATCCCCACCTGCTACCTCATTTAGTTTGTTGGACTGCTTATCTTTCCCCACCAGCCAGGCTACCTTAAACATCATAAATGTGTCTGTTGCAATCTCTTGCTTCAGGATCACACATAAAGCAAATCTGACAACAAAACTCCAGCTAGTGTGAACTGTTTGTTTAACTTGCTGAGTTTGAAGAGAAAAGAATTACAGAGTGGAAAACAGAGGCCTTTCTGGTATATGAAACTTAAGAACAACAGTCATAAATTATGTCCATGCTTACATCAGCAGCATAGATTCCTGACCACATCAGTAAAAAGAAGTTCAGCAGCAGCCTATTGTGGCCTAATAGAGAAATTGCAGCACATACTAAAAAGCCTTTGAAAATAAAAGACAAAGACTTTTTTTTGTGGACACTGAAGCTACAGAACACCTTGCCACAGCCATCATGACTGCAATTGGCAGAGTACTAGAATTTGATGAATCAAAAGAGGACTTTGGTTCTCATTTGAAACACTTTGAATGCTGGTTAGAGGCAAATGAAGTTCCTAATGCAAAAAAGGCAAAGGTCTTCCTAGCAGTTTTGGGGCCTACAGTGTACCAACTCCTCAAGAATCTGATTGCACCTGCCAAAGTGGTGGACATGCTGTATGCCCAACTCACAGAGACACTTTCACTGCATGTCAAGCCTGAGCCAATTCTCATTGCAGAACACTTCAGATGTTATCATTGGAACCAAGAGGAGGGGGAAGATCTTGCCAACTCTATCATTGCTTTGAAATGTTTGGCAAGCACCTGTGACTTTGGCCAGTTTCTGGAGGATGCCCTCCTGGATCACTTTGTCTGCAGCCTGAGAGGAGAAGTCTGTAAAAATGCCTGTTGGCAGAAAATAACTTAACCTTCAAAATGGCCTGAGAGGAGGCCCTTGCTATGGAGTTCATTTGGAAGGGTACCAGAGAACTAGCAGGACATTCTGAACCCCAAAGACGTGGAGTTCACATGGTCACCCATACTCCAGTACCCAAGGGACATTTCACATCACAAAGTGGTCCTTCATCTGTTTATCAACAACCCCAAACATTTTAGAAGCCAGCACCACAGGGCTCTTCTGCCAAATCAAAATCATGCTACAGATGAGGAGGTAACCACCAGCAAAGCACATGCCAATTTCGACACAAGAAATGCAGCGGTTGCGGAAACATGGGTCACATACTGAAAGTGTACAAAAGTACATGACGGACTGCTGCTGCACAGCATATGACAGATGGCACTGCAACCACTGAAACAGAGGATGTGGCATTGTGCCTGTTCATAGTTTATGCAACATGGGCAAAAGCAGCAGACATTTTCCTCCAAATGGAGCTAGCAGGAAACCCGGTTAGCATGCAGCCTCAGTATCTCTTGTGCCAGAACACATCTACAGAGAGAAACTTCAGCAGTGCCCATTGCAACCATCATATATTCAACTCTCATCTTACTCAGGAGATCCATTCCCTGTGCTAAGGAGATTGAAGTACCAGCCACCTACAAGGGAGGAATGTGGACCCTGCCTCTGGTGGTGGTACAAAGAGAAAGACCTGCATTATTAGGCAGAGACTGGCACACAGATCAAATTGAACTGGGAAAAGATCTTCAGCTTAAATACTCTGACCAAAGCACCACAAGATACATTAAAGAAAGTATTGGACAAACATGGCCCTATTTTCCAGGATGGTTATGGCATGATCTGGGATTGACTTAGTTTACTTAGCTTATTAGGACAAAAGTAGGCTTACGCCCATTGTGATTGTTCCCCTCAATGAGTGGGAAATTTACCTACAGTGGAAGAGAGCAGAGCCATTTGTCTAATCTATTTTTAAATGTGTTAAAGTTATTAGAGTCAATAATTTCCTGTGGAAGGTTATTCCAGGCTTTGGGGGCTCTAATATTAAAGAAGCAATCCCTTTTTGAAGTGTTTGTCCATTCAACGAGTTGTTTGTTATGTAATCTGGCTACAGTCCGCCTATTTGAAAATTTGAGTCCACATTGTTCCATCAAGAGTTGAGATTGTATAATTTTATATGTGAGAAGGAGATCTCCTCTGCATCTCCTAGTATGGAGAGAGAAGAGACACGTTTCACTTAGTCTTGTTTGGTAATCCTTATTGGATAGTCTAGGTACCATTTTTGTTGCTCTCCTCTGTATCCGTTCAATCATAGCTATGTCTCCCTTGAGGTAGGGGCTCCAGAAGGCAGACCCATAATCTAAGTATGGCCTAACATATGTTTGATAGATAGGGACTAGGCATTATTCTGTCCTAGTAACAAAGGTGCAACTTATTTGTTTCAATACGTTATTTGCCAATCGGGTGGCTTTTATACCATGGTCTGATTATGTTAATTTGTTATTCACAAAGATACCAAGGTCCTGCTCACAAGTAGAGACATTAATTAAACATTATTGAAACAGTAATTTGTTAGTATGTTTTTCCCCAAAATATATAACTGTACACTTATCAACATTGAACCTCATATCATTATCTAGGGCCCATTGTTCAATTTTATTTAGTTGGATGAAAGTGACGAAACACTTTCAACATTGTTTACCCTACCATCTAGCTTAGTGTCATCTGGAAATTCAGATAGGAAATTAGTTTCACTGATGACCATGTCACTAATGAAGGTATTGAATAATGACGGCCCCAGAACCGATCCCTGAGGCACTCCACTGCTAACATCACTGATGTCGGAATGGATACCATTTATTCTAACCCTCTGTGATCTGTTAGAAAGTCATATGTTAACCCAGTTAACCAAACAGGGTGAAAATCCCAGTTTTTGAAGTTTATTTATTAACTTATGATGGGGTACAATGTCAAATGCATGACTGTAATCGAGAAGAATGATGTTCATGGGGGTACCCTCATCAAGTCCTTTACTTATGTGGTTGTAAAATAATATTAAATTGGTGGTACAAGAGTATCCATTTTTGAAACCGTGCTGAGAGTGGTCTATAAGTCCTAGGTCAATGATTTATTTTTCAATATGTGATTCAAAAAGGTACTCCATTAATTTACATGCAATCGACGTTAGGCTTATTGGCCGGTAGTTTTGTACTTCAGACTTGCTACTCTTTTTAAATATGGGAATCTCAGTTGCCTTTAACCAGCCATTTGGAATATTGTGCTCAGACAGGGATTTGTTGAATATAATAGATAGGGGAACTGCTACTGCAGAAGCAGTCTCTAAGAGAAGCATGGGGTGTATTTTATCTGGTCCAGGGCTAGTATGTTTTTTTTATAGTATGCAGTACCATCAGAACATCTTCAACAGTAATGCATATGGATTAGGGGTGGGTTCCACTACTAATGGACAGGGGTTATTTGACTTTTTGGGAAAAGATGGAGCAGAAAAAGTTGTTAAAGTGGTTCACTGTTTCTGTGTCTGAATCCAAGGTATTACCCTCATGAACTAGTGGACCTACCATACTACTTGTTCCCTTTTTACATTTAAATATGAAAACAGAGATTTTTTGCTGTCCCGAGAATGTGCATGTTTGAATTCAATATTCTGTTTAGATTTTTTAATCATATTTTTAAGTTTAGATAATGCATTTTTATATAGCTTATTGTTTTCTTCACTTGGTGTGGTTCTAAATTTTTTAAACAGTTTTTCTATAACTTTGATTTGTTTTCTGATTGAAATGCTTAGCCATGTTGGAATTTTACCTTTTTTGTTATATATTTTTTTGTTGGGTATATAAGAGTTTTCAAGGTGTAGAATCGTACTTTTAAATTTTTCCCAAGCTTGGTTAAAAGTGAGATTAGAGAGGACATTAGTCCAGTCAACTGCCTGAATAGATTTAATAATTTCAGGGAAGTTGGCTTTGTCATAGTTCTTAAACACTGATTGATTAGAACATTTTATATTCTCTGTAGTAATGCCAAACTGAACAGAATTATGGTCACTATTGCCCAGGGGTACATTTATTTCTATCCTCATGATTTTCTCTTCAATGTTTGTTAAGATGAGGTCCAAGATACTGCTGCCTCTAGTCAGTTTGTCTACCAGTTGTTCTAAACCATGGCTAAGCATGGCTGACAAAGGTATTTTCACAGTCACTTCCTCCATTCATATTGATCCAGTCAACTTTTGGAAGATTGAAGTCTCCCAGAACCAGCACATCTCCCTTAATAGACAAATCAGTAATTTCTTTAAGCAAAACATTTGTCTGATGTATATCAGCTGAGGGTGGTCTGTAGCAATTTCCCACAATAAGTTTCGTGTGACCCTTGATGTGGATTTGAACCCAGACGCTTTCAGTGTCATTAGTGGTACTTATTTCATGTGATGAAATATCATATCTTATATACAGACAGACACCTCCCCCTATTCTACCATCCCTGTTCTTATGATAGAGTTTATAGTTGGGGAGTTCTTTGATCCAATCAGCAGAAGCATCCCACCAGGTTTCAGTTACTGTGATTAAACTTAAGTCATGAAGTAGTGCTCTAGCTTTAAGGTCAGACATTTTAACACTGTTAAGGCTCCTGACTTTTAACATTAGAAATTTATACAGGTTATTAGAACATTTTGGATGTCTTGTATTTAGAGAAATGGGATAGTTCCCCTCTCCCCCTTATTGCATAGTTTAAATGATGGTTTATTGCTGACTCAAGAGATTTACCCAGGAGCACACTGCCCCGTCTCCTCAGGTGCAGGCCATCCCAACAGAATAAGTTGTTCCTATCAACAAAGTTTTCCCAATGTGTAATGAATGTGATATCCTGTTTGTAGCATCATTTCCTGAGCCACTCATTTATTTGTTTTATAAGTAGCGTTTTGGAAGCAGAGGCTGTAGGTACTGGCAATATCTCTGAGAAGCATATGGTGTACTCTAAATCTACCAAGATGTTATTTAATGTCACACAGTCCTCTTGAGTGCATTGATGTTAGTTTCATTGATGTCATTTGTGCCTGCATGCATAATGACCAGAAGATTGTGGCCAGCGTCTGTAAGAACATTTTTAACCATAGCTGTAATATCTCTAACTTTAGCACCTCTAAAGCTAGAACATGTTCTTACAGCCATGTTGGGGGTGCATATGGCTCTATCTAAATGTTTGATAATGGAGTCACTTAGAACATATACCTGTCTAGGACTGACATCATCAGATGGTACTGTGTTGGTGTCCGTATCTTGAATTATTACATCAGTGGACGAGGTAGTGGGACTGCCCATATTAATGAGTGTTGGAATAGAATTAATAGAATTCCTTGTGGGAATTGATGAGGACACATTTCCAGTGTGCCCATCGTCCATGACTATTGAGTCCTGATAACCAGTGTCTATATGCTTGAGTCAATGCAGTTTAAGAGATTTGGTGGTATGTTTGGAACTATTTACACCTATGACTACTCCCTGACCAGTATTTGGAAAAGTAGTCCCACTCTTTTTGGGGATGAAATTCCCACTCGTAGAGGGCTGGGAGTCATAAGAGAAGAGACCTTCATGGTTAGGGGCAGAAATATTTGTATTTATAGACGATAGAACAGATGAATCAGAGGGTACATCTGAGGTCATGAGATCAGGATTAGTAATACCATTTGCATCTAGGAGGGGGGTTAAAACTGCTTGAAGTAGGGATTTTAAATTGTTCAGCTTTTCTACCTTTTTTGCTGGCCTTAGATGTGGGCACTTTAAATCAGTCAGAGTCTAGCCCTGTCTCATCCTCTTCCTCCCTGTCTCTTTTCTGGATACAGTGTCCTGGTGTATACCGAGGGGGGCGTTATCCGCTAAGGTGGGAGCAATAAGATTAGTGTCATAGGTAAGCATTAATTGATTTTGAGTCTGTGATAGTTCAGAGTTTAAAGAGTTAGAGATATGAATCAACTGATTTTTCGGGGTCTGGACAACTGGCCCCTGGGGAGAGGAAACTGGATTAACGGGGTAGATTGTATGTAGAGGTTGGGATGGAGCCAGATGACTATTTTCAAGCTGAATTAGCCTAGAGTAAAAGGAATTTAATTCCTGAGTTGACTCAAAGTTAGAAGTGCATTTATTGCATGTAAAGCCCTGATTCCCTGGTGACTGAGATTGAACTAGCTCATACATTTTGCAGGATGAACATTTTAGTCCCACCTCCCCATCAAGAGTTATAATTGAGTTCATCACATGAAATAAAATTCCCCCAGTTAGAAATGATAAGTTCTCTTGTACTGGTATGGTGGGACAAGATTCAGTGATTGTAACTAATGGTTGATAAGGACACAACTTGTAAATTAGTACAGCAGGCCAAAAGATAAAACCTAGTATAGTTAGAGCTGACTGAAATAAGTGACCATAATAGTATTATCAGAGAAATGGAGATAATGTTAAGTTTGGGTTACCTGGGCCCTTGTTCCTGCGGATCCCGTTTCTGCGAATGGTGCTGAGCATTCCATGCTAACAGCAGGGCTTTGTTTATAGTGAGATGTGACCTGGAAGTCCTCCTTGGGGTCACTTACTGTAGCACTGTCAAATTAAAAGTTAAAACTATCCTTTTGAAATGTGCAAATACCTCTCATTCGAGGCTCCTGCATGTATAAATGTAGCACAAACAGCCCCAAAAACTAAAACGGAGCTCTCTCAACAGTCTGGTAGTTCTGTTGGGCAGCAGAACTACCGGACTCTCATCCTACTTCCTGGGAGGTAGTAGGGCTCCAAAGTTCAGCTAGTGAAAAGTGCAGTACAGCTATCATTTGAAGGTAAGAAGCACGACCAGAGCACACCAAAAGGTGTAATTACCCTGGGCAGCAAGCTGCAAGGCCACTAGCCTGTAAATTAAGTGTAAAACTTGCCCTCCTCAGAATGAGGCTTTGTTTGTAGTGAGATGTGACTCGTAAGTCATCCGCAGGGTCACCTAGCACTCTCAAATTAAAAGTTAAAGGCAAAGATCCGAGTGCAACCAGGAACCGCACCAATTTTTCACAAGCCTCGATCAGTACCGTATGCTTTGAGAAAAGTGGTAGAGAAGGAACTGGACCATCTCGAAAGCCATGGTATCATCTCACGAGTAGAGAGGAGTGACTGGGCTGCCCCCATCATTGTGGTACTGAAACGAGACAAAGAAGTGTGGTTGTGTGGGAACTACAAGGTTAAAGTGAACTGTTGTATATAGCAAGACCCATACCCATCACCCAATGCAGATGACTTGTTTGCCACACTCGGAGGGGGAAAGTTCTTTAGCAAGTTGGACTTATCTTTCACACACCAGCAGTTGGAACTGGAATCAGAGTCAGAACCATATCTAACCATCAACACCCACAAGAGACTGTACCGGTATCATCGCTTGGCATATGGAGTTTCCACAGCACCAGCAATTTTCCAGAACACAATGGACCAGATACTTTTATTTATTTATTTTGTTGCGTTTTGGTGACCGGATAAGTCCACTGAGACAATACAGTCCCTTTTTCAGGGTTGACCTGGGGTCTTGGTAAAATAGCAGAGAGACAATTGCAAGAATACATTGGTACAAAATACAATGGCAGATAAGGAGATACAGCAAGTACAATGGCAGACATTGAGGTACAGCATAAACAATGGCAAAAAATATAGAGATACAGCATACAGGTTTTTGCAAAAATTAGTCAAACAAGGAATAAGTACTTCAAAAACAATCAAAATTTCAAATGTATATACAATAAACTTAGAGTAGCAACTAAGGGCTAAAGGAAGAAGGGGAGGAGGGGAAGGAGAGGGGGACAGACAATGAAGAAGAGGTGGATGCAGGGCAGTACACATGGATGTAGGGCAGAACGCATAGATGTAGCTGGTGAAGAAGCACTGAGTTCAGTGAGGAGCAGGGATAAAGGGGGAAGGGAAGGGTGAATCATCAGTGGAAGCAGGAGTAGGATACAGTGACTGAGAGCAAGGCATGCAGATTGGATTGAAACGTGGAGAGAGAG
This sequence comes from Neoceratodus forsteri, assembly GCA_016271365.2. NCBI lineage: Eukaryota > Metazoa > Chordata > Ceratodontiformes > Ceratodontidae > Neoceratodus > Neoceratodus forsteri. Next base: position 1,082,001,863 of record CM057449.1, read on the forward strand.
AGGAGCAAGAGAAGACGGAGATGGGGAGGGAATTCCAGTCTGATGTCACCGCAAAAGAGAAAGACCTACGGGCAGTTACCATTTGTAGTTTCAGAGTAACTAGAAGTGGGAGTGAGGCAGATCATAGGGTGCAGGGAACTTATCTAAGTTGTATACAGTAATCTCATGGAGGCAAGGGGTATGAATTTATGTACAAGCTTGAACATGAAGCGCAGGGAGGAGTACTTCAGTTTTGCCTCATAGGGTAGCCAGCCCAGAGAAGAGAGGATGTTGCAGTGGTGAGAGTGGGCATTTTCCCCAAGGGCAAACCTCCCCACCCTATGATAAGCCTGGGTGAGAAGGGTCAGGGAGGAGGAATTTGCAGAGAGTAGTAACGGAGCTCCATACATTAAGAGTGGCAAGAGAGATGCAGTAGCTATCTTATGGCAGGAGGCAGAGGAAAGGAAGGGACGGATGCGATAAAGGAGACCAAGTTTCTGGTTCCAGGCTTTGGCGACACAGGAGACATGCAGGCTAAAGGTGAAAGCAGTGTCCAACAGGATACCCAGATATTTGAAGTACTGGACCCACTCAAGCATATCACCATTGTTCGAGCTAATGCTAAGAGGGGAGAGAAGAGACTTGATGGAGGGTCAATGAGTAAATACCATGCTTTTAGTTTTTTTTGTATTAAGAATGAGATGATTGTGGTTGAACCAGTCCTCAAGGGAAGCAAAGTCAGATGCAAGTTCTGCATGGACTGGACCATGTAGTATGCTTTATGGATGATATCTTGGTAACAACACTCACAGTGGAAGAGCATCTGACAATCCTGGGGTATCCCATCATAAGGGCAAATCAAACTGAGCGACTCAAATAAGAGCGACTCAATTTGCAAGCCCAACGGGATAGTGAGAATGGAGGTATAGCGATCAAAGGGGATAGTGAGTATAGAACAACGGCACAGTGAAGGCGAACGACGGTGGGGCTGTAGAGTCATGCTGGCTAAATACAATAGTGAAGTTTGCTCCTTCCAAGCTGTCCACCTGGCGTGGCAGATAAGATCACTGACTACACTGGTGATGGTCCCGGGTTTGGGACTGCCTGTATGCAAATGCTGTTTTTTACTTGTTTTGCCTGTTACACTTTTTTTATCTCCTGGTGTTCCTGGACCAATGGTGCCCCGCACACTGTTGCCCCATCCTGTGTATTTCCCTTTTCTCCAGTGTCCACCCCCCCCCCCGTGGAGTTGATTATTTTAGTGTGGAGTGTGTGGGAGGCGTAGCCCCACCCTGTATTAAATTTTTATTTTATCGTCCACTTGTTGGATGTAGTTTGGTCACCATATTGGGAGTCATCGAGGTGGTTTTAGTGCTGATTTTGCATTTGGCAAACTGTACTCGCTGTTGTACGAGTCACCAAAGAAAGTTCGCTGATATGACATGCAACCCAATACTGGATCAAGTTCTGACCAGACAGCAATGGTATAGACTGAGAGTAAGGCTAGCCAAATGCCAATTTCTGCAAAATTCTGTTGAGTACCTAGGTCACCAGATCAATGCCCAAGTCCTAAGCCCCACAGAGAGCAATGTGGTTGCTATATTCAAGATACTTGCACCAACAAATGTGACAGAGTTAAGATAATTTTTAGGACTCTTAAATTACTATGGACAGGTCCTAGCCCAATTTACCATAATGTTACAACCACTCCATGACTTACTACAGAAAGAAGCTCAATGGAATTAGTCACCACAGTGTGAGGAAGCATTCCAGGCTTGCAAGAAACATCTTCTAAGTAGCAAATGGTTAGCGCTTTATGACCCCACCAAATCTCTGAGGCTAGCATGCAATGCACCACCATGTGGAGTGGAGGCCATCATCTCTCATGTGCTACCTTCTGGGGAGGAATACCCAATCTCTTTTGCTTCCAGTACCTTGTCCCCAAGTGAAAGAAACTATGCTCAGATCGAGAAAGAAGCTTTGAGCATAATTTTCAGTGTCAAAAAGTTTCGTAAGTACTTGTATTGTCAGAAATTCACTCTGCTAACAGATTTCAAGCCTCTACTGGCATTTCTGGGGCCAAAGGCTGCAATACCAACTCTCGCAGCACTCAGAGTGCAGCGATGGGCCCTGATTTTGTTGACATATGGCTATGACATCGAATACAGACGTTCTCATAATCACGCAAATGCAGATGCATTATTGAGACTGCCATGCAAAGATGCTACAGAGAAGGAAGATGATGGGGCAGTATTCCATCATTCACATCTTAAGGAATTACCTTTTGCTTCATAGGATGTCATGACAGAGACACAGCGAGATCCTGTCCTCTCTAAAGTCCTAGATTTCACCCTAAATGGTTGGCCCAACTTCATGAAAGACTTGACTCTCTGACCTTTCTTAGACAAGAAGGACCAGTTGTTCACAGAGCAAGGCTGTGTTCTGTGGGGAGCTCAAGTTGTGATACCTTCAAAGTTCCACAAGAGATTACTTTCTGACTTGCATGACAGTCATCCTGGAATCTCTTGAATGAAGGAATTGGTCAGAGGATATCTCTGGTGGCCAGCACTTGACCAAGATGTCCAACATCTTGTAAACCGATGTGGGCTATGTGCGGCTGTCCGCAACCAACCACACCCCTGCATTCATGGTCCTGGTCTACCACACCATGGGATCACATCCATGTCAACTATGCTGAAGTAAACAAACAGCATTTCCTAGTAGAAACTGACGTCCACACCAAATGGCTGGCAGTGTTGCCCACACAAGTCACGACTACTGAAATGACTGTAAACCTGAGAAAACTTTTTACCTCTTATGGCCTACCACGGAAGTTAGTGTTGGACAATGGTCCCCAGTTTTCTTCCCATGATCTCAAACTGTTTTTAAAGCAGAATGGTGTCTGACATATTTTGACTTCACCTTATTATCCAGCATCCAATGGCACAGCCAAAAGAGCTGTACAAATATTCAATAAAGCCTGGAATAAATCAGATTTACAGCAAATACCTACAGCTCAAAGGTTGGTTCGTTTCCTGTTTGCTTACAGAAATACTCCTCACACAGTCACAGAGCGAACACCTACCGAACTGTTTCTCAAGCATCAGCCTTGTACTCGTTTGTCATTGCTGAAGATGCCCTTGGCCGATACTGTTGCAAAGCATAAACTACAACAGCAAAAGGGTCATGACAAGTCAGCCAAGCCAGTACAAATTTTTCTTCCTGCAGAGATGGTTCGAGACTGTAGACATCCCAAGACTTCTTGGATTCCTAGGGTGGTGATTGAAAGACATGGACCTTTGACTTATGCAGTTTATGTGGGACATTGACTTGTTTATGTACATGTGGATCACCTTCAGCATTCTGAGGTTCCAGAAAATGCAGCAGAAGACGTTACTCCAGATGAAGACAGTGACACAGAGGACTTTGCTCCTGCCTATGAAGTTCCACTGGGGCTGGTGCCAAATAATAAAGAAACATCTGTTTCACCAGCAGTGGTTACTCCAGCCCATAGATATCTTATTAGGCACCAAAGAGAGACACCAATGATCTTGGGTTGATTCAGTATTTAGCCCTCAACTGAGGGGGCCACTGGAGATTTGCTGCTCTCAGCTTGATTCTCGATAAATTCTGGGTACAACATGTTAAAAAGTATATACTGTGACACTGGCTGTCTTACATAATTTCTGATAAATCAGACACCCGTCAACCCCTTGTCCATTCGCCAGTCTCATGGCTCCTGACAGTTTTCTCCACCCCTACCCCCACCCGGCCGTGGCTCCCTATTGATGGGTGTCTTGGGGCCCTTGCCTCAGATTACTTCTATTATGTAGGACAGTTAAGGTAAGTATGTATTGTCTTTGACCAAGCATGTAGTGTTGCCCTGATCAGTTTATGGGGAAGATGGTGTGAGGTCTGGGAGCTCAGCACTGCACTGCTTGTTAATTGTTAATGGTAAGTGCAGCCATAAATTTGAGAACTGTAGCTACCACGTCTAAGGATCTCTCTCTCTCTCTCTCTGTCATGTTTTTTTAAGCACCACTCTCAGCCCTGAAGGGCTTGTTTATTAATACTAAATTGCCTCTCCTAGCTCTGAAGGGCTTCTTTGTAATGCTTCTGTGCCGCTCCTAACCTCAAAGGGCATGCTTGTTAATTCCACCCCCGCTCCAACCCCAAAGGATATGCTTGTTAATGCCACCCCCCGCTCCAACCCCAAAGGGCATGCTTGTTAATGCCACCCCCGCTCCAACCCCGAGGGGCATGTTTGTTAATGCCAACTCCGTTCCAACCCCAAAGGGCATGCTTGTTATGCTGCTGCTGCTCCTACCCATCAAGGGCTGCAGGTGAGCTTTATATCCTGGAAGGGCTTGTTTGTTAATACTAGCCCCACTGTTTCTAGCTCTGAAGGGTTTGTTTGTTAATGCTACAGCTGTTTGAGATTCCTACTCCTGACTCAATACGTTGCATGTTGCAGCAGGCAGGACAGCATGTTTTATAGGTCCTCTTTAACTTTGTTTGCATACTACCCCCGGCCTCATAGCTATAAAGCTTGAATAAAGGGAGGTCTGGGTTTCTCACACTCTGACATTAGTATCAGATAGAACTGGAAAGAATCCGACAGATATCTTGGAGACAGGCAGGTCGGGGGACTGTAAAAGGTTGTATTGTAAAGTACAAAGCAAGGATCTTCATTTAAAAAATCCCCTCTGCAAAGCTAAAAGCAGAACTCATGCATACTGCTCGACTCTGTGGGAAATAATTACCTTAGAATTGTTTAGGGTAGGCTTTTAACTTTTTGTAGATGACCAGTCTGGCCAGCAACATTACAGGATACACCTGGGATTTGGTTCACTACAGGGCGGTCAGTCTGTTTTCCTGAGGTGCAACAGTCTACACATCCAAAGGTCTTCATCTGCAGTCCATGAGAGGTACACACCTTTTGCCTATCCCTCAGAGATCAAAAAGAGTGACAAAGAAGCCTGGCCTGGTAGCACTAGTTGGTGATGTGCTGCACACTATGTGGGAGATCTGGGATAAGGTCTCAGCCTGACTCCCCTGCCCTGGGGTGGACAGTCATTGATGGATGCCAGAGGAGATGGGCAGGATTTCTCTAGGGAAAAACGCCCCACCTCCGAATTCATGATGGTGTTTGACTTGCACATCTCAGGTACCTCTGTCCATTTCAACTTACACCTTCCTCTGTCTCTTGCATCTTAGGAGACACTATGGTAGCCAGTTATTGGATCTTCACCATGTAGGGGTGAGCCAGGAAGCCCTGGCAGCAGGCAATTGATGGATCTGGACCACTTCAGCTCCAGAGCTCCTAGGTATTTGTAAGGGGTGTAGCAAGCCAGGACAATGGGCAAGCAGCAGCAGTGGCAGGAGGAGGTATGTTGTGGAGGCTGTGAGATATTAAAGAATTGTAAAAATAGAAAAGAGTGGAGAAGGGCCCTTGTAGCATCACCCAGGTTTGGGAGTGAAGTCATGTGGGGGGCTGGTTCTTGGGCTGCCAAGGCTGGGAGAAGCGTTCAAGCTGAGAGGGACTGATAACCCCCAATGGTGTGCCTGGGAGGAGACTCTCCTGTGATGGTCAAGGAGGATGCTACATCTGTTTGTTTCATCCTATCACACACATGTCATGTGCACTGCCGCGAGCAAGGAGGGTGGGCGTGGAAGTTGGGGGGAAACAATGCAGAACCCTCTGGTTGCCATCAAGGATGACAGTCACCGGCACCCCCAGGCTTCCCTCCATGGATCCCCACTGGCTTTATGGTGGAGAGAGTGGCTGAGGGGGCTAGGTGGTAGCTGAAGCAGCAGTCCTCAGGAAGGACAGACACTGAGGAGCAAAAAAAGAGGATGAATAAACTGAATGGAGCATTGCATTCTGCCTGCCACATCATAAACCTTCCAAATTTTCACAAGCAAACAGTGCTCCTATATGAACCGAGCACAGTGACTGGGGAGCTGCTTGTGGTGATGAAGACCAAGGTTTACACACTGGGCACATGACATCCAGTGAGGAGCACCCTTAGCCTTGGGAGAAGAAGGGTAGTATGAACAGTAGATGCAGAATGTCAAATCAGTCCATGGAGCAGCACTAACATCTCAGTGGGAAAGGAGTACATTGCAAGAGGAGGAGGGGCAGCATGCATGCATGTATGACCCACCAATAGGGTCCTGTACAGAACAATTAACTCCACACATTTCCAGGGGTAGCAATAAATAAATCACTTTGGAAAGCTTAGTTACCCATTAGTAACCTCCTGGGCTGTATTAAGTCGAAAGCCTTATAAGTCCAAATAGGCCACATCATCAGCTCACCCCCTGTCCATCTTCCTTTTCAACTGGAAAACAAAATATATTATAGCTATCTGGCATAACTTCTCCCTGGTGAACCCATGTTGCTTACTGTCTTGTAATTTGATCAGATCAGGTACAATCTTTTCTGGGTACCAGTCCGTCTCATAGTAGGTGCATGAAAACTTAGCTCCTGTTGACCTTCTGTGACTGAGATGTTCCTTGAAGGGCTATCCCGGTCACTTCCCTGAACAAACTGGCTTGAGGTGTTCTGAAAATTATCACGTCAGACTCCATGAACCATACCGCTGCCGCACCATCCAGACTGCAGTCGTCTGTGGTTCAGAGCAAATAAATCATTTTATACCATTAGAAGGCATCTGATGCATGTGTGAGAGAGAGTGAAAGAGTATGCATGTAAGAGAAGTGTGTATGATGTGTACCTTGCTTTAGCCTGTTGCATGTGCATGGGCCTTCAAGCCAGGGGCTATTAACAAGGCAGCCTTGAATGATCTACCAGCACAGGACCCCTTTGTGTGTGTGCATGTGAAGTAGTGTAGCTGGGCTGTGAGAGGACTGTTTGCTGGCCTTACAATTTAAAATACACCGGTAACATTTACGTTTCCAGATGGGAGGGTGGATTCACTAGTATTATAGTTACAATAGTACATACCTGATCAGACAGCTCTTGAACTAAACTGAACAAAGAGGTACTGAAAAATGCCCCCCAACTTTTGTATTTGAATTTCCAGTATATTTTAAGGGAGTTTGTGTTCCTAGTGATCATAGTTTCAGCTTGCAGCAGTGGAATCCTGATCAGGCCCTCCATGAATTGAACTGAGCAGTGAAGGTGCCCCCCGCCCCATCATCACACACACACAGACACACACACACACACACACACACACATATTTCGGGGATGGATGCAGAAATTCATTCTTGAAAAGATTTGTCATGGACTGACTAATCACAGTGGACTCAAAATATCTCTCCCCCTTGAAAACAATATCTGTGTGGTATCAACCACATGAACTACAGCTGGTTTGTTACTGTTTGAGTCCTAAATTAATGTAACGGCATTTTCCCTCCAGTTACCAGCACCATGTTTGATGTCTATTCCTGGATATCCAGTGGACCTGCTGCTTCCTGATACCCATCACCTGATACCCATCAGCATGTTTAATTTCTAAACCATGGGTTTCAGTGGTTCCTCCCCCTCCCGGTGCCATCCATGCCCTATCCTCCATCCCTACCCATCCCTGTGCCCCCCTCTTGACTATCAACTGTGCCCTGCCACGCATCTCTTGTGCTAGTCACTGGCTGCCCCATTAGCACTTAAATTGCTTTGCAAGGTTGTGTAGCGAAACAAGTCCTGAACTAAATGTTTTCTATGTCCACTTTGAAGTTTGAAAATAGACACTTGCAATGGACTTATGCCAATAACTCAACACCACTGGCTAGAACAATTTTCCCCTAGCTTTGTATAGGACTACTGGAGCACCCCACCTCATGGCCACTTACGTGGTGACAGGTTAACCTCCACCTAAAATGGGTGCTTCTTGGACATCCATGGCTGATCCCATAGCAGTCATTTTGGGTGGCTGTTACCTGTCACCACTTAAGTGGTAATAACAGGGGTGGTCGGTAATTGTCCATAAAGTTTGGGGCAAATTGGCCTAGGGGTGCTGAGTTATGGGCAAAAGTCGATTGCCACCTTCTCCCCACCCACGGATCTTATTTCCTCACATTGAATTCCAACAACTGAAAGATGAGGGGAATGCCATTAGTCGACCTGGGACCCACCTTCTTGTTTATGTATGTATTGTCCTGGCCAAATTTCCCTCATTTCAGTAAAAAATACCACCAACAGCTTAATCTGGTTCAAGGTCAGTTGGCATTCATCTGTATCCCCCTCCCCCGGGTCGTGCCTGAAAATAGGCAGGATTTGTCTAGTGCACTTACCCGGTCAACAAAAGCTAAATAAGCTAAAAAAAAAAAAAAAAAAAAAATTTATTTATTACCATACAAAACATAAATTCATATTTACATAGAAACATAGATTCTGACGGCAGATGAGGACCATTTGGCCCACCCAGTCTGCCCATTTCCCTACCTATTGGATAAGCTGCAGATCCTAGTTAACCAACAGCCTAATTCTTCCTACCTCCCACCAGAATTGCCTTATGTCTGTCCCATGCATTCTTGAATTCCCCCACTGTTTTTGACCCCACAACCTCCTCAGGAAGGCTGTTCCATGCATCCACCACCCTGTCCTTGAGAAAATACTTCCTCATGTTGCCCCTAAGCCGTCCTCCCTCTATCTTCAAATTGTGACCCCTTGTTCTTGCACATCTCTTTTTCTGAAAGATGCTGCTTCTTGGACTTTGTTGATTCCCTTGAGGTACTTGAAAGTTTCTATCATGTCCCCCCTCTCCCTCTTCTCTTTGAGGGTATACAGTACATATTAAGCTCTTTTAGTCTCTCTTTGTATGGCTTCTGGTGCAGACTCTGCACCATTTTAGTTGCCCTCCTCTGGACTGCCTCCATCCTGTCTATGTCCTTGCGGAGATGGGGTCTCCAGAACTGCACACAGTACTCCAGATGGGGTCTCACCAACTATCTGTACAGAGGGATGACAACCTCCTGTTTTCTACTGGTGATGCCTCTCCCTTTGCATTCCAGTATCCCTCCAGCCCTCCTTACTGCCTGTTTACATTGCTTTCCTACCTTAGGTCATCTGATATGACTACTCCCATGTCCCTTTCCATTTTTGTTGTTGTTAGTACCTCCCCCCCACATTGTATACTCTTCCCCTGGGTTTTTGTTTCTCAGGTGCATTATTTTGCACTTCTTTGTATTGAATCTAAGTTGCCATACTTTTGACCATTCCTCCAACCTTGCCAAGTCCCTTCTCATCCTTACCACCCCCTCGTGTATCAACCCTGTTGCAGATCTTTGTGTCGTCTGCAAAGAGGCATACTCTTCCCTCCAGTCCCTCCACAATGTCACTTATAAAGACATTAAAGAGGACCGGTCCCAGTACTGAACCCTGCGGTATCCCGCTAGTAACTCCCCTTTCTCTGGAGTGGACTCCGTTTATTATTTCCCTCTGTAACCTGTTGTCTAGCCAGTTTTTTACCCAGGCAACCACCCTGGGACCCACTCCCAGGCTGGCCAACTTGTTTATGAATCTTTTGTGTGGGACTGTGTCAAATGCCTTGCTAAAGTCTAAGTAGACAATGTCCACAGCCCCTCCCTGGCCCACTACTTTGGTCACCCAGTCAAAGAAATCAATTAGATTTATCTGATATGAACTTCCCGCTGTGAATCCATGCTGCCTTAGGTCCTGTGTCCTTCTGGCCTCTAGGTACTCAACAATTCTCTCTTTCAGAAGTGATTCCATCATTTTCCCTACCATTGATAATGAGACATTAAAAAAATGATGAATTAGAAACAATATATAAAGCTCAACAAAACATACTGATGTATTTTATCAATTACACAACAATTGCAATGGTATATACCAAGATAAATCAAAGGCAGTCATTGTTGGCTCTGTCCAACTCTTGTTAATATTCTGTTTTGTTATGTACAGAACTAGTAACCAAATTCAGACTGCCATCTGGTGGAGAAAGTGAAAAGTGCAGCATACAAGAATACGAGCCAGTCTAACACCTTGGCTGAAAGGAAGCTTCCTTTTAGCTGAATGGTTAGATCTTCTGCCTCTGAGACCAAGGATGCAAGTATCGATCACAGACCAAGTGATACTGCACAACGGGAATTGGGGTGATGCAGGTTTATGGTTTACCGACCCAGACAAACACAAAAACAACAGCTGACAACTGCACTCAGGAGCTCTACAAGAGGTGATGTTAAAAACAGAAAGTACACTGGCAATCCATGTTGTCTCAGTAGTTAGCATAAATTTATTGGTGAAATTCACCCCAAAACATCACATACATCTCTCAAAGAAATTAGCAAAACAGGAGCCAAAAAGCAGAAAATACACTGGCAATCCATGTTGTCTCATAAGTAAGTAGATATTTTCCTCGTGGGGAAGCTCCAATGAGTGAAGCGCTGGGGTTTCTGAAACAGTGGTCTTTTTGGCTCCTGTTTTGCTAATTTCTGTGGGAGATGTATGTGATGTTTTTGGGTGAATTTCACCAATAAATCTCCACTTACTACTGAGATAACATGGCTTGATAGTATACTTTCTGCTTTTAACATCACCTCTTACGAAGCTCCTGAATGAAGTTTTCAGCTGTTGTTTTTATACAAGTATCAATCCCTGGGTCTTCTAATTGAAATACAAAAGTTGACCTGGAGAGGGGTGGACATTACACTGACATTGAAGATAAGAGCCCCACAATGACAGCAGAAGCAGAGGCAGAGATTTGACAGAAGAAAAAAAAGGAAGTGATATCATGTATACAGAACTAGTAAGCAGATACAGAGTGCCATCTGGTGGAGAAAGTGAAGATTGCAGCAGTTTATAGAAGATGTCCCCCACAAGTTGGGGAAAGGACAGTAGATTATTTAGAATACTCATTATCAGCCCTGCCATACAGTTGAGTCTGCCAGGATGCAGCAGAGTAACTTGCAACATTTCTGCCTAGTGCTACAGTATACTGCAGGGAACAGTGCATTTAATGACAAATTTATTTATTTATGTATTTATTTAGTTTTTAACTGGGTTAGGTGCGCTAGTCAAAGTTGAATATTTTCAGGCACGACCTGGGAGAATACATACATAAAATGAGATGAGATTATACAATACATAATATATAGTACAGGTACATAGTATATAGTACAGGTAGGTTAGAAATACAGATCAAGTCAGACAGTACTCGAGATAATACATATAGCTATGCAGAGATGACAAAAGTGACATTAGTACGTGCAAATAACTGAAACTGGGCTAAGTGGCAGCTATAAAGACATTTTATAGCAAAGCTTGTTTAGAAGTACAGCAGTGTCTTGGGCGAAATAGGGTGGTTAGCTGTGAGGCATTAAGTGGGATCAAAGCATGTATAGGGGCCCCGGGACAGGTGGCAAAACCCTTTCATCATGTAGGACTTTGGGAGATAGATTTATATGCTGCATCGTGGCTAACTCCACTGTATAATGCTACACTACCAACTTTTTTAACTCATTCACACTACAAGAGCTCTTTGAGACTTCCACCACTTGTGCCCTGTATACTCTTAGCACTGCATCCTGCACCGTTCTAAGCAAAATCAAGCCATAATCATCATGCCACAAACAAATGCGAATACCTCTTGAACTGTAAGTGCTACACACAAAGTACAAGTGGCAAAGTTGTTCAGCACAAATTTACCTTTCCAATGGTACTATGCAATCAATTTTAATCAGTTCAGTTTCCACTAGCTGAAATATCAAACAATTGTGGTTTTTTTTCAGATTTTTTCAAGGTGCTTATGTGAGGCTTGAGAAACAAATGTCAGCCATGCACCCCATACCTTAAGCAAATGCGAATAACCCCTAAAGTATATGTGATAGACACAAAGTATCAGCAACAAAGTTATTCAGCACAAAAATACCTTTCAAACGGTGCTATGCAATCAATTCTAAGCAATTCAGTTTGTTTAATATTTGGATAAAAATTGCTGACTTCCTCAGACGTTTCCAGGCCTGAGTGAAAGTCAGCTGAGTATGTCTGTAGTCGTTATTGGCCTGACTGGCTATGCTTTCAGATGCCACCTACAGGTGTGTCTAGGCCTGAATGAGTTAAATCCTCTATCATGTTTGAAGCATTTGCACCTAGTACTCTTGTTTATCAAGTCACTGTCAATGTCCCACAATGTGTCCATCACTTTGACAATATTGATTTATCTCATCTGTCGCCCTCCAAATAACAGCAACATTTTCATGCTACACTCACAAGATAATTTTTTGGCCTTTGATTAGGTACCCAACGAAGAAGAAAATGAAGATGATATTAAATCAAATGTCTATAGCAGCTTGGTTGACTTTGCAAATGAAGATTCTGGTAGTAGTTCGTCCTCTTCCTCTGGCAGAAGCTCCTTTTGGTTCCCAATATTCTACTCACGTAAAACAAACAGACGGACAACATCATCATCTGCCTTCAAAACAGCTGTTAAAGCCTCCCAAAAGAAGGTAAAAAACAATGAGCTTTTAGTGTGTATGTTTTTTGATTAGAAGGTTGCATGCTAGATGGGAAATCACTTTTTTGCATCACATCTGAAGAATTACGATGTGCAGTGAAGTCTCTCTTGGCCCTGCCAGTCTTCTGGATGAGTTTTATAAGTCATTTTGGGAAGTGGTGAAAACACCATTCACTGATATGCTACTAGACTTATGGGAAAAGGGGGGTTCCTCCCAGACTCCCTAACCCTGGCCATCATTACTACTTTCTACTTCATATCTCTGCTAAATGCAGACTACAAACTCATAGCCAGATTTTGAGTGGGCTGGTTGGAGGGAGGTCCTGTCAGGCTTTATTCACCCAGATCAGGGTGTTTCATTAAGGGAAGGCAGCCAAAGAATGACATCCTACAGCTACTGAATTTCATGTGGTAATGGTCAGTTGAGGGCCTTCTTGACCCAGGCTCTTAGCATGTGATGTGGAGAAGGCTTTTGTCCTCATTGAGTGGCCCTTCATGTTCTCCACCTTGAAGCACTTTGGCCTGAAACTGCAGATTAGGTCTTGGATTGTAACCATGTACAGTGCCCCTTGAGCACAGGTCCTGACCAACAGACACCTGTCTCAATCCTTCTCTCTTACTAGGGAACCTGCCAGGGATGCCCCCTTTCACCCCTGCTGTATATTCGTACAGTAGAGCCCTAGCTGTAACGATCAGAGCCCATCCACATATAGAGGGAATCATGGTACAAGGCTCTACTCATACAACATCACTCTTCACTGATTATATACTCTTGTACCTGGCCAACCAAAGCAGTGAAGTGCAAGCCCTGGTGGGCATTTTTAACATAAATGTCCCACTTTGTTGCCTCAAAATAAATTGGGTGAAATGTGAGTGGCTCTGCTTGGTAAAAACCACCTTGCCCAAATTACATCTGGGAAAGTCTACGCTGGTCCCAGCATCAAAGATCAAATACCTGGGGGTGATTCTTCCAAGAAAGCTTTCTACCCTTGCATGCCTAACTAACAGCCCCTTCTCTGTAAAATCAAAGCAGACTGCAAGCAATGGAGGTTCCTTCTCTTGACTCTCATAAGGAAAGTTTACATGGTAAAAATGGCCACTTTACAACAACTTTTGTATATGTTTCAAGTACTTCCAATCCATATTCCCCCACCCCACCCCCAATTTTTTACCACCATAAGGGTGTGCCTCACATTTCTGCTGTGGCATGGGAATACAGTTAGAGGGCAAGAGGTTACACCATGGCTCCCTATTTTAAAAGGGGGCCTGAGTTTGCTTGTCCAAGTTTCACTTTTATTACTTGCAGCCAAACTGGGCTTTCTTAAAGATGCACAGCTTTCTGGATCAGAGTGCTCAGCATGGCTTGACATGGAGGAAGAGACCCTAGGGGGCCCACTGCTCCCACAGATGCTTACTCCAGCCCTTCAGAGAGACCTTCTGAAGCAAATCCCCAATGCTTTCCTTAGAGCCATGACTGGGGAACTGCTGATAACCAATGAGCTAACAGCTCACACTAAGGGACTATTACCTGAAAGTGACATAGGGAGGGCCCTGTGGGGGCCCTTGCCACAGCTCGAGGTGGTGGAGAGCACCATCCATCACTTGAGATATAAAAAAACTATGCAGCCTGAAAGATCTTTATGTTGAGGGCCAGATGTTTATATTTCAGCACTTGTCTGCTAAGTTTATGCTACATACCTCAAGCTTCTTCTTGTATCTCCAGGTCAGAAAGTGCCTATTAAGAGCAGAGTCTCACTATCCTCTCCCCTCCAGCACTGCCCTGGTAAGAATATCCCCCAATTAACAAGACAGTGGTGGGAAGCTGATTTGGGGAGTACACCCTTCATAGAGATCAAATAAACCCATGTACTTAAGCAGATTAATTCCTGCTTGGTAAGCAGTCACCTGCACAAGATTAATTTCTACTTCCTGCACAGGGCATATTTCACTCCAGACCTGGGCCACTGAATAAACCCAACCATCTCAGACAGATGCCCAAATTGACTGGTGAAGAATGGCTCCTTATTCCACCTGGTGTGGCAGTGTCCAAAGATTTTCTAGTTCTGGGCAGTGGCCCTGGGCATTATAACCAGGACACCTGATTTTACTCCACTCCCTACCCCAGTTAGGGTCCTGCTGGGTGTTGGGCTAGGGGGTCCAGTTTGAGTTAAGTGTGATCGTCCCATTTAGGGATCATAGTGGCAAACGACCATAGCACAAAACTGGGAATTGTGCACTCCTCCCACCATATTGTAATGGATGGCCACACTCCTAAACTGTATGTGTTCAGTCACCTAGCAAGAAAGTGACTTAAGGATCACCATATCTGCTGACTCAAGGTGGCTGGGCAGTGAGACAAAGCTGTGGGAAAGACTAGAAGGATGCTGGGATTTCTAGCAGGAGGAGGAAGGTGGTATTGCTGTTGTATCACTCACTGGTGAGGCCCTACTTGGCATGCTATGTCCAGTTCTGGAGGTCTACCTCTGCAAGGACTTTGAAAGGGTGGAGGCAGTACAGAGGAGAGCAACCAAAATGGTGTGGGGGTTGCATGAGAAGCCATACAAGGAAAGCAACATAGACAATGACAGCAGAAAAAGACCAAAGATCCATACAGTCTTCCCTATTTGGCCCTGCAGCCTACTGTTCTTCCAGGGACCTAGCCCTCCCACCCCCTCCATTCTCCTCCCTGATTCCGACACCCAGAGCAACCACTATACCTTTCATTTCTGTCCCAGCCATGCTAAAAAACACTAACAGTTTTTGCACCCACCACCTCGACTGGCAGCCTGTTCCATGGCTCCACCACCCTTTCTGTAAAATAATATATCTTCACCCCTCCTGAACCTCCCTCTTGTTAGCTTTTACACAGACCACATGACTGCCGGCTGGTATTCAAGTTAAACAGTTACCCACAGTTCACTCTGTTAATTCCTTTTAGGAATTTGAAGGTCTCTATCACATCTTCCCTCTCCCTTCTGGTCTCCAGGAGTACATGTTTAGTGCCTTGAAGTACTTCTCATAGAACATGCTCTGCTGGCCCTGAATCATTTTCATTACCCGGCTCTGCACTGTCTCAAGTCTATCCCTATCTTTTCTGAAGTGTAGACCCCAGAACTGAGCGAAGTTCTCCAGGTGTGACCTCATCAAGGATCTATACAGAGGAAGTATTACCTCTTTCTGCTATCAGTACACCTCCCAGTACATCCAAGCATCCTGTTTGCTTTGCTATAAGCCTTATTTCCCTTACTCTATTGTTTTAGGGAGTCCTTGAGACAACTCCCAGGTCTTGTTCCTCAGCCATGGTACTGTGTCTCACCCCTCCCATCCAGTACTCCGTCCTGGGGTTCTTGTCCCCTAGGTGCATCATCTTGCACTTTTTGGCATTGAATTTCAACTGCCAAACCCTTGTTCACTCCTCCAGCTTTTGCAAGTCTCTCTGCATTTCCTTTGTTCCCTCCTCACTGTCTACCTTCCCACAGAGCTTAGTGTCATCTGCGAAGAGACACAGCCTGCGCTGGATGCCCTCGTCAATGTCGCTGATGAATATTTTGAAGATGACCAACCGAGGACAGATCCCTCCCTCTCTTCTTACTTAACCCATTGACCACTACCTTCTGCTGTCTCCCCTTTAGCCAGTTACTTACCCAGTTTACTGTGACATTAGCTGCACCCAGATCCTCCATCTTCTTCAGCAAGTGTCTGTGAGGTACTGAGACAAAAGCTTTGCTGAAGTCGACACAGCATGGCCACTACCCAGTTCTCTCATCACCCAGTCAGGTTAGTCTGACAAGACCTCCCTGCCATGAATCTGTGCTGCATACTATCCTGGAGACTGTTACTCTCCAAGTAGTCCAGGGATTCTCTTTAACCTTTCTTATAATGAAGGTAAGACAAACAGGTCTGTAGTTCCTTGCTTGCTCCTTGTCCCCCTACCCCTTATGCAGTGTAAGTATGTCTTCCACCCTCCAACCATCTGAACCATCCTTGTCTTTAGACAGTTGTTAAACAGATCTACCAGGGGATCAGCCAGTTCCACTGGCAATTCTAAGTGTCCTCAGATGTCACCCATCTAATCCTGGGGCCTTATCAGTCTTTAGGGTTGCCAGCCCTTTCTGGACCCATTCACTAGTAAATGTTGGCTGCCTAACCTCTGAGACCCTTTATTAGCCACTTTGATGCCACTCTCTGGAAAGGGCCCACTGTCCTCGTCGTGAAAATTGAGCAAACGTAATCATTAAGGATGGCGGCCTTTTGCTTGTCTGCCTCAGTTACCTTGTCCCACTTTGTTAGCCTCACAATTCCCCCTCCTTTCTTCCTTTTTTCACTGATACTGTATGCCAGAAGAACTGTTTTTCTCTGCTCTTAACCTCTTGACCCCTGTGCAATACGCAGCTCTGTGACTGCTTTTGCCTGTCTGACTGGGGAAAAAAAGGGCAGACTAGATGGGCCGGTATGGTCCTTTTCTGCTGTCAAGCTCCTATGATTCTATGAACTGCTTTCTTTATTTCTTTATTTTTCAGCAACTATTCTTCCAGCTCTTGCTTTTCTTTAAATTTATAGAAGGCCTTTTTCTTGTCCGTCATCACTTCTCTGACCTTTGCTGAGAATCATAGTGGTCTCTTGAACCTGTTCATTTTGGTTACTGTTTCATGCACACCTTAGATGCCCAGAGAATGGCTCCCCTTAACTGCCCCCCATCTCTCTTCCAACTCATCGATGTTGGCCACCCCCTACTAACTTATCCCTGTCCATCTCCTTCTGCCCCCTGCCCCATCACCCTAGTAGCACCCTGCTCCTATCCTTCTCCCCCCAACACCCAATTTTGGCAAATGAAGCTGACTAGCACAACTCACCTTCCTCCATGGCCTGCCACCTTCAGAATGAATGAAAGCGCTTGTGCACTTGTTCTGTCTAATAGTAAAATAGCTGATTAGTAGTTTTACTATTAGACAGAACAAGCGTGCGAGCACTTTCATTTATTCTGACGACGGCCATCCAGGCAGGAGAGTGGATTGTGGCGGTCATCTTCTTTTACCAAAATCAGGTGTTGGGCTGGAGGAGGGTGGGATCAGGGTGCTACTAGGGTGAGGGGCAAGGTGGTCATTTGTAATCTTGAGTTTAGTACCATAAGTGCTTTTGAAAACTACAAAGATGGTATCCGGCTGTGGAGGAGGGTGGGTTGTGCCAGTCACCTTCTTCAGTTAAAATTGGGGTGAGGGCTGGCCCGGTGGCACTGAGGGCTGAGGCACTGGACGCCACATCTCACATCATGCCAGCGACCCAGGATCAGGAACGGACTTGGGGCTGCTGAGGGGTTGGAGAGGAGGAGGAGGATTGAGTGTCCCATCGGATGCTCTCCTCCTGGGGTGGGTTCCTAGGGTGCTTTGAGCACCCAATGCACCTATGCCTGTGGAAGCATGGGCATCGGGGTACAGGTGACTCTCCGGAGTTGGGAAGGGGAGGACATTGTGGGCATTTGACAATGGCATGCGTCAGCACACCATCTGTCTGGACATCAGTCCTGCATGCCGACACCCTCAGGGGAAGGAGGGACCAAGGGAAGAAAAGCGGAAAAAACCCTCTCGGTCCAAGATGACAACTGATCCTAGCCCCGATTACCTGCCCATGAGCAGACCCTGTTGTGCAGGCTCTCCAAAGAGAGGAGTAAGTTAGGGAGATAACGGAGTAAGCCTGGCACTCTAGGAGCAGACACCGTGGGAGGGATCTACGGGGATTGTTCAGGTCTGAATGAGTGGACTAAGAGGGTAGTAAGGTGGGATAAAAAGAAATTGAAAAAAAATTGGGGTAGGGGTGGGAGGTGGGGGATGAACGTACTGTAAATAAAGTGTGATATGTCGACCTATATACAAGATATATCTACAAAAGTGCTAAAATCAGATGTAAAAGAGGGGGTTGACTTATAGGCGAGGTCAACTTATCATGTCCTCTCTAAGTGACTTCCTCCCCTGATCGTGGCTAATGTTCCTTCTTTGTTTGTAGTGGCTGCTTGTCTGTGTCTGTAGCTTAGTTTTTGTGGATTTACATGGTTTTCTGCTTGGAGTAACTACACCATTCTTGCTCACTACATCCGTGAAAGTCTCCTGAACTGGATTTCTGCAAAACATCATCACCAGGTATCTGCAATTTTCATTTAAAAATCAACTTTTTGGAAGCTATTCCAAGCAAAACATAAGTCAAGCAATTAAGTCTGACAAACTCAATGACTCTAGGTCTGCTTGAATCCACATTTTCGTCTGACCTGCTTCATGATCTGTATGTGGGCTTTTCAACAACCTCTTTGAATGACAAAGAAGCATGCAGACAAAAGGATTTCACATCCTGCATATGCGAGGCACAGTTCATCACCTTCAGGAATTCTAACACATTCTGTGACTCTGGACCTCAGCTGTTGATAATTTCTTTTGGCTTATGAGCTTAACCACCAGGTATCTACAAGATGCTGAAATCCTTTCTCCTACAAATTCTCCTTATGCTGCTCCTGCTCTCAGAAAATGTTCACCCCAACCCAGGACCACCTGGGCAGCCAGCAGTGGCACCAAGCAGAAGGACAGAGACACTCACCATGGCATCCATCAACGCCTGCAGCATCCAAACTTGAGTCCCTCCAAACATGGATCCTACAGCACAACCCTGATGTCCTCTCAGTTGTGGAAACAATGACTAAACCCTAAAATCCCTGATACCTCAGTCTCTATCCCTGGCTACTGCATTTTCAGGCAAGATAGGATTGCTAAACGGGGCAGGGGCTGCGCCATCTATCTTAAGGATACCCTTATGGGTCACATCATCCCATCCCCTAGCCTGAGCAACTCTTCTCAGGTCCTCACAATCAAAATCCTCTTTGGTGCACATAACAAGGAACTCACTGTCATCTCAGTTTACCTACCCCCAACAGACCAGGCTGCTGGCTTCCATAGCATCATGGAATATCTAAGGGTCCAGCAACATAATTCTGAAACCATAATCATGGGTGATTATAACATTAACTGGCTCTCACTGAGGCCACTACCTATAAGGATGCAGCGGCACTGTCACCTCACTCAACTGGTCAATGCCCCCACTAGGTGTAACTATAGAACAGGCTCCCTTACGCTTCTAGACTGGATTCTATCTAACCGCCCTGAACGCATCTCCAATGTTTCTGTACTCCCGGATACAATAAGTGACCACTCGCCTGTCATCTGCTCCTGGTCAAACAAATACCACAAGCCCCCTCCCAAGCTTATCTATGCCAGGGTTATCAAACAAGGGCACCTCCAGCTGTTAAAATCCCATCTAACCAGGCTGAACTGGGCAGTGCTTGACTCCCTCAATGACACCGACAAAGCTCTGGACCTATTTATCAAACGTTTCAACAAAGCCTGTGACATCTATGCACCAGTGAAAAAGATGAAGGTCAAAGGACAGACCAACCCCTGGGTTACTACTGACCTTTTAACTCTGCTCAAGCACACAGACCACCTCTGGCATTGTGCTCGTGCAACACCAATGCAAGTAAACATACAATTATACAAAGCAGCCAGAAATGATTGCACTCAAAATACGGAATGCTAAGCGGCCTATTACAAAGAGGCTCTGACCAACTCTTGGGGCCAGGGAAACAAATTCTGGAACAACATGAAAGAACTCACAGGCAAGGATCCTAAAGCACCACCCACTATGCTCAACCTTCATGGCACTCCTACACTTGACCTAGGTACCATCACCAGCACTTTTAATAATGCATTTACAAACCTGGACAGTGTCCTTCCACCAAATTTTTTCGACGACCTCCCCTCCAGCTTTTCCCAAGTTACCCCCCAACTAGAACGTACAACCTCAAAGTTTTTTTTAAGGAGGTCCCACCACAAGTAGCTAGAAAATACATTCAAAAGGCCATCGGCAAACAAGAGTACAGTGGTGACTCCCTTGACCTGAAACTGCTGGCACAAGTCCTCGATGAAATCTTAGAACCACTTACAAAGATCTTCAATCTCTCGCTTAGATTGGGCCATTTCCCCTCTCTCTGGAAGAAAGCCATTGTCACACTGGTTCACAAAAACGGAGACAGGATACTGCACACCAATTACAGACCTATCTCACTCCTCCCCCCACTGTCTAAAGCGCTGGAGCGAATAGTGTCAGACCAACTAGTTGAATTCCTGGATAAGTACAATGTACAGTGCCCAGAGCAGCATGGCTTCAGAAAAGGGCACAGCACCACCACTGCACTACTGGAATTTACAACCTTCATCCATGCTATGCTTGACAAAGGGAATTGTGGAGGGCAGTGTTATAGACCTTACCAAGGCATTGGACACAGTTAACCACCCCCTACTGCTCAAGCAACTGTCCTCCATTGGGATCTCCAGTGATGCCCTTCCATGGTTCACCAGCTACCTTGATAATCGGATCCAACGTGTAAGGATAGCAGGGATCTCTTCGGATGAAAAAAACGGTCCGCTCCGGAGTCCCCAAGGGGTCTATTCTGGGCCCTCTACTCTTCTCCCTCTTCATCAACAATCTCCCCAGTGCCTGCCACCAAAACATATTACTATACACAGATGATACAGTCCTGTTTTCCAGCCACCATGACATTACAGTCCTTGAATCCCAGCTGCAGCTCGACTTCAAGTGCATTGAAGACTGGTTCAATTCTTATAAACTTGTCCTGAACCACAGCAAGACTAAAGCCATGTCCTTCTGCAACCGACAGAGCAGGCACAACTCTCTGTCCCTCACCATCAAGAACCACGCTGGGAACCCACTCGCATGTTAAGGAGTTCAAGTACCTTGGTATTACCTTGGATAGTACCTTCTCCTACACTCGGCATATTGACACTGTTGCCAAGACCGCCAATATATGGATTGGACTACTACACAAACACAAGCACTGTATGCCTGCGGATGCCTTTAAACTAGCCATCTACAGCTCTGTCACCTCTATCATTGACTACGGCCTTGCCATATATGGCTCTGCCTCAACAAGTGCCCTCCGCAGGATCTCAGTTGCTCTCAGCAAAGCCTGTAGACTACTAACAGGTGCAGCCCGACAAACTCACACCTGTGACCTCTATGCACAGGCCAGCTGGCTACCCCAACGCAGCAGAATGCAATACCAGACCTGCTTACTTACCAAAAAGATTCTTCTTGGTCTCATGCCACCTGATGTTAGCTCACTCCTTACTACCTACAGTGGCACCCAACAAACACGTGGTGCCCAATCTCTAACCTTTCAGGTTCCCAGATGTTGTACCTCCATGGGTCAGCGGTCCTTTAGCTATAGAGCCGCTCAATGGTTCAATTCCCTCAATAAAGAAACACTTTCCTCTACTACACTTGGACCCTTCAAAAGGAATCTCAAACTTTACCTCACCTCTACCACTCAATGTGACTGCTTCTCTGAACAGAGATCTCTCTAAACACCTCCCAACTCACTCATGTCTCACAGCCCGCCCTTTCCCAGTCTCATTCCCTCTGGCACTGGGCCTTCCTTGTGACTCTTTTCCTGCTTTGCATCTCCACTGGTACAAGACATTTTCCACCACCATCGGACAGTGGCCCATTAGCCTGCCAACTTCCTCTCCCGGTCGCACGCCTGCAATACTAACTGCCTATGGTGCCCTCTATCTCTTTTTGTTACTGCAGCCAGCTGCCTACTCAAGCTGCTCGTTATATGAATATTATCTCAAAGTATGTTATAACTGAGTATCTTAATTTTTTCTTTTAGTTGTTTTGGTTGTTTATTGTGCATTCTTTTACTACCTCTGTATGTATGTTGACCCTCATCTTTTGACATGGAACCTTTGTAAACGAGCAGTTTCTGCTCAAAGGTATTTGTAATCCGAGAATTTAATAAATAATAAATAAAATAAAAATATGCGAGTATATATGGTAACTATAGCACAAAAAACATCCTGCAAATGAAACATTCACTAGAAACAGCACAAACACTGTTCTGCAAATACATTTTTAAAATAATGTATAGTACACTCCTCAATATATTACAGCCAGGACCCCACATGGTACCCCCACAAACTACAGTGTTGGGTAGTTTTATTTATTTATTTATTTATACAATAATCTCAGACAACAGCCTTTGAGCTAATAGTTCATTTACAGAGGTTCCATGTCTTGAGAATTAATAACAGAACAAAACATATAGTTGCAGTACAATACATAATTAATAACAGTACAGTATATGTAGTTGCAGCACAAATCATAGTTACAGTTGCAGTACAGTATACAGTTGCATAACAATACAACTGTAGCACAGTATATAGTTGCAGTGATTCATACATCAATTACTGGGGGAAGTAAGAAAACAGCAGGGGAGGAAGTCACTTAGAGAGGACATGATACAGTGGTGAAGTACAACAGTAGTGCAATAAGGATTTTTACAGGCATGATCTGCAATGCATACCATGGCAGTGTGGTTTGAGCAGTCAGAGAAGACATTGTTAGTGAGTAGAGACTAGAAAGAGAAACGTGGAGGATGCCAATGGAGGTGGGATAGGAGGAAAGAGCAAAGAAGAGCTAAGAAGGTGTGGATGTTAAATGAGAGTGTAATATTAGGGGCCTATGCTCTAATGGGCTGGATTTACGTGGCTGAGGCACATATCCAGCCTGTAGAGCTCCACACCTGTGGACAGGTGTGCACCATCGGTATTCACCAATGGCCGCGACCTGTTCACGGACTTGCCCCCCGGCAAGCTGCACTCTGCGTGGCAGCTGGGGGCAGAGTAGCGGACCCAGGTGGGCATTCAATCGGATGCCCATCCTGGGTCCAGCAGTAGATCCCTTGTGTGGTGGGGGGTGTGTTGCCTGCGCTCCCCCCATAGATGTCTGCAAGGCCAGCGGCCATGGAGGTGAGAGGTGGGTAGTTCTGCCGGCTGTGTCATCTCTTCGATCAGATGGGGAGGTACAGGGGTGGTGCCATGGATATATGTGTGTGTGTGTGTGTGTATATATGTGGGGATTTTTTACACTAGCCCACCACATCACACAATGCGTGGGGAGCTGCAGAAGCAGGGAGGTGAGGGGGAAAACATGCGGTCCGGGGGCCAGTGCCCCCATATGTATATATGTGTGTGTATGTGTGGGGGGGGGTTGGCATGCACTGGGATGGTGGGAGCTCGGCTGGGTGTTGGGTGGGCTGCACCGGGCGGCCACTGGATGTGTCAGTGGTGGTTCCCTTAGTGTGGGACAGATGTGTGGGGCATATAGGGGACTTCCCCTTGTGTACCAGCTGCCCCCCTATGCACCTCAGTGCACAGCAATATGCAGCCTTGTGCATGCTGCATAGTGCTGCACCTCCTACCCACCCTGTGCATTGCGGTCTGCCGGATGGGGATTGTGTGCATGGGGGCTGCATGCCCCTTCGTGCATCCTCGCGGGGCGTAATAGGTGAGAGTGTTCTGCCTCACATAACGTGGCATGGAAGCGCCTACACCTTCGAGCATAGGGACCCCAGTGAGAGAGGGGCAGGGAGGTGGGGGATTTGGGGAGTAAGTGCTGGCTGTTTTATGTATTCAGATAGGGCTAGTGATTGCAGTAGTTCTCAGGATTAGGATTGGCAGTCGCATGAACTCAGCAAGGTCAGGTGCTGCTTTAGTTTGTGCTTGAAATCGCCAAGTTTAGGTTCTGATGCTGTGTCAACAGGAGAAGCGTTCAACCAACTTGGTGCTCTGAAGGCAAAGGAGCGCTGTGCTTGGGCTGTACGGCTAAAAGGGATGGACAGGACATTTCTAGTCATCCCTCTTGTCTGGTGTTGACCATTGGCCATTGTGAGAAGGTTTTGGACAGCGGGTGGTGTTAGTCCAATGGTGGATTTCTTCCCCAGAAGGCAGACCTTGTATTTGATTCTTGCTTGGCAGTTAAGCCAGCTGGTTTGTGCATACAGGTTGCAGGTATGTGTAAGTTTGCTGGCACTGAGTGCCAGCCTGCATGCTTTATTTAGGCCTGCCCTTACTCATTTTAGTGCAGTGTTGGGTGCAGCACTGTAGATTAAAATCCCATCATCTATGACTTGAGAGGATGGAGCTGTTGGTCGCTAGGGATAGGGCCTCAGTGGTCATACAGTGACGGTGTCTATAGAATAGGCCTATTTGTGTGTTTACTGTCTTTATGATGTTGTCAATATGCTGTGTGAATGTGAAGTGACTGTCCAGTGTGACTCTTAGGTATTTAAAGGTGGTTACACAGTTGATTGGTTATAGTTTGCTATTGAGAATTTTAAGCTGGTGTGATTTGTGTTTATTGTGAGCGCCTGAAAACATCATCGTTTTGATTTTCTTGTAGTTCGGGATGAGTTTGTTCCATGTGAGCCAGTTTTCAGCTGAGGCAAAGCTTTTTTGTAGTTTGTTTTCTAGCAGGATGGGGCTTGGGCTGCTTGAGAAGATGACAGCATCATCCGCATAAAGTAAGATGTTGCCCTGGCAAGCTTGTGGAAGTTGGTTGAGGAATAAGTTGAAGAAAAGGGAGCCCAGGTTGGAGCCTTGTGGGATGCCCATGTTAACCTGCCTGCTGTCTGAGAGGGTGCCATTGATTTTAACTTGCTGACTCCTCCCCGACAGGTAGCATTGGAACCATCCAGGTGTGTCTTGCGAGAGTCCAATGGCTTTGTGTGTGTAGAGAAGGACACTGTGATTGACAGTGTCAAATGCCTTTGTTAAGTCTATGTAAATTACCCTGGCTAGATGGCTCTTCTCAAGTGCTTCATGGAAATAGTTAGAGAATTCAATTAGCGCAGTCGTGGTGCTGTGCGACTTCCGAAAGCTGTGTTGTTACGGGCACTGGACATTGTACTTGTTGTTTTTGATAAGCTGATCTGTGACCAACCTTTCCAAGGCTTTGGGGAGGATGGATATGGGTCTGTAGTTTGCATGCTCAGTTCAATCACCATTTTTGTGAATAGGGATGACTACGGTGGCATTCCACCATGCA
The DNA here is from genome assembly GCA_016271365.2 of Neoceratodus forsteri. NCBI lineage: Eukaryota > Metazoa > Chordata > Ceratodontiformes > Ceratodontidae > Neoceratodus > Neoceratodus forsteri. The sequence goes on from CM057449.1 coordinate 1,082,027,230, forward strand.
GGGAACTAACCGAGTCTAAGGGAGAGGTTGAGTATTTTAGTGAGGGGGGATGTGACTGCATCCAGGGCAATAAGCTTTAGATCTAAGGAGTCATTACTGATCTGTGTTTTGCCCAGGGAGCATTGTAGGTATTTTTTTGCTTTGATGCAGGAGATTTTATTGAAGTAAAAGGGGGGAACGTGGGAAGGGGCTACATGGTTAGTTTGGGTGGTATCCAAGTTGTCACCATTGTTGGATGAGTTTATAGGTGTGAGAATATGGCTTAGATCCGTAAAAGTGACATTGAATGTGTCAGCCATGGATTTGGGATCAAGAGTGACTTCACCATTAATCATTAGCATGGACGGTGAGGCCTTAGTATCTTTCCCGGTGAGTTCTTTTAGGTTAGACCAGAACCTTTTGCCATCACCCCATGACCTAGAGGGGGTGTCTTTAAAGTACTTGGCTTTGGCTAGCTGGATCTCCCTTGTACAGGTGTTCCTTGCTGCCTTGTACTTTTGGATATCCACCAGTTTTCCTGTGGCCTTCGCTACTTGCCAGAGATGATCCCTGTAACTCAACAAGTTTAAGAGAAGTTTGGTGATCCAGGGATATTAACACGATTTAACTTTATTTTCTTAAGTGGGGCATAGATATAGCATACAGCATTGAAGGTTGTGATGAAGTATTCAAGAGCGCTGTCCACAGCCTGTAGGGCATCAATAATGGACCAGTCTACCTGACAAAGGTGTGCTCTAAAGGTGCTCAGTAATCCAAGTTTGGTGATATGTCTCATAGTGAGTTTAGGGTCAGGTTTGATTGTTTTATTGGACCACTGACAGGTAATTGGGGAGCGATTACTTAGAGGGTCTGCATGGGTTACCATGTTAGAGATTCTATCAGGGCTGTTCATGAGGACCCAGTCAACAAGGGTTTTTGTACCTGTCCGGTAGGTTGCTCTAGATGGGGCATTTACCATTTGAGAGCTGCAGAAGCTTGTGAGGGCATCTTTGTAGGGTGTGGCCTCTGGTGACAGTCAGTTTATATTGAAGTCACCGAGGGCTATGAACTCCCAATTCTGACGTAGGCCTTTTATATAGTCAATTATATGATTGAGGCTGCATGACTGTTCTGTTGGGGGAAGGTAAATTGAGAATATTGTGAGGGCTTTTGAGTGTGGGTTGAGAAGTATTCTGATGGCTAGAATCTGGGCTTTGGTTTCTGTGTCTATTGTTGGGAAGGCATGGCCATGAAGAGTGTCCCTAATGTAGATTAGACATCCTTCTCCCCTTTTGCCTATTCTATCTAACCTAAAGAGATTATATCCACTTAGGGTAATGGCTGAGTCTAGAGTTTTAGGGGTGAGCCAGGTTTTAGTCAGGGATATGCATCCGGGTTGTGTTGGGCCACCCATGTCTGGAGCTGGTCAAACTTCAGGATCAGGCTTAAATGTTCTTTGTGGCTATTTTGAGATATCCTTTGTTAGTGATAGACATGGTGCAATGGTATAGTGTGGGCAAGGTGCTTAGGCTTACCTAGTGAGTGTTTTTTTTGAGGGGGGCTCAGTGGGATGTGTATGTGCAATACAGCTAGGTGTTAACCGCGTGGGGTTAAGATTTATGGAACGTACAGTGCCTTTATCACTGCCAGAATAACAAAGTGATTAAGGTTGTTGTCTTTGGTGTAGAGGGCTGGCAGTTCAAATCCTACTTGTGCCTATGGCGAGATTCAGGGGAAAAAAGGCTGGAGTTAGAGGAGACAGTAGGGAGCAGGATTTGAAATAGACTAAGAGCGAGCCAGAGGGTGGACGTAGTGGAGTGAAATGGAAGGGATCCACCGTGACTCCTAGTGGTCAGCTGGTATAAGATGCTAATGAGAAAGCTGGCTGTCTCCTGGCTGACGCCCTGGCAGACTCCTGTGATGTCCTTTTCACTCAGCGTTTTGCACAGAGGGCTGCAGGGTGGAGGGACTGCTAGTGGTTACTGCCTTTTAAGGCCACAGTTTTGTGTGTTGGTGATCTTGGAATCTTGACTATCCTCCAAGATCCCGGATTCCTCTATTGCCATCCCTGGTTTTACCATTATTCATCAGGAACTAGCAAAGAGAGGAGATGGCATAGCCATCTACTTCTCCTCAAATACTTACTGTAGTTTGAGTCTGTGCTCACCATGTCATGCACCTCTGCCTGTGAGTTGCTTCTTCTCAAACTCTGTCTCTCCTTCTCTGTACTTATACAGCATTAAGTGCCAGTGACTACTGCTGCCCTGGCATATCCCCACCTTCAGTACTTGAGTTACCTCCATCTCTAGCCATGGCTCTTCTGATGAGTTATTCAAATTAGGTACTTTCATAAAATTAGGTTCTTTCAATTTAAATTGGCTCTCCCCATCTCTTCATAAATTTTATCTCAGTGTTAACTCCCTCCTTCTAACTTAGCTAATTTATGTCCTTATTTGTTTTAATTTCAATTCTTTAAATTACTATCTTTTGAACTGGATCCTCTCCTCCCATCCCCACCATACTGTAGATGCTACCATCCTCCCAGATGCCCTCAGTGACCACCATATGGTATTGTGTGCCAACACATCCAGATCAGGTCATTTTGTTTGCTGGACTTGTCTTGCCTTCATGCTGACCTTGTAGCCACCAATTGGTCCCATATTTCTATGGCTGGCAACATGGACAATGCTCTCAATTACTTCACCTCCCAATTTATGTCTGTCTGGGATCATCATCACACCTCCCCCTTAGAAGAACCAAGGTCTGAGGTTTCCACCTCCCATAGATCTCGACTGAGTAGCTGTCTTGTTATTGTGAGCGTAACCTTTCCTGGATGACCTACAAATCCTCTGGCTACACTTTTGCCATTATTAATTACCATATCCTTTGTATTGCCTTTACTAAAGCTACTAGGCTTGCGAAGTCTGAACACTTTGCATCTGCTTTCCAGAACAGTCTTAATCATCCCTCTAAGTTCTGGAAAGTAATTCATTCACTTTTCTCTCCTCTGACTCAGTCCCCTCTCCCTGTACTTAAGATTGATGGTACACCTGTCTCTGACCCTGCTGCTGTTGCTTAACCTTTCAATTCATATTTCACCTCCTGTGCACATAGTCTCCTCTCTTCCTCCCCTCCCTCCCTCTCTCTCTCTCTCTCTTTCTCTCCTTCTATTCCTTTTCACTCTTCTCCTTCACCTTTCCCACTGTCCCACTCCTCCTTTTTCTCTTTTTCCCCAGTTACCCCTGCTGTTGCGCTTAAGGCCCCTTTGAGTCTAAATCCTTACAAGGGTGAAAGACCTGATGGTCTTGATCCTAAACTTCTATTTCTCTGTGCTATGCCATTGCTGTCTCTATTACCTACCTTCTCAACCTCTCTTTTTCCTTATAGATTAGGTTCTTTATTTTTTTAGATTCTTTATTTATAAAGTGCCCCTTTCCAGGGACTTCGAGCACTGTACATTCAAAGCACAGTACAGACATGACAACAATCTTACAATAATATTAACTGGGAGTCAGTAATGAATTAAAATGATCTATTCATTTAGGACAGCATAAAATCACTTTAGCCATTAAAAGCCTGATATAACAGATAAGTCCTAAGACCCTTTTTGAAGGCTTCTACTGAAGAAGCCTCCCTAAGATACCTAGGCAGTGAGTTCCACAGGGTAGGTGTAGCTACCAAAAATACCCTATTTCCTGAATCCACAAACTAGCCCTGGGAACTCTGAGAAGGCAATCCTCTGCAGAACGAAGCACTTGGGAAAGTACTAGGGGAGAGTATTCTGTGTCTTAGACTCTTGGAAGTTGGCTACTGTCATTCCCGTTCCCAAAGTGGGTGACCTCTCTTCCTCTAGTAGTTTTCATTCTATCTCTGTCCTTCCCACTCGGGCTGAACTCCAGGAACGTCTTGCTCTGCTCCAACTCTTCCCTTTTCTGGACTCTTGACTCAATGGCCTTCTTTAATCCTTTCCAGTCTGGCTTTAGAAAGTCACACCTCACTTCCACCTCTCTCCTCTGGCTCACTGATATTATACTCCCTGGCATTAATCAGGGCCTTGCTACTGCTGCCATTTTTGTTGATTTAGCCAAAGCTTTTTACACTGTAGCTCATCCCATTCTCCTGGACAAGCTTAAGGTAGGTGGACTCTTGGCTCCCTCAGTTGACTGATTCCACTCCTACCTTGAGGGTAGGTCACAAGCTGTCTGTATTGGAGACTCCCTTTCCACCTCTCCCTGTTCACTCAGGTGTATCCCAAGGGTCTGTCCTTGGTCCAGTTCTTTTCTCCATTTTTCTAAATGATCTCCCCAGTGTCTGCTCCTCTGTGTCTGTTCATATTTATGCAGATGATACCGTACCCTTTTCCTCTGACTCCTGTGCCCCATATCTCATGAACCAACTCCAGCTGGACTGTAACAATATCTAGCTTTGGTTCCATGAAAATCAGTTAGCCCTCAATGTGAAGAAAACAGTCTCCATGGTGTTTGACCCCAGGCAGAGGCTTGCTAGAGTCTCTCCCCTTCCTTCCTTTTATAGCCTTGATGGTGCAGCGCTTGAAGATGTCTCATCTTTCAAGGACATCAGAGTGTGGCTGGATCGCCACCTTGATTTTTCTATTCATGTGGATGCTATCCATAATAAAATTCTCCACATTTTCAACAATGGAGACATTGTTTATAGTATTGCTTCTAAGTTGACATTAGCTAGACTGGACACTCTTTTTCACGTCTTCTGTCGCTTTTCCCTTGCTGATCCCCTACGTATATAACATTGTACTATGTACTCTTTCCTCTTCCTTCCCCCTTGATTCCAGGTACATTTCCCACTGCATTTACTTTATCCCCAAATATTGGTTTGGCTTTTTTCTCTCATCTTCTTTATTTATTTATTTATTGAAATGTTTCACCAGGAAGGCACGCTGAGCAACAGGTTGCTCATCTCCCAGTGTGACCTGGGGGGTAGGGGAACATGAGAGTAGTATACAGAGATCTGGTACACAACATAAGATTTACAATTGATTACATTCTAATAAAAGTTAGTAGACTGCACATAATCAATGAAATAGCTGAATGCTTACAGTTTTAAATTAGATAGCTAACAGTGCTAACCATTTTGAACTAGATAAATACAATAGCACAAAATAACATTTAATCTTATCAAAATAACATTTATCTTGCTTCTTTCCTCCCTCCACCCCCCCACTTCCTCTTACTCCCTTCACAATGCTTGCTCTCCCTGCCTTAAAATCTACAGCTGGCCAAGCTGCCTTCTCATTCCATTTCCTTAAACTATGGTATTCTCTTCCCCCTTCCATTTGTTCTGCTCCTTCCTTTCCTGCTATGAAATCTCTCCCACGTGAGTTTTCTATTCACTCCTGCAGTTGCTTCTGATGTTGGGGTCAATTCCTTTTCACCTGCCTTTCGCCAACACTGATACCAGCATTGCCCCCCCCCAGTTCCAGTCATTTCTCCCTTTTTGTTGTGCTGCTTACTATTTTTTTTATATTATAACTATTTATATGTTTTTTTGCCCATTCCACAATTTACTTTTTTGAAATTTTACTGTCTGACAATTTATTTTTTAAGTGTCCTCAGATTACATATTTTTATTTATTATTTCAAATTTATAGCTTGTTTTTATACATTGTACATGTTCTCTTCTCCTCTCTTCCATTCCCCCTCCCACAGGACGCATCTGGAAACAAGCTAATACTAGCTCAGTTTGACTTTCCTGGTGAAACTTTTCCAAAATAAACAAACAAACAAACAAATGGCTAGTAATGTCCATGCAGATGATTGGCTGCCAGAGATGTAGTGGTTGGAACCTCTGCAGTTGTTGTCTATGAACAAAATAGGCAGACTCTTCTACTAGCTGCAGAATCTCAACACGTAAGCCCTGGGAGAGATGCGAGTAAGTGGGGACATGGTTGAAACCTAAATGTACCCCATGGGAGTGAACAAGGTGCAAGTGGAGGGGTCTGTTTTAGAGAAAGGAAGGCACTAGAACAAGGAGCATGCACTGAAGCTAAAGAGGGGAAGTGTAGGAGAGATGTACGACAATATTTCTTCACAGAAAGGGTGGTAGATGACTGGAACAGAGAAGGTAGTGAAGGCAAAGACTGTGGGGAGCTTCAAGCATGCATGGGATAAGCACAGGGGCATATTAGGTAGAGGAATGGTGTGAGGGAGGGAGTGACACCTATGACCTACTAGGGTCAGTGGTGATAAAACACGTAGCGGCAAGGGGCAGACTGGATGGGCCATAAGGTCCTTCTCTGCTGACAAAATCTGTGTTTCTCTGTATAAATAAGAATGGGCCCAATATACCTCCTCAAGCAATCTTTCCTGCTATAAGGCAAGATGGGCTGCAATAGAACAAGCCTTAGGTGAAATGTGGTTTCCTGAATTTTGACCCATTTATCTCTACAAGGGACAGCACCTGGGACTCATAAGGGTGAGACTTACAAGGGGATCTTTCCTGTTCCGTGGCAGGGGTAGGGAGTTCCTTGATTTCATGATAGGGGTGGTACATCATCAACCATGGTGCACTATGGAAAAGACTATTTGTAACAGATCTTGGTTATTCCCTCTATTTAATTAATGTGATAGCACAGGGGCGGGGGCTCTGGTTTCTGCCTTCCTGTATTCCAGCTCCTAGTGCTCCATGTCTAATGCATATCTAAAGTACAATAGCTGTATTATACTGACTTGTAGTTTGCCAATAAAAAGATTTTACGAAGAAACAAAAAAAAACATATCTTCTACTCTAGGATTCACATTGGGTAACAGTCAATTTACCAGTTTCATGGCCTGAACAGCGATTACATGTTATGTACATTAGGGACACTAACCATTGTGTTGACTGTTGTAGTTAATCATATTTTTCTCTGCTCCTAGGATTCCAAATTTATCAGGATTCATAAAATAATAACAGTTTCCAAGTTTAAAATGAAGCCAACGGACCTCCATCTTTCAGACCAGTTCTTAAAAGCCATCAACAATCTACCTTTAGAGTACAGTTATGCTTTGTACAGCAGAATATTTGATGATTTTGGGACCCATTACCTAACATCTGGTTCACTGGGTGGCACATATGATCTTCTTTATCAATACAGTGCTGAAGAACTGAAGAACTCTGGTAAGTAAACTCCATAGAAGGTCTCAATGTTTATTTTTTTACACATTTTCTTATTTCGTAATGATCAGTTGAGATGCAGCACCATTGGTGAAGTCCTGATTCTATCCAGATCTTGCAAGAGTCAGTCTTCACAACTGATTCCCACTTATAGGTCTTGGCTGGAGGCACTAATACTGCATGTGAGAAATGCATTTGGCCAAGGGGACAGCTATGACTACTGAACATGATAGCTGTGCACCCACATGTGGTGTCACATACCAGCCAGTAACAGTTGATGGCTCCCTCACCAACCTCAATATTATGCTTCCTGCTGTCATGTGCAAACTATAGGAGTGCAGTGTCTCATTCCACTTCGTCACCACTAATTGTACTGTATCACCATGATTTTTTCTTTACTTATGGTGCCACCTGTCTATTATTTTACCACATTGCTGAAGTCTGAGAAAGGAAGGGGCAAAGTCATTGAGGAAAATCCAACTGCCACCCATTATGTGTCATTACCCCTGTGGAGAACTGATGGTTGTGATGGAGCAGCATCAGTCCTGTGTGACCTGTCTTGGACCAAAGCCTGACATGGATGCATGTGATGCCTGCTTCCCAGTGGACTGCCATACACCTGAGAACCACACAATGAAGTGGAGTCAGCGAACCCCCACCTTTGGAGTCAGGCCTTGAATGCGTGCATCCAAGACCAGAGCCTCTTCCTGGGATCTCTGGTTCTGTGGAAGCACAGAATTCTCCTTGACTTCACCACAGTGAGGCACCGGAGACTCTGCTGGATGGGTCTGGTGGACAGTGGATGGATCTGGTGCACAGTCAATTTCTTCTGGCTGGTTGACTGCAAACCCTCCATAGTCTTACTGCCCTGAGCAGTAGCCATCATTGGTGGCAAGACCACAGTTATACATTCAGTCTACACTGGTGGGCACCCTGACATCATCTCCTGGTGTCACCTATGCTGTTGTCACCATTCGCTGTGACAAGGCAGAGGGTGATGCCGAAGATGCTACAGGGCTCCTACCTGACACTGTTTGTGGAGTCGGGAGAGAGACCGGCACCAAGGCTGGTGTCTGTACTGTTGCTGGTTCAGATGTTGTCCCCATCCATAGTGTTGTCAATGACACTGAGGAGGGTGATTTATTTATTTTATTTATTTGAATTTTGGTAACCGGGTAAGACCACTGAGACAATTACAGTCCCCTTTTCAGGGTTGACCCGGGTAAGACAACAAAACAAAGTACAAAGCAATTACAGAAGTTCAGGAAGAGACAGAGTACAGGAGCAACAGGATGACATATATCAATTAACAGATCTAAGGACATAAAAAGAAGTATACTATGTCACATAATATTAGGCAAGAAAGAAGAAAAATAATTATTTACGCATTTGTATATATCATCAACAAGTAGTGCACTCACCAACCTCCAAATATAAAAATGGCACCGGTCCTTTTGTAATTATAAAAAAACTTTCATTAGCTTGAAAAATGCCATAACCTGATGCATTTCGGATTACATCCTTTATCAAAGATTGATGAACAATTGAAGCTCAAGCAGTTATATTCCATTTTCTTCAGGGTCCATCGCCAGCAGCCAGGTTGATAAGTCACTCCCCGGCCCCACTGAGGAGCGCACGATCACAGCCGGTAAGCTGGACTCCAGCTCCACTATTTTCTACATGGCCCAGGCCGATAAGTCAGACGTTAGCTCTTCTGATGTCTGTACGGCCATGGCTAATAAGTCGCTCCCCGGTTCCTCCTGGGGCCGCACAGTGAGCTCTCCCATCGGGGTTGGGATACCCCCGATGTCAAGTTGAGCCAGCTACCGGACACGCAACAGTCTTTAGAGGGTTTCTCACTCCCACTGACCCAACTAGACTCTCCGGGCTTGCTTGAGGATCAAGAGCTGAAGGTGGACACTAATCTGGAGGTTTCTCTTCCTTCACCAGGTCAGTCTCTTCCTGGTTTGCCCACTGGCCTATTCATGAACAGTTGGGTGATCCACTGAAAAGAAGAAGTGCAAGTCCTGCAGCACCTAGATCCTGCATGCGGACAAGCATTCATGCTGTGATTTGCCCCAAACACTGGGTCAAAGACTGTGCAGCCTGCCAGTCCTTCAACCAGGCCACACAGATTAGGCACCAGAAAAAGCTCAAAGCCCAATTGCTGGAGGAGCACCTAGTTTTGATGGAAAAGGAGTTGCAGAATCTGTGAGAAAATTGTTCTCCAATGCCAGAACCCAAAAAGAAGGAAAAAGGACAAGGAAAGACACCAAGACTGGGATAGGGCTCCATCCACTTGGTGGTGCCCATTGGGCACCACTGACACCGGAGGGGCCTCCACTTCGGTAAGTACCCTACTGCCAGGTCTCCTACTGCTCTGGTGGATCAGATCACAGCCTCCCTACCTGCTGTACTCATGGTGCAGTCGGGACTCTTTTTGAACGATGGAACCCTTATTGTGCTCCTTAGGCCCATATCTTCTTTAGGGTCTATCACCAGCAGCCAGGTCGATAAGTCACCCCCGGCACCAATGAGGAATGCACAGTCACAGTCAGTAAGCTGGACTCCAGCTCCACTGTTGTCTGCATGGCCCAGGCCGATAAGTTGGACATTAGCTCTTCTGACATCTGCATGGTCGTGGCTGATAAGTCACTCCTCGGTTCCTCTGGGGACCGCACAGCTGTAGCTCTCCCATTGGAGTCACAGGATACCTCCAACATCAAGTTGAGCCAGCTGCCAGACATGCAACAGTCTTTAGAGGGTTCTTCGCTCCCATTGACCCAACTGAACCCTCTGGGCTTGCATGAAGATCAAGAGCCAGAGGTGGGCAATAATCTGGAGGATCCCCTTGCTTTGCCAGGTCAGTCTCTTCCTGGTTCATCCACTGGGCCTAGTGTTAATCCCTCCAGGGACCTTCCATCAGGGCCTCTGCAACCCAAACCCCCTTGGACAACTAGGTTCCACCATCTTGGACTCTGGCTCCCCAGAAGATGGTGGGTCTTCCATCATGTTCTATTCATATCCCGATGCCAAGTGACGATTCACAAGGTGACCCTTTGCTTGGTCAGGGTATGTCTGGCACTCTGGTCATTCCTCAAACACTGAATGGCCTTCCATCAGGCCCCCAGGCTCTGAATCTTCTGGCACCAGACATTCCTGTACTTGATCCAGTTCCAACCCTTTCAAATGTCCCAACAGGGCCAATGCCTGGTCCTTCTGGACCTCCTGCCGGGCCTTTGGCCCCACCTCCTGTTGAGCCTTCTGCTCCACCACCAGCTGGACCTATTGGCAATGTTCCGGGCAATCCGCCCCCACAATACCCAATATACCCTTCGCCAGGGTAACTAATGCCTGGTTATCAACCCCATTATGTACCAGGGTAACAGACGCCAGGCTATGTCTAATCAAGGGTATGCTCCTTCTGGCTTTCCCTACTCCTATCAGACTCATGGATACCCTCAATATCAGATGACGGGCTATCCATTATACCAGACTCCTCCTTCACCACCACCTCCTCCTCCTCCTCCTCCTCCTCAGCCTCAGCCTCTGCCTCCACAGCAGCCGCAGGCTGAAATTCAGGCAGTGTTTCAGACCTTGATTCAGGAGGCCAGGACTCAACTAGCCTCAGAGCTTGACCATTGGAAACCAGTGGTAGCCTCTACTCCTGCCTCCTTTCTGACCCCTAGATCAACCTCTCCTGTGGATTATCACCTTTCTAGAGAAGGCTCCTGTAGACACCAGATCAAGAATAAAACCCAGGGCACTCCTCTGAAAAGGGTTCAGACCCTCAGCAGACACACTTCGGACTCTGACTCTGACTCATCCTCCAAATCTGGTACACATACACCTATAGAGCCTCAGCCTAAGGAGTCCCAGAAGTACCCTCTGGAGGACCCTTCCTTTGCAGAACTCCTCATAACTATACAAAATACCATGGCTGGTTTACCCAGGAACAGGATTCAAAGTGGAAAAGGCTTTTGAAGCATCTAGACATGACTGACACAGCTCTTATGCCCATACTGCCTTGGACTGGGCTCCATGAAGATCTGACATCCACTATCTGTCAACAGTCTTCCTCCATTCCGGCAGTTTCAAAAAAGGCAGACAGGATGTACCACCCCCCAGATGGGGTCACACACCTTACTGGCCGTCCTAATGCAAACTGGGTTGTTATCTCAACTGCCCATGACCAGTCCTCTAAACTTAAATATTTGAGCGTGTCTCCTCCTGATAAGGAGTCTAAGCAGCTGGACAATTTTGGTCATAAGATTCAGTCTTCCTCCACTTGCACCTTCAGGTCCCCTAATCATGTGGCTCATATGGTTTCCTACCAGATATCTTCCTTGGCCTCACTCAAGTCCAATCTGGAAGCTATCCAGGACCAGGAGCTTAAGGCAGAGATTGCCAAGACAGTGACAATGGCTAAAATCTCCTGTCATCATGCCTTCCTGGCCACTTATGACACAGAAGACTCAGTTGCTCACACCACAGCCACTGCAGTCTGTATTAGGTGACATTCGTGGCTCAGGATTGTTGGCCTGGCACAAGACATCTAGCCCTCCATCCTGGATTCCCCTTTCAGGGGATCTGTGTTATTTGGAGGTGACACCAAGGATGTTATCACTGAATTGCAGGACCATGGTAAATCCATCCATGCCATCTGCTTCATTTACCAAGGGGGTTACAAAAGCAAACAGCCTTTTTATCAGCAACAGAGATGCCAGACCAAAGAGGCCCCTGCCAAATGCCAGGCCAAATGCCGGTATCCAGCAACAGGAACCCCTACTCTCCCTGAAAAGTCCAAGAAGACCCCTGGAGGAGCTGCTGGAACCCTCCCCTCAGCTTTCTGACTCATGGGGAACCCCCCCTGTCTCCTCCAGATCCTCTGGGGGAACCAGTGGAGGGGAATATTTTCCCTCCACCTTCTGGGGTCGCAGGACATAACCACAGACTCTTTAGTCCTTCAGTTACTAGCAAGAGGTCACAACACAGAGTTCCTAGACTGGCTTCAGACAACCCCCTCAGGCCACTCCCATTATCCTCCAAGGCACCTGTCTCTGATAGGGGATGAGATCCAGGCTCTTCTGCAAAAGTCAGCCATAGAGCCCGTGGCTCCAGCACAGATAGAAAGAGGGTGCTACTTTCATTTCTTCCTAGTGCCCAAAAAGACAGGCGACCTAAGACCCATCTTGGACCTCAGCATGCTCAACCTGTACGTCAAGTACAAGGGGCTCTGCATGCTCACCATCCTGGGACTTCTACACCTGCTGCACAAGGGCCATTGACTTTGTGCACTGGACATGCACGATGCTTACTTGCACATCCCCGTCTTCCAGGCCCACCGCCGCTTTCTTCAGTTTGCCCTCCAGGGGGAACTTTACCATTTCAAGGCTCTCCCTTTTGGCCTATCCTCAACACCATGAGTTTTTACCAAGTGCCTAGCAGTGCTGGCTGCAGCCCTATGCCACAGAGGGATCTAAAACAGTCAACTATCTTAAGTCCCACCTCTCCCCTACCAGTGCCTACAGTTGATTTGGGTCAGTGCTGGATGCGGTCCAGGGCAGTGCCTTCCTCCCATTGGACAGAGCATAGACCCTGCAGAAACAGGCCAGATTAATGGCCAACTCACGCTGTACCACAGCTTGGTTGATCCTCCGTCTTCTCAGGCTGATGGCAGCTGCAATCCCTACAGTTCCTCTAGCCAGACTGCATATGAGGGTGACCCAATGGACTCCTCATGTCCAATGGGATCAGTGGCTAGACAACCTGGACCACAGGGTTTTAGTGGCTGGGTACATGAAGAAGGATCTTCTTTGGTGGCAGGAATTGTCCAATCTCTCCACAGGGGGTTCCTTTCAATCCTCTGCTCCTACCATGACCCTTACAATAGATGCTTCATGTCAAGGCTGGGGAGCCCACCTAGGAGACCATCAGACCCAGGGAACATGGTCTCAACTGGAAGTGTCTCTACACATCAATGTGTTAGAAATGAGGGCAGTGATGTATGCCCTCCCAGGCCTTCTATGTCCAGGGACACTCCTGGTTCAGACAGACAATATATCTGTGGTCTGGTACCTGAACAAACAGGGAGGCACTTGCTTGTACCCTCTGTGCCAGGAGGCAATGCGAGTGTGGTACTGGGCAGTCCAGCATGACCTCCGCCTAACTGCTGTCTGTGTGCTGGGCATCAGTAACGTCCTGGCAGACAATCTCTGTTACACCACTATCAAGGCTCACAAGAGGGAGCTAAATCAAGAGGTGGTTGAAAGCTTATTCGACCTGTGAGGTTGGCCGGAGACAGACCTCTTCTTCTCCCCATCCAATGCAAAACTACCCAATTTTTGCTCACTCATTCCCAGGTGTGGTGTTTTCTGGCAAGACACACTGTCTCTTTGCTGGACAGGGAGGTTCTTGTATGCCTTTCCTCCCTTTCCAGTGTTTCAGAGTGTTCTCCTGAAGCTACAGGCAGAAGGGACTCACATGGTTCTAATAGCTCCTCTTTGGCCTCATCAGATTTAGTTCCCTCTGCTTCAACAGCTATCAGTGGTACCCCCAGTACCTCTGCCTCTCTGCACAATCTTCTGACTCAGAAGCAGGGCAGACTGGTGCATCCAGTCCTCAAATCCCTCCACCTGCATGCATGGCACCTGTGGACATAGCTGCTTCACACTTTGGAGTTTCCGCCCTAGTGGCCCAGGTCCTCATAGAGGCCAGAAAGTCTTCTACCAGAACTACTTATGCCATGAAATGGAAAAGATTGCCCATTTGGCAACTTCAAAGGAGTGGGACCCTGTCTCTTGCCCAGTGCCCCAGGTCATGGAGAACTTCTTGCGTCTTTCAGATCTCTGCCTCAGCTATTCTTCTTTGAAGGTCTATCTTTCTGCCATTTTGGCCTACCATCTCTCCATGGATGGCAAAACCATAGCTCAAGTGGAGATTTCCAAAACCTTCCTGAAAGGAATTTTCCATCTGAAACCACTGATTCATAATCCAGTCCCCCCCCCCCCCATGGGACTTGAATTTTGTTTTGGAAAAAAATACTTTTCTTCTTTTGAACCAGCCGCAAGTTGTACTATGCACTATTCGTGTTGGAAAACACTTTTCTTAGTTGCTATTACTTCAGCTTGAAGAATTTCAGAGCTTCATGCCCTGGTGTGTAAGGAGCCTTACTTGATTTTCCACAGAGACCATGTGGCTCTGCTTACAAACCCTAAGTTTTTACCTAAAGTGGTTTCTGAGTTTACGTTGAATCAGACAATTCAAATGCCAATATTCTTCTTCCCTGAGTACTCTAATCAGGGGAAGGTTGTTCTGCACACCGTGGATGTGCACAGAATTCTACATTACTACACTAACCAGACTAAAGATGTTCACAAGTCCAATCAGTTGTTTGTTTCCTTTGCGCCCAAAAGACAGGGCACAGAAGTTTCAAAACAGTGCCTGTCTAAATGGTTGGCAAACTGCATAGTTTTTTGTTACCAGAAGTACAATAAACCTCTTCCAGGGGAAGTGCAAGGGCACTCAGCCAGAGGCATGGCTGCTTCTACTGCTTGTTTCAGAAACATCTCAGCCATGGACATTTGTGCGGCTGCAAATTTGCTCTGCAGTGAGCTGTATTTTATTTATTTTACTTTATTACCATATATGTTATGTGATTTTTGCCTGTGCACCCACCTGAGATGCAGAGCAATTGAACGCATCACCTGTTGCCACTGGAATAGCTCTATATTTGCCCCCCACCTTCATTTTGTAGCTACTTCTTTTCCAGTCCACTTTATTTTTATTAACTTCATTCCTCTCATTTAAATTATATGTTATGTGGAATAACTCCCATTGTTATTATCTTTTTATAAAAATTGTCAAATGCACAGGCTCATTTGTAAAAAATGAATTATAATAGTGAGACTTTTTGAAATGTTATTTGACTTACCATACTCATGCTTGTCCACCCACTTACTCAGTCTCCTACTTGTTTCTGTCCTTGTACTAAGTAATTCCTGTTGCTTCATATCAAGGGGTTGTTGATTTTCATATTGTGTGTGCCTGAGATGGAGCATCAATAAAAGATAAACCATGCAATACCCTCAATAATACACCTACCTCAGTTTACTTTTACCTAATGCCCATTTTTAGGCTTTGTACAGTAAGGTCTCCCTTCAAGAGAACAGCTTGTAATGCAATGTGAAAGATTTACATTGACATTTGGGTATATGCACTTTTATATCACACTAATTATATGTGTGTACTGTATGGCAATCTTTAAAAAATCAATTAAACACATCAAATGTCTTCCTAAATGTGTCTCAACATTGTGTTTATCTTCCACCTTGTTACAACATATAGTGTTTTCAGTTAGGGTACAGTACCTTCATGTATATGATGGCCCGGTTCTATTAAGTTGATTGCTATAACAGTGCGTACAATAAAATGTGAAACATATAGGTAACTGTAATACAGACGGTGGCATTATTTTTATATTTGCCCTTTCTCAATGTACCATACTTTGATTCAGTTAGTATATGCAATGACAATTCATGTTTATGTTTAAGCCCATGAAACACCCTTATCTAGTTAATGCATTTACAGCCATAGTGGCTCTGACCAGAATTTGTTTTTCTTGTCCTCCTTCTCCCTGGAGGAATGCTATGCAATGGATCAAATCAAGTTATACTAGCTCTTACACAGGGTACATCCCTGTTGTTGTAGGAGAAGTAGGCAATTTTCTTTGGTGTTTTTTTCTTTTCCTGGCCATGTCAGGATATTCTTTTTTGGTTGTTTTTTTCTGTCTTATGCCAGCTGGGGTATTGGCCCCCTACTCTTAAGGATGACTGGGGAGAAGAACGTCTTGACTCCTTTGGGCTGCTCAGCTCTACAGCTACAGCTCTATATGCACCAAGATTCCCTTTGTCCTTTTCCAGATAGGAAGGGGGGTACAGATTAACTGATTTTTTCCTCAGTGTTCTATCTGATCGGATGAAGTTGTTTTTTCCAGGTGTCAATGTGATTCATTCTTATTTGGCAGATTGTGTCATCTCAGTTACAAAGGGGTCCCAGTTCTGGGCTCTCCCCTCTTAGTTTATTCTGTCAGAACCATGTGCTTCAGGGCAGCTGTCTTAAATACCACTATCCATCTGCTGTCTGGCTAGTAGTGTGAAGCTTTGGTTCCCTGCCCAGCTACCTCTTGTGCTACTTAGTGTGCCCTCTCTCTCTATCCAGAGGTTGTTAGTTGGGTTTTATTTTGTTGCTTATTTATTTTTCCTGTATCCTTTCCCTATTTAGAAACTTAGCAACATAGATTTTGCTGGCAGAAAAGGACCACTTGGCCCACCCAGTCTGCCCAGATGGTCCCTGCCTAGTCTGTCTCAGCAGACCCTCATTAGTCTTTGGTGACCCTCTCTCCTCCCTGACTATTTATTAATATTCCCCATGTCTATCCTATGCACGCTCCAAGCCCCCTACTGTTTTCACCTCCACCATTTCCACTGGCAGTCTATTCCAGGCGCCAATGACTCTTTTCATTAAGTAATACTTCCTCGCATCCCTGTTAAACGGGTCTATGTGATAATGGCGAATGCCTAAAGGTGATCTCCATTATCCCACAGTCAGAGTGACACTCTGACAACTCCAGCGCACAGGACCACGGTGTCACACACACACACGGAAGCCCCCCGCACCCCCCTACTTAAGGATTCTCAACTCCGGGGGGTGCATATTGAGGGGGGGGATGAAAGCATTAAAAAAAATAAAGGTTTGGAAAGGGCACAATAAAATCGCACCAGCGCCTGGACCCAAACCCGGTACCTCAGCCACCCCAGCCAGTAGCTAACCCCCAACACCACGATGCAGCTCGGCCATCCACCGCAGCACCACCCCCTCTACAGCCTCTCCACCCCCTCCCTGCCCACATTCACTGTGCTTGCTCCCACCCCCATGTGTGTGCACATAGTGACATCCTGTCGCCCAGTTCGCCCACCCCATCATCCAGTCACCCTACCCTCCCATCGCTGTGAGGGATTGCGCTGGGAAGGTGCCGCTGTTACGGACGGCACCCTTCCTCATGCACCCACCTCACAGGTTACCCTGTTAAACTCCCCCTACACCCTGAGCTTTGTTGCAAACCCTCTGGTCCTGGTGATCTTTCTCATTTGAAAGACACTCCCCCTCCTGCACCTATTCACCCACTTGAGGTACTCTTAGATGTCTATCATGTCTCTTCTTGCTCTTCTCTCTTCCAGGATGTACATGTTGAGATCCTTCAGTCTCTCTTCATAGGGCTTTTGATGTTGCCCTTGCACCATTTTAATTGACCTCCTCCCAACCGTCTTCACCCTGGCTATGTCCTTTCTGAGGTACGGCCTCCAGAACTGAGCACAGTACTCTTGGTGCAGTCTCACAAGCAGGTGATATAGTGGCAACACCATCTCCCTTATCCTGCTGGAGATTCCTCTCCTTATGCATCCCAGCATCGCACTGGCCCTACCCACTACTTTGTTACACTGCCCTGCCACTTTGAGGTTATCAGATATGATATGCACAAGGTTTATTTTCTGCTTAATGACTGTCAGTACCTCCCTCCATTCTATACTCAACTCATGGGGTCCTTAGGAGGCAAAAGCAGACACAGAACTGCATATTGCAGAGGGGGTTAAGATCAAAGAAAAACTGTACTTCAGATATATTAAAGAAAAAAGGAAGAAAGGAAAGGAAATCTTAAGGCTATCTTGGGTGGGTAGGGTGATAGAGGAGGATGGGCAAAAGGCTGCCATCCTTAATGATTACTTTTGCTCAGTTTTCACTAGGGAGAATGGTGGGTCCTTGTCAGAGAGTGGCATCAAAGCAGCCACTAAGGGGGTGCCGGAAATGAAGCAGCTAATATTTACTAGCAAAAGGGTCCTGAAAAGGCTGGCATCCCTAAAGATAGATAAGGCCCCAGGACCAGATGGATTGTATCTGAGGATACTCAGGGAATTGTCAGTAGAACTGGCTGAACTCTGTCACGTTTATTCAACAGCTCGCTAAGAATGGGGGTGGTTCTGAAGGATTGGAGAATGGCAGACGTAGTTACATTCCACAAGGAGAAACAAGCAGGGAACTACAGGGCTGTCAGCCTTATCTCTGTTGTAGGGAAGCTGATGAAGATACTGGTCAAAAAGGACCTCGTGGACTACTTGGAGAACAGTGGTCTCCAGGCCAGTAAACAACATGGATTTGTGGCAGGGAGGGCTTGTCGGACTAACCTGATAGTTTTCTTTAATTGGGTGATGAGGGAATTAGATAGGGGCAACACTTTAGATTTGCTCTACTGTACTTCAACATTAGCAAGACTTTTGGCTTGGTGCCACACAGATGCTTGTTAAAGAATATGGAGGGTCTGGGTGTTGCTAAAGTCATAGTAAATGGTGTAGGTAACTGGCTAAAGTGGAGACAGCAAAGGGTTGTGGTCAACAGAGTTAAATCAAAAGAGGGAGGTCATGAACAGGGTTCCACAAGTATCTGTCCTGGGTCCAGTCCTCTTCAATATGTTCATCAGCGACATTGGTGAGGGAATCCAGGGCACGTTGTTGTCTCTTCGCAGATGACACTAAGCTCTATAGGAGGGTGGATATTGATGCGGGAATAAAGGAAATTTAGACAGACTTATAAAGCTATACAGGTGGTCAAAGATTTGGCAGTTCTAATTCAGTGCCAAAAAGTGCAAGGTAATGCACCTAGGGAACAAGAGTCCCAGGAAAGAGTACTGGATGGGGGGGGGGTAAGCCTTAGTATTACAGTTGAGGATTGAGACCTTGAAGTCATCAGCAACTCCCTAAAGCAATCAAGTCAGCACAAGTCTTACAGCAAGACAAATAGGATGCTGGGTTACAACTGGAGGGATATTGATAGAAGAAAAGAGGTAATACTTTCCCTATAAAGATCTTTGGTGAAGCCCTACCTGGAGTACTGTGCCCCATCCTGGAGTCCTCACCTCAGGATGGATAGGGATAGGTTGGAGATGGTGCTGCACTGGGGAACAAAAATGATTCAGAACCAGTAGGGCTGGTCATGCTAGGAGTGGTTCAAGGCACCAAACATATACTCACTGGTGACCAGAAGGGAGAGGGGAAATATGACAGAGACCTTTCAAGTTCCTGAAGGGAATTAACAAGGTGCACCTGCAAGATGGCAGCTTAGTTTTATTACTCCTCGTACCCTCTGACTAAATCCATCTGAACTGGTGTCAGCTCATCTAGCTACCACCACAAATCTTACATTGGGAGAGAGTACTCACTGTGTCGAGTCAGACGATCCATCGGGTGTATCAATTGTTGGTCTGGATGGGTGGTTATCAGTTTCACAACTGTTACCTCAGCCAGCCCTTCTATTTGGTGGGAAAATGACAGGAGTGGAACCCAGGCAGGCTCTGATGGAAATACAAATGACGTTTGAACAACTCGTGCATCAGATTTCAAAATTAGAATTAGCTACACAACAAATTAATTCAGACATCATTCAGATCAGTGACTGCCTCAATGTTGTGCAGCAGAGGATTGCCACTATAAAGGACCTGCTAGCCAGGGTGGATGGCCATATCCATGAGGAAGATCGGGTCCTCTGTGTACTGTGGGGCCAGGTGGAAGACCTCAAAAACTGTAGCAGGCGCAACAACTTGAGGTTTGGAGGCTTCCCTGAAGGGTGTGAGGGAAAGGGCACCATCTGTTTCCTTCAAATAGCAATGGCCACTATGCTTGCCCTGGACTGCCCACCCAACCTTGAGATCGATAGGGCCCTCACCCCTCCACCCAAACCTGGTGATTGCCCTTGACCGATTCTAGCCTGGTTCCATCACTATCAAGACTGGGAGAGGATCCTTATTTATTTATTTATTAAAGCATTTCACCAGGAAAGATATACTGAGCCTATAGCTTTCCAGATGCATCCTGGGGGAGTGGAAGAGATACAGTACAGTAACATAGTATATGCTGTAATACAAGGACAGAGATTTGCTAGTGCAATAGCAATATGCACAGTATATACAATATGTACAATATACGCTATCAAAGTAAAACAGTGGCAGAGATTGACAGTGCAAATAGCAGTATCAACAATATATCCAATAAGTACATTATAAACCAGAAGGATACAGATCAAAGTAGTAAGGACAGGTGGAAAGAGGGTGGATGGTGAGGAGATAGGGTGGAGGGGGGAGAGGAGAGAGAGTAGAGTAGAAAAATAACTGGTATTGAGCAACTGGGGTGGATGCAGGGGGAAGGGAGGGGAGAGTGGAGTACAACATACAAATATACAAAGTCACCGGCAGAAAAAGGCCATAAGTCTATCAAGTCTGCCCAAATGTGCAGCTTGCAGTTTAATATTCCTACAAGCGCCCCCACCCATTCCCTTCCCATCATTCCCTGTCCCTGGACTTTCCCCCATTTTGTTCTTGTCTGTACTTACCCTGCCCCCGACTCTATCCCATACCCACTTAAAGAGCTAGTGTACTGCATGGTAACTGCATGCAATTAATTCTAACTTTCAGATGTAGTCGGTTATCACTTCTTATATCTTAAGTATTTTTTCTTTTCTGTTTGCTAATTAGAAGATTTTCCACCTGAGAGTACTAGGGTGATGTTTGGAGCAGCACTCTTTCTGGAGGCAAAAAAAAAGTCTGTTCTGTTCCTCCCATTACATCAACACTGAGACCACACTGACTATGACATCACTAGTAACCAATGAGAACCATTTCTCAGTGCCAGGTTTCACTTTCACATGAATCAGCAGGGACTGGCTCTCCCTGGTTACTAATGATGTCACAATTTCCTGCATTTTGATTGGTAGCTTGTGAAAGTCACTGCTCAGGCTACAGAATTGTGGTGCCTCAAGATGTTTGGTCTCCTTCTGATGATGGTGGGAGGAACAGGGCTGACACATTACCTTCTAAAGAGTGCTGCTCCACACATCACCCCAGTACTGCCAGGTAGAAAATCTCCTAATTAGCAAACAGAAAATAAAAAAAATACTTCAGATATTGGAAGTGATAGCTTACTGCATCTAAAAATTACTATTAATTCCAAGCAGTACACTAGCTCTTTAAAACCATCCACTGTCTTCAGTTTGATCAACTCCTCCGGCAGTACATTCTACCCAGCCACCACCCTCTCTGTGAAGTAATGCCTCCTCATCTCTCTCTCTCTTGAATCTTCCCCCTTCCTATTTCAGACTGTGCCCCCTTGTGATCCTTCCTCCTTTTTAGCGGAACAATTCTCCTTTTCTGACCTTATTTATGCCTTTTAAGTATTTAAAGGTCTCTATCATGTCTCCCCTCTTCCTTCTGTCCTCCAGAGAGCACATATTGAGCTCCCTTGATCTTTCCTCATATGGCATCTCCTCTAGCCCCATGATCATCTTTGTCATCCTATGCTGCACCCCCTCCAGCAATCTCACATCCTTTTTTAGGCAAGGGCACCAGTACTGCATATAGTACTCCAAGTGCGGCCTCGCTTGTGATCTATACAGGGGCAGGATAACCTCTTCTTTCTTGTAGGTGATACCCCTGGAAATGAACCCCAGGATCTGATTGGTCCTTGCTGCTGCCCTTCTGCACTGTGCTGATACCTTCATGTCCCCTGTGACTAGTAGCCCTAGGTCCTTCTCCTCCTCTGAAACTGACACCTATACTTCCCCAGCCAATATCTGGTCCTGGGGTCTCTGGCTCCAAGGTGCATGACCTTGCACTTCTTAGCATTGAAACTCAACTGCCACACATCTGAACAGTGCTTGAGTTTAGCTAGATACTCCCTGAGTGCCTGCCAATCTTACTTACTCTCCACTTTTGCACATATCTTTGTGTCATCAGTGAACAGGCTGACCTTACTCTTGACCCCTTCTGCAATGTCCCCACTAAAGACATTGAATAAAACAGGGCCAAGCACTGAACCCTGCATTACTCCACTAGTTACGGGTCTTGGCTTGAATGTCTTCCCCCTTAAAACTACCCTCTTCTGTCTGCTCTGAAACCAGCTCCTAACCCACCCCACTAGTTTCTCCTCTGCCCCCAGGTCCCTCAGCTTGCCCAATAACCTTCCATATGGCACCGAGTTGAAAGCTTTGCTGAAGTCCAGATATAGGACATCCACAGCATGGCCCTCATCAACCACTCTTATGACCCAATCAAAGAAATCGATTAGGTTAGTCTGGCATGATCTTTCCAAGACAAACATGTGCTGTCTGTCATCCTGGAGTCCAGAACTATCCAGGAAGACTATTGACCTCTCCTTCAGAATGGTCTCCATCAGCTTCCACACTGTAGAAGTCAAACTTACTGGTCTGTAATTGCTGGTTCATCCTTGGGCCCACTCTTATGGAGGGGCACCATGTGAGCCACCCTCCAGTCCCTGTGCACACTCCTTGTTTCCAAGGAGGTGTTAAACAGGTCTGCCAGAGGGCCTGCCAATACCTCAATCAATTCCTTCAGGATTCTTGGATGTACACTGTCAGGTCCTGGTGTCTTGCCCACCCACAAGGCTTTAAGGCCTTTTAGAACCCTATCTTTCTAGATGACCCCATCTGTTACCTCTGCCCCTGCCCCTCCCTCCTTTCCCTTGTGGTATTGTCCCATACTTTTCTTTCGTGAACACTGAGCAGAAGTACTCGCTGAGTGCCTCTGCCTGGTCCTCCCCTTTTTCTGCCCATCCTACATCCCTCTTGATTCTGACAATCTCGTCCCTACAACTCCTCTTTTCCCTTACGTACTTGAAGACATCCTTGTCCCTCTCTTTGATCCCCTGAGCCAATCTCAGCTCCTTGCTGCTTTAGCTGCCCTGACTGCCCTACTCACTAACCCTAGATTTCTTTGAGTACACCTCCTTGTCTTCCTCTAGCCCAGATTTCTTATACATGTTGAAGGCCAATCATTTCCCTCACTTTTCCCACCACTTACCTGCTGAGCCAGCTAGGATTTTTTGACCTGGACTGCTTACTCTGAGACTACACATACATGATCGTGGCCTCTATCAGACCCTTGTTTATGATAGACCATTTCTGTTCAGCATCCATCCCTGGGCAAATGCCAAGAAGATGCCCCCCTAGGATGCTGCCCATCCTGGAAAAATCTGCCTTCCTGAAGTGTACCACTCTTGTCCTGATCCTAGCCGACTCCCTACCTGTGTTGAGGAAGAACCACACTAAGCGGTGGTCGCTTCCTGCTAGCGGGTCCTGTAGGATCACATCTGGACTTGGTCCCCATTTGCTAACACAATGTTCAGTATGTTCCCCTCGCTGGTGAGCTCGGTCACTCCCTGTTCTAGGTAGCTATCTTAGATAGCCTCAAGCAGTACTTGTTCCCTGGTGTTTGTGGTAGTCATGGTCTGCCAGTCAATCCCAGGTAGGTTGAAGTCATCCACTATGACCGTACTCCCTCTGCCGCTGGCCTTCCTGATTTGCTCCCCCAACTCCCTGTCATTATCTTTGTTTTGTTATGGTGGTCTGTACACCACCCCCATCCTAATCTTATCTTTGGAGTTTTGGAGCAGTACCCATATGGCCTCTTGCTTTCCCTCTTTCTCCTCCTCCTTGGTACATAGTATCTCATCCCATATGTAAATAATCACCCCTCCTCCTGCCCCCCCCCCATCTTTGTGGTCCACTTTGTATCCAGGGACTGTGAGATCCCAGTCATGGTATTGGTTGGCCCAGGTTTACGTGATGGCTGTAATATCTACCTCCCCTACCACCATCATTGTCTGGAATTCTTCTACCTTGTTTGCCTAGCTCCTTGCATTCAAGGATACTACAGCCCACTGTGTGTCATGCCCCTCCTCTCCCCATTCCTCTCCCCTACTTTTGTTCCTCGATAGATTCCCCTCCAACCCCTCCTCCTTGTCTGGGGGGGAGGCCTTCCGGTCTCCCCTGATTGGTGACTCCTCTTTGCAGTCCTCCTCTGAACCCTCCTTCTTCAGTTTAAAGTTATTTTAGCTTTAATGTGATTCCTCAGTCCCTGTTACAAAGTTCTTGTACCCTCGTTGCTGAGATGCAGCCTATCCTGTGCATAGAGTCCCTTCTTATTCCATGTCTCACCCCACCCTCCTACTACCCTGTATCCCATTGTCATGCACCACCCCCCCAGCCACTTGTTCAACTCCTCTATTCTTTCCATCTTAGTGGTGCTTACCCTAGGTAATGGAAGTACCTCCGAGAATATCACCGATCTGCCCACCTGAGAGCAGATTCTTCCTACTTCCTTGAACCTCTTTTGCACTTCCTCCACCCTACTCCCCTCCAGGTCATTTGTACCTAGATGTACCACAATATGAGGTTTATCCCCCCATCCACACACTTCTGAATGAACTGTCCTACTCTCTCTGCCATCATACCTAGTGTACACTCCCCCCAGGCCTGACTTTTCCTTGCTACCTTTCCTCCTCATCTCACTCCTTTCAGAATTGAATCCCCCAGTATGACTACTCTTTCCCCTACCGCCTGTCCTGCCCTCACGTTTTGTCCTACCTTGGACTCCTTTCCTTCAGTGTCTCCTCCCCCCTTTCCCTGTCCCTTTTTCACTCTATCTTCCTCCAACTACACCTCCATCTATGCTCTACCTCCTCCAACCTTTCCAGAAAGGGAAGGGGTTATTAGGGCCAGTTGCAGGAGGGAATGGTGTGGGCATGGAGTAGAGATGTTACTGAGTGTTTAGTGGAAGACGAGCAAATGGGTAGGGGGAGAGAATTCCAAAGTTTGGGAAAGCAGAAAGAGAAGGCAGCTTGATCAGCAAGGGATTTACAAGAGGGAAGTAGGAGGGAGCAAAAGCTGGCATTACAGCGGAGTAGAGTGGGGAGGTCAGAAGAGGGTGGTCAGATGGGGGAGGGAAGAGTCAGAACTTGGAAATGAACAAGGCACAGTGGGTTAGGTGGCAATCCTCAAGGAATGGGAGGGAGAGTGAAGAATACAGAGTGCAGTGGTGGGTGTGGGGAGAGCAGTTCAGAGTGAAGCAACAGAAGGAGTGGAAGAGGGTGTCCAGTCTGGCCAGGGTGGACCTCAGGGCAGCACCATAGACCATGTCACCATAATCAAAGATTGGAAGTATCATCCTAGTAAGGATATCCCAGCATGTGGGTAGAGGGATGCAGCTTTTGTTCTTATATAGGGCACCAAGCTTTGGGTGGAGTTTTTTGCAAATGGTGCCTATGCGCTGTGAGAAACTGAGGTATCAGTCAAGCCAGACACCAAAGTATTTAATGATGGCACGTCATCAATTGTGTCCTCATCTAGGGTGTGGAAGAGGGAGGAGGATGGGAGTTTGGAAAGTCATGGCCTAGTGTCAAAGCACATAGAGACCGTTTTCCTGGCATTTAGTGAGAACTGATTTGACCTGTACCATTTCTGGACCGAGTCAAAATTAGGTTGGAGCTTGGACCTTAACTCAGCTGGAGTAGATCCAAAGACAAACTGGGCTGTGTCAACTGCATAAATGTGGATGGATGCAGATGAGCAAGCAGAGGGGAGGTTGTTTAGAGATATGGAGAAAAGCAGAAGGTCAAGGACTGGGCCTTGGAGAACACCAGTAGTAACAGGGAGGGAAGGGGAGGGGATAGGGATTTTCCAGGTTTCACTGATTGTGACCTGCCTGTTAGGTAGGGTAAGAGCTGAACCAGCTTACAGAAGGAACTGAGAGGCCTGCTGCTCTCAGTTTGTGAAGAAGGGGGTGGGAGACTGTATCGAAAGCTTTCGCTAGATCAACAAAGATGGTGGTGGTGAGGAGATCCTGGTCCATAGCAGAGTGAATAGCATTGTTGAGATGGAGGAGGGAGAAAGTAATGGAACGGAGTTTGGGAATGCCAGACTGAAAGGGGTTAAAAAAGGAAGAGGAATCAAGAAAAGTGGAGAGTTGGGATAGAACTATGTGTTCGTGGAGTTTGGAAAGGGTTGGGAAGCGGGAGATAGGAGGTTAATTTCCTGGGAAGGAGGAGTCACCACCCTCAGGAAGGGGAATAACTGTGGCATGCTTCCAGGAGTCTGGGATGGAGGCAAGAGAGAAGGAGAGATTAAAGATGGAAGCACTAAAAGAAGCAGTAGCAGGGCCAGAGAGGTGGAGGAGTTTGGGGTCCAATCCATCAGGGCTCCCACCTAGCAGGGGGTTGAAAGTGAGAAGAACTGTTCTGGTTGAGCTTCTCCTCAAGATGGCGGCGTAAAGGTAGAGCTCTGTGATCACCCTCCGCTAATCTCCCTGCTTCTAAAGAATTTCTGCAGAGTTTTATATGCAGATTTAACGGAATAGCAGGGAAAGCAAATAGAGCTACCAATACAGTGATTATACTTACCTGCGGGAGAAGTGTTTTGATGAAGTAGTGATATCTGCCCCTGAGGCCTCAGACTCTGAACACTCACTAGCCACAGTGGAGCACCCCAACCAAACTGCTCCTCCATGAAATAAAATTAAAAACAAGCAGGTAATGCTTGCTACAATTTATAAAGAACTGCTCTCTTTCCATGCAGAAATAAAGGATCTGTATGGGGAACTAGGCAGGGATGTTGTTAACTTGGAGCAGCAAACTGATGCCACTGAGATACAGATTACAGTAGTGAAAATAGAGTGGATGACATGGAAATGACTATACAGGATCTACAGGAGCAATGTGCCCACCTTCAAATTAAACAAGAAGATGCAGCGAATAGGGCCCACTGTAAGAACCTGAGATTGTATTGTATTCCGGAGGGCTCGGAAGGCCAGGACATCACTGATTTTATAATAACTTTACTTGAAACAGCCTTAGAATTGCCCTCAGACTTGCCATTGGATTGGGAGCAAGTACACAGGGCGCTGGACCCTCGCCCAACTGATCTGAATGATAGACCACGGTCTATAGTCTTACGTTTTCTCAGTTACACAGTAAAAGAAAGGGTCCTGACTATGGCATGGTGTAAAGGGAAGATTTTTTATGGCCAAACCCATATCTATATTGACAACAGTTATGCCCTACAAACCATGTGGATGAGCGTATGCTAATATCCTTACAGCATTGAAGGAAGCCAATATTAAATTTACAACACCCTATCCAGCCTGCTTGCTAGTGCAACTCCCCACGGGGTGAAAGGAATTTCATTCGGTGGAGGAGGCTAGAGAGGAGCTTCTCAAAACAGGGCTGCAGATTAAGAAGAGGCTGGTGCAGAATCCTTCAACTTTGGACCCCACTTGCTGGCAACCAGTACCTACTTCTGGAAGTAATCGGAAGGGAGGTTTCTCGAGGCCTGAAAATGTTTCTAACCACTTAGCAGCCTTTTGCCACCCTGCACGTGGCAGGACCTGACTGGTAGGAACATTTCTTTCTGCAGGATAGACTGATTGGTGGGCCTTTATGTCAGGCCTGCTCCCTGGCTCATCACTGCCTTAAGGCCTTTTTTCAGTAGCCAGCCACATGGCCCGGGGTTCCGCGCCCGCACTAGCATGTGTGTTCCTGGGCTTGGGATTGCTGCCTCAGACTGAATTCATGTACTTTTCAGGAGATCATTTAAGTTAGCCCTTTTCTACTGTACATTTAGGTGTGAGGTATGAGGGGCATGCTATTAAGCAGGTTAACATTAAATATTGAGGTTATTTTGGTACTACAGCATGGCTTATTAATAAGGGGGGGGTCGCTCCCTCTGTCAAGTCAGGAAGCTCACATTGGGTATAAAAGGGCAGTGCATTTTTTTTTTCTTTGCTATATTCACATTATGCTTTATTCCCACTTCTGCTGTTTTGTTGTCTGCTCGTGTTTAATTTTTTCATTGGGGGAGCAACCACCCCTTGGGGTCCGGAAGCGCACTACACCTGGATTTCCTCCTATCCTACAAAATTTTTGGAGGCACAAATAGGGAGACATTTTCTAATCTCCCCTACCTTGGAAGTCGTAGTTTACTGTAAATAGTTCTTATATTGAGTATCAGCTTATAGCCAACACTATGTTTTTATGGTTAGTTTTGAGGACTAAGTTAGGTCTAATACTGATGTTAGATGGTTGCAAAAAATGGATTGTTTATATTGTTTACCAGTATCATTTACAGCTATAGCAGGATTGTATAGTACTAATCGGAGACTAAGATAGAGATGTTGAGGGAACAGGGGATAGTCAGAAGGAGGGAGTTTCCAGGGATGCTGTTATGTACACAATTTTTACTCATGGAGAAGGGGGGAGTCAGGCTCATGTAGCTGGACCTGCACACTTTGACCCTGAGGACTCGGTACTGTCATGGAGCTACTTGTTTAGGCGAAGTCCTTTTTATGAGTAATTCATGATGGTGATACATATAGTAAGGGCCTTATCTCTTATTATTAATGGGCTTAACAACCCAATTAAGAGAGACAGACTTTTTCAGTACTTTAAAAAACATCCCAGTGATGTCATATATCTTCAGGAAATGCATTTAATGGATAAAGAGCACTCTAAATTAACTTGGGGAGGATGATACCAGATATAGGCATCTTCATATCCAAAGGGAAAGCACTGTGGAGTGGCAATTTTAATCTCCCGGACTTCTCCTTTTCACTTGGCTTCACAGTATGCAGACCCACTGGGACGGTTTGTAATTTTAAGAGGGACATTTTATGGGAAACAAGTTACACTGATAAATGTGTATTTCTCTCCCTTGATGACTGCTGTGGATTTAAAAAGATTTTTTGTCAAACTTTTAGATAATATGCAGGGATGTTTGTTAATGGAAGGAGATATTAATTTAACTTTGACCCCACATTTAGACTCGTCTACCCCATTTAAGCACCAAACTTCATCTGCCCAGAAATGATTTTGCTCCCAGATAGAGGCATTAGCGTTAGCTGATGTCTGGAGGCATTTCTACCCCACTTCAAGGGGATATACATTCTACTCCCCTAGACATAATTCCCATTCCAGATTAGATTATTTTTTTATTACCCAAGAACATATGGATTATTTGCAAGATTTGAGCATTGGCCCCAGATTTCTTTTGTAACACTTGCTTCTTTTTTTAAAAATTAGATGTTAAAATACCAAAGAGAACCACTGGATGGCACTTGAACACCTCATTCCTTAGGGACAAAGCCTTTAGGGACAGTTTTGGTGCTAAAATTTCCCAAGTTATAAATGACAATTCCTCTTCAGAGGTATCTGCCTCTATTGTATGGGATACCGTGAAGGCAGTGATTAGTGGAGAGATCATTGCCTATGCTGCACATAAGAAAAATGATGGGAGCAGCAATACGCTAAGCTTCATGAAGAATTAAGGGAATTACAATAGGCGCATGCCATGGTTACTGCTGAGGTTAGGACACAGATCAATCAGAAAAAAGCAGCTTTGCGGAAGGTCTTTGATGCAAAAACCTGACAGATGTTGTTCTACCTTAAATCCTACAGATATGAAGGGGGCCCTAAGGGGGCATGGAATTGAACCCGGAGGCTTAGAGGCCATAGAACACCCATATATTGTATATTACACACCTTGTGGACCCTTCAAATAATTTCAGAGCCACAAACACAGTGCAGATAATGGAGATCTTTCGGAAATATTATGCACAGTTATATGGGACACCATTATCTTCGGATCTCTCTAAACTGGAGGATTTTTTTTTAATCCTCTTTCTTTACCAAAACTCTCCCTAGACGTGGTAGAGAGACTGAAAGTCCCAGTCAGAATGGAGGAGCTTAAAAGGGTAGTGGCAGATAGCAAAATTTTGAAAAACCCAGGCCCCGATGGACTGCCTGCTGAATGGTGAAGTCCTTTTTCAGGCAGTTGGCCATTGGTGAAAGCTTTTCATGAGATACAGGAGGGTGTAGCCACCCCACCTTCATGGGATTATACTAATATTTCACCTATATTAAAACAAGGAAAACCCTCCGAATTAGCCACATCCTATAGGCCGATATCCATTTTAAATATGGATTAAAAGTTATTGATGTCCTTCTGGGCCCATAGGATTGTAGGTATGATGCCAAGTTTCATGAACTCAGATTAGTTTGGGTTTATTCGCTCCCGACAAACTTCTGACAATATTCGTAGAACAATACATTTGTTGGACCATAATAATCAGAGGCGAATACCAGCAGTCTTTGTCAGCCTAGACGCAGACATGGCCTTTGTCATCTGGCATTTCCTTTGGAAAACACTGACAGAGTTTGGATTCACTAAGGAATTTGTTACCCTCCTCCAGCGGGTTTACGTCTCCCCCAAGGCGCATATCAAGGTGAATGGATAACTCTTGTCTAGGTTCCCTTTGGGCAGGGGGACAAGACAGGGCTGTCCTCTATCATCACTTCTTTTTGCCCCATACATAGAACCTTTGGCAGAAGCCATAAGGCAACACCCAGATATTCAGGGTATATCACTGGGTGGGAGGGAGTTTATTCTCTCTTTATATGAAGATGACTTAATGTTAACCTTATTAGATCCAGAATAAACTATCCCAGCAACTCTAGAGGTGATGGGGCATTTTCAGACATTGCAGAATATAAAATCAATATACAAAAGATGGAGATTTTACCCTTGAATGTCTCCCCCTTGCAGACCCTGACAATACAGCTGCCTTCAAGATTGAGAAATAACAGAGTTAAATATTTAGGAGTTTTTATTCCTCAAAATTTGGAGCATTTAGAACTTTTTAATTTGGAACCCTTGACTCTGGAAATAGAAACGTTACTTGGGACATGGACACATCTCTCACTTCCTTTTTCCCAGCGAATACAGACTATACAGATGATAGTGTTCCCCAAGATACTCTATTTATTTCAGACCTTACCTTTTACCCCATCCAGATTTTATTTTTGTTCATGGGACAGAATATTTTCCAGATTTGTCTAGGCAGGGAAACACCCAAGGGTTAGGTGGTCACTGCTGCAGTTACCCATTGCTAAGGGGGGGGTTTGAATCTTCCGAACTTGAGGGAGTATCATAGGGCAGTAGTTTATAAGATAGTCTTGATCTGGCTTAATTGACAAATATTGGCACTGTGGAAATGCACAGAGTTTATTCTAAATGACCTTTTTGATGTCCTTCCGATTATATTTGCCCCATTGGACTCCATGCCAAATCCTAGGGCTTCACATTTGGGACCCACAATGCCTTAAAAATTTGGTATAAAGTAAGGGCACTTCTGGGACTAGAGGGGGTCTTTTAATATTTTAAACTCTTGGTGAAAGAGAGAGAGAGACTTCCCAGCAACCTGACTTGACCATGCCTATGGTGTGGTGCCCTTTACCACATTACAATCTAAATTCCACCTCCCCGGCACACATCATCATAGATACTTACAGGTCAGGACATTTTTGCTGGAAGGCGGCCCTACCCGAAATACTTTTCCAAACCCTGTGCCCCCATTAATGAGCTTGCTTTGGGAGGCTATTGAAGGGCGGGATCATACACACCTGATCGGCTTGATTTATGGGTCCTTTAGGAACTATTGGCAGGAATCGATTAAGGATATCTTAGTTAGATGGAATAGGGAATTAAACACCCAAATAACCTTTGAAAAATGGTTAGAACCAATTCTGTATTCAATGAAAGCTTTGCAAGCTCCATATTGGCTCTAATATATATGGAAATGTTGTATGCGCTTTTTTTTATCACCCCAGATAAACTAGTTAAATTCTTATCTTTAAGGTATGGGGTATGCTGGAGGAAGTGTGACAAAACATTGGTGAATATCTCCCATATTTTCTGTACCTGCCCGAAAGTAACCCAATACCAGCAGGATATCACAAGAAGCCTTCAACTCTTAATTGATTCAGATTTAAATTTAACTAATCAAATGATTCTTCTCTTCGTAGGGGAGGATGGCATGGTTCCTCTGAATAAGAGTAAGCTATATCTCTATTTGGCAGCAGCTAAAAAGGCTATTACCCACCTTTGGCAGACTGCCACTGTACCCGCACTGTCCCGTTAGCATACAATTATGTCTGAAATCTATTACCTGGAACGATCTATAGCAACCAGGTTAGGATGATGCCCCAATTTGAACTTACATGGAGACCCTGGTTTTTTTATATAACACCTCTGGACGACTCTTTTATCCCATGATTTGGATTCAGGAAGCAGCTCATAGTGCATTCCATGAGGAAATTTGCTAATACTATGTCTATATGAGCTGTGATAATGAAACTTACCATCTCTGTCTGTATAAAGAACAATTATAGAGTATTATACTCAATGTATTAACTGTATAAGTGTATTCCTGCTGTAATGAACTGGAAAAAATAAAGAATATAAAAAAAAGAAAGTGAGAAGAGCTTTTAGAGAGGTAGATGGGGTAATGGGCGAGAAGGAGAAATGAAGTGCAGATGGGCATGGGGGGAAGGGGGTGTGAGGTGGAAGGAGG
The DNA here is from genome assembly GCA_016271365.2 of Neoceratodus forsteri. Taxonomy (NCBI): domain Eukaryota; kingdom Metazoa; phylum Chordata; order Ceratodontiformes; family Ceratodontidae; genus Neoceratodus; species Neoceratodus forsteri. Next base: position 1,082,059,637 of record CM057449.1, read on the forward strand.
GAGGAGAGGAAAGCAGAAGCACAGGTAGTAAAGTATGTGTTGATGGCAGAGGCCTCTGAGGGAGGGTCACAGACAATGGAGTAGCCTATCTTTAAGACAGGATGGGTGAACTGATTATTAGGGGAGAAGAAGGCATGAATAACTTTCCTGAACTTGGAGGGGTGACTTAGATTTTTTTGGAAGGTGAAGGAAAAGAAATCAGCTTTTGCTAACCTGGTGTCTCGAGTACAAGTGTTCCTCAGGTAGCGGTACCTGTTAAGGTCTGCAGGTGCTCCGGAGGATTTGTAGGATTTCCATGCCAGGTTCCGTGCATGGCGGCAAGCCAGAAGCTCTGCTGTGATCCAAAGGAGATGAAAACCTCAGATCCTGGTTTTCCAGAGGGGAACATGCTGATCCTAGATTAGCAGGAATTTGGAGAGGAAGTAGTCGAGGGAATGGTTTATGTCTGAGGCTCTGGTAATGGTGGACCAATCAGTTGAATGAAGGGAGGATAGGTCTAGTGACTGGAAGGAGTGGATGTGGATAGTTTTTTGGGGTAATTTAGGGCGGTCAATTTTACGCATGCAGGATACCATATGGCGATCGCTGAGTGCATCAGGGAGGCTGCCAGCACTGATGATGTGGTGCTGGTGATTTGCTAGAACCCAGTCCAGGAGAGAGTGATTTGGGGATTTAAAGTTTAGGCAGGTTGGGGTAGAGATGAGTTGAGTAAGGTACAGGGGCCTTATGATTTGGCAAAGTTTAGAGTTAGAGTGGGAAAGCCAGTTTACGTTGAAATCACCCAGGATGAGGAGTTCACCAGATGGTGCATGAGAGGAGATGGAAGTCAGGAGTTCAGAGACTAGGGAGGTGGAAGATAGGCCAGGGCAGCAGTAGACACCTGCCACTTAGATGGGGAGGGAGAAGGGAGAACAAGTTTGAGGATGAGGAGTTTATAGGTGGCAGGAGAGGTGACTGATAGGACAGTGGTGAACTGAATAGAGGAGTAGATGTAAATGACAATACCACCCCCTTCAGAGGTACAGTCTTGGTGGTTGAGGGAGTACCCCAGGATTGAGACAACAGAGTCGGCAATTTTGGAGAAGAGCCATGATTCAGAGACTATTAGGACATCTGGGCAGAGAGAAGCTAACTGTTGGTTGTAGAAACATAGAAACATAGACTTTGATGGCAGATAAGGACCTCTTGGCCCACCTAGTCTGCCCATTTCCCTACCTACAGGATACGCTGCAGATCCTAGTTAACCAATAGCCTATTTCTTCCTACCCCCCACAAGAATTGTCTTATGTCTGTCCCATGCATTCTTGAATACTCCCACAGTTTTAGACCCCACAACCTCCTCAGGAAGGCTGTTCCATGCATCCACCACCCTCTCTGTGAAAAAAATGCTTCCTCACATTACCCCTGAGCCATCAAATTGTGTCCTCTTGTTCTTGCACAACTCTTTTTCTGAAATGTGCTACCCTCTTGGACTTTGTTGATTCCACTGAGGTACTTAAAAATTTCTATCATATCCCCCCTCTCCCTCCTTTTCTCAAGGGTATACATATTAAGCTCCTTTAATCTCTCCTCGTATGACTTCTCTTGCAGACCCTGCACCATTTTAGTTGCCCTCCTCTGGACTACCTCCATCCTGTCTATGTCCTTGTGGAGATGGGGTCTCCAGAACTGGACACAGTACTCCAGATGGGGTCTCACCAACTGTCTGTACAGAGGGATAACAATTTCCTGTTTTCTGCTGGTGATGCCTCTCCCTATACATCCCAGTATTCCCCCAGCCCTCCTTACTGCCTTCTTACATTGCTTTCTAACCTTCAAGTCATCTGATATGAATACTCCCAGGTCCCTTTCCATTTTTGTTGTTGTTACTACTTCCTCCCCCATTGTGAATTCTTCCTCTGGGTTTTTATTTCCCAGGTGCATTATTTTGCACTTCTTTGCATTGAATCCAAGCTGCCATACCTCTGACCATTCCTCCAACCTTGCCAAGTCCCTTCTCATCCTTTCCGTGCCTCCTTGCATATCAACCCTGTTGCAGATCTTTGTGTCATCTGCAAAGAGACATACTTTTCCTTCCAGTCCCTCTGCAATGTCACTTATAAAGACATTAAAAAGGACTGGACCCAGTACTGAACCCTGCGGTACCTCACTAGTAACCCCTCTTTCTTCAGAGTGGACTCCGTTTACAATTACCTTCTGTGTCCTGTTGTCCAGTCAATGTTTTACCCAGGCTACCACCCTGGGACCGACTCCCAGGCTGGTTAATTTGATTATAAATCTTTGTGGGGACTGTGTCAAATGCCTTGCTAAAGTCTAGGTAGGCCATGTCCACAGCCCCTACCTGGTCTATTTCTTTGGTCACCCAGTCAAAGAAATCAATTAGATTCATCTGGCATGACCTTCCTGCTGTGAACCCATGCTGCCTTGGGTTCTGTGCCCCACTGGCCTCTAGGTACTCAACAATTCTTTCCTTCAGAAGTGATTCCATCACTTTCCCTACCACAGAGGTCAAACTGACAGGTCTGTAGTTTCCTGCCTCTGTCTTGCTCCCACTTTTGTGAAGAGGAATCACAACTACCTTTCTCCAGTCCTCAGGTACCATACCAGTCCATCATGATTTGTTAAAAAGGGTAGTCAGAGGTGTCACTAGTTCTCCCCTTAATTCTTTTAGAATTCTGGGGTGAATTCCATCAGGGCCCCTTTACTTTGTCCACCTTCAGTTTTAGGAGTTCTTTCAGAACCCTTTCTTCTGTGACAGGACTGGGATCGACCCCCCTATCCAGAGTGCTTCTGTTAATTGGATTAGGCACCTCCCCCTCCTCATTCTTTTGTGAATACTGAGCAGAAGTATTCGTTCAGTATCCCTGCTTTTTCTCTGTCCCTCTCTGCCCAACCACCGTCCATTCTATTCAGCCTCACTATCCCTCCTTTTGTCTTTCTATGTTCCCTGATGGACCTATAAAGGGTTTTATCCCCCTTCTTAACCAAGTTGGCTATCTTTTCCTCAGTTTGGACCTTTGCTATTCTCACTTCCCTCCCTGCTTCTTTCTGTAATAGATCTATTTTAGATAGGAGGCTGTGGATGTCGATGTGGGCCATGCAAAGTCCTTTGGGAAGATCAGTGGGTGGGGAGTGATCAGGGCCAGGGTTAGGTTCAACATCGCCAACCAATAGGAGTAGCAGGGGTAGTATGAGCTTAATGGGAATTAGGGGGTGGTGATGGTGGAGTTGGGGAGAAGAGGAGGAAGCAGGAAGATGGCAGAAGGGAAGGGTTCTGAGTGATATCAAGTGGGTCCAGGAGGAGACAGATGGGAGAAGGGAGGAATTTGGATACCAGGGGAGTGTGGGGGGGGGATGTAGGAGGATGGGGGGAAAGAAATGGCAGGTTTGGGGTATTGATAGGGTTGGTGGGAAGGGGAAAGCTGGGAAGGTTGCAGGTTGGAGAGACGTTGCTTGAAGTAGAAAGTTGAGAAGAAAGAGGACAATGGGCAGAGCACTGGATTGGTGCATATTTGGGAGTAGGGGAGAGGCTAATGGGGGTACTAGGAGGAGTCAAGCAGGAATAAGGACAGAGTGGCTTCAAGAGGTAGGAGAGTAGTAGAGAATGGAGGACACAAGTGTAGGCTGAGGTGTAGGGTATAGTTGCTTGACGCAATAGTTAGCACTAGGATTAAAGGAGATAGAAAGAAGAGATGAGGTGGGGGAGTAGTAGTTAATTATATTAGAATAGAGCAATCAGCAGTGACTAGTATTTCAACTACTTGAGGTAGGCAGTTAACTGATTAAAAACAGGGCGCTTGAGAGAGAACAATCATATATAGTTAAGTGTCATAGAGAGAGCAAACTTGGTATTGCTTGGTTTGACAACTATTAGAGGTAAGCAGTTAACTGAGTAAAGATCAGGGAGCTGGTAAGTGGAGCAGACACAAATGAAAAGCAGATATGGTGCCAGCAAGCACTGAGTTCACACAGGAAGGAGAGTAGCAGTCTAGGGGCTGGTATAACGGATGGTAACTGTGAGCAGATGAAGTCTCTTGTAGGACATAGGAAGAGGTATAAAGGTGAATGAACTGCCTATGATGGGGTGACAGAGCCGCTCACACAGGCAAAAATCAGTCAGTGAGCTCCCGCCGACAGGGCACTGTAGGAGAGCAAAGGTAGCACTGGATGCCCAAACAGCGTGGTCCTGTACACGAGTTTCAGCTGGGGGGGGTCCTCAGTTATCTGGTGTTTCAGAGAGGAGGTGGTCAGCCCTTGTGTCCCGTCTTTTTGTGGCTCTTAATGTAATGATCCAAAAATTCTCTCTGATCAGGATCAAATTGTTAAAGTCGCCCCCCCCAGGGTTCCTACAAACCCTAACCATAGGTGTAAATTTGAAAGTATAAGCAGCTGGGTCCAAACTGGTCATCACATGGACAGCAGTGGCATAGGTGTCATCTTTTCTAGCAATGGCTCTCGTGTTCTCCAACCCTGGTCTTAAAAGTTCTGTTAGTTTTGCCTACGTAAAAGGCTTGACACATGTAGGTAGCTAAATTGATAACCCCCTCAGTATCGCAGGTGATGCACTGCCTGATTAAAAATTCTTGATCAGACTTCCGGTGATGCAGCAGACTGTGTAGCAGCTCTTACTCTCAGCTCCCACAGCCCAGCACTAATTTTCTTATTTTCGGCCTCCTAAAATAATTTCCAGATGCTTCGTTGAGACTGGAAAGCGAGTGGACTCTCAGAACAGCAAAAATATCCAGGAATGGAAGCCAAAATGCGGCTCGTGTTACCCCGCCATACCCTTCCTGTTTCGCCAGAGAAGATTGGCAAAAGACGCAGGGCACAATCGACTAGCAGTGACAAACAAACTACTACCACAGCCTCCTCTACAGCGGTTCCTGTAGCAACTCCCCTCACCCTCAAACTGTTCCTGAAGGAGCATCAACCTTTTCGGGAAGATTTAAAATCAGTGATAGTCGAAATGAAACAAATGTCGTCGGCTCTGGAGGACTTGTCCACGAGGATGATGGACAGTGAGTCTCATCTTATTTCCCTGGAAAAGAATTTTGACCATACTGAAAGTGAAATTGTAGAGGATCGACATAGAATTAAGAAACTTGAGCAAAAAATAGAAGATTTAGAGGGGAGGAGCTGCAGAAACAATGTTGTGATCTTGGGTATCCCTGAACGAGAGGAAGGTAAAGATACCATTTTGTTTATCCAGAAACTGTTAGAAAAATTATCGGGCCCCTCTCCTTTTGGTGCAACATATACAATCGAAAGGGCTCATAGAGCATTGAGACTGATGCCGGCACCAGGGTTTCAACCCCGCCCATTAATATTTAAGTTCTTAAACCATTAAGAGAAACAATTTTTCTTGGGAAATATAACCCAGGATTTGCTGGTTACTGTAAGGCAAAGGAGAACTCTCGTCCACCCAATAGTTTCTAAATTAATCGCTGCAGGTCTGAAATTCCATATAGTTTACCCAGCCCGACTTCAGGTCTTGATTTCTGGAGCATGGGCTTCATTCGAAGATGCAGACCCAGCCCTATCGGCATTGCAGAAGGCCTACCCCGACTTGTTTTACGCTCGCTAACTAGCTTGAGATGGACTCCTGGCCAAATAATAGGTTCACAAATGCTTCCTCTGCCTTAGAGGGATGGAAAAAATGAAAATAAAGGGAAACTAAATAACTACAGACAAAGGAGCTTTATTTAAAACTGGATTGCAATTTAGGAAGAGGGATTCCTCGGGAAAAGATGCCTGATCAACTGAGCTTGATGTCTTCTGTTGTTGTTTTATTAATATTTTTCCTTTCTCACTTGATGGTACAGGAGCAAGATTTGGGACAAGATTTGTCGTGCATTAATTTTCTTTCACCCTAGCTGTTGTGTTTGAGACCGACTGCTCCGATATAGAAGACCCCATTCTAAACCAACTAGTGGACTGGCACGACTGCTTTTATTTCTTCCATTTATATGTAAATCCAGCCAAGATGCTGAACTAATTTTAGTTAATGGTTACTATGGGGAAATACCAGATCAAGCTGAGACAAATACCCATTTTGATGTTGCTTGTATGTTTTATTTCCACTCGATTATACACTCTTAGATCAGAGTATTATTGTTTATTGAAAATTGGAGACAGTTAACTGCCCCCAATTTTTTTTTTTTGGCTCATTGCACCGAGTGATAGTTTAGGTCTTGGGCAGCAAATGCATTTACCAACGTACACTGATTTTCCTTTACGTTATTTGTTGTCATTTGCCCTGTCTGCTCTGACATACAAGAGCTCAGGAAAATACAGCCGTTTGGCTGTTATAGATATGCAGGGGTGCTGAATCACCACAAGAGGGTGCCTTTGCCAAAGAATTGTAAGCATAACCTGGGGACCCATTGATTGTGTTCTGTGTTATTTTCAGAAGCCAAGTAATTGTGGTGGAGCATGGTTTTAATTCCTGTGATTAGTCTGGCAGTGACAACTAAATGTCCCTCTAGTAATGGCGCACAATATTTATAATCGGGAATATCCCTGTCAGAAAGGGGCTACTACCCTTCTAGTTCTCCATTCTGTACCTCACCTTAAATTGACTGAGCTCCCAGGAAAATCATAATATATGTTGTATAAATAACATCTGACTGGGAAAAAATTCATTTTACAAGATCGTCTAATCTGTTTCTAGCCTGAGCAAATAGGGAGGGGAGAAGAGGGAAAGACATAGGACTTGCTACATAATGCCTTGTCAATAAGAAGGGGGATTTGTGTGGATGTTAGTTTTGAGGTATTAATAGGGTTTAGATACAACAAGATGCAGGGGGAGAGGAGGGAGGGGGAGGGGGCAGGGAAGATACTATTAGGAGCACAATTCAGAGGAAACTAAGGTTGCGATCCAGACAGGACAATTACGTTCTAGATTTTCTAGATTGTATTGGAAGATTTAGGGACAAAGAAACTGGGAAAAATTGCTAATTGTGTTCTTATTGCTACTTGGAATATCAAGGGGGGAACGGAAAAAAAATCGAAACAATATCAGGTATTTAAGCATTTGAAATTGCTGAATATAGACATCGCCTATGTTCAAGAGACACATCTTCTGGACATAGAAGCATCCCAACTTTGCAAGCAGCAGTTTGGACAATCTTTTGCGGCAGAGGGGATTACTAATAGTTGTGGGGTAATGATCCTCATACATAGGCGGATTCCTTTCATAGCAATCAATGTGATTCGAGATCCGAAGGGTAGATATGTTTTTGTCCAGGGCCTCCTTTACAATAAAGAGATAATACTAGGCAGTGTGTATGGAACGAATCAGGATACCCCAGAGTTCTTCTCACAACTTGCCCAGGTCTTACAACCACTCCTTCCCATCCCATAGATTATTGGAGGAGATTTCCACCTAGTACACGATCTGGTGATGGATAGGTCACGTCAGCTAAGAAAAGGTCTATCTCCCGCTTAAAGAGCACTCCGGGCACTGATGGATCAGACTGGAGTATATCATATTTGGAGGGCATTTATCCCTCAGACAGGGAGTATACCTTCGTTTCACCAGCTCATTTGTCTACCTCAAGGATAGACTACATACTCCAGTCTCATTCTCTAATACCCCGAACCCTCGACACTGATTCTGCCTGGCCCTCCCTCGGACCATTCCATAGCTTCTTTTAAAATCTCGAGTCTTTCCGTACCAAAAAGAGGCACTAGATGGAAACTCAATGATTTATTATTGAAGGACCCTTCCTTAACTAGGCTCTTGCAGGAACATATCGACAACTTTTATGGGGATAATTATTATCCCCATGGTAGACCAGATATGTTATGGGGGGCCTTTAAAGCATACCTTAAAGGTACTATTATTAGTTTAGCCACCCATAGGAAGAAGACTTCCACCTCCTGGATCTCCTACTTACTATCTCGAATCGGGACCCTAGAAAGGGACCTGGTCCTACAGTCACCAGAACCCATAAAGCAAGAACAGATCAAAGTAAAAGCGGCATATATGGACCTCCTTTGGGAGAAATCTGACTATACCATCTTAAGAACCCAGGCATCATATACCGACCAGGGAGAAAAGGCAGGACATCTCCTGGCACTCAGGGTTAAACAAATGGAGTCTGCCCGATATATAGCTTCCATAATTTCTTTATCTGATGGCTTCTTGAAGACCCACCCAGAGGACTTTATAAAATAATTTTTTACATATTATAAGGAATTATATGACCCTATGCCTACTGCCCCCATGGTACAACAATTGCGTACCTACCTACAAGAGTCCACTCTTCCCCAACTTACCTTGGAACGGCATGAGAGATTGCTTGCCCCCATTATGAGTAGGGAAGTTTCTGAGGTTATTAGAGACTTACCAGTAAATAAATCCCAAGGGATGAATGGGTACACAGCCCTTTTCTATAAAACATTCACAGCCCAGTTAGTCCCCATGCTCCTACCCCAATAACAACAAATCTTGTCAGGAGTAGATACAGACACCACCTTATTTGAGGCATTGATAGTTCTGATCCCCAAACCTGAAAAATCCCCAGAATATGTACCAAATTACCGCCCTATCTCATTAACAAACCAAGACATTAAAATCCTAACTAAACTGTTAGCCAATTGCCTCGGTGCAGTCTTGGACACCCTCATTGGACCGGAACAGGTCAGATTTATTCAGGGTAGATCCTCTTCTGATCACCTAAGAACCCTGTCGCATGTCCTCTCGATATCCAGGGATGCACCATTCCCCCGCCGCTTCAATTTCCCTGGATGCTGAGAAGGCTTTTGACAGGGCGCACTGAGAATACTTATTTCATGCTATTGAAGCCTTTGGTTTCCCATCAGGGTTTGTAGAATGGATTAGAACGCTATATAAATCCCCTACTGCAAAGATATCAGGCAATGGGGAGTTTTCAGACAATTTAACCCTCTACTCTGGAACCAGACAAGGGTGCCCCTTATCCTCGTTACTCTTTAATATTTATCTGGAACCACTAATCCATAACTTGCAGAACTGTCAGGCTATCAAGGGGATCCCTATCCATCCCTGTGAGATCAAAGTATCTGCTTATGCAGATTATCTCCTCCTTCAAATCTCAAATCCATGTATATCTATACCCCCTATGTTAAACATTATCAATACCTTTAGCAAGATGTCTAACTACAAATTAAATGTTAATAAAACAATAATTTTCCCTCTCAACCATAAACTGTTTAGAATGGATGTAACACCTTTAGGATTTACTTGGAAACAAGATTATCTCTAATACCTAGGCATAGAATTACAGTATATAAAAACCCCAGGCAAATTATCAAATTGACTTTGGATTCTCTAGTCTCTTGCCTTCATAATGTTTGTATGTCTTAGCCCCTTTGTAATAGTCTCTGTGTAAGTTCTTCAGCTCCTTGTTCAAAAGGGGAATCTGTGAAACAATTTCATCTTGTTCTGAGTAATTGTCCTGTGGGTATATTGTGTGCCACATGAGGTGGATGGCAACTATTTGCCCTCAAAAGTGTGTTGCCATCTGTGGTTTTCCTGTAGATGCCACTTTCAAGTCCACCCTCAATGTTTCTGATTATTCTTATAACAAGATAGGTAATTTCATTTGGACTACTCACAGAGATAAACTTAAGATATGGGTTAGTGCCATGCAGGAAATCCAGGAAATTGTCAAGATTGTCGCCTGAACACCGCCAAAAAATAAAAACATCGGGCCCGATTCTCAAAGTGATACACCTGGCGTAACTTGACTTGCGCCAAAATAAATAGTGCAAGTAGCAAGTTATACCAGGAGATTCTGCTTGCTCCAAAGTGGACTTATGCCAGCAGTTACTCCCTAAACCCCGTGTGACATGGCGCCCTGGAGAAAAAGCGGGACGTCTCCTGGTGCTCAGGGTTAAACAAATGGAGTCTGCCTGATATATAGCTTCCATAATTTCTTTATCTGATGGCTCCTTGAAGACCCACCCAGAGGACATTATATGGCCCTATGCCTACTGTTCCCATGGTACAACAATTGTGTACCTACCTACAAGAGTCCACTGTTCCCCAACTTACCTTGGAACAGCAAGAGAGATTGCTTGCTCCCATTACGAGTAGGGAAATTTCTGAGGTTATTAGAGACTTACCGGTAAAATAAAACCCCAGGGATGGATGGGTATACAGCCCTTTTCTATAAAACATTCACAGCCCAGTTAGACCCCATGCTCCTACCCCTATATCAACAAGTCTTATCGGGAGTAGAAATAGACACCACCTTATTTGAGGCATTGATAGTTCTGATCCCCAAACCTGAAAAATCCCTGGAATATGTACCAAATTACCACCCTATCTCATTAATAAACCAAGACATTAAAATCCTAACTAAACTGTTAGTCAACCGCCTCGGTGCAGTCTTGGACACCCTCATTGGACCGGAACAGGTCAGATTTATGCAGGGTAGATCCTCTTCTGATCACCTAAGAACCCTGTTGCATGTCCTCTCGGTATCCAGGGAAACACCGTTCCCCTGCTGCTTCAGTTTCCTTAGATGCCGAGAAGGCTTTTGATAGGGCACACCGGGAATACTTATTTCATGCTATTGAAGCCTTTGGTTTCCCATCAGGGTTTATAGAATGGATTAGAGCGCTCTATAATTCCCCTACTGCAAGGATATCAGGCAATGGGGAGTTTTCAGACAATTTTACCCTCTACTCTGGAACCAGACAAGGTGCCCCTTATCCCGCTTACTCTTTAATATTTATCTGGAACCACTTATCCATAACTTGCAGAACTGTCAGGCTATCCAGGGGATCCCTACCCATCCCTGTGAGATCAAAGTATCTGCTTATGCAGATGATCTCCTCTTTCAAATCTCAAATCCATGTATATCTATACCCCCTATGTTAAACATTATCGAGACCTTCAGCAAGATGTCTAACTACAAATTAAATGTTAACAAAACAATAATTTTCCCTCTCAACCATAAAATGTTTAGAATGGATGTAAAGCCTTTAGGATTTACTTGAAAACAAGATTCTTTCTAATACCTAGGCATAGAATTATCTAGAAACCCCAGGCAAATGATCAAATTGACTTTGGATTCTCTAGTCTCTACAATTTCTCAAGATTTAGACCACTGGGCTTCACTTCCAATATCTTTGTGGGGTAAAATAAATATAATCAAGATCAATGTTTTCCCATGGCTCTTATACCCCATTTCTATGCTTAATATCTGGCTCCCAGTTTTATGGTTCAAGAAATTACAATCCCTATTCAGCAAATTTATCTGGAGTAATAAATCCCCCTAGGCTAGCTTATCATATCCTGGCTGCTCCCAAATACAATGGAGGACTGCGCCTCCCTCATGTACGACTCTGTTATTGGGCCAGCCACATTAATAAATACCTGAAATGGCTATCTTTAGACAATTTACACTCTGCCCCATCCTGGCTCAAAATTGAACTAACTCTCATGCGTTCATATGGGTTAAACCCCGAGGGCCTCCTATATACTAAAGAAGCCTTCTTCCCCTAAAGCTCAAGAACTCCACAATTTCTATATCTTTCAAAATCTGTACCCAGATCTGTTGTTATCTTAAATATAATCATATTAAGGACCTTCACCAACCGATAGTGGGAAACCTGCAACTCAAAATAGAGGGCAAACCAATCCCCTTAGCATGGTTCCCTGCTCTACGGAATTTGAACATAACTCATTTTGTTACAGGTGATGGTCTATGGCTCTCGGTTAAAGAACTTATGACTAAGCTAGATATATCCTCCAGGTTCTCCTTTAGGCTTCTCCAGGTGTGACATTTATTAATACACACATTTGGTCAATCACCCCAGTTAACCCAAACCTCTCCCTTTTCTAAAGAACTACTGGAGTTCTATGGAAACTCCAAAGTAATTTCAAATAGTTATAATACAATATACCTTTGGAAATTTCTGAACAGTTATGGGCCAACACATTTTTTCCAGACCGGAACATCGAATGGCTAACTATCTGGAGAAACTGTCACAAAATGGTTACACAGGACAGACTTAGACTCATGCAAATGTATATCTTGCATAACGCCTATTACACTCCGTGTAAATTAGCCAAGATTGGATTAGTACCTACATCATTATGTGTGAGATGTCAACAAAACGAAGGGACATTGTATCACATCTTTTGGTCTTGCCCTAAAATCTCGCCATTATGGGATACCATCAAACACCCTTCAGACCCCCTACTCGTTCTTAAGGACCTACTTACCCCAGAAATTTGCCTCATGGGAGACCAATCATGAATTAGAGTATGTAACTATAAATACCATATGTTCCTTATAGCTATGTCAGTCAAGAAACTGGTGTTACGACACAGGATTGATCAATTAGAATTCCCCTATACTGAATGGCTAACTGAAATCTTGGCTAATCTGCGTACGAAGAAAGCTATTGCTAATTTAAACAACACAATGAAAAGATTTATAAAAATATGGGACCCTCTCTATACACTATATTCATTATAACATAGACCTTCGTAGGGTAATTCTTGTTTGCCCCAAACCAGGATGGATCTACAACCAGTCTTAGCCACTCAGATACAATTATTATTGTTGCTCTAACAAGAGAGGAAGGGAGGGTGGAGGAGGAGAGGGAAGGGTGGTAAGGGGAGGGAGGGGCAGACTTAGGTATATCCAATGTCCTATGTATCCTATGACTGTATAGTTACATCTGCCTTTGCTGTAATTTTGTAAAAGATGTTAATAAACTTGAAATTGAAAAAAATTCTTGATCAGAGTTACAGCTCATAAAACTCTTGCAGAGGGTTACATGTTCACACTCGATGCATCTCCTGCATTTATATAGCCTGTTGGTTTAAATAGCCATGTACTATTTTTTTTGTCCACAAAGTGGCTCTGAACCAGTAAATCTCTCAGGACTAGAGCTTTTTTAAGCACACCCTGACTGGTACACAAAACAGTTTTTTACGGCCAGGTTCTGTGGACAAAACGTGCCAGTGTCTTTTGATAATTATCTCCAGTTCTTTAGCTTGTGCAGAGAATTCAGTCACAAAATTAGACCTATTGTCTTCTACTGGTGGGCTGTCTTTTTCTGCTGGCAGGGACTGTCTTGTTGTGTCATTGGCTCTGTCTCTTGCCTTCATAATGTTTGTATGTCTTAGCCCCTTTGTAATAGTCTCTGTGTAAGTTCTTCAGCTCCTTGTTCAAAAGGGGAGTCTGTGGAACAATTTCATCTTGTTCTGAGTAATTGTCCTGTGGGTATATTGTGTGCCACATGAGGTGGATGGCAACTATTTGCCCTCAAAAGTGTGTTGCCATCTGTGGTTTTCCTGTAGATGCCACTTTCAAGTCCACCCTCAATGTTTCTGATTATTCTTATAACAAGATAGGTAATTTCATTTGGACTGCTCACAGAGATAAACTTAAGATGTGGGTTAGCGCCATGCAGGAAATCCAGGAAATTGTCAAGATTATCGCCTGAACCTGGTCAAAAAATAAAAACATCGGGCCCGATTCTCAAAGTGATACACCTGGCGTAACTTGACTTGCGCCAAAATAAATAGTGCAATTAGCAAGTTATACCAGGAGATTCTGCTTACTCCAAAGTGGACTTATGCCAGCAGTTACTCCCTAAACCCCGTGTGACATGGCGCTAGGGGGTTTACGGCAGCCATTGCACCCTATTCTGAAAGGGCAGCAACTAAATCCCCAATATCGCTATTCTAGAAGACCCCTGGTGATCATCCGTCTATGAAAATTTACACCAGCAAACAGCTGGTGTAACATGTATCCACTGGAGGGTGTGCCAACAACCCCAGTCCACCAGTCAGTGCCCCCCAGCCCCATTCCTGCCCCACCAGACAGCCTTACAGGGCTAGAGGAACTCCAACCCGACATACACCTAGTGCAGGTGCCCAACACGGCTATAGGACCCCCTCCCTGAGTCCCCAAATACTTTGCAATGAAACCCCCATCCCAGTCCCATAATGTATATGTACACTAGCCCACAATAGATCGTGCCCCAGCCCGATACCAGCCGCCCACACATGGCACTTTTGCCATATAACCTATAAAGAAGACATAGCCAAATCCATAATCCCTGGTAGTCTAGTGGCCCCCAGCCCCCCACACGGCATTGCCAGACCACCCCGCACCCCCCAACCCAGCCGGCCACTGGCACAGCCTACCACGGCCAGCCACTGACTAAGCCCTGTCTGAGCATGTACTGTATATATACGCTCAATGAATGAATGACAGTTCATTCATTTATTGACCGCGTATATACAGTAAGAAGACTTCCACTTCCCGGATCTTCTACTTACTATCTCGAATCGGGACCCTAGAAAGGGACCTGGTCCTACAGTCACCAGAACCCATAAAACAAGAGCTGATCAAAGTAAAAGCAGCATATATGGATCTCCTTCAGGAGAAATCTGACTATACCATCTTAAGAACCCAGGAATCATATACCGACCAGGGAGAAAAAGCGGGACGTCTCCTGGTGCTCAGGGTTAAACAAATGGAGTCTGCCTGATATCTAGCTTCCATGATTTCTTTGTCTGATGGCTCATGAAGACCCTCCCAGAGGACATTATAAAATAATTTTTACATATTATAAGGAATTATGTACCTATGCCTACTGCCCCCACGGTACAACAATTGTGTACCTACCTACAAGAGTCCACTCTTCCCCAACTTACCTTGGAACAGCAAGAGAGATTGCTTGCCCCCATTACGAGTAGGGAAATTTCTGAGGTTATTAGAGACTTACCGGTAAAATAAAACCCCAGGGATGGATGGGTATACAGCCCTTTTCTATAAAACATTCACAGCCCAGTTAGTCCCCATGCTCCTACCCCTATATCAATAAATCTTATCGGGAGTAGAAATAGACACCACCTTATTTGAGGCATTGATAGTTCTGATCCCCAAACCTGAAAAATCCCTGGAATATGTACCAAATTACCACCCTATCTCATTAATAAACCAAGACATTAAAATCCTAACTAAACTGTTAGTCAACCGCCTCGGTGCAGTCTTGGACACACTCATTGGACTGGAACAGGTCAGATTTGTGCAGGGTAGATCCTCTTCTGATCACCTAAGAACCCTGTTGCATGTCCTCTCGGTATCCAGGGACACACCGTTCCCCTGCTGCTTCAGTTTCCTTAGATGCCGAGAAGGCTTTTGACAGGGCACACCGGGAATACTTATTTCATGCTATTGAAGCCTTTGGTTTCCTGTCAGGGTTTATAGAATGGATTAGAGCGCTCTATAAATCCCCTACTGCAAGGATATCAGGCAATGGGGAGTTTTCAGACAATTTTACCCTCTACTCTGGAACCAGACAAGGGTGTCCCTTATCCCCGCTACTCTTTAATATTTATCTGGAACCACTTATCCATAACTTGCAGAACTGTCAGGCTATCAAGGGGATCCCTACCCATCCCTGTGAGATCAAAGTATCTGCTTATGCAGATGATCTCCTCTTTCAAATCTCAAATCCATGTATATCTATACCCCCTATGTTAAACATTATCGAGACCTTCAGCAAGATGTCTAACTACAAATTAAATGTTAACAAAACAATAATTTTCCCTCTCAACCATAAAATGTTTAGAATGGATGTAACGCCTTTAGGATTTACTTGGAAATAAGATTCTCTCTAATACCTAGGCATAGAATTATCTAGAAACCCCAGGCAAATTATCAAATTGACTTTGGGTTCTCTAGTCTCTACAATTTCTCAAGATTTAGACCACTGGGCTTCACTTCCAATATCTTTGTGGGGTAAAATAAATCTAATCAAGATGAATGTTTTCCCACGGCTCTTATACCCCATTTCTATGCTTAATATCTGGCTCCCAGCTTTATGGTTCAAGAAATTACAATCTCTATTCAGCAAATTTATCTGGAGTAACAAATCCCCTAGGCTAGCTTATCATATCCTGGCTGCTCCCAAATACAATGGAGGACTACGCCTCCCTCACGTACGACTCTGTTATTGGGCCAGCCACATTAATAAATACCTGAAATGGCTATCTTTAGACAATTTACACTCTGCCCCATCCTGGCTCAAAATTGAACTAACTCTCATGCGTTCGAATGGGTTAAACCCCGAGGGCCTCCTATATACTAAAGAAGCCTTCTTCCCCTAAAGCTCAAGAACTCCACAATTTCTATATCTTTAAAAATCTGTACCCAGATCTGTTGTTATCTTAAATATAATCATATTAAGGACCTTCACCAACTGATAGTGGGAAACCTGCAACTCAAAATAGAGGGCAAACCAATCCCCATAGCATGGTTCCCTGCTCTACGGAATTTGAACATAACTCATTTTGTTACAGGTGATGGTCTATGGCTCTCGGTTAAAGAACTTATGGCTAAGCTAGATATATCCTCCAGGTTCTCCTTTAGGCTTCTCCAGGTATGACATTTATTAATACACACATTTAGTCAATCACCCCAGTTAACCCAAACCTCTCCCTTTTCTAAAGAACTACTGGAGTTCTATGGAAACTCCAAAGCAATTTCAAATAGTTATAATACAATATACCTTTGGAAATTTCTGAACAGTTATGGGCCAACACATTTTTTCCAGACCGGAACATCGAATGGCCAACTATCTGGAGAAACTGTCACAAAATGGTTACACAGGACAGACTTAGACTCATGCAAATGTATATCTTGCATAACGCCTATTACATTCCGTGTAAATTAGCCAAGATTGGATTAGTACCTACATCATTATGTGTGAGATGTCAACAAAATGAAGGGACATTGTATCACATCTTTTGGTCTTGCCCTAAAATCTCACCATTATGGGATACCATCAAACAACTTTCAGACCCCCTACTCGTTCTTAAGGACCTATTTAACCCAGAAATTTGCCTCATGGGAGACCTTTCAGGTATTAGAGTACGTAACTGTAAATACCATATGTCCCTTATAGCTATGTCAGTCAAGAAACTGGTGTTACGACACAGGATTGATCAATTAGAATTCCCCTATACTGAATGGCTAACTGAAATCTTGGCTAATCTGCGTACGGAGAAAGCTATTGCTAATTTAAACAACACAATGAAATATATATAAAAATATGGGACCCTCTCTATACACTATATTCATTATAACATAGACCTTCGTGAGGGTAATTCTTGTTTGTCTCAAACCAGGATGGATCTACAAACAGTTTCAGTAACTTAGATACAATTATTAATGTTGCTCTAACAAGGGAGGGAAGGGTGGTAAGGGGAGGGGGGAGGGGCAGACTTAGGTATATCCAATGTCCTTTGTATCCTATGTCTGTATATTTACATCTGCCTTTGCTGTAATTTTGTAAACTATGTTAATAAACTTTAAATAAAAAAAAAAGAAATTCTTGATCAGAGTTATAGCTCATAAAACTCTTGCAGAGGGCTACACGTTCACACATGATGCATCTCCAGTATTTAAATAGCCTGTTGGTTTAGATTGCCATGTACTATTTTTTTTGTCCACAAAGTGGCTCAGAACCAGTAAATCTCTCAGGACTGGAGCTTTTTTAAAGCACATCCTGACTGGTACACAAAACAGTTTTTTAAGGCCAGGTTCTTCAGACAAAACGTGCCAGTGTCTTTTGATAATTATCTCCAGTTCTTTAGCTTGTGCAGAGAATTCAGTCACAAAATTAGACCTATTGTCTTCTACTGGTGGGCTTTCTTTTTCTGCTAGCAGGGACTGTCTTGTTGTGTCCTTGGCTCTGTCTCTTGTCTTCATAATGTTTGTATGTCTTAGCCCCTTTGTAATAGTCTCTGTGTAAGTTCTTCAGCTCCTTGTTCAAAAGGGGAGTCTGTGGAACAATTTCATCTTGTTCTGAGTAATTGTCCTGTGGGTATATTGTGTGCCACATGAGGTGGATGGCAACTATTTGCCCTCAAAAGTGTGTTGCCATCTGTGGTTTTCCTGTAGATGCCACTTTCAAGTCCACCCTCAATGTTTCTGATTATTCTTAAAACAAGATAGGTAATTTCATTTGGACTGCTCAGAGAGATAAACTTAAGATGTGGGTTAGTGCCATGTAGGAATTCCAGGAAATTGTCAAGATTGTTGCCTGAACCCCGCCAAAAAATAAAAACATTGGGCTCGATTCTCAAAGGGATACACCTGGTGTAACTTGACTTGCGCCAAAATAAATAGTGCAAGTAGCAAGTTATGCCAGGAGATTCTACATACGGTATTCTGCAAAGCAGCCTGCGACATGCCACAGGCTGCTTGCTCCAAAGTAGACTTATGCCACCTGTTACTCCCTAAACCCCCTATGACATGGCGCTAGGGGGTTTACAGCAGCCATTGCACCCTATTCTGAAAGGACAGCAACAAAATCCCCAATATCGTTATTCTAGAAGACCCCTGGTGATCATCCATCAATGAAAATTTATACCAGCAAATACCTGGTGTGACTTGCATCCACTGGAGGGTGTGCTGATAACCCCAGTCCACCAGTCAGTGCCCCCCAGCCCCATTCCTGCCCCACCAGTCTGCCTTACAGAGCTAGAGGAACCCCAACCCCACATACACCTACTGCAGGTGCCCAACACGGCTATAGGACCCCCTTCCTGAGTCCCCAAATGCTTTGCAAAGCCCCATCCCAATCCCATAATGTATGTACCAAGCCCCACCAAATAGTCAATGCCCCCCAGCCCCGATACCAGCCGCCCACA
Organism: Neoceratodus forsteri; assembly: GCA_016271365.2. Lineage (NCBI taxonomy): Eukaryota > Metazoa > Chordata > Ceratodontiformes > Ceratodontidae > Neoceratodus > Neoceratodus forsteri. Next base: position 1,082,078,313 of record CM057449.1, read on the forward strand.
CATGGCACTTTGCCATATAACCCATAAAAAGAGACATAGCTGAATACATAGTCCCTGGTTGTCTAGTGGCCCACAACCCTCCACATGGCATTGTCAGACCACCCCGTACCCTCCAACCCAGCCGGCCACTGGCACAGCCCACCATGGCCAACCACTGACTAAGCCCTGTCTGAGCATGTACTGTATATATGTGCTCAAGGAATGAATGACAGTTCATTCATTTATTGAGCACGTATATACAGTATGCGCTCAGATGTGGCTCAGTCAGCGGCTGACCATGGTGGTGAGTGGTGGGCTGTGCCAGTCGCTGGCGGGTTGGGGGGGTGTGGGGTGGTCTGGCAATGCCAGGTGGGGGATTAGGGGGCCAGTAGTCAACCAGGGATTACAGATTCGGCTATGTCTCTTTTTATGGGTTATACAGGACAGCGTCATGTGTGGGCAGCTGACATCGGGCCTTGGGGGGCACGATCAGCCCTGCAGGGCTATTACGTATACATTATGGGGATTGGGGCAGGGGTTTGATAGCCCTGAGGGGCTCTTGTGTTTGTACCATGGGAGACTGGGGCCAGGGGGACTGATAGCCCTGCAGGGCTTCTCAGGCTTGGGGACTGGGGCTGGGGGGGCACCTGAGCCCTACAAACATTTGGATGCGGCTAGTGACATGCCCCTCAGGTACACCCTGTGTTTGGCATACCTGTGGACATGTCACAGGACTTAGCCGCGGGATCCTGCCCCTTCCAGAATCGGGCACAGGGTCCTTGGCATAACGGGAAATGGCGAGTCGCATTTGGCAGCAACTTGAGCCATCCATGTAGAATCGGGTCCTTCATCTATATAACACTTCCACACTAATAGATTAGAGGAGAATACATTTACAGCATCGCTGAACACCACATCCTCTTCCCACTTGCCGATGTAGAGGTTGGCCACAGAAGGGGCACATGTGGCCCCCCATAGCTGTGCCCTTGATTTGCTAGTATAGAGAACTATTGAACAAAAAAATATTGTCCTTAAGTACATGCTCTAGCATTTTTAAGAGTAGCTCAACAGGGGGCATATTAGAGGTTATTTATTCAGAAAATGTACTTCGGCATCAAGTGCCCCCTCATGCGGCACATTGGTATACAAAGATTCAATGTCACATGTAACCAGGAGCATGTCAGGTGTCAATTTTAATGTGGGCAGCTGCTTCAATACCTCTTTGGTATCGTTAAGGTAGGAGGGTAGATGACTGATAAAGGGCTTCAGAAAAGAGCCACAAAACTGCAATATAGGCTCCATAAGAGAGCCTATACCACTAACAATGGGTAGCTCAGGTGGATTGATAAGGGTTTTATGGATTTTAGGGAGCGTATAAAATGTTGCTCTCACAGGGTGTGTTGTTATTAAAAAGTCCTTAGTTTTAGTGTCCAGGTCCCCTTTAGACCAAGCTGATAGAATTAGTTCATCTATGCTGAATAGAATTAGTTCATCTATGCTGAACATGAAATCATATGTTGGATCAACTATGAATTTCTTGTAAAACTCCCTGCTGCTTAATTGTTTCTCAATTTCTTGCACATATGAGGCCTTATCTAGAAGTACCACTGTGCCCCCTTTATCTGCTTGCTTAATAATTAAATCAGTGTCAGATTTAAGGGTTGTAATGGCATATTTTTCCTATTTACTCAAGTTATTAAAAAAATTGAAATGTGGTGTACTGAAAAACGTTTTCAAGGTATTTTCAACTAAGTCCTTAAAGATAGATACTTCTGCACAGAGGGGAGGACTGTATAGGGAAGGACTGCTAAACTGTGGTGTAATGGGAACACTCTGATCCTCTTCCCTTTCCTTTCCCTTTTCTTCCTCCTCCCCTTTACTATACATGTGATGGTTATATGTATTATGTTATTATTATTACTATGTAATTGTTATGTACAGTCACTCAACCTGTTATGTCTTAACCCTGTTGGCAATTGTTTTGCCCCATGTCCATCTAATAAATGAGCTTGTCTCAACGATGTTACGCCTGGCAAAATAAAGATTTTGATTGATTGATTGCTTGACTATACATGGCTTGCACGTTTAGTTTACGACAGTTAATGTTAAGGTCTACTAAGGTACCCACCCTATCCATCATCTTGGTGGGTGCAAAACCAACGCCTTTACTTAAAAGTTCTGTTTCAGCAACTGCCAAGATATGTTTGGACAAATTAACAACTTGCGCAGTTGAAGGGTTCACTCTTACCTTATCTGCTGGCCCCAGCCTCTGTACGGCTTCTTGGAAAAGGATCTGCCCCGGTTGTGGTAATAGCGTTGGTTCTCCATGTAATCCTAATATCGGTGGTTTTCGTCGTCATCCCTTCCCATGTCTCATCCTCTTCCTCTGAACTCTAGAGGGCATTCCTGAAATCTCAGGCTCCTCCTGGGCTGCGGGGGCAGGGGTGGTTGATAGTGATCCTGCGATTAGTTGTGGATTTGTGGTTGTGGGTCTAGTGTAATAGTGTAATACTTTCCCTGAGAAAATGGTGCTCCCTACGGATTTCTTTTCTGTCTGACTCACTAGCATCTATGTGTTGTTTCACAGTTTCTATTAAAGTCTTATGACATCAATTTATTCAAAAATGTTTTTAACCAATCACAGAGTATATTGACACAGGGTTTTATAATGACTGCATGACTAGCTTAGACCTACAGCATAAATATGCTGTTAGCCTGATGTCATTTAGCCTTTGAGAAAGGACAGGTTTGTCCGAAAGACGTCAGACACTGTGTATCTGTGTTTTATATATTAAATGCATTTGTTGTAAACGTAAATTTATTTTGGCGTTCCTTTTTGGGTTAGTGTGTGCAGAGAACCTTTGCAGTTTACAACTTTCTTTTCCTCTTGCAGATCTTCATTTTTGATGTTGACTTAGCAGCAGATCCCAATCACTCTTCCCCATCCCTGTTCCTTCAAGTTTGTTAATATATTTCTTCCTTTGCATGATAGGGGATGGCTATTGCCAGGCAGATTGGTGGAAACAGCACTTACCCCCCATGCATTTACTGCTAGGCTGCTTGGTTGGACCTTCCCACATGTAACTTTCTCAGTGCAGCACTGTGATCCCATGTCCCTTACTTTATGAATTTGAGCATGTTCAGGCAGCAATAGGCTGTAGAACCCGGGACCATCGTTGGCTGCAAATCCAGCCTACCTGCATGCAGTGGCATCTATTACTCAGAAGGCTAATCCTTCCTCCAGTAAGTCACTTACTTTCCTCTCTGTTCATCAGAGGGGGTCCCAATCTGCCAATTAAATATTATACTGCTGGAGCTGCTCGACCCTGTACCAGGGCAGATGAATGAAGAACATGTAGGATTTTCTCTGGGTAGCAGTGTTTTTGTGTGTGTGTGTGTGGGGGGGGACTTGAAATCTGTACCACTCAGGCAGCTTCCATCTTCCATAGAGTTAATTTACACTACCTTTGGGCAAGGCTCAGAGTGGGGGTAGAGTGTAGTTTGCACCATACCTTATGCAACAGTGGGCCATTAGAGATGCGGAGATGACCATCTGGGGGAGAATACAAGGGTTACTCAGTATTCAACTGCCCTCCTCTCAGATGGCGTATCCGCCTAACCTACAGCCTTATGTATCACCGGACATTGAAACGTGTTCTTACAGTCGGCTGGCAAAGCCTAACACACATTGTTCTGGCTCCTGGGGGTAGCAACATTTGCCTCAGCCCTGGGGTTGAACAGGCATGCTAATGTCAGCTACAGTAACCCCCTGGTATACAGTAGGTTGGGCACCATTGGATTTACCTGGGCATTTGTTTGTGCTACTTATACTATTAAGCACTGGTTCATGTTGGCTCAATCTACCCTCTCCACTGCCCTGCTCCCTTCTATGTTTCATCCCTTATCTTCCCCTCATGGTGCTCTATCACCCCCCCACACTATGACTGCAGCTACCCCATTTCCTGCTTCTGTCAAATATGCCACTGCACATGCTACAAGATCATCCCTGTATACCTCAAATGTACCTTAAAGGCATTCTTCCCGATGTCCTATATTCATTCCCCCTAACACATATCAGTCTAACAGTTTCACCCCTATCTGGATATTGGTGTCTCAGGCTGTGGTGTACATTCACAGGGATATAAGGACCCATAATTGATTTTATAATCCAGGTGGGAGGGATCTTCCCCCAAATGGATATCTCAGGTAGCTCCAGCTGGTAGCAATTGATGGGGGTAAATGTTGGATTCTCTCTTTTACTGCACGCCAATCTCCAGGAATGGGCATTTGGGGTATGCTTCTTCGGCTGGCACCTCATGTAATTGCTGGGGATGATTGCCGATGACTCCAAATTAGGTGTGGTGATGGATAGTGAGGAAGGGGTTTCATGTCATAATAACAATCACAAAATAGCGATCACTATTATGGCGAGTGCATAGCACCGAAAAGCAAATCGGTGATATACACTTCCAGCTGACCTGACATCCGGAAAAGAAAAAAGTTGTTCTTGTGGGGGGGAGGGGCTATGCCCCCTGTACCACTCTTAATATAGATTCTCAGCTCCAGGGGGGGTGCATGATGGGGAGGGGCAAAATCCTATATTAAAACAATGCCACAGGCAGTGGCAAAATTTCTACGTACCTGGTCCCGAACCCTGTACCTGCTGCACCACAGCTAGCCACCCACACCACCACACCACATGGCTAGCTCGGCAGCAGCAGGCACACCAGTCCCTAAAAACCCCTTCACTGTCCCTCCCCTTCTCCTCGCTATCTCCCCCCCCTTCCTTTTGCTGTTCACTACCCTCGTGTTCATGTAGGGTCGTTATCCTTGCAGGGTAACCCAAGAGTATAGCGTCCAATATGAGTTGCCATTTTGATGCCCATATTCTGTCACTATATCCATGGTACACTGAGGAAGGGAGGAGGCTACTCCAGAAGGATCTGGAAAGACTTGGACAGTGGTAAAACACATGGCAGCTGGGGTTCAATACTAGGAAGTGCAGTGTACTGCATTTCAGGGCCAGGAAGCCAAGATACAGTTACCACTTGAGGGGAGCAGATATCCGTATCTGAGGAGGAAAAGGATCAGGCTGTAGTGATCACAGGGAATATGAATCACTCAGTGCAGTGTAGAAAAGCAGTGGCAAAGACAGACAGAATGCTGGGATGCATTACTAGGAAGATCACTTCAAGGAGGGAAGCAGTTATTCTACCACTGTACAGATCATTGGTAAGGCAGCACTTGGAGTACTGTGTGTAGTTCTGGTGCCCATACTGAAAGAGGGATGTCAGGATCCTGGAGAGAGTCCAGAGGAGGGCGTCCAAGATGATCCCAGGAATGGGGGAGAAATCCTTTGGGGAGAGACTAAGAGAGCTCAGCATGCACTCCTTGGAGGATAGAAGGTACAGGGGAGATATGATTGAGACCTTTAAGTACTTGAAGGGCATAAACAAAGTCAGTAGCATAGTGAATTCCCAGAGGGCCTGGGTGTAAAGGTATGTTACAGGGTCCCCCCCAGTTTGGAAATAGGCCACCCCCTTGGTTTTGCCTCCTCTCGGTTTTGCAATAGGCTCTTCTGTTCTCTGCTGAAAGAATTACCAAGTCAGATAGTCAGTCTTGCCTTATTGTAGTACAAAGATAATTTGTGTGTTGCTTGCACACATGTGCAAAAAGCACATTGTGTCAGCAGTTAAGGAGCATGCCACAATGTGTAAAGAAATTCGGCCATGTCACCACGCAATCAGCTGTTTTGGTGCATTACAAGCTACCAAAACAGCTGATTGCACTGTGTCCCCATGGTGAAGGCTTCTCCGTCAGCCTCTCACAGTCCCCAGGAAGCCAACGGAAAGCAGCTGCCTGCCGTTCAGTGTGCCTTCCTGGTGAAACATTTCAAAAAAAAAAAAAAGCCAATGAGGTGCCCAATCCCCCTGGTGGCATGACCCCCTCCCCAGTTCATTTGCCGACGGGGTAGCTCAATCCCCATCGGCATAATGTACCTCCCCCCATTTGTTGTTTACCAAGGGGGGTGCCCAATCCCTCAGCTCGTGTACCCCCAGCACACTATATGGCCGATGGGGGTGCTCAATCCCCGCCCGCTTCCACTGCCCCCCAAACAACTTTCCATCTGCCATGCTGGGAGCCCACCCCAGCATGGCAAAGTCTCTTGGCCCATGGGGTGCCCACACCCCACTGGCTCCACTGCCCGCTTCCAAATAAACTTCCTGGTGCCACGCTGGGAGCCCACCCCAGCGTGGCAACAGTCCCCTGTCGTCTTTAAAAAAAAAACCTAGAAGAAAAAAAGGTCCCTCGTTGATTCTCTTGCCCCCCTCCCCAAACCCGCTCCCACTCTCTGCATACTCCACCTATCCATACCCCCTGCCTCACCCCATACTTACCTCTGGAGCCAGACACGATGATCTTCTGTGGACCAGGAACATGTCTGCACTCTTCAAAGCCGACCGCAAACTGAAGAAATGCCGATAAGCTGTATAATGCCATAAATAGGGTTTTTTCAACTTTGGTGCATATCTCGGCCATTTTGGGAATTTGTTCACCAAATTTTCAACATGGGGTTCTTGGAACCCCACCTCATGAACTCAGTCACTGTCATTTTGTTATTCGGTCCCAAAATGTGATTTTGTGGTCACTGCGCAGAACCACCTTTCGGGACTGAGTAGTGAAATGACAGTGTCACATTTCATGAGGTAGTCCCCCAAAAACCGTGTTGAAAATTTGGTGAAAAGATTCCCAAAAATGACTGTTTTGTGAGCATGCATTGCGCAGTTCCTAAGCACGCTCATAACTTTGAGCATTTTTAATATTTTCACTCCAGATTTTCAATATTGCCATTTTACCACACCTCCTCACGAACAGTATAGCAGTCATTTTTCACATCTTGCCCAAAATGTGTTTTCACACATGTAGTGCACAGTGGCACAGTTGGTGTGCAAAATTAATGTTAGGGACAGATTAAGAAAATCACTGTGATACTGTTTATGAGTAGAGGTCTTTAACTGGCTATGTTGAAAATTTGGTGACAAATGTCCATAAAATGACTGCGTTCCGAGTGTGCATTGTGCAATTTCCACGCACCCTCGTAAGTTCACAAATTTGTAATATATTCAGTCCAGATTTTCAACATTGGCATTTTTCACACCTCCTTATGAACAGTACCACTGTCATTTTTCACACCCTGGCCGAAATGCATTTCATACTTCCGGCACAGAATACCACGGTCACTGTGGGAAACCAGTGTTCAGGACAGATTAAGAAAATCATAGTGACATTGTTCAGGAGCGGAGGTCCCAAAACACCAATGTTGAAAATCTGCTGTAAAATATCCCCAAACTAAATGCATTACAGGTGTGCATTGCGCAGTTTCTACGCACACTCGTGACTTCACCAGTTTTTTTATATTTTCACTCCAGATTTTCAACATTGCCATTTTTTGCACGTCTTCATGAACAGTACAGGTGTCATTTTCACATCCTGTTCGAAATGTGTTTTTGCACCTGTGGTGCCAAGTGGCGCAGTCGGTGTACAAAATCACCTTTCAGCTAACAAACTGATAGTGTCACTGTTCATACGGTGGGGTCACAAAAAGCCCATGTTGAAAATTTGGAGTAAAAATACCAAGAAACACCCAGAGTGTTAGGGTTTTCGACCATAATGCCCTACCCTGTAGGGACTAACAGGTGTCAGAGGTATGATTTGGGATTGTCGACAGTATTGTTCATGCCAGTCCATCCCCACCCTGCAGCCAGTGGCAGGCATTGAGGTGCGCTTTGGACCCTTTGTCCACAGAGTTCACCCCATTCTCCTATACTGCACCCATTTCAATGTATTTCCTTATGGAATGAGGGAAGTGTAAAGCCCGAACACTCCAAAGCACACCTCTACACTTGTAAGTGTCTTCAGGGTAGGGTGAGGTAAAATGTCATGACCGTTATGAGCGATGACCCAAAGTCACACCCCAATGCCTATCCATCTCTGCAAGGTGGGGGTGGAGTTGGCGTCAGTTCAATACTTCACTGCCATTCCTATGCTGCATCTGTCTAACTCCTGCATTCCACTACTAATGACAGCAAGCAACACTTGGCATTGACAAATGCTTGTTTTTAAGTCTTTCTGTTACAAGTCAAGACAACCTGATTCAGATAAGTAAACACCAGGATATAAAGTCAGCTTCGCAATGTTTTAAAATACTGACTTGTGCGTTTAACTGACTTGCAACAAGAGGATCTTTTGCCAGTAAATCCTACACATTGTATTCTCCTCCCCACCACCCCGAAACACACATCACATCAAATGCCAGGTGTTGTCCTCTGCTACATGATATATACTATGGTAGGCTGGCAACTGCGTAGTAACCCCATCCAGAAAAGCTAATAGAAAATACAAACATATATTCTGTGGTGCAGACAGTGCAGTACTTAATGCAGTTCTGTTTACAAATGTATATGCTGAAATAGGCAGCAGGGAATCTACTCCTGCCTCCTTATTGAAAACATTGGCAATACATCACTTGAAGTCAGTCAGTATTCATAGGGCCCTGTTCTCAAGTGATTATCATGTGGCCATAAGATTTATGGCCTCATAATTATCAGTTTATGGCATACATTCAAACTATGAGAAACTTTTTTTGGGGGGGGTTAGTGCTAATGAATCTGTCACAGTTCTTGCTAATTTATTTATCCAACATACAGCATACTAAGAAGAGGGCACTGGGCACAGCACTTACAACAGCTTTCACTGTCTGACTTTCTGGGGGTGGCACCGTGTCCCAATCCCAATAATCCACTCAGACTAGCAGAATTAAAAAATAAAACTCAGTTTCTGCACAAGTCAATCTGGACTCAGACTAGGAGAGGATAAAAAATAGTATTAATAATAATAATATTCAGTTTCTTCAGTTCACCTGCTGGAAGCTTCTGCTCCTACTGCAGCTCCACCAATCCAACCCTTCAAAGTCTGGTGACCTGACCGGCAGTACAGGCGAGGCCATGATGGTGAAATGAACAAAATAAAGTAAAACATTTAAAATTACATTTTTTTTAAGTGATGTGACAGTGACTACTGAATCTGTCTGCTCACTGTCATCAAGCAAGCCAAATCTAGTGGGTCCGCTCAAGGGATGTCCTGTTGGATGACGGATGATGTCCTGACGATGTGTTAAACAAACACTTTATTTATACTTCATTTTGAAGTGGTGGTGGTGAGGTTGGGACTCTGATGGCATTGGTCAGGTGATGGCGGGAAGAAGGGGACCGGGGTCAGGGACAGGGGATGGTGAACCTTACAAAGGGGCCCAGACAACACAGAAAAGATAGCAGATTAAAACAGATGAAGCAGCAGCAAATATTAATCACTGTGCTGTCAGAAGAAGAAGTTAAGAAGGAGTTGACTCTAGTCGGCATGACGGCGATGGCGGGCAGTCACTAAGTCTTCTCTCTCCTCCTCTTTTTCTACGATCATGATCGACCATGACTACCACTGCCAGCGTTCAGGTCAGGTGGGAGAACTGGAGAAAGGCGCAATTTTTCAGACTGATATGTGCCTTACACCACATGACTCTGTTTCGGTCCTACAAGAGTCATGTGGTATAGCACACACTGTGAGTGCAAGCCACGGCTCGTCCATGACCCCCCATGGAATCCAGTCAGAAGCTTCATGACAGTCAGCTGCTGGCTGCTCAGACAGTTTGATTAAAAAAAAAGCCTAAAAATACCACAGCGCTGGTGGGCTGTTTGTTTCCATCAATCAAATACAAACTTAATTGACCATTTGGATCTGGGCCCCTGAAATCTCATAGGCCCGGGTGCAACTGCACCCCTTGCACCCTGGTAGTTACACCCCTAAACAAAGTTAGCACTGCGGGTATGTTTAGACTGAAGGAGGAAGGGACCACGAGGGGACATAGAATGAAAGTGGTGGTGAGGAGGTTCAGGAGGGAGCTGAGGAAGCATTACTTCACAGAAAGGTTGGTGACAGCTTGGAACACGCTGCCTGAAGAGGTGATCTTGCTGGATTCAGTGGGGAGTTTTAAGAAGCGATGGGATAGGTTCATGGACAAGGTACAAGTAGGGAGAGAATTGACTAGAGTGGTGAACTTAGGGAGGGAAAATTTGGTGAGAGGGATGGAAAGGGGAGGGGGGGGGTAGCAGTAGTTGTCTCAACTGTGAGCTGCATTTTCAAGCAGTCGAGCTAGACCTTGAGGCCTAATTTGGCTGGCATTGTTGTATGTTCGTATGTAATTAGGGATTGGAAAGGGTACTTGGGGTTGCAGAAACAGCAAGTGGGAGAGGGATCTAGATGCTATCATTTTTGGGTTAGATATGTATTCATGTTTTACTGTTATTCATTGGCCCCTGTTGGGCCTCATTCAACTTGCATTGGTTCGCTGCTGGATTTTGTTTTGTATGTCTTCCTTTTTGTTGCTTGAAGTATGCCAGATTATATTGTGGTTGGACTCTGGGTTATTGTGTTGGGAGCAGGGGGCCATTTCGGATTTCAATGGGGGGGTCAACAACTGGTCAGAGAGGCTGTGGGGGTGGATCCAGGGGTGAAAAACCTAAAAAACAACAATGGCCTTCAGTGCGGAGGGGGGGGGCAAATGTCTCCCGCCCCCCTAAATGGCACCCCTGGTTGGGGGGCTCAGTTATAACATGTTCAGGTTTGGGGACTTCTCCCTTCTCCACCTGGTAGTGTGCCCCCTCACTATAACAATGCAATCCATTGTGTCCACATTTGTAGCAACTTGATATCACAGGTGAAATACTGGTCATGACTTGGAATGTGTGGGGCCTTAATTCTCCAATAAAGAGGAAAAGGTTCTGTCACATCTTAAGAAATTGAAAGTGCATATAGCCTTCTTGCAGATGACACATGTCCCTGGGGCTGAAGCATCAAAACTCCTCCATTACTGGGTGGGGGCAGAGGTATATAGCCTGGCCCACAACAACAAAAAGAGGGATCTCAGTCTTGCTGCATAAGAACCTTAAATGGTTTGTAATGTGCTCACTAGCCGATAAAGAGGGCCAGTGGATATGGCTGAAGTGTCCACCCACAAGACCTCCTTACCATGGTCAATATATATGGACCTAATCAAGATGACCCACAATTCTTCCGCAGCCTGAACCAGGGGATCTCTCAATTCCACACCTCCGGAGTTCCGTTGATGTTAGGAGGTGACTTCAACCTAAGCATGGAGAACTCATTGACTGTAGTGCTCAGAATCCTGAACCACAGCCATGCAAGGGAAGCCCTCAAGTAGTTTCTACATGAGCATCATCTGGTTGATGCATGGAGGATGCAGAACCCCAGCAGAGAGACTATTCATATTTCTCAGCTGTACATCTGACACCGAGCTATAGACCTCTGGTTCACGTTGCCAGGGGTGTTGAATTGTACCCTCTCATCCCACATTTTTCCATTATTAATATCATATCATGCCCTTGTTGCACTTACCTCTATGTGGGGGACCCCATCACCCAAATCTAAATCATGGAGGCTTGACTCCTCCTCCTTTTGCATGACCCACAGTTCGTAAGATGGGTAAAGAAAGAGGCCAATGAATTTGTTTCCCACAATTATACAGGTGATACATCCATATAGACCCAAATCTCAGATTAACAGTGGGCTACCTGTCTGTTTTGGGCCTACAAAGCCTGTGGTGACAGCCACAGTTGACCTGTTCAGAATAAGGTACTTCTGCAGTGGTACTGCACCCTGGCAGCTTTGCATCAGATGGGCCTTCTCTCTCACGAGAGATGCTGACGCTGTTCACAACCAGTGGCCCACCTCTCTCATATTCTATGGTCCTGCCCTCACATTTATGGCTTCTGGGCAGAGATCATAAACACCTGTTACAAGTTATGGGGACATGCTGTCACATGGGATGGACCGCTTTTTCTTATAGGTATAGAGTAGCCCACCCAGCCCAATAATTCACCGCTGATGTGCTGGGTAGTAGCAGGGAGTGCTATAGCCAAGCACCTACTTTTACACAAATGGAGATCTTCAAAAGTCCCTTCCCATGAAGAATGACTTGCAGAGATGGGCCAACTGGCCTCCCTGTAATGTTTTTGATATAGAAATATCAGCTAATATGGGGAGGCATACCTTAATTCAGACCTATGTGTACCTTCATGATCCCCTTTTCCTTGCCTGTTTGGTTGTTGCCTTTTTCAAATACTGTAAACAGCAATGCGGGGGTAGCACTGCTACAAGACATAGAGAGAAGTTTCCAGCATTGAAACATATTCTGCTGTTTTTTCTCTTGTGGACGTTTGATGCTGTATCTGTTTAACTAGTTTTTCAGATGATTTCTCCTCTCGTTCTTTCCTCTCTGATACCCCTTCCCTCCCCCCTTATTTGCAAAGTTTTGGAGCACTAAATTATATTATTACTGTTTGTTCTTCATATTCTGGCTTTTTTAATATGTACCATGACTGTTCTTATGTTATCTGAAAAAAAAAACAAGGTGAACTGCACGGAACTATTTAGCTTAAACACTGACTCACGGCCACGTGATCATGAAGGAAAGGGTTAGGAGGGACATGAGGAAAGTTCTATTTTACATAAATGGTGGTAGAGCCATGGAACAGCCTGCCAGCCAAGGTTATGGTTGCAAAAACTGTTAGTGGTTTTGAGCAAGGTTGGGACGGTATGATGGTACAGTGGGTGCTCAGGGTGACAGAATTAGGGTGGAGAATTGGGTGGGGAGGATGGGGAGAGCTAGAAATATGGAAGAACAGTAGGTCCCAGGGCTTAAGGGAACCTGAGCAGACTGGGTGGATCACTGGTCGTTTTCTGCCGTGATTGTCTGTGTTTCTGTGTTTATTGTTTATATGCCCTAGGTGCATGATTTGGCACTTTCTGGCACTGAACCCCAACTGCCATGCTCTTGACTGTGCCTGAAGTTCCAGAAGGTTCATATGCATTCTCCACACTCCCTCCTGAGTGTCCACCCCATTACAGGTTTGGTGTCATCTGCAGAAAAAAGCATATCTTTCCTTCCGGTTCGTCTGCAATGTCACTTATGAAAACATTGAAGAGGACTAGTCCTATTACTGTGCCCTGTGGCACCCCGCTGGTCACTTTCCCCTCATTAGAGTGAGTGCTGTTAACCATCACCCTCAGTCTGCTATCTATTAACCAGTTCCTTACCCAATTAAGCACTTTGGATCCCTCCCTTAGACTGCTCAATTTCTTTATCAGTGTTCTGTGTGCTACAGTGTCAAAGGCCTTGCTAAAGTCCAGACAGGCCATGTCCACTGCCCTCCCCTGATCAGTTCTATGTCAAAATGGTGATCACTAAATAGCGACCGCCGTTATAGCGAGTTGACATCGTAGAAAAACCATAATGTCAACGTACACTCCCAGCGAACATGTGGGTGAAAACAAATGTTTGACCCCCATTCCCTACTAAAGAATCTCAACTCCGGGGGTGCATGTCGGGAAGGTGGAGAAACTTGTAAAAAAAAATCTCCTGCCCACAAAACACAAAATACTGTGCACCTCCCCAGCCTCAAACCTTGCATCCTCCCCACTGTAACCAGCCACCCTCACCACCACACCTTATGGCCAGCTCGGCAGCCTCTTGCCGCACTACCTCCCACATACTTTTTATCCTGTTCCATTCCACTCCTGTTCTTCTGGTCGCCTTGTTGTTCGCCCCTCGTTACCCTTTCAGGGTAGCTCACATGAAGAGCGCTGAAACTGAGTCGCTCATGATTGAGTCACTCAATTTCAGTGGCTGTTTTGATGGGATACCTCCCCTGATCTATTTCCCTTGTCACCCAGTTGAATAAATCAACCAGATTTGCCTGGCATGGTCTCCCCCTAGGAATCCATGCTGGGTTTGTTCTTGTAGCCCACTGGATTCAAGACGCTCTCTACCAATCTTTCCTACCAGGGTTTCCATTGATTCCCCACCACTTTTGTGAGACTGACTGGCCTATAGTTGCTAGCCTCATCCCTGGTGCTGCTCTTACGGAGAGGGGCCACATCTGCTTTCCTCCATTCCTCCAAAACCACACCCACTTCAATTCAGCTGTTTAATAAGGCTTTCAGTGAGGCAGCTAGCGCCACTCTGAGTTTCTTTAGTACCCTTTGGTGTATTCTGTCCAGTACCATAGCCTTGTCTACTTTCATAACTGCAAGTCCCTTCAGGACTCTTTTTACTGAAATTGGACTTTTGTCTATCCCCACCTTTGCTCCTGCTGCTACCAGGTGGTCTGTCCTCCTTCCCTTCACTGTGAAGATTGAGCAGAAGTACTTGTTCAGGATGTCTGTTTTTTTTTCTTAAACTTATATTTTATTAATGTTAAAGCATGTACAGTACAGTATATTTCAGATGATGACATTCCCATTGTTTCAGATTGAAAATACAGATGCCGTTTCTTGATCCTGTTCTGTGCTGTCTCTCTGCCATCTCCCTTATCCTCACTATCCCTCCCCTTGCTTTCCTCTTCTCACTTATGTACCTGAAGAAAGTCTTACCCCCTGTAAGCACCCCTTTGGTTATCCTTTCCTCTGTCTGTGCATTTGCTCCCCTCACTGCCTTTCGTACTTCCCTCTGTTTTACTTGGTATACCTCCCTGTCTTCCTCCCCCTATGTTGCCTTATACTGTACCTCCTGAATGCCACCGTGTCTCCTTTGGCTAGGGAATTTCTTAGCCCTTTCTTATTTTTCTCCACTTTATTTCTCTCCTGGTGAACAGAATTCAGGTTGGTGAGGGAGCAGGGCACAGTTATTGGATGGCATGCAACACCACATGTGGGATATGCAGGTGCCATGCCCAGTAGCTGTGGCTGGCCACCTGGTCGAAAGCTTTGCTCCTGCAGGATCCTAGTGCTTCCAGCCCAGACCCATAAGTGGTAATCAATGGTAAAGATATTCTGGAAGATCAACAGTTACAATAAGCACGTCACTTTCATTTTTCTTTTATAAGTGTTTATGCTCCTTGTTAGGCCTGCCCCTCTTGGTATTTGGGCCCCATCCATGAAACCTGCTCTCCCAGAGATTTACCCTGTCTACACTGGTAGTGCCCTCCCTGGCAGGGGCCCTTGTCCTTCTACTCTTCCAGGATCAGGATTGTGAGGATGACGGAAGACAAGGTCTGTAGATGGCTGGACTGCCATTCTGTCATGGCCAGCTTCCATGTTTTTCCACCTGTTTCTCTTTTTTCCCAGGCAACACGCACAATGGACAGGGGGTGCCTCGAATGCATACAGCATTTTCCTGTTAGGAGAGTAAGCTCCTCATCCCACTACCAGGAGCTGCATCGGCAGTGTGCTTCAAAAAACCTAGTCCTCCAAGCACTTACTCACAAGTTTGCCTTTAAACCCAGGTCGCTGAGACGAGGTATGAAGGGCTTTCGTTGTGCCATCAAGTGGCCCTACTACTTCTACCCAGTTTGACAACTGGGAGGACTGAAAGACATTGACCTCAAATTACCTGCTCAATGCCACTGTGAGCAATTGATTATGTTAGCAATAATACCTGACAGGGTGTATAATATTGGGCTATACTGAACCCCCCCAGAGGCCTAATGAGCAGTGTTGAACCTTATAGCCCCTGGAAGGTCCAGTATAGCCCATAACACCCACTCTGGAGGGTATTATAGCACTTAGAAAATTAGATTTGGACTGTATTTTAGAAAAACATTTTAAGCATTAAAAAATATTATAAATACTTAATAAAAATGAATAAACAATTTTTGTAAAGTAGTGCCTCTACTGCTGGCATTTGTAGTAGAGGGTGCTGCTGTGTTTTGTGCTGTGTCTGTTTTGATGTCCTCTTTTCCTCCTCTCTACCCTGCAGTTTGTGTCCCATCCTTATTTTTTTTGTTAACTAACTCCCTCTGTTTTAGTTTGCTATGGGAACTGTTGCTGCTTTACAATGCGATTGGGAGAGGGGGTGAGCACGGTTGGGAGAGTGAGATCGGGAGAGTGGCTGAGCACAGTCAAGGATGACAGGAGTGGTACTTTTATGATTACTGCTCCCACAGATGGTGACACACTGCTGGGTTGCATCAGTGCAGAAGCTAGTGGGCGGCCAGAGTAGGGAACTGCATATGAAGTGCTGGTGAAAGCTGGAAAGCGAGGGAAGAAATCAAGTTAGCACTACAAATAATGTTAAACCAGTACAAACAGGTAAATAATGATAGTTTTAAGTGTTTTTGATGTGCTCATGCAAGCTGGGTTAGCGAGAGGGGGTAATGAGGTGACTGTTGCTAAGCGAAGAAAAAAATGGTGGATAAACGGTTTTGAAAATACAATAGGGCACATTGATATTTTTGATGCAAGGGCAGGCTGGCACTGGGATTAGTTACTCTGTGGTCTCTGTTGACACATAAATATACCCCTTTCCAGGGGTCTTAGCCAATCAGAGGTGGACAATTTCTTGTTCATTTTCTAAGATGGAGTTTGAACATGCTCACAGTCTTGTGCTCCAACCACTAGACTGCACTGTCTTAAGGGGTTTCTATACTGGCAGTGGCTGGTAAAACACTAACTGGCCATAAATGACACAGGTCGGAATCTGCTTATAAAAACTTCAGCCAACGACCAGCCAGTAAATCAATCCATCATCACTTGTACTCAGTAGTTTGATAGTCCGTCCAGTCCAAGTCCGTCAGGTCAGTCAGTCAGTCAGGTCAGTCAGGTCCCAGGTCCAGGTCACTTGCAGTCACTTTGGTGGTTTCGATGATCGACCGTCCGTCAGTCAGTCACTATCATCATTAGTTCATAATGCGTCGTCAATCAGTCCGTCCGTCCGTCAAATCGTCAGTCATGAGTGTCGATGTGTCCGTCCATCGAAGTCAGTCCGTCCGTCCGTCCATCAGTCAGTCGTCATCAGTGGATGCGTCGGTCGTCCGTCCGTCCGTCAGTCAAGTCCGTCAAGCATCCATCCAATCACCTATCCACTCAGCATTCAATAATCCATCCATCCATCTATCCATCCATCCATCCAATCAATAAATATATCAGTATGTCCATCCATCCATCCATCCATCCATCCATCCATCCATCCATCCATCCATCCATCCATCCATCGATTCAATCAATGAATAAATCATTATGTCCGTCCCTCTCTCTGTCCATCCATCCATCCATCTGTCAATTGATTCAAACAATGAATGAATCAGTCCATCCATCTATCCATCCATCCATCCATCCATCCATCCATCCATCCATCCATCCATCCATCGATTCAAACAATAAATGATTCAGTCCCTCTATCCATCCGTCCGTCCATCCATCCATCCATCCATCCATCCAAACATTGATCACATCTGTTTTAGAGCACCTTCCAAGGGCAAAGTGCCTCCATAAGTTGCATAGTATTGCAAAATCAATCCTGAACAAACAGAATGCACCATTGTTTAAACTGCCATAATCATTTTATGAGAGCATTTCCAAAGCATCACATCCCCAAAACATCACAGTGCTCTAGTTACAACTTAGTTTGAATGCATTGCCAATGTTATACTGTTTGTACCTTAAATCAACCGGGACAGCATTGTATGTATGGAATGGAGTTCATTCAGTATTGCAAGTAAATGAACAAGTACAGCAATGCAAATGAAGCAGTATTGTTATTTTGATATGTGACAACTCATCAATTTCAAAAGTAGATGTCAGGTTTATATGCAACAGAACTAAAAGCAATAAAATGTAAATCAGGGCTGTGAGAACTGAAACGGAGTAGATAAAGCACCTACTGTAGCCCATGCAGAAAAGGTTTCTATTGAATACTTATTGTGGCAGTATGGGTAGGTAGAGCTAGACACTTTTTGTCAGTTTTTTGGGGGGCAGGTCTTCAAACTTCTTTAACTTTTAGTAGACAGTGTGAAGAAGCTAGCTGGGCATACTATTACAGCTTATTGTGACCCAGAGGTTACTACTTGTGAAATAGGTGGCTGACTGGGGAGAAACTGAATCAAGTGTAATGCTTTCCAGCAGTGGCTAGTTAGCTGGGGGCTCTGTGCTGGGAGAACTAAAACAGCAAGCAACACACCTACACCGTAAAGGTATTGTATTTAACACATGAAGTGACAGTGTGAGTGGGTAAGTAGAGATGAATGCTTTTCAGTGCATGTATTTTTTTCAGTTTCTTACCTTGTGGTAAAAGGGAGGAAGGTCTAAAAGGAGAAACAGTAAGGTGTGTGTTGGGGGGGGGGCTGTTCAGAGGTAGGAAGTGAGGGAGAGTACTTCTGGGTTGAGGCAACAAGAAATATTGAAGGAGGTCTACCTACAAGAATTAGTGAGTTGTGTTTAATGAGGCTTGCCAGTCAAATAAGTCCTCTGAAAGTAGGTGCCTGAACTCAACAACAGAGTAATGTAGGGTTAGGCAACTCTATTTGTTCAAAAGTGTTTACTGTATTTAGTATACAGTATAGTACACACACACACACGCACCACTATGTACACACAGGTAGGAGTTTAGGAAGGGGAGTTAGCTGCAGGAATGTGGCTTGACTGTCTTCCAGAGTATGGTCTGAAAGTTAAGTGGGGCCCAAGCTGTAGTAAATTCATAATTATTGATGTGAATTTAGCTGTTCTCTGGGCTAAGGTTCAGTACCTTACAGGCATCTCTGTATGGGGTCCACTGGGAGCTGAAAACCCACTACTGCATCAGATACCACAAGTCCATACCAGTGAGTAGAATGCAGTGGGGAAGGCAGAAGGGGGAGGTGAAGGAGCTGTATTGGCACAGGCGAGTTCACAAGGGTATCAACCCAGCACCATCATGCTATATGTAAGCAGTAAGACATGTTGAGGGGTGCATTTCACAGATCTAACTGTACACCCAGTGGCGTAGTAAGGCATAAGGCCACAGATCAAATGCCTTCAGCCCCTGGACGTAAGGTCAGATCTGTTCAGTGCACCCCACAGAGTGTGTTGTTACACTTATAAAATGGGCTTCATATTTTAATATCTTACAGAAAGTAAATAGATATGCTTACACAGATAAAAAAGCTAGAATTATCTGAATTAATTGTAAAATAGTCCTTCTGCCTACTAGCTAATGCAGGGTTTCTTTATTGTGCTTGAGGACATTTGCCTTGTTGTGCTATTCGAAGTTGTGGTTTGCCTGAGGGTGACTGAGCAGCTGCTCCCCTACACACACACTGACACACAGATATTGTGCGATACTAGTATGGAAAGTGCCAAAAATCTGTAGTATTCTATTTACTTTTTGTTTTAACTTTGACCGTGATTTGAATTGCAGAGAAGTACCAGTGTTAAACTATAGTACATTGGGAGAGAGCGAGTCACAAGCATGCAAGGGATGGAGGATGGCAGTGGAAGACAGATCATAAGTGAAAATGATGTGTCCAGTAAGAGGCACTGTGTTAGACCATCTGACACAAAAAGAAAGTCTTTCACTGTTTTTTTTTTAATTTTTTGCAGTGAGAGTTATGGTGGAGTGGGAGTTATAGCGAGCATAGTCAGAATGAACAAGTGAGTGAGTGAGTGAGTGAGTGGTTGGCAGTGATGACATGGGAGAGCGGGGAACAGAGTTTGTATAAGTAAGAGGCTACAATGTTAGAAAATAAAAAATAGCAACATTTTAATTATGTTTAGGTTGGCTTGTCATTTTTGTGTTTTTCCTTGCTAACACAGAAAAAATTAGCGGCAGTTTTAAAACTGAATGTTCTACATAGAAACATAGAATTTGATGGCAGATAAGTTCTGCTTGGCCCACCCAGTCTGCCCATTTCCCTACCTAATATATAAGATGTAGATACTAATTACCAACAGCCTTCTTCCTCCTACCCTCAACCCCTAGAATTGTCTTATGTCTGTCCCATGCATTCTTGAATTCCCCCACTGTTTTTGACTCCACAACCTCCCCAGGAAAGCCGTTCCATGCACCCACTACTCTCTCCATGAATAAATACTTCCTCACATTACCTCTGAGCCATCCCCTTCTATCTTCAAATTGTGCCCCCTTGTTCTTGCACATCTCTTTTTCTGAAAGATGCTACCCTCTTGGACTTTGTTGATTCCCGTGAGGTATTTGAAAGTTTCTATCATGCCCCCCCGTCCCTTCTTTCCTCGAGGGTATGCATATTAAGCTCCTTAAGTCTCTCTTCATATGTCTTCTGGTGCAGACACTGCACCATTTTAGTTGCCCTCCTCTGGACTGCCTCCATCCTGTCTATGTCCTTGCGGAGACTGGGTCTCCAGAACTGCACACAGTACTCCAGATGGGGTCTTACCAGCTGTCTGTACAGAGGGATAACAACTTCCTGTTTTCTACTGGTGATGCTTCTTCCTATACATCCCAGTATCCCCCCAGCCCTCCTTACTGCCCTCTCGCATTGCTTGCCCACCTTTAGGTCATCTGATATGACTACCCCCAGATCCCGTACCATTTTTGTTGTTGTTAGTATCTCACCCCACGTAGTGTACTCTTCCCCTGGGTTTTTGTTTCCCAGGTGCATCACTTTACACTTCTTAGCATTGAATCTAAGCTGCCATACATTTGACCAGTCTTCCAACCTTGCCAAGTCCCTTCTCATCCTTTCCACCCCACCTTGTGTATCAACCCTGTTGCAGATCTTGGTGTCGTCTGCAAAGAGACATACTTTTCCTTCCAGTCCCTCTGCAATGTCACTTATAAAGACATTGAAGAGGACCTGTCCTAGAACTGGACCTAGCGGTGCCCCACTAGTAACCCCCCTTTCTTCAGAGCGGACTCCGTTTACTATTACCCTATGTGTCCTGTTCTCCAGCCAATTTTTTTACCTAGGCTACCATCTTGGGACCCACTCCCAGGTGGGCTAACTTGTATATTCATCTTTTGTGTGGGACTATGTCAAATGCCTTGCTAAAGTCAAGGTAGGTCATGTCCACAGCCCCTCCCAGATCTACTATTTTGGTCACCCAGTCAAAGAAATCTATTAGATTCATCTAACATGACCTACTCACTGTGAATCCATGCTGCCTTGGGTCCTGTGCCCCTCTGGGCTCAAGGTACTCAACAATTCTCTCCTTCAGTAGTGATTCCATCATTTCTCTATTGCTGAGGTCAAACTAACAGGTCTGTAGTTTCCTGCTTCTGCACTGCTTCCACTTTTGTGAAGTAGAATCACATCTGCCCTCCTCCAGTCCTCAGGTACCACCCCATCCTCCCATGATTTGTTAAAGAGGGTAGTCAGTGGTGTCACTAGTTCTACCCTTAGTTCTTTTAGAATTCTGGGATGAATCCCATCAGGCCCATTGCTTTGTCTACCTTCAGTTTTAAGAGTTCTTTCAGAACTCTTTCTTCTGTGAATGGGCTGGTGTCAACCCCCCCATCCAGAGTGTTTCTGTTGTTTGGTTTAGGTACCTCCCCTTCTTCATTTGTGAATACTGAGCAAAAATATTTGTTTAGTATCTCTGCCTTTTCAGAGTCGCCTCTGCCCACCCCTCCCCTTTATTAAGCCTCATTATCCTCCCTTGGTCTTCCTTCACTCTCTGATGTACCTATAAAGGTTTTATTCCCCTTCTTAACTGAGTTGGCTATCCTTTCCTCGGTTTGGGCCTTTGCTGTTCTGACTGCCTTCCCTGCTTCCTTCTGTTTTAACTGATACAGTTTTCTGTCCTGCTCCCTCTGTGATTCCTTGTACATTCTGAATGCTATCTTTTTCTCCCTTACCTTTTCTGCCACCTCCTTTGAGAACCATAGTGGTTTTTTACATCATTTTGTTTTGTTTATTTGCTTCACACAAAGGCTTGTTACCTTAGTGATGGCAGTTTTGATTATTCCCCATTGTTCTTCCACCCTTCCTTCCTGCCCATTTGCTAATGCATTCCTTAGGCACTCACCCATTTTGGCAAAGTCAGCCCTCCTAAAGTCCAAGACCTTTGCCTTTGTATGGCTTCACTCTACTGCTATGTTTATCATGCACCATACTCTTTATGGTCGCTAGTTCCCAGATGGCTACCCACTTCTACATCTGTGATCCTCTCTCCATCTCCATTTGAGAGTACCAGGCATACCTCTCAACCTCCTACCTCATAAATCAGGGACAAGGCTTAAAAAAATCAGGAACATGGGACCAAAATCAAGGCCACATCTTCAAAATTAGGAATATCCATTCTGAAAGCTGGTAGAATAAGAGGCTTAGTGTAAAATGCATTTTCTAAGGAAGAACAACTCTGTAACTTTAATGTTTGACATTATTTTGTGCTTACAACCCCCACTGTTTGGTCATGGAAACACAATTTTTAGGAGGGACAGAGTAACATTCTGAGGCAAAATCAGGGACGTCCCTGAAAACCAGGGACAGTTCAGAGGTATGGTACCAGGTCTAAGATTGCTCCCTCCAGAGTGGGTTCCAGTACTAGTTGTCTAAGGCATGCCCCCTGCAGGGCATCAAGAATGACCCCGCTTTTTGATGAGGCTGCAGCAAATGCACTCCAGTTAACATCTGGCATATTAAGATCCCTCATCAACAATATCTCCCCTTTTTCTGCCATTCTAAGGATACCTTCTATAATTTACTTGTCCATTTCCTCCCCCGAGATGGGGGTCTGTATACAACCCCTGTGTGGACTGTGGTGCCATTGCCTGTCTCCAAGTTGACCCACAGTGCTTCCTCTTCTTCCTGTTTACCCTTTTGTTCTGTTGCTTTCATTCCTTCCCTTATGTAGAGAGCTATTTCATCTCCTCTTTTACCCTCCCTGTCCCTCCTGTCGATAGTGTACCCTGGTATGTTCACATTCCAGTCATGGTTCTGTGTGTACCATGTTTCTGTGACTGCCACAATATCCAGATGTTCCTCTTCCATCAAGGCCACTAGTTCAGGAAGCTTGTTACCCAGACTATGGGCATTAGTAATCATTACTCTCCATTGTCTGATGGCTCTTCCTCTGGTAGCCCAATCCCTGCCCTTACAGACTTTCTAGGTGTCTTCATTTCTGGTGTAGCATGTCCTGACTTTGGGGTACTAATTTTCTTCTGTGCATCTGTCAGATCTAATGCATAGGTAATAACCAATCAGAATGGAGGATTTTCCCTGCCCATTTTATAAAGAAAGAGAGAAACACAGGACCTGATGGCAGAAAAAGGCAGATGTCCCATCAAGTCTGGCCAGATTTGTGTCTACTTTACCCCTTGACCTACTGCCATGCTTGGTTATTCCCCACTGTGCTCCCCAATGCCCCTTCCCTCCCTAGATCTCCCAAGTGTGACTATAAGTCCCTTGACCCTGTTCAAACCACATTTGAACTCAGTTAGAGTCCTTGCCCTACCACTTTCTTTTGCAAATTGTTCCATGGCCCAGTATTCAAAGGGCTGTTTTGCACCGGCAATCAGGGGTAGCACCCGTGTAAACCAAATGGGAGGGGCATGCAAATTGTGGGGCAAGGACAAGAATACTGATGCAAGCCGATATTCATACTAACATACTATTTGCCATCAGATTAGGCCTTACGGTCTATCAAGTCTGCTCGAACCTTAGATCCTTAGTTGGGTGCCAAGGCTCTCCCATCCCTTGTGCTCCAGAAACCCCTATCATCCATCCCCACCCCCCTGGGACAGGCCATCATCTGATACTTCCACTTTCTGTGTCTGTCCCACCGTCTCTTGAAGCCTTCCACTGTGGATCTCTGAACCAGCTCGCCAGGCAGTGCATTCCAAGGGTCCACCACCCTCTCAGTCAAAAACCTCCTCCTCTTCCCCCCTCACCCTTCCACCTTCCAACTTCAAACCATGCCCTCTGGTGATACCTCCCTGCTTTAGTCTAAAGATCCCCTCCATGTTTACCCTATTTATTCCCTTGAGGTACTTGAAGACCTCAATCATGTCCCCCCTGTCTCTCCTCTCTGCCAATGAAAACAGGCAGAGCTCCTCAAGTCTGTCCTCATACATCAAATCCCCTAGCCCTCATATCATCTTAGTTGCCCTCCTCTGTACCCTCTCCAGGAGCTGTATGTCCCTCTTCAAGTGTGGTCTCCAGTACTGTACACAGTACTCAAGGTGTGGTCTAACCAGTCCATTGTACAGCGGCAGAATCACTTCCTTACTCCTAGAGGTGATCCCCCTTACGATGCATCCCAACATCCTGTTTGCCTTGCTAGCCGCTCTCCTGCACTGCTCAGAGTTATTCATACATGCATCCACCATGACCCCTAGGTCTTTTTCCCCTATTGAGGCCTCCAGCACCTCCCCTCCCAGGGTGTACCTGTGTTTAGGGTTTCCCCGACCAAGATGCAACACCTTGCACTTGGTGATATTGAAATTTAATTTCAGTGGATTTGCATGGCACAAGAGGCTTTGTGTGGTCATTTTACACCATGTAGATACTGCTGATGAAAACCTCCTCTTATTCCATGCAACCCTAGTGTCTGCCGGAAGTAATAAAGCCAACCAGCCGGGGGGAGCATACCTGCCCCTGTGCTGCATGGTACCCCTTCTCCGATCACCAGCCCTGTAGTGTAACATAAAATCCCTGGTGCTAGTGGTCCCTTCTCATAAATCACAGCCCCATAGTTATAAGTTGAATCCCTGGTGCTAGTGGTCCCTCCCTCCTCCTCCTCCCTCCCTCCAATCACAGCTCCATAGTTATAAGTTAAATCCCTGATGCTAGTGGTCCTCCTCCAATACCAGACCCTTAGTTATTTGTAAAATCCATGGTGCTAGTGGTACTGCCTCCTATCCCAGCCCCATAGTTATATGTACCTGACAGTAAAAACAACCCCTCCCTGACATCCGGTGTTCCTCCTTGCAGCACTGGGCACCCCCCACTCACCTGGTTGGTCTCCATGCTGCCCCGGGTGCATATGGTGACTGGAACAGCCCTCCTCACACCTCCTCAGCTGTCTGCCACATGTCCAGGCAGGGAGTGTGCCTCCTATTTATAGGACAGGGTGACACGCCCTGTCCTATAAATAATAAGAGGCATGCTCCCTGCATGGACATAAGGCTGCTGGCTGAACAGGTGTGAGGAGGGCTGTGCCGGTTTCTGTATGGACCATTGGCATCATGGAGACTAGTCAGATGAGTGGGGGGTGCCTGATGCCATGGGGTGGAAACACTGGGCACCAGGGATGTTTTTGGGGGAGACCACTAGCATCAGGGATTTTACATATAACTATGGGGCTGGGATCAGAGGGGAAACCACTAGCACCAGGAATTCTACATAAACTATGGGGCTGGGATTAGAAGGAGGGGACCATTAGTACCGGGGATTATAACAACACACCTGGGTTGGCGATTGAGGGGGGCACTAGCACCAGGGGTAGCTACTGCTATCCTTGCCTGGCACTGCCATGCTACCTGCCTCTGCTACCGATGCAAATGGGCCCATAATGGGCATGCAAATATCCCCTTAACACCTTGCATGCCCAAATGGACTTTTTTGCATGTGTACCTTTGAAAATTGCAAATAGCACTCCAACACTATTAACTCTTGGGGTCAACTTTGGGAGCCATGTCAGGGTGGCGCTCCCTAACTTAGCACTGCCCCAGCATATCTCTATATTCAGTCGGGTAGTGCCTGACTGAATACAGCATCCTGAGACCCCTGGGTGATTGCAAAACACAGCGCAAACATTTGTGCTATGCTTTGTGCCTTTCTGAACATTGGGCCCCATATTAAACAGCAAATCATTAAATTACACATATAAATAATTTCATGAACACCCAAACAAAGCTCTTCTACATAACAAAAATCACAATCTCCCCTAAAATTACAGCCTTAATCAGTCTTAAAAAAGTAAAACTAGAATATTAGATGGCTTAAGAAAAAACTTTCATAGAAACTCTGTGTGACTGCTCAGTACAGTTTGATCCAGTAGACTTCCAGATACATTTCAGCCCCATGTGCCTGAACCAGGATTACTATTGTGTTGCTCCTTAACATGTAAGCCAACGGAGGTAGTTTGATTTACATTCAGTATATA
The DNA here is from genome assembly GCA_016271365.2 of Neoceratodus forsteri. Taxonomy (NCBI): domain Eukaryota; kingdom Metazoa; phylum Chordata; order Ceratodontiformes; family Ceratodontidae; genus Neoceratodus; species Neoceratodus forsteri. The sequence goes on from CM057449.1 coordinate 1,082,104,200, forward strand.
TTCCTCAAATGCTCCTGCACTCTCCTCTTATGTGAACATGTTGTTCTACCAACATATACTAAGTCACAGGGACATGTAAGGCAATAAACAACATTGCTCATATCTCAAGTTATAAGTTCCCAAATTTGATATTTTAACATCCTTGGATGAATGAAACTACCACCCTCAAAGTCATACCGACATGCATTACACTGCTTGCATTTTCTGAAGCCCTTTGGTTGAGAGGGGAGCCACTTGGATTCACTATCCACCTTTTGTGCTTGAAATCTGTTGTGAATAATTTTGTCTCTAATGTATGGGGCCCTACTAGAAGTGAGCCGTAGCTTATCACCTAATATGAAAGCAAGTTGTGGGTTGTTCATTAATATTGGCCAGTACCTATATATAATACAATGAATGGTTCCAAATACAAGATTGAATTCAATGCTTAATATAACTGGACCCTCTGTACCCTGTACATCAATTTTAGGGGATAGTAGTTCATTTCTTTCCTTTTCTGCTTCTTTCAGTCTTGCTTCCTGTAACAATTGCTCACCATATCCCCGCCTCACAAATCTCTCTGTCAAACCATCTGATTATTTATGGAACTCATCCTTACTACTACAGTTCCTCCTCAATCTCAACATTTTCTTAATGGAATAGACCTTTTTAGGGCATAAGGATGCGTACTGTCAAAATGAAGATAGAAATTACAAGCCGTTGGTTTTCTAAAAGTTGTGGTAGTGACCAGATGTTGTTCTCTACCCTCCAGTATAACCAAGGAAAGAAATTATACTCTTATGTGACTAAATTCTAATTTTCAAAACCAATGGATTTTGATTTAACTAATCAATGAACCGGAATCCATTCCTCACTGCCACTCAGATGCAGATGATGTCATCAACAAAGTGATACCACATGATGATGTCATCTGTGAAAGGGAAAGTCTATGAGAATACACTTTCAATTTCCCATAATCCCAATGTCAGATTCACATAGGATAGGGCCATGCACGTTCCCATGTCCATCCCCCAAATCTAAATGTAAAAATCAGATTTGAATTTGAAAACATTGTGTGTTAAAATAAAATAGATACTCTCAATAATACATTTAGCTGGATTTGGTGTATTATCCTATCCAGAAAATATTTGCATTCAGTTAAACCATCATTATGTTTGATTGAGGAATAATATTGCTCAATATCAATAGTGATCCACATATGATTCTGCTGTCATACAAAATCCTATAATTTAAGAAGTAAGTTACCAATGTCTCTGAGGTAGAATCATAGTTTGCTAAATTCCATTTTAAGAAAAAAAATCTACAAAAACTGATACATTATCAGTCAAAGATCCTACCCCAGACACAATGGGCCATCCAGGTGAATCCGTCAAATTTTTATGAAACTTCAGTAAAGCATACAACACCAGCAGTTTCTCCCAATAACTCGTGGCGTCCCACAGGGGTCCATATTAGAATCCTTGTTATTCATCACTTATATAAATGAACTTCCTAATCAAATAAAATCTACCCACATTAGGCTCTATAGTGATGATACTGTTTTGGCCTCTGAGGGAGTAGATTTGGGGGAGGTGGAAGCAAAGTTGCAGACAGATTTTAATGTAATGCAGGCCTGGTTCACCTCCTCAGGTCTTGTCCTAAATACAAAGAAGACCCAAACAATGATAATTGGTCCAAATACTATTAGGAAAGGTTCACAAGATGGAAAATTACAAATAAATACTGCAAATGGTAACTGTTTGACCCAGGTTTTGGTCTATAGGTACTTGGGAATGCTTGTTGACCAAAAGTTTTCTTTTAAACATTTAAACATGTTAATAAAAAAAGTTCATTCAGAATAGGTGCGCTTAGAAGAATAGTAAATTGTCTGGTTACTAAGGGCAGGCTGGTAATAGGGAATCAGTTACTAATACCATTGATTGATTATGGAAGCCATGTTTATTCTAGTGCAAATAAAACATTGTTACACAAGCTTGACACATGTTACAACAGGTTAGCAAGGTTTGTATTGAGATGTTAAATTGATACCCATCATTGTTCTATGTATACAAAGTTAACTTGGGTTTCTTTAGAGATTAGGAGACAACAAATTTGGATAAACTTAGTTTTTAAAATCCATAAGACTGGCTATCCTGCCTGCCTGGCAGAGAGGCTTATTAGTCCTACTCACCAGTTTAATTTACGTAAAAAAGGGGTGAGAGATTTGATAGTCCCTAAAAATAAAAACAGATTTGTAACCTTGACCTTTCAGTATAGATCTGCCATTACCTGGAATGAACTTCCACTGACACTGAAAATTCAGGATATGACTATAGCCAAATTGAATTCAGCTATGAAGCAAGAAATATGTTTTCGCTGTGTATGTAATAGATGACTTGTTTTATTTTAATGATGATTTGTGATATGATACAAAATGTGTTTGACTTTTGTATTAAGTAATTTATTGTATTGTTAAATGTGTAGATTTTACTGTTTGTCTATAATTGTTGAATTCTTGTATTTTGACATCAAAACAGGTGCACCTTGTAAAAAGGGCCATTGTGGCCCTAATGGTGTTTGAAGTTGACTTCATATCCTGTATAATAAATTTTTACTACCACTACTTATTAGGCTAGAAGTATTCAAACTCTTTTTCTGTAATTTATCCCAATAATTTTGCATCTGTCAGATATTTTTGCAAATCAGATTTAAATTTATGAATTGGATTTCCAGGTAACTTTCTGTACCTCTTAGCATCACATAGAATTTTGTTAACCAGGTCCACATACTTTGTTTTATCCACGAGCACAATATTATCACCCTTGTCAGCAGGTTTTATTTCTATGTCGTCCCATTTTTGAATTTGCTTCAAAGCTGTCTGGTGTTGTGTGCACAGATTCCTTGAACATTTGTATTTACCCATCAACTGTAAAATGTTATTAACTTCCTGAAACTGTTCTCTCAATCATCAAAATACTGGGATTATTTGTTCTGGGGCAGAAAGTGGATTTAGGCTTAAACAATCTCTTCCTTAGATCCCACATATCATCTGCATCCATTGCCTCCTGTAGAACACGAACATCACCATAAGGCTCATTTAAATCATTATTAGATGGAGAAAGAGAAATCTTACAATCATTATTACCATGATTTACAATAAATACATCACTCAAAGTTTCATGGGTTATACTTCCCTGCGAATCTCCCTCATGAACATCAGATGCTCCAGTTCCTGAATCTTGTTCAAATAACCAATCTTTGTTCATGTGAAAGTCCCGTAGCTTAATTTTTCTGAAAAACTTAAATAAGCAAACATTAATCTCAAATGGATTAACAGATGGGGTTGACACAAAAGTAAGTCCTCTTTCCAGTACTTGGGTTTGTGGCACATTTAATGTTCTACAGTACTTGAAAAATGTCTCTGGAAAGGTTGATCTCACCTCAGTCATTACCTAACCCTAAACTCAGGGGTTTTCATTTAATTGCCATGTTACAGCATGATTATCCTCTCTTATAACATTTCTGACCATTTTACAAATGCTGTAAGTATAATAATTGACTCATGCATAAATGCTATAATAACCTCACTTCCTGGGTGGCTGAAGGCCCTCGAGCTTACAGCCCACCTCGGTTATTCAGTTATTGCAATATCTCTGCACAACCAAAAAATGGATTATTCTATACTGAGAAAGTATCTTGTGCCAAGTTTGAACTGGAATTTTATTACTAGGGTAAAAACTTTGATGCCCAAGTCTCTATTTTCATAGGCAATCCAGTCAAAGTTACAAAGGACAAAACAATACAAAACAAAAAATACAGGATAAAATACCCCATTGTACCTAAAACCACAACATAAAAAACTAATTAAAGCAATTACATGTGTCCAAGTCCTTCAAATACAATCTCAGTCCACGTTTAAAATGCCCTAAACATTCACTATGCAACAAATTCAATGGTAAAGTATTCCAAGTATTAACAAATCTAGATATAAAAAAATCTCTGTTTCAAGAATGTTTTACAGTTTGGGATAACCAGCTGTAAGTTATTTGTACTTCTTGTATTATACAGGTTAGAACACTGACAGAACAATTCCGATAACACACTTGTACTCTGACTATTCACTATTTTACAGGTCCAGACACAGTCAAAATACCAATTTTAGATGTCAAAGAAAATCATTCATGGCTGTGATATAAACCACAATGATGGAAGTCTCTTTTTACGTTGAACACAAAGTGACATATTTTATTACAAGCAATTCTCAACCTTTCCAATATGCTATCAGTTGCCATCTCATAAATGGGCAAATCACAATCTACTAAAGAAAGTATTAGGCTCTGAGCCACTAACTTTTAAAATGTCATAGTAAAGTTATTTTTATTTCTATAAAGCAAACCCAGTCTGATGTTGAGTTTCCTTATCATCTGCTCAATGTGCATAGCAAGTTGGTGGGGAATTCCCTTTATCAGCATTACCCTCTGTGGACAGAAATTCTGAAGTGTTCTGAAACCCTACAGATTACTGGATCATCGCTTGTCAGAATAAAGGTTCCACAAAATATTCAGCTCCCCTCCCACTATTACCATGTGCTTTCTCATGTGTGCTGTTAAGTCCATAAATGTGTTTATTTTTACTGAGAGCATTTTCAAATGCTCAATACAAAGTTTTACAGAAATAAAAAAAAAAACAGATAAAAGAGCTTTGCATGTGTCAGTGGCAGACAGTGATAGTAATAAAGCCAGCTGTGCCAACAAATTCCATTATTCCATTACCCTAACCCCCATTCCCCTAAATCCACAGTCAAAAGGAGTAAAATAGTTGTTTTCCTATGTAACATGTCAAAAAAGGTTCCTATACAGAATTAGCAATTAAATCCATAACAAACCACAATGTATTTTACATAACTCATTGCAGTTCTTATGAGCGTTAGCTCCAGTCTACCATTTTTTTATAAAATCCATTTGGTGCTCCTATAGGAATACAACAATTGAGATGAGCTTGTTTAAATTGCTCAGTTCTCCCCTTTAGCACTCTGCATCTCCTTTTCCTATCTCTTTGTTTCTTCTCCGGATCAAGTGGAAAATTTGAATTTAGCAATGTAACCACTCCTCCTACTTGATTTTGTTAGCAGTGTAATAAACTTCTGAAATTGTAAATGTCTGTCTTTCGGATGAGACATTAAACTGAGGTCCCATCTGCCTGTTCTGGTTGTAGTTCAGGTGGATGTTAAAGATCCCATGGCACTACTCAAAAAGAGCAGGGGAATTTTTTATTAAAACATCAAAATAAATCATAGAATCAACACATAAACATCACATGAGAATAAAATGCAAAAAATTCGGTACAGCAAAAGATAATACATACATTCTCCCCTCCCCAATCTATGTATACAAATTCAAAAAAACAAATCATAAAGAGCATTTCAGTCAATGTCTAAGGGGAAAAATAAGAATGAAAATTATAAGGAAACAGGATAGATAGTAAAACAAATCAATATTTAATTCATACTGTTAATTAATTATGTAAGGGCACTATCTCCCCCCCCATATACAGAGTGCTATTATTATGTCTACATATAAGGGACTGTATGTACTGTACCCTTAGCATATCCAATGTATGCATCCCCACCTTGTGTGGAAGAGTTGTGAGTTACCCACTAACTGCTTGTTATATCAAAGGTCAATAACAGAGTTTCATATTATAATGAACAACTGTCTGGTGTAATCCCTAGCTGTTGGAGTGTTAATCTCCATCTTGTGATCCAGATGTTGTATTTAATGCTGAGTAAAATTATTTGCATTGTGTTACAATTGCACTTTTGCCATGGCAATGGTATTAGTCCTAAGAATAGTATCTCCGGTGTCAAAAATGTAAAGGGAGACCATTTCCATTTATTGTTTAGCAAATTCCACAACTGTATAATAAATGGACAACTAAAATATAGGTGTTCTATAGTTTCTGGAACCTCTCTACATGATTCTCTAGGGCAATAACATTCTTCTATCCCTTTATGTTTTAGATTGTTCTTCACATTCAATTTCCCATGAGTGCACAACCATAAAACATCCTACATCTATTCTGGTACTCTATTATTTGTTAAAATCTTACCAATGAACATCTGAGGCCCAATTCCAGAAGGCATAGTGCAAGTCTCTGACAGCTGTGACTTGCACCAAATGTTGATGCGCTGGGGACCCTGCTCCCAATTCCAGAACAGCCAAGGTCCCCTGCGGCTACATCTGTGACTTGCACCAACATGGCAATTATGCCAAACAGAGGGCATACCTGAACAGGGTGTTGCAAGCCTGCGGCATGGGACTCGGTAGGGCACAAGTGCCCCCTGCCCCAATCCCCCAACATACAGTAGGGAAAGCCCCACAGGGCAATGGGACCCCCTGCCCCTGATTCCCCAAAACACTGTATACACAGCCCCGTAGGGCTATTGGACCCCTCATGCCCGGATCCCCAAGTGATGTCCCACAGGGCTAATCATGCCCCCCCAAGCCCCGATCCCAGAATGACAACTCTCTGGTAATTTGTATACATACGCATAACAGCACACCCATACACCCTGGTAGTCTAGTGGCCCCCACCCGGCAGTGCCAGCCCACTCCACTCACCCCACCCATCCCCAGCTGGTGACTGACACAGCCCACCTCTCACCACCATGGCCAGCCACTGACTGAGCTCCCCCTGAGCATGTACAACTGTATACAGAATGCGCTCAGTGAATGAGCTGTCATACAAGAAAAGGACTGATTGTCTGGCTTGTAAAATGTATTTTAACCCTTCCTCAATTTTTGGATCTTCCATTAGGCTAAGATCCGGCCTCCAATATCCTCTCCCTCTAGATGTTTTTTCAAAGTTCGAAATTGCTATACTTAATAGACCATGGTCTGATGATGCCACAGGGATTACTCTAGCTGTTTGAACAGGCAAAAAGGGTGAGAGGGATCAGTAGTCTATTCTAGTTGAAATTTGGTCCTTAAAAAAAGTATGCCGACTTTTATTCCCTTGTTGTGAAAAAACATCCTGTAACCTAGTCTGTGTAATCAGTTGATTAAGAAAGGCTACGTTACAAAATACTTTCTGTTTTCAGCCCCTATCCATAGTGAAACAGCTACAGTTGAGCTCCTCCCCCAAATAACACCTTTTTTTGATGCGAATAAATATGGTTGTATTTTTTTCAGTAGGTCAGTCCTTTGTGCCTTGGTTTGTGGGGCATAGATATTAATGAGCCTAAATTTGACAGAATCCAGCTCAATATCCAGCAGCAATGCCCTTCCTGTCCAAATATCTACTGTGTCTGTCATTTTAAAATTATCTTTATTAATGCAAATCCCTACCACGCTACATGTTTCTTCCCCTATGGACCAGTAAGACTTCCCCCATACCCATGCTTCACTTGCAGCCTATATTTCATGGGTGGTATGAAGCCTTGTATTTTGTAAGAATATTATTTCATGTTTTAAATCAAAGAAGCCAAGGATAGGCAATATAGTGGGGTATCCAGTTTCCTAAATCAATGCCGTTTCAAAAAACTTTCTTTTAACATGTTGTTATACCCATTCATCGCCTCTTAGATTTCCCTTTTTCTTTTAAATCCAATATAGGATTTTCAGTGTCAGATGCCATGTCTTTTTGGGATAACATTATAGAGGCAGTATCAGACTCCTCTTCAACCTCAACTCCTCCCCATTGAAGTGCTGTATATTTATTTTGCAGAGGCACCTCCTCTGCTTGTGAATCCAGTCTTTTACGTGCTTTAGCCAGGTCTTTCTGCTTGATTCATTGGAAGCCTTCTGTGTCTGGTATGGTGGGGGTGGGGGCATGTCTCCAGGGACAGGTTCTGCCCTCTCAGATTCTACATCTCCCACTCCATTACTGTCAACCAAGAGAGTATGTGATGTAGAAGGCATCATTTCCCTGGATTTTAGGTTCCTGCTGTGCTAAAGGTGGATCAGATGTTCTGGTGTGTTCTTGCCATGCTGATGGCCTAGATGACATTCTAGCAGTTTTGTTAATATAGAAGTCCTGAACCCCGTAACCTACATTTTCCGTATTATGTGCAGCCCAAGGATAATTAATGAAAGAGTGCCTTCATCCTTACATAGCTTGCATTTTTGTGGTTTTCTGCAAAAGTGACCTGTATGCCCCCATTTCACCACAGTTAGTACATTTGATAATCTCACACTGACTACCGAGATGCCTGGGAGACCCACATTCATAGCAGTGTCAAGGCTGGCCAGGATAAACTATAAAGCCTTTGTCTCGGCCCAAAAAGAAACAATTGGGTAGGTGGATTAAACCAGTATCTAAATGTTTTAGCTTGATCTTCACTCTCCACCCCCCATTCCAGAAGCTTTCTGCATCAAATATTGGTTCTAGATTTCCCTGGACAGGGCATTTTTTCTCCAACCAGTGAAGAACGTTGGTGATATTTACACCTTCGTTCCTAAGCAAAATGGTGATAATGTTGGTGGGGCTTTTTGTCAGTAGGATGGCTTGGAAGGGTGCCCACAATGGATTTGTTTTCAATACTGAATATTTAGCCCAGAATCTGTCGAGTAACTCAGGAGAGCAGAAACTAATGTTAGAAGTTCTCTCGACAGGTGCATGGATGAATCCGTATACTTCAGCTGGTGTGAAACCCAGAGATCATTTTAAAAGTTCTTTCCCCACATAGAACCTCTCTGGTGGGATTCCAGTCCTCCTACATATTGTAGCCTAACAGCATTTCTGTGTTTTGCTAGCTCCACTGGCTTGTGGAACAAAGTAGCATAGCTTGGAGAAGTGTTCTCATTACTTTTTTCAGTGGCTTTGGGGTTGCTATCAGCCGCTTTTGTATCAGTGGCTGCATTTGGCTCTGCCAAAGGGGCCTCCATCATTGTTTGTTCTTGGGTTTGTCCAGGGGTAACCCCTGACTGCACATCATAAAATACCTCAGATTGATTTTCACTGTGAGTATGAGGGTGCATTTACAGAGTCAGTGTTTTCTATTCCCATATGCACTGTTCCCATTCCAATTCTCCCCCTCCAACATTTTCAGTATTGTTAGTACTCACATTTGATATTCTTGTTCCTAGTATAGGGATCACAGGGTCTGGCAACCTAGTGCCTTCATTGCAATTTTTTTCCAACCTGCTGCTTTGTCTGGCATCCATGTTGTGTTGACCACCATTGGATCCTGTACCAAGTTGCTCTCTGATGGCTCCATGACTTCCGGATTCCGTGGCCCCATGATAAAGACAAAGATTTTCACTGGTTTGGTTATCTGAGTGCCCTGTGAGTTTCCTTCCTTCTGTTTTTGTTTTTTTCCCCTCTTCTAACAGTTGCTTTGCTTCTATATACTCCCATTCTGCTTCCGATAATTGTTGTTGCAATTTTCATTTTTTTCCCCCTCCAATGCCTGTTATAATTTCTGTTCCACTTCTCGGTTGCTCCATTCCATGTGAATGTCATCACCAGTGGTTGTATTGCTAGATTCACTAGCCTCCACTTCCATTTCGCTTATGACTCGAGATGCACCTTTGGCAACCGCAGCAGCCTCTGCACCTCCATCCACGTTGACGCCCAGTTCAGGACTGGGCTCCTCCATTTTCCTGCACCACAGCGCCCCCTGCACAGGTGTCTTGGCCAAATTTCCCCCCATTCACTAAAAACACTACTAACAGCTTAATCTGGTTCAATGTCAGTTGTCATCCATCTGTACCCCCCAGATAAGGCTGAAAATAGGCAGACTTGTCTAGTTCTCCTTTCCTGGTCAACAAAAACTGAAAAAAAAAAGAATAAAAATAAAATAAATCTCTATAGCTTTTTATGTTTCCCATTTGGGAGGTATGTCTCTTCAAGGAATATATCTCTCTTTTGTTTTTTTATCACATGGGTAATATTTTCTTTTCACTAGACTATAAACACCATAAGCAGCCCATGACATCATTACAGAATCTCTGACAGTCACTGTTATTCTAGGAATTTAAAATCCTGTTTAATATGTTCACACTTTCATAGAAACATAGACTTTGATGGCAGATAAGGACCGCATGGCCAACCTAGTCTGCCCATTTCCCTACCGACAGGATAAACTGCAGATCCTAGTTAACCAACAGCCTATTTCTTTCTACCCCCAACAGGAATTGCCTTATGTCTGTCCCATGCATTCTTGAATTCTCCCACAGGTTTAGACCCCACAACCTCCTCAGGAAGGCTGTTCCATCTGTCCACCACCCTCTCTATGAAAAAATACTTCCTCACATTGCCCCTGAGCCATCCCCCCTCTATCTTCAAATTGTATCCCCTTGTTCTTGCACATCTCTTTTTCTGAAAGATGCTACCCCTTTGGACTTTGTTGATTCCACTGAGATACTTAAAAGTTTCTATCATGTCCCCCTCCCTCCTTTCCTCAAGGGTATACATATTAAGCTCCTTTAATCTCTCCTCGTAAGCTTCTCTTGCAGACCCTGCACCATTTTAGTTGCCTTTCTCTGGACTGCCTCCATCCTGTCTATGTCCTTGCAGAGATGGGGTCTCCAGAACTGGATGCAGTACTGCAGATGGGGTCTCACCAACTGTCTGTACAGAGGGATAACAACTTTCTGTTTTCTGCTGGTGATGCCACTACCTATACATCCCAGTATCCCCCCAGCCCTCCCTACTGCCTTCTCACGTTGCTTGCTAACCTTAAGGTCATCTGATATGATTACCCCCAGGTCCCTTTCCATTTTTGTTGTTGTTACTACCTCACCCCCATTGTATAATTTTCCTCTGGGTTTTTGTTTCCCAGGTGCATTATTTTGCATTTCTTTGCATTGAATCCAAACTGCCATACTTCTGACTATTTCTCCAACCTTGCCAAGTCCCTTCTCATCCTTTCCACACCTCCTTGTGTATCAACCTTGTTGCAGATCTCTGTGTTATCTGCAAAGAGGCATAATTTTCCTTCTAGTCCCTCTGCAATGTCACTTATGAAGACATTAAAAAGGACTGGACCCAGTACTGACCCCTACGGTACCCCACTAGTAACCCCTCTTTCTTCAGCGTGGACTCCATTTACAATTACCTTCTGTGTCCTGTTGTCCAGCCAATGTTTTACCCAGGCTACCACCCTGGGACCCACTCCCAGGCTGGTTAATTTGATTACTAATCTTTTGGGTGGGACTGTGTCAAATGCCTTGCTAAAGTCTAGGTAGGCCATGTCCACAGCCCCTCCCTGGTCTACTACTTTGGTCACCCAGTCAAAGAAATCAATTACATTCATCTGACATGACCTTCCCACTGTGAACCCATGCTGCCTTGGGTCCTGTGCCCACTGGCCTCTAGGTACTCAACAGTTATTTCCATCAGAAGTGATTCTATCACTTTCCCTACCACGGTGGTCAAACTGACAGGTCTGTAGATTTCTGCCTCTGTCTTGCTCCCACTTTTGTGAAGGGGAATCACATCCGCCTTCCTCCAGTCCACAGGTACCACACCATCCCCCCATGATTTGTTAAAAAGGGTAGTCAGTGGTGTTACTAGTTCTCCCCTTAATTCTTTTAGAATTCTGGGGTGAATTCCATCAGGCCCCATTGCTTTGTCCACCTTCAGTTTTAGGAGTTCTTTCAGAACCCTTTCTTCTGTGAAAGGACTGGGATCAACCCCTCTATCCAGAGTGCTTCTGGTTATTGGATTAGGCACCTCCCCCTCCTCCTCTTTTGTGAATACTGAGCAGAAGAATTTGTTCAGTTTCCCTGCTTTTTCACTGTCCCTGTCTGCTCACCCACTGTCCATTCTATTCAGCCTCACTAACCCTCCCTTTGTCTTTCTGCACTCCCTGATATACCTATAAAAGGTTTTATCCCCCTTCTTAACTGAGTTGGCTATCTTTTCCTCAGTTTGGTCCTCTGCTATTCTGACTTCCCTTCCTGCTTCCTTCTGCCTTAACTGGTACAATTCTCTGTCTTGCTCCTTCTGTGTTTCCTTATACTTCCTAAATGCTATCTTTTTCTGCCAAACCTTCCCCGACTCCTCTTTTGAGAACCATAGTGGCTTTTTCTTTCATTTTGATTTGTTTATTTGCTTCACACAAAGGCTTGTTGCCTCTGTGATGGCAGTTTTGATGTTTCCCCACTGTTACTCCAACCCTCCTTCTAGCCTGTTTGCTAGTGCTTTTCTAAGTCAAATCAAATCAAATCAAATCTTTATTTATCCAGGCAATCACCGTTGAGCAAGCTCATTTACAAGGTGGACCTGCTGTTTGTCAAGGATAGATATACATACATAGAATAGCTGTGCTCTACACTAAGGCACTCTCCCATCTTGCCAAAGTTAGCCCTCCTGAAGTCCAGTACCCTCACTTTTGTATGGCTTGACTCTGTAGCTGAGTTTATCATGAACCACACTGTTTGGTGGTCACTTGTTCCCAGATGGCTACCCACTTCTAGATCTGAGATCCTGTCCCTGTCCACATTTGAGACTACAAGGTCTAAGATTGCTCCCTCACTAGTGGATTCCAAAACTAGCTGTCTGAGGCATGCCACCTGTAGGGCATCGAGAATGGCTCTGCTCTTGGATGTGGCTGCAGCAAAGGTGCTCCAGTTAACATCTGGCTTATTCAGGTCCCACATCAACAGTATCTTCCCTTTCTCTGCCATCCTAAGGATGCCTTCTATCATATCCTTGTCCATTCCTTCCCCTGACATGGGAGTCTGTATACAACCCCTGTGCAGATTGTGGTGCCATTTCCAGTCTCTAAGGTGACCCACAGTGCCTTCTCTCCTCCCTGTTTACGTCTTTTGTTCCATTGCTTTTATCCCTTCCCTTACATAGAGAGCTACTCCTTTCCCTTTTCTACCCTCTCTGTCTCTCCTGTAGGTTGTGTACTCCAAGCACTCTTCTTTTGAACTCATTCAGCTTATACAAAACATGACAGCTAAAGGGAAGGTTCTGCTAATGGGAGTCTTCAGCATGCCAGATACAGATTGGTGAATACAAGCTGGAACATCTGCCAGAACTAGGCACATAGTGGATTCTCTGCAGGGGAAGGACCTCAAACAATTGGTACAACAACCCACGAGAGTCAGGGCTATGCTGGATCTAGTACTGACTAATGGGGAAAGGATCACAGATCTCCATGTAGAAGGTCACCTGGCGCCAGTGAAATTCACATGGTATGGTTCAATTTGGCCACTAAATCATTCCATTCCAAGGCAAAAATATGGGACTTCAGAGGAGCTGACTTTGATAAGATGGTGAACAGAGTTAAGCTAGCTCTGGCAAGAAGAAATACAGGTGAGGGGGTACAGGCAAAGTGAGTAAGCATTAAGGATACAATACTTGAAGCAATATCCCATTGAGTTAGGGAGAAAAGCCAGAGCAAAAGGAGGAGGAAACCACTTTGGTTCTCAAAAACAGTAGCAGAAAAGGTCAGAGCCAAAAGGTTGGCCTTCGGGAAATATAAGGGAATGCAGCGGGACGAAGATAGGGAGGCATACCAAACTTCCCTAAGGGAAGTAGGGAAGGCAGTAAGGCAGGCAAAGGCCCATACCGAGGAAATACTAGCATGGACAGTAAAAGAAGGGACAAGACTTTCTATAGATACATTAGTGAAAGGAGAAAGTCTAGGGGGGATATTGTTAAGATCAAAGGGAATAAGGAGAAGTGTGTGGAGAAGGACCAAAAAAAAAGCATCTATCCTAAATAGATAGTTTTGCTTAGTATTTACTGAAGAGAAGGTAGGGCAGGGCCCACAGCTCAGCACCATAGACACAGAGGGGAGGAAGGTGTGCACAAGTCCCTTCACAAAAGAAAGAGTCCTACAAGAGCTCACTAAGCTCAGGGTGGACAAGGCAATGGAACCTGATGGCATACATCCCAGGGTACTAAAGGAGCTAAGGGTGGAACTAGCAGAGCCATTATCAGAACTGTTTAATGAGTCTCTGTGCACAGGAGAGGTCCCAGAAGACTGAAGAAGGGCTCATGTGATCCTGCTGCACAAGAGTGGCAGCAGGGAGGAGGAGGAGGAGCCAGGAAACTACAGACCAATCAGTCTTACCTCAGTAGTGGGCAAGATTATGGAGGCACTCTTTAAGGAAAGGATAGCGCAAAACCTGGAATCCATAGAAGCACAGGATCCAAGACAGCATAGGTTTACTACAGGAAGGTCCTGTCAAACTAATCTCATACAGTATATTTCTTTGACTGGGTAACCAGAGTGGTGGACCAAGAGGGTGCAGTTGATGTTGCCTACCTTGACTTCAGCAAAGCTTTCGATACTGTTCTACATAGAAGATTGATTAATAATCTAGGTAGGCTCGGGGTGGGTCAGATGTTGGTCAACTGGATGGCAAACTGGTTGGTGGGCAGAAAACAGAGACTGGTGGTAAATGGTATATAGTTAGAAGAGATGCAAGTCCAAGAGGGTAGCATCTTTCAGAAAGAGATGTGCAAGAACAAGGGGGCACAATTTGAAGGTAGAGGGGGTTGGCTCAGAGGTAATGTGAGGAAGTATTTTTTCACAGAGAGGGTGGTGGATGCATGGAACAGCCTTCCTGAGAAGGTTATGGAGTCAAAAACAGTGGGGGAATTCAAGAATGCATGGGACAGATATAAAACAATTCTAGTGGAGGGTAGGAGGAAGTAGGCTGTTGGTTAACTAGGATCTGCAGCTTATCCATTAGGTAGGGAAATGGGCAGGCTAGGTGGGCCAAGTGGATCTTATCTGCCATCAAATTCTATGTTTCTAAGTCACAAGTGGGGTACCTCAGGGATCAGTACTGGGGCCAGTCCTCTTCAATATCTTCCTCAGTGACATTGCAGATGGACTGGAGGGTAAGGTTTGCCTGTTTGAAGATGACACCAAAATCTGCAACAGAGTAGATGATTCAGGTGGGGAGGGCGGAATGAGAAGAGATCTGGAAAAACTAGCAAAATGGTCTGAAGAGTGGCAACTGGGGTTTAATGCAAAGAAGTGCAGGATCATGCACATAGGGAAGAGAAACCCTGAAGCTACAGTACCTATAGGTTGAGGAGGGAGTTGCTGGCAGTCACAAGGGGAGAAAGAGACTTGGGCATCATTATCACAGATGACCTGAAATCATCCAAGCACAGACCACTAAAGCAGTAGGTAAGGCTAGAGGGATGTTGGCATGTATTAGTATGGGTATCACAAGCCATAAGAAGGAGGTAATAATCCCTTTACAAAACACTGGTTAGGCCCCATCGGGAGTACTGTGTGTGGTACTGGAGGTTGCACCTGCACAAGGACATTAACGAAATGGAAGCAGTCCAGAGAAGAGCAAACAAAATGGTGCAGGGACTGCACCAGAAAACATATGAGGACAGATTAACAGAGCTCAATATATATATACCCTAGAACAAAGGAGGGAGAGAGATGATATGATTGAAACATTTCAAATATCTTAAGGGCATTAACAAGATGAAAGAGTCTAACATGTTTCAATGTAAGAAAAATAGCAAGACAAGAGGACACCGCATGAGATTAGAGGGAGGCCAATTAAGGGGTAATTTGAGGAAGTTCTTTTACACAGAAAGGGTGGTAAATGCATGGAACGGCCTACCTCAGGAAGTGGTGGATATGAATACAGTGCAGGGCTTTAAACAGGCATAGGACAGGCATAAGGGAGCAATACAGATGAGTATGAATAGATAGGCCATTGGCAGAGTAAAGACCTATGGCACATTCATAAGGTAGAAAAAATGGGCAGACTGGATGGGCCTTGTGGTCTTTATCTGCAGTCAACTTCTATGTTCCTATGATATTGTATTTATAAGCACATGCAGACCAAGAAATGAAACTGACCCAGTGCAACTACAAAAGCATCGATTTATATTCTGGTTTAATGTCTATCCAAATATTGCTTCTATTGACTCGAGTCAGGCTCCATTTTCTCAGTCTCACTCTTACAACTACTGAGTTCACTTTAGCTCCAGCCAGTGGGATGTCTTAGGTCGAGAATTACAAAGCAAGGTGGCCGGGGCTGGGGTAAGAAGCAAACTGGCAGTGAGGTACAGTACTATCAACAGCGTATATAATGTAATGATCACTGATCTCATCCTCACCTAATAAAAGATAATGTTTATTTATATTTAAACAGTTTTCATGCACTTGTCAACAAAGCAAATGAACTTGATAAATGCATTTTATTCTCAACTCACAGGTTTCACTGACTGGGAAGCCAATGAATGTGTAAGAACTGAAACAGTAAGGCGAATTTTATTTTGGAAGAAAAGAACTGTGAGAGAAAGATGTGAAAAAAACACAATGTCCGAGAGATATGAAGGTAAGATGTATAAAATAAAAAAAAACTAACCTAAGTATTCATTGCATGAAAGCATGTTAAAATATATAAATGAAACATTAGTTAAAAGGGACAGCTCAAGAAAATTATTTTTTTTTTATTAATTTTTGCATATTTTTTGAAAAGGGCTAAGTTAAATGGGCAGTGAAAACAAGAAATAAAACAATGGTCAAAATGTAGAGTACAACCTTAATTTTCTAGTTTTTGCAGCTGCCACACTGACACAACACTCTGGAATGGATTTTTAAAGGGCCCTTAGATCAATACAGGGTGCGTCAAACAGTCACCTTGCGTCAGATCCAGGTGCTCCAAATACTGTGCACCATATTTTGCAAGAAAAGTGCTCTCTGTGGCAAAGTCACTCAAACTGATGCAAAAGATCCACTGCGTCAAACAAATGATGCAAGGGATGAGAATGACGCAAGCGGTTTCAAAAAAAAGAAGGTGCAAGTTGAGTCAAAAAATGACTGAAGGAATGAGAATGACACAGGCTGAATCAAAAATGGTGCAAGTTAAGTAACAAAAATGACTCAACGAACAAGAATGACACAAGCTGAGTAAAAAGAAAAAGGTGCAAGTTGAGTAAAAAAAAAAAGTGATGCAAGCGGAGTGAAAAAATATAACAGATGAAATTACCAAGACTAAGCCCACAAAACGTTCTAAACTACTGTAGTCCTGCAGGGGAATATCGGCCCTTAATAGTACCATAGTCAGGTCTGCCCCCTGTAATGGGCCCCTTTATAAGCTCTACTGTATGTTAATGCATCTTAGGCATACGGACAGGACTCAAGATTCTTTGAATATCCTAAATAAGGGGATGGTGCATGGTATCCGGTTAGAATAGTGCTTCCTGAACCATGTAGTATAAGCCACGTGGTCAGGACAGCACGAGCAGGAATAGAGATAGTGGTAGAATAGTGACTAGCAACTACCACTACCCGTGTCACTATTCCTGCTATTTACATGCTAGGGAAGAAGGAGAACCGTCAGGTTGCTGGCTGAGTTGCTCCTATGGTGGAGCAGGTTATGGCAGCAGTTATAGAGGGCAGAGTCCCCTGCATCAAGGGGTGGGGGGACGGAGCACTACGCATATAAATAGTTTTTTTTTTTATAATGGTAGCGGTCGTCACTGTGGTGTCCGACTGCTACCATTGACGCTGTTGGTGGCGGCATTCTTTCCTGCCACTGTAGTGGAGAGTGTTGTCAATACAGCATTGTTGTGGATGGTGATGTTATTGACAGCGCTCTTCAAATCTAGTGCCTGGTGCATCATTTCAGTGATGCAGGCATCCCTTCTCATATGGCGCAGGCATTTTTATGTCACAAGCATGGTGCAAGCCAGTCTGGCACATGCAGACCTGTTTTTAATGCAAGCACCATTTGAAAATAAGAACTGACACAAGTGTTGATGCATCCTGCTCTTTGCTTCAGTTGTTTTTGATGCAAGCACCCTGCATCATTTTCTGGCCTTTGAGAATCTGTCCCTCTATGTTTTTCACATTATTTCATTTTTCCCCTAGATTCAATCCTAAGTTCACCTAATTATGATAGCTGGGTAGCTCAGTGGAGCTGACACCCAGGGCACCAAATGCTATTAATAAATGAAAGCCTAGTTTAAAGAAGAAAACCCTGGGATGGAATTTTCAAAGCATTTGGGTACATTGCAACATGTTTCCATCTTAGAAGCCCTTTAACTTTTGGGGGCAGTTGTGGTAACTTGCGCTTACAACACTAAAAATGATGCATGTGTCAAAAAAAGAAAAAGATGTGCACATATTTTTTGAACCTAGCTGTTGTAAATTTCAGGAACTGTTGCAAATAAATCTATAATTTTGAATACAGCATTAAAATGTTTTGACACATCTTGGAGGACGCAAGCACAGCCCCAAGTCAAAAATTGTGCCCATGTTCTCCCTCTTGAAAGTCCAGCTCCTAATCTCTTAGGTAAACAGACATTTAGACACAAGATATATGCCATGGGCTGGCTAAAAATATCACATTTATTTGTAACCCCTTGTTACACGGGGTTACTAGAATCCCAGTAAGACCTAGTGGTAGGCAGGGAAGGCAGCTTGTGAAACTCCAGTTAAATGGGTTTCACACTCTGTTCTCAGTCTCAGCTGAGACTGAGAGATGACATCACCAATAGAACTGTCGCAGCTGCATAAGCCACACTGGAATCTGCAGCAGAGGGAGTTAGATAGAACGTTGGGAGTTTTCAAAGCAGTCAGTCTCCTACTTGCCTTCAAACAGGAAGGGTCAGTTCCTGTTTACCTTCTGTAAGAGAAGGAGGTCAGACCAGTTTTGTTTTCAAAGAGGAAGGAGCAGTTCCAGTTTTGCCTTCAAGTGGTGGAGACCGCTGTTCGGGTCTCAGTGCCCCTCCCTCCGGGGGGGGGGAGTAAAGATCTCCATGTAGATTCCAGGGGCAATCCCTAATTTCTGCAGAAGAAAAGCTGCCTATTTCAGTTTCAGTCTGTTTGGAAAGTGTTGGAAGAGTTGAAATTTGCCTGTGGGGCACCTGCAACAAAAGGGTGAGTGTTTGCTCTAATATGAGAGGCCAAAAAAATGTGTTTCTTCAGCCTGGGATATGTGAAGAAATCTAGGAATTGGACTACTATTTGGGAGGCCTATAGTACTAGGACAAACAAATGGAGTAGTGTCAAAAGCTAGAGTGCTGTGTGAATTCAAGTAATATTGTAGAGGGGATGCGATAGTTCATCCACCGTTTAATCTACATTCAGAAGTATCAGTTTTTCCAGAGAAATGGCCGGGTATGGGCTGTGAGAGCTGGAGGTGGGAACACCCCATCTTTAGTAACCAGGTCCACCTCTATGGATTTCTGCTGTGATGCTACTTGCCTCATCGCGCTTGGCCAGTGATGAGGAAATGCCCGGAGACGTGGTGTAAATGGAAAATCTCTCTAGAGTCACAGACTCTAAGTGGTGTGGGAGCCACAACAAATGTAAGGAAAATTCTCTTTGTGAGATGGGAGTCAGAAGAAGTAAGAAGGAAATCTCTCTAGGAGTCGCAGACTCTAAGTGGTGTGGGGAGCCACAACAAGAAAATGGGTTCATTCTTCCAATGGACAGCCATTCAAGTGGCCGGCAGGGGAGCCGGGCCAGTCGGGCTGTGTACCCAAAGCGCGTGCAAGTCCGGGCTGTGTGCCTGGTGGGTCCAGAGCCTGAAAACAGTATAATTGGTTCATTCTTCCAGTGGACCGCCTTGTAGTCTCTAATCTGCATTATCAGTAAATGTAGCCCCATGGGGGTCCATCTATGCTTTGTTGTGTTCGGCTAGTAGTGAATAAAAGCCACACTGCAAAATCCCATTCCTGGTTCTGGACATTACAGTTATTGCTTCCTGTGTTTGGATTTACTTGGGTGCCCCGGTGCAGAGTAGCCAAACCTAGGTCCCCTTGTGCCGAGTAACCTCATCCTCCCCGAACCCAGGTCCCCACCAGGTATTGCTGCCAGCGCCAACAGCATGCCACCTGTCGTTTTGGTAAAAAGGTAGGGGTGAGGGGTTACATATTTTTATTTGCAAATTTTGACCTCTATGACCTCATGAGAGGTGGAGCTGAGCTATACAAAACAGCACACAAGAAAGAATCTTGTAGGATCCTTGAAGGGAACATGAACAATACTGTTCACATAATATAACTGTAAATTTAGTCTTGTGTGAAATCTGTTGAATCACCCTTTGTATGGTATTGTATTTTAATTTTGAAATAGCCTATTTTTTCTTTATTTAGGGCCCCATACTAATGCAGACTTTTCCCTGCCCAATATTCATTTTTATGTTTGCTTGCACGCATGTGCAAGAAACGTAGTGCCATCATCCGAGTTTTCGGAGGTGTGTCACCCCCTCTTCCAATTCAGTCAGTGTGTTGGCAGACGCGGCCACAGTCCGCCAATGCATGCTGGAGCTGTCTATGACAGCTCCAAAATGCAGTGGCGTACAGTTGAAAGGGGGAGCTACGCTTCAGTGAGCAGCGATCAGATATCGCCTGCTCATGCGCAGCTCCCCTACACCACACACAAACACATGCCGCGCATACTGCGTGCTGCCCCCAAGCACAGTTACATAGGCCACGCTGGGTGCCCACCCAGCATGGCCGCACATTATAGCCATGAAGGTGCCCAATCCCCGTCGGCTGTGCTCGCCCCCAAAACATCCAGGTGCCACGCTGGGAACCCACCCAAGCGTGGCAAAATGATGTAATGGCCGACGGTGCCCAATCCCATTGGCTCCACTGTCTCTCCCCACCTCCCATGCTGTCGCCGACAGGGTGCCCCAATCCCCATCGGCTTCACCATTCCCCCCCAGTACAGGGTGCCACGCTGAGCCCACCCCAGCATGGCAACAGATGCCATTGCCGATGGGGGTGCCCAATCCCCCGTCAGCTCCACGCCTCCAGCTGTCCTTCTGCCTGCTGAGGGCCCACCCCAGCGTAGCAAGCGTCCCGCGTTGTCAAAACCTGTAAAGAAGAAAATATTCCCTCGCAGTCTCACACCCCCAACCCACACCACCACTGCTTACGTGCCTCCCCACCCCCACCCCATGCCTCCTCGAATCCGGTAGCGACAATCTTGGGTGGACGGGAACACGTCTGCACTCTTCAAACCCGACCGCGAACTGAGGAAATGCGGTAAGCTGTATAATGTGATAGATAGGGGGTTTTCAACTTTGTTGCATATCTCAGGCATTTTTTGGAATGTTTGCACCAAATTTTCAACATGGGGTTTTTGGGACCCCTCTTCATGAATTCTTGCACTGTCATGGTGTTACTTGGGCCCGAAGGGTGATTTCGCAGCCACTGCGCAAAATCACCTTTCCAGAATGATTAACAAAACGACACTGCCAGTGTCGATAAGGTGGGCTCTCAAGAAGCCTATTTTGAAAATTTGGTGAAAAAATTCCTAAGAATGACTGTTTTACGGGCGTGCATTGCGCCGTTCCTATGCACGCTCGTAAGGTCGCAAATTTTCAATATTTTCACTCCAGATTTTCAACATTGCCATTTTACCACTCCTCCTTATGAGCTGTACAGCTGTCATTTTTCACATCTTACCCAAAATGTGTTTCCGCCCATGTAGCGCACAATGGCGCAGTTGCTGTGCGAAATCAATGTATGGGACACATTAAGAAAATCACAGTGACACTGTTCATGAGCAGAGGTCTTAAAATGGCTATCTTGAAAATTTGGTGAAAAAAATCTCTAAAAATGACTGTTTTATGAGCGTGCATTGCACAGTTTCTACGCACGCTCGTAAGTTTGCTAATTTTCCATATTTTCAATCCAGATTTTTAACATTGCCATTTTATTACACTTCCTTATGAGCAGTACAGCTGTTATTTGTCATATCTTGCCCAAAACATGTTTCCGCCCATGTAGCGCACAATGGCGCTGTCGATGTGTGAAATCAATGTATGGGACACATTAAGAAAATCACAGTGACACTGTTCATGAGCAGAGGTCTTAAAATGGCTATGTTGAAAATTTGGTGAAAAAATTCCTAAAAGTGACTGTTTTACAAGCGTGCATTGCACAGTTCCTACGCACGCTCGTAAGTTTGCGAATTCTCAATGTTTTCACTCCAGATTTTCAACATTGCCATTTTATTACACTTCCTTATGAACAGTACAGCTGCCATTTTTCACATGTCACCAAAAATGTGTTTTCGCACATGTAGCGCACAATGGCACAGTCGGTGTGTGAAAGCAATGTTTGGGACAGATTAAGAAAATCACAGTTACACTGTTCATGAGCAGAGGTCATACAATGGCTATGTTGAAAATTTGGTGACAAAAGTCCATAAACTGACTGTGATACGAGTGAGCATTGCGCAGTTTCCACGCACCCTCGTAAGTTCATGACTTTGTAATATTTTCAATCCAGATTTTCACCAGTGGCATTTTTCCACACTTCCTTATGAACAGTACAGCTGTCATTTTTCACAACAAGGCTGAAATGTGTTTTCACACTTTCAGCACAGAGATGCGTGGTCGCTGTGGGAAATCATTGTTCGGGACAGGTAAAGAAAATCACAGTGACACTGTTCATGATTGGAGGTCCCAAAATGCCTGTGTTGACAATCTGCTGTAAAAAAAATCCCCAAACTAATTACATTACGGGTGTGCGTTGCACAGTTTCTATCTGCGCCCATTGACTTCACCATTTTTAAATATTTAACTGCACATTTGCAACATTGCCATTTTACACCTCCTATGAACAGTACAGCTGTCATTTTTACATCCTGTTCGAATGTTTTTGCACCTGTGGTGCTAAATGCCATAGTCGCTGTGCATAAGCAGCCCGTTAACAAAGTGATATTGCCACTGTTCATGAGGTGGGGTCACAAAAAAACCATGTTGAAAATTTGGAGTGAAAATACCAACGAATGCCTGAGGTATTAGGGTTTCCAACCATAACGCCCAACCCTGTAGAGAATGACAGGCATCAGGGATGTGCCTTGGGATTCTTTCCTGTAATGTTCATACCATTTCAAACCCTGCAGCCAGTGACAGGCATCGAGGTATGCCTTGGACTCTTTGGCCCCAAAGTTCACCCCATTCTCCTATACCGCACCCATCTCACCATATTTCCTGATGGAATGGGGTGCGCATAAGGTCCAAAGACCCCAAGGCACATCGTGACACTTGTCAGTGTCTGCAGGGTAGGGTGTGGTGAAATGGCATGGTTGTTATGCCTGACGACCCAAAGGCACTCCCCAATGCCTGTCACTCTCTGCAGGGTGGTGGTGGGGTTGGCTTCAGTTCAATACTTCGCTGCCCTTCCTATTATGCAGCTCTGTAACTTCTACACTACCACTGCCAATGCCAGCAAGCAAACATTCAGCATTGACAAATGCTTGTTTAAATTACTTTGCTGTTCCAGGACTCAGTGGCATCGGTTGTGCTGAAGACTACATTGAAGAAGAAAACAATGGGGTAGATTCTCAAAGGGTCAGCACAAGCCATGCCCAAAGGCGACTATTAGGTGCCAATGTGGGACCTTGCGCCCGATTCTCTATTGGGCAAGATCCTGGAGGCTAAGTCCCATGGCTTGTGACAACCTTAGTAGTGCGCCAGAGGGTGCACCTGGACAGGTTGCCACAAGCCTGCGGCAGTGAATGGGAGCAGAACGCAAGTGCCCCCCCAAGCCCTGATCTCCAATAACATTATTTTAATTGCCCAGGTGAGCTAGTGGGCCCAACACCCCGATCTATAATAATATTACTTATAGTGCCCTGGTGGGCTAGTGGACCCCCACTGCCCTGATCTCCAATAATATTGCTTGTAGTGCCCTGTGGGTTAGCAGACCCCCAAGCTCTGATCCCCCTGTTTGGCAACGTGAACTATACATTGGTGGTCCAGTGGATCCCCCGAGCCCGATCCCCCCTTACACACATACACAACATACCTGGTGATCTAGTGGACCCCCACCCAGCAGTGATCTACCACCCTGCTCCCCCCAACCCATGACCCAGCCAGTGACTGGCACAGCCCACCACTCACACCATGACCAGCCACCAACTGGGCTCTGTATGAGCATATACTGTATATACTGCATGCTCAGTAACTGACAGCAGCTGTCATTCACTGAGCACATATTATATACAGTACATGCTCATACAGAGCTTAGTCGGCAGCTGGCTGTGGTGTTGAGCAGTGGGCTGTGCCAGTCACCAGCTGGGTTATGGGTTGGGGGAGTTGGGTGGTAGGGCCCTGCTGGGTGGGGGTCCACTAGACCACCAGGTAAGTTGTGTATGTGTGTAATGGGGGTTCGGGCTTGGGGGATCCACAGGACCACCAATTTATAGTTCACTTTGCAAAGTGGGGACATCAGGGTTTGGGGGGCCTGCTAGTCCACCAGGGCGCTATAAGTACTATTATTGGAGAGCAGGGTGGGGGGGTCTACTAGCCCACCCTGGCACTATAATTACTATTATTGGAGATTGGGGCTGGGGAGCTGCTTGCCCACCAGGGCATTAGAATTAATATTATTGGAGCTCAGGGCTGGGGGGGGGGGCCGCTAGCCCACCAGGGCAATATAGTTAATATTATTGGAGATCGGTGTGAGAGGGATGCATGTTCTAGGGAGGATTGGCTGGCGGCACATTGGCACAACCTCCAGAGGATGCTGAAGTACACTTAAACCAGCCCCTGGCTTGTCAAACTGTACTTCAACAGTTGTCCTGTGCAGGTGGTTTGGGAATGGTGTTTTGGGGATGTGGCAGCCTGTGTCTGCTGCATACTCCCTTGCACCATGGCACAGCCTGATTTATGGTGCAAAGCTGGCACAAGCCCCCTTTGCCGCAAGCAGCCTGCATTTGTCACAGGCTGTGTTTGGGAATCGCTTTTGGTGCGTTTTTTGATGTAAGGTGCCACTTGCATCTTTCATCTTTGATGCAGGCACCTTGCGTCATTCTAAAGTGTTTTGAGAATCTTCAGGTGAGCTGATGTCACTGTGTTCCGCTTCACTGTAGTCTTCAGCTCAGTTGATATCACTGGGTTTTGGAACTGCTAAATAATTTAAAAAAATTAATATTGCGCAGGAAAAAGCCTGCATTAATATGGGGTCCTAAATAAGGAAAAATAAGCTGTTTCAAAACAAACACTCAAAACAATACAAGGGGTGATTAAACAGACGTCACACATGCCCCCAAACAACATTGTTTATGTTCCCTTTTACAAGATAAAAGGAGAGCCATCAAGTAATGGGAGCAACAAATGAAAGCAGATAAGAAATACAGGGAAAGAACAAATTGTTAGCCTGTCCTACACAAAGAATAGTGCACCACCGCCTAAGGTGCTTTGCAGTTTGGGGCTTTTATAGAGTGTGTGTGTGTGTGTGTGTGTGTTTGTGTGTGTGTGTGTGTGTGTGTGTTTGTGTGTGTGTGTGTGTGTGTGTGTGTGTGTGTGTGTGTGTGTGTGTGTGTGCGAGTGTGTGTGTGTGTGTGTGTGTGTGTGTGTGTGAGTGTGTGTGTGTGTGTGTGTGTGTGTGTGTGTGTGAGGTGTGTGTGTGTGTGTGTGAGTGCGTGTGTGAGTGTGTGTGTGTGTGTGTGTGTGTGTGTGTGTGTGTGTGTGTGTGTGTGTGTGTGTGAGTGTGTGTGTGAGTGTGTGTGTGTGAGTGTGTGTGTGTGTGTGTGTGTGTGTGTGTGTGGTGTGTGTGTGTGTATGTGTGTGGTTAACAGCGAGACAAACAAACCCATTGTGACATTCCCTCTGTATTTTTATGGATAAATCCCCGTACTACTCTTCTTGAAAACAGCTTCCCTTGACCTGTACGCTACTCTAGAGTGTCCATAATGTCAGTTTTCAGGTGGGCTGAGCTATTGTTGGATCGGATAGTGATTGTACTGCGACACTGGGAAGTCCCAAAAGGACAAAACACATCTTTAGTAGTTGCTCTCACTCAGTCTTAACTGGAACAACTGTGAAAAACTATTTTTTGGCAACATTAGGTCCTCGTAAAATCTTATCAGCCTGCCCTACTCAAGTAATACAGTACACATTACCCATGATGCACTGGTTTGGAGGTTGCAGCTTTGGAGTGGCTGAAAATGCAAAACAGAAAATGTTGGCTGTCCTAGCTTCTTAAGTAAGTAATAAGCCATGACAAGGTGTACATTATGTAAGTAATAATATCCGACAGGCTGGGCATTATTGGGATATAACGGACTGCCCAGGGGCATAATGAGGCCCAACGCCACAGGCGGAGGGCCTTATAGCCCCTGGAAGGTCTGTTATATCTCATAATGCCCACCCTGGAGGGTATTATTACACTTAGAAAATGGGTTATGTGTTAGATTATTAATAAAATGGAATTAAACTTAATAGGAAGCTGAATAAATGTGAAACAGAATAAAACTACGTATTTTTTGTAAAGTAGTCCCTGGGTGCTGTTGTTTAGGACAGCCTGTCGGAGTGACTTGGATTTTTTCCCAAGGGTTCATGGGAGCTATAGTCCTGTGATCCAAGGTCGCAAAAAGGACAGTAAAAAAATGTTAAAAAAAAAAACTGTGAAGGCTTTGTGGAGTTAAACAGAAGACAACCTCATGATTGAAAAGGTACAGTGGTGCTGGTGGTTTACAGCTTTTGTGAGAGCTAGCGAGCGAGTCGGTGGGGATTGGGAAGAAGCACAGCTAGGAAATAGCACAGCAGGAGTTCTGTGAAGTTTGTGCCGCAGATGGAGTTGGGCTGCTTGGCTGAGACGTTTTCGACAGCAGGCAGAAATCGTGAGTTGGAATGGGTCTGAGCATTTAAGTAGCATTAGCTTTTTCGGTGGGGGGAGAAATGTAAAAAATGCTATTTTTAATAGTGAAAGGATTGTATTTTTTTTTTGTTTGGTGTCTGTTTCGGAAAGTTATGAAGGATGAGGCCTCTAGCTTGCTGTCTTGCTTAGCGAGAAAAAATGGCAGTACCTTTTAAACTTCAAGTGGCATTATTGTTGGGCAGTTGTGGCACTTGTTTTTAGTCAGGCGTTGTTAAGAAATAACA
Source organism: Neoceratodus forsteri (assembly GCA_016271365.2). Lineage (NCBI taxonomy): Eukaryota > Metazoa > Chordata > Ceratodontiformes > Ceratodontidae > Neoceratodus > Neoceratodus forsteri. The sequence goes on from CM057449.1 coordinate 1,082,130,980, forward strand.
GTCCCAGTGGTAGAGAGATTTAGCCAATGAGAGTGGAGGTTTCCTTTTACCCATTTTCTAAAGAATTTTGATGCAGGATCCAGGGGTGTAGTAAGGCATGAGGCCAATGGCCGAGTGTCCTTTTACTTCTGGAAAGTTTATTAAAATCCTATGATGCACATCCTGAAGGGATTATTATACTTATAGAATGACTCTGGGTAGTTTCTTTTGGGGAGCAAAATGAGATTCAGCACCAGACCATGTGTTTATAGAGATTTTACTGCATGGTTAGGTGACGTCTCTCAGCCAATGACATTTCTAGAGTTTTAATTGCCAAGTGTAAAATATTGCATCTACCCCTCCCCATACACATAATTTGTAAACTCTGCCAAGTACTGTATTCTCTAATCTGCAAGAGAAACTGGTCCATTCTAGACTCCTTGACTTCCTTTCATCCTCCAACTTCCTCTCACCCTTCCAGTTTGGTTTCTGGAAGCACCATTCCATCGTCTCCTCGCTGCTGCATGTCACTGATTCTATCTTCACTGGGATGCATTAGGGGCACATTATGACCGCAATATTCATCAGTCTGGCCAAAGCCTTCGATTCAGTGTCTCATCCTCTCTTCCTGGATAAGCTGAGCTCAGACACACAGAAACATAGAAAAACAGAATTTGACAGCAGATAAGGACCATGTGGCCCACTTAGTCTGCCCGTTTTCCCTACCTGTTTCATATACCACAGATCCTAAATTATCTGTGGCTTACTCTCTTTCCTATCACTAGAGTTCCTTTATGTCTGTCCCATGCATTTTTGAATTCCCCTACCATTTCTACCCTTACAACCTCTGCCGAGAGGCTGTTCCATTGATCCACACCCCTTTACCCCTAAGTCTACCCCCTCTATCTTCATATACTAACGTACTAACATACTATTTGCCAGCAGATTAGGCCTTACGGTCTATCGAGTCTGCTCGAACCTAGATCCTTAGTTGGGTGCCGAGACCCTCCCATCCCTTGTGCTCCAGAAACTCCTATCATCCATCCCCACCCCCCCAGGACAGGCCATCATCTGATACATCCACTTTCTGTGTCTGTCCCACCCTCTCTTGAAGCCCTCGACTGTGGATCTCTGAACCAGCTCCCAGGCAGTGCATTCCAAGGGTCCACCACCCTCTCAGTGAAAAACCTCCTCCTCTTTTCCCCCCTCACCCTTCCACCTTCCAACTTCAAACCATGCCCTCTGGTGATACCTCCCTGCTTTAGTCTAAAGATCCCCTCCATGTTTACCCTATTTATTCCCTTGAGGTACTTGAAGACCTCAATCCATGTTCCCCTGTCTCTCCTCCTCCAATGAAAACAGGCAGAGCTCCTCAAGTCTGTCCTCATAAGTCAAATCCCCTAGCCCTCATATCATCTTTGTTGCCCTCCTCTGTACCCTCTCCAGGAGCTGTATGTCCCTCTTCAAGTGTGGTCTCCAGTACTGTACACAGTACTCAAGGTGTGGTCTAACCAGTCCATTATACAGCGGCAGAATCACTTCCTTGCTCCTAGAGGTGATCCCTCTTACGATGCATCCCAACATCCTGTTTGCCTTGCTAGCTGCTCTTCTGCACTGCTCAGAATTATTCATACATGTATCCACCATGACCCCTAGGTCTTTTTCCCCTATTGAGGCCTCCAGCCTCCCTCCCAGGGTGTACCTGTGTTTAGGGTTTCCCGACCAAGATGCAACACCTTGCACTTGGTGATATTGAAATTTAATTTCCATGTGTAAGCCCAGCTTTCCAGGGTGTCCAGGTCCCTTGCAGGACCAGCCTCCCTCTTCTCCCTCAACTACTGCTCCCATCTTGGAGTCATCCATGAATAGACTCATTTCACCTATACCCTCCCTGATGTCCGATATGTATGCATTAAACAGGATCGGACCCAGGACGAGCCCTGTGTCCCCACTACCTACCTCTAGGGTTCGAGAGCTCCCCACAGACCACTAGTCTCTGAGTGCATCCAGCTAGCCAGTTTTCAATCCATCTGACCATCAAAGGGCCTACTCTAACCCCATCAGTTTCTCCACCAGACCATTGTGGGGACAGAGTCAACGCCTTGCTGAAGTCCAAGAATAATACATCCACAGGCTTACCCCTGTCCAGTTCTGATGTTACCCATTCATAGAACTCCACAAGGTTGGTTTGACATGATCTACCTGGTACAAACCCATGTTGCCGACTTTCCAGACCTCCCACCTCCTCCAAGTACACCCCAATCGTTCCTTTAGTATACTCTCCATTAATTTTCCCACCACGAGGTCAAACTGATGGGTCTATAGTTCCCTGGTACTTCCCTCGACCCCCCTTTATGGATTGGTACCACATGTGCCTCTCGGCAATCCCTAGGTACCCTCCCTGTCTCAAGTGACCTGCTGAAAAGCTCCGCCAGGGGTGCAGCCAGTATGTCCGCCAATTCCCATAGCACTCTCGGATGAATGCCATCCAGCCCAGGAGATTTGTCTTTCTTTAGGGCCTTGAGGGCTAACCACACCCTTTTGGCGGAGATAGCATCATCCGTCCCCTCCGCCTTACTGGTCTTTTTATCCTTATCCAGATGTGACACCCCTGGGGTACCTTTCCCTCCCTTTTGCTCCATTTCTGTTGCTCCCCTGATCCCACTCCCTGCCACTTCTATCCCCTTCGTGCCTTGCTTTGTAGATATCCCATCCCCCTCCCTAGTGAACACAGAGGCAAAGTACTCATTAAATACCTCTGCCTGGTCCCTCGCCTCTTCCACCCACCCTCCTTCTGATCTCAATCTGCTGAGATGGCCTTTAGTTTTCTCCGCCTCCCAATGTACCGGAAGAACCCCTTTTCCCCTCCATGTATCCCCTGTGCCAGCCGCTGCTCTTTACTGGACTTTGCTCCCCTCACCATACGGGTGACTTTTCTAGATGCAAGCTGGTACATTTCCTTATCCCTATCCCCTCTTGTTGTTTTATATTTTTGTAGGCCGCCTTCTTTTCTCTGACTGCTACCTGTACCTCACTGGACCACCAGCATGGTTTATGTGACCTTGCTCCCTTACGTTTCAACTTAGAGCAGATCCTGACTGCCTCATGAAGTCCCCGTTTTATGACCTCCCATCTCCTTTCCACATTTGTCGTTGAGGTAATCCCTTCAAGTGATCCTTGAGAATATTTCCTTGCCCATAAAGTCTGCCTCCTGAAGTCCACTGCCAGTGTCCTAGATCTCACCCCACTCCCCATGCTTATTTGAAACCAGACAGTATTGTGGTCACTCCCAGTCAGGGGTCCTGTACAACCATGTCCTTACCAGATCCCCATCTGCCAGAACCACATCCAGGACATGCCCCTCCCTTGTGGGCTCCATCACATGCTGTGTTAAGAACACATCCTGGAAGCCATCCAGCAGCCTCTGCTCCTTGGCCACCTTAGAGGACATGGTTCCCCAGTTTGTACCTGGCATATTAAGGTCCCCGTCAACACCACTCCTTCCCTTTTGGACCACACTGGGCAATGATGTTGTCCAGCAAACCATCCTCTAGAACATCACTCATCCTGGGGCCTATAAGCTACTCTAGCTTGACCTTATCTCCTGCTGGGGATCGTATGTGACCCATAAGGCCTCCACGTTTCCTCTGCCTCTTCTACCATAGCAATTTCTATGTCATCTCTAATGAACATAGCCACTCCACCCCCTCTGCCCTCCTTTCTATCCTTCCTAAGCATAGTGTACCCCCGTACATTTCGGTCCCAGTCATGGTTTTTGTTGGCCCACGTCTCCGTGACTGCCGCCACATCCACCCCTCGAACAGCATGGCCTGGAACTCTGGCAACTTGTTTCCCAAGCTCCTGGCATTTACTAACACCAACCCCACCCTTATCCCTGATCCTCTTTGTCGAACCCCACCCAGATTCCTTATGCTTCCATCCTCCCCTGCTCCTCCTGAAACCTCCACCTCCAGTCTGTTTCCCCTCCCCTTGGGCTTGAAGGCTACTCCCTCATCTGGAGGAGGGCTTCTGATCAGCCCTCCTATCCCTTCCCCCTTACAAGTTTAAACCCTACCTTCCTTGTATGTAGTCAGCCATCCCTGTTTAAGGACTTCCTTCCCTAATGGGCAAGATGAAACCTGTCCTTGGCATATAGTCCCTTATCCTCCCAAACTTCATTCCAGTTCCTAACACCCCATCCCATTCTCTTCACCCACTTCCTGAGCCAGTCATTAACCTCTGTGAGCTTCTTTTTTCTCCACTGAGGCCTTTGGTACTGGCAATATCTCCAAAAAGGAAATGTTGCATCCATTATCCCGACAGACTCTGGCAAGTTCTTGGAACCTTGCTTGGATTTCCAAAACGCTATTTCCCTCTAGATCATTAGTTCCCAAATGAACCAAGAAATACGGTTTCCCTCCACAATCCCTAACCATTTCATACACCATGAACTTTGCTCTGTGCACTGTCAGCCCAGAGATACTCACTACCTTCACCTGGCTATGGCATCCACCCCTGTCCCTCCCAATGGATACCCCTAATCATCGAGTCTCCCAGTAACAGAACCTTAACACCGCCATCATCCTTATGGTTACCTCCACTATGCCCTCTCAGCCCCCTTCCCCCTTTATTCATGATCTCAATTTCATGGAGTCTTCCTGCCTTATTAGAGACCCCTTGTCACCTCCCTTTTGCCTCCCTCGTTATTTTGCCCACTTAGCTCAAACCCCCTCTGAATAGGTGTCCCCTTTAACCCTCTCTTATCTGAACCATTTATCCTGGCCCTGATGGTTTCCCCTTCCACCACACTACCATCCTCCCCCCTTGTAATAGTACCTCTGCCTCCAGAGGCTCTCTGTGGGTCCCCTTTAGCTATGGCCCCATCCTTGGTACTGACCTCCCTGCTGAAGGGGGGGCTCCTCTCCCACCTCCTTGTCTCCCAGTTTCTCTCCAATCATGCTCTCCTCCCTCATGTCTGGAATATGTTGCATCTCCCCCATTTGCTTAACACGTATGTTTCCCCTTCCCCCTCTGGGACTATGTCTATCCTTTCCACAGCTGGTCTGTGATGCCCTATGGGTGTCCGACTCCCTCCCCCCGGCCTCTGTATAAGTTTCCTCATTTCCACCAACCCCTTCCTCCCCCTCTAGGTTGCTTAGTAGCTCAAATTTATTGTGACACTCTATGTCAGCCTCCATCAAGTAACCAGAGTTTCCCCACTGCATCTCTAAACTGACCCTCTTCTTCCTCTCTTGCACTGTTCACCTTAGAGCTCCTTCCCACAGTCTGCTGTTTAGGCTTCCACACAACAGCCCTCCTGACTCTTCCCCTCTAGTCTCTTTTATTCAGAATGTTCACCCCATATGCTTTCCCCTTAGCATCAACTTCCCTATCTAAGGGTCCTCTGTCCCTAATATCCCCCCTCCTGCTTGCTGTAACATAACGTCCTGTAATTTCAGAGCGTTGCCCCAGCCTCCCCTCAGCCCCACCCTTCTGCTGCCCATATCCACACCCCTTATCCTTGGACACCCCCCAGTCCCCACAGCTTACTCCTTAACCGATATACCTCACTCCTGATACAAGATAGCTGTCTACAGAGTGGGCAGCCTCCCTCTCTCCAGGCCCAATTTAGAATTATTGCCATCCCACAGCCTGAGCAGCCTACAACCCTTCCGAAGATGCCTGCCATGGTGGAATATGGCCACCCTGATTATCCCCCTCTGTTTATAATAGCACACCCCCTTTTCTCAGTCCCTTTCCCCTGCAGTACAGTTTCTCTCTATACTGACTGTAGTTATTTACAAACCTAATTTCAACCCCACCAATAAAGTTCCCAAGTCTAACAAACACATACAGTCCAGTGTGTGTTTGGTCCCACTAACAATGTGTGTAAGCAGACATCAGGTACCGTATGATGTCACAGGCCCACCAGCTCCTGTTGCTTCGAATTTCAGCCCCAAACAGAAGTACTCAGCCCTTCAATCCCAACCCCCAGTGGCTTTTCAGTATTTAAGAAAGCACACAAAACAGGGTGCGTGGGAGGGCTCTTACCAAACACCAGGCAAACACATTTAAATTTCCGTCTAATTATCCCTGCCAAACAACTATCTCCAAAGTTACAATATCACAGCCCAAGTAACAGTTCTAATTCAAGGTAATAATTTTTTATGAAATGGACATCAGAATTCAGCCATCCTGATTGGTGCTTACCTGTGTGATATTCCTTCTAACGCACAGGAAAAAGTACCAGCAGTGCCCTGTGGACACCGATCCTAGTAAACATGCCAATTAGAATGTTGGCAAATCTGAAATCAGCCATCTTGTTTAACCAGCTGAAATTGGCACTACCAGTCTATAAAATGGCATCTCCTCGCTCTTCAATGTAAAAAACAGAACAGCTGTGCTCTCTTTCTCCCCACCTGCTCGCTCTTAAATATTTTAATTTTCATTAAATCTACCTATCTCCTCATCAGTGCAGCATTTACTAAACGAGAAAAAAAAAAAACGAATAGCCATGCTCTCTCTCCCAGCCCACACACTCGCTCTTCAATGTAAAAAACAGAACAGCTGTGCTCTCTTTCTCCCCATCTGCTCGCTCTTAAATGTTTAAATTTTCATAACATCTACCTATCTCCTCATCGGTGCAGCATTTACTAAACGAGAAAAAAAAAAAAGAAACGAATAGCTGCGATCTCTGTCTCTCAGCTCGCCCGCTTATTCAGAATGAACTTCTTCGGGGAAAAAATTAAACGAACAGCCGCGATCTGTCTCCAGCCACCCACTCATTTAGAATCCACCCAGTCGTTCAGAATCAACTTTTACAAATAATAAAAAAAAAGACATTTTAATCTTCGTTGTTCCACACACCATGAAGGGTGACTACTGCCATGACAACTAGACCTAAACTACAGAAGCTTTTGTAGGACAAAAATCTTCACTCAAAGAAAAACAAAAAACACACAACACACTTAGGCGGAGGAACTATTTTATTAAAAGTGACACAATCATTTATGTTTTTCCTACTTAAAATTGGGAATTTTACCTATAAAATGCAGTTGCATTACAGATGACCATTTTAAAGCGCAATAAGCCACTCCAGTGTGTGCGTTAGACACTTTAACACACGGCTAGGAGGCTGGGCGCACTCGGACGGTGGCCTCGTGCCTCACTACGCCTCCTAGCTGTGTGTTAAAGTGTCTAACGCACACTCTGTCGTGGCTTATTGCTTACTTAACACATAGAACTAATTTCACTTACAAACTATTCAAATATTTCAGTTAAAACAGAATATAACTGCAGCCCTCTTTCCTACCAGCTTGCTGTTTAAGCTCCCAAGTGAGCAATCATCAATATCATGGCCCCTTATTCTTGAACATATTTTTTTATGAAAGATGCTACTCTCTTGTACCTTATTTACACCCTTGAAGTATTTGAAAGTCTCTATCATATCCCTCATCTATCTTCCCTCCTCTCTTTCAGGGAATGCATATTAAGATCCTCCAGTGGCCCCTTGTATGACTTTTGGTGTAGCACCTGCACCATCTTTGTTGCCCTTCTCTGAACCACTCCTACTCTATGTCATTCCGAAGATGCAGACTCCAGAACTGGACACAGTACTCTAGATGAGGTCTCACCAATGTTCTATACAGTGGCATCACCGCCTCCTTCCTTCTGCTGGAGTTACCTCTTCCTATGTATCACAGCATTCCACTGGCACTCCTAACAGCCTTCTCACATTGTTTGGTAATCTTTAGATCATCAGGTATGAATACTCCCAGGTCCCTTTCCTGTTTGTTTGCTGTCAGTACCTCTGCCCCCATCATGTACTCCTCCCCTGCATTTCTGTGCCCCAAGTGCATGATATTGCAATTCTTTGCATTGAATCTTAGCTGCCACACCCTTCACCACTCCTCAGGCTTGCTTAGGTCCCTTCTCATTTTCTTTACCTCTCCTGGAGTGTCACCCCGTTGCAGATCTTTGTGTCATCTGCAAAGAGACACACCTTCCCTTCCAGCCCCTCTGCAATGTCACTTATGAAGACATTAAAGGGGACTGGTCCAGGCACTGATCCCTATGGGACCCCGCTGGTCACCCCCCTCTCTTTGGATTGCACTTGTTCACCACCACCCTCTGTGCCCTATTGCTCAGTCAATGTTTGACCCAGTTTACCACCCTGGGACCCACTCCCAGGCTGCCCAGCTTGTTTTCTAGCCTCCTTTTTATTTTAAAGTTCTACCAGTTCATTTTTGGGTTTATTCTAAACAATTAAACCTATTGGGGCACATTTTAGAGCTAACTTTGTTACTTTCTTTGCGAGCGCTTGTTCAGCTCGCTTAGTCACTTCCGGTCTCTCCCCACTCATAACTCGGCCCTGCGGCGAGTGGACGAGTGATAAGGAGCGAGACTTTCAACTGTTGGCTCATGTTGCTGACCTAAATTAACCATTACTGTGATACATTTTTTAGCTGTGTTGTGATATACTTTACTGTGTGTACTGTGTTTTTAAACTTCAAGGAGCCCTGACTCCCGATGCTACAGGAAGCAGGAAGAGAGTACCTGTAGTTTCCAGACTTGCACTGAGAACTACTGAGGCACTAAAACAAATTAGTTTTTATTTTAAAGTTCTACCAGTTCCTTTTTGGGTTTATTCTGAACAATTAAACCTATTGGGGCACATTTTAGAGCTAACTTTGTTAGTTTCTTTGCGAGCGCTTGTTCAGCTCGCTTAGTCACTTCCGGTCTCTCCCCACTCATAACTAGGCCCTGCGGCGAGCAGGGCGCGTGTTGTCGCTTGCAGAGACACGCGTGTCGGCTGTGTCCACTGGGAACGCTGGGCATAGGGCCTTAAAAACAGTGTTTTGTACTTTAAAATGGCTGAAGCATCCAAGATATTTTCTAAATGCCTAGAATGTGGTATGTATACCGATAAGGATGTTTGTACAATGTATACATGTGAAAATTGTATAAAAATTGAAGGATTGAAGGCACATATAGATAGATTGGAGCAACGGTTACATACTCATTTGGAACTCAGCAACCTGGAAGATTTTATAGACTCTATGGTTGATACCTTGGTCACAGATTTACCTAGTTCTACTATTCCCATTAACGATAGCTTAAAAGCTGAAGATGAATGGTGTCATGTTCCTAAAAAAACTAGCAAAAAGGATAGACGCAACATTGGGGGAAATTCAAACATAGCTAATATCCCACTCACTAATAAATATAGTGTTTTGGAAAATGTACCTGCCAGCATTACTCCCCCACCTGATATTTCACCTAGCGCTAGTGTAACAGTACCTCAGAACACAAATGATTTAAATCCCTTAGTTGTCCCGAGGGACGTCTTGGTCATAGGCGATTCAATGTTGCGCTATACTGATAGGACTATATGTAAAAACCGAAATATGCAAACCACTGTCAGTGCCTTGCCAGGAGCTGGTATTGGTGATATTAGGAATCTATTTACTGGACTTCAAGAACACACTAAAAATCCTCTTACTCTATTACATGTGGGAATAAATGATTTGGGTAAACCCCCCATCACTGATATTCAGAGAGATTTTGAATGGGTAGGAAGCTCAATAAAAAATCAAGTAGGAGACCTAATTATTTCAGGATTACTACCTGTCCATCGAGCAAACCCTATTTTAAGGCAAAATTTAATATTTTTAAATGGATGGTTTAAACGTTGGTGCCATAGGGAAGGTTTTGTGTTCCTTGACAACTGGGAAGGTTTCTTAAACCAGGGACTATATGCAAGGGATGGTTTACACCTAAATAAGTATGGTAAACGGATTTTTGCAGATAGCCTTTGGAAACATATTGAAAATTGTTTAAACTAATCTCGGGGGGGGGGGACCATCTATCCAGCTCGAGTCTAATAGTAGTAAAGTTGGTTCATGTATACCCGATTGGAATTGTTTACTTATCAATGCTAGAAGTTTAAATAACAAGTTCAACGAATTATTGCTTATTTTGGAGCAATTAAATATTCATATATGTGCAATCACAGAGACATGGTGGCAAGACACAGATACCTGGGATAAGGATATTTCTGGTTATACCTTATTTCATAAGGACAGAACCTATGCTAAGGGTGGGGGGGTAGCCTTTTATATCTCTAATAACATCGAAATTGGTAATATGGAAATGAGACATTGGCCTGATATAGAAGCCTTATGGATTAAAGTCCTACCAAAAACTGGTGAGCATATACATCTTGGTGTCGTGTATAGGTCCCCGTCTATTTCTCATAGTGACAATATTCAATTACTTGAGTTTATAAACGAGTTCTCAACCTCAGCAAATGCTATCTTGATGGGGGATTTTAACTTACCTGGTATTAACTGGCATACACTGCACACAAATACTACTATTAAAAATAATTACCTGGAAACCTTTTTGGAGCATAATATGGATCAGATAGTAAAGGTTAACACTCGGGGTTCAAATATATTTGATTTAGTCTTGACTAATTTGGGTTCGAGTTTAATAAATGTTAAAGTTATTCCACCACTCGGATCTAGTGACCACTTAATGGTATACTTTAATTATAAAGTTAACTTTGAATTTGATCCTAGTATTATCACAGTATATAATTTTAAACAAGGCTAATTTTGCAGATTTTCACACTGAAATGACCCAATGGGACTGGAAATCGGAATTTGAACAAAAATCATTGACAGAAATATGGCAATCTATTAATACTAAACTGACCACTACCTCAAAAAAGTATATCCCCCAAATTAGGAAAATTGTCAATAACAAACCTAAAACTCCATGGATGAGCAGAACAGTTAGGAAACATATTAAAAATAAAAATAGGGCATTTATTAAAGCTAAAACAAGTAATTCTCAAAAAAACTGGCTTGACTATAAGCAGTACTTAAAAATATATAAAAAAAGCATTAGAAAAGCAAAAAGTGATTACGAGTATAGGTTAGCGGCAAATGTAAACGACAACTATAAAGCTTTTTATACTTATATAAACAGCAAAAGGGGTGGCGCACCTGTTATAGGCCCATTAGAAAACCAAAATGGAGATCTTCAAACTGATAAAACAGATATGGCTGCTGTTTGTAACAGCTATTTTACGTCAGTCTTTAATAATAAAACCACCCCTACTATGAATCACAATTGTCATCCTATAAATACACAATTTAAGATTGAGGATGAGGAAATGGAGAAGTTACTTATGGGACTTGACCCTAACAAATCGGCTGGACCTGATGGTATACACCCCCGTATCTTGAAAGAACTGGCACTCCCCTTATCTGGTCCACTGGCTGCCCTTTTAACTAAATCTCTCATAGAGGGAGTGGTCTTGGAAGAATGGAGACAGGCTACCGTCATTCCCATATATAAAAATAAAGGATCAAAACAAAATGTTGAAAATTATAGACCGATTAGTCTAACATCTGTCCTGAGTAAACTCGTGGAGGGTATAATAAAAAACTTTATAGAGACCACTATACAACCAGACCCATCACAGCATGGATTTGTTAAATTCCGCTCCTGTATGACCAACTTGCTTGACTTTTATGGTGGAGTTAGTTTGGCCTTGGATGGGGGTGTAGCCGTGGATGTAATCTTACTGGACTTTTCAAAAGCTTTTGATAAGGTGCCACATGGAGAACTTATTGACACTATGATAAAAATGGGACTTGATGAGAATATTACCAGATGGATTGAGCCCTGGCTGTTTGAGGACACACAACGTGTTTGTATAAAGGGTTACTATTCAGAACACAAACCTGTGACTAGCGGGGTTCCACAGGGTTCCGTATTGGGACCTTGTCTATTTAATATCTATATCTCCTCACTGACATCCCTCTCTAACATCTGGTTGACTAAATTTGCTGATGATACTCGCATAGGCTATACAATTAATAAATCCAAGGATGTAACTACTTTACAGTCCGCACTAAATGAATTTGAAAATTGGGCATTAACAAAAAAACTCATGTTCAATATTGAGAAATGCGTTGTAATGCATTTTGGGAAAAATAACCCTTTAGCTGATTATCATATGGGCAACAAATGTCTTAAGGTCGTTGTTGTTGAGCATGACCTGGGAATCAGGGTCAAAAATGATATAAAATTTGGCTTACATTGCCAACATATAATTAACAAAGCTGGTGGTATACTCCATTGTATTAATAAACATATTAAAAGTACAAATAATGAGGTCCTACTGCCATTGTATACCTCACTGGTTAGGCCTCATGTTGAGTACTGTGCCCAGTTTTGGTCCCCTGGCGACAGGGGTTCCATAATGCTCTTGAACGCATACAGAAAAGGGCAACCAAAAGAATCAACGAAGTTCAGGGTCTGGACTACGAAACTAGACTAACAAAACTTGGATTATACAGTCTTGAGTATCACAGACTGAGAGGCGATATGTGTCTGGTGTATAGAGCATTACATGATGCTACCTTATGGGATTCTTTAGGACTGGTTTTTAGAGAAGTTGTTTATGATACTAGGGCTCACCCACTGCAATTATTGGTAGAACGATGCCGAACAAATCAGAGAAGTACTTGGTTCTCCGTCAGAGTATCCAAAATTTGGAATGGGTTACTACTTTCTGTGGTGACTAGTGATAATATGAATATATTTAAAACTCGTTTGGATACTTTTCTAAGACAGAAGTCAATTAAGGGTTATTACTAAATTATATCGGCGAGCAAAATGGACTATGGTCTTCTCAGCTCTGACCAACCTATGATACCTATGATACCTATGTGGGACGGTGTTGAAGGCCTTGCTGTAATCCAAGTAGGCCACATCCACCGCCCCTCCCTGATCCACCTTCCTAGTCACCCAGTCAAAGAAATCTATCAGATTTTTTTGACAAGATCTTCCCGCTGTGAATCCATGCTGCCTTGGATCCTGTGCTCTGTTGGATTTGGGATATATTACAAACCTTTCTTGTAGTAATGATTCCATTAGTTTCCCCACCACTGAAGTCAGGCTGACTAGCCAGTAGTTGCCAGCCTCCTCCCAGCTCCCACTTTTGTAGAGAGGGACTACATTCGCCCTCCTCCAGTCCTTTGGTACCACACCTGTTTCTACTGAAGTGTTGAACAGAGCTGTCAGTGGTGCTGCTAGCACCTCCTTGAGTTCCCTTAATACCCTGGGATGTATCCCATCTGGCCTCATTGCCTTGTCCACTTTCAGATTAGTGAGTTCCTTTAAGACTCTCTCCTTAAATAGACTGGTGTTCACCTCCCTCCCAGTGATGCTTCCATCGCCTAACTTTGGCCCTTCCCCTTCCCCCTCTGTGAATACTGAACAAAAATACTTTTTCAGGATTTCTGCTTTTTCTTGGTTTCCCCTCTGCTTTCCGTCCTTCCCTTTTTAGGGTCACAATCCCACTCTTAGTCTTTTTTCTTTCACTAACATACCTGAAAAAGTTCTTGTCTCCTTTTGTTATTGCCTGGGCCATTTTTTTCTTCTGTTTGTGCCTTTGCACTCCTGACTGCTTTCACCACCTCCCTCTGCTTTTCCAGATACAGTTCCCTGTCTTCTTCCCTCTGTGTTTCCTTGTATCTCCTGAATGCCACCCTTTTTGCCCTTGGCGTGTTGCCTCTGCTATAGCTTCCTTAAGAGTCTCCCATTGTTCCTCCACCCCTCTCTTTTCTCCTTCTCTGCCAGTAATTTCTTAAGATATTCCCCCATCTTTGCAAAGTTGGCCCACCTGAAATCCAGGACCCTTACTTTTGTGTGGTTTGACTCTTATGCTGTTTTTCTCATTGAACTACACCATACTGTTATCACTTGATTCCAGATGGGATCTCAGCTGGCTTCTCAGTTTCTGCTGTTGCTTGGTTCCATTCCCACCTCACAGGCTGACAACAGTTGGTACAGGCTGGAGGCACTCTGTCACCTCCACTTCTTATCCAGGCTGGGGTCCCACAGGGCTCCATCCTCAGTCCCATCTTAGTCTCCATCTGATCCCATCCTATTCTCCATCTTCCTCCCCTTTGACTGTGGCAACTTACATATCCACATGTATGCAGCTCTGCTGGCCTCTCAGTTGCTGCTGTTGCTTGGTTCTGTTCCTACCTCATGGACCGACAACAATCAATACAGGTTGGAGGTGCCCTGTCACCTCCCCTTCCCATCCAGGCTGGGGTCCTACAGGGCTCTGTCCTGGGTCTTATCCTATTCTCCATCTTCCTGAATGACCTCCCCTCTGCCTGTAATTATTCGCATATCCACACGTATGCAGATGACACAGTCATCTTCACCTCTGGCCCCTCCATCATTGCTGTGGAAAACCTGCTCCAGTGGGAACAACATTCTGCACTGGTTCCAATCCAATCAACTCAGAGTCAACACTAAAACAATGGTGTCCATGACCTGTTTTACCAGTCAGAAACTGGCCAGACTCACTGCCCCCACTGTTTTCACTACTCTGGATGGCACGCCTCTTGAAGCAGTTCAGTCCTTCAAGTACCTTGGAGTATGATTTGACAGTAAGCTTGACTTCTCAGTCAACATCGATGCCTTCCATGCTAAACTCCATCCCAAACTTGGTGCCCTATACTGCAACAAAGACTGCTTATCTCTGCATGTGCACAGGCAGTTTGCTACCAAAATGGTGTTGCCCGTATTCGACTACGTGGATGTGGTCTGTGGCACTGCCCCCTTCCACTTCCCTTGTCAGACTGGAAACCCACTGCAGCTCCTTCTGCCACTTTGCTACAGTCCCCCCCCGATACTCACCATTGTTCATTGTATTCATCCCTATTCATCCTCCCTCTGCCCTATGGTCACAGGTTCACTGTACCTTCTTCATAGCTAACTAGCGGTTTTGTTCCCTTACTTATTACCTCTCCTCTCTCTTTTTTCTAACTCCTTCTGCTTCATATTCGCTCCATTCCAGGGACCATCACACTTTTGCCACAGGTCACCCTCATGCCTCTGCTGGACAATCTGCCTTTTCTTGTTAACTTACCTCCTTCTGGAACCAACTCCCCTCCTCCCCTTCTGGCCCCAGGCTACCTCAAGCACCGGTTGAAAGTTCAAACCCTCCCCAGCTGCTCCTATTACCCTTCCTTCTGACACCTCCCTGGCCAGGCCTTAACTATACTGGTAAAGCAGCTGGCTAGGTCCATGCTCCTAGCTTGGTTTCAGTTCTTCACTACTACTGCTTTCTCCCTCCATTACTAGGTTAGGCTGCAACTCACCCTACAGATCATTCATCTGTTGCCAAATTTGTTCTGGCTCACCACGTATTGCTACCACTTATGCATTTTGCACTTATTAGGTGTCTATTATTGAGCTGTGCCTCTTCTGTACACACAATATTGTATCTATTAAACATGGTTTCCATAAATCCCGTAGTACCTACACTGCCCTCATCAATGTATAGTAACTTCTGACATCGTGAGTTCCATGGATAAAGCCTTAGTCACCGGAGCAATGTTTGTTAATCTAACCAGGGCTTTTGACCTTGTTAATCATAATCTAGTACTTCAAAAACTACTGTTCTTAAGGCCTTGACTCCTTATCCTTAAACTGGTTCTCCAGTTACCTCACCGGCCATACTCAGTGTGTGAACTGGGCTGGTCATACTTCCCCTTTCAGTGCCATAACGGATGGGGTCCCCCAGGGGTTCATCCTCAGCCCCCTCCTGTTCTCATTATTTATTAGTGAACTTCCTCAGCACTGCGGTGGTATGTCAGTTCAGCTGTACACTGATGACATCATTCTGTACAGGTCCTCCTCCGACCCATCTTGGCTAAACCACTAGTTACAATTGGATTTCCAGAGCCTCGAGGCATGGTTGCTCAACAATCTCCTTGTACTCAACACCAAGAAAACTAAGTTCATACTTTCTATCACCACACCTCTAAGCTCACCTCTCCACCCCCCTGTGGTTAACTCCTCCCATGGCGACCCTCTTGAACTGGTGCAATCATTTAAATACCTAAGTATCACCTTTAATTTCAACCCCTCACCTTTGACGCCCATGTTATCAATGTCATCAGGACCTTACACCAGAAATTAGGCCTCCTTTATCACCTTCACATCTACCTAACTCCCACCTCTCGCATGGCCATAG
Source organism: Neoceratodus forsteri (assembly GCA_016271365.2). Classification (NCBI taxonomy): domain Eukaryota; kingdom Metazoa; phylum Chordata; order Ceratodontiformes; family Ceratodontidae; genus Neoceratodus; species Neoceratodus forsteri. The sequence goes on from CM057449.1 coordinate 1,082,147,034, forward strand.
CCTCTATTCTCCATTCTGTCCAGACCTCCATCCTTGCCTGGCTAAAACAAGCATATCATAGGATAGGTTGCTTTGCTCTTGGTACAAATTCCAGGTACCACCACTGTTGTGTCCTTGCCTGTCTTGGTCGTCCATCCTTTGAAGCTAGACTGGAATACGCCACCCTGTGTCTGGTCTTTAAACTGGTCTACATGTCCACTCCTACCTGTCTTAATACCTTTATCCAGCACAAAATGGTAACAAGGTCCCTTAGGTCAGCTGGCCTTCCACTGCTAGCAATCCCTAAACCCCGCCTAGCAGTGGGTCAGAGAGCCTTCTCCTTCTTGAGACCCTCTCTCTGGAACTCCCTCCCACCTGCTATCCTAACCTGCCCTTCATTATATCAGTTCAAGCACTCTCTTAAAACCCACCAAATCTCCTCTCAGTTCTGCATCTGTACTTAAGGTCTGCCACCTATAGCACTCTTTGCTCCCCCATGCCCCTCTTCCTTCCTCTTATCTGTGCTTACCCCTTACCCTGGCCTTCCTTAATGTCATTTTGCTCTATCACATCTCACGTTGACTTACTTTTATCTTTTCTTCCCTCATAGTTGACATTATCTTGCTGCATCGTATACCCTCACATTTAAGGCGCCTGCCTATATCTTCTCTACTTAAATCTTGATCGAATCAAATCAAATCAAACTTTATTTTTATAGCGCCTTTCAAGAACCAAGGCGCTGATCTCTGCTCTACTTAATTTTTCTCCCTTAGGTTATTTCTGAGTGTTCCATAATTTATTGTATATTGTGTTTATTTAACTTCACATTTGTAACTATTGCTTATGTACCTTGCATATAGTCTGTTACTGTTGATTGTCATCATAGATAATTTTCAGAGTGATGTGTAACTTATACTATTTATATGTTTTTTTTTACTTACATAATTGTACTACTGAATATGTGCTTTTTTACATTCCTGTACTACTGTTATCACTTCATTTTGTACCTCCCATTGTACTCTTACCCTGGGTCACCCCTGAAAAATGAACAGTCCGTCTCAGTGGGCTTACCCGGTTACCAAAATCCAAATAAATAAATAAATAAATGTATTCACATTTTGTACAAACATTTACCAAATGTTGTTTAACTGATTTGTTATTATGTATTCTGCTGCTGTTCTACCAGTGTTCTCCTCCCCCGGCTTGCACCTGGACATGATGCTTGGCTCAGTGTGCCTCTCCCAGTTACCAGTTTTCAAGTAAATGAATAAATAAATTTATGCTGACTAAATAATATAAAATACAATGTATATGTTATGCATTTGAAGTTTGATTTATATTTCTCAAGCAGAAATCTAACGTAACTTCTGTATTAAACAGCAGAGCATGTCAAGAAAATAAAATAAAAATGGTGCAGTCATGTCAGTCAGTTACATAGTAATCTGCAACTGGCAACATTGGTATCTCAGCTATTTAATCCTTTTAATATCAGAAGCCCCATCCATAGTCACCAAAAGTGTGCTGGTGCTAAACAGGACACACGGGCACCCCAGAGTGCAACTGCAATGTAGATATCCAGATGTTAGTGAGCACAAATCCCATTTGTACTCACTAACATGTTGGTCTGCATAAACTGCTGATGGTTCTGTGATTTATTCTATCACATGGTACTATGCCATGGACAGCACCCTGATGACGTTGCAACCCAACCCTTACTTTAAGCCTACCTTCATACCTGCTTGTAAATCACAGCGTCAAACTTTTTCATTTTCATTTTTCATTTTATTTCATTGATTGACATAATATTTTTACAATATGGAAAGGCAAGGCAAATTTTATTTGAAAGGTATCCATCCCGGAGGCTGTGGGCGCCATACATATTAGAAAGATTCCATATACATACAAATATAAAAATAAATAAAACACTTATAAACATCAATACACATCATTAGATTTAAAATAATACCTTCAGCAGCAGTAATAAACTCAAAAGAAGCCAAAATTATTTAAAGTATGAAGTTCAGAAATCGGGTCAGGGATATACAACACAGTCCGGGAAGGACTGATTGTATAAAAAGGTCTTAAGGTGGGCCTTGAACACCTCAACAGAAGGGGCCTCCCTAACAACTAGAGCAAGTGAATTCAACTGGACGGGGCGGCGACACTAAATGCTCTGTTGCCAGCTGTCTTCAATCTCATCTTGGGAATCACAAGGAGGCCCATAGAGGAGGAGCGCAGGGGGCAGACAGAGAAAGCAGGAGTGAGAAGGTCCTTGAGGTAACCAGGGCCAGAAAAATATTTACCTAAATGTTTGTACAAAATCTTTTAAAAATACCATAATTTCATAAAATAATAATCAGAGTTATGTAGTAAAAAGATGATCAAAAGGAATTCCTGTGCATCATCCAATATTGTGATTGATGAATATAATAATTCACGTACAGCATATGCAAATTGCAGAAACAAATAATACAAAAGCTTTCATTCCTTGCTAGACTTTTTCAAAATTTAAACAGTATATAACACCAAAGACATGGTGACCATTATTGGTCGAGATAACGAATCATTGACGTATCTTGTCTGCAGCATTAATTTAAAGGACACCTAAACCCTCTTTTTACACATTTTTGTTAAATGTCTCCACACACTTGTAAAGGAGAGGCTGGTTTTTCCATTTACACTGAAACTGTATTTATTAAAGTAAAATAAATGCAGTTTCATAGTATTGGAAAACTGTAAACAAAGCCTCTCCTGATTCAAAAATCCTGCTCTAAAAACCCTAAAATGGTTGCCTTGATGATGGCAATGAAGACAGAGATGCCCAGCTCTGCAGATGTATACTAGCTGTACTAACCTTATTCAAATGCATGCAAATAACTTTAAAATGATAACATGGTACTATGAGCATGAAAGTTGTTCAACACAAAAATATCTACAAAATAAATGGTGTTTCAATGGATCTACGTCACCAGTTCGACACCGATATGCCGAACCAACGTTACAGCAACAGCTCTATGTCGACTGAAAATGCGGTCGGCATTGAAGCCATCAGAGAAATAAAGTATTTTTTGCAGGGGCACCCCCTCAGGTAGGGGGTGTAAGACCCTGGGAAGCTGTACCAGGGTCCTGAGTGGACTTTACAGCAATGTGTTGATGTTGTCACTGTCAATGACATTGCTGTAAAGTTGTCACTGCAGTGATGGCATACCATGTTTCCTTTATAGCTACGTTTTATTTTTTTTTTTTAGAATTAGCAAAACAAAAGAAGCAGAACATTTTTTTTCACTGTTTTGACAGACGAAAGTAAATAGCTTTAAAATGAAAAATGACAGCATGGTACTGTCAGCACAAAATATGTTCAGCACAAAAATATCTACAAAATGAGTGGTGTTTCATTTATAGATATCTTTTAGGTTTTTATAATTTGCAAAAAAGTAGAAAATTAATGTTTTTTTTTCACTTTTTCAACAAATAACTTTAAAGCAAGAAAAATATAGCCTGGTACTTTGAACACAAAAGTTGTTCAGCACAAACGTATCTACAAAATGAGTGGTGTTTCTTTTATAGATACCTTTTAGATTTTTCATAATCAACAAACAATAGCAGAATTTATTTTCCACTTTTTTGGAGGTATGGTATAAATGGAATATGCTACTCCCTAACTGGAAATATTGTTGATAATTTTTGTTCTTTTGCTGATTGACCTGATGCCATCACTCGTGGCTTTGTCACTCATGATGTCTTTGGGTCAGTTGGCACTCGAACAAAAAGTATCAACAATATTTCCAGTTGGGGGGTAGTATATCCCTTATATATTCTTTACAAAAAATTGTGTTCATTCATCAGTTTGGGTTGCTATTAAAGCGACAAAAGTATGGAAATACGGTGTTAGGGTTTTCAACACTGATTCCGCATTCCCCCACCAATCAGCCAAAGAGGGCAAGACAACACAAGCACAGGCATCCATTATCAGGTAAGACAAACAACATCCAACTCTTTCCACATGACACAAGAGACATCCATGATCATGGTCCAGCACTTCTATAGCCATGGATACACATGTACTCTTGCCCACCACCTGGGAAGTGTGGTGAAAAATTCTCATAGGATGACATTGTAAATTATAAGTAAGGAATAACATATGACAGGGTGTGCGGCAATTCTAAATTACCACATGCCCTAGGTGGGCTGTGATTCATGAGATGCAGTCTAGTGCCTTCAATCACCTGGGAAGTGTGGTATATGAATACCCTAGGATCACATTGTAAATTGTAAGTAAGCAATAACACATGGCAGGGTGTGTGGCAATGCTAAATTGCTGCATTTCTCAGGTGGGTTGTAAGGTATGAGGAGCAGCTGGGTGCCTTCAACCACCAACTTTTAAGTGAGCAATACCACATGGCAAGGTGTGCCATAAGGCTAAATTGCTGCATGACCCAGTTGGGTTCTGAGGCACAAGGTGCAGCAGAGTGCTTTCATCCACCTGGGAAGTGTGATATAAAATTCCCTTAGGATCACATCGTAAATTGTAAGTAAGCAATGAACACACAACCAGATGTGCAGTACTGCTAAATTTCCACATGCTCCAAGTGGGTTGAGAGGTGGGTTGTGAGGCACGAGGAACAGCTTAGTGCCATCAACCACCTGGGAAGTGTGGATGTCTTCACTCAGGTACCAAAGGCATCAATGCTGCCATGGAAGTGTATGCTAAGGATGTGGGAGAGTCAGCAGGTTGCTGCTATGAGGAGCACCAGAACTCTGGCTTCTTTGCCTGGAAACAGAGTTAACATTCCAACTTAAATGGCACACAGCTAAATGACATAAAATAAAAACATAAAAAGGAAAATGGCAGCAGAATGAGATGGAGCTCTGGGTGGCATGGAGAAGGCAGTTTTCTTGTACACTGACTAAATGCAAGGAAGAAAAGGAAGTGTCAGTGGATTGCTGTGTGAGAAATGCAGCGTGCCCTAGGTCACTTTGCTTGATAATGTAAAGTGGGAATATGAGAATCTGTGGATAACACTATCACAGTGAGGTAGCATTGACACAGCAGGAGAAAATAGAAATGTACAATAAATATTAAGCGTACAACAGTTTTGCACACCCTTCCCCTTATTTGGAAGATGAGAAGTGGGAGGTATTTGAAAAGCAAATTGCAGTTTAGTTAACTAGAGGAAAGGGATCTTCAGATTGTTTCTGACACATGTACCCCATAACAGGTCACACCTGCCACTGGGCGGAACTGACAAGCAGTTTCTGATGCACTAGCTGCCCCCCAAGCACCATCTAATCTGCCCAAGCCTGTCTAGTTTTGGGACTGTGCCCCATCACAGAATTAACCATTTCCCCAGAGTTTCATGGCCATGTCCCAACCCTGTTTACAGGCTGCCTCTGTCTGACTGATATTTCAATGTGGCCCCCTTCTGAGATGCATCATAACTCTCTCATCTCAGCAATTCCTATTTTGTAAGTGTAATGTAGCTATGGCACTTGCTCATGTGCGTATACTCTCTGCTCCCCATTCCTAGTTTGTCATGTACAGATTTCAGAAACAATTTGAGGATCCCTCTCTTCCAACTAACCAAACTGCAATTAGCTTTTCAAATAGCTCCCACCTCACACCTTCTGAATAGGGAAGGGGGGTGCAAAACTGTTGCATGCTTAATGTTTCCATTTTTTTTCCACTGCACTGTCAATTCTGCCTTGCTGTGACAGTGTGAGCCACAGATTCTTGTATTCCCTCTTTACATTATCAGGCAAAGTGATCTAGGGCACTCTGCATTTCTCATGTAGCCACCCATCGACGCATCCTTTTCTTCCTTGCATTTAGTCAGTGCACATGAAAACTGCCTTCTCCAAGCCACCCAGAGCTACATCTCACTCTGCTGCCATTTCCCTTTTTTTGTTTTCATTTTCTGTCATTCAGCTGTGTGCCATTTTTTTATTTTATTTATACTTTATGCTCCTACTCATCTCTGGTGGCCTTTCTCTGACCAACCTTATCACCCTGGCTTCCCTGGGAATCACCCTCACTAGTGCTCCCTCTCACAGGGCTGTGGGTTGCTTAGCCACCAGGTGTAGGGCCTGTGAGGAGTTGGTCATCATGTCGCTGCTGTGGGGGGTTTCTGCTGATTTTCTCCCTGGGTCCACAGACATGCAGAGGAGGGAGTGGTCAAGCTCTGCTTCCACAGAGATGGCTTATGCCTCTGAATATGGGATCCTTTCCCCAAAGTGGTGGCGTACATGTGCTGGCACCCAGTTACCCCTGGGTATCAAGCAAGCAGTGCACCTGAGGAAGGAGAGCTGCCTGTGGATGCTCAATCCTGCCTCTCCCACCAGCCTCCGGGCAACCCAAGTCTGTTTCTGACCCCAGGTTGCCAGTGTGAGGATGTTTCAACCCTCCACACCACAGGGCCAGCTCAACTGTGTGCCATTTAAGTTGGAATGTTACCTCTGTTTATAGGTGAAGAAATCAGGGGCCTAGTGCTCTTCAGAGCAGCCACTTGTTGACTCTCCCATGTCCCATGCCCCATGTGCTTCCATTGCAGCACAGGTGCTTTCAGCACCTGAATGAAGACATCTACACTTCCCAGGTGGTTGAAAGCACTTGACTGCACCTCATGCCTCAAAACCTACCTGGGGCATGCAGCAATTTAGCCTTGCTGCACACTCAGCCATGTGTTATTGCTTACCTACAATTTACAATGTGAGCCTATGGGAATTTCTTATTGCACTGCCTAGGTGGTTAAAGGTACTCAGCAGCACCTCATGCCTCACAACACACCTGGAGTATGTAGCAATTAGGCATTGCTGCACACCCTACTGTGTGGTTGTTGCTTACTTATAATTTACCATGTGATCCTATGTGAATCATATACTGCACTTCCCAGGTGGTTGAAGGCACTCAGCTGCACCTCATGCCTCACAACGCACCTGGGGCATGTGGTAATTCAGCATTTCTGCACACCATGTCATGTGCAATTCCTTATTTACAATTTACAATGTGATCCTTTGGGAATTTTTGAACACACTTCTCAGGTAGTGTGCATGTGTATCCATGGCTACAGAAGTGCCAGACCATGATTGCAAATGCCTCCTGTGTGATGTGAAAAGAGTTGTATGTTGTTTGTCTTACCTGATGATGGATGTCTGTGGTTGCTTGTGTTTGCCTTGCCCTCTTTGGCTGCTTTGGGGGGGATACAGAGTTAGTGCTGAAAACCCTAACATCGCATTTCCATACTTTTGTCACTTTAATAGCAATCCAAATTGATGATTTAACAAAGTTAAGCTCAGGGGCAATGTGAGGAAGTATTTTTCACAGAGAGGGTGGTGGACACATGGAACAGCCTTACTGAGGAGGTTGTGGGGTCTAAAACTGTGGGAGAATTCAAGGATGCATGGGACAGACATAAGGCAATTTTTGTGGGGGGTAGGACGAAATATGCTGTTGGTTAAATAGGATCTGCAGCTTATCCTCTAGGTAGGGAAATGAGCAGATTAGGTGGGCCAAGCGGTCCTTATCTGCCATCAAAGTCTATGTTTCTATGTTTCTATATTTTTTGCAAAGAATATATAAGGGATATGCTACCCCCTACTTGACATTTTGTTTATATTTTTTGTTTGAGTGCCAATTGACCTGATGACATCACAAGTGGCAAAGTCCAGAGTGATGTCATCAGGTCAATTGGCATAAGAACAATAAATATCAACAACATTTTCAGTAGGAGGTAACATATTCCATGTATGCCATAACTCCAACTAAAAAAATAGAATTTCCTTCCATTTTTTGTTGATTGTAAAAAAAAGGTAATTATAAATGAAACACCACTCATTTTGTATATACTTTTGTGCTGAATAAATTTTGTGCTTTCAGTAATCTGCTGTTATTTTTTGTTTTAAAGTTATTTGCATTTATTTGTTGAAAGAGTGAAAATAAATTGAATTTTCTTTTTTTTTATAATTATAAAAACTAAAACTAAAAGGTAGATATAAATGAAACACCACTCATTTTGTAGATATTTTTGTGCTGAACAAATATTGTTCCCACAGTACCATGCTATAATTGTTTTGTTTTAAAGTTATTTGCATTTGTTTATCGAAAAAGTGGAAGAAATTAGTTTTCTGATGTTGTTTTGCTAATTAGAAAACAAACTAAAAGGTATATATAAATGAAACATCACTCATTTTGTAGATATGGTTGTGCTGAACAACTTTCTTCCTCACAGTACCATGCCATTATTTTTAATTTTAAAGTTATTCTCTTTTGTTTGTTGAAAAAGTGAGAAAAAAAAATTGAATTTTCTGGGGTTTTTTTTGCTAATTAAAAAAAACACCCATTTTCTATACATTTTTGTGCTGAACAGCTTTCTTGCTCACAGTACAATGCTATAATTTTTTTTTAAAGATATTCACATTAGAAAACGGTTAGTACTGCTAGTATACATCTGCAGAGCTGGTCATCTCTTGCTTTGTTGATACAATGGTTTGGCTAACCTTACTAGTCTCGGTGAATTCAAACTCAGACTTCATCAGCACATCCTAACTGAAAACTCCTGTGATTGCACCACTTAACATACTTGTCCCTCTTCCCCTCGTTCTTCCACTGTTCTCTCTATTTGTCTTGCCCTCTCACTCTCCTCTCCCTTCCTACCCTCCCATCTCCCCCTCTTTTTCTCCCCGCCCCCACTGTCTTCCTTGCTTTTCATCCCTTACTATCCTCGCTGCTACTTGACAATCTGTCTGGTTGCTCTCCCCTTCCTTAATCTGGCTCCCCTCCTAATTCCCTCCTCTTCTCACTCCCTGCCTTGAATCACGTGCTAAACTAATGTGTATTTATTTGCTGTTCTGTTATTCTGTATTTTGTAACACAAATTGCTTAATTGCTTGTGAAACCAGTCTGTTTTCCATTATGGATCTGTACCCCCCCCCCCATAGACGTGGAACCTTTGTAAATGAGCTGCTTAACGCTCAAAGGTACTTGTAATCCTAGACTGAATAAATAAATAAAATAAAAATAAAAAGATATCAGCAAGGCAGCCATTTTAGGGGTTTTAGAGCAGGATTTTTGAATCTGGAGTGGCTTTGTTTACAATTTTCAAATGCTATGAAACTGCATTTATCCTACTTTAATAAATGCAGTTTCAATATAAATGGAAACAATAGCCTCTCCTTTACACGCCTATGGATTTTTTTTTAAAATGTGTAAAAAGAGGGTTTAAGTGTCCTTTAAATACTGGGTGGAAGTTATTGATTTTTCTTTAGATAATTTTAAACTTTGTTAGTCTGAAATGTAAATAAGATGCTGTAGGGTTCAAATCTGGTTATTTACACTCCCTAACTAGTTTATTGGAACTTCTAATCTCTTATTTCTACATAGGAAGAAAAGAAGCTTGATTAGCTATAAAAAGTGTAGTCAGTGAGTCCCATCCTTTAATGTAAAAATGTGGTTCACAGAAAACTATTACCAGAGTTTGAGTATTCATTGATGGGAGGGGTGCTAAGAACAATTGGATCATTTTTACATTAGACAAGAAAGCCAACAGGTTTTCCACATTGTTATAATTTCCACAAGAAAAAAAAAACATATAATACATCATTGTTTGAGATGCCATTCTTCTTAATGGAGTTTTCCAAATAGCATTTTCTTTCTTCGTCATACCTTGGACATGTAAATATAATCTGTTCAAGATCGTGTAGATCACCTTGACCACAGCTAAGAAACAAATCTCTAATTTTTGTTTATGAAACAGTTGATTAGAATCAAAAATTTCCAGATGGAAATCTGTAATTAGGTTTCTTTTATCCATGCCTAGTATTTTGATCAGGTAATGTTCGATCTGGAAAACCTTTATAGTATAAAATTTGTTCCTAGAGTCCAGTGGCCTCCAAGCACCCCAGCAGAAAAATAGCACGTCTTTTGTGTTCAGTGATTCCCTTCTCTAGCCCTGTCTCTTGACACCTAGCACCACCTAATCCATTTCCTTGCTAGAACTTTCATTTTGGTTCTCAAGTCTTCCCTATTGAACTGATTGCAGTAGTTCTATAGGGCACGGGGGGGGGGTTGTGGCTTGCAACTAGGGTGTGTGGCAGCCAGTGAATATCTGAGCATGGTCCATTCCTAAACTGGATTCAAGAATCCAGCTTCCTGATTGGCTGGGAACCATGTAAATGCCACATGGTATAAAATGGGTAGGAATTTCCTGTTTCCTGATTGGCTAAATAAGCTCTGAGACCTATTCCTTCCTTGACATGCCAACACAATCATCTAGTGGTGACTTCCTTCCACATTCCTCCCGTGCACTGCACATCTCCATTTTTAATTTAAGTTGGTTTGCACATTTGAAGTCTGCAAACTCCTCATGCAGGTACCTGACTCTGAATCTACTGGTTCCAATAGTATTGAGCCAAAACTACTTACAATCACTGAATATGAGTTATCCCCCCCATTGCCTGGGTAATCAACTTGTCCTTGTCATTTGGTGTGTTGCCTTATTTATGGAAAACCTGTCATGTAGTTCCAGTTTTTAAGAAGGGTAACCACAAACCAATTAATAACTATAGGCCTATTACCATACTTCCTGTATTGAACAAAATTCTTGACAAAATGGTCTCCTCCCAGCTCACCAACTATTTCTCCTCCCATGAATTCCTCTCTGCCATGCAGCATGGTTTCCATAAAGTGCACAGAACTACTACTGTCCTCCTGACACTCACTAATAGTACTGCCTCAGGAATGGATAAGGGCAGTCTCACAGGTACTGTCTTTATTGACTTGATAAAGGCATTTTACCTTGTGAACCACTCCCTACTCTACAGCAGATTTGCTAGCTCGGGAATTTGATTTATCACTCACCCTAAGTTCAACAACTATCTTGCGAATAGATTACAGAGTCAAATATGGGTCCTCCCTTTTAGAATCTGTTCAAACAGTATGTGTGTGTATGTGTGTGTGGGGGGGAGGGGTCCTCAAAGATCTATTTTAGATCCCCTTCTATTTGCCATGCATATTAATTCCATTAACCAATGCCTTTCCCACTGCTCTGCCATCCTTTATGCAGATGACCTGGCCCCTACACTTGCTCAAGAAACACTGATAGAATAAATCTGTATCTAACTATTGATCACCAGTCTGTACACAATTGACTCTTAACAAATTGCCTTTGATTATAACCAAAACACAATCTATGCTGCTTGAAACATCCTCTAGACTAAGGCTCTGCCTAGCCCCATTGTACAATACTTACCTTCATGGTTCTTTAGTCCCCTCAGTCACCTCATTTACCTAACTTGGAGTCATGCTTGACCTCTCCCTTGATTTTTCACTTCATGTGATGGGTGTCTGTAAATCAGTAAATTCCATGCTCGATAACTCAAATAAAGTGGGTCACAACCAAACTTTGCAGGATTGTCTTGCTATTGCCCACTGGATGCTACTTCCCAAGTTCCTCTATGGGGCCCCTGTCTTTTCTGCTGCTATGATATCTACTCTTCTTAGATGAGGTGTCACTCACAACATTATTTGCCACTTTTCACTGCCATCCCACAGGCTCACCCATTATTGTTCCCTTTATGACAGGCTTGGTTGGCTTCCTCCATCCCTACTTTGTGGCCACACTCTTGGGGTGTAATTTTTAGCACTCTTCACAATCACCTGCCCTTATTCTTTGCCTCATTTCTCAAACCTGTTCACTGTGCTTAACCTCTGAGGTCTGATGAACATGCCCTACTGACTGCCCCTAAACTTAATAATAGGGCTGGTGAATCTTCCTTCGTCTATAGTGCTCCTAGGTTATGGAACTGCATACCCTCTGATGTTTGCCTCTGTCCTTTGGCAGCCATGTTCATAGAATGTATCATGAATATCTTCTCAATGTGATAAGCTGCTCTTGCTTTTCAATTGTACTGCTCTGATTTGAATCTAAAAGACTAATCATGTTTACCTTAATACCGTGGTATTTCTACAGTATGTCCTTTGCGTACCTTATGTCAGGTAACATCCACTGTCTCTCCTGATGCTGTTTTTTTTTTCTTGCTACTGTGTAATGTTTGCTAGTCCTTCTTCTATTCACTTAATACTGTATTGCATTATTATTACTATATTGTTTTTTTGCCTTGTAAACATTTCTTATGTAACTTCCTGGGCCATGCCTGAAAATAAGCATTTGATTGCCCAGTGCACTTACCTGGTTAAAAAAAAAGCTAAATAAATATGTAAATCCCCAGAAATGTACAAACTGGGGCAAGTTTAGGCAGCGGGATTTGGAATTCATGCCAGCCACATACAGCATTCATGGAACACTTCACTCCTCCCTGATTGCCATCACAAACATGGCTGCCAACTTTACTCACTGAAAACCTTCAACAAGACTCTAAAAAATAAATCACTCTTACATTTCAATACATACATACATACATAAGCATTTTTCCTCTCACGGTCCCTTTCTTACATACATGAAAGAAAAAAAACAACTGAAGTACTAATGTCTGTTTAATTCATGATTTCTCGATGCTCCTTTTTCGACCAAGAGAAATCCCCCTTCATTCATTACCAGCAGGCCAAGCAATCTGCTGCTTACCCTGCCACAGATGAAACTGAGACCACACCTTCATATGAGGCCTTCTGTTGTATGTGAGGGTGAATATTCTGCCTGAGGAGTTCTGCAGAAGTTTGAATTCCTGTATTCCATAATAAACAAAGACAGATGATTGACAGGTAGCAAGGGACTGCTTTTACTAATTACTTATAATAAGGGACAATACCTTTTTTTAGTAAATAAATTGTATTTTTTTATTTGAAATTGTTTCTCAGTCTGCTCATTTTATAAGCACAATAAGACACTTAAGGTCATTGGTTGATGCACTTTCAGGTGCGAAAGGCACTGAGCACAAGTGCCTCATGCCTCATTATGCACCTAGGTATGAATTAATTTCAGACAACCAATGCTCTGTCATGTCTTATTGCCTATGTATTAACATGGGCTGCAGCACTCTGCGATTGCTAAAAGCAGGGGTGTGTGCACAGGACAAAAAGTACATTTTTCTATTTAAATAAATACATAACTAAATAACTAAATCATTGCCTACTCACCATAACACGTTTCATAACAATGTAAGGTGACTCTGGGATTTGTGTTACCAACCAATAATCATACCCCCGTCATGAACCACACTTGCCTTTAGTTTGGTATATAGGCAGGGATTATCTCATGATGACCCATCCTCCATCATTCCTTACCGCTTCAATAGCTCATTACCATGCCAGCCTTCACATTTTAATGGAAGCCCCTGTTCCTCTGCCTGCATGGTTGCAATCCACTTATCAACCATGCAGGGAAAGGCTTGCAATCCCACTGTGCACAGCAGAGCACAAATCAACACAATGATCACTTAGTGCCAGAACTTTGTGATTTTGTATGGCCCACCTACTTTGTATCTGAGTTTACAATGATTTTTGCTATAGATTTGTTTTTTTCACAGATAAGTATGTAAGTAAGTAAATATTTATTTTATCATGGCGCCCAGTCCCGGGGGCTTTGGACACCATTACAATTTAAACAGGGTACAACAGATTAAAACAAGCATAATAAAACATTAGCATACAAATATTCTGTAATCAGATAAAAAAAAGTTAAGGTCAAATTAAAAACTATCTCAGAAGGCTTGATTAAACAGATAGGCCTTTAGGCCCCACCTTAAATGCTTCCACTGTGGTGGAGGAGCGGAGGGAGCACACTGGTTTGGCTGGAGTTAGGAGGTCAGACAGATAACCAGGACTCAGTCCATATAGGGTCTTTTAGGTGAGCAAGCCCACCTTGAAGAGAATCCTCCATCTGACTGGCAGCCAGTGCAGGTCCCGCAGGACCGAATTCACATAGCAAGTTTTCAGCAGACCCTCCAGCAACCTGGCCACTGCGTTCTGCACTAACTGCAGCTGGCAGAGGGTCCCTCCATTGACTCCGAGGTACAGAGCATCACAGTAGTCAAACCTGGAAGTCACAAAGGCGTGCACTAGTGATGGCAGGTCCTCAGGCAGAATCAGGGATTTAATTCAGGTGACATTTCTTAGATGGTAAAACCCACTCTTGATGACCAATGACACGTGCATCTCCATAGTCCACCTGTTATCAAAAGTGATGCCCAAATGTTTCACCCTGGAGGAGGCCGTCAATGGGGTGGTGCCCAGAACTAACCATGTTGCCACTCCGGAGTCCTCCCCATCATGCTGATGACCCGGCTCAATCACAAGTACTTCCATTTTGTCAGGGTTAAGTCTCAGCCAGTTCGAGGACATCCAGTCCTGAATCTCAGTCAGACATTTATTTAGTACTTCAACAGCACTTCCAGTTCCAGGGGCAGATTACCTATGCAGCTTGGTATCATCTGCATAACAGTGAAAACCCAGACTGTATTGCCTAATGATCTCCCCAAGGGGCAGCATGTACACTGTGAACGACATCGGTGAGGGGATTGAACCCTGAGGTACTCCATATGACAGGGGCATTGAGGAGGAGGAGGAGAAATTCCCCATCACTACTCTGTACCTCCCGTCTGAGAGATAAGACTCAAACCATGTGATGACTGTTCCGGTGAGTCACCAATAACTTCTAAGGTGATCCAAAAGCTCAGTGTGGTCCACAGTGTCAAATGCTGAGGAGAGATCAAGCAGAATGAGACTTGACCAATCTCTTTTATCTCATGCCCTGAGGAGGTCATTCTGGACCCAAACTAATGCCGTTTCTGTGCTATGCCTGGCTGAGAACCCAGACTGGAATGGCTTATAGATGTCAAAAGCCTCAAGGTGTGCCTCGAGCTGCAGAGCCACTATTTTCTCAACAACCATCCCTAGGAATGGGAGGCTGGAGATAGGTCTATAATTCGCCAGGACGTCAGGATCGAGTAATGGTTTCTTGTGTCTAGTGTCAGCTGACTGAGTGTTCAAGGTGCCTAGCTAAATGCAAGAAACCTTATGGAGCGGTGTAGCTGAATCCCAGCAAGTGCATTAGAGACAAACAGATCACAATGTGTTCAACGTTATTAAGACTGTAAGACTAAACTCTTGGGTGTAGTCATTAGACTCAGTGCTAACTTAGTCCAGTAATAATAAACACAAATAGCCTCCAGCTCACAGGGAATCAAACCGGTGCTCATTAACACAGAGAAGTAAATTACTGCACACATGTTCACATGGCAGTAGATACAGGAGAACTTGCTAAAGCTTGAATTTGATGAAGTAACCATTTGAGAACACTCTCTGGGCACATTTTCACATTGAATTGACTTGGACTCTCCTCTTCTGCAAGCATTACTTGCAAAGGTGTGATTAAAAATCCTTTACCCTCATGCATGCCTCCGCTGCCACAGCTTCACGGTGGACTTCCTTTACAGTTGCTGGGCGAGGTTGTAAAACCTTTTTTTTTTGTACAATTGCTGATTAAAACAGTGGTGTTTGTTCTTTACAATGACATGTGAGTGTTTTTTTTAGTTACCAAGTGCCTTCCAACCCGTGCCTGCCACTGTGTGGATGTGCATGCAGTAACACACTTCAGTACACTGTCTTGAATTCACGTGTTATGACTTACTGACATGACATGTGCCTTGCCCTTGTCTCACAATGATGCTTCTGCATTCCCTTTCTCCTTACTAGGTGATCTCCAATATGCATATTATTACCACACGTTTTTGTACTATTTTCACATGTGTCTGTCTTTACTGAATGTATTAATTCTGTGTGTATCTCCTTACTGTATTCATATTTTATTGTATCTTTAATGATTTATTTATTTATTGGAATTTTGGAAACAACCTTTGAGTAAGACCTTTTTTGTAGTGTCCATGTCTGTTAAACAGTACAAATACAGACATAATTGAATTCACAGTTCAAATACAGACATAGTTGAAATATCAGTACAGGAACTAGCAAAACCATGGAAAACAGCTAGGAGTTTCTTATGAGTTTCATTAAAGGTTTACTACTAAGTGCTGTATAGCAAAAGGAAGTATATGAGAGAGAAGAAAATGTAGTATAGGGAGAGAGTGGTTAGTGAATGAAGCGTGGGGTTAGAACAGCCCAGGAGGAGCATTGTCACATTGTATTACAGCTTTGGAGCTGAGGAGCTGGGGATAGTGCATGTGAGAGTATGTGGTGAGGTGGGAGAAGGTGGTGAGAGAGAGAGGGAGAGAGAGGAGGGGAGAGAGTGGGAGGAGGATGAGAGGGGAAGGAGGAAGAGACCAAGTTGGGGAGGGGAAGTATCATGAGAGTGGAGACTGATGGAGAAAAGTGGGGTGGGAGGGGGTGAGAGGAGGGGGAGAGAATGAGAGAGAGGGGCGATGAGGCGTGAGACAAACGAGAAAGCACAAACCACAAGTGGAATAAGAGCTATGGAACATGAGGTACCAGAGTCTGGGGAGCAGGTGTAGGGAGTGGGGAGGGGTGGCCCATGTGAGTGAGTCCATGAGTAGTTGCTGGTAGGCAGGGTTGGTGCAGGCTCTGGAGACCCACTCTAAACAGTTTAGCACTCACAGACATTCTTTTTGCAGTAGTAACTGCGTAAGTTTGGCTTTGAAGATTCTAGGGTTAGCAGCATTTAAAGCGTTAGCTGGGATCTCATTAAGCCTCAGTGGGGCACGGTAGGAGAAGGATCTTTGTCCAAAAGCTGTTCATCAGAATGGAACACAGAATGGGTGTAGTTCTTTATTCCTGGTCCTGTACATGGAGTTGGTTAAGGTAATCAGGTTGGTGATACAGGGAGGAGTTAGACTTAACATGGCTTTCCTACCTAGGAGTCACGTCTGGTATGTGATTCTATTCTTGAGGCTTAATATGTTTGCTTTCTCATAGAGTACACAGGTGTGCGTGAGCCGGTCAGCATCTAGTAATGGTCTGCAGGCCTTGTTTAGAGCCGTGCCTACCCTCTTGAGGGTGGTATCAGTTGCTGCTCTGTAGGCCACCAGGCCGTTGTCAACCACAGAGAGAATGGACCTGTTTATGGACAGCCTGAGAGTATTGGTAGTGAGGCTTCTCCTGTGCTGATAAAGTTCCCTGAGTTTAGAATCTACTGCCTTCACAACCTGGTCAATTTGCTGGCTATATGAAAGAGTATCATTTATTATTACTCCTAGGTATTTAAAGGAATGAACCTGTTCTAGAGGGGCAAGCCTGTTGTCGGTAACTATTAGCATGAGGTACCACCTCTTTAACTAAGGGCTAGAGAGGAGCATGGATTTGGTGATGAAGTGACAGGTTTATCCTTTCCAATGTAATTCCCCCTAAATTACTTCTGGAAATGAACAGTTTCTCATTGTTCGTTACTGGCACAAATGTTTAAATGAATAAATATTTTAATTGTCAATAAAGAGGCACTGTTACTGAAGAAATCATAGCAACATCTGACATTTTATTAGGACTACCTCACATGATGTCATCCGTTTTGTGACATTTTGGTGTTGGTCTGCCACAAGGACCCTTGCCTTCTCTTCAGATCTGCCATGCCACTCTCTCACTGCTCTGGCAAATGTTGCCTTGCTGGACTGAGTGAATGACTGAGATGGACGCATAAAACAAAAATAGAAACTGTTTATTCAGTATCAGGAGACTTCTCCACACCATGACGCAATACCTGAGATGAAGGGGTTTCCTGGACTGTCCCTGGATAACATGGCACTCTCAGGCTGTGCAACAGTTGGCAACATGTATGTTCTAAGTGCTCTTAAAGTGGTGGCTGCCTAAACATTAAGCCCCATGCTTAATTGTGTACTCCACATCACCCCCAGGGTCGTGAATGTCAGTACCATGAACAAGCAATAATATAACATAACAAAACATGAAAATAATGGAGAAACATCAAGCATTGTATGGCACAATTTGAACATGAATACTCCACTGCAGGGGAGGGAGAGGAAAGCATCTGGACTACAATGGTGACCAGAGTAGTACCAGGTGAAGGGGAAACGCCATAGCGACCTGAAGCTTGGTCAGGGCAACAAGTGCCACAGTGCATGGAAGGGAAAAGGGAAGAGAGGGAAGGGGGAGCAGCTGGAGATGACCCAGAATTACGATATGAAAAACTGCAATAAACTGTTGCAGAAAATCAAAACAAATTGTGGAACTGTCCATCTGAAAAAGACATTCCTGCAAAGGACATGTAAACACATGTGAAACTGTCCTTTTGAAGAAGGCGCCTGCAAAGAAAAAGGTCACTGCAGTATATGCAGCATTCAGTACCAATTAGCAATACATGTATGCATAGAAACAGGTACATTCAGACATTTACTGCAGAAGAACAATTAAACACAGACAGTGATGAATACCATGGTTTCAGAATCATTAGTCTCAAAAACACTGAGTCTGCATGCACATAAGTTCAAGGCTTGTGTCAACATTTCCAGTCAGTGCATCATGAATTGCTTGAACCAGTTCTTAACAGGATGAGGTAATGTCAGCAAAAGCAACCCAAGAACTTTGAGAGCTGTCAAAATCACACTATTTGCCTCTATAAGTCCAGGATCCATTCAAATCGTCTCAATCTAGTACACAGGAATGTGCATGAAAGAGTCCTCAGAAGAAGAAGAAGGCTGAAAAGTCCCAAGAAATTCATCTGATGTGAGGTCAAGTGCAACAGAATCCAGCTGAAGAGAGTTAGAAGTGTGGGAATCTGACTGAACTGACTGCAAATTGTTGGGAGGAATTTCTGGTTCTGAAAAGATAACAGGTTCCAGTGCAACTTCATTACTGGGAGGATTGGGATCGTCTGGGAGGGTGTTACCCAAGTACCTGTGCTTCAGACAATTAATGTGGACTTTGTTTAGCACAAGCTTCCTATCTGACTTGCATCGCAGATGGAAGTGAACTGAAAAAAGCTTTTACACAATGTACTATAGTAAGGACCAGTCCAAGGACGAAGCAGTTTCTTTGTGGTACCTGGAACTAAGACAGGCTGATACAGATAAAGAGTGTCCCCCACAGAAAATGAAGGTCCATGAGACTTGACTGCTGACATTTTCTGCATGGCAGATTTTCTCTGTCCCAACATGATAATTGCAACATGTCTGGCAAATTCAAGCTGTTCCAGTACAGGACTAATGTGTGGGGAAGCTGACTTTGGAACCTCTAGTAGTGAGAGATCCATGTCCAATGAAGTTCTTGGATGGAGTACATGGATCAAAAAAAATGATGTGTACTCTGTATTGTTGACACAAGGGCCTGTATTGTAGGCAAACTGAACAAAAGGAACAACGCAGTCCCATGTGTTGTGAGTTTCATCTAGGTGCTTACAGAGTATTTAGAATGGTAGACATCATTCTTTCACTTTGTCCATTGCATTGCAGATGATAGCTTGTGGTGTTATGTTGAGGAGTTTGCAAGTTTATCAAACAATTGTTGAAAGGTAGTTAGTGCCTCTGTCTGAATGCAGGTACGAGGGGGTACTGTGATAACAAATAGTTGTATTGCGGAAAGCATTTGCTATTATAGCAGCTTTAATGACTTGTAGTGGGATTAATTGTAGGTATTTGGTAATGTAATCCACAAAAACAAGAATGTATTTGTTGACAGATTCAGAGCATGTTGGTAAAGGTCTAAGAATGGCTGTGCTGACCCTTTGAAATGGTTCTGTGGCTATAGGAATTGGAATGATGTGTGTCTTTGTCAGTTTGGCAGGAGGCTTTCTTTGGGAGCAGGGCTGGCAGGATGCAACAAACTGAACATGTCTTTGATTCTGTGAGGCCAGAAGAAGTGGAGCTTTGTCTTTTCAAGAATTCTGCGCATTCCCATGTGACCTCTTGAAAGTAGAGACGCATGAGTGGAGAGTAGAAACTGGCTACAGAGGCTGACACAACTAACTGCACATGAGTTATATCCTACAGAGGTCCTTGCCTTCCTTGGTGCAGACATGGAAAAGCACACCACCATTGAGGAAGTACTGTGGAGCAAAGAAAAGTACATCCTGGTGATGTTGCTTCTGTTGTGCTAGATTTCCAGACTCTAAGTAACAGATTATATCTGTGAACTGAGGATCTGCTCTTTGTTGCATTTTGACAGTTGCCAGGGAGAGAGCAGATGCAGAGGAGGTGAGAGGTTCTTTTGCTACTTGCAGTAAGAGATTTGTTGCTTCTTTCTGAAGTAGCAGCTGGGAGCATCAAAGCAACTTGAGATGCTGTAGGAGTGTACACAGAAAGCACATTAGTGGCATGGAAAGGAAGAATTTGTAAGCAGGATTCGTCATCTGTTGAGGATGATTCAGAGGGATACCTTCTCTGGCTAACACCATCAGTATTGGAGCAAACTCAACCTGGTCTATACTGAATTTCAAAGTTGTAGCATTGCAGCATGGCAATCCATTGGGTAAACTTGCCTGCTGGCTCCTTCATTTAGAGCAACCATTTGAAGCCGGCAGGATCAACGATAGCTGTGAATGAGGAATAGAAAAAGGTAACGGTCAAATTTCTTTATGGCAAATACCATGGCTTGACATTCTTTTTCTCTGATATCATAGTTGTGCTCAGCTGAAGAAAAGGATTGCCCAGCATAGGAAACAACTCATTCTGTTCTGTCTTGCACTTCTCATAGCACAGCGTCCACTGCAAAGAAACTAGTGTCTGTGTAGAGTTTAAAGGTTTGGTCAAACCTTTGGTAGATCAATAGTGGAGTGGAGATCAGGTTGTCTTTCAAGGTTTCAAAGATCCCTTTGCACTCAGAAGTCCATTTATATTCACATTCCTTTTTGAAGAAGGTGTACAGTGGAGCTACAATCTTGGCATAGTTACTGTACATATGAACTTTCTGTAATATCTGGACAAGCCTAGGAAAGCTCTAAGGTATTTGAGATTTTTAGGTTCTGGATAGTCTTTGACTGCTGAGAGCTTGTCTGGGTCTGAAGAGATGCCTTGAAAAATAAAAACATGTCCCAAGTAATGAATCTGATGCTGAATGAAACCACATTTCTCTGGGCAAAGTTTGAGGTTAGCTTGTTGGATATGTTAAAACATTTCTTTGAGGTGTTGGAGGTGCTCTGGAAAGTTCTGCTGAAGACAATAACATCATCCAAGTAGACTAGGCAAAATTTCCAAGACAACCATGTAGTATGGCTTCCATAACACACTAGACTGATCCAAAGTCCTATAGACACTTGTTTGTATTGGAAAAGTCCGAAGTCACAGCACCAGGCTGTGTATAGCTGAGAAGCTGGATTAATAAAGACTTGGTAGAACTCACTCTGAAGGTCCAGACTGATGAAGTAAGCTGGGCTGGCCATGCCAAGACTCTCTAAGGTATCCTCAACTGTGGGTACGTATGAACATCCTGCACAGTGCAGGGATTGAGCTTTCTGTAGTCTACCACAAAACAATACCCACTATCCTTCTTTACCACAAGCAAGCATGTACTTGTAGACTCTTCAATTATGTTTTGTTCAAGCATGTCTTTGATCATGTTCTCTAGGATTTGTTTCTGTTTGTGTCCCACTTTGTAGGCTCTCTGTTGGATTGTTTTCTAAGTGGGCTGCATCTCAATGGTGTGTTGCAGGATATCACAACATCTGAACTTGTTATCTGCACTGACAAAGACATCTGGGTAGTCATCCAGGAATTTTAAAAACTTTTCTTTCATGCTGGGAGTTTGGAAGAGGATAGTCACTTGCTGAGAGGTAATTCTGGTGAAACTGGAGTGGTGATGATAGCACTGACAGGACTAGAGTTGGTGGGACCATGCTGAAGTTCTTGCATGAGATGGAACTGGTCCCCTGTAGACATGCAGGCACACTGCATTGGCCCCTTTGGAGATGACAGTAGCTCATCTGTAAAAATACCGCATCTTTGTAATGCTATGCCATCATGCACAGCCAACAAGGTGTTTCCCAGGAGATGACCTTATGAATGCAGAGTGGGGGATCATGTAACAATGCCAACAGCACCTTGTGGGAGTGGTACATCTCGTATCTTGGCAATCAAAACCATCTCTGTCTCAGGAGGCACATTGGCTGAGTACATAGCTGCAAGTTGCCTCTGTGGGCCTAGTGATAGTTTGTTTGAGGCAAAGTCTAGGATGGCTTTGTGAGCTTTGAGGAACTCCATGCTAAGAATCACTGATGGTTGTAGATCTGGCACTAGGTAGAACTTGACAGTAGCTTGCTGTGAGCCAAAGTGTAGCTTGAGATGGATGACACCTGTGATAGGTACCATAGAGGCATTTGCTGTGAAAATGTACTTTGGGTTAGCTGGAGAGACATTAGGTAATTGACAAAGAGATTTGTTGTTCACAACAGTGTTGATGACTGTAGTAGTAGTAGTAGTTGTTTATTAGGTATGTATAAAACCATGTATCACATACACCAATTCTAATACCAACTTATTAAAACCAGTCAATTGCACACAATCAATTAAAATCTGTTATACTTAGTTACTTAGTATAATTGGACAAAAGAAGGTGTACGCCCATCGTGATTGTCCCCCACACTAGTGGGACTTAACTTATTGTTCGTTATCTTGATTCAATAATATCAATTGGAAGACTATTCCAGGCTTTTGCAGCTTTAATTGAGTAAAAGGAATCCCTTTTGACAGTGTTTTCCCATTCAACTACTAGTTGGTGAATTCTAGCTACATGCCATCTATTTGAATATGTTAGGCCACGTTATGATAATAAAAACTGCATAATCAATGATGTATCAATCATAGGCTAGCACTATACATCACTCTCAAGGCATAAAACTATATAAAGTGCAGTTGCAGTAAAATTTGCTGTGGCAAAATTGTGACTAATTATATCGCAGTAAAGCATACATTTTAGGATGCTGTATTTATTTTCACATGACAACATGTTATTCCATAGTGGAAGAAGCCATTTCTGTCTTGCATTTGTTAACAGTGGTCACTCAAAAATCAGGTTATTTACTATTAGTCTGGCTGTGTTGGCACATCTACAATTCAATTCAATTCAATTCAACTTTATTTTTATAGCGCCTTTCAAAACCAAGGCCCTTAACATAAAAACAGAAACAGCCATATAAATGCCATTAAAACATAAGAAGTAAGTTATCCATAGCTAGGGAAAGCCAAATCAAATAAATAAGTTTTTAGCTCAGTTTTAAATCTACTGATGGTTGGGCATTCTCTCTGCCTACAAGGTAGAGAATTCCACAGGGTCAGAGCTGAAAAAGCGAAGGCATGAGAACCAGACATCTTCAGTCATACTCTGGGAATCTCTAGCAATCCCTAGTCGGTGGAACGGAGAGGATGGAGGGGGCTGTAAGGTACCAGGAGCTCTTGCAGGTAGCCGGGTCTCTGATCATGTAGGGCTTTAAAGGTTAGCAAGCCAACCTTAAAGGTGATCCGCCACTGAATAGGCAGCCAGTGGAGCTTGTGGAGCACAGGCATAATATGACTGGTCCTAGAAGTCCCAGTCAAAAGCCTGGCCACCGCGTTCTGCACCAGCTGCAAGCAGCGGATATCAACCCCTGGTAGCCCTAGGTAGAGGGAATTGCAGTAGTCAAGACGGGTCGTGACAAAGGCATGAACCAATGTTGGAGGATCATTTGAGGGAACCAGGTGTTTCACCTGGACAATATTTCTCAGATGATAAAAAGAGGATTTGACAACAGCTGACACCTGAGATTTTAAAATCAAGCCATCATCAAAACTAATGCCCAGGTTACGCACCTGGTCTGAGGTAGTGAGTGACACACCACCAAGTAATAAACCTGATGGTTGTCCAACCCCCAAACCCGCCCTCGGACGACCTGGGTCCACTATCAACACTTCAGTCTTGTCTAAATTTAGTCTCAACCAGCTGGAACTCATCCAAGATCTGATCTCAGCAAGGCAACTGTTTAGCATGGAGAGTGCATCATTCTGTCTGGGCAGAAAGGACATATACAGCTGAGTATCATCTGCATAGCAGTGAAAACTCAGACTGTATCACCTGATGATATCTCCCAATGGCAGCATATACACTGCAAACAACATGGGGGCTAATAAAGAGCCCTGTGGCACCCCACAAGGCAGGGGGTGAGCACCAGAGGAATAAATTCCAGTGGCCACTTCTGAGACCTGCCTGTGAGATATGAATGGAACCAATTTAGGACTGCACCAGACAGCCCACATAAAAGCCACAGGTGCTGCAATAGTACACCATGGTCTACAGTGTCAAATGCAGCAGAGAGATCGAGAAGGACAAGAATGGTACGTGCCTTTCGATCTCTAGCCATTAGGAGGTCATTCAATACCCAGACGAGAGCCGTCTCCGTGCTATGCTTCTTCCTAAAGCCGGATTGGAGAGTATCATAGACATTGTGAGTTGTGAGGTGATCATTCAACTGCAATGCAACCACCTTTTCAATAACTTTACCAACAAATGGCAAGTTAGAGATAGGTTGGTAGTTAGCTAGACAGTTTGGATCCAAGGAGGGTTTCTTAAGGAGTGGTCGAACAACCGCCTCCTTGAGGGGGTCAGAAAAGACTCCCCTCTTCAGGGACTTCCAGACAATGTCAGCTAGGATTGGGCAAATAACATCTACACAACCCACCAAAAGGGGTGTAGGGCCCAGATCCAAAAGACAACTGGTTGGACGCAATGTTTGGATGATCTTCACAATGTCATTGAACTCCAGTCGGTGGAAATCTGACCAGACAGACAAAGTGCCAGTCACTTCCTGTCGACCACTGCAATCACTCATAGGAGAGGATGAACCGATGCCAGACCTGATGCTGGCAACCTTAGCTGCAAAGAATCGAGCAAACTCCTCGCATCTTAACTGAGAAAAAGCTTTTCTGGGCTGGAGACAGATTGGATTGCACAATCTGTCAACAGTCCGGAAGAGCTGAGCCGGTCGATTCTGTGCAGTAGAAATCTCTCTGGGCAGGAATTCTGCCTTCTTACGGGTGATTTCTGATTGATAGCTATCATAATGTGCCATCAACCTAAGCCTGTCATCATCACGGCTGGACTTCTGCCAAGCTCTCTCCATCCTTCGACCAACTCACCTTACCTCCTTCAAGGAGCCATCAAACCACGGGCTCCTTGGGTGAAGGGTGAGAGGCCGAACATAAACAGGAGCAATCTTGTCCAGAGCATCTCTGACAGCCTTATTGTAGGCTAGAACAAGATCATCTAGACTCATGCATTCAGTCGACAAGCCCGAGAGGTCCGGTACCGCCGATAGGTCACTGGGGTTGACCCCCCCCCTTAAAGGGCGGTACTGAACCAACTCCGTAGAGGCAGACCTATTGAAGGGGCCCTGAAGATGAACTTTATGGTGTGATGGTCAGACCAACTGACCGGTTCCACCCCCAGATCAGCAATCTCCATACCCAGAAGGAAGATCAGATCCAACGAATGACCCCTTACATGGGTTGATGAGGTAACTACCTGTGATAGACCCAGCATCGCCATCAGCTGGAGGAGATTTTGGCCAAAGTGCGAGAGTTCATCGTCGACCCAGGCATTGAAGTCCCCCCAAATTATCCATCTGGGGGACCTTAATACCACCTCGACGATGAAGTCTGCTATCTCCTGCAGGAATTCTCCACCATCTCCTGGTGGACGGTTGATGAGGAGAATCCCGCAGCCTACACCCTCACCCAGGATATATTCTAAGGATCTGATATTTCCCAATGGCACATCCACAAGACCCAGCTCAGTCTTAAACATAATGGCCACACCCCCTCCCCTACGATCCAACCTTGGAAGGTGTATCACCGAGAAACTGGCTGGAGTTGTCAAGGCCAATACAGGGCTTGCATTTTCATCCAGCCAAATCTCGGTGATGCAGGCCAGATCAGTTGTTGCAACAAGATCAACTATAACAGCTGTCTTGTTTTTAATAGATCTGGTGTTGCATAACACCGCCAAGGCAGGATGAGCTGTCGAGGAAGACCTCAGCGCCTGCCCATTAATGTCGGAGCACTTGGGTATGGGGACAAGGCAGGGAGGACCCCTATCTTGAGTCCATTTCGCCCTAGGGCATCTTCTGGATCTCACAACTTCAATCCACCCTCCCTCCTCCTGTCTCCCATCAGGCTCAGCTCCCCCTTTTCTTTTCCGTTTTCTAAGTATGCCCAGGGCTCTACACCTAAAATAGGTGTCAGATGGCAAAGGGGAGCAATCAAAAGGGCATAATTCCCTGAATCTGGTAGGGGAATAGTGCCCAACTGTCACTAAGCCTCCCCAACACATTATAAAAGATAAAACCAAATAATTAAAATCAAACCAACCCAACTAAAAAGGTGAATCTAATCTTAATAATACTGCAGAATTAAATATACATTAATACTCATTAAGAAGAGAAATAAAAATAAAATAATAACATAAACTAAATAAACAAAACAAAGACCAATCCACTCTCAGATAGCAAATAATTCCTTCTTCCACTCTGTCTCACAGAGTGAAGAGAAGAGAGGGAAAGGTCACTAAATACAATCCCACACACTGTCTCTCACACAGAAGGGGAAAAACAAACAGAAACAATAAAACTAAAACAACTAAAGTCCATTTTCAAAATGAATTTATCCAATACTTCTTTTCAGCAGTCACGTTTTTAAATGTGCCGAGGGGCTCACACCTCCAGGGACCCAGAAGCATTATCATTGAGTCTCTCCAGTGGGCTCTCATCTCCACCCAGGACCAATGAGCAAACACAGGTTCCAATGAGCAATCAGTTCTGCAGCAGAGAACCCACTCCACAATCCAAATTCTCAGGCTAAATCGCACACAGTCTGTCTCCACACTGACCGTCAATACTCAAGCTGAAGGGAAAAGGGCAGAATAACAGAGTAACCAAGAAACCAATGCTCTGTTTTGACAAGTTCTTCACCCGACAAAAATCGGGCATCTATCACAGTACAGACATTCGAACTACTAGGTCCACAGCCAGGCGCTAAGAGAGTCTCACCCAGCCCCAGACCTCTTCCCAGACCCATTCGATACCACGGCAGCCCACCAGCTGCTAAACAGCCAAGCGGAAGTATTGCAGAGATAGCCACCCAACAGCAGCAGACCTACAACACACCACTAGGTTTGGGCCAGGGCTGGGAAAAACTCCTCTCCAGCAATTCACCCAACAGCTACTACCAGACAGAACCTCCTCCAATTTCACCACTTCACTCCTTCAGCCCATACCAGAACCAGCTGCCGACTCCTTCACCTCCTTACGACAGCCTTCACTCTGCCATCAAGACTCTACTTCTTACTCACCACGGTCCCATCTGCTGCTGGACTCCAAAATGCCTCAGGTAAAAAGTTTTTCCACGTTTCAGCTCATTCTGTGAACAAACGTACAACAAGCATAGAATAAAAAAGTTCAGCAGGTTACAGCCAGGATAATAGAATCCATCAGATTTAGCCAGGAATGACAAAATGGCGTTAAAAGCAACTGAATGGTAAAGTAACACAAAATAACACGCAGATAAAACAACACGAAAATAAAGTAAAATAAAATAACACAAATAACGCAAATAAATAAAAAAACAAGTAAACGAACTTTAACAAACTTAAAATAACTACAGCAACACCTCACTACTGCTTACAGCCAGCCCAGCACAGCAGCCATCTTAAGCTATCTGTGCCTCCATAAGGTCCTGCATTTCCCCAATGATGTGCTTTTGTTACAATACCTGCTCTAAATTTGCAAAATGCATTTCTATGTAATGCCTTTTGAGTAAACTGTAAATACACTTCTTTTTGCGATGGTGGCTTCATCTAGTAATAGTCATTGCAATAATGCAATTCCTTTAATTTTCCAAATTCTACTTGGAAAAATAATCTTCAAGCCTCTGAACTGCTGCTTGCTTATATTTATCTATGTTATTCATGGCATACATATCCCATATCTCAATTAGGCCCATCTCTTTCAGTACAGTGTTTAGTTGTGCAAACCATTTTTGGTTTCTGTTCCTTTCATTAGCCTCCCTACAACACTTCAAAAGTATTCTGTTCTCAGGCAATTAAACCATTTTCCTCCAGAGTCGTATGACCCTGATATGAGCCATTCAAATAATAGATTTAAAATTAAATTCACTTCTTATAAAGGCGGTTGCAATATCTCTATTTAGCCCACAGATTTGTCTATAGAAAACATTTTGAACATTTTTTAAATTATTCATTCCTTTATTAAAGGCCCAGATTTCTGCACCATATAATAGTATGCTAACCAGCATTGCATCAAAAGTTTGTTTCAATGTTTTAAAAGAATTGCTTGGAAACTGCTTGCAGAACCTATATATGGCCCTGGAAGCCAGTAATGCCTGTTTTATAGTATATACAATATGATATTTCCCAATTACATTTCTTGTCAAAAACAAGACCTACAGTAAGTATTTATAGTTAGTTGCAATATCTAGGTTAACGTTGACAATTTTCCATGATGCAGATTTTCTTTACTTAGAGCTACCAAAAATAATAATGTTCAATTTAGTTGGAGTCATCATTAAGTCCAGCCCATCCAACTGTTCCATGGTTACCCTAGAGACTCTTTTTAGGCCCAGTGGGGTCTGTGAGCATAGCACTATGTCATCTGCATAGCATTGAATACTAATTTTATGGTTACCAATACTAGGGGCAAATTTATATGCTCCCTCCACTTTCTCGAGCAATGGTTCCACATATAGGTTAAAAAGTAGAGGTGCTAGTAAACAGCCCTGCTTCACTCCTTGCTTTATATTAATCTCATTGGACAGTATGCCACCTCGCGCTATTCTAGCAAAGGATCTATTGTCTGTGTGCAGTGTTCTTAATATAGCTAATAGCTGAGTATCTATGCCATATAACTTTAGTATATCCCATAGTATATCCCTGTTCACTTTATCCAAAGCTGCCTTTTGGTCTTAAAAGGCCATATAGTGCTCCTTTGATATTTATTGTGTATTTCTTAATCAGGAATTTTAATATGAACATATTATCAATGGTTCCATAATCTTTCAGAAAATCTGATTGAACTTCAGACAGTAAACTATTTTCTGACACCCATATAGACAACTTGTCCAGAGTAATATGTATAAATATTTTTAGTCCAATGCATAGTAAACTTATCTGTCTATAGTTCTCCAGGTCCTTAAATGAGCCTTTCTTATATAAAGAAACAATTAGATCATCCTTCCATTCATTTGGGAGTTCTTTGGTTTTACAAATATGATTGTATACCACACATAGCAGACTAGACCACCACTCTGGATGTGCTAGAAAAAGTTTAGCTTTTACCCCATTTATTCCAGGATCTATATTTCTTTTTTGTGCATTTGTTGCCTGGATAACTTCTGCCTCTGTAATAAAGAGATGCTTATCTCCTCCCCCTGTATTATATAGTGCCATTCTCGCTGGTTGATTTCTGACTATGCAGATTTGCTTATTTGCAAATCTGTCTCCTAGCTTATGATCATGTTTATCCACCCTTTCTGATTCTCCATATTTTGCCTGGAAGAATTTTATCCATGTGGCTGGTTGAATTACTTACACTGTATTAAGTTGCATATTTTTTGTTCCATGAGCCACCATATCACAGAAGCCTCTGGTGTCTTTTCTTACTAGTGTATCTTGTAATTTCAGCCATAGTTGCTGCTTATATTCTACTGTAGAACTGACTGAATTTGTGGTCACCAGATTTCGTGGCCGCTCCCGCACCTGCGTATTCACGTCCGATTGAATTAGCACATCAGCGGTACCATAAAATATGGTGCCACTGTATGCACTATCCACAATGACAGGCTGAAAACAATTAACTGAGTTTGTGAGCTGGTATCTAATTAATTGACACTGCCTGCATTCCTGTTTTATAGTCAGTCATTCAGTTTGTGTGTTTGTACCTTTTTTGTACCTGTGTTTGATTTGTTCTGAATAGCTCAATTTCTGGGGAGGTTACCATGAAGTTTATTTTATTTTTATTTGAATTTAATTTCTTGAAATAAATAAAATGTGAAACTACTAATTACAGTACTGTATGCCTTTGAGTGTTCACTGTCCCCCCACCCCCCCCTCCTCACAGCAGAAAAGTTGAAATTGCTGTCATTTAAGGTTGTAGCTTGTAGCTTGTTAACACACTAAGCAGGGTCATCGAGGGTAATTGAGGGTGATCTGATGGCAGATAGCAGGTAGTTATAAAAGATTAACAAAACAAAAGCTTGCTGTAGTCTTCTTTGTTTTTATACTGTATGAGGTAATGGTGCTAATGGCTGCTAATCAGTGGTAGTTTAATAGCTCCTTAACGGCATTGGCACCCTCAGAACAGAGATGAAAGAGCACTGCACTGCATATGAATGTCATTTCCCTTTATAATTGTTGTCCATTTGAATTCGCTGATATTTTGAAATAGCGAATATAGCGAAAATAAATACATTGCAATTATTATCTACTCTACACTAATTTCTTGATTTCTATTCATTTTTTTTATATTTATTTGTTGATAATTTAAAGGCTATCTTTGGGTCCAGTTTAACCGAATTTTGTACCAATCTGCCAGTTCTATTCACAGTTTTTGTTTTCATAATTTAACAATCAGTATCATACCATGCATTGTGTCTTATTATTCTTTCCTTCTTCATAGCTCAGTTCTCTGCCTTCAGACTGATTTTCAAGGTTTCAATAATATACTCATAATTTTTAATTGGATTAAGCATGGAAGTGCCCAAACCATAATTTTCCCCTCAATAAATGGTGTCCACTTTATTAATATCTTATTGCTTACAATCATCTGCCCACTGTGAATCTATCTTTATTATAATCTTGTTTGGCACATGAGTTTAATTTCTAGAGTAATAGGAAGTGATCACTGTCTAGAATGGGTATAATAGTAAATTCATTGACCAATTTAAAAGGTATGGCTTGAGTTTTCACTGCTATGCAGATGATACTGAGCTGTACATGTCCTTTGTGCCTGGCCAGGATGATGCTGTTTTGGTTTTTAACAACTGTCTCACCGAAATCCAGGATTGGATGAATAGGAGTTGGCTGCAGTTAAACCCAGAAAAAGACGGAGGTGTTGGTTGTGGACCTAGGTCGCAGGGAGGTGGGTTTGTTAGCAGGATCACCTTCAGGTCTATGGCTTGTGGGTGTCCTGCTAACTACCTCAGATTGGGTGTGGAACTTGGGCGTTATGTTTGATGACTGTTTGACACTTAAATCTCAGGTGTCGGCAGTTGTCAAAACCTCTTTTTACCATTTGAGGAATATTGCCCGTGTGAAGCACCTGGTTCCTTCCGATGATCTTTCAACATTGGTCCACGCCTTCATTACCTTCCGCCTTGACTGCTGCAGTGCCTTTTACCTTGGGTAACCGGGGTTGATATCCACCACCTGCAGCTTGTGCAGAATGCGGCAGCCAGGCTTTTGACTGGTTAGTCTAGGACCAGTCATATAACACCTGTGCTCCACGGACTGCACTGGCTGCCAGTACGTTGGCGGATCACCTTCAACGTCAGTCTGCTGACCTATAAGGCCCTTCATGACCAAGGACCTGTTTACCCGCAAGATCTCCTTCATCCCTAGTGTCCCTCCTGTTCTCTCTGATCCACTGATGAGGGATTGGTAGAGATTGCCAGTGTTCATTTAAAGACATCTGGGGCCAGGTCTTTTAGTTTTATGGCCCCAACCCTGTGGAATTCTCTACCTCATCAGGTGTGAGATTGTACAACCATCCAAAGTTTTAAAGTAGCTTTGAAAACAATTCTTTTTAGCCATACATATATTGATTTTTAATGCTGCTGCCATGTGTTTTAATTTGGTTATTTATGGTTTTGATTAATTGTTTTATATTGATTTATTTTAATGAACTGTGTACAGCGCCTTGATTTTGAAAAGGCGCTTTTTTATAAATAAAGTCTGATTTGATCTGATTTGAAAAGAAAAAATATCTATGAGGCATGGGTCCAATACACTACCTCCCCTCTTTTATTGGAAAGGTTCATTCACCAGTAGTATCTCCCTTTGCCCTTCCGTTAACTACCCTTATGTTTTAGGTGCTGCAGTTTCTAGTAAACGAGAACCTTTTTTATTTATTTACCAAGTTCTTGGGGTTTCTAGCCAGGTTATTATACATATCATATAATTGCCATTCATACAACTATATTTCAAATTTATTACCAATTTGGTCATTAACATCACCCATTACAGTAATTGGAATGCCTGAGTATTTGAAATGTATCTGGGTCAATGCAGCATCCAATACTTCCAAAACACTTTTAATAATGAATGTATTGGCTGGAGAGATCATATTTATAACAATAATACTTGTTCCTTCCCTCATCTTTATCCGGATACACAAAAAGTAGGGTGTACCATACATCAGCCTAATGCACCCAAGACATGCACATGTTGAAGCCAAGGAAATAGGACCTCCTTTTGCTCAACTGAAATTATATTTCTTTTCAACTTATAATTCCCAGCTAGTATTTCCTCTAATGTAAATACTGTATTTCACAACCAAGTCTCCTATAAAAGGATAATATCATACTTTCTTATTTCTTGCTCCCATCCTTGGTCTTCAATTTTGTTCTCCAGACCACATATATTCCAGCTAAGAATTAAAAAGTGTGCCCTGATATCAGTTTGAATCATGATTGATTGTACTTGGCTCTGACTCTAGCTCTAGTCTTCAAAGCTTCCTGCTTCAAAGTTAATGGATGATACTTCTAGCACTTCATTATTATTTATTCTTGTACCTCTTGTAGTTCTTCCCCTTATTAACTCCCTTGGGACTTCGCCATCTCCCTCTAATGTACGGACATATTCTACAGGTTTAATATAGTCTGTTATTCTCATTTGTAGCTTGTTTTTTTTTTTCCTGTTTTTCTTATTATCATTATATTCCATACCCTTCTTTCTACTCACTTCCCTGCTATTATTTATATCCTTCTTATTTAATATCATGTTAGCAAATGTTGCATCCAGTGAAGTCCCAAAAGATGTGAAATCATTTTTCCTATTCAATAAAGTTTTCCTTTTTCTCCTTGAGTTAAAGACCAAGCAGATTACACCTTTCTCTTCATCGGTTTTATATCTGTAAGTGGAATTTATATCTTTCCATTTAAATCCTTCTCCTACTAGCCTTTACAAGTATTATAAGTCAGACTCCTTAGTGTCTTTGGGTTTTTGTTTCTTCCTTTTTGGAACCTCATCTAAAAAAAACTTTGATAATCATAACCCTGTTTCTATTTCCTGTTCCTTGTTGAACAGTTCTTTATCACAGTCCTTGCCATTGTTGTGCATTCCTTTGCTGCTGTTTTTCTATTTCTTTTCTTGTGTTCTTTTTTTTAGGGATGTGTCCAATTCCTGTGCATTTTCTTCATGGAGATTTCTTCTTCCATGTGTATTCTTGTTATTAGTTCTTTTCTTACTTAGTACAGTATTGCTTCATCAATACTACATTGTATTGAGGCACATCAATCTACTTGTATTCTTTTTTTTATTCACTGTTTGGTTACCACCTGATTTCCTCTTTTAGTCATCTGGAACTTGATTTTGTTTGTCACCTTTTCTATTTAAATCTTTAACTAATGTAATAACTGCTGCCTCTTCCTGTGCTATATGTTTAGTTGTGTCTTTAATTTTCATTTTGTTTGACTGAAACAATACATCTTTTTTTTCTCTGTATTAGTTCTTTGGGGCCATACTTTCCTTTTCTGTATTATTTATTAAGGGGTGTATCAGGGACAGTAACTGCTCAAGGTACTTTGTTATTTTCTTTCATTTTTTTCTTCTATTTCATGCAGTGTCATCTGGATTAATTTAAATTCCACATCACCATTGCTTTTAGGGTTTATTTCTTTGGTAATTGTTCTATGCATTGACCATTCTCTACTTCAAAGATGTGGAATATCTGGTGGATACAATTTTTTTTTTGGGGGGGTCCAAACTTAATTGATCTATATAAGGTGAGATAATGTAAATTGCCTTTCTTGCTAATGGACTATTGTTGACTGGATGTCTAATCTGAGTAGTTTTAACTGTGTTTTTTACATCTATAATCCCTTCCCCTAATTGCTGTTTACTAGTATCAACTATTTTTGAACTGTCTTCAATTCCAATAGTCTCAATATTTTCTTTTGAATAATCTCTACTAGTAATGGATGTTCTGCACTTAGGTGTAACGATGTTCCTCCTTTCTTAGGTGATGAAGTATTTTTAAGTACAACAGAACCTTTAATTTTACCAAAATCCTTCAGTCCTATTATAATCCATTGTGTTCCTGGTGTTATAAAATAATCGGTTATTTTTTTAGCAGTATCTTGCTCTCTACTTTTTATGTTTTGAATGGGTTTTTGTTTGGTCTTATTACTATTGCCTTTAGGTTCAGCTTTCCTTTCCTCCTTAAAGTCATTATTCAGTTAATTCCTAAAACAGACTTGGTCGTGGAATATAAATTATTACCCTTCTTGAATTAATACCACAACAAAATGTGCAATATATGCAAGCTGTTCACAAATGAGCTAGAAAATGAACCATTTGTAAGTTATAGGGATGTAGAGTGTTAGCCCAGAAACTTAGTACAATCAAATATACAGTAACATTTTCTAAATGTACAAAAGCTAAAACTTAAAATCGATTCCAATTATTCCAGTTCTTTCCTTTTCCTCTGGCCATTCTAATTTTCCTATACAGTTCATGAGTCTTTAACTGAGCACAGAGTTGAAAATCTTATGTTTTGTCCTGTAGAGTTATCTGTCAAGGATAGGATTTATTGAATGAAAATAACACTGGAAAAATGTGCCTATGTTGGATTAAAGTTCCATTACTATAACAACATAGAATTACCCTTCTTGCCTTCTGCTGTCATTTAATTTCAAGTCATATGTCCCTCTGTTATTAGTGCTGTGCTTCCAACACAGTGATACACCAAGGAGCTTCTTATCACAACCAAGGGAGAGAGAGGGCTGATTACTCAATGCCCTTCTTTTTGATTCTGCTCCCTGTAGTCAAGTATTCTTTGCCTGTGTTCACTTAACAGCCTTGGTATCAGCTCCAGGGATATGCATTTTCCTTCTAGGTCTAGCGATTCCACTTGGCAATAGAAGGGACATAAAAAAAACAGTGAATACTTTCCCAATACAAGATGATTTGTAAATTCAATTATTGTTAATTACCAGTCACTATTAGTCAACACTTGCTATATCAAGTATCCTTAACTTATATTAGTCAAGCTATTCATCAAAAAACAATCTAAAAGCAGACTATATAAAACTCTTTTCATGCCCCTCTTAAAGCAGAAAATAATAATAAAAAAGTAATGTAGTTCTTACTTTGGTTTTATCACAACTTGCTGTATTCTGCAGATTAACCCAAATGCTGTTGGTTTGCTGTTGCTACCCTGAATCAAGACTTCCACCTTTCCAGGGAGCTAAACAGTTTTTAAATAAGTTTAACATTTGGGTTGTAACCCCAATAGTCATGGACCTTCTCTTACTAAAGTTCACTGTCGGTGATAACGAGCCATGAAGTATTCTTCACTTGATAATATTGCTAATGGCTTGCTCTACTGGGTTAAAAAGCAGCTCTGCATACTCTGTGTCTGGCAATTTGCTGCTCCAAATGGGACTATTGCTCCACTACAAACACCAGCACATGTGCATTTATCCAAACACATGACCCTTTTTGCATGAGAGTTTCAATCTAATTAGATGTTTATCAAATGTAGTTTAAACAAGTCATTTTTATAGTTTACACTGAAGGGTGATAAATAAACAATCTGAACTGTTTGGCTAAAATAATAGTTGAATATTGTACAGCATGGCTTATCTACGGGACTTCAGAAGTCTGGGACTCAGTTTTCTTTCCTTTAAAATACAAATTATTCTAATTATACTACAGACTAAGTATGAGGGATTGGTAACAAAAATCACCAAAAACACCAGTATATCCACAAAGGTAACCCCGAGAATAGCGCTACTAGAATAGTGCCAGTCAACTAAGCACTAGTCTGAATAGCGCTACCACAGAAGGGATTTACAATGCTTACAGTAAGTGCTCCCCAGGTCGCTGTCCATGGTGCTGCCAGAGGACAAGGGCAGCAGAAAATGAGAGGCTGGTTGAGCTGCTCCCATGGCATGGGGGGCTGTGAAGACCAGGGTTCTAATCCTTGTCTTCCTAAATTTTTGCTGTTGGGACTTAGGTTTTTTGTACAAGGGGCTGTGGAAACAGTATTCCACAACTGCATGAATTTCAATTTGCCCCATAATCTGCCCCCCCCCGTAGTGAAAATCATTATATATTTGAGGGATGCGGGGGTGTGAGGGCATAGTCCCAGGCAAAACCAAAAATGATGGCATTTTTGCCACATGATTGTTGACCACACTATTGTGGTCAGCTATGTTTCAACCCAGTGCCATCTGCAAATACAGAAGCCTTTCCTTAGTAAGAGTCTTGAGGCTGAGAGTAAAAATATTCAGCCTGAATATCTCCTCGGGTTAACAATCTGGTTGCCTGAATTCAACATCTCTCAGAGCTAGCTGCAGCTCAGAGGCTTATCTTCACTTCTTCTTTTAACTTCTGCTCTCCAGCTTTTGAGCTTTCAGGTTTTTCAGGCTTTATAATAATTTAGCTGACTACAGCTTTGGTGTGTTGTTCCTGGAACACTGTCACCCTGCAGGTCCACTGTAGCCAAATGCTCCTTCTCCCACACTGGGATTCCACCACCTGGATTCCTACTACCTAGTACCTGCAGTGAGGAGACAAAATACAGGGACTGAACACTGGTTCTCAAAGGACACAAGCTGTTCTGGAAAGAGACTGATAGTCACAATTCAGGCAATGGTGGCTTATCCGCTGTAAAATTAAAGCTTGCTTTTCCAGTCTCCTGTTGTTGCTGCTACTCCACAGCAGCCAAGAGTGCAGTCCTTCTCTCATTACTTCTCTTTCTGTTCTGATGACTGAGATTTCCTCTCTGGTGTCAACCAAGGCATGCATGGACCAATCTCCAATGGTCACTGGGACGTAGTTTCCTAGGAGTGTTGATCTGATGACAGGTACATTTGCCCCAGGAAGTGAGATTATTCCAGAGTTGGTAGTTGGAGGATGCTGCTTGTGTAAATTGTGAGAGTCAGAGGGGCTGTCAGTTGAAGTGTTCTCCTGCCCCACAAAAGCCCCTTGTGTGTTGGGCAGCCCTTGTTTTCCTGATCCTGGGCGTAGTTGTGGTCATCTGGCTGATTATGCTGTGCTGGACGTCTTTGCATCCCATTATTTCTATTGTCATACTTTAGCTTTCTGCAGACTGCAATAGTGTGTCCTCTGCATCCACGCCACTGGCAGATAATGAGCTCTCAAGAAGGTGGAAGTGGATCAGGTGGCTCTCAAGGTGGTTGCAGAGTACTGACAGAAGTAGCAGAGGAAGAAGTTGAGCTCAGTCGTAAACTACTGACAGTTGTGGTGAGCTTGTCTATCATTGCTTGTTGCTGCTGGACACATACTGTGAGTGAAGCTATTTGTGAGGACTGAGGTGCTTGTACATTGGTGGCCTGGAACATTGATATGGATTCCTGCGCAAGTTGTGCATCTTGGATTGTGTCCATCCAGGTTGTCGGCTTCTGTTGGACCACATAAGGATAGAGTTGAGGAAGAAGTCCTTGTACAAAGGCCATGATTTGATCGTTCTCTGTTTTCTGCAGATGTTTGCAGTGTGACTTGATGTCCACTGTGAAGGCTTCCAGAGATTCAGAGGATTGCATGGTGTGTTCCCATAGCTGTTGTTTCAATAACCAGGATGGATGTGGTTGGACAAAATGATCTCTAAAAGTTGCAAACAGAGTGACAGTGTTTCCTTTAACTTGTTCTGGAAGTGTGTTAAACCAGGAAATGACAGTCCCTCTCTGAAACAAAAGGCATTGGAAATATGCAAGGGATCAGTCCAACCATTGAAGGCAACCCAGGCTTGGAATTGCTGGAGCCAGATGACAGCATCTTTGTGAGGCAAGGATGAGAAAGGTCCAGGGTGTAGGCTGGTATGGATTGTGGACTGAGGTGAGATAGTTTTAATGTAGGCAAGGTCATCCTGAATGGCTTGCATAGCTGACTCTCCTTGTGACGAGAGGGAAGACTGTATGCCATGCAGGAGGGTTTCTGTTTTGTAGCCTCACACCATTGAGGTGGATGAAGCTAGACTTCTTGATGCTCCTGCACCTACATTTGCATCATGTTCAGTCACTGTGGTCAGGGAAGAGCTTTGTTTGACAGAACAGAGGTTGTAAGAATGAGATAGAGTTGCCGTCATGCAGAAGATGGGATGTCATGGAGTAGATGGAGTGCTGTGGAAAAAATATTTTAGACAAAAGTACAATTATTTGTAAGCAAAGTCTATCTAATTATGTATTTAATAAACAATTCCAGCCCAAATCCTTGTTGTTCTGTTATTTAAATAAAGATTTATGTGCAAAATCAGCTATTTGTGTGTGTCCATTCATTTCAATAGGGGTTGCCTTTAACAAAGATGGCTCCCATTGATTCCTCTGCAGTGAAGCCCTTTTGAACAAGCTGGTACCGCTCAGAAAAATGGCTGCCTGAACATTGACATGTAGTTGGGCCCAGTCCTGTTTAATGTTATCATAAGTGACATTGTGGAGGGGTTAGAGGAGAAGGTGTGCCTCTTTACGGATGACACTTAGATCTACAACAGGGTGGACACTCGGGGAGGAGTGGAAAAAATTAGAGGGACCTAGGTAAACTGGAGGACTGGTTCAGAGTGTGGCAGCTGAGATTTAATGTGAAAAAGTGCAAAATCATGCATTTGGAATGCAAGAACCCTGGGCGTTATTACGTAATTTGGGGGGGGGAGACACTGATGGCCACCAAACAGGAAAGGGATTTGGGGATAATCATATCTGATGACCTAAAGGTGGCCGAACAATGTGCCAAGGCTGTGGGGGTGGCCAGTGGGATGCTGGGGTGCATAGGGAGAGGTATCACCAGCAGAAGGAAGGAGGGGGTGATGCCACTGTACAGATAATTGGTGAGGAATATGGTGTCCAGTTGTGGAAGCTGCATCTCCAGAAGGACATAGACAGGGTGGAGGCAGTTCAAAGAAGGGCAACGAAGATGGTGCAGGGACTGCACCAAAAGTCATATGAGGAGAGAGACTGGGAGACCACAATTTGTATACCCTGGAGGAGATGAGAGACAGAGGAGATATGATAGAAATCTACAAATATCTAAAAGGCATAAACAGGGTGCCAGAGGGTAGCATCTTTCAGAAAAGAAAATGTCCAGAAATGTAGGGGCATGACATAAAGCTGGAAGGGGTAGACTAAGGGGTAGCGTGAGGAAGTATTTCTTCACAGAAAGGGTGGTGGATGCATGGAATAGACTCCCAACAGAGGTGGTGGGGCAAACATTAGTGGGGGAATTCAAGCATGCATGGGACAGGCATAGGGGAACCCTAGCAATAGGAACGAGGAATTAAAGCCAGAGATCAAGTAGGGTCTGCGTTTTTTACACTAGGCAGGGAAAATGGGCAGACTAGATGGGCCTAGCAGTCCTTATCTACTATCAGTTTCTTTGTTTCTTTGTTTCTATGAACTGGGAGCTTCCTGTTTGATTTGCCCCTTCCGATATGGTTGCCGACAGGGGTGAAGGGTCACTTCCTGCCCAAACAAAGATGGCACTGCTTGTTACCAGGCTGTTTGTAGCTCTTAACATTGAACAATATGGCTATTCCCATGCAGCTGTCCTCCTCTCTGAGCTGCACTGAAAAATGGCAGGTTCCATTTCAAGTGAGTGGCACAAGGGATTATTTTACTTAAGTTGCTGGCGTATTTGTTTTGACTGCTCCCCATTTGGTTATTGTGCTGTGTTTTTTTTCCTTTTTTCCTTTTGTCCCCCAGGGCTGTCCCTCTGTTTATTTACTTTTCCTTGCACTGCTTGAGCCTCTGTGGATGTCCTTTTTTTAACCTTTTGGGATCTCCTTCTATTTATTTTTGTATCCTACTTTATTGCCTTGCTTGCATAGCTCCTGGTGAAAAAAAATTGTTGCCCCACTGTAGTTATGCAGTGTACACAATTCTTGTTCTAGCCCACCTGTTTACTTAATGTGCCAAGATGGGCTCCAGTGATTTATTGATTGTTTGCCTTGCTGGGGCTCCTGTGGTGGCTTGCAGTTTATTCTGTGATGCATTATTTTAGTTATATCTACTTTTCTATTCCTTTTACTGTATAAACCTGGCTCTGGCTGTCCTTTTTATTTATTTGATGGAACTGCTTCAACTTGTATGGGTCCAGTTTGCTTTCATCAGGTGGTCCAACTTAATGGGGAGACAGGTGGCCGACAAACCAGAATGTGGTGTTGGACTGACAGCCACGGTAGTGCAGAGCAGCTGTTGCAGCAGTTCGGGAGAGAAGGAAGGTCCGGCTAGGTGAGGCGGCAGTTGTAGAGAAAGTCAGAATGTTGAGCGGTAGTTCAGGAGAGTGGAGCCATGGTCCAGTGCGACAAGATGCAGGAGGGTGGAGCCAGAAGTAGAACAGAGCATGTGGTGCAGTTACATTTAGCACTCTTTTTTTTCTTCTAACAGTCCTTGTGGAAGAGCTACTGAGCCGCATAGTTCAAGGGAAGGTTAGACAGCAACAAGATGTCTCTTGGTGTAGCTGTTAGGCTTTTTGCCTGTGCGGAGAGACAGAGTGGCTGTTTGCTGTGGAGCTTCAGTCGGGAGGCAGTGAGTGGGGAGGAAGGATAGAGAACCAAGCATTGCTGGTACAGAGTCCTTGGAAGTGGTAGGGCCGATTTGTAAAATTTTAACTGTGATCCCCACTGGGGCAGGCACTGAGTCTGTGGCTGCAGCTGGGAACTGTAGAGGGAACTTGCCTGGCAAAACAGATTAATTTGAAATAAGCCCTACCATGAGGTGAGGGGTGCAGTTTGCTTGTGTTATCCCTTGGCAAAGCAGTGACAGTTTGGCGGTGTCCCTTTTGGTGCTCAGTACAGTCTGTATCATTGCAGGAAAGCTGCTGCAAAAGCAGACGACAGTTGTAATTTTTATGGTTTCTGCATCCAGGACTGTGGTGCAGGTGGGGTTCAGCTTCTAGGAGCTGAAATGAGGTACAGAACTGGGTACCCAGTGACACATGCAGTGGTAGGAGGTTGGAGCAGGCAAGCGAGATAGGGTCAGGACAGGAGAAGGCTCAAATTCTCCACCATGTGTGGTGTCTTGGTGTTGGTGTGCCACAAGGACCCTTATCTTCTCTTCAGGTCTGCCATGTCCATCTCTCGCTGCTCTGGCGGAAGTTGCCTTGCTGACCAGTGCAAATGACTGTGACGGATTCATAAAATAAAAATGGAAACTGCTTATTCAATAACAGGAGACTTCTCCACACCATGAGTAGAGGTGGGCAAAATGCCTAAAATTTGCTATGCATAGTATTTCGCATAGAACTTGAATTTCGCATAATACTCCGCAAAGTAAATCAAATAACTTTGCATCTCGAAGTAACACAAAGTTAGCATTGTTCTCTTTGGACTTTGCGTTACTTTGCCTTATTTATTTGCTCTTTAAGGCACATTTTGCAGTGATTCATGAGCTGTAAGGTCACGTGGGCTCTATATTGTCTTGCACA
This sequence comes from Neoceratodus forsteri, assembly GCA_016271365.2. Classification (NCBI taxonomy): domain Eukaryota; kingdom Metazoa; phylum Chordata; order Ceratodontiformes; family Ceratodontidae; genus Neoceratodus; species Neoceratodus forsteri. The sequence goes on from CM057449.1 coordinate 1,082,188,516, forward strand.
GCCTCAGTTCAGCGTAGTGTGTGTAGTGGAAAGTTGGAGACAGTTTGTTCTCCGAGCTCTGAGAATCAGACCATTGAAAAACCTTTAAAAATGCTTTTTTTTGCCACAAGATTTTGTGTCAGAATTTAGTACATTGATTATAGTAAACCCTTGTGTGTTTATATCATCGAGCATTTATTTATTTTGTGTGAATATTGAATGTTAATTTGGTACATTCAGTCTCCATACTGACAGACACTGTAGAAGAGTGCTTCGGGGGAGGGGTGGATCTGTGGTGTATAAGGGAGATTAGTGAGAGAGGCAGTTTTGCCAACTGTTGTTGGCTTTGTTTTATTATTTTTGTGTTCAGGTACACACAGTACAACTTCACTTAATTTTTTATAAGTTTTTTCTGTTTGCTGGGCATTTTTTCAGTCATTTTAAAAGACTGCCTGTGTTGTAGTTTACAGAACAGTTAATGTATTCACCCAAACCCTGGACCTATTGGTACCAAGTACCCCCCAATCAGTGGATACCTAAAAATTGCCTCAATTAATATTGGGAGTCTCCTACCCAAACTACCCCAATTCCAGGCTTGGGTAGCTATCCACAAACCGGACATCATCTCGCACACAGAAACATGGCTGTCTCAGAATATGCCTGATTCCTCCATCTCGCTCGAGGGGTACACCTCCTTCCAGCTAGATAGACAAGCCAAGCGAGGGGGTAGGTGTTTGGTCTATCTGAGTAGCAAAATAAGTGGCCAGGTTATGCCACCCAGTGTAAGTACAATAGAAGCGCAACTTCTCTCCATCAAGCTTTCCATTGGACAACAAGACAAAGCAATGTCTCTGACCACTGTCTACATACCCTCCGGAAAGCAAGTCCTTGGCCTGACCTATTCTTCAACCACCTTTGCAAGCTCAGTAAAGATTACGAGCAGAACATCCTAGGGGACTTTAACACAAATTGGCTTGCCTAGGATTCCGTTACCACGAGGGACTGAATCCATGCCTTATATCTTGCACAGATGGTCACGCAGGCAACAAGGCTGAACTATCGCACAGGCACAAGCACGCTCATAGACTGGCTTCTTGCCACCAACCCTGTGCATATCAAAAATGTCTCTGTCCTGCTTGACACCTTAAGAGACCACTCACCAGTAGTTGGCTTCTGGACAAAGAAGGGCTCTAAAGACACCCCCCCCCAGATCACCAAAAACCGCTACCTCAAAAAGGGGCTTGTGGGCAATTTTAAGAGGTATTTGAGGGATGCAGACTGGTCCCCACTAGCTGGCTGCAGTGACGCAAATAAAGCCCTGGAATACCTCATATCTACTTTCAACAGAGCCTGTGACATATTTGCACCTGTCAGGACAGTCAAAATAAAAGGAGCCGTTAACCCCTGACTCACAGGCTCTCTGATTGCTCTGATGAAACAACGGGATAACCTCTGGCATATTGCCAGAGAGACAGGCAGGCAGACTGACATGGCTGCCTACAAAATGGCTAGGAACAAGTGCACTAGGCAAATGAAAAATGCTAAAGCTGCCTACTATAGAGAACAACTCAAGAGTAACTGGGGAAATGGCAGGGAATTCTGAAATAACATTAAGTCCCTCACCCAGAGCTCTGCCTGATCTCATAGTTCCCACCTCTGGCCCATTACAGCAACCTATTGACCTGGCCAATGCCTTTAATAATGCCTTTGCAGACCTCAGTTCTGCTCTTCCCCTCAAATTTCTCAATACCCCGCCTGATATGGTTTTCGTTGACCCTAACCCTCCTAGCTCTCCTAAACCAGGCCAACCACCATTCTACTTTTGGAAAATTACTAGGGCCCAGACCATTAAATATGTCAAAAAATCTCTAAACAAAATGAGGGTCGGGAGGCACTCTCTAGACATGAAGTTGCTAGCACTAGCATTGGACGAACTTACGTCTCCCCTGACCATACTTTTCAACATCTCCCTGAGCACTGGAATTTTCCCGGATAGGTAGAAGACTGCCGTGGTCACCTCGGTGTATATAAATGGGGACAGAACTAACCTAGGTAACTTCTGACCAATCTCAATACTACCACCTTTCTCTAAAGCACTAGAAAGGGCAGTCTAGGACCAGCTTACCGAATACTTAAATAGGTACAATCTGCAATGCCCACAACAGCACAGGTTTCGTATAGGTCATAGCACCATCACAGCATTAATCAACTTCACTACTCACATCTATGAAGCCCTTGACACAGAAAAAACAGTGGGATCTATATTTATAGACCTCACCAAAGCCTTTAACACCATTAATCACCGAATCCTGCTCAGACACCTGAGGACCTTGGGACTGTCAGTAGATACCACCTCCTGGCTAAACAGCTACCTTTCACACAGGACACAGTGTGTGAGGATAGGGGGAATAACCTCTGATCTCAATAAGGTAACCCTAGGGGTTCCCCAAGGCTCGATTTTAGGGCCACTTCTTTTCAGTCTCTTCATTAACTCCCTTCCCAATGCCTGTCCTACAAAAATGCTGCTCTATGCAGATGACACAGTTATCTCAGTGCCTGGCAGCCTCACATCAGATATAGCTCAAAACCTTCAGCAGAGCTTTGCTATGCTTGAGAACTGGTTCACCCAAAACAGACTCCTTCTAAACTACAAAAAAAAACAAAAAGTATGCACCTAACTCTGCCACATGTCAAAAGCCATGATGAACACCTGACTATCTATAGCCAAAAAGAGGATGGCATTGAACAAGTCTCCTCCTTTAAATATCACAGGGTGCCTATTGATGACACCCTCTCCTTTGCGCACCATATTGACCATGTTGTCAAAACAGCTAATATTAAGCTAGGAATCTTCTATAGGCACAGGCAAGCCATGACCCCTGAAGCTCTTAGCCTGGTCACCCGAAGCTCCATCCTGTCAGTCGTTGACTATGCCCTCGTCATTTACAGTGCTGCCTCAGACTCTGCCATAAATAGGGCAAAAGTGCTAATCAACAAGGCTTGCCGCCTGGTCCTGGGGGCAAATCACAAAACCTATACCTGTACCCTCTACTCCTCCTCCACTGGTTGGCTCCCCCTACACCTAAGGGCTAAATATCAGGCTTGCCTAATAGGCAAAAAAGCCCTCCTGAGACTCACTCCCTTCTCCACCGCCACTCTATTCCAGCGCACCAACTCCACAAAAGTCACTAGGAGCTCGGCTAAGGGTGTGCTCCAGGTCCACTTCAAAAGAACCTGCCACGCACAGCGCTCACTCTCCTACCGTGGGCCCACCTGGTTTAATGAACTCCCTGCTACCACACGGGAGTACACAAAAATTGGACCCTTTAAAAGAGAACTGAAAACCCTTCTGGCCCAAAAGACCCTCTGTCCTCTGTGATTGCAGTTAGTAAATACCTATGACCAATCACCGTCATAACTAATTCACCCCCCTGCCTACATCCCCCTTCCTTCTTCCCACTTCCTTCCCTCCACCCCCTCTCTGACAAAGCCCCTGGTGGCTGCCCCCTACCCCCTGCCCTTTTCCTCACCTCACCTTCCTCATTCTGTGACTAAGCCACATCAGGCTGCTCCCATCATGCCCTGTGCATACATTTGTTTGACTCCTTTTCCTGGTTTATTTTGATACCAGCTCAGTATGTCGAAATGCACCCAATCTTATAGTAATACTGCTGACACTGTAACAGCCTATTTGATCGCTACCTATTCAGCATGTAACCTCTTGTTTACTTAATGTTATGTATCCTGTTTATGTAAATTTTGTCTCTCGTCCACTTGACATGGAACCTTTGTAAAAGAGCCTTCTGGCTCAAAGGTGTTAATTCCACAATCAAAATAAATAAATAAATAAATAAATTTGTGCCTGGCCTTTAATCTGTGAGCGTGCTGTCAACTGATACGAATTTTGCTGCGGCACCGCAATAGCAGTACTCTGAATTTCTCAGCCCTCCTGCAATATTTTTCCCTGCTTCTGTGTAGCTACTAGCTACTGCTGTACCCCCTCCCGACAAAACAAGATATTGTTTTTGGAGGTTTGGGATTTCTGAAGACTGGTTAAGGTCTTGTGTTGTGCCTGTGCAGCTGCAACTCTTTAGTTTTTTGCTTCCCATCCCCCCAAAACTGCAGAAATATAAAGTTGCTGTTAATTTTCTGTGTAATCTTAAAAAATGCCCATGAAGAAATGGTCATGCAGGCCCAGTGGTGCTGAGAGTTGAGGCACTGGATGACATACCTCGTGCCATGCCGGTGACCCAAGTTCGGGAACGAGCCCGGGCCGGGGGTAGGCAGGGGAGAGAGAGAGAGGATTGAGCATCCAGTGGACAGCTCTCTTCTCTTGCGGAGGGATCCAGGGATGACCCGGCAACGCAGCAGCCCCCGGTGGAGACCGGAGGCACTGCAATGCTTAGGGCCAGCATCTAAGGGGAAGACACTGGGCGGCTGCCTTCCGGACGTGAGTGGGAGCATCCACATCATGGCCTGGGTGGCATTGCACGTACCATGTCTGGAGCGTAACTAAGGAAAAACCCCTCCAGCCCAGATAAGTGACGGCTTTCACAGTGCCCGTCGCCACACGCCCAACACTAGATCTCTGCCTCTTTGATCTTCTCGTGGGCCCTGGCCGGAGAGGGCTCTGTGAGGGGAAAGTAACGTCCTTGAGGAGGCAAGATCACAGTGGGCGGTAGAAGCGGTTGAGGTGAGTCGAATAGCCTGAAAGAGTTCTGGGGACTGGAGGTGCAACAAAAAAGAATTGACACAAAAAAAAAGAAAAAAAAAGGTTGTGCAAAGTTGTTTCTGGCTGAGGAACTGCTGCCAAGAAGACTATTATCAGTGGAAGTTGTTGTGATGATGAGGCAGGTTCATCAGGGGCTAGCAAGTCTAGCAGTGTTAAGAGTGGTCATGGTTATGGCCATGGTAGTAAGCAGCAGAAAGGGAAAGGTACTAGTTGCTGCAAGTAAAGGGATTTCTCCAACTGTTTTTCACAGCAAAAACAGTCACTTCAGTGCTGGTTGGAGATGCTGTTGTCCTTGCTGGTAGTAAAGTTCGTGACGGCATGGTTGATAACTGCATGAGTATTGCTACAAGTTCAACTCGGGCAAAGTTATCAAGTGGAAAAAATGTTGAATCCACAGACTTGAGAGTAGTTGATGTCCCACTTCCCACAGTAGTTGAACATGATTCTGATCATGATGATGACTCACAGTCTCATGTTTATACTGCACTCAGGTGCCAGCGTATTAGGTACAAGTCCAATCCCGGTGTGGGATGAAAACCCATGTCCCTCTGGTTCAGGGGTGGATGTGCTACCAACTGGGACACACTGACACCACAAGATGGTAGCAATGAAACAATGGCAATCTTCCAGCTTTGCCAAGTGCGTGTGCAACATGGAAAATGGGTAGCCTTCTGGACACTGGGGGCCAACATACTCATCTTAAGAACAGGCACATGGCACTGCGACTCAGCCCCAGAGGGGAGCTAATGCCATAGTGGGGTGTTCACCCTCATCCACCTTAGTAAACATAATATCACCTTCAGTGTAAGTAACCATGTCAGTAAAAGTGGTGAAATAACACTGGAGGATTACTACAGGCATGAAGAGGAGGAGGAGGAGGAGGATTTTGAATGTACAAGCAGTGGTCAGAGTAGCAGTGGTGGTCTATGTAGTAATTAATTGTACTACAGCAACCCCTGTGCCCAAAACAGGGAAAATAACCACATTTATTGGCTTGTCACCTGTGCACCCACCATCACATGTCAAAGGTACCCATGCATGTCAGTTCACAGAGGAGAGCCATTTGGCATGCCACGTGCAAAACATTGAACAAAGCAACCCATGTTGCACAGCCTTTTTGTGTGAAACAGTAAATACCCACCAAATCATGTGGTTGCTGGTGAACTCAATGCTGCCATAGCAGAAATGCTGGCAATTGACCTTTTGCCATTCTCCTTTGTGGAGAATGTGGGATTCCGTCGCTTTGTGGCATTTATTTATTTATTCATTACAAATTGAGTTTACGACCTTTGAGTCAGAGATTCATTTACAAAGGCACCTCATCGAAGGGGGGGCAGACATCAAGACAGTTATTACAGTGCAGATTAAAACAGAGGATAACATTACACGTGCAATAAAAGGAACATTTAATATAGATACATAGATACACTTAGGTTACATAATGTAGTAGTTTGTATGTTACTTAGGTTGCATAGTGTTACAAAATTGTGAGTTACACTCATGGATATAGTAGGTCCTCAGAGAAGACAGCGGGTTACATCCCTGTTTGGACCTAGTAGGGAAGGAGTGGTTCTGGGGGAGAGAGAGGCTGTTCAGTGGACGTTGTCGAGCCAGGGGGCAAGACGGGCAGGTACCACAGGTTACAACAGGGGGTTAGTTGCACCTGCAACAGCGGGTATTAATGATATGGTTCCAAAGGGCTATTTTGAAGGAGCCAGTCTTTGGCAAGTTGGAGATGCTGCTAGGGAGGGAGTTGAACCAGGTGGGGGCTCGGTGGAGGAAGGATCTCTGGGCAAGAGAGGTCTTGGTTCTGGGCACCTTGAATGTGGCCTTAACAGAGCTATGGGTGGTGACGGACGATGATGACTGCTGTAGGGAGGTGGAGACCTCTGGGGGGAGAGTCCTAGCAGTGATTTCTTAGCGAGAAGGCAGGTCTGGTAGAGCAGTCGCTCCTCAAAGTTGAGCAGATTGGTGGTATTATAGAGAAGGCAGGTGTGAGTGTGGCTGGGAGCACCGGTCAGGAGCCTACAGGCCTTATTGATGGAGAGTTGGATTTTGGCGAGGGCAGTGTTGTCAGCTGCGGCGTAGATGGGAAAGCCATAGTCCATGAGGGACAAGATGGAGGAGGTGATGGCCAGCCTAAGGGTAACCTGAGGCAGGCAGTCCCTGTGCCGGTATAGCAAGCCAATCTGAGAGTTAATGGTGGCTGACAGGGCATTAATGTGGGTGTGGAAGGAGAGGGCAGTATCGAACGTGATGCCTAGGTTATTGTATGTGGTCACTTGTTCTAGCGGGTGCAGAGTGCTGGGGATAATCAAGAGGGGGATATTTTTAGCTGTATTTTGGTGGTGGGAGAAGAGTATTGATTTGGTTTTCTTTAGGTTAATGACCAGTCTGCGGTAGCCGAACCACCTTTAGGCTTAGTTGTAAGCTTGCTGGAGGGATAATTGGATGGAGGTTGGATTGAGATGTGAGGCAATGAGGACTGCATCGTTGGTGTAGAGGAGCATTTTACCAGTACATGAGCTGGGGAGGGTGTTGAGGTAAAGACTAAAAAGCATTGGACCCAGGATGGAGCCCTGAGGGACCCCGGAGTGAACAGGAAGAGTGCTGGAGAGGGAGCCGCTGATCTTGACACGCTGGGATCTAGCAGAGATATAGCAAGAGAACCAGGAAATGGGACCGCCAGAGAAGCCAAGTTGGTGGAGAGAGAGTCGAGTAGAAGGGGATGACAGACAGTGTCAGAGGCCTTGGAGAGGTCAATGAACACTGCTCCTGCAAGGCTATCAGAGTCAAGAGCAGCATGCAGGTGTTGGGAGAATTCCAGGAGAGCCATGGTTGTACTGTGTCCTGGGTGGAGACCATGCTGCTCTGGGCACATAATGTCGTACTTGGTTAGGTATTCAGAGAGCTGGATCAACAGCGCTTTTTCAAGGGCTTTAGAGAGTGGGGGAAGATGGAGATAGGCAGGTAATTATTGGGGGTGAACCGGTCCCCACTCTTATGTATGGGTGTGATTTCAGCAGTTTTCCAAGCACTTGGGAACTGACCCAGGCATAGAGACCGGTTTAGAAGGTCAGTCAGGGGGACTAGGACTTTGTCCAAGACCATAAGGAGGATCCTGGAGTTGAGGGGGTCATTGCTGGGGTTATTGCTGCTTAAGTCTTTTAGCAGGTGCAGCCTGGCTTCTTGGGGGGATAGGGTACACAGGTAGAATGGTGGACTGGAGAGAGAGAGAGGTGGGGATTGGGTCAAAGAAGCTGCTGGGGAGGACCGAGCTGAGGTCAGAGAAGGCAGTGTTAAGGCAATCGGCTATAAGGAGTGGATCTGTGGTGGAGGTGCCATTGATGGAGAGATGGTGGGGGGGAGCAGGACTTCCCATTTAGCTCTTTCATATTTTCCCAGAAGGTCTGGGCTGAACCCCAAGTGGAAGCGAGGGTGGTCTGGTAGTGCTCTGCTTTGGCCCGCCTAATGGCCCAAGTGCACTTATTATGTTCTGCGTTGTAGGCCTGTCTATCAGACGCCTTTCCAGATTCTACAGCAATGTGCCAGAGATTATCTCTGTTTTTGAGCCTCTGGAGGAAGGGTGGGGTGATCCATGGGGCACTGCATTTTTTGGAGCGGATCCTGGTGAGCGGGCCAAAAAGGTCACAAGCCTTACAGAAGGCATTTGTGAAGTGGTCAAGAGCTGAGTCAATGTCAGGGGCATGCTGGATAGGGGACCAGTCTAGCTGGGCTAGGCATTGTTTTAATTTTCTGAGACTGCCGGGGCATAAATGGCGGCATAGAGTGGCCTGGGACACTGGCTTCAGAGTGGAGGATGACCAGAAACAGAGGACTGGGGAGTGATCACTAAGAGAGTCGGGGAGGACAGTGACATCCCGGATTTTGTAGAGGCGGTTAGATATAACAACATCTAGGAGAGTGCTGGTCCCAGTAGAGTGGTTGAATCTGGTGGGCTGGGTGACTAACTGGGACGTATCTAGGGCAGCAAAGGAGTCCCTTATATGGGAGGCAGTGGAGGCAAGCCAGTTAACACTGAGATCACCTAGGATGACTTGCTCCACTTTGTGAGGGAGAGATGTGAGGTAGTCAATGAGGGACTGGACAGCTTGGTTTTGATTCCTCGGGAGTACGTAGGAGACCGTGAGGAAGAGAGGGCCTCGGGCAGGGTCAGGTGTGATTTTTAAGGTCAGGGCTTGGGCTTCATAATCAAGTTTAGGAGCTGGGAGTGCCTGACCTATAAGGGAGTCCCGTATGAGTAGTGCGCAACCACCACTGCATTTGCCTACTCGGTCTTCCCTGTAGATGGTATATCCAGGGAGGGTGATAGCAGAGTCAGGGGAGGATTTGGAGAGCCAAGTCTCTACCAGTTCAATTATGTGAGGTTGATGTTGAACGACCCAGCACTGGAGGGCAGCAGATTTCTTCAGGAGACTGCAAATGTTTAAGGATGCAAAGCGGAGGCCAGTTGCAGTACAGGGTTTAGAAGGTCTGAAAGCCATAGGGCCTGGGTTTGGGTGTACATTACCAGATAATAATAATAGCAGTGTAATTATTCTGGTTAGTAGCCGGTGGAGATGCAGACCCTTGGGTTTACACCCAGCTGAGGACTTTACAATCAGGGTGCATGGGATAGATAAAGTGCGAAGGGTGGGAATGGCAGGGGAGAGCTGGGTCCAGGTCAGGACTTGGAGGGTGGAGGGAGTAGGGGTGTTGGCAGGGTGGGGGTGTTGGGGAGTCACGGGTGTGTCGAGGGAGGGGAAGGGACGAGTCACTGTAGGGTAGTCTGGGGATGAGGTGTCTAGTGTGGAGGAATGGTGTTCCGGTCGGTGTGAGGTCTGTACCAAGAGGGTGAAGGACAGCAGACTTAGTAATGGAGTGTAAGTACCCATAGCAGCTGCGCAGTAAAGGAAGCGTGTCCAGGAGTAGTAGATAGTAAAGAGATGTAGAGCAGCTTTGGCACGGTTGGGGGAAAACCCCTCTAATGGGTGAAGAGTATAAGCTGCAATTGGGAAAAAACAGTATCAATCAGTAGAAGAGGGAGGGGGGAAAAGACTGATGAATAGTGATAGACTGACCACACAATAAGTGAGATGAGACAGGAACTGTATTGTGTTGGATTGGATAAGAGTGCTTATAACTGGGCCCTCTAGTGGCTAAAAGATATAATCTGCTAATGGAAAAGTGCAGCCCACAGACTTACAGCTCTAAGAGAAGGGGCACAGGGCAGATAGCAAAATCACACTGCCTTAATAACCTCTCTCAAACTTAAACCAACTCTTAAGAAATATCTGCACCAAACTAAACATTACTTAAAGTGAGAAATCAAGAACATGTCAAGCAGAGGTCAGTTCTAGCATTAATTTCTTGGCAGCAGTTCCTAGAAGACTTCTGGACTGCTGCACATAGTGTGAGAAACATGGACAAACAGGGGCAAGTGAGATTCCTCCAGGGGTAGATGCCAAAATTCAGAGTTCCAACCCGTACCTTGCTTGGAGGGTGAGCATTGGCCAACTTCTCCTTAGTCTGCTTACCAAACTGCAGAATGCAGTTTGTTTGAGAGGAAACAGCCCTGAAAGGGCACAGTAGTCCCCTTGCTTGGAGAGCGAGCGTCGACCAACTTCTCCTTAGTCTGCTTACCAAACTGCAGAATGCAGTTTGTTTGAGAGGAAACAGCCCTGAAAGGCCACAGTAGTCCCCTTGCTTGGAGGGTGAGTGTCGGTCAACTTCTCCTTAGTCTGCTTACTAAACTGCAGAATGCAGTTTGTTTGAGAGGAAGCAGCCCTAAAAGAGCACAGCAGTCCTAAATGGAAGATCCCTTCTAGGGCATACTTTTCTACCCGTGCTGTCCCTAAGTTATATCGAAAGGTGACAGGGTCTGTAAGACATGCCCTTCAACATTCCACATCACCTTACATTCACACAAGCATGGCTATGTGGACAAGTGGCAAAACAGTGGGTAGTTCCTATCTGTGTATTACTGCACATTGGTAATACCTGGGGTTGTCTGTGATGGTGGAATGGGAAAACAATGTAATAAGTCAGACTGTGGTGGTAGCACCTTCATGGCATTAGACAGCATGCCATGCTTGCAATGCATAGTGTAGCTGGGTCGCATACAGGCCAAAACATGCTAGACTTGCTGCTGATAGAAATTGATGAGTTGCCGCACCTCGTCCCTAAAAGCTGGCTTCATAGCTAGTGATAATGAATCAAATATTAAATGTATCAGCAATGGTGGCTTTGTGAGGGTTCCCTGCATGGCCCACTGTTTAAATCTTGTGGTACAGGAGTTTTTGCAGTACCCTGAAATAAAACAAATGCTGACTGTTTCACAACACATCTGTGCGCACTGTGCATGGTCTGGAAAGGCCCGTGATCAACTTAGGCTGCTGCAGATTCAAAACAGCCTCCCTCAGCACTACCTCAAGCTTGAAGTTGTCACGAGATGGAATTCAACCCTTTACATGGCAGAGCAGTTGTACAAGCAGTTCAAAGCAATCTCCAAGTACCTAGTTCTGCACACCGATTGTGACAGTTCTGGGACCTCAATGTCTATGACAACTGAACAATGGCAACTCATGGACTCCGTAATAATAACTTTGAGACCATTTGAACATGCCACATAGGCAGTGAGAGGTGACACTGCATGCGTTAGTCAAGCCATTCCACTTCTCCAGGTGCTGAGGAAGACTTTGTTGAATCTGCAGCCTAGCCTTGATGTGGCCAGAGATAGGTCAAGCGGTGCATTACTGAAACACATGATTACAATATTAGACAGCAACTGACACATCGCCACTATTCAGCAATCTCCATAATTTGGAATAGTCACAATGCTGGACCCATGCTACAAACATGGCATTGCATCCATACTAGAGGGAGGGCATGATTAGGTACAAAATCTGAGTGGACAGCTGGTCCGATTGGTTCATTGGGCACAGAAGTCACATGCAAAGTTCTGCAAACCATAGCAAAACAAGGATGAAGGTCACTGTGGACCGAGTACATTCAGTAAGATAGCTGAGGGGCAAGGGGTGGTGTCAGCTGCACAGTTGTCCATTAATTCACTTTGGGGTGCCTTGTCCCAAGTAGGAATTTGTGACCTAGATGAATCTTGTAAACAGGTGGATGATTCATCAGGAATACGTGCATCACAGATCATGGTTGAGGCCTACTTGGCAGAAAACAGGCATATGACAATAATGGATGATCCTCTGGTGTATTGGAGTGGCAAGGTGAAAGAATGGCCAGTGCCGATGTCAGTAGCACTGAAGTACCTGACCTGCTCACTCTCCAGTGTAAATGTGGAGAAAGTATTTAGTTCTGTGGGGGCCATAGTGCTTGACCGTCATACTAACCTATCACCTATAAATGTCAGCATGCTGACATTTATCAAAATGAATGAAGGTTACATACTAAGTAGGACAACCACATCTATGTTTATAACCAGTCACGATGATGGTTGTGCTGATGATACAGGTGAAGCAGACCATCCTGGTTGCAGTGTCAAATGGTGTACCATTGAGGCTGATGATACAGTCATGGAAAAAGAATTTCCAAGTGACTGCAAATCTGGCATTGAGGATTGTGAGGGCTGCTTCATCCTTGATGATGAGGATGAGGATGTTGGTGGGAGGGCATAACGGCAAAATTACCAGGGTGAAGGCTGTCGCAGTTCTATAATGTTACCATTTTTTCATATTAAAAAATGAAAAACAGTGGCCTTGACTATCATATGACAATTGACAAATAATGACATGTCGTTATATTTCAACTTCCCCTTTCTTGATTCTGAGGGTACAGTTCACAGAATGTGTGCAGTCATTATTACCTGCAGTCCTCTAAACACAAATGTCAACTTGTAGCCACTTAAATCCTGTTCACTGAATGACATATATCCTCCAGACACTGAAAAACAGTAACGCACCCCAGCCAGCTTCCCTGCTTCTTGCAAGACACACAGAGACATTGTACCTGTGCCCAGGCTATGAACCCTCAGCCAGCCACAGCCACCCTGCTTCTTGAGAGTGAGAGACAGAGAGACATTGTACCTGTGCCCAAGCTATGAACCTGCAGCCAGCCACAGCCACCCTGCTTCTTGAGAATGAGAGAGAGATATTGTACTTGTGCCCAAGCTACAAACCTGTAGCCAGCCACAGCCACCCTACTTCTTGAGAGTGAGAGGGAGAGAGACATTGTACCTGTACCCACGCTATGAACCTGCAGCCAGCCACAGCCAGCCTGCTTCTTATCATTAATTTACAGTGAGTATGTCCTAATGTCATGTACTATGGTTTTTACTTGAACTGTGGTGTGAATCATTCCTTTACCATTTAAAGATGCCACTGTCACCAAATACAGGCCACTGATTTTCATGTTGTTTTCATTGGTTACAGACTGTGTAAACTTGCAGGACTACAGCACTTCTACCACCTAAAGGATAACATCTACAGATAAGTATCACTCTTATTTCCTCTTTCATTTTTAGTTTTAATTTTTTTCTGCCGCTGTAAAACATTCAACAGTGGTGACATAAATACAGGCCAGATAATATATTTTTACTTCACAGATGGGACAGGCACACTTCAGTATGCCATGGAGGCAGTATAGCACAGTGGTTTAAGGCTCTGAGCTGCAAATCTGGTGACATCCAGCAGACCAGACCTGGGTTTGAATCCCACAGTTTCCACTTGCATACTGTGTGACCCTGAGCAAGTCAACTAACTTCCCTGTGCTCCCAGGTTGCACCTCTAAAAAAGCTTTCAGTTTAGTGTGCTACTCCTGGTTAAACAACTGGGGAAAAAAAAAAGGGTTGTACAATGTATTATCCTGGTCCTGAAAACACGTGATGTAATATAACTTAACATAGTGGGCCAGTGCGTGTCACTCACTAAATGTGTTAATTTCTTTTAAGGGCTTTACTAATAGCTTTGTATTTTAAGCTGGATATAACAGAAGACAGGAACACCCACTCTGGAAACTGAATGTGGTCATGCGGTGAACTTCTAATAATTTCTTCTTCATCTGTTTTCAGGCAATGTTGACATGCTGTGGACTGCCGTCGGTGGTATCTTCCAATCTGAAGACGGACAACAGTTAAGATATGCTGAAGACCTGGAAAGAAGACAAAAACATTAATGAAACTTGTTTTCAAATGATGCCTCCACCCCCCCCAAAAAATAAATAAATACTTACCTTACATGGCTTTACAGTTTCCGTACAGCCAAAGACATCAATCATCCAAAACGTGTGGAACACAAGTGTGCCTATGACCTGAGAGAAAAAAAAAATCATCAGAAATTATTCTATTTCGGTCAGCCACAGCAGTGACCGCCCACCCCTGAATAAAAATTAAATGTTACAGTACTATATTAGGTGTCAGGTTCATAACATATGTCTGGCATGTGAATGTGATCAGCATGCCCACCCCAGTAAAGTGGAAACATTCCATATGTATTATGACTTTTCCCAGAAAAGGAACAACATGACGGACAGCTTACAACACAGAACAAGATTCAATAGAAATTAAACAGCTGTGTCTATGCAAAAAAAAAATTACAGTGGGGCGAACAATAACTCATCACTGTGGTATGAAGGCACACACAAAGGGCAACATGTATTAGTACTGCAGCAGGCATCAACACAGTAGCAATTGGCATCACCAGGCAATGCTCTCGCTTGGGACACTGTGATTCACTTCTGGCCTTATTCTTCATCTGGTCTTTTTATGAAATTAAAACAGTGGAACTTTCACAAGATGGGACATTTGTGGGGGCATGGTAGATAATTTAATGTGATTATGACTATTGCACTGCTGCTTTAACCAAATGAAAGGAAAAAAGTCATAATTCTAATCTGAATCACACCTCTCAAATGTATCACACCGCCATTATGCTTTCCATAATAGAAATGCAGTTTTGAAGACTTCTTACTTACTTTCATTTATTTTTTAAATGTTAAAAGGTCTTCAAAATTTCGGACGCTGCATGCTTTCACTACAGGTGACACTATGGCGATGCACCGCCCACTTCAATACAAGTGCATCGTAGTGTGCATTTCTGCATCGCAAATTCAAAGGAAATAAAACCATGCAGTATCTGAAAAATTGGTGATAATAAAATAAAGTAATAAGAAAAATGTTTTTTTCTACTGCAGAAACCATAATGGGGGTGCAACATTAGCGAGAGCTGGGGATTTATAATTACGAGCATCAAGAAATCCTTGTTAATTTTATGAACATTTTTTCAGGGGATTACTATTCATGTCGGGACACTAATACTGCATGTTAAATTATTTATACTATAAACTGACAACATTCAGAAGATAGGAAATTATGGGGAAGGGGGTTGCCATGGCAGGTGACTTTAGAGTAATTTGATTGTAGTTGTTGTGGGTATGTATACTATAAAACATTAACACAGTAAACAGTATCCAAAAAGTAATACAGCCTGACAATGAAAGCATCAGTGCAAGAATGTGGTTACAGTTTTGACCGATGCTTTTTAATTGTATTTTTCCACCTAATCTAATAACTTGTGTATAGGAATGATGCC
Organism: Neoceratodus forsteri; assembly: GCA_016271365.2. Classification (NCBI taxonomy): domain Eukaryota; kingdom Metazoa; phylum Chordata; order Ceratodontiformes; family Ceratodontidae; genus Neoceratodus; species Neoceratodus forsteri. The sequence goes on from CM057449.1 coordinate 1,082,203,783, forward strand.
CTTCTTTCAACAATTTAAGTATGCAGCACTGCATTTTTTTCAGAATTGGAAGCAATAAATGGAGCGCTCATTTTAATCAACCTTGCCTCAGGTTGGCATCAGTATTCTCACATGCTTTTGGACAGCAACTATTTACATTCAGTTCTGTTGTTACTACAATGAAGTCGCATGCAGCAGGCAGTGCTACATGACAATTTTTTTTTTAAGTTGTTTAACTAGGAGTAGCACACTAAGCTGAAAGCTTTTTTACAGGAGCAACCTGGGAGCACAGGGAAGTTAAGTGACTTGCTCAGGGTCACACAGTATGCAAGTGGAAGCTGTGAGATTCAAACCCAGGTCTGGTCTGCTGGATGTCACCAGATTTGCAGTTTAGACCCTTAAATCACTGCGCTATACTGCCACCCTGACATAATGGAACAGTATCTGTTCAAAAACAGCTGGGAATATTGATGAAAACCAGGTCACAGTAACATTACAATGAGCAATAGTTTTATTATTTCTCATTTAAAAAAATGGAGCAACGCAGAATAACATAAATTGCAGAAAGAAGGCTAGCATATGTATACACAAGTTATTAGATAAGGGGCAATGTAAAATAGAATATATAAAAAAAGTATTAGTCAAAATTGAAGCCACATTCTAGCACTGATGCATTAATTTCATGCTGTCTTACTCTTTGGTTACTGTTTAATGTGTTACATACATTTTCATAGTATACATATGCACAACAACTACAATCAAAATACCATAAAGTCACCTACCATGACAATCAACCACCCACCATAATTTACTATATTATGAATGTGTCTAGATTATACTGATCTCTTGCTACATCATTCAGCATGCGGTATTAGTGTCCACATGTGAAGAATAATCCACTGAAAAATTGTTCAGAAAAGTATCAAGTATTTTATGAGTTGTCAATTAATTTACTTTATTTTTTACATGCTCGAGGGTCGGATAATGGTGGACGCTGCGTGCTTTCATTACAGGTGAAACTGTGGTGCTGCAACACATGTTGCAATAAAAGTGTCTAGAAGAGGGTGTTTTGGCACCACAGTTTCAAATGAAATGAAAGCACACAGCGTCCACAAAGTTAGCGACCACATGACTTATAAACTAAAATAAAGTATAGAGTAAGAACAAAAAAAAGTCTATTGGGGAAAGCAGAATGGGGTGGGGAGCATTTGGGGAAGGTGGGGAATTGGATTTAGCATTATGAGCATCAAGAAATACAAGATTAACAAAATTAACATATGGAAGAAAACATTAATTGAACATAAAATTACACACTTAGTCTGTAATAAAAAAAAATATTGCTTAAAAAAAGGAAAAGCAGAGGGCAGTTTTTTTTTTGAGGGGGAGATTTGTTTAAATAATAATTATTTACTGGGCCTGTGGGGGCTGGGGCTGACCACCACTCGGTCTTCTTAACAAGCTGATTATTTCAGCATTCTGCCCCTTGATCCTGTTCAGCTGCTGCACTGCACCCTCCACTATATTTTTGATGGCTTCCACCTCAGACCAAAGCACAGCCAGATCAGCCTGTGTGGCAGGCTATTCTGATGGGTTGCACTCGTGGGCAGCTGTGGGAACCATCACTTCTGCTGCCCTGGCCATTCATCGGAGATGCCGCGTAGGCGGACACTCTCCCTCTTCAGCAGCTTCAACTGCAGAAGTGGCTGGTGCCTCCTGCAGGTTTGCTTCCCACTTGGCATGGTGGTGCACTGAAAGGTGCGTTCGCTGACCACCTGTGCCCAAGTGGCTGTCCTTGCTCCCCTGATGTACAAGCACATTGCAAAACCTGCACTTCACTACCATTGAGTCACTGGGACATCAGATGAAAAAATTGCCAGATGGGAGAGCTGCGGGGAGGACCAGGCACAGAGAGTGAGGGGGGCACCAGATAATGCAGATTGCTGTGCCGCAGTTCGTGGGGGAGGGCAACAAGCTGCTGCTGCTGTGGTTGCTGCTGCTGATCTGCCGGCTGCTACTGTTGCAGTGCTGCAGGGGTGGCAGTGGCTGCAACACTCCTCACCAAAGAAAAAGCAGCAGCTGCTGCTGCTGCTTCGGGCACCATATGGCCACTTTCAACATTGGACTATACCTGTGAGGGAGCACTCAAGGTCAACACAGTACTGCAGTTCAGGCAAAATGGTCGCCCCAGTCTGTCAAGCATTCGGGCCCCCCGCTGCCCACCACTTTGGCCACCTCTCTCTCCATGTTAACTAAAATTAAACATAAATTAAAGAAAAAACACAAAATACTAGTAGAACTACTAGTACTAGAACTGCAGTAACTAAAACTAAGTAACAAAAATAAACAACTTTTTTAGGCTAAACTAAGCATTAAAATCAATTGAAATGGGCTGCAAAACTTTAACAACACAATCGAAAAACTTTAAAGCACAAAAACGCTCAATATACAGACTTTGCTTCAAAAAGCACACCATCCACCAACACTGCTGACTAAATAGTTCCTTCTACAAGAGAAAGTGAAACTAGTTCACTGACTTCCTGCCTAATTAACTGCCTGGCTGCATCATGTGACCTGCAAACAGTCAGACATGTGATCTGTGAACTGTTTCTAACCAACATCATCTTCTCAAACTGTAACTCGAAGTGAACTCAAAGTAAACAATGCAAAGTCCATTAAAGGCAAATTTTGACCTTTTAATGGAAATTTCACATAATGCTACACAAATTCGAAGTTGCCCACTTCGAGTTCACTTTGTAGGTGAATTTAAACTTTGCTGCATCTCTAACCATGAGGCAATGCCTCAGATTGAGGGATTTCCCAGACTGTCCCTGGATAACATGGCAGTGCAACATTTGACAATATGTTTGTTCTAAGCACTCTTAAAGTGTTAGCTGCCTATACATTAAACCCCATGTTTAGCTATGTACTTCACAGTTTTTAAGGAGGCACAAACAGGAGTCACTGAACCTGAAGACTCATGGGACTGGTATTAACAAGAATTTGTCAATGCAGAATGTTTGCTTGCTGGTATTGACATTGATAGTGCAGGAGTTAGAGAGATGCATAATAGGAATGGCAGTGAAGTACTGAAGTAATGCCAACCCCCACCTCCACCCTGCAGAGACTGACAGGCATTGGGGGCATGCCTTTGTGTCATCAGCCGTAACACTCATGCCATTCCACCTCACTCCACCCTGCAGCACTGACAGGTGTCGTAGTGTGCTTTGAGGTCTTCGGCCCTTACACTCACCCCATTTCATAAGGAAATAAGCTGATATGGGTGCAGTATAGAAGAATGGGGTGAACGTTAGGGCTGAAGACCCCAAGGCACACCTTAATGCCTGTCAATGGCTACAGGTGGTGGTGGAATGGGATGAGAATTACATCCGACAACCCCAAGTGACACCCCCAATGCCTGTCAGTCTGTACAGGGTGGGCATTATGGTTGGAAACCCTAACACCCTGGGTATATGTTGGTATTTTTGCTCCAAATTTTCAACATGGGCTTTTTGGGATCCCACTTCAAGAACAGTGGCAGTATCATTTTGTTAGTCAATTCCAAAAGGTGATTTCACACAGTGAGTGTGCCGTTTGGCTCCACGGGTGTGAAAACACATTTCAGGCAGAATGTGAAAAATGACAGCTATACTGGTCATGAGGAGGTGTGAAGAAATGGCTATGCTGAAAATATGGAGTAAAAATATGAAAAAGTGGCGAAGTTAGGACTGTGCGTAGAAACTGTGCAACACATGCTTGTAATGTAGTCATTTTTTGGAATGTTTTCACCAAATTTTCAACATGACCTTTTGGGACCTCCCCTCATGAACAGTGGCACTGGATTTTCATTAATCTGTCCCAAAAGTTGATTTCACACAGCAACCGTGCCATTCTGTGCCACAGGTGCAAAAACACATTTTGTGAAGGATGCAAAAAATGACAGCTCTACTTTTCATAAAGGTCTGTGAAAAAATGGTAATGTTGAAAATTTGGAGTGAAAACATAAAAAATTGATGAAGTTACGAGCGTACATAGAAACTGTGCAATGGACGCTTGTAACGCTGTCATTTTTTTGATTTTTTTCACCAAATTTGCAACAAGGGCTTTATGGCACCCCTCCTTGTGAACAGTGGCAGTGTCATTTCATTAATTAGTCCTGATAGGTGATTCTGCGCAGCAACCGTTAAATCACCTTCCGGGACTGAGAAATAAAATGACAGTGGCTGTGTTCACCAGGTGGGGTCCCAAGAACACCAAGTTGAAATGTTGGGACCAAAACTCTGAAAATTGGTTGAGCTATCAACCTAAATTGAGCCCCCCCCCATTGATTGGCATTATAGGGCTTATGGTCATTTCTTCAGTTCCTGGTCGGTCTTTGAAGAGTGCAGACGTGTTCCCGGTCCACAGAAGATCACTGTTCCTGACCTCCAGAGGTAAGTGTGGGTGAGGGGAGTGTGGGAAAGTGGGGTGTGCAGAGGGAAGGTGCAGGTTGGGGGGGGCCAGCAGGAATGATGAGGGACAGTTTTCTTTTTTTCAGGTTTAAAGAAAAATACGTCATGGGACTGTTTTCTTTTTTACAGGTGAAATATTACAGAATGGATTTCGGCACACTGGGGTGGGCTCCCAGTGTGCCATAGTACTGGGGGTGGGGATCAATGTCAATCTGGTGATTGGGCACCGTGAGGTCGGCTGAGAACGTAGGGGCAATAGGGGTGTGGGAGGGGGCGCGCATCCGACACTGGGAGTGGGTATCCCGGTGTCGGAAACATCAAAGAAGTATTTTATGGCATATTGGGGTGGGTTCCCACTGTGCCACATTAATGGGGGATGGGGGATACATACTGACAGGAGAAATTAACACCCCAATGTTGGCAGGAGATGGAGAATGGAGGGTGCAGGACAGGCAGCAGCAGTGGGAAGGAGCTAATTTGTTGTCCTGCTGTGTGACTGGCTGGGAGGAAGGGGTCTGCCACGGCAGTGACGAAAGATACAGCAGTGGCAGATATGAGCCAGATTAACAAGTTGTGGTGCCCTGGGCAGTTTTGAATTGTGGGTCACCCTGTGACTTAACTAATAAGCCAGGGGTTCAAGGGCCACCTAGGCTGCTGAAATCTGAAAGAGTTTTGATGCCTTAAAATGCATTTGGAGGGTTTTCCAGCTTCTCTGAATGCCATTCTTGGGTGGAAATAGAAGGCTATTGCTTGGAGTTCACTGTCTGGAGTACATTCACACTGAGTGTCAGTACTTAAGCACAGCCATGCATAACTGACCCCTCCACACCAGCATCTCATCCTGTGTTTACCATGGGTGGTACTAAAGTAGTAAGTTACATGAGCCCCTGGTTCCTATTGTGCTCCCCTCCACACTGCCATTTCCACTCTGCCACTGACCCAGCCAGAACAATCATCCACCTTGTTCCAGGTATCCAGCCCAAGTAGCCATTAAAGTCATCCCTGCCTTGGCTGCACTCCACTTGGTTAGAAAAACTAAACTAAAGGACAGTCCAGCCATCACAGTTCTCTAGAGTTTTCTGGAATTATTATGGTGACCAGGCCTTCCTGCACGATATCTTGGGTAGTTAGTCAAGTAGACATCTTGTTCCACATTTAGTAATTATAGTTTAAAATAAAATAGTGGTTGGTTCTGGTAGTCAGGCTCTATATCTCAATTTTCATAGCAGACCTAGAGAAGAGCAGTGATGTCATGAGAAACATACAACTTGTCAGCAGATAAGGACCGCTAGGCCCATCCAGTCTGCCCATAGGCCCTATACATTGTATGTGGCCACTGACCCTACGTGATCAATGACTTTTTATCACTCTCTCCCCCCCCCTCAGGCTTCCCTTGTGCCATTAATTGGTTCTGTTTGCTGCTGGCTGCTGGGACATTTTCTTCTTGGTCCTGTTTTCTGCTAATTTTTTATAACTGCGTCTGCATTACGCAGTTCAATAGTTGGCAGACCAGGACTGATTGTGCATGGTTACCATTGGCAGCAGCATAGGGGCAGCTCATTGGGGCAAGGTACTTGTAGTATAGCCAAGCCAGTATGCCACCTGAGGGGAAAAAGGGGCAACTGTACTGAAAAGTGCCAGGCTGGGGAGCAAGGAGGAATCCACCAAGTTCTTTCTGACTCCTCATTTTTGACAGCTTAAATGCTGGCACTGGCAAGTAAGTGACTGGACACAGGAGAATTCCCACCTTTATCAGTGGTGGTGGTGCTGGCAGGGGTGCGTTCACCTGACTAAGCTCTGTAGCAACACATAACTGTAGAGAAAAACAAGGAAGGGGGACAGGACAAGGGAGGACTTAAAAAAGACTCCCCTTACCTGGTGAAGCAAGAGAATCAGAAAGACTTTGTGATAGTGTGAGATGACTGCGCTCTATATGATGTTCCCCTAATCCCCCTGCTTCACCAGGTAAGGGGAGGTTTTATTTCTTGGGCTGTGGCCTTAAATGCAAACTGGCTGCACAACAAGACACAGTAGGTAATAGTGAATGGAATACATTCTGAAGAAAGGGGGGTTACTAGTGGAGTACCTCAGGGCTCAGTACTGGGGCCAGTCCTCTTTAACTTCTTTATAGGTGACATTGCAGAGGGTCTGGAAGGAAAGGTATGCCTCTTTGTGGATGACACAAAGATCTGTAACAGAGTTGATACACAGGGGGGGTAGAAAGGATGAGAAGGGACTTGGAAAGGTTGGAGGAATGGTCAGACATATGGCAACTTAGATTCAATGCAAAGAAGTGTAAAGTAATGCACCTGGGAAACAAAAATCCAGGAGAAGAGTACACAATAGCAGGGGAGGTACTAACAACAACAATAATGGAAAGCGATCTGGGTGTAGTCATATCAGATGACCTAAAGGTGGGTAAGCAATGTGAGAAGTCAGTAAGGAGAGCCAGGGGGATACTGGGATGCATAGGAGGGGCATCACAAGTAGAAAAAGGGAAGTGGTTATCCCTCTATACAGACAGTTGGTGAGACCCCATCTGGAGTACAGCGTGCAGTTTTGGAGACCTCATCTACGCAAGGACATAGACAGGATGGAAGCAGTCCAGAGGAGGGCAACTAAAATGGTGTAGGGTCTACATCAGAAACCATATAAAGAGAGACTGAGAGAGCTTAATATGTATACCCTTGATGAAAGGAGGGACGGGGGACATGATAGAAACTTTTAAGTACCTCAAGGGAATCAACAAAGTCCAGGAGGGTAGCATCTTTCAGAAAAAGAGATGTGTAAGAATGAGGGGGCACAATTTAAAGTTAGAGGGGGGATGGCTCAGGGGTAATGTGAGGAAATTCTTTTTCACGGAGAGAGTGGTGGACACATGGAACCGCCTTCCTGGAGAGGCTGTGGGGTCTAAAACAGTGGGGGAATACAAACATGCATGGGACAGACATAAGGCAATTATAGTGGGGGGTTGCAGGAAGTAGGCTGTTGGTTAACTAGAATCTGCAGCTTATCCAATAGGTAGGGAAATGGGCAGACTGGGTGGGCCAAGTGGTCCTTATCTGCCATCAAAGTCTATGTTTCTATGTTTCTAATAACCAAAATCCCCAATTCCTCTAACTATAATCCTGAAGTGTGATGCATCTGATTCCTTAAGATGGATTCCAAGAAACTCTAGTCTCAATCATGTCACCTTTCTTTCTCCTGTCCTCCAATGTGTAGTTGTTTAGATTCTGCAAATGCTTCATTGCTTCTCACAGGACTCCTATGAGAAGCAGTGAAGCACTTGCAGAATATAGGACATACCCTGTTACCACATAATCATTCCGATTATAGATCCATTCTCTTCACGTACCATGTCCAACATGTCCCTGTCCTTCCTCACATGTGGGCTCCAAAATTGCACATTGATTATACTCCTAGTGAGGGTGAACCAGCAAGGGATATATAGAGGGAATGTATTACATCATCTTTCCTTACTCTTCAGCTAGTAGTCCCTCTTCCCTCCCTATACACCCTACACTAGCACAGTCTGGGGGAAGATTAAGAAGTGAGAGACGCTGGCTGGGCTGGGTGCAATGAGAGCCCAGATTTCTCCCACTCCCTCCCTAGTCCTTCTATACTCTATGATGATCCTTTCACACAAGTCACATACTCAGTCACATTTTATTTGGAGCCTTTAGTCTAACATGTGACTTGTGAGAAGAGTGAAGACTAAGAGGACCTCTTACAAGTCACGTTTTATTTAGATTTTAACAAACATAAAACATGAGTGTTGGTGTTGAACTTTGCAGTCTACAGATGTTCATGATCATCAGGTGCATAATTTTTTTTAATTTTTACCTCAATAGAGCAGTTCAAACATGACTAGTTTCAAAAATGCTGTAGATAGGCACTTTGGGGATAAGATTTTCCAATTTTAAATAAATTTGGGATCTGCAAGCTTCAAAGGACAACTGTCTATAAACTTGATTATACCTCTAATACCTATAATACCTATGATAAAATTAAGAGGAGGGCAAGAAGATAGGGCAGACGTTAAGCTGAGGATCTCTACTTACTCCGTGCGGGTCATGCATCATGCTCCTCATCGGCAGCTCCCATACTTGATGACCTGGACATCAGTCTCTCTGCTTCTCAGCACAGTGCTGTTTATTATTTTCAGGAGATGGGTCACAATCCTCCTCAATGAGACCCGACGATGACTGAGGTGACCTCGATAACCAGGATATAGTGGGTCTAGTAGTGACAGGCAGTTGCAGGCTGTAGGCACTGAGGAGGTGTGTAGCGTGTGTGTGGATTAGAGGGATGGACTCTGTCTCTCTCTCTCTCTACTCATCCAGTCTACGAGATGACCACAATGACCACCGCAGCATGATTTGAGTCTGTTCAACAAAATGAGATGGATGGATTTTTCAGCGCCCGCCGGCTCTTGAGAGGGATTACTTTTGCTGGCACCAATGGCATGTGGCTGGTGACGTTTTCGAGAGATCTGGAGCTGGGTGGGATTTAATTACTTCAGCGAGTGTGTATGCTGGGACAAATATGCACAGTGCATGACTGACGTTGATGCATGGACTCAAGGGCTGGTGGGACAGAAAAGTCGGGGTGGACGGGGATGTGCAAATCATCAATGGACCAGAATGTTGGGCTAAAGAGAATGTCCATGGGTAAACAAAAATACTGCAAATGTTTGCATGGTCAGGGGGAATCGACCCAACCACCACCCCCCTGAGGTACTGTAGTCACACTAGTGGGAAAGTACATAGGGATCAGGGGGGAAAAATAATAAGAAAAAGGCAAAAAAGGGGAACAGGGGCCCCTCAAAACTAGGGGGCCCAGGGCAATTTCCCCTTTTGCCCTACGGTTAATCAGTTCTTCATGGAGGGTACGGGGCGGGCAACAGCAGTGGGAGAGAGGTAATTTGTTGTCCTGCTGTGTGACTGCTTGGGGGGGGGGACTGCCGCTGGAATGACAAAACTGTCCCTAATTGCAGCAGCAGATTTCTTTCAAGTGCGGCGCTCACTCTGAAACTGCCATCATCTGCAACTTCAGCATTAATTGGTGGCTGACGGACGTGCCCCTTAAAGTGTTTGATGGATTAGCCACAACATTGCCACACCTCTGCAATGCTGTACTACCTCAATATGTTTCTTGTGCGCTGTACTTGCAAGCAAACATAAAAATGCATCTGTATTCTGGACAGTGGGCATGGCTGGTGTCTGGAAGGAGGGAGCAGTTATTTTTAACTTTAATTATATGGTTTCTTGATAGTTCAATGTGGAGTTTCATCTTGTATAGTTCCTAAATATTTAAGTTTGGAAGGTCTTTTTTAGTTCCTGTTCTCAGTGGCAACATGAATTATATGGGTTATGTAATTCTGATGTAAATATACAATAACCACAGATCATTTTTGTTTTTAGGACAGAAGTCTTAATAATATTTTATAGTAATAATTTACAATGTAAGTAATAATTTGCAGTATATGGAATGCTTGACTTTGATTTTACCAGGAAAGTCTTTACAAACAATATCTGCCTACATTTAAGTATTGCACAATACACTGTAATTTGGTAATGAGAGGTATTCAGCACTTGCATTTGTTATAAGTTATTGCATGCATTGTGTTTTTATATATCATTTGTTCTTTTTGAATTGTAGGAACACATTTTTCACAACCAATTGTAATTGCCTAATATGTCTTTCATCTGCCTCCAATAAAAAGTGGAGTATTGGGAGTCAAAGAGGTGACAAAAAGATTTGCAGCTAATCTGCTATTTTTTTAAATTGTGATGTTAGCTGGAAACAATGCATAACACTAATACATACCTGACCCCAACACAAGGACAGCAGAGTCTTGATTCAGTACAGGAGGTAGAACATTTTTTGAACTCTGGGATGGTAGGTGATGGCCAGCAATGCGAAACTATAACATACCTCACTTTACTTGGAAGAAACAAGCTTTTAAAGTGCTTGAAGTTCTGAACGATGATCCAGTTTAAAGCAGAAGTCAAATATTCTCATTACCTTTCAGGTTCATTTTTGCAGTCCTCTGAGAGGTCCATTTCACTGGTAAAAGGTGGAAGAACAGAATATGCAGCAGCACTAGCCTGGGAGAAACAGGGTGCCTTTCCAGATAATAAAATATTTACCGAGTGGCTAGAATCAGTAAAGGATAATCCACTTGTGATTGACTTTGAGGTAAGAGGTCTAGAGATGCATGAAACAAAGGACATGAGTGAAAACTTTGCATATTACAAGTTGCCCAACTAATGCTTGTTTTGTTCAGGACTTGCCACCCATTTTAATTAAGGTCATATATGGTATTATTTTTTGTAAAGCAGTGCCTGTCTTTATAAGGAAAAGTTACATTTATAACTGCTACCTGAACAGACAAATATATTTACACTACTAGTGCTGGGTGAAATTTAAATTACGATTGCAAAACAATGCAACATTGAAAATCTTCATCAAAGATATCTTCTCCAGTCGGTTATACCTTTGGAATTGTAAGCTGTCAATGTTGGGACTGTGACGCTTGTACAGCTGGTTCTGATTGCTCTATGATTTTTGTAATATAAAGATGTGTTATTGAGTGTCTCTCATGAGACATGCTAAGACAGCCTGTGGGATGACCACACATCCCCAGGTTTCAACTACAAGCTGTTAACCTAAAATCCAGGAGATAATTACAGGCTAGAAGAGATACAAATTAAGGATCTCCTGTTTATCTGGCTTAATTGGAGCTGCCAGCTGCTAGGATGAAAATCATAAACTTTTATGACATTTAGAGGAAGAAACCAGGTTATGTCACTTAAGTGCTAAGTCATAAACAGTCCTTTGATGTCCGTGAAGGGCAAAAAAGACACACTAGATCAAAGTGTTATGGGGAAGTGAGTTTTTACTGATGTCACCTATTTAATTTACCTTCTAAATGATAAGACATCCTGTTTTGTATAATTTTTATATTCTGACAGGGGAGGAGCTAGGTGACCTCATGAAAAGAGGTTGGCAAAGCCAGTTTTAAACAGTATTCTGTTTTCCATTTAGAGATATTCATGTTTGGACTCTGAAGAAGAAACATCTACTTTAGATAGACAAGTCGAATTGTCTGGTGGTAGGAATTAATTTGCACTGTTTAAACCTTGTTATTTTAAAGTGATTGTATGTTTTTGTGATATATTGTTCTGTATTTACATTTTACACATTTTTATCTATTTTAAAGTAAACCTCTATTTTAAGAGACTACTTGGTGTGCCTTTGAAATTCATTCTTTGACAAGTGAAGGAAGCATATATGGTTAAAGCTGACATTGTGTATAAGCTTACTGGTTTACCAAATTGGGAAAAGGTAGGAGTTTATTCTGAGGTCTTTCATAGAGTTTTTAAGGGATCATTTTGTACACCTGGTTAGGTGCCCATAGGTGACAGATATCTGGCCCCCCCCAAAGAGCATAATTATCTGAGTCTGTACATTGGGTACGATAGCAAGAGGTTCACAGTCTGAATCCCTCCAGAACTTGAGACTAAAGGTTGATTCGAACCCACAAAACAGATAGGAGGGTTACCCTGTTCTGTTCCTTTTCACAATACTACGCTTGGAGGTTGGCACTGTGGGAGCAGAGGGCCTGACCTGCTGAGTGGGGTTGTGACAGATTGGTTGGCAGCGGTGGGCATAAGTTTGGTATTACAAGCTTTTATTGTTCGGTGTGTCGGCTTGATAGTGTCAGCTCACTTGCAAAAAAAGAAAAAGGCAGTGATTTATTTTTAAAAGGAAACAGAACTATATCACTTGGCTTACAGTCAAGTTCCTACCTGTTTTATATTTTTTTCTAAAGTGCAAGTCAGAGTAGCCATATTTAGGGAAGAAGATGGCTTCCAACTACAGTGGGCACACTGTAGACTACTTAAAGCAGTTGTGCAGGGACAGATGAGTCCTGTTCGAGGTGAAATCCACCAAGAAGAACCTTGTGGATGCCCTGATGGTAGCAGATACCCAGAGCATCGAGTCACAGACAGTGACTGTAAGGGACTGAACCTTGAATGTGGAAGAGCTAGTGGCCAGTGCGGTGTCCAAATCCGATGAGAAGGGCAGCAGGGCCACTGTCAGTGAAGGACCACAGCAGCAGGGGAAGGTCACCAGTATCCTGGATCCAGAAGTACTCAGGCTGCAAATTGAGTTATGCAGAATGGAGCTGGAGTTCCAGAGGGAGAGGGACCATGAACAGCAGGAGGCAGACCGTGAGAAGCATAAGCACCAGCGAGCTGCAGAGGAGAAGATTGAGCAAGAACACCAAGAGGCAGAGCAAGAATGCAGACAGGCAGAGTGGGAACAGCGAGAGGGCCTGACCTGCTGAGTGGGGTTGTGATAGATTGGTGGTAGCGGTGGGATGACCCCCCCCCCGGTTTCAACTACAAGCTGTTAACCTAAAAGCCAGGAGATAATTACAGGCTAGAAGAGACACAAATTAAGGATCTCCTGTTTATCTGGCTTAATTGGAGCTGCCAGCTGCTAGGATGAAAATCATAAACTTTTATGACGATTACAGGAAGAAACCAGGTTATGTCACTTAAGTGCTAAGTCATAAATGCTCCTTTGATGTCTGTGAAGGGCAAAAATACACACTAGATCAAAGGGCTATGGGGAAGTGAGTTTTTGCTGATGTCACCTATTTAACTTACCTTCTGAACGATAAGACATCCTGTTTTGTATAATTTTTATATTCTAATAGGGAGGAGCTAGGTGACCTCATGCAAAGAGGTTGGCAAAGCTAGTTTTAAACAGTATTCTGTTTTCCACTTAGAGATATTCATGTTTGGACTCTGAAGAAGAAACATCTACTTTAGATAGACAAGTCGAATTGTCTGGTGGTAAGAATTAATTTGCACTGTCTTAACCTTGTTCTTTTTAAGTGATTGTATGTTTTTGTGATATATTGTTCTGTATTTACATTTTACACATTTTTATCTATTTTAAAGTAAACCTCTATTTTAAGAGACTATTTGGTGTGCCTTTGGAATTCTTTCTTTTACAAGTGAAGCATGTATGGTTAAAGCTGACATTGTGCATAAGCTTATTGGTTTACCAAATTGGGAAAAGGTAAGAGTTTATTCTGAGGTCTTTCACAGAGTTTTTAAGGGTTCATTTTATGCACCTGGTTAGGTGCCCATAGGTGAAAGATATCTGCCCCCCTGAAGAACAGAATTATCTGAGCCTGTACATTGGGTACACTAGCAAGAGGTTCACAGTTTGAATCCCTCTAGAACTTGAGACCAAAGGTTGATTCAAACCCACAAAACAGACAGGAGGGTTACCCTGTTCTGTTCCTGTTCACAATACTGCACTCGGAGATTGGCCATGTGGGAGCAGAGGGCCTGACCTGCTGAGTGGGGCTGTGACAAGGACTACTCAGAAACCTTTGCTAGCCTGGGGCTGCTAATGTTAATGTGCAAGTCGGCACCTATACAGTCATGAGTGGTCCAGTTTCTTCTCAGTTTTTTGTCCTGCTGTTAACCACTTGTCAGACCTGCAGAGAATCAATGCCATTATTTTCTTAGTCTCTTATTTATTAACCTTTAACTTGTTCTTTGTCCACTTATGCCACCACTAAAAGAACCTTTGTTTAGGTTTTGTATTTGTGGTTATATGATCTACAGAGACGATGCTCGCATGATTTATGTTTGATGTTTGGGTTTGTCCCACAATGTCAGGGCCTGCAAGATCTGCCAAGGATTCAACCAGGCCACATGGAGATGCTGAAAGAAGGCTCTAGAAATCCTTAATCACCATTGTGGCCATGGAAGATCAAGCCAAGGCCTCCGGCTCTAAGCTGACTTCTTTCTTTCTTTCTCATGACTGCCTCTGGAAAGGACAATTCCTGGCATTTAGTGATGCTGTCATCGAGGAACAAGGACAAGGAAAAGTCAGCAAAATCCTTCTCTTCCAGCCATCACCCGGGCATAGAGAAAGCTCATGTTTCATCAGTGAGACACCAAGGTCAGTGGCTAGCATTGCCATACCTACTCTGGATTGCATGCTGCCTACGTCATCAGGTTTTACCCCTTTAACGTTGGTCATCCCAGACCCCTTACAGGGTGCTGTCAACTCCCAAGTTGTGCTCATGTTGTTTTCTGAGCCATTTTGCCGATTGCTATTATTGCTCATACTGACAATAGTGGCTATCCCTTTGTCAGGGCCTCCCCATCGCACAGTCATTGTTGATGGGCTCTAAAATCACACCTTTTATTTATCCACTCAATTCGCCATCTTCATTGTCGGCTCTGTCTGTTGTTCTCATAATCATTCCAAATGATGAAGTGGAACACAATCCTGATCTCCTTAATATGGAGGAGGATTTGGAGGATGAAGAAAGGGAACATGATCCCTAAGAGGGGAGTTTGCCTCACAGCTATACACTGTCCTCATGCAGTGAGGACTCTGTGGTATATATCCCCAGGTCTCCTCCTGAGAATGCTTATTTTTAGGCTATGCTCAGACAAATTTAGAATGTCACTGGATTTGAAGCTGATGAGGAGGACTCCACTAAGAGAAATTCTACTCCTGTGTACCCTGCTTTAAGGGACTTTACCTCTGATAGGCCTAATACTTTGCCCACAGTGCCCAGAAAGGCTGATAAGCAGTATCCTGCTCTGTTGTCTAAGCATTATTATGCTTCTTAGCCTGAAACAGATTCTGTGGTTATCATGGACACTAATGGTTGCTCTAGACCCCCTAAAGACATGAAGAATTCAGGAGGCTGGATGTTACTGGCAAAAGATTAGATAGATATACAGACATACAGACACAGACAGACAGATAGATACTTTATTTATAACGCTCCCCTTCCTGGAGGCTTGGAACGCTGAACAATGTCTAAAAACAACCACCAGCAAAAATTTCCAGCAACATAATGCAAGAGTGTAAAACAGCAAGATCTGTCTATTGGTGGCATAAAACGTCAGTCAGTACACTATAAGACCTTATGCCTCTGCATCCTTAGTACAGATGCAGCGAATTTAAAATCTGCCGGCGAAGTGTACGTGAAGTGGCTACTTCGTGTTGGCACTTTGCAACGTGGAGTGCCCCATAGGAAAAGCTCATTTCACCTTGTTATTATTACTTTGCATTGTCATTCCACCTTAAACATGAAGTAAGGCGGAGTGACAACAATATTGGCAGCATCCCACCCACACAGTCACCAGAATGAATGTGCATCCCTAAAGTGCTACTGTCTCATGTCCAGAAAACTCCCCAGTGCTGATGAACTGAAATGAGAGCATAACAAGAAATGCAGTCTCCGAGAATTAATGGTGCCATGCAAACGCACAGACAGATTAAGATTGCGCTGCACACTAAAGGGATGCATACAAAAAGGCACAACAACACCTAACCAGTGCTCACAAGTCACAAATCCAAATCTGGAAAGGAATACATTTTGCCAGTTGGGGGAATTGGTGCACTACAGTAACAATCCACTACCAGTAAAGATACCACAAAGCAGTATAAAAATTAATTCAGGTGCGGTGGATAGCAGGTTCACACTGCTGCAGTTACTCTGTAATACAATAAAAGGTATTTGATTTAATCTCATGCATCGCACACACACTCACACGCACACTCAAGTAATGTATAGCAATTTGAAAACCTTTAGTAATATAACCAAATGTTTTAAACAGACAAATTGTACACTGCTGCACCACAATAATCAGCAAAAAAATGTCAAGAATTACTGAAAATATTACTGTGTGTACATTAACACAGTTATACAAGAAAAATATAACCAAAACAGAAAGACTGTCTTTTTCTCCCGGTTAATCTACCTACACCACAATTACGGCCCTCCCTGAAAGCACACTTCACAGTACACAGACTGACTGTTCTAAATTAACATTCAAAATCCACACACAGCAATAAACACTTGATGATATGAGCACAGAAGGGTTTCCTGCAATTGATGTACTAAATTCTGAGCAAAAAATATTACTCAAAAAAGCATTTTAAACAGCCTTTAGAGGTTTTGAATCACAGAGCTCTGAGAGCAGACTGTTTCCAGCTACCATTGCACACACACTATACAGGCCAGAACTGAGGCTGTGCTGAACAATCTAGAGCCCATGTGACCTGCAATCCCATGAATAACTGCAGAATTTCATTTGGAGCTCAATTACAGGGTGAAGTGAGGCAGATTACATTAATTTCAATGTACTTTGTGTTAAAATTGGTGGAGAAGTGCTTTGGGGAAGGTGGAATAACGCAAAGTCATTGGTTTCAATGGACTTCGCGTTCCTCATTATGAAACGAAGCACTCCACTTCACATTGTGGAGCTCTCCGCTGATTCCATGTTACTCAGTGAGTCACTTCATGGAGCAAACTGGGGCTACTTCACCCAAAAATAATTACAGTACTGTAACTCACAGGCTGTATGGGAAAGAATGGGAATGCCTATGGCTGTACTTCCCCGTTGGGCTGTAGCACAAAACTCCCAGACTTAAAAATGCTTATTAATGAGTACAATGGTGGAGTGGTGAAGCCTGGAGAGATACAACAAAACATGCTTACAATACATCCAAGTAACTAGTAAAAAAATTAATGTTGTGATTCGTGACGTGATCGTGAATCATGATTTGTGACTGCATTTGTGACCGTGATGATGAAGAACATGATTCGGTGTCAACGGTGTGAGATAACCAATATGGAACTGTATTGGGAATGCGAATGTCTATGGCTGTACTTCCCCGATGAGCGGTAGCACACACTCCCCAACTTAAAAACGCTCATTAATGAGTACAATGGGGTGGTGGTGAAGCCTGGAGAGACACAACAAAACATGCTTACAATACATCCAAGTGACTAGTAAAAAAATTAATGTTGTGATTCGTGACATGATCATGAATCGTGATTTGTGACTGCATTTGTGACCGTGATGATGAAGAACATGATTCGGTGTCGACGGTGTGAGATAACCAATACGAAAACTGTACTGGGAACTTGAATGCCTATGGCTGTACTTCCCCGATGAGCTGTAGCACAAATTCCCTGACTTAAAAATGCTCATTAATGAGTTCAATGGTGGAGTGGTGAAGCCTGGAGAGATACTACAAAACATGCTTACAATACATCCAAGTAACTAGTCAAAAAATTAATGTTGTGATGCGTGACGTGATCGTGAATAGTGATTTGTGACTGCATTTGTGACCGTGATGATGAAGAACGTGATTTGTATCACGAGTGACTCATGATGATGGTCCTGACTTAAAAACACATATTAATAAGTACAGTGTTCATGCAGAATTATGCACCACACCTGTCCAATACTCTGAAGGGAAGCCAAAGAAACAACTGTGACTTAAGTTACAGATGGAGATTGAGCCCTAAAGAGATGCAAATGCACAGACAGATTAAGATTGCACTGTGCACTGAAGAGATGTAGATGCAAAGGCACAACACCTAACCAG
The DNA here is from genome assembly GCA_016271365.2 of Neoceratodus forsteri. Taxonomy (NCBI): domain Eukaryota; kingdom Metazoa; phylum Chordata; order Ceratodontiformes; family Ceratodontidae; genus Neoceratodus; species Neoceratodus forsteri. Next base: position 1,082,221,665 of record CM057449.1, read on the forward strand.
TGCTCACCATCAGAAATTCAAATCTGGAAAAAAAATACCTTTGCCAGTTGGGGTGGGCCGTGGAAGGGGGGGCGGAGCAGTGTACTGCACTGCTGCAGTAACAGTCACTAGTACTAGTACCAGTACAGATACCACAAAGAAGTACAAAAATCACACAGCTGCAGTGGATAGCAGGTTCACATTGCTTGAAATTATTATGTGGCACAATAAAAGGTGTCTGATTTGATAACACGCGTCACACACATACACACACACTAAGTAATGCATAGCGAATTGAAAACTTCAGTAATATAACCACACATTTTAAACAAACTAAAATTATGCACTGCTGCACCACAGCAATCAACAAAAAATGGCAAGAATTATTGAAAATATTACTGTGTACATTAACACAGTTATACAAGAAAAATATCACCAAAACAGAAAGCACTGTTTTTTTCTCCAAGTTAATCTACCAACACCACAGATACACCCTTCCCCCAAAGCACACTTCCACTGTCACTCAGTACAGACTGAATGTTGTACATTAACATTCAAAATCCACACACAAACAATAAACGCATGATGATATGAGCACAGGAGGGTTTCCTGTAATCGATGAACTAAAGTTTCAGCAAACAAAAATTACTCATAAAGGCTTTTTTAACAGCTTTTAGAAGGTTTGAATCACAGAGAGCTCTCAGAGCAGATTGTCTCCTACAGCTTCCTACACACACTACCCCAAACTGAGGCTGTGCAGAACAATCTAGAGCCCATGGGACCTGAAATCCCATGAATCACTGCAAAATTCACCTTTGGAGCTTAAAAAACAGGTGAAGTGGGGCGCATACATTGTTTTCAATGTACTTCACTTTACAATTGGTGAAGTAGTGGTTTGGGAAGGCGGAGTAATGCATAAATCATTGTTTTCAATGGACTTTTTGCTACCCATTATAACGTGAAGTACCCGCTTCATGTTGGGCGGGTTAATTGCTGACCATCACTCCGTGAATCACTGCTCGGAGTGAATTGGGGCCACTTCGCCCATCACTAATCCTTAAGACCCAGCAATGCAAACTACCAGGCATATATGATTACACATAAGAATAGCTTGTGGAAATCTTCTATTTCTACTGTTCAGGATTTGCCTGATGGTTCTACCAAGACAGTCTTACTTAAAGCTGCCTTGGCTGGTGTGGGTACTGGCAAGCATATGTTATGCTCTGCTTATGATGATTCTGCCAGGGCTGCTGCCTCTGGCATATACTGTACCTTCAGAGATATTTCTGGCTTTGTTTTGCTGGGTTTGCCAGTAATGTAAAACAGGCTGTGCTGAATGCTCCTTTCAGAGACGCCAGGCTTTTTGGGGATGATGTTTAAATGCTCTATGTGAGCTTCAATCCTTTGGAATGTCTTTAAGGTCACTCTTATCTCTGACCTCCTCAACTCACCAGAGGGCATGGTAGGGACTCCTTTTCATGGTGGCTGTGTTTTCTGTCAGCAGCCTTGTGCCCCTAATGGAGGTCCCCTCCCATGTCCCTTTGCCCCTGTTGCCCATACAAACAGATGCAAAGGTATCAGTCACAGTAGTGCCCCTGCTGCTCCCGGTACCTTCTGACTCCACAACTCCTCCCCTGCCTCCGGGGGTGCAGGTGAGGGGAGGGAGCTCTCTTCATCTTTCAAAGTGGAGAGAGCGCATGAGAGACAAATGGGTTCAGGACATAGTGGAAATGGGGCATGCTCTGGAGTTGCTGTCTGCCGCTCTAGTACATCCTCCATCTTGTCATTATACTCTGTGCCACTTGTCCCTTTTGCTACAGGAGGTTCAGTGACTTGTAGACAAACAGGCTATCAAACCTATTCCTTCCCAATATGAAAACAAAGGGTTCTATTCCACATACTTCCTGGTTCCTGGACAGGAGATCTGCATCCTGTACTGGACCTAAGAGACCTAAACCTGTTCATCAAATGCAAAAGTTTTGGATGGTGTCTCTTGAAGCTCTTATTCTCCCACTGCAAAAGGGGAATTGATTGCCCTGAATATGAAGGATGCATACCTTTATATTAAAGTTTACAAGTGCCACAAGCTTAACTTTCACTTCATGCTAGATAGCAGCCATTATCAGTTCTGTCTTGCCCTTTGTCTTATCCTCAGCACTGTGGGTATTTACCAAATGCTTAGCTGTTCCAGCAGCAGCCCTGTGGAAGGAAATGCTTTATAAACTTCAATTGAAAACCCCACTCAGGGAAACAATTCTGTGTACATTGTCCAGAATGAGACAATTGTTCAAGGAATTGAGTTTCGCAGTGAAAGTACTGAAGTGGGTACTCATTCCTTGTCAATGCCTCCAATATATTGGTGTGGTGCTGGACACAGTAGCGGGCAGTGCCTTTCTGCCTGCAGGCAGGGTGGTACCAGGTCAGTTCGCTGTATGAGGAACAGTGTAGTAAAAACCATGCAGTGCATACAGTGCTGGGAAGTATAGCGACAGGATACAAAACCCCGTAAGGCAGAAATGTAGCACACATGATTTTGTACCCTATCATGCATGGCTGGAGGGGAGGAGTGACGCAGAGGTGAAGACTTCTGCTAGGGAGGTGGTGCACTGAGCAGCCGCTGTGGCTCAGAGGGATGGGCTGTGGTACTGCAAGGCAGCTATATGTCTGTGAACCGAGGCTCAAATCCTGGTCCCAGACTTTTGCAGGTTGCATTGCACTGTATTGTTTTTTTGCCCCCACTGGTGTTTCTATTCCCATGTTGAACCTTCCCCCCCTGGAGTTAATTATATTAATGGGGGGATTCGGGGGCACAGCCCCCCATAACAAAGGGTATGGATGTCTCTGCTGCAGCAGAAAATGAAGTCAGTTGCATTGCGTGCCGACTTTCCTGTTGGCATTGTGTTTTAACACCAGCAATGTATACACTGTATTTATAGCGCTGTACATTGCTGCACTGTTTTTGTGTATGGTGAAATGACCCCGTGCTGGCAGGGCAGAGGCCCTTGTTGGCCAGGCCCAGCTGATACACAGAAGCCATTATGTGTCAGTCCAGAAAATGTTATGTCTGTTGGGGCTGATAGCTGCAGCCATAATCATGGTTCCCTTTGTCCATCTGCACATGGCATACCAATCTGGACTGTCCAAATACAATGGACCAGCTGACAGATGAGCTGGAATTAATGGTCCTCATCATGTCTCCTTCCTGCTATGCTCTAGTATGGTTGATGGACTGCAGTCATCTGTTACATCCTCAACTACCATGCAGATCCTCACAACAGATGTGCCATGGTCTGGCTGGGGTGCTCATCTTGGATCCTATCAGACAAAAGGGTCCTGGACCAGTTTAGAGTCTTATCTCCATATCAATGTCCTGAAGATTTCCTGGAGATTCTGTCTGTTCTGCTTGGTCTCCAGCCTTTTTAAGAGCATCTCAACCCCGGTCTCTTGCTGATTCAGACAGACAATGTCAGAGTCATCAGTTACATAAACAAACAAGGGGGCACTCACTCTTTTCCCTTGTGCATGGAAATGATGAGAATTTGGTACTGGGTGATGTCTCATGGCCTCCAGCTGTGGGTCATGTTTCTCCCTGGTGCCCAAAATATCTTGACAGATAGGCTAATCACTTGGTCCCTGGTACATGAATGGGAGCTGCTGACCTCCATGGTAAATGACCTCTTTGCAAGATGGGGTCATCTAGAGTTGCACCTTTTTGTGTCCTCAATGCAAAACTGCTGCATTTCTGTTTACTTGCTCCAGGGCCTGAAATCGTTTTGGCTAGATGCATTTTCTCTCTTCTGGGAAGGGACGTTCCACTACAACTTTCCTCCAGTCTCTCTCAAACAGAGGGTTCTAACTCCCATCTGACCTCATCAGATTCAGTTTCCCCTTCTATAGCATCTGGCAGTGGAATCTCCTGTTCAGCTCGCCTCTGTCAGGATCTGCTGTCACAGGCTCAAGGGTCCCTGGTTCATCCTGACCTGAGGTCCCTGCATTTGCAAGCCTAGTTCCTAAAGTTGTACCATTTGCCTGTTTTGGGGTTCCCCCAAAGTGGCTGATGTCCTGCTTGGTGCCAGAAAGCCTTCTACGAGACACACCTGCTCTTTTGAGGGAATCTCTTTTCCATTTGGTGTGCTTCCCATTCAGTGGACCCTTTCACATGTTCTGTTAATATGGTACTGGATTAACTTCTGTCTTTTTCTGACTCTGGTCCCCAGCACTCTTCTATTAAGGTGGATCTAGCTGCCATTTTGACTTCCCATGCCTCTATTGTTGGATGCATGGTGGCATAACTAGGCATGTCCCACACATTTCTAAATGGTATTCCATACGTATCCCCCAATTCTTAAACTGATTGCACCAAGGACTGCAGAAAGTCCTCTCAGCTTTTTGTTTCATTCACTCCTGGGAAAGAGGGCACCACTGTTTCTAAACAGTGCCTGTCCAAATGGTTGGTGAACTGTTTTTTTTTTTTTTAGGAAGTACAGTAAGGAACTTCTTGGTTCTGTCCATGGTCACTGTAACTAAGGTTGCCAACACTGTATTTCAAAATTAAGGGACTTTTTTTTTTTAGAACTGCCAGGCCGACATCACAGAAAGGTATTGACTTGGGGGGGTGGCAACCCGAATAATCTATTTTCTTACAAATTTTCAAAACTTACGCGATCTGAGGTTTCCAATAAAACACAGTGCATCTACATTGGTGGAGTAGTTAATGAAGATATGAGATAACAAACACAGTAACATTTAGCTTAATTACTATTGTTATCTTCATCATCATTAAGCAGTACTCACCTAGATTCATCAGGGGTATTTCTTCTTGTTTTTTGTAGCACTCAGTCACTCCTAATCCTGTGGTAAGGCAATGAAGAAATTTTGCAGGATAACTGGAAATTTATGCATATTTGGAGTTCACTTTTAATTGAATCAAGGTTGCATCTGTCCCATTCCTCAGACCATTTAATCCCTGTTAAGGAAAACATTCTCTCTACAAATGTGTGTCTTTGAGGAATAGCTCAGGTAGCACAGGAAAATCAGGTGCAGTTATAAAATTTACAAGTAGCATTTTATTATTTCCAAGAACAATAAAGTTAAGAAAATTGTACAGAATTTTTTTAAACATAGGCAGTTCAAGCAAAACAAAGTCCTTCATCTAAGGGTATCTCTAATTCTAAGTTTCAGTCTCTTTCTCTCTCTCTTTCTCTCTCTCTCTCTATCACAAGATTGCTCTCTTTATATAAAAAAGTCTTTGCCTGGCAATTAACTTCTGCATCCTGATCTCGTTAATCGACACCCTGATTTCACAGAAAATTTTTCAGAACTTCTTTCCTTATAGGTGCAGCAAAATAGAATATGGTGTCCCAGAACTAATCTCCTCTTGACAACTCTGCAAAAGAATTTGTGTAGGTCAAACTACATCTCAAAGTTAACCCCTGAGTTCCAGATAGCTTTTTGCAATAATTTTAACAATATAATTATATACATTTTCAAACAAAGAGATCCCAGTTTCACACAAAGATTCACACATATTTTCACAGCTGCAGATATGCAAGGAGGAAGAAAAGATAGAAACAGCACGTGAAGGCAGAGAGATAACGGGATGTGGAAAATTGCGAGACTGTCAGAGTGATTAGTTCTTAGGTCTCACAACAGAAAATTGATTGCGCAATCTTCCAGAAAAGAGACAGAAAAGGAGAGAATGGTACAAATCCTTGCTTTTAACACTTTCTACATAACAAACAGGACAGGGTCTAATTCAACCCTGTCACATACCCCCCTCTTTAAGAGGGAACCTGTTTTAGAAAAACAGGTTTCCAAAACTTTCTCTTTATTCCCTTCCAACATTACATGATAACCTTTACAGTTCTGTGCATATGCGGTATCCCTTTTTCCATAACAACCAGTACAACAAACGATGAAGTTTAAACCCACTTATTTATTTTTCAATTTTCAAAATTCTCAATTCCTAATCCATATCTTGACAGAAAATCAGCATTGACATTCTCCTTTCCTGATTTGTGCATCACTTTGAATTTAGATGGCTGCACTGCCAGGTACCACCTTGTTATTCTGGAATTTTTATCCTTCATTTGATTACGCCAACTGAGAGGACTGCAATCTGTTTTAAGTACAAAGTCAAGTCAGCTCCTAGCAAATACAACTTAATGGACTCCATGGCTCACTTTGCTGCAAGGCATTCCTTTTTAATGGTGGAGTACCTTTTCTTTCTGTTGTGTAATTTCCTACTGATATATAGAATGGGATGTTCCTTCCCATCTGTAGTTTGACTCAAGACTGCACCTAGGTCTACCTCTGATGCATCTTTCTGTAGCAAAAATTGTTTCTCAAAGTCTGGATTTTACATGTCAAGTAAAGTACCAGCCTGATTGCCCATTGCTACTTTGGCCATTGGCAGGCTGTGGCAACGTTTTCAAAAGTTGTCAGGTATGCTTTGATATCAGCTGAGGGACACAACATTGTAAGTTTAATGTCATTTGTGATTTGTTGCTCTGCTGGACCTGTGCCAGATCCTCCATCTCTGATAGCTTGCAAGGCATCCAAGCCAGCATTGCTCTTGTCGCTGCTTCTTTTCTCTTCTCTGCTTCTTTGTCTCTCTTTGTTGTATTGCTCACTATTTGAAAAAAGCAGACGTGCTTTCAGGTTCTGTCCCTGCTTGTTCTTCTTCTTCTATCAGTGGTTCTGGCTGCACAGTCTCAGTTTGGACTTTTGTCTCTGCTATTTCGGCTGCCATTCTTCTGGTAATCATTTCTGAAATTGCTTTTGCAAGATCCAATCCTTTCTTTTATGCTTGCCTGGTACCAGGCCTAGTACCATGCACAAAACTCCTGGCTTAGAGTATGCATGGCATAAATCCCACTGTTCACACCATCTGTCATTGAGGCATAGGTCAAGAAGCATAGGAAAACCAGGAGCAGTTATAAAATTTGAAAATAGCATTTTATTATTTCCAGTAACAATGAAATAAAAACATTGTACATAATTGTTTTTAAATATAGGCAGTTCAAATGAAACAAAGTCTTTCATCGTGGGTATCTCTAATTATAAGTTTTATTCTCTCTCACAAAATTTCTCTCTTTATATAAGAAGTATTTGCCTGGCAATTAACTTCTGCATCCTGATCTTGTTACTAGACATCCTATTTTCACACAAAAATTTATTAGAACTTTGTCGCTTTCTTTCCTTGAAAGTGCACCAAATTAGAAGATGGTGTCCCAGAACTAGTCTCCTGCAGACAACTCTGCAAAAGAATTCATGGAGGTCAACTGCATCTCAAAGTTAACCCCTGAGTTCCAAATAGCTTCTTGCAATCATTTCAACAACATAATTATATACATTTTCAAACAAAGGGATCTTAGTTTCACACAAAGATTCAAACATATTTTTACAACTGCAGATATGCAAGAGGGAAGAAAAAATAGAAAGGAAAAGTGAAGGCAGAGAGATAACGGGAGGTGGAGAATCGCAAGACCATCAGAGTGATTAGTTCCTAGGTCTCACAAGAAAATTCGATTGTGCAATCAGCCAGACAAGAGACAGAAAAGGAAAGAATGGAACAGATCCCTGCTTTTAGCTCTTTCTGCATGACAGACGAGATAAGGTCTATTCATCCCTGTCACATATACCCCTCTTCAAGAGGGGGCCTGTTTTAAAAAACAGGTTTCCAAAACTTGTTTTTCATTCTCTTCTAACATTACCTTATAATCATTACAGGTCTGTGCATATGTGGTATCCCTTTTTCCATAACAACCCGTACCACAAACAGTTAAGTTTAAACCAACATATATTTTTTTCAATTTTCAGAATTCTCAATTCCTTGTCCATATCTTGACAGAACATCAGCATTGACATTCTCCTTTCCCGATTTGTGCACCACTTTGAATTTAAATGTCTGTAGTGCCAGGTACCACCTTGTTATTCTGAAATTGTTTTCCTTCATTTGATTAAGCCAACAGAAAGGATTGTGATCTGTTATGAGCACAAAGTCAGCTGCTAGCAAATAAAACTTAAGAGAGTCCATGGCCCGCTTTGCCACAATGCATTCCTTTTCAATGGTGGAGTACCTTTTTTTTCTGGCGTGTAATTTCCTACTGGTATATAGCATGGGATGTTCCTTCCCAGCTATATTTTGACTAAAGACTGCACCTAGACTTACAGTACCTCTAATGCATCTCTCTGTACCAAAAAGTGTCTCTCAAAGTCTGGACTTTACCTGTCAAGTAAGGGACCAGCCTGATTACCCATTGCTGCTTTGGCCATTGGCAAGCTGTTGCAACCCTTTCAAAGTTGCCAAGTAAGCTTCAATGTCATCTAAGGGACACAACTTTGTAAGTTAAATGTCTTTCAAGTCATTTGTGATTTGTTGTTCTGCTGGACCTGTGCCATATCCTCCATCTTTGATAGCTTGCAAGGCATCCAGCCATTGTTGCTCTTATTGCTGCATCTTTTCTCTTCTCTGCTTCTCCATCTCTCTTTGCTATATAGCTCACCATTTGAAGAGAGCAGATGTGCTTTCAGGTTCTGGCCCTACCTGTTCTTCTTCTTCTTCTGTCAGTGGTTCTGGCTGTACAGTCTCAAGTTGGACTTTTGTCTCTGCTATTTTGGCTGCCATTATGGTAATCACTTCTGGATTTGCTTTTGCAAGATACATACCTTTCTTCTATGCTTGCCCGGTACCAGGTCTAGTACCTGCACACAAAACTCCTGGCTTAAAGTACGCACAGTGTGTAAAAAAGCTTTCAGCTTAGTGTGTTAGTCCTGGTTAAACAACTAACAACAACAACAAAAAATAAATAAAACGGAGTAAATCCCGCTGTTACCATCATTGGTCATCAAGGCATAGGTCAAGAATCATAGGAAAATCAGGAGCAGTTATAACATTTGCAAGTACCAGTTTATTATTTCCACTAATGATAAAATAAAAGTATTGTACAGAATTGTTTTTAAACATAGACAGTTCAAATGAAACAAAGTCCTTCCTCTGAGGGTGTCTCTAATTCTATTTTTCAGTCTCTCTCTCTCTCTCTCTGACTCGCCTCCCACACACACACACACACACACACACACACACACTGAATTGCTCTCTTTATATAAGAAGTATCTGCCTGGCAGTTAACTGCTGCATCCTGATCTCGTTACTAGACATCCTGTTTTCACACAAAATTAATTAGAACTGTGTCACTTTCTTTCCTTGTAGGTGCAGCAAAATAGAAGATGGTGTCCCAGAACTAATCTCCTGTTGACAAATCTGCAAAAGAGTTTGTGGAGGTCAAGCTGCATATCTAAGTTAACCCCTGAGTTCCAAATAGCTTTTTGCAATCATTTTAACAATACAGCTATATACATTTTCAAACAAAGGGATCAGGTTTCACACAAAGATTCACACATATTTTATTACCGCAGATACACAAAGGGGAGAAAAGACAGAAACAGCAAGTGAAAGTAGAGAGATAATGGGAGGTAGAGAATCACAGGTCTATTAGAGTGATCAGTTCCTAGGTCTCAAAAGAAAGTTTGATTGTGCAGTCAACCAGATGAGGCCAAAAAGAAGAGGATGGAACAGACTCTTGCTTTTAACTCTTTCTGCATAAGAAATGGGACAGGGTCTTATTTAACCCTGTCACAATGTGTTTGATCCTTGTACACTAAGCACAAATGAAGCAATCTAGAACAAGTTTTTCAGGTTTTGATTTCCACACTTCTGAAACACATCCATCAACTTTTCGCTGACAGATTTGGAAATATAATTTCTTTATGCTTCAATCACATCTTGACTGGTGCAGAATTCCTCATAGAGCTGATCTATGTTTATTATTTCCCTCATTTTGAGTGCTTCTGTTACATTCTCAAGGTCTGAGAAACTAAGCTTCTCATTCTCACAGAGGCCAATGGGTTTCAGCTTCGTCATTATGTTGTCAGAAGAGAAAGGAAACCAGTTATCAATGTACTACAACACAGAGTCATAAGACTTAATTGAGTCTTGCTTTACCTTCACTTTTTGTTGTCATAGTAGTTTTTTCATCAGCTGTTTAGTTTGTAAACAAAAACAAAACAGTACTGTTTTGGGTTTAGCATCTTCATCTTAAAATGGGATATTGTTGTGTCTAAGTCAGTAATGCATAGCTTTGATTCCTCCAACTTCCACACAAGTTCATCAAAGTCACAAGCCACGTTGTGTAAAAAACACATGTCAATTTCCACAAAGCAGGTATACTCATTATCTTCTGTGAAAAGTTTCTTTAAAGCAAATGGGCAAGGCACCCCTATTGACTTGAAGTAAAGCTATAATTACTGGCCAGTTTCTCAAAAGCCAGTCAACTTCTGGGTTAAGGGATCACCAGCTTGTGCTCACATGTTACAGTGCTTCACTCCATTTGATTTCAACAAACTCAAAATAAACTTCTGAGCTCCTCTCTGTGCTTGGTGGACACAGCAAAATAATCGTAAATGTTCAACACTATAATTTCTACATCAAGTGACAGCTGATCACTTGAATGTTTGCAAGTGTTGTGGGCTATGTGAGTTGGGCAGTTAACTTTCAGAATCCAATCATTTTCGGCACATAACAACTGATACACCGACCTGTGTTTACCATAGTTCACATTTGCATTATCAGCACAGTAAGCAGTAATACAGTAAATATTAAGCTGGTGTTCCTCTAGGCAGTTCTTTACAGCACAACAAATGCCACTTACAGATACTGTACATCACTATCTCCATAAAATTGAGCAGCTTCCACTGAACACCCTCTGATGTGATAAAGTATCACAAGCAAATTGGAAACATCATTCTATTCCTTTTATTTAAGGCATCAGTCGCTATGGAGAAATACAGAGGCTATTGTGGTGGCGATGGTGATAAATCCCATAAACAATCACTCACAGACTTTGGAGCCAAAACATAGGTCACTAAGAGCTCTGCCTTGGTTCTTCCACAATGGAGTTTGTTAGCAACATTAGAATCATGAAACATTTCACTTGCAAGCTTATTGCCACAATCCATGCTGTTATGACTAAGGCTGTGTTTAACTGTGTGGTAAATGGTTACAATTTTGAATGCCGCAATTCTGTCACTTTCAGCATCTGAAGAGACAAAGAATTTGTTAATATTTGTCCCACCTTTGGCCTGTGTGCTTTTCTTATGTCCATTGGTTGCTATGTGCTGCCTTAGGTCACTTTTGCCTCCATACCCAGTAGTGAATTCATGCTGGTAAAAAGTACAAAAGGCTTTACAAAAATTTCTACTGGCAGGTTTTACTCAACTGTAGTTTTCTTCCCATTGACATTTATAGCTAGTCAGATTAATCTAATAGATTTCTTTGAATGGGTGACTAATGTAATAGACCTGGGAGGTGCTTTGGACATGGCCTACCTAGACTTTAGCAAAGCATTTGACTCAGTCCCACACACAAGATTAATATACTGTACAAGTTAGCCAGCCTTGGAGTGGGTCCCAAAGTAGTAGCCTGGGTAAAAAATTGGCTGGACAACAGGATACAGAGGGTAATAGTTAATGGAGTTTACTGTGAAGAAAGTGGGGTTACTAGTGGGGTACCACAGGGTTCAGTACTGGGACCAGTCCTCTTTAATGTCTTTATAAGTGACATTGCAGAGAGATTGGAAGGAAAAGTATGTCTCTACAGATGACACAAAGATCTCAACAGGGTTGATACAGAAGGTGGGGTGGAAAGGATACAAAGGGATTTGGCAGGGTTGAAGGAATTGTCAAATGTGTGGCAGCTTAGATTCAATGCAAAGAAGTGCAAGTAATGCACCTGGGAAACAAAACCCCAGGGGAAGAGTACACAATGGGGGGTGAGAGACTAACAACAAAAATGGAAAGGGACCCGGGGGTAGTAATATCAGATGACCTAAAGGTGGGCAAGCAATGTGAGAAGGCAGTAAGGAGGGCTGGGGAATACTGGGATGCATAGGGAGAGGTATCGCCAGTAGAAAACAGGAAGTTGTCATCCCTCTGTACAGACAGCTGGTGAGACCCCAACTGGAGTACTGCGTCCAGTTCTGGAGACCCCATCTCCGCAAGAACATAGACAGGATGGAGGCTGTCCAGAGGAGGGCAACTAAAATGGTGCAGGGTCTGCACCAGAAGACATATGAAGAGAGATTAAAGGAGCTTAATATGAATACCCTCGAGGAGAGGAGGGAGAGGGGGGACATGATAGAAACTTTCAAGTACATCAAGGGAATCAACAGAGTCCAAGAGGGTAGCATCTTTCAGAAAAAGAGATGTGCAAGAATAAGGGGGCACAATTTGAAGATAGAGGGGGGACAGCTCAGAGGTAATATGAGGAAGCATTTTTTCATGGAGATGGTTGTGGATACATGGAACAGCCTTCCTAAGGAGGTAGTGGAGTCAAAAACAGTGGGGGAATTTAAGACTACATGGGAAAGACATAAGGCAATTCTAGTGGGGGGTAGGAGGAAGTAGGCTATTGGTTAACTAGGATCTGCAGCCTATCCATTAGGTAGAGAAAAATGGGCAGACTAGGTGGGCCAAGCAATCCTTATCTGCTGTCAAATTCTATGTTTCCATTGTTTCTGTGTTACACAGTCTTTTCAATGTTTTCTGTTTCAGTCCAAGATTGTCCAAAGTTCCTGTTGTTTCACTCATACTGATAACTGAGCTAAAGCTTACATTTTCCCAACGTGCCACAAGTGAGTAAATGGTGCTGCAACTGCTGTTAGCCGGTGTAGGTGGGCGAGTTTCACATATTAGTTCCACTTAGACTGGTTCAGTAAATCATGAAACTGATTCTGTGCTACATAGTCTAATTTTAGAAAATTTATATCACTGAAAGTAAGGTAATAAAAATTGACGTGATATTTGCATGGGGCTAATATCTTACTATGTCGAATTACGGGATAGCCGAGATGTGATAAAGGCATGCTCCTCAGTCACCGTGTTAGAAAGGGTTTGATCTGGGTGATATTCCTACTGATCCTTAGTATGATTCTTCTTAGTATATTTCACAAATGGAAAAAGTGATAGCAGACACCAGCTGTCAAATGATGCTTTAGAGTCAGCTTTTGAACTCTATTCACAGTGGTGCAGCCCCATCTACACGCATCTCTCTCTGAGTTGAGGGAGGAGGTTTCTGGTCTCTGGGCCAAGCTGGCTAGAATCTAGAGGACCTCTTGCCCTACCCAGGGGCCACTGAGTCATAGAATCATATTATAGAATCATAGAAGTTTGATGACAGAAAAGGACCATACTGGCCCATCTAGTCTGCACTCTTTTCCCCCTACACCTCCTCCTCCCTGCCAACCCCCACCCTTCTCCTTGATATTCAGCCCCATATGCTTGTCCAGTGCCCTCTTGAATTCTTCCACTGATTTAGCCCCCACTATTCCATCTGGTAGTCTGTTCCAGGACTCCACCACCCTCTCCATGAAGAAATGCTCTCTCATATTGCCCCTATATATTTTTCCTTGCAGTCTGAGTCTGTGCCCTCTAGTTTTGACCCCATCCTTCATCTTAAGTAAACACTCTTCTCCCACTTTATTGAGCCCCATACGTATTTAAAAGTTTCAATCATGTCTTCCCTTTCCTTCCTTTTCTCCAGTGTGTACAGATCCAGCTCCTGACACCTCTGCTTATATGACTTTCCCTGCATACCCTACACTGTCTTGGTTGCCCTTCTCTGAACCCTCTCCAATGCATCTATATCCTTGCGGAGATGTGGTCTCCAGAACAGAACCCCATACTCCAGGTGTGGCCTTACTATTGCTTTGTAAATGGGCATTATTACCTCCCTTTTTCTGCTAGCAATGCCCGTGCCTGTGCATGCCAAGATTTCATTGGCCTTTCCCGCTGCCCTGCTACATTGTATTCCTATCTTAAGGTTTGAGGAAACTAGGATCCTCTCCTGTTCTGTTACTTTAATTTCCTCTCCACCTAGAGTGTACCCTGCTCTTCTGTTCTTACTCCCCAAGTGCATCACAGCACACTTCTTGGCATTACATTTCAGCTGCCACATCTGAGACCATTTTTCAAGCATCTTTAATCCTCCCTCATGTCCTCCCCCCCCCGGGGTATCCACCCTATTGCATATTTTTGTATCATCATAAAATAGGCACATCCTTCCCCTCAAACCCTCAGCAATATCACTGATGTAGAGGTTGAAGAGAAGTGGACCCAAAACTAACCCCTGTGGCATTCTACTCTTCATCCTTGCTGTCCCAGAGTGCACCCCTTTTAGCACCACCCTCTGAGTTTTTCTTGATAGCCAGGCCTCCACCCAGCTTGTTATTTTCCCACCCATCTCCAGGCTTTTCATCTTGCTCACCAGCCTCCTATGGGGGACGTGTCAAAGGCCTTACTAAAGTCCAGATAGGCCACGTCCACTGCCCCCCCGGTCAATCACCTGAGTCACCCAATCAAAGAACTGAATAAGATTTGTCTGGCAAGACTTCCCCTTCATGAAGTCATGCTGTCTGCTGTCCTGCAAGCCACTCTCCTCCAGGTAATCCACCACCATCTCCTTTATTAATGCCTCCATTACCTTCCCCTCCACTGATGTGAGGCTGACAGGTTGGTAGTTCCTCTTCATCTCCTTGCTACTTCCCTTCTGTAAAGGCACTATGTCTGCCCTCTTCCAGTCCTCCGGCACTGTCCTCATATCCAGAGACAAGTTGAAGAGCCTTGTGGGTGCAGCCAAATTCTCCTTCAATTCCCTGATCACCCTGAGGTGTAACCCATCAGGCCTTATTGCCTTGTCCACCCTCAATCTGTCTAGCTCTGCCCCAACCCTATACACAGTGAATGGGTCATCCATTTGCCCTGCCTCCCATTCAACTTTAGCTCAGGTCCCCTACCATCCTCCTCCTCCATGAATACCATGTTAAAGTACTTATTTATTAATTCTGCTTTTTCACAGTCCCTTTCCAGTTTTATTTCTCTCTCCTCCCCTCAGACTAGTAATCCCCTGCCTTGCCCTTCTCTTCTCCCTCACATATCTGAAAAAGGTTTTATCCCTACGTTTGGCCTTTTTTGCTGTTTTCTCCTCAGTATCTGCTGTTGCCCTTCTGATCTTCTTCCCTGCCATACTCCACTTTTCCTCATACTCTTCTTTATCTTCCTCACTGAGTGTCCTCTTAAATTTTCTGAAAGCCCTCCTTCTTTCCCTGACTGTCCCCGCAACCTCCTTTGTAAACCAAAGCGGTCTTCTCCCCCTTTTGCTCTTCTTAACCTTTTTCCTAACCTACCACTATTGCTCAGAAATTTCTTAAGAAAAGGAGAACCAGCAGGCCTATGGTGGGCTACAGGAGGGAGGTGCGGCAGGTCAGGGGCACATTTATCAGCCTATGCCACTGCAAAATTCCTTTGCCATTCTGGTAGGACAGGGCTGTTGAGAGGAGGCAGCTCAAGTTGTGGCAAGGGAGGATGTGGGGTCTTCCAAAGGGTAGGCCCCAGGGTGTGAGACAGAGGACCCCAGCAGAGGAGGAAGCTGCTTCTGATGGGAGACTCAGCTGGTAGGGGGAAGATCTGGGAACATGAAGGCAGCAGAGAGGAAGGTTAGGTGCCAACCTGGTGCCATGCCTGGGAGGGATGAGCAGTGGATCCTAAGGATCACTAGTGTGGCAGGGCATAGAATGTAGCTGAATGTCAGTTTTTATCTGGAGACTAATGACCTAGCCAGGGATGGGGTTGGGACTGTGCAGGGCGTGTTCAGGGAACTGAGGAGGGGCCTAAGGCAAATAGCATGCTTGGTGGCATTTGCTGAAGTGCTGCCTGTCTACGGTCTTGGAGAGGATAGGGTACTCAACACCAGCAGCTTTAATGCATGGCTGAAAGAATGGTGTAGAGAGGAGGGGTTCAGCGGCAATTGTGGAGAACATCAGACCACCTCTATTAGTGTAGCGCAAAGCTATAGTGAATACAGGTCATGTTCTTGCTGCTATGTACTATAGCTTTGCTAGGCCACTTTCATCATGTATTTGCTGTTGATTTAGGTTTTGCCTCAGTTTGTTTGAGTTGGGGGGCTATGCACCACATACCTGCCTTATTTTTTTAACATAGCAGGTGAGAGGGGCAAAGCCCCCCAACTCAAATAAACTAATGAAACATAACTGCTGTGTGCTCTGTAAGGCAGGTTTAGGTTTTGTCAGTTTGTTTGAGTTGAGGGGGCTTGCCCCCCACATCCCCCTTACCTTTTTTACATGAGAGTGTGGGGGAGGGCAAACTGATAAAAAATAACCATTGTGTGTTCTGTAAGGTTGGTATGTTACACTAATAGCGGATGTCTGGCAGTGATCCAATATTCTCCACAATCGCTGGTTCAGCTTCCTTGGGGATTGGGGACCAACCTGGATGGAAATGGGCCTATACAGTGGTGATGGCCAGCATCCATCTAGGAGAGGAACTGCGATCCTCAGTGGATGGTTTAAACGTTACTTTGATGAACATTTAAACTAGCTGGGGGGGGGTGATGGAAAGACAAAGGAGGCATAAACTGCCCTCTCCCCACAGACTGAAGCAGTAGGAAGGGAGGATCTCTGCTGGCCTGCCGGTGCAGCTGTAGTGCTACCTCTCGTGATGTCAATGCCCCGGGTTCAGAAATGAGGCTGAATCATCAAAGGGCTGGCCAGGGAAGGTGAGATGAGCATCCAACTAGACGCTCCCCACCTCGGGGAGGGTGGGTGCTCTGTCCCCTCTGCTCTACTGCCATGTGGGTGATCATAGGTGGCAATGCTTTGGAGCTGATGAGCTGGGACGGGGAATGCTGCAGTGCTATGATGTGACGCACATGTACAGCAGATGCATGCATCATGAAGCTTCCTCAGTGTCCTAGGGGAATTGGAGAAAAAGAAAAATCACCAGCTGCAGCAGGAGGATCTCTAGCCCTCACCACAGACCCAACACCGCCGACCATGGCACTCTCTGCTGGATCACTGACTGAGTCTCACTCTGGGAGTAGTCACCCCCTGATGGCCCAGCCCTGGGGTGCAAGTCAAGGCGCACTCAGGAAAGAGAGGTAAGTCCTGCAGAAGGTGGGTGATGAAGCTGGGTGAGGGGGCAGGACTGATGGGGCCAAGTGTCACTACAAAACCAAAAACAAACAAAACAAAACAAATTGAAAGGAAGAGAGAACCTGAAGGGAAGAACCTCCCTCCAGGGAGCAGGTCAAATGGAGCAGTAGAGGACAGGGAAATGGGAAAACAGAAGTTGTAAAAAGAGAGGGAGAAATGAGTTTGGCCACAAGAGGGAGAAGTGGGTTGCAGTCAGAGTGGGAGCAAGGTGTGGAGGGCTATGTGTGCAAATGAAAGGAGTCTTGGAAATATAATTCCAGACCAAGAAGCTATCACGAGGAAAGCAGACCTGGATAATGTGGCCATTAATGAGTTGTGCACAGGGAGCCATGACAGGGACATAGCCATACTAGGCTACACTCATTTCAGGAAGTATAGGGAGATGAGGAGTGGAATGGGGGAGGAGTTGTGCTTTATGTAAGGGAGGGTATCAAGGCAATGGAAACACAAGGGAACCATAAGGGAAGGAGGGTCTGAAGGTACTTTGGGTCACCCTGGAGATAGGAGCCACATCGACTGTTTAAACTGGAGTGATATATAGACCTCCAACACAAGTGGAAGAACTGGATAAGGCAGTGGTGAAGCCATCAGCATGATGGCAGAAAAGGGGGAGGTGCTGCCAGTGGGGGACATCAATCTGTAGGATGTAAATTGGAGCCACTCAGCCAAGTCTCGGCTACAAGCAGAAACACTGTAGACTCCCTGCAGGGGGCATTTCTCAGGCAACTACTCAGAGACCCTACTTGTGATGGGGCAGTACTGGACCTGGTGCTCACAAACAGGGACAATATTTTGAATGTCAAGGTGGGATGCCACCTGGGAACCAGTGATCACAGTAGTGTGTGGATTAACTTAAGGACAACGGCAGAGGCAAACCACACAATGGCAAGAGTCCTGGACTTCAGAAGGACAGGTTTAAAAAAAATATGAGTGAATGTCTCAGAGAAGACCTAGCAGGAGGGATTGCCTGAGTGTGGTGGAGGTACAATGGGCCAAATTCAAGGATGGCATAGGGAAGGCAACAAGCCTCCGTGCAAATGAAGTGAGCAAAAATGGGAGCAAAAAGAGACCACTATGGTTCTTGAAGGGGGTGGCTGCAAATGTAAAGGCTGAAAGGGTAGCATTCAGGGGGTACAAAGAGATGCAGAAGGAAGAGGATAGGAAAGTGTACCAAGAAAAGCAGAGGGAAGCAGGAAAGACAGTGGGGGGGGTGCAAAGGTGCAAACGGATGAGAGGATAGCCAGAAAGGGCTAATGAATGGGAACAAGACCTTTTTTAGGTGAAAAGAAGAAGACAAGGGGAGGGATTGTGAGGTTAGGAAGGGTAGGGGAGACTGTGCAGAGGTGGATCAGGAAATAGCAGGTATCCTGAACAGATACTTCTGTTGAATCTTCACAGTGGAAAAGAGTGGGATGGACCACATGAAAGCTGCAGGAATGGGAGGAGGAAGATAGATACATGTCTATTCTCAAAAGAAAGAATCCTGAGAAGACTCGCAAATCTGAAAATGGGTAAAGTTATGGGGCCGGACAGGGTACACCCAAGGGTACTGAGGGAGCTCAGGGAGGTACTGGCTGCACCTCTGACAGCCCTATTCAAAAACTTACTGGAAACAGGAGTGGTTCCAGAGGCCTAGGGGAAGGGCAGATGTAGTCCTGTTTCATAAAAGTGGCAGTAGAGAGGAGGCTGGCAACTATGTAAGCAATAATACCCAACAGGGTGGGTGGTATTGGGCTATTCCGGACCCCCCAGGGGTTTAATGAGGCCTAACACCACAGTCCAGAAGGCCTTATAGCCCTTGGAAGGTCTGATATGGCCCATATCACCCACCCTGGAGGGTATTATTGCACTTAGAAAATGGGTCATTTGCTGACATGCAAAAAAAGAAAAAAAAACTTAAAATGACTAACAATAAAGATGAAAAAAACAACTTATTTGTAAAGTAGTCTCTCTACTGGTACATTTGCCAGTTTGCCAGTAGAGGGCACTGCTGTTTTGATATACTTTGTTTTGACTTTCATTTTCACTTTTGTCTCTCCCTCTCACAATGCTCTGATAATAAAATAAACTGTCATGTCCTCCCCAAATCCCTGAAGTTCCACATTTTATTTTATTTTTTTCACCCACTAACTCTTGCTTCTGGGTTTGAGAAGGAGAGTTGCTGGACGCTCACTAGCGGGCTGCTGAGGAGGTACAGAAGGTCTGCATCTTAAAGTTGAAGGAGGTCTATCGAGGAGCCACAAAAAACTGAACTTATTCTGCAAAGAACAGGTACATTTGCAGTTCCTTTTAATGTTTGCTTGTGCGCATGCTCAAGAAACGTGTTGTGACAGCTTGCAGGAGTAGCAGGTTGTGGAGGTGGGGCCGTGTTGTGGCCAATGCCGCCACTGCTTTTTGGTGCTTGTTTCTGTGGCACAAATGAATGAGCACACTGTCTATGACAGCAGCTCAAAAGCATGCCACCAACTTGAAAGAAATTCACTGCTGTGATGAGGGAGCGTCCCCTCATTGCAGGGCGTGCCTTGCCTGGTATAACATTTCTAGAAACATGGTGGTGGCTGTCGTCGTCTGCCTCTCAAATCAGATGTCAGGGGTGCCCAATCCCCCCATCGGCATTCCCCCTCCCCAGTTCATTTACCAATGGGGAGCCTGATCCCCGTCGCTTTCATGTCCCCTTTGTTGAAATTTGTCTATCAAGGGGGATGACCAATCCCCTCGGCATCATGCTTCCCCCAAACACAGACATGCTTTCTTTGTCAACGGGTGCCTAATCCCTGTCGGCTTCAGTTCCCCCTCGCCAAAAACACAGGTGGCACAGTGGGAGCCCACCCCAGTGTGACCAAAGCAAACCTGCAAAAAAAAAAAAACCCTCCCGCGATGTCTTTTTCATTTTTTTGTTACCTGTAAAAGAAAAAATGGTCCCTCGTGGTCACGATGCCCCCTTCCCCAACCCGCACCCACCTTCTGCACACTCCACCTCTCTGCACTCCCTTCACCCCATACTTACCTCTGAGGCCAGTGAGATGATCTTTGGTGAAGCGGGAACACGTCTGCACTCTTCAAAGCCAACCACGAACTGAAGAAATGTCGGTAAGCTGTATAATTACATCAATGGGGGGTTCAACTTAGGTGGATATCACGGATATTTTTGTGACTTTTGGCTCTGAATTTTCAAAATGGTGTTCTTGGGACCCCACCTTATGAACCCAGTCACTGTCATTCCGTTATTCGGTCCCGAAAGGTGATTTTGTGGTCACTGCATGGAATCACCTTCCAGGACTGATTAGCAAAATGACAGCATCACTGTTTATGAGGTGGTCTCCCAAAAAGTCTATGTTGCAAATTTGGTGGAAAAATTCCAAAAAAATGACTGTTACGAGCGTGCGTTATGTAGTTCCCATGCACACTCATAACTTTGAGAATTTTTTATATTTTCACTCCAGCTTTTCAACATTGCCATTTTTCCAGACCTCCTTATGAATAGTACAGCTGTTATTTTTCACATCCTGCCCAAAATGTGTTTTCACACATCTGGCGCACAATGGCGTGGTCGCTGTACGAAATCAATGTTCGGGACAGATTAAGAAAAATCACAGTGACAGTGTTCATAAAGAGAGGTCCCAAAAAGACCATGTTGCAAATTTGGTGAAAAAATTCTAAAAAATGACAGTGTTACCAGTGCGCGTTGTGCAGTTTCTACGCATGCTTGTAACTACACCCCTTTTTTGTATTTTTACTCCAGATTTTCAACATTGTCATTTTTGCACACCACCTTATGAACAGTACAGTTGCTGATTTTCACATCCTGCCAGTAAAATGTTTTTGCACCTGTGGCACACAGCGGGCACGGTCACTGTGCGAAAATCATCATTCAGGACAGAGTAAGAAAATTACAGTGCCACTGTTCATGAGCGGAGGTCCCAAAATGCCTATGTTAAAAAAAATCTGGTGTAAAAAATCCCCAAAATAATTGCATTATGGGTGTGAATTTTGCAGTTTCTACGCACGCTCATAACTTCACCATTTTTTTTTATATTTTCAATCCAGATTTTCAACATTACCATTTTTTTACACACCCCTCATGAACAGTACAGTTGTCATTTTTCACATCCTGTTCAAAATGTGTTTTCACACCTGTGGCTCCAAATGGCACAGTCGCTGTGCAAAATCACCTTTTGGCTAACGAACTGATAGTGTCACTGTTCATGCAGTGGGGTCACAAAAAAACCATGTTGAAAACTTGGAGTGAAAATACCAAGAAACGCCCAGGGCATTAGGGTTACCGACCATAATGCCCTACCCCGTAGGGACTGACAGGCATCAGGGGTGTGACTTGGGATTGTTGACAGTAATGCTCACTCCATTTCACCCCTACCCCCACCCAAACCTTGCAGTCAGTGACAGGCATTAAGGTATGCCTTGGACTCTTTGGCCCCAAAGTTCACCCCATTCGCCTATACTGTACCCATTTTAGCATATTTCCTTATGAAATGGGGTGAGTGTAAAGCCCAAACACCCCAAGGCACATCTTGACACTTGTAGGTGTCTGCAGGTTAGGGTGAGGTGAAATGGCATGAGCGTTATGGGTGATCACCCAAAGGCACACCCCAATGCCTGTCCATCTCTGCAGTGTAGGGGTGGGGTTGGCATCTATTCAACACTTCACTTCCATTCCTATTCTGCATCTGTCTAACTCCTGCACTTCCAATGCTAATGCCAGCAAGCAAACATTCGACATTGACAAATGCTTGTTTGAACTGGGGTGCTGAACAGGGCTAAAATTTTACTACTACATGGATCAAGGAATTTGGCCAGAGTACGGTCATGGCACATTCCAAACTTCCACTCCTTGTAGTTGGAAAAGCACTGCCGGCTTGGAGCTGCTAATAGATTGGCAGGCCTTTGGAGGAGCGTGGGATGCGAGGACCAGTTTACTATGACTAAAATGCATTTGCGTGAGAAGGGAGACTTTAAAGAGAAGTGGCAGTGTGTGTGTATACTGTATTGCTGAAATTTTTTCTAGTTTGTGGTCTAAGGAGTTGGGGTGGAGTCTCTTGCTTGCTCTCTCGCTAAGCGAGCATAAAAAAATTGTGGCTGGTCAGAGTGAAAATTTGGGGTGCCCATGGACACCCTAGGTAATGGGGCATCCTGAATTGACACTTGTCTTTCACAGGGTTCTATTGAAAAAAAAAAAGCATGCCTGATCATGGCTTTCAACCAGTCAGCATGCTTTATTTTTCAAGCCCATTTTCTAAAGGCTGGTCACACTGATGTCAGTTGTGGGGAAATTAAAATGGACATGCTTTTAAAAGAGAGGCTAGTGAAATATCTTGAATCCAAATAGCTTCAAGAAGCAAGGCAGCATGGATTCATTTTGGAGGAGGAGAGTCATGTCACACAAATCCGATCGATTTCCTTGACAGGATGACCAGGGAAATAGATCAGGCTGGGGTAGTGGACATGGCCTAGTTAGACTTCAGCAAGGCCTTTCAACACTGTACCACAAAGGAGGCTTATAAGGAAACTGGGCAGTTTGAGGTTGGGGCCAAGTTGGTAAATTGGGTATGAAATTGATTGATGGATAGGCACCAGAGGGTAGTGGTAAACAGCACTCACTCTGGGAAGGGATGAGAGACCAGCAGATATGTCAGGGCTCAGTACTGGTATCAGTCCTTTTTAATATTTGTATGAGTGTTACTGCAGAAGAACTGGAAGGGGAGGTATGCCTCTTTGCAGATGACACCAAAATCTGCAATAGGGTAGACACTATGGAGGGGGTGAAGAGGATAAGTAGAGACCTGACAAAACTTGAGGTGCGGTCAAGGGTATGGCAGTTGTGTTTCAGTGCAAAAAAGTGGAAAATCATACATGTAGGGCATAAAAACCTAGAAGCAGTGTACAGAATGGGAGAAGATGTACTGACAATCCCTAAACAGGAAAGGGACCTTAGGGTAATCATATCTGATGACCACAAGGTGGCAAGGCAGTGGGCAGGGCCAGCAGGATGCTGGGGTGCATAGGGAGGGGTATCATCAGCAGAAGGAAAGAGGTGGTGTTACCACTGTATCGATCATTGGTGAGACCCCACCTGGAGTAATGTGTCCAGTTCTGGAGATCACATCTCAGGAAGGAAATGGTTGAGGATGTCCAGAGGAGGGGGCTTAAATGGTGCAAGGTCTACATCATAGGCCCTCAGAGGAGAAACTGAGGGATCTCAGTATGTACAAACAGTTATAATACCAGTGTTCCCCCCCCAAAAAGCTGCTTTAAAGCCTGCACTTTATTAAAATAATTTAATTTTCTTACTTTTTTTTTCATCATTTTAACATGCTAGAGGGGGTTCTTGGTCTCATCATTCAATCGAATTATAATCAGCCTGACCACCAACAACAAGGTGACCCACTCATTGGTCAGGAAAAAAGCTTGCTATTCATGCCAATATGAGTTGAGATCCCCTGTATTCTCTCTGTTTCGCGAGAAACTACTCTCTGGCTTCGTTTCTACATGGTATGCTCTGGCCAATAAAAAGTTCATGGGTGATCATTGTAAATATTGAAGCATTTAAGAAAGATGCATTATAAATGTAACAACTCATTAGGTATTGGCCAGAGTTGAGCTTGCTAAACTTTTAACTTTGAATCTCACCATGTACACCCTGGAAGAGAGACGGGAGGGATGGGCATGATGGAGACCTATAAATTCCTCATAGTGCTGAATGAGGTACAGGATGGGATTCTTTTTTGAAGAGAAGGTGCCCAAGAACAAGAGGGCATGCAAAGAGGCTGGGAGAGGGAAATTTAGGAGGGATGTGAGAAAGTACTTCTCCACTGAAAGAGTGGTGGATGTTTGAAACAGTCTTCCAGCGGAGGTGGTAGGGGCGAAAACAGTGGTGGGCTTCAAGATGCATGGGATAGGCACAAAGGAATCTTGTTCAAAAAGCGGGTGTGGGGGAGAAAGTAGCGGAGATCATGTAGGGTTTGTGCTGACAGATTAGACAGGAAAAAATGGATGAGTGGTCCTTATCTGCCAACAAATTGTATGTTTCTATGTAGCTTCAAGTGTGATGCTATTTAAAAATGGTAGGGTGTCATCAATGCCATTCATTGCCTACTCTCACCAGCCTAGTTTCACCAGTAGCACCTTTGTCTTTGTGGAATTTATACTAAGCCAGCGGGAGACCATCCAGTTTAGAATCTCCTTTAGGCACTTGTTCATCCCTGTGACTGCAGCACCCAATCTGGTGCACAAGACAAGTACAACTTGGTATCATTAGCATAGTTGTGAAAACCCAGCCCATATCATTGAATAACTGCCCATATGACTGCATGTACAAACCATAGTGCTTGTATCAGGAAATCAAGGAACAAACACTGAATGATGCCAAGGAGTTACAGGCATCTGTAAGAGTCCAGTTATAACTCTCAATGGCTTTCTCTGCTCCCTTGCCACAAGCCATCACTATGCCTGAGGTGTTCTGTGCCACCAGAAGCTTCTTGGGTTCCAAGTTTTAAACTGAGCAGTATCTGACCATCTACTATGGGGGGTTAGGGATTAACCGGGTGCTCAGCAAAGGAACTGTATGGCATGATGATCTGATAAAATGACTGGATCAACTTTGACATCACTAATGTCAAGACCCAGTGAGAAGACCAGGTCCAAGGCATAGCTGCGCTAGTGGGGACCAGAGATAACCACCTTTATGCGGCCCAGAGCTAAGCTCAGGAACTGCATTCAAAATAGAGAGGTTTCACTGTCTACCTAGGCATTGAAATCACCCAGCACAAACAATCTGGGCAAGTCCACAACCAGGCAGCTATGAAATCCTCAAATTCCTGCAGAAAATTACTTCTGAGTCATAGAGGTTAGCACATGAGAATGATCCTGCAACTTGTACGTAGCCCAACTTCCATTGCTATGCATTCAGACAACCTGACTATAACCATGTGGTATGCCTTCAGTCCCAACCCAAATCTAAAATAGATGGGTAGCCACACATCCCTCCACACTCCTACCTAGGACAATGTACCACAGAATAACCTGGCAGAATGGACACATCTAGCATTGGTACAGTCATCCTTCATCTTGGTCTCAGTGATACATACTAGATCAGCTAAGGAGTCTGCGATGAAGGCCTCCATCACTGTGGTTCACAAAGTTCACAAAAGGATGAAGGAGCAAAAAGGCTGAGAGCTCATGGTTGCTCCTATATGTCTAATAATAAGATACAATCCCACTGTTCCTAAAGAACCTATCCAGTCCATGTTTAAAACTATCATTGGAGGTACTCTCTATCACAGAAATTGGCAGTCTATTCCAGGGGTTCTCCACTCTTATGGAGAAAAAGTACTTTGTATTATTTGTTTTGAATCAGTTTGGTTTTAATTGTAAGGAGTGTCCTCTAGTGTTAATATTACTACACTTTAGCTTCAGATTTAGCTGTGGCATTAGGTAGTTATCTTGTACAATAATGTTCATTAATATAAGATCCCTCCTTAACCTCCTATGTTTAAAGAGTACAAGTCCAGTGCCTTCAATCTATCCAGATGTGATCTGTCTTGTAAACCATTGACTAACTTTGTAGCTCGTCTCTGCACCTGTTCAAGTCTTGTTTTATCAGTGACCCTGTATGGACACCAGAAGGTTTTATTGCTTACTGACCTAGTGCTACATAGAATTGCCTATGAGGAGGAGCTAGGTCAGCTGACTCATTAGCTGTCTGCACATTAGAAAATGAAGCAGCCCCAGGAATGGGAAACAGAGTGGACGCATCTCTCCTGAGGTTGTTTATTCCCTGGGTGCTTCCTAGATCTCACACTTCTAAACCTATTCACTGCAAATTCAACCCTTGGAGCAAGCTTATTTATTTATTTATCTGCTTTTGTTAACCGGGTAAGCACACTAGACAGCCAATTGCCTATTTTCAGGTGCGTGGCGTGTGGCCCCGGAGGACACCCAGCCCTCAGCAACAATCAATGATCTCTGCAGTAAGGGTACAAGAATCTCTCCCAAAAGTTTGCAACTGCCACAACTGCCACAACTGCTACAATAAGTAGACTATACATGGTCTCATGGATACAATTCACACGCCTTCCCCCAAATTAAAACTACTAAGAAAACAAATTAGCTACAAATAACCGCCGACACGTACTGTAAATCCAACCCCACATTGAATGAACAAACCACCTCACTCACACCACAATCACACTGATAAGTCCACTAAAAAAATTTACACATTCAACCACTTCATGCAACCAAACCATAGAATAATATTAGTATAATGCCCAATTAAAATGACCAGTATTTTAAACTGTGCACCATTAGAAACAGACAAACATAAATTGCAATATCACAGACTGTAAATAAGTCCAAGCAGAATGACTGCACTCTTACACTGCCACTGTGAGGTGCAGAAATGTCCAACAGCTGTCAGATGCTCCAAGTGTGTTTGTTTAAAGGGGGAGATCACATCAGGTCCCACAAATCGATTAGCAGCCTGCTCACACATAGGCCCAATAACTAGCTACTGGCCTGTTCACAGCAGGCCCACAAACCAGATAGGTATTAGGGGCTGGATCCTTCAAAACAGGACACAGTACTCCAGGTGGGGTCTCACCATTGAGCAATACAGTAGCAACACCACCTCCTCTCTCCTCCTGTTGGTGTTTCCTCTCCCTATGCATCCCAGCATCCCACTGACCCTATCCACTGCATTGTCACACTGCCATGACACTTTGAGGTTGTTAGAATGATAACCCCAAGGTCCCTTTCCTGCTTAGTGACTGTCAGTACCTCCCCCATCTTATACTCAGCTATGGGGTTTCTATACCTTTGGTGCATGATTTTGCACTTTTTGGCTAGGAACCCCAGCTACCATACGTTGACCACTCCTTGAGATTTCCAAGGTCTCTACTCACTCTTTCCACCCCATTCTGAGTATCCACCCTACTGCAGATTTTGGGGTCATCTGCGAAAAGGCATACATGCCTTCCCTTCCAGTTCTTCTGCAATGTCACTTATGATGACATTGAAGAGGCCCATTCCTGGTTCTGAGCCCTGTAGTACCCCGCTGGTCACTCTCCCTTTATTAGAGTGAATGCCATTAACCCCACTCTCTGTCTCCTATCAATTAATCAGTTTATCACCCAATTTACCACTCTGGGATGCCACCCCTAGGCTGCTCTATGTCTTTATCAGTTTACTGTGCGGCACAGTGTCACAGGCCTTGCTGAAATCCAAACAGGCCACATCTACTGCCCTCTCCTGAATCCCAAAAGGTGGTCTCACGCATATTGCTTCTGGTCATTAACAAATTTAACATGTAGGGGGTATGGAGATTGGAAATCATGCTGGTAATTGGAATAAGCCATTGTGATCATTCCCATAGCAGACCCAAAGGCCAAGGGCCACATCTTCCACTTAAAGAAGGTAAGTGGGAAGATGATTCTTAAGCCAAGAACCAAGATCAGCACAATGTTTGACAGGCATGTCCGCAAGGCAATGGCCCCACTTTCTCCCCAGCTGTCTCTGACATGGCCTAGACATCTCAGTGAGAGCTGACTTGATGGACTACCCAGAACAGTGGCCATCTTGCAAAAAATGCAGCCTTCTTGGGTTTTGTCTAAACTGCATGTTTCAAAACATGGTTTGAAAAAAAAATCTGGATTTTTTTTTGTGTGCAAATACATGGTATTGCTTGGTTTTACTCCTAAATTGCATATTCTCTAAAGCCTCTTTTTTTTTTTAAATGAGCAGTATAGAATGTCCTAGAACTCAGTGAAATTATCAAGTTCAGCCTTCATGAACATTTTTCAAAATTCATTGAATTTCAAAAAAAATTGTGAGATTGTACAAAATGTTGTGAATGTGTTTATTTACTGCTAACTCAGCAGTCCTTTTAGCTAAAGACCTGACAATTGGCTTTTGTATGTGCTGTCATAGGCTCCAGGGACCTGTCTTAGTTCAGCTGTTTTGAATTTATAGGGGCTAAAAATATGCCATTTTATTTCTTTGTGAAATTTTGTGAAACTATTGTACTGCTTATAGGGGTATGTGAATACGTTATCCTAAATATTCAGCTGAATATTCTATTTGGGGCCCAAAATATTTGGTAGTTAGTACTCGTATTCATTATTTAGTGGTTGTTATTTTTAAAAACAAGATAAAGAAACAGCTCCCCACCCTTTTCCCCAATCCAGATCACTTAAAATAAATAAGCCCCCTGCCCCCCCAGTTAGAACCCCAAGCCCACCCTCCTCCCCCCAGCAGCTACAATTTGATTAAAGGGTAGATTTGTTTGTGAGAAAACATCCAAAATGGGCAACTGGCACACCCTACCTGCCTCCGCCACCAGCTGCCATCTTTTAACTCTTGTTTTCTTTTTAAGGAAAACAAATATGTCTCCCACTCCTCCACCCTAGAATCAACACTGCCCTCCTCCTCCTCCTCCCAAGCACCCAATTCTGAAGCGGTGAGCTGACAATGAAAGAATGAGGAAGGCAGCCGCCTCAGCCCACCCTCCTCCATGGCTGTCCATGTACCAATGAATGAAAGTACTCACGCACTCTCACGCATAGTAAAACTAGCTGATCATGTGATCAGCAGATTTTACAATTTTGTGAGCATATGCGCAAGCACTTTTTCATTAGAAGGCAGCAGGCTGTGGTGTAGGGTGGGCTGAACTGGTCATTTATTTTTCATTTTTTCATAGCTGGCTCACCACTTCAGAATTGGGTACTAAGGGGAGGAGGGTGCTGCTGCCAGGGGCACCCTCCCCATCTTAGGAGTTTTTTTCACAAAAAAATCTACTTTTTAGCAAATTCTGGGTGCTGGGAGGAGGAAGGTTGTATTGGGGTTCTAACTGAGGGTGGAGGGGATGGAGACTTTTTTATATAAAAGGATTTGTGCTAGGGAGGAAGGTGTGGGGCTTTTTTATTATTTTAAGATAGTATTTCCTTAGCTGGCCCGGTGGCACTGAGGGTTAGGTTTGAGGCACTGGACGCAACGCCTCGCACCATGCTGATGAACCAGGTTCGGGAATGGACTCAGGTTGTTTAGGGTTGGCTGGGGGAGGAAAGGATTGAGCATCCTTAGACAGCTCTTCTTTCTAAGTGGGGGGGGGGGACTAGCACTGTGTGCTGCAGACTGACACCCAGTGGCGGCTGATTGTTGGTACAGGCATACAGTCACATATGCAGAGGGCCCACATCCAGGACGATAGGTTGCCTCTGCGGAGGCGGGGACAGCCACCTTGCCCATTGCACAGATGTGGGCTTGGGGAGGAAAATGGAGGAAAAAGCCAGGAGCTGGCAGGACCCATGATGGCCTGGTCATTCCCCGCAATGCTGCCCTCCGATTTTCTGGATTGTGCTTGGGAAGGGAGTACACTGGTGCTTCTCACCTTGGCACTGCCATGGGGGTAATCTGCTGGGGAATTGAGGGGGGTTGGCAGAGTGGGTGCGACTGGGGCTGGAGGAAGAGCCCAACGAAGGAAGGGCCAGAGCCACCTGTCGGCTCCACGGAAGAGCAGAAAGTATAAATGAAAAAAAAAGATAGTATTTCCAGAATATGAAAAAGGGATGAAGAGTTATTCGTGGTATTTGGGAAATGTATTCATTATTCACACACCCCTAACTGCTTAAAACTCAGCCATCTTTGGACTGTATCATTACAGATCATTCTCATAACATGAAAGGGGAGTAAACTTCACAGGTCCTCTTAAAGTCTGAAATGCAATGAGAAGCTCTTTTAAACAAGGTATCCAGATTGGGAAAATAATAGCTCAAGTTTGGCTAGCCCAGTCACCCCCCTCTCACAGTGTGTCATGTGCTTCCTCTGACAGACGATCTCAGGGGGTCAGGCAGTAGTAGTTCCAATCCAGCTAGTCTAGTTGCTCCCCTTCCACACCATGCCTTCTTTTTTGTAAGCATTGAGAGAGAGGGAATCAATCAAGTGCATGACCTGGAGGGAGTGGGTGGTCTAGTTGCATCACTGATGACGCAAGGGAGATTGATTATTTAGTTAAACTTTCATCTTCAGTGATGCCACTGCACCACCTCTCCCTTCTGGTCATGTGCAGTGGGTTGGGCTACTGGGCTACTGGTTTTGATCAAGTAAAATGCTGCCCCCACCTACAATTATGGATCGGGAGTCAAGATAGAGGGACCCTACCATGCTCCTAAGTCATCACATAAATTCTTGGTGGTGGGATCATTAAGGGAGGGATCCCATAGCCTTCATTTGCATGGATGCTTCAGTGTGTGCTTGCATTTTCATAATGTGACCACTGTGGACAGACACGTGCATACTCAGACTATTATTGCATAGTTATGCAAGGTGCAGTGTGTTATTGAGTGAAGTGTTTATTTCTTTGGAAAAAGAAATACAGCTACAATTTCTCGATAAAATACTCTGGGCTCCTTAGTAGGTGGGATTTTTATATTTTCATGATATCAGAGGTTTAATAAATTCTTTTTTACTAGCAGTTTAAAAAGTAAAGTTGAAAATTTACTAGTTTCATTGCACATTTAAAACAGTTATTATAAAAGTAAGACTTGTTTTAGGCAGATATTAAAATGTAATAAACTAGTTGCCTATTTAATAGATGTGAACAGCTTACAGCCAGCCTGGTAGCTCTTTTGAGGTGCTGGACGCCACACCTTGGGCTATGCTGGCAACCCGGGTTTGGGAACAAGCCCAGGTTCTTGGGGGTCGGTGGGGTGAAGAACAGGATTGAGCGGCCACGAGGTGGCTTCCCTCTTTCAGGGTGGGATGAGGGGTTTCTCTGGCCCTTGGCTGCCACCTGGTGGAGGACGGGTGGCAGTTTGGGCAACAGAGAGCCTGGTGACAGCCATGGGGTGGGGCGGAAGGGACCAAGCTGGTACCCAATGTGCGTGTGCACCTCCACACAGATGGCCATGTCTGCCAGGGTCCTGGGATCAGGGAGAAAAATTGTGGAGAAAATGCTAAAATGTAAATTAAAAAAAAAAAATATGTAAACAGCTTGTTTTTCCATGCCATCACTTCCAGTCTCAACTTAACATTGCATGGCTGGTACTGTACCGTGTCTAGTTTATGGCTGATTTACTGTACATATGAAGAACTCTGGAATGCTGAGACTGACAGATAAGCACAAAAACTCATTTGAAGGAGTTTCTCATGAGATTTCAGACTATAAAATGACCTATGAAGATTAATGCCCCTTTAACCATGGAAAGTTTTTTGTACTGAAAAATATTTTATATGATTTATATAACATACTCCAAAATGTGACCAATGCATTTCTTGCTCAAAATGATTTTTTCATTAAATGTTTTGACATAATTGTTTAACAGTTTTGAACAGCGTTATATTTATTCAAATCCAACATTGACATTTTTACAACTGAAATAACTCCATCAAAACAACTAAGCCATTTTTAAACATTAAAGCAAGCACAGGAGAAACTATAGATAAAATAGCTGAAGCCTACAACAATTATAAAATACATTTTGTAGCTAGGAGCTCTGTTCCGTTAGTCAGTATTAGTCTTTATCATGTAGACAGCTAAAGCGACAAGCATGCCCACTGCTGCATTGTGGGGGTGGTGATTAAGTCTTTGCTTGAGCTTAGGTTATTGCAAAACATGAAATTTACCTGTGGGGCCCTGAAAATCCTCAAATTGCTGTAACTACAGATGGATGCCAATAGAAGCTCTTGGTTCAGTCAGCGGCATCTGCCATTACCAAATACTTAGATAGTTCTAAAGTTTCCTCTTTCTGACATTTCCATTTTTTAATGCATTGTGTTTTCTCAGACATTCTATCAGTGTCAGATTGGCCCACCTTGATACCTACAAATTTCAAGGTGGGCTCCTCCCTACCTTACAAACACTGAAATCTTTTTTATTTTCTACTTAAATTGGACTTTTTCATCTTTGCCATTTAATAAGAATTCCAAACATAAAGGCAGTATACCAAATAATAGGGGAACAGTCAGCACCAAGGGCCCCACACCCAAGTGTGACAATGATCCCAATGTACACTTTGTGTGCACAAACATTTTGGTTTACTTATTGTTTACAGTAATAAAGTAGATTGTATTAGACTAATTTTGCTTATTTCTAGGCTAACATCTTCTGCAACTACAAATCCCAGAATCCCTTGCAGCTGACAGAGCAGTAAGGTAGCAGTGGGAGATTCAATAGCCTGCAGTGCATGGTAAAGTTTATATAAATTCAGATCTTTTGTTTGCTGGTCCTGCTGTCCTTTCTGTGCTAAGTGCAGCCACAGAGGACTGTACTTAGCCCCCGGAGAAATGCAGAACCAGAAAATATCTGAGTGGCAATCATAACAGCTCTTACTGCACTGCATGCTATTTAATCTCCCACTGCTGCCTACTGCTCTGATGTCAGCTGCAGGGGACTCTGGGATTTGTAGAAATGAAAAGTGTCAGCTAGAAATAAGCAAAAATTCTAATTTAATCTACTCTATTACAGAAAATAGTAAGTAAAGCAAAATGTTTCTGCACACAAAGTGCACATTGGGACCAGCCCCACACGTGAGTGTGAGGCCCTTTGTGCTGACTGTTCCCTTTAAAGTGGTTCACTTATACACAAAAGTCTATCAATCCTGCCCCCCACCCCCATTTATTTTTCAGGTTGGTCCCTATTCCCCAGTTCCAATATTCCAGGTGGGCCTCTTGCACCACAGTCCAGCCCTGCTTTCTGTACATAGTTTACTAGTTATGAACTGTACTCTAACTCTTTGGTCACGCAAGCAAAAACACATTGCAGTGTGTGCAGTTGTACTGTAATAACTGCATGCCTCGCATGGGTTTTCAGGTGTGAGGTGCAGCCAGTTGCCTTCAACCACCCAGGAAGTATGGCCTTTACAATATGATTGCATAATCTGGAGTGTGTTATTAAACTTATTAAATGGTGAAGAAAAGCTCTGAAAGTGCTAAAACATTTTTATTTCAATTGACCCATGCAGTGATATACCTAGAATAATCTAGGGAGCAGTGTTTAATAAGTTTTTTTATGCACACCCAAGATGTCTGATACTCTCATAAATGACAAGAATGAAGCTTGGTGGCATAGTAGGGTACACACACTGAGGGTGTCTGAAAAACAAGCTTGAACCACTCCCTGTATTTTATTGTTTACCATATTTTTAATAATAGTTTCAATGCATACATTTCAAGGCATTTCAACTGTTGCAAGGGAGACTGGGACTAGGGATATCTATGGGGTGAACTCAGATGAGGGAGACCTACAGGTAGCTAGCACTCCCCCAACTAGTGGAGGCAATCAGAACAAAAAGAGTAACTTCGATTGGGATAATTAAAGAAACATATTGTACGTCCAAGGTTAGGGGCCAAATTAGAAAAGAGGGATAATGAAGGTAAAACAACACAGAAAATAGGCATGATAGGTCTGGTTAGCAAAAGGGGTAATAAGGGTAGGAGAGTCAGCCTAAATGTAAAAAGTTTTGTGAACAATATGAGTGAATTCCAGGCAGTGATGGTGGAAGCTAAGACCTGTTAGCCACAATGGAAACCTGGGCAACTGGGAACAATGATTTGGATCTTGTAGTACCAGGCAACTTACTGTACAGTAAGGACAGACAAAAAGGCAGGGCAGGGGGTAGTATAGTATGTCAGAGAAGTCATACAGGCCATGCAGAATACAGCTTTGGGGAGGGAACAGAATAGAGACAGTTTAAGTGCAACTGACAATGTAAAGAGTAAAAAGAACGGGGTCAGAGTGGTGTACAGACTGAACCAGAAGGAGGAAAGGGACATGGAATTAGGACATCAGGAAGATATCAGCCAAAGGGAAGATGGTGCTGGTGGGTGACCTGAATATGCTGGGTGCAGATGAATAAATCCCACCTGCCAGAACTGCTAGAAGTCAAGAGATGGTGGATGTGATGCTGGACTGCTTTATCATGCAGTGATTCATGGAACTGACTGAAGTGGGGGCCACCTTTGATTTTGTTTTGGCAGATGCTGAAATAGAGACATAGAGATGAGGGAACCACTGGGGTATGGTGACCACAATACAGTGTGGTTCAACATAACCATGGGAGCACATCACACAAGTTAAAAAAATGTGGTTCTGGACTTCAGTAGGATGGATTTTGTCAAGATGGGGAAATGCTGAAGAAGAATCTAGTAGGGGTAAAGGGGTTGCAGGAGGCAGAAGCCCAATTGGAATGTAATAAATAAGCAGTTAACACTTTATGTTGCCTTTGTCTGTGGCTACTTAGTCTGACTATGGCCATCCAATATGTAGGTCTCCTCCCAACCCCCTGCATCTCCCTCTGTATACTTCTCCTCTCCTTACTTACTCTTATCTTGGTCTCTTCCACCCTCGACTGGATAGTCCCTATGGCTGCCCACCTACAGTACACCCACACCATCTCCACAGCCACCTCTCCTTTGCCATGCCACCTCCCCGACCCCCACCCCTCTCCGGTCGCCTTCCAGAACTGATTCCCCCTTGGCCCCCCTCTACCTTTCCACACTCACCTTTGAGCCCTCCCTATCCCTGTAGTCTGTATAAAGCCATCCTGTCTCTCTTACTCTGCTGCTGACCATTGTAAGCAATGTAGGTACACTCTTCTCAGGATATTCTCTCTCTCTCATGCCACTGATGTCAGGGAACATTCACCCTAACCCTGGACAGCCCACTGCCCCTAAACTACAAAACTGTGCCACAGCAGATGGACTCTGTATTGTGTCCTTAAATATAGATGTAACCCCTAGGTGGCACTATCCCAAGGGCTACAACCCCTGCCTGCTTAACTACTAACAGGTTGAGGGGCCTAGGTCCAATGGCGGGTGCCTCCACCCAGAGGTCAGGGTCTGAAGTAGTTAAACTAATTTGGTCTCAGCCCTCTGGGACACTGCAACCCTCCTTTCTTCCCACTAGTGGCCCACACAATGCATCAGGAATATCATCACAATGTACACTTACCTCCAGGACTGGCTCTGTCGACTGGACTCTGGGGACCCTCTGTAAAACAAGATGACACAGTGCAAAAGCCACAGTACAATACTTTAACATAAACAAATACCTCAGTCAGTGTAATTTTGCTGAAACAAACAGATCTGATTTATTTAAGGAGCTGTAACAAGGAAGGGGGAAATCTGGTTAATTAGGTTAAATACATTAATAATCACAGTACTGTGCGCATATTCAGAGTTCCAAAATGTCACTTTCACTGGGTACCCAGGATGGGCGGGGGGGGTGCTAGCCAGGATCGGTGTAGCTGGTTGGGGCCCGGTGATGGAAAAAACACTTGCACAATACTCAATTGTAATCCGGAGCCGGATGGCTCAGTTCGTGAAGAAATAAAACAGCAACAATTATTAACACCCTTGCAATTTGATAAACAGATGGCAGGGAGCTACCCTGCTTGTACTCACAAACTCAATACTGAAAACTAGATGGAAGGCAGATTGTCCTGGATTGCCAGGAGGAGCAGACCATGTGGACAAGATCCTTGTGACTGGACCTCACTGCAGTTTATAGCAAATGGATGTAGTCCGGATTAAGCTGGGGTTTACTTCCAGCTTCATGCACTCAATTCACTGTACAGGGGATTTGAAACGCGATTCCCCACAAGCACTATGCACATTTATATGTAAAAGGAAAGTACTATACCAGGCAGGCTGCTTTTCGATCCCGACCGCAATTACTGCATGATACCCAGGAGAACACACAGCAGCTTCAGTTCCTGACAGACCGAGCGCGATTCAGCAATTTCTCCAGTCTTCTACAGAGTGAGCCTGGTTTCTACTCTTCAGATCTCCTTGATTCTCCTCACGGGTCAGATTCAGTCCGAACGAGCGCTTGCACAGGCTGCAGACCGAAACTCAGGGCCTTACACATGCTTCCCGCACGAAACTATACACCGCAGAAGCACAGAGCTCCTCTGTCTCTTCACTGCCAAACTCATCTGATCTTTCCAGTAGACAGAGCTGGGCATTTCCTTTGAGTTCCTCCCAGTTCAGTTGGCTGGTCTGGCTGTCACTCACAATAAACTCTCCCTGTTGGCGCAAAAAGGTGCCAAAGTCCAAACTACAATTCCCAGAGGCATCTGCCATACAGTCCCATTGTGGCTGGCTCAACTTAAGAGTCCAAGTTCTGATTCGCCCAGAGCAGGCTTCATTTTAAAAGATCCCCACAATGATTGGTCCAATCCGGCAGTTCAGAACCAACATGAGGGAGCTACTCTGCACTGTCCTTGCTACAAGAAAGCAGGTTAAAACAAACTGCATTTTCATTATTACTCTAACAGGTTACAAGCAAACAATTACATCTTTGAAGAGTGCTCCTTCTGCCCGCTTAGCGACGGCAGAAACGGAGCGACTTGGCAGTAGCTCGAGGGGGACTCGCGCAGGGAAACACACAGGCCCCCATCCAAATTAATTATGTCTGCAGGTAGACAGCTCTTAAAGAGACTGTATCAGAGGCTCTAAAAGCACTCACAGATAAACGGCTTAGACGCCGAACACCATCCAGGCTTGGAGCATTCAAGCAAGCTCCTGGTGACTTTTGGGAAGCCCCATTTGCAGGGGGGTGACATAGAAACATAGAATGTGATGGCAGATAAGAACCACTTGGCCCACCCGTCTGCCATATCAGTAGCCTACTGAAAAATTTGATAGTCTCCGGGGTTGGATGTCCCTACAGCAGCCGGACATTATGTCAATAGTAGAAATGTGGCTGTCTAAGAACATCCCTGACTCGGCAGTATCTTTTCCTTGGTATTCCATTTTCTGGGATGACAGAGTCAGGAAATGAGGTGGTGGCTGTGCAATTTATCTCCGTGACTCCTTACAGGGTCATGCACTCCCTCATGCCCAGCTGGATCATGGTGCCCAAGTACTCTCCTTGAAAATTGTTCCTGGCAGGGCCAGGGCCTCCCTCATTATTACCTCAGTCTACATTCCCCCTCAGAATCAAAAACTAGCATTTCAGTCTGTTTTGAACCACACCTCCCTCCTGACTCCCAAATCAGAGCTCATTGCCGTTGGGGATTTCAATATAAATTGACAATCTAACACTGCTGCTGCTTATAAAGATGCCATCACTGACATGGTTCTCTCTCAAATTGTTACATCCCCTACTCAACCGAACCCCAAAAATGGAACCTACACCCTACTTGACCTTGTTCTAACTAACCGCCCCAATAAAATCACGGGTATCTCAGTGCTCCCTAATGTCCTGCGCAACCACTCCCCAGTGCTCTGTACCTGGTCTTGCAAGGTAAAAAACCTGGCCCCTAAAACTGTCCTCCAGCGCCGGCTCAAACCTGGTAGGTTAAGGCAATTAAAAGAACATCTTGCTCGCTGGAACTGGTCTCCCATTGACCATGCCACTGACATAGACTCGGCCCTCAACTACTTTATCTGCTCCTTCAACTGGGCCTGTAACTTATTTGTCCCCATCTCCAAACATATCATTAAAGACACTGACACCCCCTGGATCTCGTAGACCAAATGTGTCACAGAGACAACCTCTGGCATCTTGTCCTTGAATCGGGAAAACCATCCTATAGACAGTGCTATCAGGCCACTAGGAACAAGTGCACCTGGGATATGCAAAAGGCCAAAGCTGAGCACTACAGAGTGTCTCTTACCTCCTCCTGGGGCTCAGGCCGCAAGTTTTAGGAAACCTGAAGGAACTGAGCAGGAAAACTCAATCTGCCCCTCCTCCTAACTCAACATCAATGGCTGTACCTCCACTGACCCTCAGCTCATTGCTGATACACTTAACTCCTCCTTCTCTGACCTCAGTAGCATGTTACCCCCAATTTGTTTGACCCCCATATCCCCCTGCCCCCCCACTCACTCTCCCCCTCTGTTTCTCTTCAAAACCCTCATCCAATGGGAGGAAAAACCCTACCTCCAGAAAGCTCTAGGTAAGTCTCATCACAGTAGTGACACGCTGGATCTTAGACTTCTCTGCATGACCTTGGATGAAGTCCTCTCCCCTCTGACTAGCCTACTTGATCACTCCCTCTACCTTGGTAAATTCTCCTCCATTTGGAAAACAGCTGTTATTATACCCATTCACAAAAGTGGTGACCACACCAAGCCGGGGAACTACCGCCCAATTTCCATATCCCCCCCTCCCGAAAGCTTTGTAAAAAGTAATCTCTGACCAGCTCACAGACCATCTCATCAAATACAACCTTCTCTGCCAGTAACAACATGGTTTTCGAAAAGGTCACAGCACCACTACAGCACTACTAGAATTCACCAGCACCATCCACTCTGCTCTTGAAAAAGGGTGTCTAGTTGGCTCGGTCTATGTTGACCTGTCAAAAGTCATTGACACTGTTATTCACTCCCTCCTCCAATTTGCCCTAACCCACACAGGCCTCTCCCACGATGTCACCATGTGGTTTGCTCACTACCTATCCAGTAGGTCTCAGCAAGTCAGAATAAATGATACACTCTCTACCTGTCTCCTGGTTAAATCTGGGGTGCCCCAGAGTTCCATCCTGGGGCCCCTTCTTTTTAGTCTATTTCTGAACACCCTACCTAAGGCCTGCTCTGGGCGGTTGCTCTTAAATGTTGATGACGCGGTACTCTACTCCGTCTACTCTGATCCCCTCTTGCTACAGCTGTCCCTCCAAAAGTCCTTCAATGAGGTGGAATCCTGGTTTACTAATCACCTGTTGGTACTAAACCACAAAAAAAAAAACAAAGTTATGTTGTTCTCACACAACCAGAGTAAACTCAGAGACTCCCCTCTGCAAATTCTCAACTCTCATCTGCTACCCCTTGGGTAGGTAAATACTTTAAATACCTTGGGGTCATTCTAAACACCGTACTCAATTATCACGAGTAGGGCTGCAAGTTCGGTTCGACCAAATTTGAAAAAAGGTCGAACCTCCATTGTTCTCCATAGTCCGCCGTGGTAGAACGTCGCCCCCTAAAATGTGAACTTTGCGAACTTTGGTTCGCCTGTAAAAACTGCTAATAATTTTAGTACACAAAGTACACACATACCAGATGCACTGCACTGCCATGCATGCTCCCTTGCTGTCTCTCTGATGTAGCACACATGATGCTGCTCGCAGCACGCAGGCACCGGTCGAGACTCTCAAAAGAGGTGGAGAGTAGACAGAGAGACCATGGAGAAGGAGGACTGTGGGGAAGGGAAGGAACATGCTAGATGGTGATTGGTGTTTCAGTTTTTGTCCCTCAGCAAGCCAGTCAGCTATTGAAGTGGGTCACAGATACCCATGGGGGTCACAGTACTGGAGTTGCTCGCTGCAGTGTGCGCAGCACATTTCTCAAAGGCGAGTGGTTGTGGACTGAGTGTGTCATCTATCTGGCATTCAGCGCAGCGGTGGATCAGTTAAATTAAAAAAAAACATCTATTTCTTCTCCTCCCTTCTCTTTTTGTGATAGCCAGCTGGACGAGCTGGCTTAGGCAGCTTTTGTTTTGGGAAGGAAGAAAATGTTAAGCCTTAAAGAAAAAAAAAAAAAAGAGAGATCTGTGCAGACAACAAGTTGGTGGAGTGCTGTTGGTCTGACCTGACCATATGTGTTGTTGTGTGAAATAAAATTGTGTTTTTTTTTTGAGGGCTCTGAAACTCTGATGCCAACAAACATCATACACTGACTTAAGTGTGCACTGTACAGACTGTGCTGTTACTTACCGTGTGTGTAAGTATTAGAGGAGTGTGTACAGCAGCACACATTCACAAACCTGGCTAAAACAGTCATTAAAAAAATAATCTCTCTGTTCTACAGGCTTACAGAACAAACAGAAAAAAAATATTAAAAGAGCCTGGAAAGTTGAAACTAATATCCCTGTGTCTTACTACTTAAAATTACTTGACTCGATGCAGCCAGCAGTTAGGGAGAAATTAATTATCCCTTTGTCTTACTACTTAAAGTACTTGACTCGATGCAGCCAGCAGTTAGGGAGAAATTAATTATCCCTGTGCCTTACTACTTAAAGTACTTGACTCGATGCAGCAAGCAGTGCTGTATTTACCGGTTAGGGAGAAAATAAAAATATCCCTGTGACTTACCACTTAAAGTACTTGACTCAACGCAGCAAGTAGTGCTGTATTTACCTGTTAGGGGAAAATATCCTTGTGCTTTACCACTTAAAGCACTTGACTCGATGCAGCAAGCAGTGCTGTATTTACCTGTTAGGGGAAAATATCCCTGTGCCTTAGTACTTAAAGCACTTGACTCGACGCAGCAAGCAGTGCAGTATTTACCTGTTAGGGAGAAAATAAAAATATCCCTGTGACTTACCACTTAAAGTACTTGACTCAACGCAGCAAGCAGTGCTGTATTTACCTGTTAGAGAGAAAATAAAAATATCTCTGTGCCTTTCCACTTAAAGTACTTGACTCGATGCAGCAAGCAGTGCTGTATTTACCGGTTAGGGAGAAAATATCCCTGTGCCTTATCACTTAAAGTACTTGACTCGACTCAGCAAGCAGTGCTGTATTTACCTGCTAGGGAGAAAATATCCCTGTGCCTTATCACTTAAAGCACTTAACTCAACGCAGCAAGCAGTGCTGTATTTACCTGCTAGGGAGAAAATATCCCTGTGCCTTAGTAATTAAAGTACTTGACTTGACGCAGCAAGCAGTGTTGTATATACCTGTTAGGAAGAAAATATCCCTGTGCCTTACTACTTAAAGTACTTGACTCGATGCAGCCATCAGTTAGGGAGAAATTAATTATCCCTATGCCTTACCACTTAAAGTACTTGACTCGACGCAGCAAGCAGTGCTGTATTTACCTGTTAGGGAGAAAATATCCCTGTGCCTTACCACTTAAAGTACTTGACTTGACGCAGTAAGCAGTGCTGTATTTACCAGTTAGGGAGAAAATATCCCTGTGCCTTATCACTTAAAGTACTTGACTCGACGCAGCAAGCAGTGCTGTATTTACCTGCTAGGGAGAAAATATCCCTGTGCCTTAGGACTTAAAGTATTTGACTTGACACAGCAAGCAGTGTTGTATATACCTGTTAGGGAGAAAATATCCCTGTGCCTTACTACTTAAAGTACTTGACTCGACGCAGCAAGCAGTGCTGTATTTACCTGCTAGGGAGAAAATATCCCTGTGCCTTAGTACTTAAAGTACTTGACTCGACGCAGCAAGCAGTGTTGTATTTACCTGCTAGGGAGAAAATATCCCTGTGCCTTAGTACTTAAAGTACTTGAATTGATGCAGCAAGCAGTGTTGTATTTACCTATTAGGGAGAAAATATCCCTGTGCCTTACTACTTAAAGTACTTGACTCGACGCAGCAAGCAGTGTTGTATATACCTGTTAGGGAGAAAATATCCCTGTGCCTTACTACTTAAAGTACTTGACTCGATGCAGCCAGCAGTTAGGGAGAAATTAATTATCCCTGTGCCTTACTACTTAAAGTACTTGACTCGACGCAGCAAGCAGTGTTGTATTTACCTGTTAGGGAGAAAATATCCCTGTGCTTTACCACTTAAAGCACTTGACTCGACGCAGCAAGCAATGCTGTATTTACCTGTTAGAGAGAAAATAAAAATATCCCTGTGACTTACCACTTAAAGTACTTGACTCAACGCAGCAAGCAGTGCCGTATTTACCTGTTAGGGAGAAAATATCCCTGTGCCTTACCACTTAAAGTACTTGACTCAACGCAGCAAGCAGTGCTGTATTTACCTGTTAGGGAGAAAATATCCCTGTGCCTTACCACTTAAAGTACTTGACTCAACGCAGCAAGCAGTGCTGTATTTACCAGTTAGGGAGAAAATATCCCTGTGCCTTATCACTTAAAGTACTTGACTCGACGCAGCAAGCAGTGCTGTATTTACCTGCTAGGGAGAAAATATCCCTGTGCCTTAGTACTTAAAGTACTTGACTTGACGCAGCAAGCAGTGTTGTATACACCTGTATGGGAGAAAATATCCCTGTGCCTTACTACTTAAAGTACTTGACTCGATGCAGCCAGCAGTTAGGTAGAAATTAATTATCCCTGTGCCTTAACACTTAAAGTACTTGACTCGACACAGCAAGCAGTGCTGTATTTACCTGTTGGGGAGAAAATATCCCTGTGCCTTAGTACTTAAAGTACTTGACTCGACGCAGCAAGCAGTGTTGTATTTACCTGTTAGGGAAAATATCCCTGTGCCTTACCACTTAAAGCACTTGACTCGATGCAGCAAGCAGTGCTGTGTTTACCTGTTAGGGAGAAAATATCCCTGTGCCTTATCACTTAAAGCACTTGACTCGACGCAGCAAGCAGTGCTGTATTTACCTGTTAGGGAGAAAATATCCCTGTGCCTTAGTACTTAAAGTACTTGACTTGACGCAGCAAGCAGTGTTGTATATACCTGTTAGGGAGAAAATATCCCTGTGCCTTACTACTTAAAGTACTTGACTCGACGCAGCAAGCAGTGTTGTATTTACCTGCTAGGGAGAAAGTATCCCTGTGCCTTAGTACTTAAAGTACTTGAATTGATGCAGCAAGCAGTGTTGTATTTACCTGTTAGGGAGAAAATATCCCTGTGCCTTAGTACTTAAAGTACTTGACTTGATGCAGCAAGCAGTGTTGTATATACCTGTTAGGGAGAAAATGTCCCTGTGCCTTACTACTTAAAGTACTTGACTCGATGCAGCCAGCAGTTAGGGAGAAATAAATTATCCCTGTGCCTTACTACTTAAAGTACTTGACTCGACGCAGCAAGCAGTGCTGTATTTACCTGTTAGGGAGAAAATAAAAATATCCCTGTGCCTTAGTACTTAAAGTACTTGACTTGACGCAGCAAGCAGTGCTGTATTTACCTGTTAGGGAGCAAATGTCCCTGTGCATTACCACTTAAAGTACTTGACTAGATGCAGCCAGCAGTTAGGGAGAAAATATCCCTGTGCCTTACTACTTAAAGTTCTCGACTCGACGCAGCAAGCAGTGCTGTATTTACCTGTTAGGGAGAAAATATCCCTGTGCCTTACCACTTAAAGTACTTGACTCTACGCAGCAAGCAGTGCTGTATTTACCTGTTAGGGAGAAAATAAAAATATCCCTGTGCCTTAGTACTTAAAGTACTTGACTTGACGCAGCAAGCAGTGCTGTATTTACCTGTTAGGGAGCAAATGTCCCTGTGCATTACCACTTAAAGTACTTGACTAGATGCAGCCAGCAGTTAGGGAGAAAATATCCCTGTGCCTTACTACTTAAAGTTCTCGACTCGACGCAGCAAGCAGTGCTGTATTTACCGGTTAGGGAGAAAAGATCCCTGTGCCTTAGTACTTAAAGTACTTGACTCGACGCAGCAAGCAGTGTTGTATATACCTGTTAGGGAGAAAATATCCCTGTGCTTTAGTACTTAAAGTACCTGACTTGTCGCAGCAAGCAGTGTTCTATATACCTGTTAGGGAGAAAATATCCCTGTGCCTTACTACTTAAAGTACTTGACTCGACGTAGCAAGCAATGCTGTATTTACCTGTTAGGGAGAAAATATCCCTGTGTCTTACCACTTAAAGTACTTGACTCGACGCAACAAGCAGTGTTGTATTTACTGGTTAGGGAGAAAATAAAAATATCCCTGTGTCTTACCACTTAAAGCATCTGACTCAACACAGCAAGCAGTGTTGTATTTAAGCAAAACAAAATGGTTATATTAAATGCACGCTGAAAATAGAAAATAGAGTTAAAAATCTACGTTTCGACCTTAGGTCTTCTTCAGGAAATATCTAAAAGAGAAAAAAAAAACAAGTTAGTGTGGTTTTAGTGTTGTATTTTCCTGTTAGGGAGAAAATGTCCCGTGCCTTATCACTTAAAGTACTTGACTCGCAGCAAGCAGTGCTGTATTTACCTGTTAGGGGAAAATATCCCTGTGCCTTACTACTTAAAGTACTTGACTCGACGCAGCAAGCAGTGTTGTATATACCTGTTAGGGAGAAAATAACCATGTGCCTTACCACTTAAAGTACTTGACTTGACGCAGCAAGCAGTGCTGCATTTACCTGTTAGGGGAAAATATCCCTGTGCCTAACCACTTAAAGTACTTGACTCGACGCAGCAAGCAGTGCTGTATTTACTGGTTAGGGAGAAAATAAAAATATTCCTGTGCCTTACCACTTAAAGCATTTGACTCAACACAGCAAGCAGTGTTGTATTTACCTGTTAGGGGAAAATATCCCTGTGCCTTACCACTTAAAGCATTTGACTCGACGCAGCAAGCAGTGCTGTATTTAACTGTTAGGGGAAAATATCCCTGTGCCTTACCACTTAAAGTACTTGACTCGATGCAGCAAGCAGCGTTGTATTTACCTGTTAGGGGAAAATATCCCTGTGCCTTACTACTTAAAGTACTTGACTCGACGCAGCAAGCAGTGTTGTATTTACCTGTTAGGGGAAAATATCCCTGTGCCTTACCACTTAAAGTACTTGACGCGGCGCAGTCATGAGTGGTAAAAAAAATAGCAACACTTCTCAGGCAATCCAGGCAACAGTAACAGCAGTACAGAAAATTGAGGACATTGCAGAAGTATCCCATCGTGGTATCCAGAGGATGAGCACAAGGGCCATAATATTGCGGCAGCCAGTTTTAGTAAGCAGAGTGATGGATGATGATGATGAGGAGGAGAAGACTGATGAGAGTGAGGGGGAAATCAGTGGAACAGATCCTGAGTTTGTAGTAGATAAGGCAGCAGTCAATATGTCAAGTAGTAGTAGCTATGGGGAGTGAGAAGAAGAGGAGGAATACGGAGGCAGAAAAAGAACAAAAACAAGTTCTCGAAAGGATGGCTGTGGTGCTAAAAAAACATTAATGATAGTAGGGCATAACTTGGAGAGTCAGACACCCACACATGCAGAGGAACAACAGAGGACAGAAGATGGGCAGGCTTCACGAGGGGAAGAAAGATATGCAGTTCAACTAGTCAGAGAGGTTGTGCATCTTAAAAATTATGTGCAGATGGGCATGGAAAGACCTCA
This sequence comes from Neoceratodus forsteri, assembly GCA_016271365.2. NCBI lineage: Eukaryota > Metazoa > Chordata > Ceratodontiformes > Ceratodontidae > Neoceratodus > Neoceratodus forsteri. Next base: position 1,082,266,662 of record CM057449.1, read on the forward strand.
AAGAGGTAGTGGCAATAGTAGTGGCTGCAGTGGTGGTGGCAGTGGTAGTAATGAACCTATCCTCCCTATAAGAAGCAGTGCAACAAAATCTGTGAAATCCATTGTGTGGGATTTTTTCACACAAGATAAATCATCTGGAGCCATATGGTTTGCAAATTATGCAAAACAAAATTAAGTCATGGTAAAGTGGGTACTCGACTGGGAACATCAACAATGATAAGACATATGAACAAGTCTCACATTTATTAGTATCAAAAAGCACAAAAGGAGCACACAAACGTTGCACTTCTGCACTCAGCTGAGGAAGATGAGGTAATGGATGTTTACCAAGGTGATGAAGTAACTGATGCGGAGGTGGAGGATGATGAAAGTCTTCCTTCCAGTCAAAGCACAGCATCCTCTATTTCTCATTTCTTTACCCCTCTGACTCCACCACCACAGCCCAACTGGAGTCGTATACCATCCATGGCCATAACATCCAGCCCTCATGGTGGTAAAGGTTAAGGACAGCAGCCCAGAAAATCAGATGATAGTAGCAAGCATAGCAGGCATCAAATTTCTTTGAAAGACTGCTTTGAGCGGTCACAGAAATATAAGCCCAACAGGCCTGAGGCAAGGCGATTGACAAAGGCAATTGGGGAGATGATAGCCACTGACTTGCTCCCATTCTCATTTGTGGCTAACCCAGGTTTTAAAGCACTCATGGAAATCGCTATGCCAAAGTATCAGGTCCCCAGCCAGACCTATTTCTCCAGTGTTGCCACTCCAGATTTGTATGATGCTGTTCAGAAAAGTGTCTGATGCTCTGAAAGGTTCAGTGAGCAAAAAGGTTCATGTCACGACAGATGTGTGGACCATTGGTCAAACGACTGACTATATGGCTGTGACTGGCCACTGGGTAAACTTTCCTCCCTTCGCCTCCTCCTCCTCCTCCTCATCATCATCATCATCGTCATCATGTGGTGGCACTGGTGACAGCAGCAGCAAGAAGCAAGGGAATTTCACAGTTCGAAGGCAGGCAGCTTTATGCGTTTGTGGTTTTGAAAAAGATCACAAAGCAGAACATCTTCTGGAGGGCCTCGAAGAAAAGTTTGCTGAGTGGCTAACTCCTAAGTCTTTGCAACCAGGGTTTATAGTGTCTGACAATGCTACAAATATTGTGAAAACAGTAAGACTTGATAAGTTTACACATATACCATGCTTTGCACACACTATTAACTTGGTGATAAAAGACTTCATCAGTGAGGACCAAAATGTGCAGAACTTGATTGCAGCTACCCGCACTGTGTGCACGCACTGTAGCCATTCTGTGAAAGCCCGAAAGTTGTTGCGGCAGATTCAGATTGAAAACAGCCTCCCTCTCCACCAGATGATACAGGAAGTTCCAACCCGGTGGAATTCCACTTACTATATGATGCAGAGAATGCTTGAACAACAGAAAGCCATCCATCAATATGCAGTCCAACTTGGCATTGGGAAAGGAGATGTGAATATCAGCCCCAATCAGTGGCGTCTGATGGAGAATCTTTGTTGTATCCTTAAACTTTTTGTGGAGGCTACCTGAGTGGTGAGCTCTGATGGTGCCGGACTAAATCAGATCCTACCCTTAATTTCATTCATCAGGATGAGACTGCAGCGTCTTAAGTCACAATTCTTTGATAATGATGACATCAATGCTGCATCACTTGTTGGAAAAATGATACAAACCTTCTTGGATGATGAGCACATTGTAAATATGTGCAAAGCAGAACATGACATGTTGGCCACACTTCTGGACCCTCAGTTTAAGGATACAATTGAGACATTCTTCACACCACATGACTTTAAAGACCTGGAACACTATCGTGAACTGTTAATTGAGAAAGTGTCAGCACGTATAGTTCAGAAAAGTAGTACATCATCAGTGTCCTTTTGGCAACATTCAAATTCTGTCCAAAATCTGTTGGAGAGGGAGCACAATCTGCTGTTGCTGCCGCTGCTGCTGCCACCACTACTGATGTTTTGGCTCATCAAACGCAAACCAGAACTGCTGTTACACCACAAGAGGACAAACCACTGTGGGACATGCTGTCAGACTTTGGTCTAATAAAGACAGCTGGGAAGGCTCAGGTAGCAATAGTGGTACCAGAAGTCCCTGCTGCAAAAATGGTTAAGGATTACATGGAGGAGACTGTATAACTCACTGCAGGTGATGAACCCTTGCTTTATTGACAACAGAAAAAATTGATCTGGCCTTCTTTAACTGAGATTGTAATTGAATACCTCAGTTGCCCACTTGCCAGCACATATTCAGAGAGAATTTTTAGTGTTGCTGGGGCAATAGTGAATGACAAAAGAACATGTCTTTCCACAAAGAATGTAGAGAGGCTCACTTTTTTAAAAATGAACCTGCCTTGGTTCAAAAACATATACTGTCCCAAATTTATGCAGGGTGACAGCACACAGATGGCATCATGCCACGCTGATGATGATGATGATGATGGTAAAGGATTCTGTTGCCACTAGTAGCCACTAGCCTTTCCAGCTGTCTTTCCTCCACTGGTGGGTCTCCCTGTCTCCTCCTCATCCTAGAGTTCCATTAATTTCAGAAACAAACATCCACTGCTGGTTCTCATGTACCACTAAGGCCCAATCTGACTAGCACCAGAAACTGAAGGACCATTGCATATGGCAGTTCAACTAAAATAACCAGAAATGACTACATATTGTCACACAGCTCTGTCTTCATCCATTTGTTTTATTGGATTTTTATTACAAAATACACACTCAATAAATACTTATTACTGGCTGTTAACAAACAAAAACATTAATAAAAATAAATAATAAATAACTGTTCTTCTGGTTCAATTCCAGATGGGAATTTAATTTAAAAAATGGTTTTTTTTTTATGTAAAATGTCAACTTTACAATACATTCCCTATTTCAATGTTGCACCCAATGACATCCAATGTTTTGATCTGAAGGAACCATTCACCAGATAGAAACTGTTTTCATTATAACCTGTAAAATGAAAATAAAAAAAAATAGATTTTACAAAATACTGTTCGCACATACTGCACTAACTGACTATCATGACAATAAAAAAAAAAAAAAAATCACTGATCTTACCCTAGCCCCCGTCTGAAACTCCAAGCCCTCCAAATCCCCTGGGACAATCCCTCTTACAAATACTATTCACCCTCCATTGTTAGACACCAAACCATGCATGTGACCTGGCATCATAAATAAACACAATTTGCAGATGGTATACTGTTATGAGTTTTTCAATTATTCTGAGTAAAGATGAGGAAGGGGCAGATGTTTTGGAGGGCGGGACAAATAAAGTAATACAGTATTGACATAGTTACCTATGGGAGGTATAGGGATCAGGGCAGGAGAGTGTGGTAGGTAATGTATTACTAACATCGACACTAGTTACTCAGAATAACAGAAAGCCCCAAACTAATAACAACACAGACAAAATTTAAAGTACAAACATAATTTAATCCACACAATCTGGTAAAGCAAAACGCCACACTGCCCCAGCGCATCGACACCTTGCCTTTCTTGGGGGGGGGGGGGAGGGCACTGAGGAAGGTAAGGTACAGAAGTGCTGGGGCAGTGTGGCATTTTGCTTTACCACATTGTGTGGATTAAATACATTTTGTACTGTAACCTTCTGTCCATGTACTTATTTGGTACTAAAGCAGCTGAAGCTATAGGTACCACAGGCGCAAGTTATTTTGAACTGGGCTCTATTAGTACCTGAGTCTAACAGTGGGAAGATTTAAAATTATTGCAACAAGGTGTAGCTCAGGGGGTTAACCCTTTGAGCTGCCTGTAACCAGATTTAAAAAGCTAAAGTTGTCAGGGATAATACACGAGTCATATATCATCCCTGACCTTTATCGGTTGTTAAATCTGTTTCAACACTAGTATTTTTAAGCATCTGTTGCATAACCAGGTGGTTCTATAATATGTAAGCAGTAAGTCCATTCCACCTGGTTCTACTTAACTATAAAAAAAAAATCCACATATTTTATTTTGCATGTTTGGGAATATACATGTAATACTAAGATTCTAACTTTAAGAATGGTAAGTTTTGCAAAGCTTTCGAGCACCGAGACAGAATTCTATGCACCAAAGCTTTGCAATACTTAATTGTATTTATACCATTCTTAGTACTACACTTTCCCAAACAAAAAACAATACTTCTGTGGATTTCTTAATTAAGTAGAACCATGTAAACGTCAGGTTTTTTTTGCGTTATATATTATAGAACTTCGTTATACCATGTAGAACATGGTTTTACTTAGTAGAACTTGTTTTTTTACATAATAGAACTAGTTTTATTTGGTAGAACCTGGTTCTGCTTGGTAGAACTTGATTATAAATGGTAGAACCCAGTTCTACCTGGTAGAACCTGATTCTACTGGGTTCTACCTGGTAGAACCATGTAGAACTTTTTTGGGTTCTACTCAGAAAGTTTGCAAGGTAGAACTTTTAGGGGTTCATTCAGCCCTAATCACGAGCATATCCACCTCCTTAGCACTACTGTCAACACCAGGATTGGCTTGCTGTACCAGTACAAACATTGTCTATCACCAGATGCCCTCCGTCTAGCTGTCACGTCTTCTGTCCTGTCCCTCATAGACTATGGGATCCTGGTCTATGGTGCAGCTGATAACACTGCCCTCTGCAAAATCAGAGTTTCCCTAAATAAAGCATGCCATCTTGTCATGGGCAAATACAGGTTGGCTCACACCTGCTCACTGTATAGTCTCATCAACTGGCTCGATTGTGATTAGAGACTTAGATATCAGACATGCCCAGTCACTGCTAAAAAGATCACCAAAGGACTCGCTCCCCCTGGCCTCTCTACCCTTCTGCAGCCTGCACCCATGGTAAATGACATCTGCAGCCCCTCCAACTCTGCCCTCCTAGTTCCCCACTGCAGGACTTCCATGGGACAGAGATCTTTCTGCTATAGGGCCCTCCACTGGATGAATGCTCTTCCCAGCTCCATCACCTTGGAAAACAGTCTTGGTCACTTCAAAACCCTGCTCAGTGAACACCTCTGCTCTAGTGGAGCATCTGATTGCCACTAACCCTCCCCCCCCTGCAGTCATTACCTCCTCAATTGCCCATCTCTCACTTGACTTAGTTCTACTCTTGCCACTACTGTGACCTATTATCCCAAGGCAAAGATCTGCGCTCCTGCCTAACTTTAGATAGAGGTGCACCTTACCCCAGTATATTATTGGTGTTATCTTTTTTTATTTTTTCTTTCTCAGCACAATGTATGTAAAGCAGTATTTCATATCTGTACATGCCTCAAATAATGCTTTGTTCTATGCCTGCAGCCACTGTATGTTACATGTTACTGTTGCTCTGTACTCTTGATATTTTTTACACTGTCTTTGTCTGATGTGGAGCCTCTGTAAATGAGTCTCTGACTCAAAGGACTGTAATTCCATCATGTTTCAATAAATAAATAAATAAACCACGACTGTGCATGTATGTCTTGAGAATTAATGCACAACGCGGGTGTGTCGATTGGTCTTGTGCCTAAGAGTACATCCAGGGTATGCATTAATGTTCAAGAAATGCGTACTCTGGGGTGGCTTATGTCACTTGTAAAAGTGGACAAGTGTATGGAAATAAAGTACAAGATAATAGGTTTTAATCTGTATATGTTTATGCAGTGTACTTTACTTCACCAGGAGAAATAGTCCATCTGATGGGATAGCAGGTGCAACCCCCCAGCTGTATGTGACAGCATTATGTGGTTCTGTTTTTCAGTATAGTAAGCTCCCCCACCTATATGAGAACCACAACCCCCTCTGACCTATCTGTTTAAAACTTCCTCCAAGACTCTAAGTGCCAAGTATTTATTGTGTTAAAATCTCCAGTGCTGTCCAACAATCCTCCTGTATGCAGTACAATTCCCAAAATGTGAATGTTGGGTTCATATCTAATTTCTTTGCAGCATGGCATTTGCATTTGGGAGCAATACTGAATACACGAGGATCACTGTGCAGTGTTGAAGACTTTGACAAAGTAAATAGTACTGTACTGTGTTCCCTGAAGAGCAGTTTTGTAGAGACAGGTGGGAGCAGGCAGTGCTAGTGTTGGATCATCATGCTGGAGTGATTTTAGTTTGGGTAAGAAGGTTGTTGCTAGATAGATTGAGGTAGGTTAGTGGCAAACTGTTGCCTCTGCTGTTTGATGAATGCTCCAGTGATGTGTTTGGGCCAGTGAAGTTGGTAGGATTTCAAAGGAGTCTGACTCCCATTTTATAAAGAGGGGTGTAATAGGTATCAGGTCAAAATGTTGTACACTTAATGGCGTACAACACAAACGCTAAACAGAAACAGCACGGTACATGATAGCGAGAGGGTGCAATACTGCGACTGGTTCTGTGCGCAATACTGCACTCTGTCACTGTCCCAGGCAAAAGATAATACCTCAGTTAGGACAGCTTTTGCTGAGCAGCTGCTATGGTTTGATGCGATGAGCCACTGACAGCAAGGGTTGGAAGCAGAGCATTTGGGACCGGGTTGGACTCCTGGTCCCAGATGCATGGTCATTTTATTTTTTTCACACTTTGTGCAATATTTACTATAAAAACCCCAGAGTTAGTAATCTTAGTTTGGGGAGGTTCGGGGGCACAGCCCCCATAACGGGGAGTGTGGGGTGCAAACCCCCCCGCAGAAAAAAAGACTTATGCCACATGCAAGAAACCGCACTGTATTGGCAGTACGCTTTATGCATGCAGCATAATATCTTGTGACATTACAACCCCATGCCCATGTAATAGAGGTTATGAAATCGTGCAGGAGAAACAGGCCACGAAGCACGAAAAAGCACAAAAAGTCAGTATGGTTTTCCAGGAGAGTGGGTGAGGCAGTAAGGTCAAAAAGGATAGCACTGGGAAAATCAGGGAAGATAATGCAAAGTCAGCTGGGCAGGTTATCTGAAAAAGAAGAATGAGGTCAGAATAGTGGTTAGAAAAAGTAGAACACCGGTGGAGTTGAGAATAGTGGAGGGGGTCAAAGATGGAGTGGAAAACTTCTTAAGGTACATTGGGAGAAAAGGAACACTAATGAATGTGTCATCAGATTAAGGAACCAGAAAAAAAGAGATGATCTGATAACTTTTATTGGACCAACATAGATGTTACAAAAGAAAACAGGTGCTTGAGCTTTTGGATTACATAGAATCCTTCAGCAGAAAACAATGACATTGTTTTCTGATTGTAACCCCTGGGTGGCGCTATCCCAAGGGCTACTACCCCGCCTGCTTGGCTAGTAGCAGGTTAAGGGGCCCGAGTTCTGAAACGGGTGCCTCCACCCAGAGGTCAGGGTTGGTAGTGATCAATCTAACCTGGGCAAAGCCCTCCGGGACTCTGTAACCCCCCTCTTTCCCTACTAGTGGGCGGAACAATACACAATGATCACTTTCACAATACTCCTGATACACCACACAAGTACCCGCACTGTTTGCATTTACCACCAGGGCTTTCCTCTGGCCCGGCCCTGGGGACCCCCTGTAAAACAAGGTTATACACAGCAAATAACAGCAGTACAGTACTCTTGCACAAACTGGAAACACAGTCAGGGTAAATGCAAAAAAGAGTTAGATCTGATTTATTTAAGGGGCTTGAACAAGGGAGGGGTGTAAGCAGGTTAATTTGCTTAAAGGCTCTATCAATCAAACAGTTATGCATGCACTTCAGGGTCCATAAAGAGTCACACACTCTGGGTACCCAGATGGAGAATGGTGGGCTAGCCAGGAACATTGCAGCTGGTTGGGGCCCCGTGATGGAAGAAAACAACATGCACAACACATACTATTTGTAGTCCGGAGCTGGAGGGCTCAGTTCATGAAAAGAAAACAAGACAATAAGATGGCACACTTTTAGATTAGGCTGTTGTTGCAGGGAGCTATCCTGATGATTACTCATGATACCCTAGACAGGACACACGCTGGACGAAAATCGAGACAGCAAGTGGATAATCTGGAGTGCCAGGAGAAGTAGAACCCACACGATTCACTGAGGTGTTGTTCCTGTTCAAGCGTGGACCAGGGTACTGATCCCCAGGCAGGTTTCTCATCGGTGGCTTTCTCTGTGCAGTAGTGTAGTCTGTCAGGGCCAGCGTGGCATGGTCCAGGCCAAATGGAGATGAATGCGGATTTAGTCTGATTAGGCTTGAAAAAGCTTCCAGCAAGCAGAACACAGTTCATGCAATGGGGAACTAAATCATGACGCAGTTTCAATACACAGCACATTTACATGTAAGGAAATTCTACTGTACCAGGCAAACTGCTCTCCGGTCACGATCGCAAAGTCTATGCACAAACCGGGGATTCAAAAGCAGCTGAAAATCCTGACAGGCCGATTGCATTCAACAGATCTTCGGTCTTCTTCAGGTATGAGCCTGGTAAAAAAATCAGTGGCTTACTTGGTTCTCACAAACTTGGATTTAGTCAGAAATAATTCTCTTCTCTCCCTCTCAGGGGTAGCAGGCAGACATGCAGGCCACAACTTTTTCAGGGAGTGCTTTGGTGGTCCCGGTTTCCCCGTTCTACTGATTAGAGACCAGTGACCTTGGGGCAGTGGCCAAAGAGCTGTGAGAGCATCAAAATGAAAAAGTTTAAAAATGGCCACATAGCGAGGGCTCATGAATTAATATTAATGAGGAGCTGCATGCCGCCTGAGGGGCATATGTTTCGGCAGCAGCGACAGCAGGGGCACAGTGAGCCTGAAATCAAGAGTGGGCTTATTTTACAGGGGCTGTTGGGGCTACAATACTGTGAGGTTTTCAAATAAATAAAGTATTTTGTTTGGCTGCACCGTCCTTGGAAAATGGGAAACTGTATGGGACTGCATAGAAATGAATGGGATCACCCATGCTGTTGACACTGTGACCCTAAAACTGCAGTCATTCATATAATTAGGCACCTAAAACTGTGAAAAAGGTACTCCTGGGAAACAGAGGGGACTAATTCAGGCGCTTAAATCATGCTCTAATAAGCCACTTGGAAATATTGATCTCTATGGTTATGGACAATTGATAGGCTCAATCAGCAAGTCAGAACCTTGGATACTCGGGCGAAAACCCATGGACTTTCTGGTTGTTCTTCTCTCTGTTCCCAGGATCTATATGAGTCAGAAGTCTCTTGTAAGAGTGGATCTGCACTAGGGAGGCCTTTCCCAGGCCTTTAGAGGAGATTGCTATGTGCAAGAAAGGATCAGCAGGGGAAAGAGAGCGAGAGACTGAACTGATAACTTGATTCTCCAGGTACTGTGAGCTGTTGGATTATTTTGGAGAAGATAAGTGCTGCCGAAACCCTGCACTGGTGGACTGAATTGAGCTGAGAGGACTGATCTGTTGTATCTGAGTGCCACAGTTGCTGCTGAGAGTTTGTTTTACCTGTGTGGGACTGCGATTGTGATTCTGAAGAGGCAAAGCGTCTCTGGACAATGGGGTGCTAGCCAGGTGCTGTACATTTCCTGAGTGAACTGGTTGGAGCGGCTGAGAGCTGTGTTCCAACTGCAGCTAAAGAAAAGCTTGTGGACATTTTCTAACCAGAAGGTGCGGACTGGTGTGCAGGGGTCTTTTGTGTTTGGATCACCCTGTTGATTGCACCCGTGCTTCATTGATCTAGGGCTAACACCCACTGCTAACTGGCACTGGAGTTTGCTTGAACTATTGCCTGTGATTTCTGCAGTTTTTAAACTCAGTGCAGGGACTGCAGGAGGACCCCCACCATTTGGGAGTTCTCACCCAGAACCAGGGAGGAATCAGCTAACCCCTTCCAAGTGGGACTAACTCTCAGGAGATCACCGGCGCTTGCTGGGGTTCTATGGCACATATGATTCACTGTAGGGAGCGGGGCTGCGGAGCCACTCCTATGTCTGGGCCTTCTGGGACTGGTGTGGTCCTGCCACAGAGCTCTGCAAAGGGCCAGAAGCAGCCAAAGGTGACACGTGGCCAGACCTCCATTCAAGCGGACAAGTTGCAAGATCCTCGAGCAAGATTCCATCCGCCCATTGCAGCACGGAGTTCCATGTTCCTGGACATCTGGAGGCAATCAACCCAAGCATAGTTGAGTTCTGCAAAACCATGAGTACCCAGGACCTAGCTCCCAGAAATCGAGCAAGGGAGTGTAAAAGGGATTTAATTGTTTCCTCAAATAATTGTTCTGTTTCATCAGGGCCCCAACAGCTGGCCAGCTCGCGGCAATGAACAGGCCTGCACCTTGTGGGTATCCCTAAGAACTATCAGGGTAGACACTGGTACCAGTGGGGGTGGGCTTCCGGGTGTGGGCTTGGCCTATGGGCCCTTGTGTTTTTTGTTACTTGTTCTCTCTAAACATCTTTTTATTCACAGTCATCCTTTTTCCCCGGTATCCCTTCTCTAGTCCTTACCCCCAATAAAGCTGTGATTTATCATTTGAAATTGTGTGTGCAGGAATTCTCTGAGTCTGTCAGATCATTACTGTTCATCGTTTATGGTGTTATTGACAAGTTGGGTATTCAGAGTGTGGGGTGATTGGTAGGGGAGGTGGGTAGGTGTAGCATCCCAGGGGGCTGTGCCAGCCAGTCACCTAACCCACTTCTACTTTTCTCTGGGTGGGGGCACCAAAATATTTTTATTATCTTTGGGATAGAACCCCGGAACACCACTGTAACAGGACCCAGGCCCCTTAACCTGTTAGAGGGCCAACAGGCAGGTATAGTAGCCCATTGGCACATGGTGCCTGGGCTACACTTGTACATGTGCTGCTACTTCAGGAGCCGGGACAGTATCCCAAGAAATTACAGACCAGTCAGTCTTACCTCGATTATAGGCAAGCTGCTGGAAACCATCAGATAGTGGAATTCTTGGAGGCAAATGCATTGCTTGACAGAAGGCAGCATAGGAATTTAGTAGGGAAATCTTGCCAAACTGACCTGACTGACTTCTTTGATGGGGGTTACAAAGGTACTGGACAGGGACCAGGCAGTAAATGTTTTGCACTGTGACATCAGTTCCCTTTCACACAGAAGGCTAATAAAATGGCTGACATGGGGATGGGGACAAATTGAAAAGGTGGCTAGGGAACTGATTAGAGGGCTGGACACAGAGAGTAGTCATCAGTGGGGTGCACTAAGAGCCCAAGTGACTCACAACAAGTAGGATACTGCAGAGATTGGTTGTGGAACTAGTGCCTTTCAATATCTTCATTTGTGATATGTGAAAGCCCCCCAAATGGGCTTACCTATGAGGGCTGCGCACCCCCTGCTCCCTCGCTGCTGTCCCTAGCAGAGGCCCTGATGGTAATTTGGCCAGCCAGCCCCATTCGCATTCTGTGGCTGTGGACATGGCAGTCCTGTGACCCAGGTCCATATTTTTCAAGAGGGGCTGAGGTCTGATTGTGTTTCACACCTCTGAGTGTAATGAATTACAGTTTACCGGTTCCGGGAGCTGCCAAGGATCGGGACTGGCCAAATGTAAACAAAGATGGTAGCCCATGCATTACTGGGCATGTGCAGCTACCAGTAGGCTAAACTTTAAAGGAGCCATGGCTCCTTTTGTGGTTTTGGCCATGCGATCACTACTAACATATATCCACGCTCTATGGAAAACAGAGGAGTCAGGGAACTGGAGAAATAGAAAGCCTCTGGTTTAGGGGGGAACTGTTTTTCAGCCATTTTTAAGGGCATATGTGTTAAAAGTAAGGACTTGACTGTCAGGCACACAATGTAAACAGTAATGGCAGCCCCCCTAGGACTACAGAAACCAGAGGGACGCTGGGTAAAGGCGAAGGGCACAGATTTTGCTCAGGAATCTAGCAGCCAATCAGGAGGAGAGCTGCCAGAGGGGATAAAAAGGACAGTTTTGGCCTGCTAAAGGAGATGTGGAAGTGTAAAGGTGATGCATGGGCTCCCCAGCCTGGAATTGCCCTCAGCCCCCCCCGTGCCCTAACCACCCAGCCACTGGAATGAACAGCAAGTTATAAAGTGTGGAGGTTTGCAGCAAAAACAAGATAACTGTTTTGGAGTGTGCTGCAGTAAGCTAGGAGCAGAGTGCTCAAGCAGAGAGAGAGAGAGAGTCAGTTACCTGAAGGCTGTGTAGGAACTGAAACACTGGGGTGTGCTGCCTGGTGTTCCCAGGACTTCAACTCTTGCCCAAAAGACTGAGCTACCATGTTCCCCCTCGGAGGGGTAATTGTGGTGAGTGCAGGTTCCAGCAAGGGGAGCACCTGAGTGTGCTGCACTAAGGACTGTGAAAGGGTCAGCACCTCCGTGAACAGAGAAACTAAGTGCAAGAGAGCTGGGTCAAGAGACTGTGTAAGAGCCCAGCAGTAACTACTTGTCCAGGGTGTGCAACAGAAGCGTTTAGGGGACCATGTTTCAATAATCCCTAGACTGAAGAAGAAGGAGAGGACCAGCGGCTGAAAACGTTGAGAGGCTTGTCTGGTGAAAACTGTCTACAAAGGACTGTCGGCAAAGTTGGCAAGGCCAGGCAGATGAAGAACAACTTTTTCATTTGCACCAGTTCTCCAGTTCAGCAGCCTTGGTGCTACATCATCCTTATATCTTCACAGTACCGTGCAACTGCAATTTGACTGCCTCTCAGCCAGCTGAGACCCCCCTTCCCACTTATGCACCTCTGAATGGTAAGTACCCCAGGCTGCGGCTTTGGGGAGTCTTTTATCAGCTAACTATCTAGTCAGGTAACAAGGAGGAAAGACCTGGGCTGGACTGCGCCAAGTAAAAGCTGCACCCAGGCCATCGGTTACAGCTGGAACCTGCTAAAGCTATTTGGGCCCTGACGAGAGACCCCAGGCCTGCATCACAGTCTGGTGAGATACCCACTGCATCAAAGGACATTCTAGGGTGCACCCTAAGGTGGGAGGCAAGGTTATTGTGTGGGGTGGTTTAATGTGGGTTAAGTGGTTTAAAGTGGTTGTATTGTTTACTATTTCCCTTCCTCTCCTTCTCCCAAATAAATTTCACTATTGTTTGCATGTTAATTCTTGTGTCTGTGACTTTGTTGGTTCTAGTTATTGTGTGTGTGTGTGTGGAGGGGGTGGGTGGGATTGTGATAGTGAGGCTAAAGTGTACTGGGGGGCAGATATCGTTATTTCCTGGGGGGTGGTAACCGATAAATTGTCTACAGGTATTCCCTGCCACTGTCCCAGGTGGAGGCAATGCGCAAATTAGTTGTCCGATTACGGAACCCAGGCCAGGCCCCTCAGAGGTGTGTACCTGGTGGACCCGAGGGCCCAGGAACAGCCCAGGTGAGTCAAAGTGCTGTTACATATAGGAGAGGAACTCCAGAATAAGGTGTCTCTCTTTGCTGATGACACTAAAATCTGTGGCAGAGTGGACACTGAGGAGGGACTTAGAGAATTGTAAAGAGACCTGGAAAAATGTGAAAAGTGGTCCAGATTATAGCAAGTAAAGTTTAATGCGAAAAAAAGTGCAAAGTGATGAACATTGGTAGAAGGAACCCTAAAATTGACTAATGGATAGTGAGAGGGTTGTAAAGGTGGTGCAAACAACTGAGGAGAGAGAGAGAGAGACCTGAGGTTGTCATTATTAGTAACAGCCTCACTGATCTGAGGATCAGTGGCAGGATTTTTAGGACAGTAAATTAATAAAAAGGGAACTAGGAGAGCTTCAGTAGCAGACAAGTAGTGGAATAGCAGTATAATTGCAGTATAATGTGGGAGTGTGCAATGCAGTGGCTGGGGCAGCCATATTCAGGCAGACCTTCTGGACACTGAGGTGCTGCCCTATCTGCATGCATCTCTCTGGACTGCGGATGAGGTAGCCAGATCGAGCAGAAGTAAACTGGGTCAGGAGTACCATCACCTCTATCCAGAGACCACCCAGTCCAATGCAACTGCCTCAAAGGATGCCGAGAACGAGGAGCACTTGGATGACAGTGGGCTCAGGAGGGTTAGAGTGGTCAGGCAGAGGCACATCCCAGATCCTATTCCACTCAAGAACCTCATATGCCACACTAGCAAATGGGGACAACCAAATAGAGGTACCCAGAGAAGTGGAAGGAAAGGATGTGGAGGTTAGCCAAGGAGGTAACCTCAGCGGGGAGAGCAGTGGACCCCAGAGGAGGAGGAAACGAATCCTGGTGGGGGACTCCATCATAAGAGGGATCCAGCTAGGAACACAGGAGGGGGAGGACAGGAAGTGAGGTGCCTACCAGGTGCCATGGCATGGAGGGATGGAAGGAAGATCCTGGGGATCACTGGGAAGGCAAGACTAGAGGGTGAGCTGGATGTCATTATCCACCTAGGTACTAATGACCTGGCAAATGGGAAGCCAAAGGAAGTTCAGAAAGAGTTTAGGAAATTGGGGAGGGGTCACAAGCAAGTAGCTACTTCTGTCACTTTCTCAGAAGTACTACCTGCGAGAGGCAAGGGACAGCATGGGGTGCATGCACCAGGAACTTTAACTCATGATTGAAGAACTGGTGCTGTGAGGAAGGGTTTGGATTCATTGGTGACTGGGGATCCACCTGGAAGGATGGAGGTTTGTTCATGCCTGACGGCCTGCATCCATCCTGGAGGGGAATCCAAGCACTCAATGATAAGTTTAAATGCTACATTGACAAGCATTTAAACTAGCAAAGGGGGGTGGCAGGCCAGCAAGGAGGGTACCTACTTGCTCACCCCCCACAGCTAGCAGTGGAACCAGTGACCCGGAGGAGTGGCTATCTCTACAAAGCAGTGTGCAAAAGATGGAGATTAGCGCCCAAGAGGTGGATAGGCAGAAATGGGGCAAAATTCAGCAGAAGGGCACACAGCAAGGAGAACCAGGGATAAAGGACAACCAAGGAAGGGGCTGGAGTAGAACAGCGAAACAGTCTAGGGAGGGTCAACCATGAAGCTTACAAAAGCAATGCCAGGAGCCTTAGCAACAAGATGGAAGATCTGGAGACTGTCATGGTGCAGTCAGACCTGGACACTGTGGCCATCACTGAAACCTGTGTAATGATAACCTTGACTGGGAGATAGCCATACCTGGCTACAGCATATTCAGAAGAGACAGGGCAGGTAGAAAGGGAGGAGGAGTGCACTGTATGTGAAAAATGACATAAAGGCCACAGAGATCCAGGAGGAACAAATGGGGAGAGATACTGTGGTTAAGCTGGAAAGGAAAATGGGCCAGCATCCGCACAGGTGTGGTCTATAGACCACCAGCCCAGGAGGAAGAAACAGATAGGGAGTTGATGCTAGCCATCCAAAGGATGGCAGACAAGGTGAGTAGTACTGGTTGAGACTCAATATTCCAGACGTGGACTGGAGCATCCCAGCAGCAGCATCAACTAGGAGCAGATTTATCCTGACTCTTTCAGGGTGCCTTCCTCAAACAACTGGTCATGGAACCAACTCGGCAGAAGGCAATATTGGACCTTGTGCTCACAAACAGGGACAGTGTGATGGGGTAACAGTGGGGGAGCACCTGGGAAACAGTGACCACCAGTCATTGTGGTTTGAAATCACAGAAAGAGCAGAACCAAACCACACAAAACACGATCCTGGATTTTAGGGGTCTGTGTAGAAAATGGGAGATACTTGAAAGAGGCATTATGGGAACAAGAATCAGGGTTATGAACAGTAAGTGTATTTAAATGGGATTACAAGAGCAACAGAATTATGCATTAAGCAGGTTAGCAAGAGGAAAAGGAAGAGGAGACCATTATGGCTTTCCAAAGAGGTAGCAAAGAAAGCGAAAGCCAAAAAGATTGCATTCAGGCAATACAAAAAGACACAGGCTGAAGGGGATAGGGAGAAGTACCAGGAGAAGCAAAGGGAGGCAGGGAGGTTAGTAAGGGAAGCCAAAGCTCAGACAGAAGAACACATTGCAAAATCAGTGGGTAGAGGGGACAAAACCTTTACAGGTACATAAGGAAAAAGAAAGGCAAAGGGAGGGATAGTGAGACTGAAAGGGAGGATGGGGCCACATGGAGGATGACAACAGTAAAGCTGACATATTGAACAGGTATTTCTGCTCAGTCTTACTGAGGAAGGGGAGGGTAATGGGTCTGAAGGGAGTACAAGGGATGAGAGGTGCAGAAATGGACACAAGTCCCTTTACACGAGAAAGGGTCCTGAAGGAACTGTGAGTAATAAGAGTTGATAAGCAATGGGGCAGATGGGTGTGAAAATCTCAGGTCCTTAAAGAACTAAGAGAGGTGGTGGCTGAACCTCTGGCTATCCTGTTTAGCCGATCACTGGAAACAGGGAGGTACCCAAAGACTGGAAGACAGTAGATGTAGTCCCTTTATACAAAAGTGGGAACAAAGAGGAAGGGGAACTACAGACCAGTCAGCCTTACTTCAGTAGTGGGAAGATCAAGGAAGCACTACTGAAGGGAGAGATTAGTGGAACATCTGGTTGTCAATGGACTACAGGACCCAAGGCAGCATGGTTTCACCAGGGAGATCATGTCAGACCAACCTCGTTGAATTTTTTGACTGGGTGACTAGGGAGGTGGATCAGGGGATGGCAGTGGACGTAGCCTATCTGGACTTCAGCAAGGCGTTTGACACTGTGCCACATAGAAGACTATTACACAAACTGGGGAATATGGATGTGGGCAGGACAGTAGTGTGGTGGGTAGGTAACTGGCTGGGCGGCAGGACACAGAGGGTGGTGGTAAATGGCTGTCACTCCACAGAGGGAAGAGTGACCAGTGGGGTACCACAGGGATCAGTGCTGGGACCGGTCCTATTCAACATCTTCATCAGTGGCATTACGCAGGACCTAGAGGGCAGAATTTCACTGTTTGCTGATGACACAAAGCTCTGTAACAGAGTAGACACACCAGAGGGTGTAGACTGAATGAGAAGGGACCTGCAGAAACTTGGAAGAATGGTCAGGGGTTTGGCAGTTGAAATTCAATGCAAAGAAGTGCAAGATAATGCATATAGGGCACAAAAACCCTGGCACAATATATCAGTTGGGGGTGAGATATAGCATGCACCAAGCAGGAAAGGGATCTTGGGGTTATCATCTCCTGATGACCTCAAGGTAGGGAAACAGTGACAAGGCAGCAGGTAAAGCAAATAGAATGCTGGGATGCATAAGCAGGGCATCACCAGCAGGAAAAGAGAGGTCATAATTCCACTATACAAGACACTAGTGAGGCCCCACCTGGAGTACAGTGTACAGTTCTGGAGACCTTACCTCACGTAAGGACATAGACAGGGTAGAGAAGGTTCAGAGGAGGGCAACAAAGATGGTACATGGATTGCATCACAAGTCCTATGAGGACAGGTTGAAGGAACTGAATATGTACTCCCTGGAGGAGAGGAAGGAGAGGGGATATGATAGACATACAAGTATCTTACAGAGAGGAACAGGGTGCAGGAATACACTATTTTTAAGTGAAAAAGATGTTCCAGGACTACAGGGCATGGGATGAAGTTGGAGGGAGGAAGATTCAGAGGAAACGTGAGGAAGAATTTCTTCATAGAACGGTTGGTGGACAAGTGGAACATGCTGCCAGAGGAAATGGTGGGGGCTGAAAGAATCGCGGGATTTAAGAATGCATGGGATAGACATAAAGGAATTCTGGAGGTCGGGGTAAGGGGCAACAGACTTCTAGGAAAACATAAACTGAACTTACAAGCTCAAATGGGCAGACTTGGTGGGCCATAGGCCCTTATCTGCCGACACTGTCTATGTATCTATGTAAGTCCACTGCTCAGTTCAACAGAGTGTACAAGAGACAAACAGGACGTTGAGGTGCATAGCAAGGGGATTTGATAGTTACATACGAAGAAGCCAGCAGAAGGAGGCCATTTGGTCTATCAAGCCTGCTCGTATTGTAGGGTCCACAGCTTGAGCTAATGTCCCTGCCCTCCTTCCCCACTCCTCCCATCCTCCCTACCCATGATCCTTACTTTTCCCCTATGCTTATCCCAGCCTCTCTTAAAGCTGCCCACTGTCTTCAATGAGATGACCTCTTTCAGCAGCGTATTCCAAGTGTCCATCACCCTGTCTGTGAAGAAGTGCTTTCCGACCTCCCTCCTGAACCTCCCACCCTCCAGCTTAAGACTGTGCCCCCTAGTTAAGCAATAAGGCATCACAGGGACTGTGTTATGGTGGGACAATGGCCCACTTTGGCTGGGCTGAAGCACAAGGAGAAACTGAGTACTTCCACCACCCGAGAAAGGCCGTTAGCCCATCAAATGCACTCCCTGGAGTGCCTTATTGTGATTATGAAATGGGTCCCTTTTAGTAAGTTGGATGTATTTATAAACAGATTTTTATTGAGCTACTTTTACCTGGGCCATTGTGCTGGGATAAAAGCCCAGCTGAAATGACCTATTGGCCAATCCGGAGCCAGCATTCTTTCTACCCATTTCATAATAAAAGGTGATACTGCCCCTGTACAGGTCCCTGGTAAGGCCACACCAGGAGAACTGCGCACAAGTCTGGTGTCCACACCTCAAGAAATACAGAACTTCATAGAAACCATACAAAGGAGGGCCACAAAAACCATGCAGGGGCAGCAGGGGAGGTTGTATGAAGAAAGATTGGCAGACCTTAACATGGCTACACTGGAGGCCAGAAGGGAAAGGGGGATATGGATAAGATGCACAAGGTTTTGCAAAGAATCAAAAGGGTGGATTGTATGGACTAGTTCAGGGGCACAGTAACTAGAGGACACCAATAGAGACTGTTAATTTAGTTAAAATGTAATAACTGTTGGGGGGGGGGATTCAGGGGTCCATGAGGAAGATCTTCTTCAAAGAGCAGGCCATAGTCAAATGAAATATACTGACCAGAGAGGCTGCTGAAGTGTTGGGAGTTTTAAACTTGGGTGGGACAGATATAAGGAAATAGTGGGACCCTCAGGCAGAAGACAAAAAGGGATACCTGGGGAAAGGGCTGATAATCAATGACTAGGACTGTTGGTACCCCCAGGCAGAAGACAGCTGGGGGTGGTTGGATCTTTAAATACAGCCTGGCATTAAGCTGAGCATACAGCTAGTGTAGGTAGGGAAATGGGCAGACTGGATGGACTTCTAAGTCTTTTTTGCTAACACAATTTATATTTCTCTGTTTCCATAAGTACTGGTCTATGAATGTTGTGCCCTCTCCCATGACTGTTCTCTTAAATTTGGTTTTTATTTAATGTAATAAGTCTATACATTTGTATAACCCCACCCCCCCAGCCTAGGGGTGATCAGTAATGCTCGTTTACAGGGAGGGACCCCACAAACACAAAAATCTCCTTACTTGACCTCCCGGGCCTGTGGTGAACTCCTGAGTGATCAGATATCTTTTGAGCCACTGCCTGCTGCAAAAAAACTCGATGGCAGACAAATACTTTGCTTCTAGTAACAGAATGTCCAGATAATTTGTAAAATCCAAAAAGAATCCATTTTAATGACAGTAAGAGCTCATAAGCACATCATCACAGGGGAAATCATAATTCCCAGTTTGGAGGGGGGGTTGTTTCAGGCAGTAAATGTCACATGGGGGGATGTCTTTTAGTAAACTCCAATGTCCCACACTGGAGGCACCCCCTTAAGGTACTGGCCCTTTAATCAGCATTTTTGGAACTCCATGGGGCTGTATGCAACCCTGGGGCACAAGAAAATTAAATGTAGCTGCGAGTTTCTTACCCTAATTACTAGACAGGATCCAGCTTGAGACAGATTTAGACAATCAGTTTCTATATTATTTGACAGCACCAGCAATGAAATATGGATATAGCTATGGGGGCTTTCCACTTAGAAGATTACCCAGGGATTCCATACCTCCAACCTCCCCAAGACTCCCTACCCTCCTTGCCCAGGGCTAGAAATAATGGGCTCGGAGGTACATTTCCTTTGGAAATGTAGGAGGTGCAGATTACATTTCCAGGGCAACTGGTACATTTCCACATAGAAAATACTACTTATTTTAGAAAACATAGTAGAGCGGTGCAGGAACACAAGTTAATCCTCCCCCTCACTCTCTCCAGCAGAGGAACTGCTTGATAGGTTGAGTTGTAAACCCAAATCTAAGAAGAGACATGGTGATGCTTACTGATGTGAGAAAAATGTAATTTGTCAATAAAGATTTTTATTTGAGTCGTTTGTTTATTATTTAGTCACATCACAGCACACACAGTTTAATTCTCCCTTGACAATCCTGTGAATTACTGAACTGCAGTACTCTTTTTGAAGTACAGACTTGACAGGTGACGGACGTTTCCACCCTCGCTGCAGTCTACGAATTGTCTGCACAGTTTTTGTTTTTCCCCCAGAAAGGCCAACTGTTCAGGCAGGATGTTTTGCCCATTGTTCAGGTAAGACTTTTCCCCCTTTCTCAGAGACTTTTGTTCCCCCCACCAACCCCATTATGCCTTAGGAACTTTTGACCCAAACACTCTGCTTTTTGTTCCAAGACCTGACTGATTTGCGGGAGTCATGCCCCCTCTAAACTGTTTTTCTGTTCAGGCAGGATGATTCCCCTTTCTGTGAGCCATGTGTGTGTTTGTGTGTTTTTTTTTCTGCCAGATTGTGCCACAAGACTTTCCCCCTCACACTCTGCCCTTAATTAGCTTAAGCCTGAATGTTCACACATGTTTTGCCGCCTCTTTTGTATTGTTCAGGCAGTACTAGCCTTCGTTTTCTGCAGAGCTTTTGTTTTTCCCCACTAACTTATTGTGCCACAGGACTTTCCCCCTGACGCTCTGCCCTTTGATCTGAAGACAGGATGTTTTGCCCCGCCCTTATGTTTTCCCCTTTCTGCAGAGCCTTTTTTTTTTCACCCCCACTTGTGCCACAGGACTTTTCCCCTCTCACACTCTGCTAAGTTTATTGCCTTCAGGCAGGACATTTGTTCCTTGTTTGTTGAGGCAGGTCTGTTCTCTGCAGAGCCCTTAATGTTTTTCTTTCTTAATCAATTGTGCCACAGGACCCCCCACCCTCAGTCTCTTTCTTTACCTTTTGAGCACCAGTGCTCATTTACAAATTTTTCACCTCAAATGCATAGTGACAAAAAATATTGGCAAGAACAATATAAGCAGTTTGAGCAAAAATGCACTTGAGTTAGGCTCCAAGCACTTAAGGAAGAACAGTTACCTACAGATTTGAACATCAAAGTCCATACAGACTGCTGTTTAAAAAGTCAAAGGTTAGAGAGAGAGAAACCAAATAAGACTATTTAATGGTTAGAACTACACCAACAGTGCATTGTGGTATCGCATCATGGTGTTACCCACCTGTATTTTAATCCTGCATGCCTCCTGCGCAACTTGTATTTTATTTTTCTCAGCAGCCTTCTCTTCAGCCCATGATTATCGCCACTTTCCCGTGCTCCACTTCAAAATTATGGACCTGCGTTTCCCTTCCCCAAACCAGCGCAACAAATTCTCGCTATCAAGCTGCCTTCCTCCATTCTGCTTCCCGCCTGCCCAAGCACACGATGTGCTCGCACATACTCTTCCTCCTCCCTCAGCGCCCCGCCCTCCAGCACATCACACACTTGTGTGCCAGCCATCATTGTGTTTAGCGTAGTGCCCCTCTGCTTCAGTGCGAGATGCACATTCATTTTTTAAACTCCCCCACTAACTCAGGCATGGAGTGCGCATGCACTGTTGAGGCTCTCTACTACCACTGTAGCCAAGTGGTCAAGCCAGCATACTGCAGCATGCATTTCCATATGGAAATGCTGGCTCTAAAAATACATTTTCAGGGCTAGAAATGCTTTTCCACGGAAATCCGGAAAGGCTATATTTCGAGCCCTGTTGCCTCTGTTCTCCAAGAGAAGGTCTATGGTAGCCAGTAAGTTTCCATATATCCACTACTTTGCGGAATTACGACATCCAACTCAGGGGCCCTTGAGCCTACATAATCTCCGCCAATGCCATGCTTTGATCTCAGCTACTCCAGGACCTATGTAGAGCACCACCCAATTTAGAAGGGTTCAGAGAGGCAATTCTCTGTGAGGAACTGCAGTTTCTGGGAGTCCTGCCACCTCACCCTCAACCCCACCAGCCCCTATGGAGCAAAGGATTCTGAGTTGAATGTTAGCACTACCACATTACAGGTTACCCTACTGCAGCAGAGAGGGAGGCACTGAAGTACCTAATACATTTCTTCTCAAAGTCCAGACCAATTACATCTCTACCACAGAGGCTGCACATTTAGCTTTGTGAGAGGACTTCCGGTGTGATGGCTGCCTGAGTTGGTTCGACTGCAAGTAGCTCCAGTCTCAACCTCGCTCCACTCAGACTTTACAAATCTTTTTAAACGTCCCCTGCGGCTTCTATAGAGTTGGGGAGAAAGCAGCAGTTAACCTGAACGGTCTCAGGGCTGAAGAGACAAGAATTTGGGGAGATGGATGCCGAAATGAGGAAGGCCGCATTGAAACACACCACCCCTCCCTCTACTCCATCCAAGGAGAAGCAGCCTAAACGATCCAAAGTGCAGGAAGAGGATCTGAGCTTAGCCACTTCTAAGCCAGAAGTGCTCAGTGAGAAGCGATTCTTAGAAGAATTAACACCTATCAAAGATACACTGTTGGTGTTAGCTTCAGAGTTGAGGGGCATGAGGGCGACTTTAGACAAGCTTACTATTCGGACCTCGGATAACAAGCCCCGCATATCCTCGTTGGATGAGTGGCGGCAGCGCCAAGAGCCAGAAGTGGGGCAGCTGAGACAAAGGCTTAAGAAAGCCAAAGACAAACTAGAAGATCTCGAAGGGAGATCGCGGAGGAACAATCTGGTGGTAATGGGATTGCCTGAAGAGGAAGAGGGACCAGCACCGGTGGCGTTTTGCCCAGAAACTTTGTGAGAAGTTAGCAGGACCCTCTCCTAATGGTCCTGCCTATATAATCAAGAGGGCACATCGCTCCCTAAGGCCTACGCCATCTGTTGGCTCCCCTCCCAGGCCCTTCTTGTTCAAGCTGCTCAACTTTTTGGATAAGCAATACATCACTACTAAATTAAAAGAGCTGCAAGAAATTAAATGGGAAGGAAAAAGGATAAGGGTGGCACAAGACCTACCATATACGGTCCGACAGAAGCGGTCTGCCTTCCACCCTGTGGTTTCTACGCTCATCTCTGCGAGCATTAAATTCAGAGTCAGGTATCCAGCAACGCTACAGATATCTGAGGGGATCTGGCACTCGTTTGAAGCTGTGGATAAAGCAACTGAATTTTGAAAACACAAGTTTCCAGATCTGTTTAAAAGAGTTCGCAGTGCCATCTAGTGGACATTGGATGCAAATTTGAACTCATGTTTTGTGATGTGCATCACATGGATTTGCTTTATTTACTAACATACTAACATACTATTTGCCAGCAGATTAGGCCTTATGGTCTATCAAGTCTGCTCGAACCTAGATCCTTAGTTGGGTGCCGAGACCCTCCCATCCCTTGTGCTCCAGAAACCCTATCATCCATCCCACCCCGGGACAGGCCATCATCTGATACATCCACTTTCTGTGTCTGTCCCACCCTCTCTAAAGCTCTCCACTGTGGATCTCTGAACCAGCTCACCAGGCAGAGCATTCCAGGGTCCACCACCCTCCCAGTGAAAAACCTCCTCCTCTTTCCCCTCACCCTTCCACCTTCCAACTTCAAACCATGCCCTCTGGTGATGCCTCCTGCTTTAGTCTAAGATCCCTCCATGTTTACCCTATTTATTCCTTGAGGTACTTGAAGACCTCAATCATGTCCCCTGTCTCTCCTCTCCTCCAATGAAAACAGGCAGAGCTCCTCAAGTCTGTCCTCGTAAGTCAAATCCCCTAGCCCTCGATCATCTTTGTTGCCCTCCTCTGTACCCCTCTCCAGAGCTGTATGTCTCTCTTCAAGTGTGGTCTCCAGTACTGTACACAGTACTCAAGGTGTGGTCTAACCAGTCCATTGTACAGCTGCAGAATCACTTCCTTGCCCTTAGAGGTGATCCCCTCATGTATGCATCCCAACATCCTGTTTGCCTTGCTAGCTGCTCTCCTGCACTGCTCAGTGTTATTCATACATGTATCCACCATGACCCCTAGGTCTTTTTCCCCTGTTGAGGCTTCCAGCACCTCCCCTCCCAGGGTGTACCTGTGTTTAGGGTTTCCCCGACCAAGATGCAACACCTTGCACTTGGTGATATTGAAATTTAATTTCCATGTGTGAGCCCAGCTTTCCAGGGTGTCCAGGTCCCCTTGCAGGGCCAACCTCCCCTCTTCTCCCTCAACTACTGCTCCCATCTTGGAGTCATCCGCGAAGAGACTCATTTCACACCCTATACCATCCTGATGTCTGATATGTATGTTTAAACAGGATTGGACCCAGGACCGAGCCCTGTGGTACCCCACTACCAACCTCTGTAGGGTTCGAGAGCTCCCCACAGACCACTACCTCTGAGTGCGTCCAGCTATCCAGTTTTCAATCCATCTGACCATCAAAGGGCCTACTCTAACCCCATCAGTTTCTCCACCAGACCATTGTGGGGACAGAGTCAAGCCTTGCTGAAGTCCAAGAACAATACATCCACAGGCTTACCCTGTCCAGTTCTGATGTTACCCATTCATAAGAACTCCACAAGGTTGGTTTGACATGATCTACCTGGCACAAACCCATGCTGCCGACTATCCAGACCTCTCACCTCCTCCAAGTAAACCCCCAATCGTTCCTTTAGTATACTCTCCATTAATTTTCCCACCACCGAGGTTAAACTGATGGGTCTATAGTTTCCTGGTACTTCTTGACCCCCCTTTGTGGATTGGTACCACATGTGCCTCTCGCCACTCCTAGGTACCCTCCCTGTCTCAAGTGACCTGTTAAGCTCCGCTGGGGTGCAGCCAGTATGGCCATAATTCCCATAGTACTCGGATGAATGCCATCCGCCCAGGAGATTTGTCTTTCTTTAGGGCCTTGAGGGCAAACCACACCCCTTTTGGTGGGGATGGCATCATCCGTCCCTCCACCTTACTGGTCTTTTATCCTTATCCAGATGTGACACCCCTGGGGTACCTTTCCCTCCTTTGCTCCATTTCTGTTGCTCCCCTGATCCCACTCCTGCTGCTTCTATCCCTTTGTGCCTTGCTTTGTAGATATCCCATCCCCTCCCTAGTGAACACAGAGGCAAAGTACTATTAAATACCTCTGCCTGGTCCTCGCCTCTTCCACCCACCCTCCTTCTGATCTCAATCTGCTGAGATGGCCCTTAGTTTTCTCCGCTCCCCAATGTACCGGAAGAACCCTTTTCCCTCCATGTATCCCCTGTGCCAGCCTTGCTCTTTACTGGACTTTGCTCCCCTCACCATACGGGTGACTTTTCTAGATGCAAGCTGGTACATTTCCTTATCCTATCCTCATGTTGATTTATATTTTTGTAAGCTGCCTTCTTTTCTCTGACTGCTACCTGGACCTCACTGGACCACCAGCATGGTTTATGTGACCTTGCTCCCTTACGCTTTCAACTTAGCGCAGATCCTGACTGCCTCATGAAGTCCCCTGCTTTATGACCTCCATCTCCTTTCCACACTTGTTGTGAGGTAATCCCTTCAAGTGATCCTTGAGAATATTCCCATGCCCATAAAGTCTGCCCCCCTGAAGTCCACTGCCAGTGTCCTAGATCTCACCCCACTCCCCCAATGCTTATTTGAAACCAGACAGTATTGTGGTCACTCCCAGTCAGGGGTCCTGTACAACCATGTCCCTTACCAGATCCCCATCTGCCAGAACCACATCCAGGACATGCCCCTCCTTGTGGGCTCCATCACATGCTGTGTTAAGAACACATCCTGGAAGCCATCCAGCAGCCTCTGCTCCTTGGCCACCTTAGAGGACATGGTTCCCCAGTTTGTACCTGGCATATTAGGTCCCCATCAACACCACTCCTTCCCTTTGGACCACACTGGGCAATGATGTTGTCCAGCAAACCATCCTCTAGAACATCACTCATCCCGGGGCCTATGTGCTACTCCCAGCTTGACCTTATCTCCTGCTGGGGATCGTAAGGGACCCATAAGGCCTCCACGTTTCCTCTGCCTCTTCTACCATAGCAATTTCTATGTCATCTCTAATGAACATAGCCACTCACCCCTCTGCCTCCCTTTCTATCCTTCCCTAAGCATAGTGTACCCCGTACATTTAGGTCCCAGTCATGGTTTTGTTGTCCACGTTTCCGTGACTGCCGCCACATCCACCCCTCAAACAGCATGGCCTGGAACTCTGGCAACTTGTTTCCAAGCTCCTGGCATTTACTAACACTAACCCCACCCTTATCCCTGATCCTTTTGTCGAACCCACCCAGATTCCTTATACTCCATCCTCCCCTGCTCCTCCTGAAACCTCCACCTCCAGTCTGTTTCCCTCCCCTTGGGCTTGAAGGCTACTCCTCATCTGAGGGGAGGGCTTCTGGTCAGCCCCTCCCTTATCCCTTCCCCTTACAAGTTTAAACCCCACCTTTCTTGTATGTAGTCAGCCATCCCCTGTTTAAGGACTTCCTTCCCTAATGGGGCAAGATGAAACCTGTCCTTGACATATAGTCCCTTATCCTCCCAAACTCCATTCCAGTTCCTAACACCCCCAACCCATTCTCTTCACCCCACTTCCTGAGCCATTCATTAACCTCTGTGAGCTTCATTTTTTTCTCCACTGAGGCCTTTGGTACTGGCAATATCTCCGAAGGAAATGTTGCATCCATTATCCCGACAGACTCTGGCAAGTTCTTGGAACCTTGCTTGGATTTCCATAATGCTATTTCCTCTAGATCATTAGTTCCCAAATGCACTAGGAAATCCGGTTCCTCCACAATCCCTAACCATTTCATACACCATGAACTTTGCTCTGTGCACTGTCAGCCCAGAGATACTCTACCTTCACCTGGCTATGGCATCCATCCCCTGTCCTCCCAATAGATACCCTTAATCATCGAGTCTCCCAGTAACAGAACCTCTAACACGCCATCATCCTTATGGTTACCTCCACTATGCCCTCTCAGCCCCCCTCCCCACTTTATTCATGATCGCAATTTCATGGAGTCTTCCTGCCTTATTAGAGACCCCTTGTCACCCTCCTTTCTGCCTCCCTTGCTATTTGCCCACTTAACTCAAACCCCCTCTGAATAGGTGTCCCTTTAACCCTCTCTTATCTGAACCATTTATCCTGGCCCTGATGGTTTCCCTTCCCCGCCCCCTCATCCCCCCCCCTTGTAATAGTACCCCTGTCTCCAGAGGCTCTCTGTGGGTCCCCTTTAGCTAGGGCCCCATCCTTGGTACTGACCTTCCTGCTGAAGGGGGGCTCCTCTCCCACCTCCTTGTCTCCCAGTTCCTCTCCAATCATGCTCTCCTCCCTCATGTCTGGAATATGTTGCATCGCCCCCATTTGCTTAACATATATGTTTCCCCTTCTCCCTCTGGGACTATGTCTATCCTTTCCATAGCTGTTCTGTGATGCCCTATGGGTATCTGACTCCCTCCCCCCGGCCTCTGTATAAGTTTCCTCATTTCCACCAACCCCTTCCTCCCCCTCTAGGATGCTTAGTATCTCAAATTTATTGTGACACTCTATGTCAGCCTCCATCAAGTAACTCGAGTTTCCTGACTGCATCTCTAAACTGACCCTCTTCTTCCTCTCTTGCACTGTTCACCTTAGGAGCTCCTTCCCACAGTCTGCTGTTTTAGGCTTCCGCACAACAGCCCCTCCTGACTCTTCCCCCTCCAGTCTCCTTGAATTCAGAATTTTCACCCTGTACGCTTTCCCCTTAGCATCAACTTCCCTATCTAAGGGTCCTCTGTCCCTAATACCCCCCTTCTGCTTGCTGTAGCATAATGTCCTGTAATTTCAGAGCGTTGCCCCAGCCTCCCCTCAGCTCCACCCTTCTGCTGCCCATATCCACACCCCTTATCCTTGGACACCCCCAGCTCCCACAGCTTACTCCTTAACCAATATACCTCACTCCTGATACAAGATAGCTGTCTACAGAGTGGGCAGCCTCCCTCTCTCCAGGCCCAATTTAGAATTATTGCCATCCCACAGCCTGTGCAGCCTACAACCCTTCCGAAGATGCCTGCCATGGTGGAATATGGCCACCCTGATTACCCCTCTGTTTATAATAGCACACCCCTTTTCTCAGTCCCTTTCCCTGAGTACAGTTTCTCTCTATACTGACTGTAGTTATTTACAAACCCAATTTCAACCCCACCAACAAAGTTCCCAAGTCTCACAAACACATACAGTCCAGTATGTGTTCAGTCCCACTAACAGTGTGTGTAAGCAGACTCCAGGTACCGTATGATGTCACAGGCCCACCAACTCCTGTTGCTTCAAATTTCAGTCCCAACAGAAATACTCAGCCCTTCAATCCCAACCCCCAGTGGCTTTCAGTATTTAAGAAAGCCTACAAAACAGGGTGGGTGGGAGGGCCTACCAAACACCAGGCAAACAACACATTTAAATTACCTTCTAATTTTCCTGCCAAACATCTATCCCAAACCTACAATATCACAGCCCAAGTATCAGTTCAAATTCAAGGTAATAATTTTAACACATAGAACTAATTTCACTTACAAACTATTCAAATATTTCAGTTTAAAACAAAATATAACTCCTGGCCTCTTTTCTACCAACCTGTTGCTTAAGCTCCCAAGTGAACAATGAAAGCCACAGTAATTCCTGTTTAAAGACAAGTTAATTGCAGCTAATGTCCCTCCTCCAAACACCAAGCAAACAACACATTTAAATTACCTTCTAATTTTCCCTGCCAAACATCTATCCCCAAACCTACAATATCACAGCCCAAGTATCAGTTCAAATTCAAGGTAATAATTTTTAACACATATAACTAATTTCACTTACAAACTATTCAAATATTTCAGTTTAAAACAAAATATAACTCCTGGCCTCTTTTCTACCAACCTGTTGCTTAAGCTCCCAAGTGAACAATGAAAGCCACAGTAATTCCTGTTTAAAGACAAGTTAATTGCAGCTAATGTCCCCTCCTCCAAACACCAAGCAAACTACACATTTAAATTACCTTCTAATTTTCCCTGCCAAACATCTATCCCCAAACCTACAATATCACAGCCCAAGTATCAGTTCAAATTCAAGGTAATAATTTTTAACACATAGAACTAATTTCACTTACAAACTATTCAAATATTTCAGTTTAAAACAAAATATAACTCCTGTCCTCTTTTCTACCAACCTGTTGCTTAAGCTCCCAAGTGAACAATTTCTGGCTATTATTTAACTAGAAGGATATCTTGGGTTTAGTTGACAATAATTAAGGTCTGCGAGCATACTGAGATGGCTTGTGACTCAAATAAAAATGCGATCAGGGTCATAATGTAATATGGCAAATAAGGGGGGAATATCTCCTATTCTATTCAAAGATTGAAATGACTGGTGGCAGCTGACGCGAGGAGTGAAGTAATGATATCCTTAATGAGGGCTACTTTCTCTTTTGCTGTTTATGTAATCAAAATGTTGAAATAACAGTTTAGATGTTATTTTAAATAGTTTTGGTCAGGAATTGGCTAGGTTTAAATTTTTGTTAGTGACAAGCAGCATTGTACCTCAATATGAAAAGTTTCGATTTCAAGTATTCATGGGGTTAGTTATTTGGCCTCTTCTTCTAATCTTTCGATAATAGGCTCATGGAATTTTATGCCTAGGCATCTATTTTGTATCAATCTCGCCCAGACTCACCACTGAAAGTTCGGGGGAAATATTTTGGGGGATAAAAATAATTCATAAGATGGGAGCGGGGGAGGAGGGGCGTAGAGTGAGAAAACTCTTCAGGCGGCATGGACGTCATCATGCCAGAGAAGGAGGTAGGAGTTCAGTCTTTAGAGTGGGAGATATAAATGGTGCACCACCGGATAGAACAGATTGTGTAAGGGAAGGGGGAAGGGAGGAGGTTGGGTCTAGGGGTTGTGGGAAGAGGGAACATGGGGATCTATATGGACATAAGGGTAAGGGGAGAAGGGAGGATGTGGGATAGGTGGGTGGGGAGGAGGGAGGGGGGAAGGGGGAGAGGGGTTGGAGCCAATCTTTGGAACAGTATATATTGGTGCTCAGCGCACAGGTTGTCAGTATGAGCTTCCTTAACAAAGTATTTCATTATGAAAATTATATCATGGAATGTTAAGGGCGTTAGGTCCCGGGTAAAGCGGCTTCAAATAATTAAGCACTTAGCAGTGCTGAATTGTCAAGTCGCTTTATTGCAGGAAATGCATATGCTGGAAAGAGAAAATAACTTACTAAGGAGAGGACCGATTGGGACAGTATATGCAGCAGGGAAATCCACATCCCAGTGTGGGGTAGCAATATTGTTTACCAAAGGGACTCAATTTCTAGAATTAGAGAAGGTAGTTGACCCACATGGAAGATTCCTCTTCTTGAGAGGAATTTTAGAAAACAAAGAAGTTCTAAGTTGGTACGATATATGGGCCAAACAGGGACTCCCCGTAATTTTTTGTTAACCTTTCGTTAATCCTTGCTCCCTTCAGTAGTCTCCCTATGATATTAGCAGGAGACTGGAACTTAGTTATAGACTCCACTTTGGACAGGTCTTCTTCAGTAGGGCAGACTCTTTCCCCATCCCAGAGATCCCTCCGAGATTTAATGGATACGTATGGCCTGCGTGATCCCTGGCGAGTTCTGAACCCGGGGGTAAGGCCTTATACCTATTATTCTCCTGTGCATAAATCCCTCTCCCAAACTGAATTTTTCTTGTTGGATCAACGGGTAATGACAGGTTTATTGGGAAGTAGGATTGCCACCAGAGTGCTTTCCGACCATTCTTCAATTTGGTTGGATGTTAATTTGGTTCCACATGTCCGTAAGGACACTATCTGGAAACTAAATTCCCAGCTTCTAAGCCAGGAGGATATAGTCAAAAAGATTAAAGACCTTATACAGCAATTTATGGCTCAGAATGAAGGCTCTATCTCTGATTTTGACAAAATATGGTGTGCTTTAAAGTGCTTCTTGCGGCGGGAATTTATTAGAATTTTGGCTACCAAAAAGCGGAAGCAGGAAGCTATGGTTAAAGCCCTATTAGATGAAATCAGGACCCTAGAAAGCTCACTATCAAATCCCCCATTAGATGATGAGATATTGCAGTTAGAGGTCCTGAAAAGTGAATACGCGGAAATATTGAGAGAGAGAGCGGAATAAGCCCTCTTTAAAACTCAAGCTAAATACATTGAGCAAGGAGATCGGGCCAGTCATCTTCTGGCCATGAGGCTTAGAAAGCAGGAAGAATCCCGATTGATTCCCTATGTTTATTCCCTATCAAATTATGCTGTTTTAACAACCCCTAGGCAAATTGCTGAAGAATTTGAACTATATTACACACACTTGTACCCCCCCCCAGAAAATGCCCCTTCACCCAAAGAAATCCAGGAATATTTGTTAGCTACATCACTGCCTGTGCTAGAGGTAGCCCAGCAAGAGTTTCTGGTAAATCCTGCCTCCTCTCAGGAAATTAGAGATACTATCAATTCCTTAACCAGAGATAAAGCTCCGGGCCCAGATGGTTTTTCGCCCAACTTTTATAAAACCTTCGAAAAAGAATTAACCTCTATCCTCCTATGCTTATTTAACTTTATATGCCAAAAGGGAATTATGGATAAGACACTTTTGGAGGCTATTATAGTTATATTGCCAAAGCCTGGTAAAGAGAAAAATAAGGTCACAAATTTTTATCCCATTTCATTAATGAACTACGATATAAAAATATTTGCCAAAATATTGGCTGTAAGGATGGCTAAGGTTTGGATGGGGCTCCTGAGTCCTGAACAAGCTGGTTTTGTGCGGGGTAGAGTCTCAGCAGACCACATCCGTAAATTAGCACATATCTTCTCCGCGTCCAGGGAGGCAGATAAACCAATGGCGTTGGTCTCCCTGGACGTGGAGAAAGCATTCGATAGGGTAGACTGGGTATTTCTTTTTGACACCCTAGTGGTAATGGGTTTTCCTTCTCTTTTTATCTCCCGGGTTAAATCATTATATTCTGGACCTAGGGCAAAAGTGTATTGTAATGGAGTTATTTCTTCAGTTTTCCCCTTAAAATCAGGTACTAGACAAGGGTGTCCACTTTCTCCACTATTATTTAATTTATACTTGGAACCGTTAATAAAACAGTTAAAAGCTTCTCCAGGAATTCAAGGTATCAAGGTAGGGAACCTTCACTTAAAGGTATCGGTTTATGCGGATGATATCCTTCTCCATGTAACCAACCCCTGTGACTCCATCCAAGCCATCCTCCAGATAATCCACAATTTTGGCATAGTATCGAATTATAAACTCAATATTGGCAAATCAGAGGTAATGCCCTTGAATCCCCTGCTCTCCAGAGAAGATATTACCCCGTTATCAATGATGTGGTCTACCCAACTTAAGTATTTAGGTGTAATACTCTCTACATCTGTGTCCCGGATGAAAAAGCTGAACCTAGACAATCTAGTTAAAGAAGTCCAACTAGATTTGAATAGGTGGAGTTCTTTGCAATTATCCCTTCAAGCGAAGATTAGTGTCATCAAGATGAATGTTTTGCCGAGGGTATTTTATCCACTCAATATGTTAAATCTTTATCTTCCCCTGAGTTGGTTCTGTAGGCTTCATAATATTATCTCACTATTTATATGGAGGGGTAAGACCCCACGTAGAGCATATAATCGGCTTAGTGCCCCTAAGCAGTGGGGGGGGGCCTAAAACTCCCCAATTTTTTCCATTGTTACCTAGCCAGTCACATGGCTAAGTATATGCGTTGTTGGGTTAACCCAAGGGATATAGATTGTACTCCCAATCTCCCCATTTGGTTGCAGTTGGAGCGAGATTTACCAGCTAAATTCTCTCCAGAGAGTCTTTTATTTGTTGACCTGGGTAAGATATTCAGTGACTTAAAAGGTACGGTTTTATTCGCTTCCCTAAAGGTGTACTCACAACTTTGTAGGGCCATGAAATACAATAACCAAATGGATCTGTTACAGCCGATGTTCAATAATCCAAATTTTAAAATTGGGGATAGAATTATAAATCCCCCCAAGGAATGTTCAGACCCCCAAGTTAAAGTTTACGACCTACTGCTAGATGGTAAACTGAAAGAGTCACTGGAAATTTTAATCTCTTTACAGCTTCCCAATAAATACTCCTTCTTTGGCCTCCAGCTTAGGCATGTGTTAATAAAGTGGTTTGGTTTAAAAATATGGAACACACAGCAGCCTTTTCCCCTTCAGCAGTTTCTTGACTGTGTTAACCAACCGCATGCCATATCCCAGTTGGTGTCACGGATATATATGGTATTAAACCCAGAGGTGTCAGGCCAGTCTAGTTATTGGATACAGCAGTTCCCACAAGAGATTTTTTTCTGGGAGAAAATCTGGGAGGGAGTTTATCAGTATATTAGCAATGACCACTTAAGGCTAACGCAGTTTTACATTCTGCATAATATTTACTACACTCCGGCTAAGCTGCATGGGATAGGCAAGATGCAGAGTAAAATGTGCTTTAGGTGTGAAGAAGCCCCCGGAACACTACTTCATATACTATGGGATTGCCCCAAAGTAGCATCTCTTTGGAGTGCTATCAGAGATAGAGCGGACCCACTGTTAGGCCTGCGAGACCATTTTTCACCACAGGTTTGTATTCTGGGAGATTATTCTACTGTTTCCTTCAAAGAGAAAATATACTATATGGCCATTATTTCCCTGACAGTAAAATGGCTTATTCTCTGATATTGGAAGGACCAACATGCTATTTCTTACCTTGAATGGATTAAGGAGTTATTATATAACTTAAGAATTGAAAAAGCAATTGCTAGCTTACGGGGTAAGCTTCCCCTGTATAAATCTAGATGGGACAAGTTTCTCATGCTGTGGTCTCTCTCCTTTTCCTCCTAATGAATCTAGTTGGGAATAGTGTAGTAGTGTAGGGAGGATAAGGTCCCAGTAGGTTGCCCTGCAAGAATTCAAGGATGAAACACTTAGGGTCTCACACATGATTGGGAGAAGGCACCATCAGTGAATGTATTTGTGGCTCTGGGGGAGAGGTGTGGGGGGGTAGGGGAGGGGAGGTAGGAGGGGGAATGTATACTATTTGACTGGAGGGCATATAGAGATTCTCTTTTGGTTTTTTGTGCTTTATGTACGATAAGCAAGTTATTGAGTCATAACTGTATGGCACTTGTATCTTCGAGTTCTCATGCCATTGTATCAATATATGTATGTATGTAAAGATGTATGATTAATGTCAAAGTGTTGGAC
This sequence comes from Neoceratodus forsteri, assembly GCA_016271365.2. Classification (NCBI taxonomy): domain Eukaryota; kingdom Metazoa; phylum Chordata; order Ceratodontiformes; family Ceratodontidae; genus Neoceratodus; species Neoceratodus forsteri. Next base: position 1,082,300,877 of record CM057449.1, read on the forward strand.
TTGATGGTAAAAGGATAAAATTTATTTAATTTCAAGCTTTGTGAGTAAAGTAGTCACTTCCTTTGAGAATTTGCATAATGTGGGATTCACCCCAAAGTGGGGTCCTTGTTATCGAGACATTGGACAGGAAGTATAGGAAAACTAGGAGCAGCTGTAAAATTCACAAGTAATATTTTCTTATCAAAAACAGTAAAATAAATGGTTCAGTATAACTATTTACAAAGGCAATACAAAGAAAACAAAAGTCCTTCATCCGAGTATATCTCTAATTCCAAGTTTCAGTCTCTCTCCGCAAAAATATTGCTGCTCTGTTTATAACAAGCCTTTGCCTGACAATTAACTTCTTCATCCTGAGCTCGTTAAGGAGACATCCTGTTTCTCATAAAATAAATCAATGTTCTTGTCAGTTTCTTTGCAGAGCAGGCATGCAAATAAAACAATGTCCCAAGCTGGCATCCTGCTGACAGCTCTGCAAAAGAGTTTGCAAACAATCCTGAGAAGAGCTCAAAACTGCATCTCAGGTTAACCCCTTAAATTCCAAATAGCTTTTTGCAATCATTTCAACAGTATAACTGTATACATTTCAAACCAAGGGATCCCAGTTTCACATAATGATTCACATATATTTTTATAATCGCAGATACACAAGGAGGAAGAAAAGACAGAAACAGCAAGTGAAGGCAGAGAGATAGTGAGAGGTGGAGAATCACGAGACCATGAGTGAGATTAGTTCTTAGGTCTCATAAGAACATTTGGTTGCACAACCAGACAGATGAGACAAGAAAGGAGAGGATAAAACAGATCCTTGCATTTAACCCTTTCTGCTTAACAAATGGGACATAGCCTTATTCAACCCTGTCATAGTCCTAAGTACAGTATAGGCTACCACTACGATCCCAAGGCTTGGGTGGCTTTCACTTCTAGCCAGGCTAATCAACTCCTTCAGCTGTCTGTTGCAGCTCTCGCCAAATCCTCTCCCCAGGCACAGATAACTACTCTGATGACTCCTCAGTTGTCAGAAGCTGACTACACGAGGGGCGTAGCTACAATGGTGCAGAGGGTGCAGTGGTACCCGGGTCCACGAGGTTTGAGAGGCCCAAATCATAATTTTGATGTTTATTCAAAGCTGGGGAGGGGCCCTGTAATATTGCCTTGCACCCAGGCCCTCTGAGAATTTGTTATGCTACTGGACCACACCCCCAAAAAAATTCCTAGCCAATCCACAGCAGTGGGTTTCCAGGCTAGCTAGCATTAACCCTTAGAGGTACGTGAACCTACATGGGAGACTTAGCTGCACAGAGGCTACATTTGTTTTTATAAAAAAATGCATCTGGACGATCCTGCAATTTGTTTGTTTTACTGGAGATGAAGGTAAATTGTATGTTGCTCAATGGTTTAGTTCTGTTGGAAAAAATGGCAAGTTGCTCAGAGTTTGTCTTCACCTATGGTAATACAAATTAATGGCTGGATAAACCAGATAAGTTTTTTTTTTTTTACATAAAAGAAATATACAGACTTGTTACATTACATGAAATTAAGAGCTAGGTTACTGTGGAATGTTACAAATACAGTAGCTTTAAATGGGGGATTGTAATAGTGCAAATGGATGGGGTGGGGGAGAACAGCATGATGAGCGTTAGCATTGTCCTGTGTATGAGGGCATGCTGATTTTTGGTTATAGACTTGTGCATTCTAAGTGCTGAAATGAGGTGGAGACCTTCAAATACCTTGGAGTGACCCCAGATGATATGTTATGTTATGTTTTGCACCCTATGTTGACAATCTTGTGGTAATAGTTAGCAGAAGACTGGGTGCCACATACCGTAACCAGAACAATCTCACTGGGGATGCTAGACACCTTATTGTCATTTGCTGTCAGGATTGCTAACTGGTCAAATGAACTGCCTGATACACTTCTGAATCTTCCCAAGTTTAATCAGTGTAAGAGATATTTGTGGTCTGCCTTTGCAGGCCAGTGCAATTGTAACTATTAAACAGTTTTATTCATTTTCTCTTGGCATATAACCTGTAGCTTTTTATGCAATGCTCTATATGGATTTTGTTTCAAAATTGTATATGTAATTGTTCTGTCTTAAGTGACTTAAGCCTGACTCAACTGCATTTCCTCTGGCACTGCTTATTGTATTGGTAGTGTTTCTAGTGAATATGTCTTTGATATAGAACCTTGGTAAATGAGCACTTGTGCTCAAAGGTAATCGCCGAAGTTTTCAGTAAATAAGCTTAGAAGAAACACCAACCAGAAATTATATTACAATGAGTGTATGGTCATGTGACTAGATTCCACCTATCACTGTGCAGGATTTCTTCTACTCTTGTTATAACTGAACAGACATTAAGAACACTCAGAATGAGCATACTGAATATACAGTTTGAAGAAAGAGTAGTATAGGGTGTCACAAATGCACTGAGCAGGTCAGGCCCTCTGCTCCCACAGTGCCAACCTCAGAGCGCAATAGTGTAAACAGATAACAGACAGGGTAACCCTTCTGTCTGCTTTTGGGTCTGAATCACCTTTAATCTTAAGTTCTGGGGGGATTCAAACTGTGAACCTTATGCTAGCATACCCAAAGCACAGGCTCAGATACGTACCCTCTTCGGGGATTGCGCCACAGTCTTTTGCCAGGGGCACCAAGCCAGGCTTCCAAAATTAACCCTTAAAACTCTATAAGAGACCTTAGGTATATTCCTATCTTTTTACAAGCTTAGTAACACCATCAAGCTGTTGAACAGTTTTGTCAGACTTAACCCTCTATACGTCACATGCAAAGAGAACTGGCAGACACCCAGGCAATCTTTTAAAAAAAAGGTACTTTACCAAAATATGGTAAAAATATGAAAAATGTAAACACAGAACAATATATCAAAGAGCTCACAATCACATAAAAGAACAAGGGAAGATTACAAAGCAAAACTCCTACCACAATAAAATTAGACCTTTGCTGTCTAAGGTATTACCTCTGGAAGTGCTTAAGTTATATCAGAGAACTCTGCCTCTCTTGAGTCCCAAAATGATATAATAACATTTCAGACACAAGTATCAGTTTAAACTGTGTCTCCACACCCCTTCTGTGAGTCATCTAGCTCCTCCTTTTCTAGAATCAAAAAAATACAAACATGATGTCCTATCAGGAGGTATATTAAATAATGTGAACATCAGCAAAAACTCATTTCCCAAATAATGAGTCTTTGATCAAGCCTCCCCTTTGAACTGGTGGCTGGTTCTTGTCTTCTCAAGGAGATCAAAGGGTTTTAGCACTTTTAACATCATGTTGGTATCAAATGTTCTTTCTATAGGAATCATACAACTTTATAAGCCCTATATCCTGGCAGCTGGGTCAGTTCTAATTAAGACAAAAAAAAAGGAGTGCTTTAATCAGGTCTCTCTAGTCTTTTTAAATACCTCCTGGTTTCAGGTCACTTGTCACTGCTGACACCTTGATGTAGGCCAATTTCTTACATCCTCTGGTCAGTTTACATATCCTGTAGCTTCACTGAAACCTGTGTGTGTGTGTGTGGGGGGGGGGCACCCATGGAAGCACAGGCTGTCTTATGTGAGACAATCACATACTATATTTTTATTTTACAAATATCATGCAATAATCATAACCACCTGGCCAAACATCACATAGGTGATCATTAAATGGATGATAGAAGTGAAGAAAAAAATCCAGTTTGTTTTTTTGTGCATCCTGTAAACCACACACATATACTAAAGCTTCAATCTTGGTGCAGTGCATCATGGGCATGCAAATCCTTATTCAAGACAGATAACAAAACTTTGTCAGAACAGACAGCACCTTTAAATTTTAAGCATGCTTGTACATCTAATCCAGTATAGGCTGAAACAGAGCTGAGCATTTTAAACAAATCAGATTGAAATCTACAGTATGCAGACTATTCAGAGAAAATTGGTTGTGATGAAAAACTTACAAGTAGCTATGTTTGTATCTGTGAAACCTGCTCTGAAGACTCTTACAGCCAGGTGTCCTTACAGCAGGGCAGCTAATCCTTGGGATATGTATGGCTTCTGGGATCTGAAATGCTGATATTGGAACAGAGTGGTGCCTCCGACTGATGGGGAGGGGGAGATTGTTTAACCAGGAAAGGTACACTAAGCCAGAGTGTGTTTCCAGATGCAAAAGGCAGACATGAGTACAAAGAGAAAAAAAGCACAGCACTCACGAAGTAGGTCTTCTGGCACAAAGACAGGAAAACCTTCTTCTGATACTAATGTAGGGAGACAGGAAAACCTCTTCTGGTATCTGGAAGACCGGCTTAGGCTCTTGTCGAGAATGTTTATCAGCCATAAAAGGCAGTTTCAAACAACATGGACTTGCACAACATCTGGATTTATGAAATCTGACCAGATTTTTGAATACCTGGCTTCATAGTCAGTCTCATTAGGATGTCATCATGACATCATACATGTTAATTCACCAATTCTGATTGGACCTTGCCAATTAGGAGGGCAGAGCAAATTCCTTCTTCTTAGCACAACCCCTCTCTGTAATAACTTCAATTTAAAAGAAATTAAGATTAAAGTTACTTTTCCTCCTTGCTTCTGGATGATAGCAGATACATGTCAACGTACCTGAAAATAGGCATATAACTTGTCTAGTGTACTTACCTGGTCAACAAAAGCTAAATAAATACAAATTTTTGAACTCAGCTCATCACCGTGCACACTTTGATATGAGACTTTCATCTCTAAAGTCCACAGTTCATAAGATAGCCCATGAATGCTGTTTCCACACAAATATCTGGATAAAAGTTTTCCTTGTTTAATCCTTACATCCTGTACTTCAAAATAATGTACGCTTCCTCCAAATAAACCCTTAGAAAGTAAGTCAAAAGCCACAGAATCTTTCCTTGGCAAAGTTCTCTTTGTTTGAGATCTCTGATGCATGTTGTCCATAAATTTTTACCTGTCAAAAGACTTTTTCAAACAACTCCAGCAATATGTCACGGACGAAACAGCGCATGAAGAACTGTGTGGTCTAATGCATGGAATGAATTACAGCGACAGGGGTATAATAGCAGTAGGAAACTACCACTACCCCTATCGCTCACTAGGATCTGGAGGAAGGACTGAATAGGCCACAGGTGCTGTGCCTGGTTAAACAGCTCCCCAAGCTGCTCCTGTGGTGGAGTGGCTAAGGCACAAGCACCTAATGTAGTGGAGACCTGGGGGTTGGGGTTTGACACCCCATCTCCTGAGATGTTTTTTTTTGTTTAACAAAAAAAAAAAAAAATAAGTTCCCTGCTCCTGAGTATTTCCTTTTCCCCTCAGTCCACTCTCCCCTTGGAGTTTGTTATTTTAGTCTGGGGGGTGTGGGGGCAAAGCCCCCCATGTCGGAGGTGAGGGCGTGAGAAAATATTTTGTTACTGTTTCCAATGGTGTGTTTTGTTTCATGGCCTTATTTTGTTGCACACCATTTTGTGTGTGGCATTGCTGTTTTGTGTGGTTTCATCTACAACCTAATGACCCTGTGCCAAAAATAGCAGTAGGGCTGTTTGTATGCGACTGGTTGGATGCAGAGACAGAGGCAGCAGATACAGTATTTGCAGCCATAGTCAACACTTTTGAAAGCCCCGCCCATTCTGTGTCAGGAACTAACAAATGTCTGTTTACTATTCAAGCATGTCACACTCCACTTAGCTTTCTGTATTTCTTCCCAGGTATTTTATCATTCACATCCCTCCCCCACATCCCATCGGAGCATTCTATATAGATGCAAAACTCTGAATATAAAGCAAGAATGAAATGCTGAACATTATATGATTGATTACTGCCTTTCAAGTGTTCTAAATTTCCATTGCCTTGGGGTTGTGACTTGATGTCTGGCTGAGACAAGGACAGCACTACACTGAGGTGTCCCAATAGAATGAAACATGTTTATCCTTCTCAGCCTAGACTAGATATCAAGTGTACAAGCTTGTTTAAAAGACAATTTATGTTCCAGCAAAGCATGGTCAGCCTTACTTGCACAAAGATTTTTGTACCCATGGTGCCTTCGGGCTGAGGCTTTAGAAAATGTATGGGGTTTGGAAAGAGTCACAAAAAACAAACAGTTCAGTATGTCTTCTCTGCTAGCATCCTTTTACAGATCCCATGTACTACTTTTCCTGCAAATTGTCTTTTTGGTATGCTCACTTCAAATGTTGTTAATGTCCATTTCATTTTAGTCCTGTTTTTTTTTTGTATTTTAACATGTTTCAATAAAAAAACAGAGATTTTTCTCAGTTCCTCATTTCTGCTTGGCATCTTGAGACCTCATGATCTAACACCGATTCTGTAAATGATGAAATCTTAAAAGACCCATGTTTCTTCCTCAGCTTGCCCCCATAGTGGATTTGGTGAAGAATGTTCGCTGTGCAGTGACCAAGCGTCGGAACCTGGAGAAAGCGATGATTGAGTACTTGGAGAAATTTGACCCTTGTCGATGTGCTCCATGTGCGAATAATGGCAAGCCAGTGTTGTCAGGAACAGAGTGTTTGTGTGTATGCCAGGCTGGGACCTACGGTGATAACTGTGAGAGACGAGCACCAGATTACAACTCAGGTAGTGACAAGTGACAACCTTGAAAACACCATCAATTTGTGTGTTTGTTTTTTTATTAGGATGATAACACAGATTACAACAAAATAATCTGATGATTTCAGCACCTAACGCTGCCTCAGAATGGTAGGATAAAACACAGTTACTATGTTGGCGTTGCACGAAGTTGTTACTGCTCAATATTTTACATTTGAAAGAAATGTTTCTTACTTATTGCCACTGAGTCAGGAAGGAATGGTTGGCCGAATGTTTATACAAACAAGCAGGCCATGAACAGGTGTCCATTATTCTGTCCAATATCTGATCATTAGAGCTATTTGTAAGTTAATAGGCCTCTGTTGGGGGGGTCTATAATGGTATAAGAGACTCCAGGCATGAGGTTTGGATGAAAGAACTGGGAAGCAAAGCTGTGTGGTTCTGGCAGCCCCAGCCTCACGAGAGGGTTCTCTTACACCATACAAGACACATGGCAGAGACCCTGTTAACTTATTATAAACTAGTCACGTTATCTAGCATGGTGTATAATAAGTTTTAAGCATTTGTTGTTGTAATAAATAAAGCTGCCCTTCCCTTGGCTGTGAAGTGGAATGCGCCACTCCTAATGTTCCTGCATGAGACAGCACGGTAGACAGGATAAGAGGTACAGTGGCTTTGTGTGCTAACAGACTAAAGTCCCTTAAGTATTTTATAATAGAAAATAAAGACATTGTTCTCTCCCTCATTTCCCCATGATTCCCTTTCTCTCTTATCCTAGTGGTGGGTGGCTACTATGATTGCACCTCTTAACTGGTCAGTACATTACAGCTGATGCCAATGCTGCTTCTTGGCTGACCAGAAAAAGGGAGCACATATTCTGGATTGCCAACCCCGTCTCTCCCAGAAAGTCGAGTGCCTTACCTACATGACACTCCTGCCCCCTCCAACTACCTTACCATGGGATTCTGGAGGAAGGTAGATGTGATTCCCTTTCACAAAAGTGGGAGCAAGGCAGAGGCAGGAAACTACAGACCTGTTAGTTTGACCTCAGTGGTAGGGAAAATGATGGAATCACTTCTAAAGTAAAGAATTGTTGAGTTCCTAGAGGCCAGTGGAGCACAGGACCCAAGGCAGATGGATTCACAGCAGGAAGGTCATGTCAGATAAATCTAATAGATTTCTTTGACTGGGTGACCAATGTAGTAGACCAGGGAGGGGAAGTGGACATGGCCTACCTAGACTTTGGCAAGGCATTTGACACAGTCCCACACAAAAGATTTATATACAAGTTAGCTAGCCTAGGTGGGTCCCAAGGTGGTAGCCTGAGTTAAAAATTGGCTGGACAACAGGATACAGAGGGTAATAGTAAACAGAGTTTACGCTGAAGAAAAGGGGGTTACTAGTGGGGTACAGCAGGGTTCAGTATTGGGACCGGTCCTCTTTAATGTCTTTATAAGTGGCATTGCAGAGGGACTGGAAGGAAAAGTATGTCTCTTTGCAGAAGACACAAAGATCTGCAACAGGGTTGATACAGAAGATGGGGTGGAGAGAATGCAAAGGGACTTGGAGAGGTTAGAGGAATGGTCAAATATATGGCAGCTTAGATTCAGTGCAAAGAAATGCAAAGTAATGCACATGGGAAACAAAAATCCAGGGGAAGAGTATACAATGGGGGGGTGAGATAATAACAACAACAGAAATGGAAAGGGACCTGGGGGTAGTCATATCAGATGACCTTAAAGTGGGCAAGCAGTGTGAGAAGGCAGTAAGGAGGGCTGGTGAGATACTGGGATGCATAGGGAGACGCATCACCAGTAGAAAACAGGAAGTTGTTATCCCTCTGTACAGACAGTTGGTGAGACCCCATCTAGAGTTCTGCATCCAGTTCTGGAGACCCATCTCCGCAAGGACATAGACAGGATGGAGGCTGTCCAGAGGAGGGCAACTAAAATGGTGCAGGGTCTGCACTAGAAGATATACGAAGAGAGATTAAAGAAGCTTAATATGTATACACTTGAGGAAAGGAGGGAGAGGTGGGACATGATAGAAACTTTCAAGTACATCAAGGGAATCAACAGAGTCCAAGAGGGTAGCATCTTTCAGAAAAGAGATGTGCAAGAACAAGGAGGCACAATTTGAAGATAGAGGGGGGGATGGATCAAAGGTAATGTGAGGAAGTATTTTTTCACGGAGAGGGTTGTGGATACATGAAACAGCCTTCCAGAGGAGGTAGTGGACTCAAACACAGTGGGGGAATTCAAGAATGCATGGGACAGACATAAGGCAATTCTAGTGGGGGGGTAGGAGGAAGTAGGCTGTTGGTTAACTAGGACCTGCAGCCTATGCATTAGGGAGGGAAATAGGTAGACTAGGTAGGCCAAGCGGTCTTTATCTGCAGTCAAATTTTATGTTTCTCTGTTTCTATGTTCTGGAGATCGGATGCAAACCCTGGCTTCCCAGGGCACAGCACTTTTCCTGTGCACTCTAATTCTCTAATGGGCATTTTCCAACAACTGGTGTCCAGACAGGAGCTGAAACTGGAAGCTCACTGTATTGTTTTGTTTTATCTTTTCCCAATAAAGTTGCTGTGGATGGGTATTGGAGCTGCTGGGCTCCATGGAGCTCCTGTGATGGCTCCTTTAAAAGGAAAAGAAGACGGGAGTGTAACAACCCTTCTCCACTGAATGGAGGGAAGCCATGTGAAGGGACGCAAGAGGAAACTGAGGACTGCCACTTCTCACTTTTCAAAGACCAGTAAGGAATCTCACTAGAATTTTACATGCATGGAACTCTGAGATTGCTTACAGTCTACTGATAATTTCATTAGCACTTCTGTGTAATGGCCGTGCAAAGTACAGTGGGCACAATTCATGAAGGGCAGCGCAGGGCTGGCACCAAGCCCTGTGTCAACCCTACTGGCCAGAACAGCTGCACCAAACTCTGTGCCACAACCTGCTCATGAGTCAAGAAGATCGGGGTGCATTTGTGGCACTTTTCCTGATTTACAGCAGCTTGCGCCAAATATTTGGTGTGAGCTTCATAAAACAGGTGCCCGAGATTGTCTTAAGCTTGACCAGAAAAAGCTATCTAACTGGCAGCAGTCAGTGCGCAGGATCAGAAATCCCAGTTGATGGCTGGGGAATGCTGCAAGCCATGTGTATCAGATATTTGGTGTACCCAGGGCTTGAAGCATTCCCAGAACATTCATTAATTAACCCCAATGTGTTTGAATGGGATGGTCAGCGTTGTGGAGTTTTGAGTCTTCTAGCAAGGCAAGGCAATTGTATTTATTCAGCACCTTATCCCTCAGGCTCAGTGCACTTCCCAGTTGAGCACAAGCAGCAGAACGCATTTGTTTCAATATCAGTTATTTACACAGAAGCTGTCCTGGGATTCAACACTGTAAACAAGCCTCTGGGTTTGAAGAGCTAGAGAACTGCTTTTTTTTCTTTTCTGATGGTTACTAGTAAATAGCACTTGGTCAGAAATACTTAATTTTTTTGAATCTCATAAATTTCTAAAATTGATAATCAGGGGAATTGCTGTATAATCTCAATAAGGCACTTGATGCTGTGCATAATTGTGGGGTAATGGAACTTCTTAGTTGTATAAGGTACTGGACTTCATTTTGTGCTTCACTTCCCGAGGAGTGCCATTATTCTGCAATAATGTGCATGCTGTCATGCTTTATTTAGGCAGTAGAACATGATAGGGTGTGAGTTGTTATGGGATATCAGCATGCCTTGACTGTGTTAAGGCACAAGGCATAGCTGAGTGCTTTCAACCAGCTGAGAAGTGCTGTTATCCCACACAGTGCAGAACTTGGAGTGTCTCTGTGCAATAATGACATTTTTTTTCCCATTATTTAAAAAAAAATATAACAACTTTTTTTGCATGTATATTAGTATTTTAATGGGTAAAAGTACTTAAAAAAGGTAATGCTAAGCAATATATATACAGTGTGGCTGTCTGGTTACACAATGACACCCATGGTGTGTGTAAAGTGCTGTTTACATCTATTTAATCTTGCGTTTCTATAAAGTTACAGTAGATTTTAACTGTTATCAGAATTTTAATTATTTATGGTTTTATATTGCTTGTATTGTATTTCCTTGTTGTGAAGCACTTTGATTTCAAGAATTGCACTATATAAATAAAGTATATTATTATTATTTTGTTCAGTGCTTAAGGGTAGTGTAAGAGTGATGCTGTTTGAGTAAAGTTACAGCCCGAAGTGTGACTACATCAATGAGCAGAGTGGGGTTACAGAGGTTGAGAGGGCACTTGATAAGTTAACATTTGTTTTAAACAGTAAGGTTGACGCTGGCTGTTCTATAACGGGTGTCAGATGTGGGGATTTGTAACATATGAGGAGCACTGTTCTGGTGTTGAGTAATATTTGGCAGCAGGCTTCAAAATTATATGAGACTGGGGTAACAAACAAACAAACTGAGCAGGGACAGGGGTTCATAACTGCATTTGTGTGCTGCTCCCCATGTGATCAGTGGCATTTATGCAAGTTAAAACTTCCAAGGCTGTAAGGAGCCCGGTAATTGGTTTAGCAGCAGGCAACAAATGCGGTTGAAACTTGGACCGGATTAACAAAAAGAGCAGAGGTGGTGGTTCATGATGGCAATTTTTCTTCAATTCAGTGTTCTTTAGGCAGTCAGTGCCAGGGCACCCATGTTATCTCATACCTCTTCTGGTGAGGTACTCATCCTAGGAGACTTCAATCTCAGTTGGCTCTCCCTGTCCCTTTATAAACTATGTAAAAACATTAAGTCGCTCCAACTCTCCCAACTGATGTCTGACCCCAGGCAGCTCAATTACAAATCTCTCAACCATTCCCTCCTGGACTGGGTCCTCTCCTCTCACCCATTGTATTGTGGATGCTGGTACCTTTCCCAATGCCCTCAGTGACTGCCATATGATTTACTGTGTGCACAAAATTTGTCACTTCTCACCTCTCCCCAAATTCATCCAGATCAGATCATTCCAATCATTAGACCTGTCCTCCCTACATACTGACTTGGTGGCTACTGATTGGTTCCCAGTTCAGCTGCTAGCAACACCTACACAGCTCTCAAGTTCTTTAACTCCAGGTTTATGTCTGTCTGGGATCACCATGCCCCCTTGAGGAAAACTATGGTCCAAGGTTCTCACCTACCCTTGATCTTAGTGCAGTTGCTGGTCTGTCACCAAGTGCTTGACATTGCCTGGTGGACCTACAAGTCCACTGGTTCCCCTACTGACCTTACTAGTTACAGGGCCCTTTGCGATGTCTGTACCAGAGCTACTAGGCTTGCGAAGGCTGAATACTCTGCATCCACACTCCAGAAAAACCTTAACCACCCCTCTAAGTTCTGGAAGGTCATTCACACCCTCTTCTCCCCTCTGTTCCTGTCATAACCCATCCTCAAGGAGGCCAACACACCTGTCTCAGACCTTCCTGCAGTTGCCTCATCTTTGAACACATTTTTCACCTCCCATGTCCGCTCCCTACTTTCATCTGCCTCCCCCTCTCACCCTCCCCTTCTGCCTCAACTCTCCTTCCATTCCCCAGTCCCCCCATCTCCCCTTTTCCTTTTCCCCTACCACCCTCACTGTTTCCCTTTGGGCCCTCCTGGCTCTAAACCCACACAAAGATGGGAACTCTAATGGTCTTGGCTGCACACTCCTGTTTCACTCATCCCCTGCCATTGCTGCCTCTGTCATCTACATCCTAAACTTCTCCTTTTCACTAGCCTCCACCCCTGACACGTGAAAATAGGCTACAATAATCCCCTTCCCAATGGGGGTGACCCTTCCTCCCTTGGTAACTACTGAGCTATCTACCTCCTTCTCACTCAGTATGAACTTCAAGAACACCTTTTCTCTCCTAACTCTCCCCTTTTCCTTGATTCCTCCTCCTCACTACTTCACTCCCTGCCAGTCTAGTTTTAGGAAGTCCTACTCTACCTACACCTCCCTCCTGTGGCTCACTGAGTCCATTCTGTCTGGCATGGGTCATGGTTTGGTCAACTCAGCCATTTGTGTTGACCTGGCCAAAGCCTCAGCACTGTTGCCCATCCTATCCTTCAAGACAATATTAAGGTAGCAGGGCACTCTGCCTCCTCAGTTGAGTGGTTCTACGCTAATCTTGAGGGCAGGTCTCAAGATATTAGTGACGCACTATCCCCTCCACTCCTTATCTGCTCTGGATTGCCCCAAGGGTCTGTCCATGGTCCTGTTCTACTATTCGTATTCCTGAATGACCTTCCCTCTGCCTGCTCCTCTGCATCCATTCAAATGTAGGCACATAACATGGTACTATATGCCTCTGGCTCCTCTTCCTCTGACCTCATGGCAACTCCAACTGGACTTCAACAACATCCAGCAATGGTTCTGGACCAATTAGCTGTCCCTAACTGCCAAAAAAGAGGTCTCCATGACTTATGGCACAAGGCAGAGACTTGCTAGGCTCTGTCCTTCCTTCCTTCCATATCCTTTACCGTGTTATGATGGAGGAGAGCTCATCCTTTAAATACCTCATGGTCTGGTTAGATAATTACCTCAATTTCTCTGTTCATGTGGATGGCATCCACCAGACGCTTCACCCCAAACTTGGTGCACATCACAGGAATAAAGTGTGTATCCCACTTCCTGCCTGTAGAGAGACCATTTTGAAGAAGATTCTCCCTACCTTCAATTACATAGAAACACAGAATTTGATGGCAGATAAGGACCACTTGGCCCATCCAGTCTGCTCATTCCTTCCTACCTGCACTATTGCAGCAGACCATACCCAATCTACAGCTCTTTCTCCTTCCCCCATTCCTTTCCGCTATGATTTCCTTGAGCTTATCCCATGCATTATTGAACCCCACCACTGTTTTGGTCCCCACCACCTCTGCTGAAAGTCTGTTCAAGTAATTCACCACTCTTTCTGTGAAGAAGTACTTCCTCACATCTCTCTTGAATCTACCCCCTCCAGTTTCATAGCAAGTCCCTATGTTTTTGAGCACTTTTTCTTCACTCAGTGTAACTACACAACTGGTATAGTGTTATACTTGTGTAACATAGATAATCTTTGACTGTTTGCCTCTCTATCCATGGGACATACCACCCTGTAGTGAAACAAAGGCAAGGAAACCTAGAGAAGGGGTTCCACCCCTAGAGGTGCTGTGGGAGTGATTCTCTTGGCTAAAGGTACCTTAGGAAGGAGCCCATGGGAGAGAGAGGCATGCCGCTGGAGGAGAAGGAGGAGGAGGGGTGGATGGAGGGGCAACAAAGACGGTTGAAGGTAGCATGAGGGGGAGCAGCCCTTAAATGGACTGAGAAGGGGTGTGGTTAGTTGTTCCACCCCATTGAACTACAGGCTTTAGCCTTCCAATTCAATGTGACTAGCACAACTGGTATAGTGTTATGCTGGTATAACTTAGACAATCTTTGGCTGTTTGCTTCTCTATCCATGGGATATACCACCATGTAGGGGAATGAAGGCAAGGAACCCTAGAGGTGGGTTCCACCCCTAGAGGTGCCATTGGAGTGATTCCCTTGTCTAAAGTTACCTTACGAAGGAGCCCAGAAAGAGAGTGTTGAGCAGAGATACAAGATGCTGGACGTATATCGGGATTGAGGACCTGTACGTAGGTCAGTTGATAGTATGGTTGGGGTAGAGTAGGCAGGAAATGATGGGTGAATAGTTAGCTGCTCATAGGTCTGAGTGTAAGGCATGGAGGTGAGGCTTCCTAAGGAGCGAGGGAACAGCTATGAGAGAGAGAAGGGACAATTACGGGGCCGCCACCCGACTCCATCCAACAGCAGAAACCTAACTATGTGACCTAGGGAATATTACTATGCCTATCTAGATATTATGACTATTGGCATGGAGGAGAGGAAAAAGCCTTTGAGGAGGAAACCTCTGGGGATCCAAGGCCTATGTTGCCTTCTCTCCAGGCTATGGGACAATTTTGTTTAGAGATGGCCCTACTACTGCAATTTAGTAGACCAATCCAGGGGAGATACCAATTATGGGGAACACTCTCGCTCTGTCCCTCTAATGGGAATGCAGTGGAGGGTTGTGAGTGAACTCTGCAACACCAGGGCATTCAGAGCCAACCTCCAAAGCAGGATGAGGAAATTAACGACTGCCAAGTTGCTCATCTGGCCTATCAATCTAAGAACAAACTGGGTGAACCAGATGCAGTTGTAGGGAGAACAGCTTAAAGGGTGCCTCCAAACCCACTTGGGCAGCTAAAGGGGCTCTTCCCATGAGAGCCCCACCCCTCGCAGCTGAAGTCTTAAATGCTACATTTGAGGTGCCATCGCTATGGTTGACAACTGAAGGTCTACCCGGAGTGAGGACATTCCCACCTATGGGCCAGGTGAGAAGGACCCCGCCCCAAGCTTTGCATGCTCAAGATGCGGACTTCGTTGGTGCAGAGAGAGAGAGACCATCGGATGCAAGGTAGGTCTTGGAAGTAATGGACACGGCTGGCATGTCTCCAATGTGGTGAGAACTGAGTCGTAATGTAGCATGAGCCCCATATGTAGGTCATATAGGGGAGATTGCTGACACTGGAGGGACCTGTTTGTAGGTCAGAATTAGCTAGGGGATGCTCTCATGGGTCCGATAAAACAGATAGCAATTTATAACCACTGGAGTATGTCCCAGTCAGGACCATTAGGGAGCCAATTGGGAGTGACTTGAATGTTACGAGTGAGAGATGTGGTAATGCTGGGCGAGCCCACAGCTAACAGTTGGTTGGAGGAGGCAATGAAGCTAGTACAATGAAAGGTGAAGTTCGAGAGAAGTAGACTGAAATTGCCAATGGTGTTAGTGCCATAAGGGCTATGCAGAGCAGCAGTAGAATCCTGGGCAAACCAGGGATTGCTTGAATGGAATATGGGGAAGCTGGTACAGTAAGGGGCTGCTGAATCGTTAATGCCAAGAAGACTGGTATGATCATGAAGGCTGGTACAACTGGTAAGGTGAGGGTTGGTGAAAACCAAGTGTATTGATGTGAGCGGGAGAGACGGTAGAAGACTAGGCGAGCCAGCGGTCCTTGGCTAGAAGATTGACTGGAATTGCTGATTGCATTAGTGCCATGAAGGCTATGTGTAGCAGCAGTAGAAGGCCGGGCAAGCCAGAAAAGGATTAAAGATATGATAAGCATAAAGCTGCTCCCGCTGCCTGTAGCCACAATGCCCACTGCAACAACGCAGTTCCCTGCCATGGGAAAAACAGAGAAGCCCCGAACTAGGCATTGAGACACCAAACAGCTCAGTAACTGGGAACATAAAATAATTGATTGAATGTAAGCAGCTGAGGCTGGGCTAACGTACCATGGGCTAACCAAATATTAAGAAAATTTAAACTGATACAAAGTCAGCAGCTGTAGGTGGGCTGACGTCTGGAGGAGGAATTACATATAATCTGCAGAAAACCTCTAATTTAATGGTGAGAAGATGCAGCTTAGATGAAGGTAAAAGGGTAGTGATTAAACGCTGGCAGCTGCAGCCGATACATGGCAAACCAAATGAGTATTTAAATTAACAAATGCAGGAGTCTTGTACCTGGAGGAGGACATAGTGAGCCAGAAGTAGGAAAGCCATATGGAAGGGCTGGAAACCCCAAAAGAATACACAGAGGGGCAGGAGTTTCCTAGGGTCGAAGCCATGGACAGAATGCAATGGGGCAAGCAAGCAAACGGTGACTGAACACGGCAATGACTCAGAAGAGTGAGGGGATGGCACCGAACCATGAGCGAGGTCCGGAACAGGATGTAGCAGAAGGGAGAGGAACTGAAGGAGAAGCGGCACACTGGAAAGTGGAAGACAGCAACACAAGAAACTCCAAAAAGAGGTACGGAGACCGGTGTGCTTGTGTGTGTGTGTGTGTGTGTGTGTGTGTGTGTGTGTGTGTGTGTGTGAGGGCCAGCACAAACACAAGAAAAGACAGGAGGGGTGGCTGAGGAGTGAGCAGCAGGGAAAGGAGAGAACAACATAGTCAGAGAGAATGGGATGGGAGGCAGGGGACAGATAGGGAGCGTGCAGCAAGTGGCATTGGGTAAATTGGGGAACAGACAAACAGCCATTGGACAGCAGTGTTGGGGGAGGAAGGGAGGAAGGGAGACAACATGCATGGCCTCAAGGTGGGTGGCAGACAGGGAAAGACAAACAGGGGCAGAACAGGAGGCAGGCGTTCAGAGGGAGGTGACACACTAGAGAGAAAGGTGGGTAAATGAACAAGAAGCAAAGAAGCAGAGAGAGAAACGAGGAGGGCAGAGCTTCCAGCTGCAACAAAAGACAGTTGAAGGTAGTGTGAGGGGGAGCTGCCCTTAAATGGGCCGATCAGGGTCATGGTTAGTTGCTCCACCCCATTGAACTACAGGCTTTGGCCTTCCAAACAAAAAGCTTCCCTCCTCTACCTTATTTACCTCTGAGGTATTTAAAGGTCTCTATCATATTTCCCCCTCCTTCCTCTGTTCCAGTATGTGCGTATTGAGATCCTTTATCTCTCCTCATATGGCTTTTGATGCAGACCCTGAACCATTTTAGTTGCCCTCTTCTGAACCACCTTCACTCTCTTTATGCTCTTGCAGAGATGTGGTCTCCAGAACTGGACACAATACTTTAGGTGGGGTCTTACCAGCAATCTATACTACAGATGCAACTCCACCTCCCTCTTTCTCCTGGTGATACCCCTCCCTATGCACCCCAGCATCCCACTAGCCCTCTTGTCTGCCTTGTCACACTGCCTAGCCACCTTTAGGTAATCTGATATGATTATCCCCAAGTCTCTTTCCTGCTTGGTCGTCATCTGTACTACTCCAACCTTTTTGTACTCCACCCCTGGGTTTCTGTGCCTTAGGTACATTATTTTGTATTTTTTCACATTGAAACCCAGCTGCAATACCCTTGACCGCTCCTTTAGTTTTCTGAAGTCTCTGTTTATCCTTTCCACCACGCTGGAGTGGCCACGCTATTGCAGATTTTGGTGTCATCCATAAAGCAGACCTTCCTTTCCAGCTCCTCTGCAATGTCACTTATAAAGACATTAAAGAAGATTGGTCCCAGCACTGATCCCTGGGGCACCCAACTAATCACTCTTCCTTCCTCGGAGTGAACTACATTTACCACCGTCCTCTGTCACTTATCCCCAAACCAATTTCTTATCCAGTTTATCACCTTTGGACCCACTCCTAAGCTACCCAGCTTGCTTGCTAGTCTCCTATGTGGAAAGGTGTTGAAAGCCTTACTAAGATCTAGGTAGGCCACATCCACCACTCCACCCTGATCTAAATCCTTTGTCACCCAGTCAACAAATCTATCAGATTCGTTTGACATGGCCTCCCCCCATGAACCCATACTGCCTCTGGTCTCATAACCCACTGGATTCAAAATATTTCACAATACCTTATTTCAGCAGTGACTCCATTAACTTTCCCACCACAGATGTCAGACTGACTGGCTTATAATTGACAGCCTCCTCCTTGCTACCACTTTTGTGTAGTGGGACTATATCTGCCCTTCTCCAGTCCTCCAGAACCACTCCTGTTTCCAGTGAGCTGTTAAACAGAACCGTCAGAGGTGTAGCCAGTGTTTCCCTAAGCACTCTCGATGCCCTTGGGTGCACCCCATCTGGCCCCATTTCTTTGTTCACTGAGTCTGTGGAGGGGTTGTGGGATAACAGATGGATCAGACACCAAACTTCAGGTTCAACACACAATCTCTGTGTGGTGTTTATTCAGAATACAGGAAATAAGCTTCAACAATAGCATATTCCTTATTAAGTACATCGGTTTGTAGCAACAGACTATGTATGTCCTTAGTCTGCACTTTAGTCAGCACCTACTGACACTGATCTCTGATCTAATCACTTTTCACTGAAAACCTTTCATCTCTATGTGGGCCCCGTTTGCTTGGGTAGTGGGGGTTCAAAAAGAAAAAAAAAACAAGACAAGCTAAAAACAAAGAACCTCAGTGCAGAAACATTGAACAAAGGGTTACCCTAAAGGGCATTTGCAACAAATCAAGTTTCAAAGAAATACATCATACATACTTCCATAATGCAAAGCATCATGGGATATATACAAATCACCATGAAATTTCAGACTTGCTCAGTTTACAGCAATTTACATGCATTATAAATAGCACAATTAACTTAATTTCTATAATAGTCCCCTAGTACTTTTTTTACCATTATCAAAAACACCTAGTGCCACGGTATTTTCAACATTTACAGGTTTCATAAACATAAGGTATATTATGACATAGTGCTATTACATACTAAATCCAACAATGATAAACACAACCTGTTTTACATACACTTGGAGGTTGCAACAATAACCTCCCTGTATGAGGACCTGATAGGGAAAAGGAAAATTAAAGAGGACACTATAGCATAGCCAATAAACAGAAGAGGGTGCCCATAGGTGGCCAACCTTATGGACTAGAAATTGTAAAGGATAGATTAGGCTTAGAAATAGAAGAACTGCTACAACAGATTTAAGAAAAGGTTGGTCCTCAAGCATGGCAGGAGCTCTCTGTCACATATCCTCCACCTTAAGAGGGAAGCAGTTATTGCAGACTGTTTACCATCTTCCTGTCCCGGGAAGGAATGGAGCTTCCACCTGTCCATCTTCAGAAGCTCTGTCTCAGGGTTCCTATTAACAATAAACATTCCGTCTTAAACACAGTGGATATCATCATTCATTACCCTGAGGCACTAACACATTTCTCAACAGAGACTAACGGTACCTTCCCTGAACTATCTCCTTTTCGGAAAAGTATGTCATATTTCTTAGCCAAAAAATCTGGATGGCTGTAAAGTCCAGCAATATAGAAACAATTTCTCTGAGGTGAGTAATCACCTACTACAACCCCACCAGGCATGTCAGTTTTAAGCAGGGCCCAGTCCTAAGTTCAACCCCTCTACATAAACTCACTATGACTCTTGATTCATTTAACTTGTTACAGATATAGACACCTGAGGGTAGACACTCAAGGTGTTACCCCAGCACAGGTTCCAATCCATTTTCCATCCACTTCTCCTTTGTAGATTTTCACTCAGAAAAGAATAAAACACACATACCACCTCAGACTCCTTGCCTGCCCTTGTGTACCTCTTTCTTTGACATCAGGCCTGCCCCCTGACCAAACATACTACACTTTTGCCTACAGAAAGGGACCATTGCAGAGCCACATCTGGCCTTGCCTGCAGCTAACTTGACCCCTCTGTCTTATACACAGTGTCTGCAGGAATATGAAAGGAGCAATAGTAGTTTCTACTCTCCTACTTCAGCCTTTTATAACTTATGACCCCAAATCCTTGGTCATCTTATCCCCAGGAAGGTCTCTACAGAAACCTGCAGGAAGCCAAGGAACCTCCAATGCTGAATACCCTGCAATGTTAAACAACAGGTTCCTAACCTTTTAATTCTGGAGTGTTTTGGTAACCATCATTTTAATCATTGTGCTATTTTCAGCCATCTGTTACCATCTAGTACCTTGCGACCTGTGTGAGAGTTTCCCTTTTCCCAAGGGTGACACATTGTTTTTTTTTAAATGAGTTCTGCCCTTCTGAACCTTAACATACTGTAAGAGTTTGGCAACATTATCATTTTTAGCATGCAGTATACCCCAGTCAATACTGTTAATAGATTTAGCAGCATCAATACAAGAAAAGTCCCTTCAGCCTCATAGGCTTCTTCTTGCTTGCTTGGAGTCTTCAACCCCAGCACAATATTACTAGGCACAGTCTTACCTGGGGTCTCACGTTCAAGTTCCATACTTGCATCTCCAACTTCCAGCAGGTAACATCCTGGGAACATAGGCAACAAAAGACTATCCTGCTCAGTCAGGGTGTCCTCATCCAGCTGCGCCCATGAAAAATCCTCCTCCGATTCTTTATCCAAACTCTCCAGCAGGAACCTCTCGAGCACCTGGCACTAGTGTTCCACCTCTCTGCATAGTTGGTCTACCTCTAGCCATTGCCCCCTTGTCCAGTGGACCATCCTCATCAGGGTCTCCACCTCCTGGGTGTTGTCTTTCGCACCTCCAGTCTACATCGACCCCAGGGTAGCTCCTCATCCTTTTGCATCTCTGTGTCATCTTCAAGCCACGCCATCTTCCAAGCTCACAGGTCCAGTCTAGGCAGCAGCTTCTCTCTCAGTCTGTCAGCCATGGTTCTGGGCAGAACCCCACAGACTCTTTTGTCTGGGTTCTCTTCTGGCAACTCCTGGTGCATCGGTCCACCTGGGATATCTGGACGATATCCACCAGAAAATGTCCCTCTTCGGCCAGTCCAGACACTTCCAGACAGTTATCCCACTTCTCACACCAAGTCTGTGGAGGGGTTGTGGGATAACAGATGGACCAGACACCAAACTTCAGGTTCAACACACAATCTCTGTGTGATGTTTATTCAGAATACAGGAAATAAGCTTCAGCAATAGCATATTACTTCTTAAGTACATCAGTTTGCAGCAACAGACTTTGTTATGTCCTTCCTCTGCACTTTAGCCAGCACCTACTGACACTGATCTCTGATCTAATCACTTTTCACTGAAAATCCTTCATCACTATGTGGGCCCCCATTTGCTTGGGTAGTGGGGGCTCAAAAAGAAAAAAAAAACAAGCTAAAAACAAAGAAACTCAGTGCAGAAACACTGAACAAAGGGTTACCCCAAAGGGCATTGGTAACAAATCAAGCTTCAAAGAAATACAACATCATATGTACTTCCATAATGCAAAGCATCATGGGATATATGCAGATCCCCATGACATTTCAGACTTGTTCAGTTTACAGCAATTTACATGCATTTTAAATAGCACAATTAACTTAATTTCTATAATAGTCCCCCTAGTACTTTTTACCATTATCAAAAACACCTAGTGCCATGGTATTTTCAACATTTCCAGGTTCCATAAACATAAGGTATATTATGACATAGTGCTATTACATACTAAATCCAACAATGATAAATACAACCTGTTTTACATACACTTGGAGGTCACAACAATAACCTCCCTGTATGAGGACCTGATAGGGAAAAGAAAAATTAAAGAGGACACTATAGCATAGCCAATAAAGGGAAGGGGGTGCCCATAGGTGGCCAACCTTATGGATTAGAAATTGTAAAGGACAAATTAGGTTAAGAAATAGAAGAACTGCTGCAACAGATTTAAGAAAAGGTTGGTCCTCAAGTGTGGCAGGAGCTCCCTGTCACAGAGACTAGCGAGTCCCTTCAGGACTCTCTTCTCCAAAAAAGGACTACTGTCCACATCCCTCCCTCCTTCCAAAGTTTCTGTTACTTTATGTGGCCCCTTCCCTTCTCCTTCCTCTGTGAAGACTGAACAAAAGTATTTGTTCAGGATCTCTGCCTTTTCCTGGTCTCCCTCTGCACAGTCCCCCCCCATCCCTTTTTAACCTTACAATCCCACCCTGGTCTTCCTCTTTTCAGTTACATATCTAAACAAGCATTTGTCAATGCCAAAGTTCACTGCTGGTGTTGGTATTATACCCGGTTGGGCAAGACAAGTCAAGGAAGCAGGTAGAATAAGAGATGCTCCTGCCTATGCACCCAGCATGCCACTGGCCTTACCTGCTGCTCTTGTACTCTGGGTTGACATTTTCAGGTCATCTGAAGTAATAACCTCCAGGTCCCTTTTTTCCTTAGTGGCTGTCAGCAACTAGCCCCCCCCTTCCTGTAGCTCTCTCCAGTAACGAGTGTGCATAGCGAAACATAGAAATTATTGGCAGATAAGTCCAGTGTGCCCATAAGCCCTGTACTTGATTACGACTCCTGACCCTCCCTCTGCTTTACCTCTATGGTTCCCCTTTTACTGTACTATACATGTTTAAATCCAATCACAGTGCTGGCTCCCACCACCTCTTGTGGGAGACCATTCCATATATCCAGCAACCTCTCTGTGAAGAAAACCTTCCTCACATTCCCCCTGCCACCTTCCAATGTCATGTCATGCCCCATCTTTCTTGTACTCCTCCTTTACTGCATGATGTCTCCCCCCTGCACCTTGTTTATGCCCTTGAGGTACTTGAATGTCTCTATCATGTCACCTCTCTCCCTCCTCTCCTCCAGCAAGTACATATTGAGTGCCCTTAATCTCTCCTCATAAGTTTTGTGGTGCAAGCCCTGTACCATCTTAGTCAGCCTTCTCTGGACCGCCTCCAGCCTGTTAATGTACTTTCAAAGGTGCGGCCTCCAGAACTGCACACAGTACTCCTTGTCAGGCCTGATCAAGGGTTTATATAATGGCGTCACTGCCTCCTGTGTTCTGCTGGTGGTACCCCTGGCTATGCACCACAGCATGCCACTGGCATTCCCTGCTGCTCTTGTACTGTGCTTTGGCATTTTCAGGTCATCTGAAATAATATCCCTCAGGTCCCTTTCTTCCTTGGTGACTCTCAGCAACCCCCACACTGTGGCTCTCTCCAGTCATGAGTGTGCTTAGCAAAGCATAGAAATTGTTGGCAGATAAGGACCACTAAGCTCATCCAGTCTGCCTGCAAGGCCCGTATGTGATTATGGCTTCTGTCCCTCCCTCTGTTTTACCTGAATGGTTCCCCTACGCTTCTCCCATAATGCCCATAACACAGCCATTTTTTAAAATTTTGACACCAAATTTTCAGCATGGATTTTTTTGGGACCACACCTCATGGTAACACTGGTACTGTCATTTCCTTACTCGATCCCGAAAGATAATTTTGCGCAATGACTGTGCCATTCTGTGCCACAGGTGTGAAAACACAATTCAGGCAGAATGTGAGAAATGACAGCTGTACTTTTCATGAGGTGGTGTGAAAAAATGTGCATGTTGAAAATTTGGGTGAAAATATTACAAATGGGCAAAGTTACGCACATACGTAAGAAAATGTCAATGAGCATGTGTAACTCGGGTGTTTTTTTGTATTTTTGCACCAGATTTTCAACATGGACTGTTTGGGACCCCACCTCATGAACACTGGTACTGTCATTTCCTTACTTTGTCCCAAAAGGTGATTTTGGACAATGACCACGCCATTCTGCACCACAGGTGAAAAAACACATTTTGGGTAGGCTTGAGAAAAGACAGCTGTAGTGTTTATGAGGTGGTGTGAAAAAATGTGCATGTTGAAAATTTGAAGTGAAAATATAAAAAATTGTTACATGTGTGCGTGCAGAAAATGTCAATGAGCGGCAGAACTCGGGGGCTTTTGTATTTTGCAAATTTTCAACATGGGCTTTTTGAGACCCCACCTCATGAACAGTGGCACTGTCATTTCATTACTGGGTCCCAAAAGGTGATTCCATGCAGCGACCACAAAAATCACCTTTTGGACCGAGTAACGGAAAGACAGTGCCAGTGTTCGTGAGGTGGGGTCCCAAAAAGCCCATGTTGAAAATTTGGTACAGAAAATACCAAAAAATGGCTGAGATATCAACACAAGTTCAAAACCCCATTGAGTGCCATTATATGGTGGATACCTTGATTCTTCAGTGTGCAGTTCGACTTTGAAGAGTGCAGATGTGTCCCAGTTCAGAGAAGATGACAGCACTTGACTTCCAGTGGTAAGTATAGAATGGGGGCGTGTGGGGTGTTGGGGTGCTCAGTGGGAGGGTCAGGATGGGGGCGGAGGCGGGGAGACAATGAGGGACAGTTTTCTTTTTTACAGGAAAAAAAATAACACATCGGGGGACAATTTTCTTTTTTACAGGGACAATGTATGGACATATTTGGGGACTCATGGGGTGGGCTCCCCAGTGTTCCACAGTATTGAGGGTTATGACAACTGGGGACACTGAGGAGTGGGCTCCCCAGTGTCCACACTGGTTGGAGGAGGGGCTACTGCCGCCATGGGTTGGGCACCCGCTGTGGCCACGGTCGGAGAAGAGGGGCTACTGCTGCCACGAGGATAGGGTACCCCATTGCCGACCATGGTAAGAACAAGGGCTACTGCCAGCATGGGGATTGGGCACCCCATTGTTGGCAATTATTTGTACATTGCATACAAACACACAGGCCGGCAGCACTCGAGGGAAATTAAAGAGATACACTGAGATTTGCTCCGGCAACTGATTAGTAGGTGCCTTACCTCCACATCAGTAGAATAATGACACGCTGCACCCCAAGATATCCTCTAATGAAAAGTTATTTCACTTGTAAAAATACCAAAACTGAGTCCCAAGAACTTCCCAGTTTTGTTCAGCCGCCCACGCTCTGCCCTCGCGCTCACTAGCGTGATGATGAGATGCTAGGTAGAGTGCAGAGGCGTGCTCCATTATAGTCAATGGAAGCCAGCTTTCCGATCGAATTTTATAATTAGAATGGCCACTTTGTAATGAAATGTGGGCACTGGTCAACTAACAAGGGCTAGCTACTGAGCCACTGACACTGCAAATGAGTCACTGATAATGAGTCCTCAACATAAATTTTTAATACACCACTTTTTTTTAGCCTTGCAGTTTATATCTTACTGCAAATGTATGTAAAAAGCATACTCCTGACATCGCCCTGTGCCTGCTCCTCATATGAACTGCTGTGCTCTCCCACCCCTCCCAGCCACTGGCTCGGTCACTAAATGGAAGAAAGCATTTCAAATCTTTGTCACTTCTGACTTCCATTCAGTCATTCTCGGTTAGCTTGCGGTCCTAATAGAAACTGCTCCTCAGTTCCTCTCTGTGGCACACTTGATGAGCAGGTCAGCTCTCCTTTTTTTATTTAAATTACTTTTTTATTTAAATTATTTACTAGCACTCCAAATGTTGTGCTCGCTTGTGTCTCCTGCTTCACTAACAGGCTGACACATGTACATGTGCACTCACTGCTTACCAGCTCCATCTTCTTACAAATAAATATTAATTAAAACAATAAACAGACTGCTCTGTATTTGAGGTTATACAATGCTGAGAGAGAAATCACAATGTGACTGTGTGTGTGTGTGTGTGTGTGTGTGTGTGTGTGTGTGTGTGTGTGTTGGGAGCGAAAGCATTGGCGCACTGACCATAGTCAACTAAGGAATAGACACAGGGAAAAGGTCCTGGGGCAAAAAAAGAAGTAATCTATTACAAGCAGAGAGGAGCTATTTTACATGGAAAGACATTAAAGATTATAATTTTTTCTGATTTAAAGTTAAAAATTTCAATTTTTACATGCATGTAAAATATAAACAGCCATTTTATAAGCACAATAAGACACTCTGGGGGTGTGCATGAAACAGATTTTACCACACTTCCAGTGGTTACAGCACACCCCTGGGTGTGTGGTAAAATCTATTCCATGCACACCCTGTCGTGTCTTATTGCTTACATGAGAACCACAAATCAAAGGTGGGCAGTTCTGATACCCAAAGAATTTTAGTGAGACCACTCTTACAAATGTCAGAGTGGTCTCAGCAGTGGTATTAATATTATATTGATTGAGCTCAATAATATACACATTTTTTTTAAACTGTTTTATTCAAAGATAACATATTCAGACAGGCACGTACAATAATTTGGCCGCAACATTTGGCCTGGTTGTTCAGCAGTACATTCACTATTATTGCTCTCCAGAGCCTGTAAGGTCTCTGTTCCTACTCCAACAGATTTTCAGCACAAATTTTCACTTTACAGCCTATCTCATACCAACTATTTAAATTTAATGAATACTGGCTGTCCAAATGTATTCTAAGACACTCTTATCATTTTTCAACAGCATGTCAGACATTCTGATCTCTAATTTGAATTAAACTAGTACTTTTGAGAGCCATATCTTTCTTGTATGTAGCTTATGTCGCATCACCTATACTAGTACACTT
This sequence comes from Neoceratodus forsteri, assembly GCA_016271365.2. Classification (NCBI taxonomy): domain Eukaryota; kingdom Metazoa; phylum Chordata; order Ceratodontiformes; family Ceratodontidae; genus Neoceratodus; species Neoceratodus forsteri. Next base: position 1,082,327,219 of record CM057449.1, read on the forward strand.
CTTCAGCATAGAAACTTGTACCTCTACCTTTCTCATCTACCCGCCATCCTACCTTACCTTCCAACAGAGGATTAACAATGGTCAGGAGAAAAATGGAAAGAGGTTACCTGCATTGGTCGGGTGCCCTACATATACTGAATTTGCCCATTTCAAGGGCAGCTGCATGTGAGAAGTTTATTTATTTTATAGGAAATTCACCATTTGTGACTTTGCCTTGCAACTTCACCTGTAATTTCTCCTTAATGGGGTACACAAAGGCGAAGTTGGGTCAAAATGACTTCCACCAACACCTTTGCAAAATAAAACTGTCCCTGGTGTTTAGTCGTCCCCCCACACCGATTGCTGGCCCTTTGTATAAAATAATAAACTTTCCCTGGTATCAAGTCCCCCACTCCTCGCCAGCCTATTGTATACACTAAAATCTCCCTGGTGTCTAGTAGCCCCACCCCCCACTGATTGTTGTCTTGATGTAAAATATCATCAGTCCCTGGTGTCTAGCGGTTCCCTTACCACCACCGATCACCCTCCCAATGTAATCTATAATCCTTCCCTTGTGTTCAGTGGTTCCTCCCCCCTACTCATTCACCTGCCTGACATACAGACAGTGTCTGTGCCAATTTGCAAATATCATGGGCTGGAGACAGTTGTAAATATCTTGGAATATGGATAACTTCTAAATTGGCAGATCTCATTCCAGCAAATATCACTCCCTTACTTTCAGCCTTAGAGCAGGACCTCTGCATATGGTTCAAACTTAACCTAAGTCTTATATGGAAGATCAAGACTATCAGGATGCTTGTTCTTCCTAAATTCTCCTATCTCTTTAATAACCTCTCTCTTTCCATCCCTTGTACACTCTTCACCAATTTCAAAAAACTCTTGACTAACTACCTGTGGGCTGGCTACCCCCGCTTAGCAAAGTAAAATTTAGGGTTCACTGGTGGCAGGGTGGATTTGGTTTCCCCTGGTTTGAAGGGTATGCTTTGGCATACTGAATGATCCAAGCACACAGGTGGTTTACTCCCCCTCTTCCTCCCCACTGCAGTGGATATGAGTAGAGACCCATGCTGCAGTGGTCTCCTGTTTGAGTACCTTACTGGGGCATAAACCCTCTAAGGTAGTTTCTGATCACCCATATACTGGCCTTTACCTTACAAGCAAGAAATAAATGCATGACCCTTATGGCAGTTCCAAAGACTGCACAGGTACCTCCCGAACAATATACTTATTTATGGCATAACCCCCACATAAATACCGATGGTAAATCAATTTGGGTCATTTACTATCTCAGACCTCTGTGTTCAGCATTCTACAATGCTTTCCCCCTGACCTGTGGGGTGCCATAGGGCTCCGTGTTGTCTCCCATGTTGTTCACTGTGTATATGCTGCCGTTGGGAGACATAATATGGTGGTATGGGCTGAGTTTTCACTACTGTGCAGATGGTACTCGGCTATACCTGTCCTTTGTGCCCGAGCAGAGTGATGCTGTTGTGGTATTTAACAACTGCCTCGCCGAGATTCAGGACTGGATGAGTGCCAGCTGGTTAAGGTTGAACCCAGATAAGACTGAGGTGTTGGTTGTGGACCTGGTTGTCGGGTAGAGGGGTCCTTGGCCACTCAGCCCTCTGAGCTTGTTCTGTGGGGTAGGCAGCTGAAGTCCTCAGAACGGGCGCAGAATCTGGGCGTTATCTTTGATGGAGTGCTGACACTTAAATCACAGGTGTCAGCCATCATCAAGGCCTCATTTTTACCATGTGAGGAATATCTCCTGGATAAAACACCTTGTTCTGCCTGATGACCTTCCTACTCTGATCCATGTCTTTGTGACTTCCTGCCTTGACTACTGCAATGTTCTCTACCTAGGGCTTCTGGGGGTGGATATCTGCCACCTGCAGCTAGTGCAGAACATGGCAGCCAGGCTGTTGAGGGGCTTATCTTGATCTAGCCACATCATGTCTGTGCTCCGCGAACTGCACTGGCTGCCAGTGTGGTGGAGCATCACCTTCAAGGTCGGTTTGCTGACCTATAAGGCCCTACACGGACAGGAATCATTTTATTTGCAAGACCTTCTGCATCCCTACCACCCCCTCCGCCCACTCCATTCTACTGACAAGGGATTGCTAGAGGTTCCTAGGGTCTGTTTGAAGACCTTGGGGGCAAGATCTTTTGCATATATGGCCCTGACCCTGTGGAACTCTCTATCTCGTCAGATTAGTGAGTGCCTGTCCATCAAGACTTTCAAAGCTGCCCTAAAAATGTATTTATTCGAGTCAGCCTTCTCAGATGTGTTTTAATTGGAACTTTGCTGATTTTAACTGATTACTGTTTAACTTAATTTTAGTATGTTTTATGCTTATGTACATGTGCTTTGATATTTTGAAAGCACTTTTTAGAAATAAAAATGACTTTTTTTTTTTTGTTACTTTCTTTTTACTACCCCCTTATCACCATGGCTGGTCCCTCTCTCCTGTTCCCCAATGCATCCTGTCAGTCTACGCCACCGAGAGGACCAGGATTGCTCCTATAGTTCCCCACTCCTATGCTTCTAGAGACCCGGTTAACCCCCTCCGGGTGGGGCAGAGGTGGTCCTTACCTCTAAGACTTCAGGAGAGTGTGCAGCTGGAGTCTTTCTCCCTGTTCCTCTGTGGTCATCATTTTGGTGCGGGAGACCTTCGTCCAGACCAGCCATGGGGTTTTTTCCTTGTTCTGGACCTCCCATGCTGACGTCAGTGCTTGAGGAGGACCAAGGAGATGGAGGCGCTCAGAGATGCACATCCACTCCAGTCCTCAACTGACGTCTGTCCCTCCCCTCTAGCTTGCCTCCTCGGCCGCACAAACACCACCTGTGGTCACCCAGGTGGTGGTAGTATTGCGGCGAGGAGTGCAACCCATCCCTCCCAGAGAAGGAGATCGACCTGTTGGGTGCTCAGTCCTTCTACCCGCGGCCTGCCCTCCGATGACCTAGGCTTGCTGCCAAACCCGGGCAGCCGATGTCGCAAGGGCAGTGTTACTGCTGCACCAATGGGCCGGCTAAATGACTTTGACTTCAGCAATCACAGACTAAATATAGTCTACCCCACACTGATGTTGAGCATTGCAGTTCAGGTCTGCTTTTCAGTCATATAAAAAGACTCATGTAACTCGGTCCTCTTGGTTCTGGCTCCCTACATCAAAACACTTAGGGATGAACCAGCAAGACATATGCCACTATCCGTGATTCATGACCTGACATTCTTAAATCTGGCAAATCAGGCTGGGAATTGGAATTGGGTCACCCCTTACATCCCTCCAAATAGACTGCAGCCATCTATTTTGTCTGTGTTACTCACAAGGATGCTAAGAGTCATCTCACTCAACTCTAAATTCTGCACTGATGTTATAAGACCCCCCCCCCCAGCACTCCATTCTATGGCCCTAACCCCATCTTCTACCTGTTGCAGATGCTCACAGTTAGACGTGGAACTCCTCCACATACTCTGGAGTTGTCCCAAACTCACTTCGTGGTGGCAGAATATCCGAATATCCTTTTGGATTATTCCAAAATGTTTAACACACACACATTTCAACTTCCTCTGAGCTTCGTATTTTTAGGAATCCCAACACTGCTACCCGCTCTGTCTAAAACTTTACAATGTTGGCTTATAGGCATTTTAATGGAGGCAAAAAGACTTGTTTTAATGTTTTGGCGTCTCCACTCCCCCTTCACTGATCTCCTGGCATTCGGCAATTGCGAAGCTGGCTCTTTTTGAAAGTTTATCCTTCACCATGCTTGCAAAACAGGACATCTATCACAAAAATTGGACCCTTTTCTTTAGTCACATCTATGTTATGTTCCTTTTCTACAGCCTAGCAATCTTCCCAGATGATCCTGATTCCATACCCTTTCCTACTGATAGTTTATCACTTTTACAGCCTTTAATGTCTCATGCACTCTCACTCGTCCTAGTTCTCTTGATACTGCCTACCAGAATATGGATACGATTTGTCCTCTTCATTTTGGATTTAACACCTGGCTTGGACATACACTGTGTGCTTTGTATCCTTAGTAGCTTAATTAGCAGGTTTCTGAAGTACCATCGGTTTTAGAATGGTTGTCTTGTTATAATTTTTTTCTCATGCTTAATTGTTCATATTTTATGTGTTGAAAGTCTTTAATAAAAAGTTTCACGTTAAAAAAAGATTAGTTTGGTATGACCTCCCCCATAAATCTATGCCACCTCGGGTTTTGTAACCCATTAGATTCAAGACATTCTAAAAATTCTTTCCTTTGGCAATGTTTCCATTAACTTTCCCACCACCGATGTCAGGCTGATTGGCCTATAATTACCAGCCTCCATCCTGCTACTACTTTTGTGAAGTGGGACTACATCTGCCCTCCTCCAGTCCTTTGGAACCACACCTGTTTCCAGTGATCTGTTAAATAGGACTGTTAGAGGTGTACCCAGTACCTCCCTGAGCACCTTCAACATTCTTGGATGCACCCCATCTGGCTTCATTGCTTTGTCCACTTTCAGATTTGTGAATCCCTTCAAGACACACTCTCCCCTGGAAAAGAACTAGTATCCACCCCTTCATAGTTACATAGTAGTTGTCAGCAGAAAAGGACCACCAGGTCCATCCAGTCTGCCCTGGTTTAGCTTTAAGAAATGTCTTGCTTCCTTCCGTAAGATCCTGCTGGACCTGTTTCTGGTTTTCCCTTCTGTCCTAGTCTCACTAGTCCCCTGTGTCTGTCCCATGCATGCTTGAATGCTCCCTTGGTTTTTCCCCCACCACTTCCTCTGGTAGCCTGTTCCAGGGTTTAGTTGCCCTCTCTGTAAAGAAGTACTTCCTCACATTGCCTCTGAGTCACCCCCATCTAGTTGCATATCGTGACCCCTAGTCCTAGTGCTCATTCTTTCCTGCAGATAGCTGGTCTCCCCTACCTTATTTATTACTCTGGCATACTAGAATGTTTCTATCATGTCCCTCCTGTCCCTTCTTATCTCCAGTGAGTACATATTTAATTCCCAGAGCCTTTCCTCATAATTTCTTTGATGCATGCCCTGGGACATTTTGGTAGCTCTTCTCTACACTTCCTCTGCCTGGTTGATATCTTTTCTGAGATGGGGCCTCCAGAACTGGACACAGTACTCAAGGTGTGGTCTCACCAGTGACCTATATAGGGGCAAAATTACTTCCCTCTTTCTATTTGTTATTCCTCTACCAATGTATCCAAGCATCCTGCTTGCCTTACCCACTGCTTTACCACACTGACTAGAAATGTTGAGGTCCTCTGTTATGATGACTCCTGGGTCGTTAGTTGTTGCCATTTCTTCCCCTCCTGGTTGGTAAGTTGCCCCTGGGTTCTTGCACCCCATGTTCATAACCTTACATTTTTTAGCATTAAACCCCAGCTGCCATACCTTTGACCATTCCTCCAGTTTGTTTAAGTCCCTTCTCATTCTATCCACTCACTCTTGTGTGCCCACCCTGTTGCAGATCTTTGTGTCGTCTGCAAACAGGCATACTTTCCCTTCCAGTCCATCTGCAATGTCGCCAATGAATACATTGAATAGTAATGGCCCCAGGACTGACCACTGCAGTACCCCTCTTGTCACCTCCCTCTCTTCTGATCTCCCACCATTCACTACTACCCTCTGGCTCCTGTTGTGTAGCCAGATCTGCACCCATATCACCACCCTTGCACCCACCCCTAGACTGTTCAACTTGTTGACTAATCTCCTGTGTGGGACCGTATCAAAGACCTTCCTGAAATACAAGTAGGCCACATCCACTGCTCTCCCTTGGTCCAAGACTCTTGTCACCCAGTTGAAAACTTGATTATGTTAGTTTGGCATGTTCTCCCCCCCTGTGAACCCATGCTGTCTTGGATCCTGCAATTTGTTACTGGTCAGGTAATTCACCATTCTTTCCTTTATTAATATCTCCATTACCTTCCCCACCACTGACGTCAGGCTTACTGGCCTACAGTTCCCTGCCTCCTCCCTGCTCCCACTCTTGTGGACTGGCACCACATCTGCCCTTCTCCAGTCTCCTGGTATTATCCCTTCATCCAAGGATAGAGTGAACAGGGATGTCAGGGGCACAGCCAGTTCTTTCCTCTGTTCTTTGAGTATACTAGGGTGTATCCCATCAGGTCTTACAGCCTTGTCCACTCTTAATTTCTTCAGTTCTTTAAATACCCTGTGCTCTGTAAAGGGGCTCATGTCTACCCCCCACCACATTGTTCATTACTTCCTCCTTTATCTGTGGACCATTTCCCTCCTCTTCCTTCATTAATACTGAGCAGAAATATTTGTTCGGTATGTCTGCCTTCTTCTGGTCCTCCTCCACACATTCACCCCCTTCCCCCTTGATTCTCACTATTCCTGCCTTATTTTTTCTTATTTTACTGATGTATCTGTAGAATGTTTTCCCTCCTCCTCACTGACTTTGCTATGTTCTCTTCTGTGACAGCCTTTGCCTCCCTGATCCCTTTGCTGCTTCTTTTCTTTTGCTTCTATACACCTCCCTGTCCTGTTCCCCCTGTGTTGTTTTATTCTGCCTAAAGGCTATCCTTTTTGCCCTGACCGCCTCAACTACTTTTTGTGAGAACCAAAGTGTCTCTTCTTATTCTTCAATACGTGCCTAATACATAGGCTTGCAGCTTCTTGTAATGCTTCCTTAATTTTCTTCCACCATTCCTCTACCCCCTATTCATTCTGTATCCTTGCCAGAGCGCTGCTAACTCCTTCCCCCATTTTCCTAAAGTCCATCCTCCTGAAATCTAGGACCTTTGTTTGGTGTGGAATGCTTGTTGCCCAATACTTAACTCCAAAGGATATTGTTTTATGATCGCTCTCCCCAATGGGGCCCCCCACTGTGACTCTGGTCACACTGTCTCTGTTTGACAATACCAGCTCTAGTGTGGCCCCCTCCTGTGTAGGTTCATCTACGAGCTGTCTCAGCAATGCCCCCTGCAGCTCCTCCATGACCTCCCTACTCCTATTAGATGATACCACTGGGATGCTCCAGTCCACATCAGGCATATTGAAATCCTCCATCAGTATCGCCTCCCCCTTGTTGGAAATCTCTCTAATGGCTTTCTCCATTTCCCTATCCACTTCCTCCCCTTGTGTGAGGGGTCTGTAGATAACTCCTGTCCTAATTATGGCCCCTCCATTTGCCTCCAGTGCTACCCATAACATCTCCTCCTCCCCACTGTCTTTTAGTATTTCTGTTGCTTTAATAGTATCCCTTACATACAATGCAACCTTCCTATCTTTTTTCCACTTCTATCCCTCCTGAATAGTGTGTACCCTGGTATTGCAACTTCTCAGTCAGTGTTTTCATTAAACCAGGTCTCTGTTACTGCCAGTATATCTATCTATCTTCTCCTCAACTATGATGGCCTCATGTTCTGACCTCATTCCTCAAGCTCCTGGCATTTGTGGACATCACCTTCCAGATGTTTCTACCTGTTGTCCTAGTCTTATATTTCCTGCAGTCTGTATATCCCACTCTGTAGATGCTACTTGTTTTTCTTCTGCCATCTCTTTTCTGTTTTCCTAGTATGTGGATCTTTTTCGATTTTAACACTTCCTGTTTCTTGGTATCTCTGCTGGCCTTTAGAGGTGGATAGCTATTTCCCTGTTTACCAGCCTTCCCCCCCCCCACTGGTTAGTTTAAATGCTCCCCAATGTAGCGTTTAAACTTTTCAATGAGCATCTGATTACCTCTCCAGGATGGGTGCAGTCTGTCAGCCTTGAACAGTCCCTCACCCTCCAGGTGGGCCCCCAGTCCCCAGTGAATCCAAATCCTTCCTCTACATGACAATTCTTCAACCTTGCATTGAAGTTTCTGGTGCATACACTCCTGCGCTCACCCATGCCCTTAACAGGTAGCACCTCTGAGAAGGTGACAGACGTAGCCACTTGTTTCAGACCCTTCCCCAGTCTCCTGAAGTCATCTTGTACCACCTCTGGTTCTTCCTCAGCCAGGTCATTAGTTCCTAAGTGGACAATGATGTCCAGCTTCCCTCCCATCCTGCCCTCCTGGCGATCCCTAGGATCCTCCTCTCATCTCTCCTTGCAGTGGCACCTGGTAGGCATCTGACTTCCCTGTCTCCCTCCTGCACCCATTCCTAGCTGCATTCCCTTCACTATTGAGTCCACTAGCAAGATTTGTTTCCTCCTCCTCCTCTGTGGTCCTCTGCTCCCCCTGCTGAGGTTGCCACCTTGGTTGATCTCCACATCCATCCTTTCCACTACTTTGGGTGACTCAGATTGGCAGTCCATCTCAGCCAGTTAGTCACATGTGTTATGTAGTGGCATAGGTGCTGGGATGTGCCTTCTGTTAACCTCCCTAACCCTTCCTGAGCCCACCATCATCCATGTAGCCCATTTTCTTGGCATCCTCAGGGGCAACAGATTTGGATTGGGTTGCCCCTGGATGGGGTTGTAGCCTGTCTTGATCCAGGCTAATTCAACTCTGAGACTGGTGACCTCATCTCTCAATCTACAGAAGCTCATGCAGATAGGGCAGCACTTCAGAGTCCAAAAGGTCTGCCTGAATATGGCTGCCCCGCATCCACTGCATTGCACCACTCCCCACATCTTGTTCTTACTAGATTCCCTTTTCTTAATAGATCCTCATGTACTGATCTTTTACTACAACATCTCTCCAAGTGCAGTGCTACCCCCTACAGCATAATTTTTTTAAAGTGCCCCTTAAGAAAATGCAGGAAGTTGTATGACTTGGGTACCCTCTTAAGAAAATGCAGGAAGTTGTATGACTAAGTTACCTATAAAGATAGGGTGAGCACAGGGGTGGGTGAGTTAAGGGGATGGTGGGTGGGAGCTATGTTGCTGCCCCCTGCTCCCACAAAAAACAATCAGGCAACCAAAGTAAAATTCCCCATCTATACACACAGCCCCCCAGAACCTACAACAAACACCAATGTAAGCAGGTAAAAATGAAAGCACTTTGTGTTGCAGTTACTACCCTTCCCCGAAGATAGTAGCCACCTCTTCACTTGCTGCTGTTCTTTCCCTGGGACACCCACTTCTGACTCCAGTAAGCCTGCTGAGCTCCTTAAAGCTCTTTTGCTTGGCAGGCTATTTAAATTAGAGAAATTCCCTTTTGGTTAATCAAAGTAAGGAAATTCCCTTGGTCTCCTTAGTGGAGGTGGAGTTACATTGCTGCCCCCTGCTCTCACAAAAAACAATCAGGCAACCAAAGAAAAATTCCCCATCTATACACACAGCCCCCCAGAACTTAGAATAAACACCAAAGCAAACAGGTAAAAATGAAAGCACTGTGTGTTGCAGTTACTTCCCTTCCCCAAAGATAGCAATCACCTCTTCGCTTACTGCTGTTCCTTCCCTGGGACACCCGCTTCTGGCCTTCAAGGCTGCTATTACGTTTTTGTGATTGCAGCCTTTCCCTTCCACAGTGAACACTGAGAAGAAGTACTTGTTCAAGATACCTTCCTTTTTCTGTTCCCCCTCAGCACAGTCCCCTTCTTCTGTTTTTAACCTTACAGTCCCCACCTTGGTCTTCCTCTTTTGGCTTAAGTACCTAAAAAATGTCTTGTCCATTTTTGTTACTGCCTGGGCTATTCTCTCTTCAGTTTCTGCCTTTGCACGCCTTACTGTTTCCCTGTTTCCCTAGTTTCCCCCTGTTTTCCTGATATACTTTCCTATCCTCCTCCCTCTGTATCTCCTCGTACCTTCTGAATGCAATCCTTTCAGCTTTTACCTTGTCTGCCACCTCTTTTGAGAACCTTAGCAGTCTCCTTTTATTCTTGATTTTGCTCACTTGCTTGATGCAGAGGTTTGTTGCCTTCACTATGTTCTCTTTTAGCTTTACCCACTGTTCCTCCACTCCCTTCAAGTCATGCCCCCTGCCAGGTTATCTCTCAGGCACTCACCCAGCTTTATAAAATCTGCCCTCCTTAAGTCCAGGACCCTTGGCTGTGTGTGTCTCGATTCTGCAGCTGTCCTTATATTCAGTGCCAGTCAACCCTTTTGTCATGCAGCAGCTCAAGACACTGCATTACATTCTGACTTGCACCACTGTACTTCATGTCACAGGAAGTTCAGGCTCAAAAGGGACTTTGGGTGGGGATTCAAGCTCAAGATTCAGGTCCCAAGTCAGCAAAGGCTTGCAGATCAGAAGGGACTACACGCAACAGAAATCCACAAAAACCACAAGGCAAACAAAACACAAAGTGGACAAAATAAGGAAATGAAAAACAACAGGGTCTGGTGCCTTAGTGAATCAGTGGTTTAGTGTTTCCTGGGGTCAACAACTCCAATACTCACCCCTCTCCCCCAGACTCAACCTCGTGCCCAAGCCCAAGGTACATGTCCAAGTTCACGTAGTGTTTAGAGTTAGAGAAGTATCGCTCATCACATGTGCTCAACAGAATCACAGTTGCTGTGATTTCACAGTTACTCTGCAAAATCATATTTTGGGCAGGGTTTCACAATTTTTGCCTACCTGGTTCATGAGGTGGGATCATTAGAAGATTATGTTGAAAATTAGGTGTAAAAAATATAGCTAATTGATAAATGACCAAGTTATGAGTGAACTTTGAAACATTTCAGTGTTCACTCATGACTTCACTAATTTTTAATATTTTGAATCCAAACTTTCAACGCAGCCATTTTCTCACGCCACCTCATAAATGTGACAGGTGTCATTTTTCAAATCCTGGATGAGACGTGTTTTCACACATGTGGTACAAAATGACATTTTGACCAGTATTCTACTGTATTAATGCCACATATCATGTTCATAAGGGGGAGTCATTAAAGGGGACATGAAATGACTACCTTGAAAATGTGGGTTCAAAATTAAATAATAATAATTATTATTATTATTTCGAAACATTGTGTGTAGTACTAGCCTTTTCCTCAGTGGGTAGTGCTTTGTGATCCTGTGCCACTAAACTGAGTTCAGGGGCAAGCTTTGTGACCCAGTTGGATGTGCCAAGGATGGGGGGATGGTGTAATCATGTGACACCACCCTCCCAGCCTTGGAAGGGTAGGTCCAGGGTTGCCTGCACAAACCCAGGTACCATTTAGTGAAGAGAACTCTTCTCTTGGCATAGAACCCTGAACCACTGCATCAGTGGGTGCCAGAAGGCCCTTTGCTTTGGCTGAGAGGTGTATTTTATTGCCCTGTGTATCTGTATCTGTGGTCACATGGAAGTACAGGGCCCAAAAGGCCCAGCACTTCTGCAGTCCACCAAGCAACCCCATGAATTCTTGACATCCTTTGCTGCACTCTTGTAAGCAGATGGACTCTCCTCTTGGTGCAGAGCTCAGAAGGCCCTGTGCGTCTACATCTGTTCTCACAGGTCCCTTTGGACCTGTGTAATTGAGGATGTGATTCCACTATCTCATAAAGAAAGGAAATTTTTTGCAAGAACTACATTAATGCACCAGTTAGGGTTCAAGTTAATGCATCAAAACTAGAGAAATGTGGCATTAGAGTTTCCAACCCTAACTCCCCACTCCCACCGCCAAACAGTAAAAAGACAAGCCCACATAAGCAACCACAGACACCTATCATCAGGTAAAAGAAACATCTAGCAGTGTAAAGCACTCTTCACAGTGCAAGAAGACAGTGGCAAGAGCAAACAGGATGTTAGGCTGCATAATGTGGGGATCAGCAGTAGGCAACAGGAGGTGGTACTGCCCTTGTACAGATCATTGGTGAGGTCGCATCTGGAGTATGCAGAGCAGTTTTAGAACCCTCACCTTAAGAAATATATCAGCCTTATGGAGATGGTTTGTAAGAGGGGCTACACAGATGATTGTGGGGCAGCAAGGTAGATTATATGAGGAGAGGCTGGGTGCCCTAAACATGTACTCACTGGAGGAAAGAAGAGAGAGGGGAGACATGATTGAGACCTCCAAGTATCTGAAGGAGTTCAATAGGATAAGAAAGGAGGGGCAGTTTAGGGAAAGCTGCAACAAAACCATGAAGTTGCACAGCCTTAAGCTGGGGGGTGTGTGTTTAGAAGGAAGGTTAGAAGACACTTCTTCACAGAAAGGGTGGTAACCAAGTGGAACACACTACCAGAACAGATGATCTCTGTGAGGATGGTGAGGAGCTTCAAGAGGGGCTGGGACAGATATAAGAGGAGGATAAAGATCATTGGAGGTGGAGAGGAAAGGGAAGAAATAGTTGGGGAGGGGTGAGCAGGGACATCAGCATGAACTGAGCTGAGGAACCTACAAAATGAGCAGACTCAATAGACCAAAAGGCCTAATTCTGCTGGAATTCATATGTTCATAATATACAACTGTTTTCAGAAGACACAAATGCAGAAACACTGATGTGCTACCTTAGTGGATTAGTACCTGTGACTTCATACGCACATGCCCCACAGGAGTTTGCATGTATGCAGCCACATCTTTGTGTATATGGTGTACAGCATGCATGAGTACATGTGGCTATAGAAGCGCAGGCTCAATGAAAGCCTATGCTTCTGCAGACAGAAGGACAAAGGGGCCTGTGCCTCTGCAGCTAGCTGTACACATGCACACTGTACAAATTGCCTCACTAGATGGCATGATCTGCCACTGCATGGTTTTTATATATGCAGCTGCATAAATGACCAACTGCTATCACCTTGAAAATTTTCTAGAGCCTTTGCTGAAGCATGATACTGACATTGCAACAGTACTTCTGTCTGCATAACCGCAGGCCCCACAGGTGCCTGCTCTTCTGGAGCCAGAGGTTGGTGTGTATATCTTACACCTACAGTTGCAGAAATGCTGCCCTGTCAAGTGTGCCTACTGTATGTCTTATAGTGCCCATGAGTACCTGAGGCTACATAACTGCTGGCCCCATAGGGGCCTGCACTTCTGCACACAACAAAAGTACTCTTGTAATTTGGATACTGTGAATTTATATCTGGCTGCAGGGGCCTGTGCTTCAGTACTCAGAAACAGTGCTGTGATCTGAGTACCATGGATTTCTACCTGCAGCAACAAGTGGCAAAAGTAGTATGTCAGTGCTACTGCATTTTTGTCATCTGGAAAGAGTTGTACGTTGTTTGTTTTACTTGATGCTGGCTGTCTGTGGTTGCTTGCATAGTCTTGTCCTTTTGCTGCTTAGGGGGTGGTGGTGGTGAGTTAGTTTTGGAAATCCTAATGCCACATTTCCCTACTTTTGTGCATTAACTTGAACCCTAACTGATGCATTAACACAGTTTTTTGCAAAGTGTATCTATATCTATATTATTATCTATATATACATATAAAAAAGTATGCAGTGGAGACCTGTGTGATACATCTTTTATCCACACAAGAGAAGTTTGACCTTGGGTAACTTCATAAGTGGTGTAAACCACAAGTGATGTGCCTGAGGTCAAACTGCTCAAGCGCAGACAAAAATAATGACACAGGGGCTCCCACAGCATATTTGATTTATGCAATAAGCAGGTTTTTTTTGCTCTTTTTTTAAATATTGTTAATTTGGTTTGTTTTTTAAAAGCAGATTCATAAAGGATTTTTTTGTGATCTGCTCGTTGTGGGTCCTCATTGTACAGCAAATTGGTAGGGACACGACACTGGTTACTAGGGACTCGATGTCCATATGTTTGGGGAATGTATTTTCATTACATGGTGCAGAGGATCTAGGTGGGACTGTCTTTTTGGGTTTAGTGAGAGGTCTAGCTCATTGTCATTGTTTAAAAATTGTCTCGTTGATCCATCAAAGTTTTTACAAAAAAGGCTCTCATTTATCTTGAATTGGAATTTTTTTTTGTTATGGAAAGACTGCAGAGTGAGTGGAAATGTGACGTGGTTGGGAAGAAGATTAAATTGCAGGCACTGTTATGGAGCAAGACAGCATAACGTGTGTGAGTGTGAAGCAATTGAGCAGAAGATTTTTGAGCACTGCTTGCTTTTTTTTTTTTTTTTACTATGCAGTAACCTTGGTAAGAACTGAAGTGGAGATTTAGTAAGTGAAAGAGGAGTGGACTGAAGGCTTGTAGAGTGACCTGGTGAATGTGTTGTCTGAGCTGCTGGGGGACAGTGGTAAGCTCAGGAGGTGAGCAAGTCTGTGTTTTAGCAGGAGTTTAGCAATGGAGCTGAGCGAGTGTGCCTCTGGTATATGTTTAAATTTCTTGCTGCAGCTAGTTACAGTCCTTTTAAAAAGCTAATAAGTACTGTAGTTGAGGTGTATGTGTGTGTGTCTGTGTGGTAAAGATGCTTTTATTTATATAATTGTGTGGTCTTGTCCTTTTGCTGCTTGGGGGGTTGGGAGTGCGGAGTTAGGTCTGGGAACCTTAATATCACATTTCCCTACTTTTGTGGCATTAATTTGAACCTTAACTGGTGCATTAACGCTGTTTTTTGTGAAGAATATATATATATAAAGGTAATATATATATATATATATATATATATATATATATATATACACACACACTGTATATATATTCATTGCAAAAAAAACTTTGTTAATGCATCAGTTAGGGTTCTTATTACAGTGACAAAAGTATGAAAATTCAGCATTAGAGTTCCCAACCCTACTACCCCACCCTCCACACAACAACAGTCATTGTGGTATGCCTTAGGGTCATCCGGCCTAACTTTCACCCCAGTCCATGTGTAAATAAGCAGACATGTTACAGTACAGGAGAATGGGGTAAGAGTTAGGCCCGACAACCCCAAGGCACACCCTGATGCCTGTTGGTGTGTGGAGGGTGGGGTGGTAGGATTGAGAACTCTGATGCCGAATTTCCATACTTTTGTTGCTATAAGAAGAACCCTAACTGATGTGTTAATGGAGGTTTGTTTTTGCAGTGAATTTCCCTTATTTTTGAGATAGTATAATAGTATCCATATGGACCGTGCACTCCAATCCCTCCATAGAAGCGCATATGTATGTAGGTATGGGCGCTTCCATGTGTCGAACAACAGTGACAAAATTGTCAGCATAGCCATCTTATTATCCCACCGCATGTATTCCAGTACAGAGAAATTGTGAAATACAAGGCAAAATGAAATTATGCGCAACTGCAACGCCATTCTGCATCACAGGTGCAAAATCACATTTTGGGCATGATGTGAAAAATAACAGCTGTACTCTTCATGAGATGTTGTGAAAAAAAGGCTATGCTGAAAATTTGGCGTCAAAAGATTGAAAAGCAGCTAAATTATGCACGTGCATAGAATAAATTCAATAGACACATGTAACTCAGGCATTTTCAGGAACTGTTTCACCAAATTTTCAACATGGCCTTTTTGGGACCTCCCCTTATAAAACACTGGCACTGTGATTTTATTAATCCATCCTGAAAGTTGATTTCACACAGCAACCATGCCATTCTTTGCTACATGTGCAAAAACACATTTTGGGCAGGATGTAAAAAATGACAGCTGTACTGTTCATGAGGAGGTGTAAAAAAAAATGGCAGTGTTGAAACTCTGGAGTGAAATTATTAAAAAACTGGTGAAGTATTGAGCATATGTAGAAACTGCACAATGCACACCCGTAATGCAGTCATTTTTGGAATTTTTGCACCAAATTTTCAGCATGGGCTTTTTGGGACCTCCCCTCATGAACACTGGCACTGCCATTTCATTAATCTGTCCCAAAAGGTGATTCTATGCAGAGACCGCAAAATCAACTTACGGGTCCATTTAACAAGATGACAGTGACGGTCTTCATGAAGTGGGGTCCCCAAAAGCCCAAGTTGAAAATTCGGTGCAAATATACCTAGAAATGGCTGAGATATCAACATAAGTTAAAAACGCCATTGACTCCCATTATATAGCACTTACCTTGATTCTTCAGTTTGTGGTTCGGCTTTGAAGAATGCAAACGTGTCCCGCTCCATAGAAGATGACAGCGCCAGACCTCCAGAGGTAAGTATGGGGTAAGGATAGGGCAGGGAGGTGGGTGCACAGAGGAAGGGTGAGGATGAGGGAAGTGGATGGGGGAGACAAGGAGGGACCGTTTTCTTTTTTGTAAGTTTAAAACAAACAAAAAAAGACATCAGGGGACTGTTTTCTATATTGCAGTTTACAGCAATTGTAAATACATTTTATGACACTGGGGGTGGGCTCCCCAGTGTTACTCATTACTGGTGTCTCTGGTGGGGGGGTATAATATAACTGGGGACACTGGGAGTTGGTTCCCCAGTGTTCCACCTTGGGGGGGTCAACTGCCAATGAGTGGACTGGGCATCCATTGTCAGTAAATTTGTGGGAGAGTTTTGTTCTGTTGGGGACACTGGGAGTGGGCTCCCCAGTGTCCCATACTGGTGTGCAGGCATCTAGTGCCAACACGGGGTTTGGGCACCCAGATGTCTGCATAAACAGTTCTTTTTCAGCATTTTCATGATACGAAGTAGGATCTTGCCACGTATTTCATCATACGAAGTAAGATCCTACTTCGTACTATGTGGATATGAATAAAGAACTTTAATATAAATTTAAAACATGTTAAGGACATTTTTCCTAGCAGTAAAGTGCAGAATGCACTTGGGGGTCACAGTAAGCAAGCTACATGTGTTGGTTCCTCCCCAGAATATCATTTTGTGAGGTTTCCAAATCTGAATTTCAGGCAAAACTGTAAAAAAGATGGCAGCCATGCGAAGTAGGATTTTTCCAGACAGATCAAGATTTCTACTTCGCTTCATACAACTATATTGAAGTGCTTACTGAGCATGCTCAGAAACAATTTTTTCAAATTTTTAAATGACAATAACTTAAAAACAGCTTATTGTTTTTTCACCAGACTAGCAAAAGGCACATCTGTGTGGTAGTCCCTTTCTGCTCTGAAAATGTCAGACGAAAAAAACAAACCCTCTGGGCTGTAGGCAAGTTCAAAGAAAAATCCCAGCAAAGTCAGTGGGTGAAAACATGTTTTATTCACCTCTGCATAACTTGAAAACCACACATCTGACCAGAACATAACTTGCCAAATCAAGAGATCTACCCCACAGGAAGATGCAGACCAGATTTTGTGCACATCTGTTGAATGGTTGCAAAGTTATTAAAGTGCAACATTTTGAGTTTAACATTGAAGTGCCTACTCAACCCTAACTATAGGGGCACGACCATGCCCCAATTATATATATATATATATATATATATATATATATATATATATATATATATATATATATATCTATGTGTACTGTGTGCAATGCTGATATTTCAAAGTAAAAACCAAACTGAAGAAGTAGTGCTGGCTGGTGCTGATGGTGGTTATTGACAGGTAGAGTTTTATGTGTGATAAATTTTGGGTTCCAAAATTCATTACAAATATGTGGAAATAAATGGATTTATTAAATTGATTTTTAGTCCATGCCCTATGGCAGAAATATATATATATATATATATATACATACACACACACAATAAATATATGTTATGGAGGTACGTTGTGACCCTATAGTTAGGGTTGAGTACACTGTTTCATGTTAAACGTAGTTTTTTACACCGTAATAACTTTTGTGTTCTTTGACAAAGTAGTCCAAAATTTGCCAAGCAAGGTAAGGCTGCCAGAATCTAAAGACAAGAAAAGTTTTGTAATGGCATCTTGTATGGTTTTCAAGATACGGAGTGCCAAAAAAACAGAAAAAAAAATATTGGGTTTCCCTATTCTTGAGTATTTTATGCCCTCACCTAGTAGTAGTAGTAGAAATTTTTATTTTTATACAGGAATAATACATGTCATTTGGATAAAATAATCCAGTTTTCAAGACAGTCCTGTGCAAGTTATCCAAGCCTAGAGGATGTGGAATTTGTTCATGAAATGTTCAGGGTTTAAGGGGACCATGCCAAGGGTGTGCTTTTGGAATGTTTGGTAAAATAATATCAAAGGGTTCCAGAGTTATTAAAAAAAACTATTGAGAAAGGTAAAAAATATATTGTAAGGGGTTATCTGCATGATTTACTTGTCATGGGGGAAAAGACCAGATGAGATAGCCGACATTTTCTTTTTACTGCTTAAACTTACAAACAGCAAAAGTACATACAAATTATGTCTTCTTTTTTAAATCTAACACCTGAACCCAGCTAAATGGGACCTATTTACCTAGATTCTGGTGTTTTTTTAAAGCTGCCAGAAATATCTTTTCTGGGCACCCAAAATCCAGGGTGCTTAGCTTAGTGAGATGAGCTATACACCCAAGTTCTGTGTATAAGAACAGTAGTACTTTCTTGACTTTGGGAACTGCAGCTGGAACTCATGCTGCATGCTGCAGTGAGAGCAGAGAGCCACCGTTTTCACTGGTGTCCAGTGACACCCCCCCCCCCCACAATTGCCATCCCTTTATATATAATGTTGCCCGGGAAAAAAGCTGAAAGGTGAAATGAATGATTTGTATTTAGGTGTTTGTAATACAGATATGGTATTGTGTAATTAGAAACCCCCCATAATGTAAATTGGATCCACGACTGGTCATCAACAAAAATGTTGTCGAATGACCAGACAGTAAAACCAGCAGGTCTACCGCTTTTCGCGGTTGACTGCCAGTTCCGAAGAAAACAAAGTGTTTTCTTTGGGGGCAAAGCCCCCTGAACACCCCATGTAGGGGGCTGCCCCTCCACACCCCCCACTAAGGATTATCAACTCTGAGTCAGAGCTGATTTGAGGGAGTGCAAGAACCCCGACAGACAGTGCCAGGTTCCAGCGCAGATACTACAGTGACATGGCACTGCAGTCACTGTAGTGTTGTTTGCTGTGCTGGTGTCGCTGTCGGGGGGGGGGGTATACGGTGTAAATCTAGTTAAGTTCACAACATGTTATTTGCTGTTTTATACAATTTACATAATTCTGCCACAGAGATGCATTCAAGTGTTTCCCAGCCCAGCAGTATTCAATGCATGGCACTGATGACTAAACTACCTTGGTGACCGATCACAGTGGAATTACACCACGCTGCAGCCTGCAAGTTACTGTGGTAAAATAAAGCTTGTAAATTACTGGGGTAAGGGAAAATGATTAATGTGCCGCACTGAGCATAATTTATTGTCATGTCTGATTCAGGCAGTGAAAAACCTAATTGAAGAATGAATAATTTTAATCAAAACAGAAACAAATGCCCTCATAACATGGTGCTTACTGCTTTCCCACCCAGTGCTGCACCAGTGTCACTGTCTGACACAGAGATATGCAGTTTATTGCATGGGACTTCTGCACTGCAAGTCATAATTTTTAAGTTTAGAAAGGTTCAGAGCTCAGTCTTTTTTAATTATTATAACTGCTAGGAAATTGTGTTCATATTCATTCAAATTGACAGTCTGATTCAATAAATCATGTGGGGGAGTAGTGTCTGCATCATGTCAGTCTCGCAGAGTAAATCATGATGTGTGAAATCATCATAAGGATGGTAGTACTTTTGGTTAAATAATGAAAGCATGAATGCATTTTATACTATTGCAAAAAATACAACCTAATTTGTTGCCTTGTATTATAACAGACTCAGGTCAGTTCAAATCAGTCTCCTCATCAGTATTAATGTTTTTGTCTTTCCCTGTTGTCTAGTGGCACTCCCAACCCCCCAAGCACCACCCTCATTATGCTTCCATCTTTCCCTGGTGTCTAGTGGCATCTCACCCTCTGATCACTATCCCCATTATTGATTTGTATTTCCCTGGTGTCTAGTGGCCCCCCACCCTCTGATTGCAATCCCCATTAGTTTTTGGTCTTTTCCTGATGTCTTATGGCACCCTCACTCTCTGATCACCATCCCCATTATAGTTTTGGTCTTTCCCTGGTGTCTAGTGACACCCACCCACACAACAATTGTCATCCCTGTTAGTTTGGAGTCTTTTTCTGGTATCTAGTGGCATTCCCCATCTTTCAATCACTGTCCCACTCTCAAATAAAGAAACGTGTCCCTCAGTGTCTTTTTACTTTTTTTTAACCTGGCTGATCTGACCCACCACCCCACAGCTCCCAGTACACCCCCAGACACCCTCACACACCCGAACAGGTCACAGGGTGAATATCCACTCATTGATTGAAGATACATCTTGCTGCTGGAACCACCAACTGCAATATGAGAACCTGAGATAAGTGCAGTTCAATGTACTGCATTTCAATGAGGTTTTCAACTTTGATGCATAAGTTTGCCATTTTTGCATATTTTGACACAAATTTTCAACGTGGCCTTTTGGGGACCCCACCTCATAAACAATAGTGGCGGAATTACGCAATTCTGTCCTGAAAGGTGATTTCGCAGTCACTTGGTGAAATCACCTTTTGGGTGGAATTTGAAACCTTTCACTGCCCTTGTTCATGAGGTGGGGTCATAAGAAGGCTATGTTGAACATTTGGGGCCAGCATATGTAAAAATGGCTAAGTTATGCACATCCATTGAAATGTTACTATGCTTGCTCATAACTTTGGTAATTTTAAATATTTTGACCCCAAATTTTCAACATAGCCATTTTTTTACATTACCTCATGAATGTGATAGCTGTCACTTTTTAAATGCTGGCCAAAATGTGTTTTCACACCAGTAGCACAAAATGACATTTCAGTGGTGCAGAATGAAGTTTCATCGGGGATTTGAAAATGTTCACTACTGGGTTCATGAGATTCATAAGAAGGCTATGCTGACAATTTGGTTGCTGTTTTTCTACAAATGCAAGTGCAGGGCCCACAGGGCCCTGTGCTTCCACAGCAACGTGCATATACGCATCTATGGAGGAATGGGAGTGCAGGGTCCAGAGGGTCCTGAGCTCCCACAGGCAAATGATCATCAAAATTTATTGATCGACTTGTTAAAGTCATTACAATTTTAAAATCAGAAAATTTAAAATTCAACACACATCCATATTGCACAGTACATATAACTTAGTACAACATGCAATCATGTCATACAATAATCTTGCCTTAATATAATTCTTTGCATAAATACAGTCACTATCTTTCTAGTACTCCCCCTTTTCATAAGTACATTTCCATATAATTTCACAAATTTAAATACCTCAATCTAGCCACTACCCAAGTACCATATTCCAACATGTTCATATAAGGGAATCAAATCAGCCATGTGCTTTTGGGCAATCTAGTTATCTACTAGTTACTCAACTGTTTCACTTAAATGTAACTTTTTGGTTTCAATTACCTCAAGGAGGGACACCACTGCATTCAGGATCTCCACATTGTGGTACCTCAGAAGGAATATGACCATTAAATGAGGTTCAACCTCTAATTTTCCAAATATATTACCCAACAAATTTCTCCTGGGTTCACTATACAATGGACATAACATTATAAGATGTTTAAAATTATCTATAATTGTACTATGTAAATTAAATTTCTTATTACTTGTTATACATTCAAATCTATATCTTGCAAGCAATTTTCTATTTCTAGGATTGCTTATAAGATCCAGATAGGCCTCATATTTGTGTATTCTTTTATTAACATGCATCCATTTACAAATGTTATATTGTTTGCACATAGCCAAGTCCCTTTGTGTATATGTATCCCTAATTCTTTCATTATTTATTTGTTTAATCAATACAGATGGTAATCTTAAACAATTTGATATGTTATCTAAAAAACCTAGAGGTTTTATAACCTCTTCGAGTATTCTTATACATGGACAGATTATTTTTTGTTTATAATATTCAATAGCTTCCTCAAGACATTGTTGTGGTAATAAAATGTTTTTCCTTTTAAATACCTTTAACCAATAATTTACTTGTCCCTGGTGAATTTGACATTCAATTGGTAATTGACCCAATTCAGATCTTATAAATGTTGACGGTATACAATTTGGTAAGCCCAGTATTTTCTTATAGAATTTACTTAAAATTGTTTCTAACTTAACATTATTACTTTGCCCCCAAATTTCAGCCCCGTATAGTATCTGGTTCCTAAGTTTTGCATTCATGACTTTTAATGTGCCTTTCACTGAATAACCTCCATACTTATGTGCAAAGGCATTTAGAATAGGCAAAAACCTATTTGCTTTGCCCTTAACTTCCCTTAAATGTTTATTCCATGTTCCATCTCTAGCCAGTACCAGTCCCAAATATCATTAACCTCTTGTAATGGATTATTATTGACTATATATTTGAAGGCTTTAGCCCTACCTCCAAATACCATACTTTTGTTTTATCATAGTTTAATGCCAAATCTGTCTTTTTGCATTCATTAGCAAATGTATTAAGCATTCTATTTATGCCCAAATAACTAGTAGATATAAGTACCACATCATCAGCAAAAGCTAGATATGGACAAGGGGTATTTCCAATTCTTAGCATATGGTGTTCTAGATTATACTTACTGTTCATTACAGTTTGAAATACAAATTGAATAACATAGGGGGAAGAGTACAACCTTGTTTCACTCCTACATTAGTACTAAACCACTCTGTTAAACTTCCATTATTGAAATATCTAATGCTGGTATAATTATTTTGGTAAAGATATTTAATGATACCTAGAATTGACATGCCAATCCCTAATCCTTCCAATCTTTCCCATAATTTGACTTAATTAACCCTATCAAATGCCGTCTTCAGATCGATAAAGACACACTATAACTTATTTTTTTTTATTTTATTATATTTGAATATTAAATGTGTTATTACTAAACATTGGCCTATTATAGACTGCCCTGTTTTAAAACATGCCTGTGCCACATCTATAACCCTATTTATTTCTACCCATGTACTTAATCTGTTATAAATTATCCTAGTAAATAGTTTTTCTGTACAGTCTAAAAGACTAATTGGGTGGTAACATTCAGGTTTACTTTTGTCACATTTTTTAAATAATGGTATTATAATATTAAGTTTCCAACTTTCTGGAACTATCTTCTGTTTCCATATTGTGTTGAACAGCATCACCAAGAATGGCATCCATTGAGAAGCCATACTATAAATGATGTCAATAGGATCCCCATCGGGCCCAGGGGCCTTATGTTTTTTGAAAGGTCTGAGTGCTTCTTCTATTTCGGTAACTGTTATAGGATTGGGTACACTGATTGATAATCCATCATCTTTCATTCTATTTTGGTATTCCAAATTATCTACACAAAAAATATTTTTATAATACTGCACCATACATCAGGTTCAATACGGACATTCATTTCCCCTCTATAATATTTTGTACCCTTGTTTACCATGTTTCAAAATATTTTGTCATCTCTCGAGCTTACAGCTTCCTCCAGTTCTGCCCATAACTGGGTCTGGTACTTACATCTACTATTCTTTAACATCAGATTGTACTCTTTCCTTAATTGGTTTATCTTTTTATTATTAGCAATGTTGAGATTCTTTTTTAAAATTCTTAACTGACTATTAAGTTTCTTCTTAGCAATTTTACATTCTTTACTATACCACTTCTGTCCATCCCTTTTAATTATAGTTTGATCCCTAATAATGTTTCTTATATTACCCATAATAGTATTAAAAGTAGTTACTATTAACTTTGCATCCTCCTGTATAATTACTTCATGTAAGTTGTCCAATATACATCTTTCAATCATAATTTAAGATTCCCACTATCAATAATTTTCCAACCTATACAATTTTTTTTAACCACTTCCAAGAAATCTCTTCCCATTTCTTTTATAGAGTGGCCACCCTCCAAATCAATTAGAAATTCCAATGCTGAATGCTGACTTTCCAAAGTTGATCTTCTCTTTAAATTGACACAGTTGGATAACATGTTTAAATTTACACAAATATAATCAATTACTGATGTCCCGTTACCTCCTTCGTAAGTATAATTTCCTGGAATATCACCGATTAAGCATCCATTTACTAAAAGGACATTTCTATCACTTAATAACTTATGCACTTCAATCCCTCTCTTATTAACAACATTGGGCCAGATATTCAAAACTGTGCTCCGGGGCTAAATTAGCATTGCCTGGCAGGCAAACTTAGCTTGGAGCAAAAAGCAAGCTATATTCAAAAGGAATAGCCCTGAGCAAAACCAGCTGAATATAGCAAGCAAAGGAAGCCGGGCAAACAGGGCCAGGAGTGCAGGGCAAAAACAGCCCAGGAATAAGACAGCACTGAATATAGCACCCAGGCAGGCAGTGCAAACACACAATAGAACACAGTGTAGAGGTGAGACAGCCTGACCCTGGGACACATGCAATGAAACACAGGCTGGAATGATGTCCCAGGAGCAGACCACAGTGCAGAACCCGGAATATGACACACATGCATGGGAATGGCAAGCAACAACCAGGACCTATGTGGGAGACCCAAGGAACAGTACAAACCAAGTGAAACTCCAGCACCCAAGAACGACACAGGACACAGTAAACTGTAGTAACTGCAATGTAATAGTATACAAATGAACGGAAAGGTAACAGGAACAGAACAGTGATGCAAAACAATACATAATCAAAAAACAAAACCTAACAGTGAACAAATGATGTCCCAACAACCACTGGATGACCCACCCCAAAAACAAAGAAAGACGACTGTACAAACCCTACAAAAAGATATGCTAAGCCCCCCTACACACAACACTAACAAAAAAAAAAAACCCACTATGGGAACAAGAAGAAGAATACACATTAAACTACCCAAACAGTGAAATGCCAAACATATTTACAAATACACATTATGTACAAGAAGGCAATTGAGAAGGGGATAAAGGGGAGGATGATGCAAACAGGGACACAGAAACAGAGGCCAGGAAACAAAAACCAGTCCAGTAAGGGGGGGGGAGATAGTCAACAAAATAGGGATTGATGGGAATGGCTAATTGCCAGCTGGTTCCAGAAGACAAGTCTCCAAGACAGTCGCCACCCTTCTGGTCTCCGGGATGAGGATGACTTGCTGCTCTATCAGAGTCCTCTGCTGCCAGACGATGCAGTGCAGCAGCTTTTCCATGTCCTCAAACTCCTCAGGCCTGGTTGCCCACAATGATGAACGGAGTGGACCTACAAGAGGAAGGGGGAGACCGGCGGACAGGACACTGGCCGGGGGCATACTGCAGCCACAGGTGGCCCTACAGGGATGGACAGCATGTCCCAACAGACATTCCTAAGTGAAGCTGAGAAATGCAATGGTAGGCCCACCTGGATGATGCCCACACAGCAGGCCTGGGTGACACAGGGATCAGCCCAATACCCAACAGACATGCTGACGACATGCCCAACAGCACCATGGCTCAGGTGACACCACCCACCTCAGTACAGCACACAGTGAGACAGAGCAGACACACAGCTGGTCCCCTGGATAGCTGTGTGCAAGGGCCATGCCACAGCATGCACATGGGCACCCACACATCAGGACATGCTGCCCGATGGCAGATGGCAATGTACCAGAATGCAAAGCACATCATCCAAAGGTGTGCCAGAGCAGTGCAATGCAATCACAGTGGCCAGCCAATGATCAACCCATGCCAGGGCCAAACAGGCATACAGGGTGCAGACGGTGACAGGGGTGGGCCGACACATGTCACCAAGCAAGGCCCCCCAGAAGGCATGGAGCGTGGTGCCCTGCAGCCACAACAGGCACGTGGGTGGCAAACATCAGACCCTGTCCAGTGAAGCCCATGGACAGCAAGGCAATGCCAACTGCGCACAGGCATAGGAACTGTGGGGTGGGGCCAGAGCATACTGCACCATGGAGGTGAACATGGCAACTGACAGCGTGTGTGCCCTACCAATCCTCCACCACCACAGCCACCACCACCATCTGGCACCCTCACAGCAATGCATGCTGACAGTGGCCCACAGCCCCCCCCACAGGGCACAACAGCTGTCAGCTAGCTCCTGGCAGCAGTGTGCAACATTGGTGTGCATCCCAGCACAGTGCCACAACACCACTGGCCCAACATCTGTGGCAGCCATGCCACCAGCCCAGTCACTGACAGAACACAGAATGAACCACATATCACAGTGAATCACCACAGAGTAACAAGACAGGTACTCAGGCAACAGGCCCCTGTCCTCAGGGCTGCTCTCCTGCATCCATTGTGGCATGGCCAGCACCCTCGGGCTGCCCCTCTGCCTGTCCTGGGGCACCTCTGCCCCCTTCTTTGGGCCTGGGCTGCTCAATCTGCTCTACAGTGGACAGGGGAAACAGCAGCGTTAGCGCAATACACAGCATGCACCGCGAGCAGCACAGCAAAATGTACATGCAACCTTCACAACATTGCACACACGGGGATGCCCCGGATCAGTGGCTGAACATAGGAGATACCCACACAGAGGGCGGCATGGCCCATGGAGCATGCATGAGGCACACAGGACATGTCGGCATGGTTATGCAGTGGTGCAGCAGTGCCAGACGCAGGTGTAATGTGACAGTCTGCACACCTGTGTGTGTAGGCCATCAGTGTTCCAGGGACAGCACCCCTGCACCATGGTGTTGTTGGCCACAGGCCGGTGCTGTACCAGGACCCACCACCAACAATGTCACGATCCGCCACCCACACCCGTGTCACCTCCATGGACACAGCATGCACCATGCCCCCACCGTGCATGCCGCCACACACCCTGTACTGTGATGCCCCCCCTAGGTGGCCAACATGTGTGGTCTTGCCATGCCACATGACCCCAAACACCATGCAGAGTAGCACACTTGTGCACATACACACACTACACGCACACACACACACACATGCAGTCCGACAGGCACATGATAGCGGTAATCAACGTACAACGCCACTTACTTGGCACAGGCACAGTTGCCTCATGCACCATGCGCTTGAAGCGCTCCAGTTGCTGCCGCTGCTGACATCACTTGTCGGTATAGTGATGCTGACACTTCTCTGCAACACGAGCAATGCCCGTGCGGGCACTCAGCTTCTGGGCGACAGAGGCCCACACCTGCTGGCGTGGGAGATCACCCTCCCTGACCTCCCCAAAGAAATGTTAGTGCCTCTGCTACACCAGCTACACCAGGTTTGCAGCCTCCACCTCCCCCCAGTGCCTATCCCTATGCACTACAGCTCATTGCCACCTACCCCCTGGCATTTCCCAAACACAACAGTAACCCTGCCACCTGTACCACTGCTCTGCCTGTACCACACCCTGCTCCCTCCAGCAATGTGCCATAGCACCGCACTATCACATGACGTAGCGCAGCACTACCCAGAAGTGGCCACACTGTGCATGCATGACTCCATCACAACCCTGGGCCACAATGCCATGCATGTGCGGAGCACTGTACTGTGTGGTCTAGTATGGTGCTGTGCTGCACTAATCTGGGGTGCTAGCATGGAACAGGGGACACACATGCATGCGTGGGTGCCATGCTATGCCACATAGCGCTGCGCTACAGGGACAGCGCAGTGCTGGACACCACATAGCCCGGCGCTAACATTTTCAGGGCGCTAAGCAGTTTGCCCGGCATTAGTCATGCCCATGTTCAACCAGCAGATGCAAATGACGGCACTTGTGCATGCATGGTGCAAACACTGTGATTAGCATATCATTATCTGATGATTTGCATGCATAACAGGCTGGATTGCCCCGCTGGGCTATAAAAAGACAAACAGTGCTCCACCGGTGTTGTGTTGTGGGAATGCAGCACACAGCTGAGGCTGCAGACATACACACACAACAGGAGGAGCCATGACACAGAAGGCAGAGCAGTGAGAGGCAGGTCTTTATAGCAGCCGGAGGCCTGGAGGAAGGGGACTGGTGCAACACAGGGTTGGGGCATACGCGCTCTGTGCCTGTAGACAACAGTTATACAGGCTGGGGACAGGGCCACTGGATGCAGGCCCACAGGCCAGCACGGTGTTGCGTAAAGGTGCACATGGCCATTGGGCCGGCTGTCCAACTGACAAGTCCATGTGCCGGGCCCGTGCTCCTGCATCAGCCAGCACCGTGAGGGCACTGCCTTCACACTGTGTGTGCCAGGCCTGGGGGGGGGCCCACAACAAGGCCTGCAGATATGCCCTGCAACAGTGGATCACTGACATGTGGTCCATGGACCCTTGGCAGTTGCCCTGGATGTGGGACGTGGAGGGTCTCAGACGCTCCAATGGTGGTACATGGCTATAGCCCAGGGGTCACAGGGTCACGACTGTGTGGCTCCCAATGTGACATCGACAGCACCGTGTGGTCCATGCCTGGTAGCCTGCTATTATATGTGTACTATCCACAGTGTCCATGCCCGGTGTGCCGTGTACATGTCCCCTAGGTGGCCAATGGGGGCACGCTGTACTGCCAGGTGGCGGTCATTGGGATGGCCCCATCCCAAGGTATGCATGTCTGTTATGGGTGTCAGCGGTGCCCTTGTGGGTCCAGTGTGTGCAGTCCCTACGCCAACAGCCATGCAGTGGCACTGTGCACACAGGGGTGGCCCCAGTACACTGTTGCTGTGTGCACCGTACATGCACATGCTGGCCAGTGCCACATCCATGTGGTCAGTGCCACCATTGAGGGTGGCATGCACATGCTGTTTTGCACCACAGGCCTGCCACAGCTGGTGACACATGTCCCTGTTGATCTCTCCCATAGGTAGTGCAGCACAACCTGAACACATATGGGCACATCGCTTTTCGCAGGATGAGCTGAGGACGATGGTGCATGGTACGAAGGAGAGGGAGCAGGTGCTGCAGCAGCACAAGGTGACAGACGCGGTGGTGCACCAGGTGTGGGATGAGGTGATGGCAGGGGTGAATGCAGTCGGTGGACGTGGCAGGATGACTGATGCAGTGTGCAAGCGCTGGAGTGACCTGCTGCACTGGGCAGAGGAGGAAGAGGAGGCACGGCGGCTCCACGATACGCTGCGTACCAATGATGGCCCGCAATCCTCACAACAGTGGGAGGAGGACCCACTCATGGCCATGGTGGCATCCACACTTCGCCCGGTGGCAGTTACTGGTGTACCAGGTGGTGGGTGTGAGATGCCTCTCACACTGCCTAGAACAGGTCTGTATCCGCATGTGTGCACCCTGCATGGTGTGATAGCACAGGTGCTGGGTGTTGGTGTTGGCGTCGTGCCTGGGGTACACTGTGGGGCTGCTCTGCTGTGCACACTGTGTTCCTGGAGTGGGTTCGCATCCGAACAGTGCACGGCATGGCTGCCACCACAGCTGACAGGCAGAGGCATGTGCACTGTGGGGTGGGTGTGTGCATGTGGCCAACAGGCTATGGCTGTGGGGCTGGTGTGTGGGGTGTGCATGTCTGCAGTGGGTGGCACACTTCCTAGGCTGTGCATGTACTGGTGGTGGTGGAACACACTGTGCATGTACCGGTGAATGACCCTGTCCTGCTTTCTACCACAGCGGTGTGTGCAGAGTCTGCAGCATGCCAGGACCAGGCTGGGTTGGCTGCCTTGGGGACCGGAGGCAGAGGAAGAGTAGGAGAACCTGCCATTGACATCTGGACTAGGTGCCGGTCATGGACCTTCAGACGCTCACCATGTGTGGCACTCACTTGGACATGGGATACAGCTGCCGGGGGGGAGTTCCAATGAAGGTGGGGACCTGTACCCTCAGCGTGGGCACAGGCGGTCTGCCCTGCCTGCCTTACCATGGTCCTCCCCTACTGTGTCCTCAGCTCAGAGCACCCCTGGATCTGTGTCCCACCCACGTGGTGTGCGCCGTGTGCATGGTGGTTGTCGCCAGAGATAGGCACAGCCGCCATGCACCTGTGCATGGTTGACACTCCCATGTGCACAGTAGCACTCCCACACACCTGCTCACACTTGCACTCATGCTGACATACACACACTCACACACGCTGTCACTTACACAGTCTCACATGCACAGCCATGGTGTCCTTCCCCACACTGCCACCACACATCAGGCATTGCCCATATCACTGTACCATGGCTGTGTGTTCTCTTCACATGTGTGTCCTGCACAACCCACCCATTGCACTGCCCTCACACGTGCATTCAGTGTCACTGTGTTGTGCTCCTGCTGTGTTTGTTGTCAGCACTGTTGTGGTTGTCTGTGCATATTAAACTGCTCACCACTGTACTGTATCATGTTGCTGTGCAGTCTGTACTCACCCTCTGGCTTGTGACAGTGTCCTGATGGTGGCAGCCCTGTGCTCTAGGCCCTGCATGGCCATGCAAGGATCCCTCCTCTCGAGTTGCTCCACTGTCTCCCTGACCACTGGTTCTGGGTCACTGTCAGACTGTTCTTCAGGTTCAGGTGCCTGTATCCCATGGTTCATTGCCATGTTGTGCAGCGTACAACAGGCTAGAAAGATATGGCATACCTTCTAAGGCCTATACTGTATGGCACCACCTGACGTGTCTAGGCATCGGAAGCGCATCTTCAGTATGCCAAACACCCTGTCTATGATGTTCCTGGTGCTGGCACGTGCCTCATTGTACAGCTCTTCAGCCACTGTGGCTGGCCGGGGTACTGGTGTCAGCAGCCAGGGTTGCAGGGGATAGGCACTGTCCCCTGTCAAGAGATGTGCACCTGTTAGTGATGTACTGCTGTCTGCCCATTGCTGTCTTGATGCCCTCCCACGCCCCTTCCTTGGCCTTCCATGCCTATCCCCACCCCTGCTGTGGTGTGTGTGTGTGTGTGCCTTGTCTGCTGCTACTCACTGACTAGGTGCCCACTGGGTATCCTGCCCTCCTCAAATGCCTGGCACAGCTGGGACTTGTGCCAGAGGAAAGTGTCATGGGCACTGCCGGGGTACTGTGCATGAACATTGCTGGTGTACCCAGTCACATCACACACCACCTGGCAATTGATGGAGTGGTACCCCTTCCTGTTGACGTATACCTCACTGCCATTGCCAGGTGGTGCACGGATGGGGACATGGGTGAAGTCAATTGCACCAAGCACCACTGGTAGGTGCGCAACTCGATGGAATTGCTGCATGGTTTCTCTGTGCTCTGTTGCCATGCTGGGGAATACTATGAACTCCCCAGCATGTGGCAGGAAAGCCTCAAGGAACTGGGTCAGGAGGCATGAGGTGGCAGGCTGCGATACCCCAATGGTGTCCTCTGTTGGTCGTTGGAATGTTTCTGTGGCAAGGAAGCACATTACTGCTAACACCTCCTCCTCTACTGTCATGGCATGGCTGTGTCTGGTGCTGGGGTGCAGCTGCTCATGCAGGAGTTCACATAGCTGCCTCAACATACCCCTGCTCATCCTGTACCGGCCAGTGATGTGCTCATCTGGCAGGATCTCGGAAGGAAACCCTGGGCCGGTACCACTTGTTTGCAGCATACCGTCTCCTTGGCCTGCGTTGTGGCCCATGTTGGGCCTGCTCCCTCTCCTCCTCCTCCACTACTGCTGCCATCAGTGGCAGCATCACTGCTATCAGTGCAGCACACATTTCCACTTCCTGGTGTGGTCACTCCCCCTAGGTGGTTTGCCCTGGGATAAGTCAGGCCTTTTATAGGCAGTAGCTAGCCCTGCACTACATGTCGAGCTATGTGTCCTAGCACGGTACTATGGCTTTAAATATCCCATAGCACGTGTATGCAGGCCACCCCCCCCTTTGCCCCTTGCACACATTATTGGTTTTCCCCATGCTACTGTGGTTAGCTTGCACTAACTGGTCCTTTGAATATCGCTGCTCCATGCTAGTCCCGCGCTATTGGCTTGCGCGCTGTGCTAAGCTTTGAATATCTGGCCCATTATCTCTTGATTGCCTTTCAAACTTCAAATTCTTTGTGGTCAACTGAGTCAATGAATACATCAAGTCAACAGATATCCCCTGTAAATTGCCCATTCTAGCATTTACGTCACCAGCCATAATTATTTAGCAATTTGGATGTTCTATGTGAATATTATCTAATTTTGATGATAATTTTTGTATCCAATCCCTGTCTTTATACTTACTGTTCTCCGGTGGGGCATAGATATTAATTAATATTAATTCCTACAATCCTACCTCTGAAACGTGAACCATTAAGAGGCTTTTACTATCAATGACTATCTCTTTTGTTCTTATACTTCTTTTTAATCTACAAAAAATTACCACCCCACCCACAATTCTACCATATTTTTTATATTTTTCTGCATTTTTTACATAGGACGTATAACCCTCCAGGTAAACGTCACCAATTGTCCAAGTCTCTTGTAGGCATATAAAGTCATAACCATTCACATATCTTGTCATCTGCGGATCACCCAACCTATCCTGTAATCCAAATATGTTCCATGACAATATATTGATCCTTTGTCCTTCCCTAATTTCCTTCCTTTTCAGTGGTGTCTCTCCTTAGTAGCCATTATTTGTCAATGGTCCCCAACTCAATCAAAGCTTCAAATCTATTTGCTGTTTCAATCATAGCTTGCCACACCTTGTTTTCAGGCCCAGTATGATGCCATTGTGCGTCCTTTGTTGTTGATTCACAGTGGACGTAAATACCTAACCCATCCAGTGCCCCTTGTTTCTGCAACAACAATTCATACATGCTCCCTTTTTTAGTTTCAGCATTATCTGTCCATCTGTTTCCCATTGAATTGCATTTATCATTTCATTAATGCAGACGTGTGTTCAGCAGTGTATTTAGGGTGATAGCCAATTTGTTTCTAAAGTTATTATTATTTTCTGAATGTAGTTGTTTTAGACCAAAAATAGATAATTCGATGTCATTATTTTCAAATGATTTTTCTACAGCATAGAATTCTGGGAAAAGATCACCCATCAGTACTATTTCACTAATCTGAATTCCCAGCTTACACAATTCTTTAGAAACTTCGTTAATTGCTTTTAAAATATAGAATTGGTCTGTTACTGCCAATATCAATTCTGTTTCGGCTATAGGTCTAATTATACTGATGCCTTCTAATACATGTCTGCTTCCTTCAAGCGTTAAAACTAAAAGGTTCTTAATCATCATAGACAAATTCTCATCTGTTTCATTTGGCAAACAAGACATACCATACAAAGGAAGTACAAAATTGTTTCTTAACATTTTTGTTAAAAATGACTTACATTTATTTTGATGTTCACCATATTCCCCATCCTTATTACACTTAACACCAATATTTTCTTTTTACGTTGCTAGTACGCATGTGCAAGAAACATAGTGCCATCATCCAAGTTTTCGGAGGTGTGGCAGCCCTCTTCCAATTCAGTCAGTGTGTTTGCAGGCGGGGCTGCAGTTCTCCAATGGCTGCTGGAGCTGTCTATGACAGCAGTCGAAAATGCAATGGAGTGCATTTGAAAGGGAGCTCTGCTTGTGACAGCGATAAGATATCGCCTGCTCATTCGCTCCCCCACACACACACACACACCGCACGCATACTGCATGCTCGCCTCCATGCACACACTGTATGGCCGATGGGGTGCCCAATCCCTGTCGGCTGTGCCTCCCCCCCAAACAGAGTTCCACATGCCACGCTGGGTGCACACCTCAGCGTGGCTACACATCGTATAGCCGACAGGGGTGCCCAATCCCCCGTTGGCTCCACTGTTCTCTCCCCAGAGAGTACAGGTTGCCATGCTGGGAGCCCACCCCAGCCTGGCAACAGATGCTATCACCGGCGAGGCCCAATCCCCAGTCAGCTCCACCCCCCCAAACAGCCGTTCTTGTGCCACGCTGGGAGCCCACCCCAGCGTGGCAAATGTCTCATGTCGTCGTTCTTTTTTTAAAAAAACAAACAAACCCTGAAACACAAAAACGGTCCCTCGCTGTCTCTGCCCCCACCTGCACCCACCCACTGCGCACCCTGCCTTCCCACACCCCCCTCACCCCATACTTACCTCTGGACTCTGGCGCAACGAGTCTGCACTCTTCAAAGCCAACCGCGAACTGAGGAAATGTCGGTAAGCTGTATAATGTAATAAACAGTTTTTTTTTCAACCTTGCTGCATATCTCAGGCATTTTTTGGAATTTTTGCACCAAATTTTCAACATGGGTTTTTTGGGACCCCTTCTCATGAATGCTGTCACTGTCATGGTGTTAATTGGGCCCGAAGGGTGATTTCACAGTCACTACGCAAAATCACCTTTTGGCACCAATTAACAAAATGACACTGCCAGTGTTCATAAGGTGGAATCTCAAAAAGCCTATGTTGAAAATTTGGTGGAAAAATTCCTAAAATTGATTATTTTACGAGTGTGCGTTGTGCAGTTCCTATGCACGCTTGTAAGTTTGTAAATTTTCAATATTTTCACTCCAGATTTTCAACATTGTCATTTTACTACACCTCTTTATGAACAGTATAGCTGCCATTTTTCACATCTCACCCAAAATGTGTTTCCGCCCATGTAGCGCACAATGGTGCAGTCGGTGTGCGAAATCACTGTATAGGACACATTAAGAAAATCACAGTGACACTGTTCATGAGCAGAGGTCTTAAAATGGCTATGTTGAAAATTTGGTGAAAAAAATCCTAAAAATGACTGTTTTAGGAGCCTCGTTGCCTGGTTCCTTGCCTTCGTAAGTTTAGAATTTTCAATATTTTCCTCTGATTTTCAACATTGTCATTTTACCACACCTCCTTATGAGCAGTACAGCTGTCATTTTTCACATCTCACCCAAAATGTGTTTCCACCCACGTAGCGCACAATGGCGCAGTCGGTGTGCGAAATCACTCTATGGGACACATTAAGAAAATCACAGTGACACTGTTCATGAACAGAGGTCTTAAAATGGCTATGTTGAAAATTTGGTGACAAACTTCCTAAAAATTACTGTTTTACAAGCATGCGTTGCACAGTTCCTACGCACGCTCGAAAGTTTGCAAATTTTCAATATTTGCACTCCACTGACTTCCAAATACCTACACAGCACATACAAGCAAGCAACATTCGGCATTGACAAATGCTTGTTTTTCCTCCTTTTCGCTATCCTCCCTAGAAGTGTCCACTATTAATTCTGTGGTAGTCTCCTGGGTTTCTTGTTCCTTATTGTTTTCTGTACTTATATCAGCTCTTTTCTGGTTATTTTTCCCACTTCATGGCCTTTCTTTCTTCCAACTTGTTGTTCTCTGTTCCCATTTCTATTCTTTTTCTTTGTTAACTTCCTTTTACACCCTTTTCTATCCATAGTATCACTACCTTTCTTACCCTTCTTTAATTTCACAACCTCTATGCCTATATCCTCATTCTCTACTTTTAATACTTCTTTTCTTTTATCTGTTCATCTGATTTCTCATTTATAATAATTAGTTTCTCAGCCTCCATTTTTTCAGTTGTGGAGCTCTTCTTTAGGACCCTACTATCCAGTGTCTTGTCATTTACATTTTGTTTACTTTGTTGCTTTTCAGCTAACTTCATTTCTTGATCCTCACCTTTTTTTCAAAGTGTTGGAAAGTTGTTCTTAAACTCTAGACAGATGTTCTATTTCTCCACAGCTTTGATAACTCCTTTATAGCATACACATACGTTTGCCTGACCACACAATTACAGTAAAATGATAATGTACCAATAGGATACCCAAATAATCCAACCATACACTTCTTGTCGAATCGGGATTGTCAGTCCAAAATCTTCACGGTCTATACTTAGTTCTGTAGCAGTGTACTTCATGGTGTAAAAGAGATCAGCTGTTGCTGCACAGGAAAACATAACCACCCAATAATAATTGGATTCAGCACATCTAGCATTTATGTGCTTCTCCTAACTACTTCTGGACTTCTTTTCACAACTTCCACGCAAATTCGTTTGCCGCTTATGTAACCCCACCTCTTCATTTTGCAATGACAGGCGGTATGCTGTTTGAATCTGACAGCAATACCAGGTGGGCTGGGTTCGGGGAGGAATAGGTCACTCGGCACAAGGGCTAGGTTTGGCTACTCTGCACAGGGGCACCCAAGTAACTCCAAACACAGGAAGCAATAACAGTAATGTCCAATACCAGAAATGGGATTCTAAATGCAGCTTTTATTCACATCCAAACAGAATAAACAAAGCATTGATGGACCCCCATGGGGCAACACTCCTGGTAATGCAGATTAAAAGAATCAAGAACACTTCTTCTACATTTTAGCCCTCAGACTCTGAACCCACTGGGCACACAGCCTGGACTTGCATGCTGCTTTTGGTACACAGCCCGAACTTGTACACTGTTCTGGGTTTCCCCTGGCTCGTCTCCCTTGCCGGCCACTTGGACACCTTCCATTTGTCATGGAAACATTTAATGGTGGCTCCCTAAACCACCTAAGAGCACCTCAGCTCTATCAGGGAATTTTCCTTTTAATCCCACTTCTGGGTACTTTCCTCAGGCACTGGTCAAGTACCTGAGAGAAAGTAAAGGTGCCACAGAGCAAATCCGTAGAGGTGAATTTGGTTACTACTGATGGGGGGTTTCCCACCTCTTGCTCCCGCAATTTATACCCGGCCATTTCTCTGGACAGTAAACACCTCATACTGTAAAGCTTGGCAATATAGAATATGGCTAAATGTATGTCACATTTCCTCTACTTGTCTTGCTTTCCTTTTGTGCTGGACTTGAACATACTTTTAATTGGTATAGCCCATTGCTCTAGGCCCCTCACTGATTAAGCAGTCCAATCCCCACATTACAACTGTACTTGGCTGTTTTTTTCCTGACCCCACAGTAATAGTCCCTTTAGTTTCCTTCTGTTAAGGTGAAATACACATGGCCCTCTTTCAGAGTGAACTCACCCTTTGGTTGCAGGTGCCCCACAGGCGAGTTCTCCACAGGAATTTCTCTCTCAGAGCTTCTGGTGCCGCAGCACAACTTGAAATAGGCAGCTTCTTCCCTTAGCCGGAACCAGGAGGGTTGCCCCTGGAAAACAGGCAAACCTTTCCCCCCATCCCCTCAAGGATAGGGCACTTGAATCAGTAACAGTGTACTTCAACAACCAGTTTCTGTGTTCCTCTTATGGTGGAAACACACACCTTCCTAATCAGTAGCTCTAAAACAGAGCTTAAAGCTCTGAGAGCCTGCACACAGACAGCTGTGCTACTGTCTCTCACCAAGACTGCACACAGACTGAATTCAAAATCCTCAACGTTCTATGCTAACCTCCAACTGCAACATTCCAGTGTGGTTTATGCAGCTGTGAAAGTTCTATGGTGATGTCATCCCTCAGTCTCAGCTGAGACTGAGAACAGAGTGAGACAGTGTGAAATCCATTTAACTGGAGTTTTACAAGCTGCCTTCCCTGCCTACCACTAGGTCTTACTGGGATTCTAGTAACCCCGGGTAACAGGGGGTTACACTCACTCTGAGCCAGGAAAATGACTGTCTGCAGTCATTATTTACCTGGCCTAGGCCATCTCACCCTATGTGCTACCTGAGGAGGGGAGTGATCAGGCCCCCTCCTACAATGTGCTAGCACAGGCAGGCAACACTAAGGGCCTAGAGGCCTTTGGCTGACATATCAGCCTTTTGCTCTACCCACTAACTATGGGTGCCTAGAGGCTCTGGTAGAACTGTCCAGAGCGTAGCCCTAATAGCTCAGCACTGCAACCCCTACTGCAGGTCAGGGCCGCAGCCTGCCTATCCCCCCAGCCCTCTAGGGAAAACCTGTCTGCCTTTAACTTAAATTTTAAAACCAAACAAACAGGGGACCTCCCCGACCTTGGACACCATGCAACCACGCACCAGGAGCTCATACCATACCATTACATTACTTTTTAACTCCTCCACAACCATACCTGTGGAACAAAAAGGTTACACACAGTAACAACAACAACAACAGTACTTTAAATACTACACACTAAAGTACTAGTGAGGAACTTTGATGAGTCCCTCCTCCTTCTTGTCCTCTCTTCTATCTTTTTCAGAAACACCTGCAAGAAAAAGAAAGACAGCACACACTTTTAATTTGCATACACAGTCTATCTGAACCCCTACCATTAAAACACTGGAGAATCTTAAAAATATATATATTTTTTTTAGAAAAGTAGAAAAACAGTATAAACATTAGAAAACAGTAGAAACAATGACATTATTTACAACACACATATTTGGGGGATGGAGTGTCCTAAAAGTCCCATCTAGTGACCACAGTGCCCGAAGGCTAGTCCATTAAAGAGTCTCTCCTGGACCGGAGCCCGGTGAAGCACAGTTCTAGCAGGCCAAAGTCCCAAAGGGGAGAGTCTTTGAGGACAGTTTAAACATCTGGAGTCTGCTAGTGTAGGGTGTGTATTGCAATGTCATAAGAATAGAAAAGTTTGGACTTACCAGTCCCTTGTAGAATGAACAAAACACCGACCTGGTCCTCAGCCGAAGACTCTCCCTGGCAGCATTTTTCCGATACAGCTGGGTGGACATTTTTTGGGAATGACAGGAGGGCATGTCTGGAAACTGCTGGGATGATGTCATCTCTGGAGATGGAACTTTGGAACAGGAACAAAAGGAAAACAGCTGGTCTGATGTCATCTGATTACCAGGCGATGAATCAGGATACAGCTGGGCTGGTGTCCTATCTGGATCTGAAGTCATCTGGTGGGCCAGTCGATGAATTCTGGAAAGTTAGTACACTGTAGAACTGATGAATGTGGGGCATCTGAGTCCTGGATTTCTATACTGGCGGAACAACAAAGGCACTGTAATGGCTGGAGTGGCAGCACTGGCTACCACTTCTTTGCTTTTTATTTGGTAGGCATGGGCACATTTGCAGGGAGGTCTTTGCATTGTGGCCAATAGCACAGTGGGTCAGGAGCTTGAATTATTACCCTGTCTGGGCGCACATAATTTATACTGTGAAAGGTTTTACGTCCCTCTCCATCCACTATTCGAACAGTGTCCATTGACAGTGTCCTGCCTCTTTTCCACTGGCTGTATTTTTCATGAAACATTCTTTTTCTGACATGCTTGTTTGCACCAGGATGCACACATTTTATTGCTTTGGCCCAAATCCAGGATTTTCTGCTGTTCTTAATCTCCTCCCAGACTCTCCGAGGAAAGGTAGGAAAGGACATCCCATAGATTTTATTTGCCTTTTTATGAACCAATCTCCCCTCTTTACTAGCTTTGGTCAACCTGAGTCCTCTGGCCTGGCTTGGGGGTGGCCAGTCCTGGTTCTGCCAGCTACACATTGTCAAAGAGACAAGAAATGGATTTTTGACTTCTTTTTGCACAGCCAGGGCAGTGGAAACACCACTCTCTTCCATGCATTTCTCTGAGGCAAGAGCTTGAGGCTGTGTACCAGTTCTTTTTTTACAAGGCCACATAGGTTCCCCCTCTTCTTCTTCCTCACTGAGAATCTGTGCCCAGGAGTGAGCAGTCGTCCTCACTCCTGAGACTATTTACTCTTCGCTGGGCGCGGAGGTCGAAACCTCTCATTTAAAGGCCTCCCTCATCTCGTCTTCTCCTTTGAGACTTGGGCTAGGCCTCCTCCAAGAGTCTACTGATGCTCTGCCTGAATTGTCTCTCTGCGATCCAGAATTTGAAACATTAGCACATTGTTCTGTCTGTATATCTGCACCTTTTAGCTTTGTGCCACACTCCCCTGAGGAGCCTCCTCCAACAGGCTTCGCCTGGTGCTGTGTACTGCCAACTGCAGATTCTTGAACTTTTGTCCATGTGGGAGCCAAACGAATCTTGGGCGCTTTAAACAAGCCGTATTTTTCTAAGCACCCTGAACAGTGAGGTACCATGAAGACGTCCCTTCCAGCATTTAAGCATATTAAGCACACTTCCACTGGGTATCCAGGAATTGCCACATGAGGAGTCAGTTGTCCTCCACAGTAACACCTCTTAATGTCCCTTAACTTGTTTACTTTTGCTGCTACCACAGTCCGGGCATGATCCGGGTAGCGAGCTGGTCCTGAGGCCATGGCTGCAGAGAAAAACAAACAAACGCTCACTGTTATTGAAAGTCCCACATCACTGAACACTTTTTTTTTACTTTTAAAATGGCTCCTCTGCTGCTGTGTTTACATTACTACCACACCCTGTAATGGTGGCGGCAGCACTCCTGTGCATCAACATTCTGAAATTGGGTCAAGCCACTGCGCATCCAATTTACACACTTTACTGATAACTTTGCTCAAAACTGCAGAAACTTGCACTGTTTTTTTTTTAGCACATTTATATGATTTACCACAGACTTTTCACTTGCCGAAGACATTGCTCTAGCTCACAGTCCCTTAAAGCCTCAGTATTTTAAGCACAGGATTGCCTGTAACTCTTGCTGCCTAACTTGATACAACTCACAGTCTCTCTCATGGCTTTGAAACTTTACTCTGACGCTGAACCCATAACTATGCTTACAGTCGATGGCTTAACAAGCTTGCTTTTGCTGGTAAAAACTTAACACAGTTTTTGTTTGTAAAACGACTACACTGCTGCACACAGATTCAGTTGGCTTTTGGCAAAAATCACTGGTTTGAGCAATTATTTTTGTTGGTACTCACTGTTATCAGTAGCTGCTTACTATGATGGAAAACGGCCTGCAGCCAGTCTTGGAGGCCTCTGGACAGAAGTGGGTTGGCAGTCCTGCTTATCGTCCCTCTGAACACCACACTTTCAGTCCAGTCAATCGAGATGCGGGTTGAGCCCGAATTTAGACAGAAAAGTCAGTTTTTTAAACTTTTACAGCGCTTTCAGTCACTGCGACACTCCTCCGGGTAGCCAGTACACGCACTCCACTCACACTTCCTCTTGAATGTTGGCCAGTCGCTGTAGAGCTGGCTTGGGGAGGCGGGACTGATTGCAGTCTCACCAATCACAAGACGCCATGCAAATGAGCCTCTTTCCCAAGCAAGTGCTCTTCTCCTCACGGCGATGATCGAACAGGCAAATTTAAACTGCAAAACCACTTTTTTTCTTTTAACTGACTTTACAGCGGGAGCCCATTTTAACCATTTTTCATAGCCATTAACACAGCAAGTCTCTCAGTTCACTAGAAAGCATTTTTAACGTCCAGGGCAAAATTTTCCTTTTGCTACCCCTAGTCTTCCACACTTTTCTTTGTCACAACAATTTTTAAAAGCTGGCAAAACGCTGTAATTTTTGATGCAGGACAAGGGCATACTCTCTCAGGCTTTACTGCTCCTTGGTAAACAGTTGGCATTTAACAGCAGCACGTGGACAACATCACACAGCAACACATTAGTTAACCTTGCTTTAGCTTTTTGGGCTACCCACTGCCAGATAACCAAAATGCTAGCCCTTTGCCCAAGCACCTTTCCTCCCTAAATTTCAAATCCCAGTGGTGCCTCCATTTTGTAACCCCACCTCTTCATTTTGCAATGACAGGCGGTATGCTGTTTGAATCTGACAGCAATACCAAGTGGGCTGGGTTTGGGGAGGAATAGGTCACTTGGCACAAGGGCTAGGTTTGGCTACTCTGCACAGGGGCACCCAAGTAACTCTGAACAGAGGAAGCAATAACTGTAATGTCCAATACCAGAAATGGGATTCTAAAGTGTGGCTTTTATTCACATCCAAACAGAATAAACAAAGCATTGATGGACCCCCATGTGGCTACACTCCTGGTAATGCAGATTAAAAGAATCAAGAA
Source organism: Neoceratodus forsteri (assembly GCA_016271365.2). NCBI lineage: Eukaryota > Metazoa > Chordata > Ceratodontiformes > Ceratodontidae > Neoceratodus > Neoceratodus forsteri. Next base: position 1,082,368,499 of record CM057449.1, read on the forward strand.
CACTTCTTCTACACTTTAACCCTCAGGCTCTGAACCCACTGGGCACATAGTCTGGACTTGCACACTGCTTTGGATACACAGCCCGAACTTGTACACTGTTCTTGGTTTTCCCTGGCTCGGCTCCCTTGCCGGCCACTCGGACACCTTCCACTTGTCATGGAAACATTTACTGGTGGCTCCCTAAACCACCTAAGAGCACCTCAGCTCTATCAGGAAATTTTCCTTTTAATCCCATGTCTGGGTACTTTCCTCAGGCACTGGCCAAGTACCTGAGAGAAAGTAAAGGTGCCACAGAGCAAATCCGTAGAGGCGAATTTGGTTACTACTGATGGGGGGTCTCCCACCTCTCGCTCCCACAATTCATACCAGGCCATTTCTCTGGACAGTAAACACCTCATACTGTAAAGCTTGGCAATGTAGATTATGGCTAAATGTATGTCACATTTCCTCTACTTGTCTTGCTTTCCCTTTGTGCTGGACTTGAACATACTTTCAATTGGCATAGCTCATTGCTCTAGGCCCCTCACTGATTAATCAGTCCAATCCCCACATTACAACTGTACTTGGCTGTCTTTTTCCTGACCCCACAGTAACAGTCCCTTTGGTTTCCTTCTCTTAAGGTGAAACACACATGGCCCTCTTTCAGAGCGAACTCACCCTTTGGTTGCAGGTGCCCCACAGGCAATTCCTCCACAGGAATTTCTCTCTTAGAGCTTCTGGTGCTGCAGCACAACTTGAAATAGGCAGCTTCTTCCCTTAGCCGGAACCAGGAGGGTTGTCCCTGAAAAACAGGCAAACCTTTCCTCCCATCCCCTCAGGTATGGGGCACTTGGACCAGTAACAGTGGTCTCCAACACTTCAACAACCCGTTTCTGTGTTTCTCTTACGGTGAAAACACACACCTTCCTAATCAGTACCTCTAAAACAGAGCTTAAAGCTCTGAAAGCCTGCACACAGACAGCTGTACTAGTGTCTCTCACCAAGACTGCACACAGACTAAATTCAAAATCCCGAACATTCTATGTTAACCTCCAACTGCAACATTCCAGTGTGGTTTATGCAGCTGTGAAAGTTCTATGGTGATGTCATCCCTCAGCCTCAGCGGAGACTGAGAACAGAGTAAAACAGTGTGAAATCCATTTAACTGGAGTTTCACAAGCTGCCTTCCCTGCCTACCACTAGGTCTTACTGGGATTCTAGTAACCCCGGGTAACGGGGGGTTACACTTACTTTTCAGAGAATACAAAAATTGCCTCGAATAGTTGAAAATGTCCTTTATTCACAGCTACACATAGCGACATGTAGCTACATACAGCGTATGCTACAGCTTACAAATTTTAATCAAAAGCTGAGAGAAGTTGGAATGCTCATTTTTAAAAACAGCGATAAATGCAAACTGCATAAGCGTAGTTCTACTGCAATAAAAACCTTGCACACCTTCTCTTTTCTCAACCTATGCATGGAGAAACCCTCAATGTAAAGTCAGGACTTCGCTCACAGGAAAATGAGGATTCAATTATACCATCTCAAAAAGTAAGGAAATTCATTGCAAAAAACTTTGTTAATGCACCAGTTAGGCAAGGCAAGGCAAATTTTATTTAAAAGAAGCTCATCCCGGAGGCTCTGGGCGCTGAACAATCAAATCAAATATAAATAACACCAACAATATGAAAATACACAAAAATGACATATATAATACATAAAATAATACTACAACATAAAATCTAATAATACATATTCTACACTAAACCTCACCATTAAAAATCTTTAAATAATATACTCGGCAATAAGTACCCAGATTAAATACATAGCCAGGGACATATATAAACACAAAAATCATGTAACAGGTAAGTTATAAATCAAAGTCTGGGAAGGTCTGATTATACAGGAAGGCCTTGAGGTGGGCTTTAAAGACCTCAACTGAAGGGGCCTCTCCCACAGCTGGAGACAGCGAATTCCACAGGACGAGGGCGGCGACACTAAACGCTCTGTCACCTGCTATTTTTAGCCTCATCCTGGGAATTGCAAGGAGGCCCCTAGAGGAGGAGCGGAGGGAGCAGACTGAGACAACAGGTGCAAGAAGGGTAACTTGATGCCACAAAAGTAGGGAAATGTGACATTAGGGTTTCCAACCCTAATGCCCCACAGCCACCGCCAAGCAGCAAAAGGAAAAAATATTAGGGTTTTGGGTCTCTGAAGTCTTGGAGAATCAGTGGTGGGGTCTTCCTTGGAGGTTGTCAACCCTAATGCTCCCCTTCCCCCCAGCCCCTAGCCTCCAATCCAAAGCACAAGGTACAGCTCCAATCCACTGCGTGATAATGCACTCTTCAGAGGTAGAGAAGTATGTCTCACCACAGTTGCCAACAAAATTTGTTGTACCTTTCTTCATGTAGGGCCCGTTGGGCCCTGTATGACGAAAGGAGATCATGTGTGATGTTTGCTCACAGAATGGGGTGGGAATTAGGGTTGACAACCCCCAATGAAGACCCCACCACTGATTCGCCAAGACTCCAGAGACCCAAAACCCTAATGTTTTTTCCTTTTGCTGCTTGGAGGATAGGTGTGGGGTGTTAGAGTTGTAAACCCTAATGCCACATTTCCCTATGTTTGTGGCATTAAGTCCCTAACTGGAGAATTAATGAAGTTTTTTGCAATGAATATATATCTACATCTGTCTGTCTGTCTTTCTGTCTGTCTATCTGTCTGTCTGTCTATCTCTATCTATCTATCTATCTATCTATCTATCTATCTATCTATCTATTCAATAAGCAAACTTCCAAGAACCAATCTTGTCCATAAATTCCCACTAATGTGTCCGAGCTTAATCATGAAGCCTTTAGGAAAGGGGATGCTGATGACAAATCAAGGGACTTTTTAACAGTGGACTACCCCTTATGTCCGATGCTATACCTACTTCCAGTGGTGCATAATACGCTCAGTATTCTGCCTGGGAAGCCCATGATTTTAGGCATGGGCTTCCTTACAGAATCTTTGTCAAAGCTGATTGATTGTCACTTTACATCAATTTATAGGGGTTTGAGATCATACATCCAAGATACATAGACACATAGACACTGTTGGCAGATAAGGGCCTATGGCCCACCCAGTCTGCCCATTTGAGTTTGTACATTCCATTTGCTTTTTTCTAGAAGTCTGTTGCCCCTTACCCCTGACCTCCAGAATTCCCTTATGTCTATCCCATACATCCTTAAATCCCATGATTGTTTCAGCCCCCACCACTTCTTCTGGCATGGTATTCCACTTGTTCACTACCCTCTCTATGATGAAATTCTTCCTCACATTTCCTCTGAATCACCTTCCCTCCAACTTCATCCCATGCCCTCCAGTCCTGGAACATCTTTTTCACTGGAAAATAGTATATTCCTGCACCCTGTTCCTCCCTGCAAGGTACTTGCATGTCTATCATATCCCCTTTCTCTCCCCCCTCTCCTCCAGGGAGTACATATTCAAGTCCTTCAGCCTGTCCTCAGGCCTGTACCTGGGATGTATTGAATATTTTGGGTGACATCCACATCAAGGGGACAAGCTTACTTGTCGCCCTCAATGTGGAGTCACTGGCCCAGATATTCAAACTGCACCTCAAAAGTGTGCAATAGCAGGAGCAAGCACAAGTCTATTGCACCCATGCGCAAGAGACGTGATATTCAAAAATGGAGCAGGCCAAATTGCGCCTACAGCCGACGACTGAATATCACACCCACCCGCGCCCATAGCTAACTAGGAGGGGAAGCTGAGCAGATCTGATGCGCCATAGCGCAACAAGGGATGTTCAGATGAGCAGTCCAGAGGTGCCATTGCGCAACCAGGGAGCCTCCCCCAGCTGCAGAGCAATGTAACTGTACAATCAGGGAGGTAGGGGCCCACCACCCATGCCACAGATGGGCACTGGAACACACAGCAGAACAGACTTCTTCCCCCCACACCCCAAACACAGCACAACTGGGGGAGGGCCGGAATAACCACTGGCCCATGGAGACAAGCAACCAACCCACAGCCTGGCCATGGTGCCCAATCACACCTACCGGCAAGCTGTGACTGGCACACAAGGAGGGCAGACCACCCTATGCCACACCATCCCCCCAGTGCACAGCACACCCTGCATCGTGACCCCCAGACACCCCCCCATGAACAGTGACCACCACTGCAGGAAACCCCATGCATGCCACCACCCCCACTGTGTCAATGCAACCCTGTGCACCACAGAACCATGCAAGCCAGCCCCACCATGAGCACCCATCAGCGGGCTGCAGCACACGGCAATGCAACAACGGTAGACACAGTGCCACCACGCACAGTCCCCCCAAGGTACTGCTGAGAGACTGACCATGCGTTGGCACAAGAGGTACCCCACATGGGATGGGCATGTCCTTGACACCACCACCAGTGGTACAGTGCCCTGCACAGTATTCCAGTGACACACCCTGACCCACCACTGGCCACAACAGCCAGCACAGACACCCACAGTGGTGCATGGAAGCATGCACCACACCGGATGCCACACAGGGTATGGACAGACACCCACCCATACCCAAGGGCACAACAACACAGGGATGCAGTTGTGGGGCAACCAAGCCCCCATTGTGGGCCCATGTGAGCCGTGTACACACAACCCACAGTCCACCATGGCACTGGAGTGCCAGCCACCCTGTGCAGGCACTGTGGATCCGTACATCACCAGTAGTCACCCGGAGCACAAGCCACAGACAGTGGGTCACATCCCCTGCAACACACACAAGCCACAGCATGGAGGTGGGACAATGACCATGTTGCCCACAGTGTCACCCGAGCCAGGTATGCACCACACCAGTGACATGGGCAACCCAGCAAAGTGATGGGTACAGTGTCTGCCCTGCAGGGAATGCCACCACTGACATGCCAGCGGACTGTGCAGGTCACAGACAGGCATGTGTGTCGGCTGCACAGGCCATGGACGGGCCGATGGGTGCACCATGGACACAGAGCACGCGCCATGGACCACTGCACACAGTCATCCAGTGCACAGGGAACAACACACACAACTCAACACTGACTGATAACTACCCCCACACCATTGTCACCTCCCAACGGACACACACACATACCCATGACTGCACCACCCCTGATGCCATGCACACCACTGCAGCTGAGCACCTATAGCCCGCTACAAATCAGAGACCACCACAGTATTCATATCAAATTAAATGTATTGTAAATATAAAAGTGAACTATGTACAACAATAAAAACTATATACAAGCTTGGGGTGGGGGACACAAACAAGGTGAGGGTGGGCAGGGGGAAGGGGTGGACAAATGGGATGGGATAGGATGGGTGTGAGGGTGGGTCCAGGGGGTAGGGAAGTCAGGGACCAAAGGACTGTCATCTTGACTGCCGTTCCTGGCTCTGTGACCTCCTGCCTCTGTGCCTCCACAGCACCCCCTTGTGTCGAGCCTCCTCAATATGTCTAGGGACTCACGGGCCAGATGAAGGAGCTCCCGTAAGGTGTCCCAAATTTCCCAGAGATGGCGTGTACCTAGGACAAGGGAGCACAGTCAATAGATGTGAATGCACAACCCCATACAGTCCACCCACTGTGCATGGCATAGGGCCATGGGGCATACCACTGTGATGGTGTGTGACCACCCGCAGTGATCATGTCCACAGGACCTGCCCACCCAGGTGCACACAGCCATGCGGAATGCTGCACACACCCACTGGCCATGTCACGTACAGCACCACCGTGGCCATTTAGTGACATGGCTATGTGGTGCAAAGGCAGTGGCACAGCCATGAACCTGGTGCACGCATGGACCACCAGTGACGCACACCCAGACATGCATTGCCACTGGACAGTGTTGACTGTAACAAGTGGCGTGCATGGCAGTGATGTTGATGAATGTTGGCCATGCCCCACTGCTCACCCTATCACACAGCATGCAATACTAATCATGGATGTATGGCACTCACCCTCATCGGGACGGTCAGGTGGGCGTTGATGGCCCTCGGCCTGCCTGGCTGCATTGTCCTCCCCCCTCCACCGCTCTACCCGCAATCTGCGGATTTCATCCGGGCCTGTGGGAAAAAAGGAGAGAAGAACATCAGTACATTCTCAAGCAAAGTACCCTGCCCCAAGGTGTGTGCCTTCCCACCCAGCCAGACCCACCCACCCACCCCACACCCTGTAGAACACTGCCACGCCAACCCCATACGGTCCCTCCCCTATGTGCTGGACACATACAACACTGTGGCTCATATGGATGATAAAAGTGTGTTGATGGAACCCCTACCTGGATGTGGCACCGTGCCTCTCCTGGCATGTGCCCGCAGTCAGACCAGTAGTTCCAGCTCCCTCCTGCGAAGGTCACCATAGTGGTGCCTGCACTGCTCAGCAGTATGTCCCCGTCCTGTGGCCTCTTCCAGGGCAGTGGCCACCTCCTGCCACACCTTGGTCCTGGCTTTGTCCAGGGGGGCCTCCCTGAAGAGAGGCCCATGGTGTGGCTCAACAATGGCCGCCAGATTGGCCAGCTCAATAGCCGTCCACTGTGCTGCCCATCTGGCGTGCTATCATTCTAGCAGCTATAGTAGGCAATATGGCGCCTGCAGCATGGCTCTCATACGCAGATGGCGCGCGTACAGCGCTGTTATTCCCTATCGCGCTGTTACCGAACAGTGCTGATAGGGAGGTGCACCCCTATGCCTGACGCATGGTGCCAAGGGGGCAAAGGTCGGGCACAGGGTCAAGGGGCTCTGGCACAAGGCCACGCACAGCGCCATCGGATGACAATGCATGTAGCATGATTGGCTGCCTGTGTGCATGCACCATAGCAAACTACTGGACAGTTGGGCCATTGCACCTATGATGGCCCATTGCCACAGCGCCATGTAGTGACCATCGCTATAGCGCCACTGGCACAATGGTGGCCATGCCCTGCATTGCCTACCATGCACAGCACATCATCAGCTTGGCAGACACCTGTGTCAGCAACCCAGGCATGCGAGGTGGGGTGTACGACGCATGTCACAGGACTGCGCCATTGTTTCAGCACGTTTAACACAATTGCGCAAAGCGCAACAGCGTAATATTCAGCCATCATATGCAAATCATCTAATCAGCCATTCAATGGTGCAGCACTGCAATTTGCATCTACTTAAAGTTGCTCCTCACTTCATTTGCATGGATTGCGCTATAAAGGTGTGACAATGTGTTGTAGTGGCTATAGTCGGTTACTGCAGTTTATTGGTGAGTTGCATGCCGTTTGAGGTGGACTGTATTCAGGATATGCATGGACTGCATAAATACAGGTAAGAATTGTTATTTTGGTGGTTACATAATGACCAGGCTGTTGGAGAGAAGGAAACAGTGGAGAGGAGGGGCGGTTTTACAAAGGCTGAAACAGGGCCCTGGTCGAGCCTACCTGGATCAGGGGCCAGCTGCTCAGTGGATGGTGGGGAACCCCTCAGGCCCGTGCTGCTGCATGGGAGGAGGTGGCATGTGCCGTGAACCTGCATGGCAGCCATCAGTGCTCTGTGCAGTAGTGTAAGAAGAAGTTGGGCATGGACAGGAGGAGGGTAAAAGAGAAGGTGGCTGCCATCAGGGCAGCACGTGCTGATACAGGTGGGGGACAGCCAGAGGTGGTACAGCTCACCTCAGAGGAGGACAGGCTTGCTGGAAGCATGCAGCGAAGTGCCATTGAGGGTGTTCCGGCTGGTGGCTTCCAGACTGGTGGTAGCCCATCACTGCATGGTAAGTCATGGTCTGTCTATGGGGGGCAGGGTAGGTCACACGCAGTAACGCAACTTTGCTTTCCCTTACAGATCCTATGCATCTGCATGGGTCAGTGGTGGTGGGCCTGTCCACTGCGGACAGTCGGATGGAGTCAGAGGTGGGACCATCCACCTCCACAGGTATATGTGGATCATTGCGACAGTGGGGCCGCCTGGCTGTCCACACTGATGTCGTTGTGACAGGTGTGGAGGAAGCCCTGCCTGTGTCCCAGCGTGCTGGCATCCACGGATGCCAGCATGCTGTGACTGTGGTCGGGGCAGAGACCAGTGATGATGACACGACCGTCATGGGCAGTGACACAGGATGGACACACAGCAGGGCAATTCGCGGCCATGGCTGTGGGTGGTGCTGCCATGGAGGCCTGCGTGTCAGCACAGTCCCAGGCTGGGCCTGTCAGCACCAGTGGGGCAGCACTGGTGTCTGTTCAGGACAGTGGGACTGTTGCGGCCACTGCGGCAGCACCACTGAGCCCTGGGGTGCGGCAGCCAGAGGGACAGCATCAGCAGTTGCCCACTGGGCTTGGGGGTACAGAGTTCAGCAGCGACGTCTGTGCACCGCCTGTGGACATGCCCAGACCTGGTCCTGGTGTGCAGCATCCACCCTCATGGGGTGCTGAACATCAGGGCCTTGCACACCCTGAGGGACAGGATGCCAAGGAGGCTGATGACCTCTTGGACGAGCACACCCACCTACTGCGAGCATCAGTCCAGCAGCAGATGCGGCTTGCGACATCCACGGATGCACTGCATGTGGCTCTGGAGCAGGCAGAGGAGCATCACAGCAGGGACCCCGAACAGATCCTGGCACGGATGGACCATTTGCAGGAGGATGTGACCACTGCCATTGACAGGCATGCACAGGCGTTCATTGCTGTCATGGCCACAGTGTGCACACAGTCAGGTGCCCATGCGTCGCGGACACCACGTAGTGCACTATCAACCCCCGTTCCTGGCATCATGCGACTCCCACCCTGTCGACGCCGGGTTCAGCTGTGGGCATCCCAAGCACTCCTGGTGCAGGCATGTTCAGTGTGCTGCAGATCCCTGTGTGGGCATGGTCACATTCATGCAGTGGAACCTCTGGGGGACCATTTGTGCCACCCCATGAGGCTAGTGATCAGCCTGCCAGTGCTGGCGGGTCTCAGCGGGGCCGTCCACGCATCCGTGGTGGCCATGGCACTGTGTCGCGGGACTGACTTGTCTCCCAGTGTGGCTACTGTCTGGTGCTGCTCTGTGTGCATTGTGTGTGTCAGTGGGCAGTGCATGGGTGGGTACCTGGCCCTGCATGTGGACACACAGTCCACTTGCACACCCTCCCAGCTGCTGTCCACAGTTGCATGATGATGCCTGCATTGCGCTGTACACCAATGTGCAATGGTGCTCAGCATCTGACACACGCACATGGACAGGCAGTGGGCGTGGTGGCCTGTGGACATGTGTGTTGCTAGGGTGTGCATTCTGGGTCAGTGTGCCTTCTGCCCTCTGTGCACGTTTGTTGCATTCTGTGTGTGCGTGTGTGTGTGTCCTTCAGTGTGGCATGTTAATCTTCACCCATCCCTGGCTGTGTGTGTGCCTCTGTGCCCTGCCACTTCCCTTGATGGCATGCATACCCGGTGTGTGTCCATGCGTGTTTGTGGGTTGTGCCTTGGCCACTGGTGGCTTCGCATGGCCCCATGACTTACCTGGGTTGGCTGAAGTGCTCCTCCGTGATGGTGTCCCGGTGCAGCTGTGCCAGCCGGAGCAGTCAGGGGTCCCATCAGCCAAGGGGGGCTGCCCATCATCATCATCACTGGCGTCCCCATCGCTGTCCCCCTCTTCGACCTGTATGGCTATCCCACATTCATTGGTCATGTTGTGCAGGATGCAACAGGTCAGGAATATCCCACATGCCTTTGAGGGGCTGTACTGTAGGGCACCGCTGGAGGTGTCCAAGCAATGGAAATGTGCCTTCAGCATCCCGAACACCCGCTCAATGACATTACGTGTGGTGGCGTGTGCCTCATTGTAGTGTTGCTGCAATGGGATCGCGGTCCGCCAGTAGGGTGTGAGCAGCCAGGGATGGAGTGGGTATCTACTGTCACCTGTGTGTAGAGGGTAGAAGTTAGTTTGGTGATCAGCATCGCCCTGCCCCAGGCCATGTAGGCCACTACCCATGCCACCTCTGGCCATGCCCCCCAAGGCCCTATGATTGTCCATGTGGTTTGCATACTCACCCACTAGGTGTCCAGTGGGGATGTCCCCACTCTCGAATCTGTGGCACAGTGCTGACTGGTGCCAGATGAAAGAATCATGTGCTCCCCCAGGGTGCGTGGCACAGACATTGATGATGCGCCTCCTGGCATCACTCACCACCTGGCAGTTGATGTTGGCATAGCCCTTGCGATATATGTATGTGGCCCCCTCAGGCCCAGGTGGTGTGTGTATGGCCACATGGGTGCAGTCTATTGCACCTAGCATGCCAGGCATACATGCTACCCTGTGGAACTCCTGTATGTTTGCTGTGCACTCCGCCACTGTGCTGGGGAAATGAATGTACTCCTCAGCATGTGGCTGCAGTGCGCTGATTAATTGGGTGAGGTGACGTGACATGGCCGACTGGGTTATGCCTGTGGTGTCCCCAGTTGATCTCTGGAAAGTGCCCATGGTGAGCAAGCACATGCAGGCTGTTACTTTAGTCTCCACTGACAGGGCATGGCTCTGTCGTGTGGGTGCCTGCATCACATCACTGCACAGCTCACAGAGCTGCCTCAGAATTGCCCTGTTCAGGTGGTATCGGCTCACAATCTCAGTATCAGTGTACAGCTCAAAGCTGGTGAGGGCTCAGTACTGTCTGTTGGGGGAATACCGCCGACGGGCCCTTCCACGGCCACGCCCTCCCTGCTGCCCGCCTTCTCACCCCTCTCATTACAGCCTCCATGTGGAAGGTGGCACTGGCCATGTCCCTGGCTTGTGTTCACCCCCTCCGGCAGCTGTTGCTGTGTTCCCCCCACTGTCCTGGCTGCTACCTCCCCTGCACTGGGTACACCTGCCTGTGCTGGCCTCTGTGCTGTGTGGCTCCCCATACCTTCCCTGTGCCTGGCTGTTCAGAGTGACCTTTCCCTGGCCTGCCCTGTTTGTGCCTCCTGCCCTGTCTGTCTGCCTCTGATACATGTGGCTTCCCTGTAGCGTTCTTGGACCTCTTCCTTGCTCCTTTTTATTTTGGCTCATTTCCGCTATGACGCAACTTCCGCTTGCTCCACTATTGCGCATGGCGCAAGTCTTTGAATATCACACTGCGCCATTTATGCATGGTTCCTCCCCCTTCGGTTGCGCATACCTTCATTATCATTGCACTGTTGCTCAGCATGTTTCTGGGTAACTGCCTCCGGCTGAATATCTAGAATGGCTGCATTTAGACTTGCGCAGGCACAATCCTATTGTGCATGGCTCAACTCTTTTGAATATCTGGGCCACTATATACAAATATTGCCCACAAATATGGCTTGAGGGCTATGGAGACATTTTTGAGGGAATGAGAAGGCCAAGAAAATCCTGTCACTGACCTTTTGATTAGGATTTCATGATGTGTATTACAATGCAATTCCTTTAGCTTAATTTGGGAGCACTATATATAGTACAACCAAGTGGGATAGCAATTGGGGAAACATTCACCCCCAATTATGCAAATCCTGCACTGGGAATGTGGGAATATGATCATATCTTCAGTGACAACAACTCCTTCCATAGTAAAATAGAACTTTGGAAGTGGTACATTGCTGATTGCTTAATTGGTGTGGCAGGGAATGGCAGAAGAGCTTGATGCATTTAACAGGTATTTGGAGATTATTGAATCCAGGCTGAAAATTGGTAATCTCTGGGGATCCAGAAAAAGATCTCATTTTTGGATCTCCAAATAAAGAGAGAGAAGAACATGTAAATGTCACCCTGTATTGTAAAATAATTGAGAGAAATACACTATAATAGCAAGCAGCTCCCTTCCCAACCACACCATGGAGAACATCCCCAAGGGCCAACTTATGCAGGTCAGACATAATTGTAGCCTCCAGGAAGACTATGGGTCCGATTCTCAAAGCCCCTGGGTGGTGCAAGGGGCTTGCCTCTCAATGATTGGCACAAAGTGCTCCTTGCACTAAATGATGCCCCTGGAGCAATTCACAAAGGCAGGCTGCACCTTCCACATGCAGCCTGCACCTAATGGTGCTTGCACTGCCCTTGCGTCACACACTGTACTGCGGCATGGCACCAGGGGCTCGCAACAGATGTAGGCTGCCAAATCCCTTGAATCACAATTCACAAAACTCCCCAGGTGGTGAAATTCGTAAGTACTCTTAGACCAGCCAGGGCTGGTCTAAGGGTACATAGGAATTTCACCACTGGGAGAGTTAACCTGGTAGCGGCAATGTGCTGCGGTCTCCCTTCCCCAGTGTCTCTGACATTAGTGTAATAAAATCCCTTATGGTGGTTTAGTGGCCTCCTTCCCTGATTCCTGATATTTTCTCTCATAATAATAATACATCCATCCCCCTGACCTGGTGGTCTAGTGTCCCCCCTCCCGATCCCCGATGTTGCCCCTCATAATAATAGTAAACACATTTCCCCCGACCTGGTGGTCTAGTGGTCCCCGTCCCTGATCCCTGATATTGTCCCTCATAATAATAATAATAAATCCATCCCCCAACCTGCTGACCTAGTGGTCTCCCTCCCTGATCCCCGTATTGTAAAATAACTAACAAAAATGCTCTATTAGCAGCAAGCAGCTGCCTTCCCAACCACACTGTGGAGAACATCCCCAAGGACCAACTTATACAGGTCAGATGTAATTGTAGCCTACAGGAAGACTATGGGCCCGATTTTCAAAGCCCCTGGGCAGCGCAATGGGCTTGCATCCCAGTGACTGGTGCAGACTGCTCCTTGCACCAAACGATGCCCCAGGAGCAATTCACAAAGACAGGCTGCACCTACCACATGCAGCCTGTACCTAATAGTGCTTGCACTGCCCTTGCACCATACACTGTGCTTGGCATGGTGCCAGGGGCTTGTGTCAGATGCAGGATGCCAAATCCCCTGAATTGCAATTCACAAAACTCCCCTGGTGGTGAAATTCGTAAGTACCCTTGGACCAGCCAGGGCTGGTTTAAGTGTGCCAAGAAAATTCACCACCAGGAGAGTTAACCTGGTAGCAGCAATGTGACATGGTCCCCCCCCCTCTCCGATGTCCCAGACATTAGTGTAATAAAATCCCCCATGGTGGTTTAGCGGACTCCCTCCCGGATCCCTGATGTTGCCTCTCATAATAAAAATACATACATCCCCCTGACCTGGTGGTCTAGTGGCCCCCTTCCCTGATCCCCAATGTTGCCCCTTGTAACAATAATAAACACATCCCCCTGATCTGGTGGTCTAGTGGCCACTCTCTCTAATCCCAGATGTCCCTGAAATTAATGTATTCAAATTAACCCTGGTGGTCTAGTGGACCCCCACCTGGCAGTGCTCTACCATCCCGCTCCCCCCACCCCATAATGGAGCCAGCGACTGGCACAGCCTACCACTCACCACCACAGTTAGCCTCTGACTGAGCTCTGAATGAGTGCATACTGTATATAGTACATGCCCAGTGATTTACAGCTCACTGAGCTTGTACTATATACAGTATGCACTCATTCAGAGCTCAGTCAGCATTTAGCCATGGAGGCCAATGCTCTGTTCCAGTTATTGGTTCCATTATGGGATGGGGGAGTGGGGTGTTATGGGACTGCCGGTTGGGGGGTCCACTATACCACCAGGGTTAATTTGGATACATTAATTTCAGGGACATTGGGCAGAGGGCCACTAGAACACCAGGTCAGGGGATGTAATTATTATTATTATGAGGGCAACATTGGGGATTGGGGAGGGAAGCCACTAGACTACCACATTGGGGGGATGTATTTATTATTATTACTATGAGGGGCAATATTGGGGATCAGGAAGGGGGCCACTAGACCACTAGGTCAGGGGAATGTGTTTATTATTATTATGAGGGGCAACATCAGGGATTGGGGAGGGGGCCATTAGACCACCAGGTTGAGGGGTATATTTATTATTATTATGAGATGCAACATCAAAGATTGTGAAGGAGTGTTTACATCACTTAATGGGGGATTGGGGCTGGGGAGTGCCAGTTTCCACCAGGGACATGGTACAGCAGTGCACAGCCACCCCACAACTTATGGCATACCCTGCAGATGCTCCCCCTGTTTGGTGCATGGCCAGTGTTGCCACAAGCCATAGGACTTTGCCACAGGGACCCTGCCTGATAGAGAATTGGGCACAGGGTCCTTGGTGCACCAGACTGTAATGCAAGCAGCCATCTGCCGCAGCTTGTGCCAGCCTAAGGGCTCTTTGAGAATTGAGCCCTATGTGTGTATGTGTCTGAGGCCAACATTTCAGAGACCTGCTTTAAGGAAAGTGGGTACATTTGTCTCCCTATATGCAAAGCTAAGTAAGAGGGATGGAATACTGAGAGAAAATCTATTATTGACCTAGGAATAGGAACCTAGTAGTGACAATAGGCAGAATGTTGTCACCACTTACTCAGCAGTTGCACATGAAAATGAAAAAACATTACACAACAACTGGGACATCTTAAAAGTAGGACTCAAACTAAGACATTCTCAGAACAATGCTCCCAGGATTGTTTATAGAAGGGATACCAATTTGAAGGACTCTTTTGCCCATAGCGTGCAACCAGCTGAGAAAAACAAAATCACATTGGCTATCCGCCCCACCCCTGAAAGGCATCAAAAAAAATGTGGCAGGTGCATGTATGGCACAGTGATATGCAATAAGACTCCTTCCTGAACCCAAAAATGGGATGCACTGAGTCTATCAATGAGTTTATCATCTGCGTATCCAACAATGTCATTTATTTAGCCACTTGTCCCTGTGGTTCCTTTTACATTTGGAGGACAAGGTGAAAATTCAAAGAAATGATAGGGGAACACATAAGGGTGATCGACCTCAAAAACAACTGATCTGCATTGGCTATCTTGCAGAAATGATGGGAGGAGGGGAAAGCCATATACCAATGTTTATGAGTATCGAGAGGGTATCCCTGGGCCCATGGGGTGAAGATATTGAATGAAAACAGGCACATAGGGAGGTATACTGGATATACCAGTTGGGGCACTATCCTGGCCAGCTCTGAATGACCAGATTGAAATAGACCACTGTTGTGAGTTTTGTAGTTCACTTTATATGATGACAGCTCTATTTATAGCTTACAGATGTGCCTGGTGAGATGAAAAGCTTGAGAAAAGAATAGGAATGGTGCTGGATGTGGCCTATACTTTGATATATGGATTTAGTATGCAGCTACTGTTTTAAGATTGTGTTAGATGATTTCCTATTTGTTTTTACATGTTTCATTGGTGTTATAACTTTTGATACACACTGTTTTAATGTGGTGTTGGTAATAGCACTTACATTTGATGTATCCCTTTAAATTGCTTGCTACAAAAATTGGGGAGTCAATAGGGGGCACCACACCTTAACAGAGCACCAGGGAACTGCAGGTGTGAAATGTTGGGGCTCCAGTGGGTCCTCTTGTGCACTGATATGAGCTTTGCTGTGTGGTAGGACTGCAGTTTGTTTTTACAAATAAATGTGACTTCAACATTACATCCCAGGTACGCTGTCTGTTGGACAGAATGCTGGATCCCCTCCTTTCTGTGATACAGCTCTGGATCTGCAAGCACCACATTGAGCAAGCGGCACTCCTCCCTGCAGTCGTGTGCTGTATAGCAGGTTCTCTACAACTTCTTCCTTATGGAAGTTTTTGAAATGGCAGCTAGTTTTTTTTTTATTGTTTTAAATGTCCTTTTTTCAAGACGTTCTCTCTTGTTATGGATCTCATGCACTCTGCCTCAGTGACATACAGGGTGCACAGAGGGGAGCCACATCTGCTGTGAATGGATGCCATTCACTTAACGTAACTATGCTTACTGCACCCTTGGGCAGGATCAGGGCTAGGAGTGGGAATGGTTTGAATTTAGAGAGGTCCTCTCAAAAGTATATTTAACATAAACAAATACATAAATCAAAAGGGTTACATTAGAAACACTGCAAGAAATAAAACTCTGTCAGAGCAGGAAACTTAACTGTGCCCTGTAGCTGGATATATTTATTTAGTTTTTGTTAACTGGGTAGGTACACTAGACAGAAACTGTCATTTTTCAAGCATGACCTGGGAGATTACAACAACAGAAAGAGAACACATATCACAATATACAAAGGGATACAATATGGACAAGAGTATGGGTTACAACACTTGAAATATAGATGTCAACAATCATGTGTAAAGCAAAAGGGAAGAACAAAACATATAACATATAGGAGGTGCCCTGATTACAATGATAAGAGAATACGGCAGTTGAGACAAAATGTCTTCAGTTGAAGGTACAGCAATAATGCCACATGTTATGAGGTAATCACATGGAGAACAGAATATTAAAGCAACATGTTATAAGGTGATCATATGGAAAACAAGGTAGAAATTACAACTGTCAGTTTACCTCTTGGAGGAGCATTTACATATGAACATAACGAAAATGCCAGCAGAAGCAGGCCTATACGGTCTATCGAATCTGCTCGAATGTGCAGCTAGCCCCTCAACTTGCAGCTGCCTCACCCTCCTCCCCTTTTCATCTTAACACCATCCTTACCCTGTCCCAACCCCTCTTAAAGTTACCCACCATTCTACAGGAAACCACCTCCTCGGGCAGAGTATTCCACCTGTCCACCACCCTTTCTGTGAAAAAATATCTCCTGATTTCCTTCCTGTATCTTTTCCCCTCTAACCTCAGCTGATGCCCTCTCATATCCCTCCCTCTTCTAAGCTGGAAAATCCCTTCTGTATTAACCTTATTTATCCCCTTCAGGTATTTAGAGCTTTCAATCATATCCCTCCATACTTCCTCTCCTCCAGGGAGTACATGTTCAGCTCGCCCAATCTATCCTCATAGGATATTCCTCCAATCCCTGGATCATGCAGTTAAATTTTAATATCACCAAGTGCAAGGTGTTACATCTTGGGTGGGGAAACCCTAAACACAGGTACACCCTGGGAGGGGAGGCGCTGGAGGCCTCAACAGGGGAAAAAGACCTAGGGCTCATGGTGGATGCATGTATGAATAACTCTGAGCAGTGCAGGAGAGCAGCTAGCAAGGCAAACAGGATGTTGGGATGCATCGTAAGGGGGATCACCTCTAGAAGTAGGGAAGTGATTCTGCCGCTGTACAATGGACTGGTTAGACCACACCTTCAGTACTGTGTACAGTACTGGAGACCACACTTGAAGAGGGACATACAGCTCCTGGAGAGGGTACAGAGGAGGGCAACTAAGATGATATGAGGACTAGGGGGATTTGACATATGAGGACAGATTTGAGGAGTTCTGCCTGTTTTCATTGGAGGAAAGGAGAGAAAGGGGGAACATGATTGAGGTCTTCAAGTACCTCAGGGGAACAAATAGGGTAAACATGGAGGGGATCTTTAGAGTAAAGCAGGGAGGTATCACCAGAGGGCATGGTTTGAAGTTGGAAGGTGGAAGGGTGAGGGGGGAAGAGGAGGAGATTTTTCACTGAGAGGGTGGTGGACCCTTGGAATGCACTGCCTGGTGAGCTGGTTCAAAGATCCACAGTGGAGGGCTTCAAGAGAGGGTGGGACAGACACAGAAAGCGGATGTATCAGATGATGACCTGACCCAGGGGGGTAGGGATGGATGTTAGGGGTTTCTGGAATACGGGGGGGGGGGCCTCGGTACCCAACTAGGGATCTGAGGTTCGAGCAGACTCGATAGACCGTAAGGCCTAATCTGCTAGCAATTAGTATGTTAGTACTCCAGATGAGGCCTGACCAGGGACCTGAATATGGGAAGGATCACCTCCCTGTTCCTGGAGGGGATTCCGCTCGCTATACATCCTAGCATCCTATTGGCCTTTACTACCACCTTCCTGCACTGAGCAGAGTTGTTCATACTGCCTGTTATAACCACCCCTAGATCCTTTTCCTCTTTTATACTTTCCAGCTACTCCCCTCCCAGCTGATAACCCCTTCCCTGGTTTCTCGCTCTGAAGTGCAGTACCTTGCACTTCTTGGCATTGAACCCCAGCTGCCATGTTTGTGACCACTCCTGTAGTTTTGTCAGGTCCTCCTGCAGCCCCTTCCACCCTTTGTTGTCATCTACCACTGCTCCCATCTTTGTATCTTCAGCAAACAGAATGATCCTACTCCGGACACTGTGTGAGATATCAGCTATGAATATCCTGAACAGCACTGGTTCCAGTACCAACTCCGGACCCGGTGGCACCCCGCTCGACACTTCCCTTGGTGATGACGGCTCTCCCACCACCACCCTCTGCTGCCTTCCATTCAGCCAGTTGACAATTTATCTGACCATCTTTGTTCCCACCACTATGTATTCCAACTTCTCCCCCAGCCTCCCATGCGGCATGGAATCAAAGGCCTTGCTGAAGTCCAAATACAGTATATCCACTGCATGGCCCCTGTCCAGTTCCCTGATCACCCAGTCATAATACTTGATTAGATTTGTCTGACATGATCTGACTGTAACAAACCCATGTTGATGACCATCCTGGAGACTATTGTCCTCCAAGAAGGTGGATCCACGACGACAGAAGTCCGACAGCAATTAAGTCGAACACCCTGTCACCGACACTGGCAGGTTGACCACATTCTGCAGTCGGCTGCCGGCTTGCTACTGCATTCTTTGTTTTCTTCAGGGGGCCTTGGCCCCCTGAACCCCCCACATGAGGGGCTGTGCCCCCTGCACCCCCCCACTGTAGGATTCTCAACTCCAGTCAGAGCTGATTGGGGGGGGTGCAGGACCCCCGACAGACAGTGCCAGGATCCAGTGGGTCTCCCACCACGGCTAGGTGCTGTAGTCGCCCAGGGGACCTCGCTGTCGAAATGTCACTGCGAGGGGGGTAAACACAAAGAAGGTCACCAGCCTGTTCTTTAGGATTGTCTCCATGAGTATCCCCACAATTGATGTGAGGCTCACTGTCCTATAGTTGCCTGGTTTATCCCTGGGGCCACTCTTGTGAATGGGCACTACACTGGCCATCCTCCAGTCCTGTGGTATGCATCCTATGTCCAGGGAGGTACTGAACAGGTCGATCAGTGGTCCTGCCAGGATCTCTGGAACCATGAATTACATATAGAAGTACTCAAGAGATGATTACAAAATGCTTAGTTACATGTTGTTTTCTGATTACTGTAGCTTGATTTCTTTTCCATTTCTCCCAAGGGGAGCTGTATGTATAAATGATGATGAGGCAAGAAGAGAAGTAGATCCCAGGAATCCGCCTGATCCTGAAACTGGCTTAAGTGGGTGCCCCAAACCAACCCCACCCGATAATGGAAATCTAAGGGTGAGAACATTTTATGCTACTGTGTCATAATAATTGTGATTGTGATAGCCTTTTTTTTTAAACAAAATGCTACTGTTTGTACAAAAGCTTCTTTTCCTGAATAATTGTTGAAGAAATAGAATAGTAGTAGCTGGTAGCTTTGAGATGTTGGTACTTAAAGCACTTAAGTCCAAACCATCCATTGTTTAACCCGATACAAAATAACCATCCAGGGTACAATGAGTTAAAAACTACATGGCAGAAGTTTTGAACATTGGTATGAGGACTGTGGCTGCAGGTGCAGCCATTGACTTTTTAACTCAGCTTGTGCACCTAAGGCAGTTGACATACAGTACCTGCCCTGTATACAGTATTCAAAAGCTGGCTGATTTTACAGCTGTTGGAAGTGTTTAATGGTATCTTACGTTAAACCGATGGTGCAAGCAACTTGGACAATGCATACATGAGGCCTCAAATGTGATGCTCAGTAGACAAGAGAAATATGATCTATCACGATGTATTTAACCTGCACTGATGAAAAAGTCTGAAGTAATGGGGACTTGCACCAAATAAACTGCTTTGAAATCCTGCCCCATGGGTTTATAATATGGTAACAAAAGTGAACATTATTTTGTTGGCTAGTGTTATAATCTGGTTTCCTGGATAAACAAAGATTAAAATAGAATGGAATCTTTAATGGAAAACCAATCAGATCATGTGAAGACATATCTCGCATTCATGGTTCCAGAGATATTATCCTGCACAGGTTTTGCGAGTGTTTTGACTAGTGTATGTTGAAGTGATTTAATTAGGTTAATGTATTTTAAATTCATTGATATTGCTGTTGAGCTGTTTTTAGCATGTCAGTCTATTTAAAATCCTTCAGCAACAGTACCTGTGCTACTTTACTGGACTATATGACTGCAACTGTACATGCTAGAAATACTGTAGGGTCCGGTGAAATTTAACTTCTACTAGAAGAATTTAGGCAAAATTACAATTCCACTTCTATTAAATTTTATGACATTCTGCAGACATTTTGTGAAACTGTGCCACAATTTTAATTTCAGTTATTACCGTCTACTTTTAAAATTAATTCAAATGACACCACATTTGGTATAGTGACATTCCCTCATCTCTTGGGGAAGTATATCAAGTTTCAGATCTCTAGCTTAAATGGGTCTGAGTTATAAGCAGCCAAACATTCAAACGTTTTTTAATTAAATTTTGCAAGTACATACATTGCACAGTTTTAATGTCATATAACTTAAAGGCTACATAACACAATGTCATCAATTTTGTCAGATCTATATATCATAAAATTGAGGCTGTATGTCATGTTTGCCATCTCTTGTTTAAACAATGGCCAAGTTTCAAGCAGTCGTAAATTGCCCCCCAAAAATCAGTTATTAAATTTAAATTTCATGAGCTTTTGTGAAAACTGTGGAATTTTGTAATAATTATATGGAAACCATGTCCATACATTTTGCCCAGCCAAATACTTGAGCTGCCATGGAGGAGGAATAGAAAGGTTTGGTAATGTGGAATAAAAAGACTGAGTAGTATGGTAATAAGGTAGCATTCATATGGGCTCCATAGTAAAAGTACAGTGGTGCGCAGGCCTATCAAGAATAGTGAAGGCCATCATACCTTTGTTCTTGTCTGTCTCCTTGCAATTTGCCAGCTAGCCACTAGAGCTCACAGACTCAATGGCTTGTGCAGGAACACACATGCACAGTATTGCTGTGAGATGCCACCTGTAAGGGCTAGATTCTTGAACCTGCGATATACCTGCAGCTGCAGGAAAAAAGGGCACAAGTGGGTTGCCACTTGCAGCTCTGCAGGTTACATGCAGCTGTGTGTATTCACAAAGGTGGAGCCGGATTACAACTGGCTCCATGATTTACAGCAGTTTACGGGTGGTGTTGCCTGGGAGATCTCTGCAGCAAGGGTGTAGCTACTGATACTCCAAGTAAGCCATGGCATACCAAGTTCAGCAGCAGGGGGTAGCAAACAAGCTGGCCAGCATTGCTGTGCCCTCTCTAGTCCATCATGTTTAAATTTCTTTGTTTGGCTTTGCAGGCTTTTTCTTTTCTCTTTCAGCTTTGTTTTGGGGGGTGGTAGAGTGGACTGCAGACGTTGAAGCTGAAGGTGTCATTTAGGTTTGCATGGTCCACCTGCATAATAATTGGCTGTGACATCTGGTAGGGGGTGTGGCACATCTGGGGCAGTGAGTTTAAATGCCCCAGCAAAGTTAGAAGCTATACTATTAGTTCAATTGTACTGGGAGCAAGATTAGCAGTAAAAGAACTGATGAGCAGCAGATGGAAGAACAGACTGAGAGCCAGCTAAAAGAATGAAGACTTCATGTGGAGTGTTAAGTGGGGCAAATCTGACTACCTATGGGGGGGGGGAGAGAGAAGACATTTCTGCCATGATCTTGGACTCATGGTGCAGTTAGTGGCTTCTACCAGCGGGCAGCAAGCACCACACTAGCAGCGCAGACAGAGAGCAGGTCTAGTGTGGGAATCATCTGATTGGAGCCAGGAACCTTGGACTCAAGTTGTGGGGGGGGGCAGGCATGAACAACAGTAGGGGAGGGGGTAGTAGTAGTGTGGCAAATTGGTGCACAAATCTGAAATGCCTGGCTACACCCCTGCTCTGCAGCTGTGAAGATCTGTTACAGCTCATCAGACTTGCTGTTCCTTCTGCCACAAGTGTTGCAGCTGTGTATTTCCCTCTTTGCAACTTTGGGAATTTCAGACCACAACTACCACTGCAGTGTGGGACTTAGTCCCAATTTCTTTTGTGAATCCTGGCCTAAGTCTTTAACAACCCTGCAGATAGCAATGTATATTTTTAGCATTTAAAAACAGTGGTACCAAGTGACACCAGGCATTATAACTAGTTGCAACTGAGGCCATTGTGACACAGGTATCTTGATATCTTTAGCTACAATGAAACATTGATGCTGAGTGCTTCTGTAACAGGAGTGTCACAGGGGCATTGTAGGCCATGATGCTAGTCCATTTATGGTGATTTGCCAGCCTGCACTACAAGTTAAATGAATGTGATCTGTAGCCAAGCCAAGATGGGCTGCAGTTTTACTGAAAGGGAGGGTGTATGGCTGTGTCAATAAAAAGGGACGTTGGGATGGTTTAAAGTAAAGTTAAAGGATAGTGAAGGTACCTAGTAGAGGGGTTAACAGTGGCAGGAGTTAGATATATGGCTTCACCAAAGGCAAGAGCAGCAGTTATGAGTAGCAAAGGAATAGTAGCACCCCAGTTGGAGCATGAAAGCATGCAGGGATAAATCGCACTTAAAACCAAATTATATGAGACTAGCACCCAACAAAACTGATTGGTCTGAGAGCAAAATGCACTTGGAAGTGCAGAGCTTAGAGGCACTCACAATGACGGGGGGGGGGGATGACTGGGGTACCAAGAAGGAGAAATTCTGGCTATTTCCAAGGTGTGGATCCTATAAGAAAATGGGTAGGTGGATCTCTTTTCAAGAGGTAGTGTCTGTGAAGAACAAGGAGGAAATCATTGTGACAAGCAGGTCCACTAAGTCCATGTGGTCAAAGTCAGAGAGAAAGGTAGGTTGAGGGACCAAATAGTCAACAGAAAAAGAACTAGAGGATTGCAAACAGCTCAGCACAGCTAAATGGAATCAGCGGTGGTAAGTGCTTTTCAAAAGCTAAATTCCACAAATGGAATTCTAGTGGTATTCCTACATGAATTTTTGAGCACATTGCCAATTAATACTTTGGGTGGGATATTCAGACTGCGCCAGGCTCTGGTGCAAGCCTGGGTGCAGTGCAACTGGGATGCACATGGGTGTTGACAAGGTGATATTCAACAGAGTTGTGCCATGGCACAGCATCGTTGAATATCGCTCCTTGGCCACTCACAGTGTGTATGGTGCAGTGGCACTGTGCCAGCGCAAGAGGCCAGAGTGGAGCAGGGGGATGCGCTAGCGCAAGTGCCATTGCACTAGGTGCAACAACCACGATATTCAAGACTACACATGCAAATGGGGCCATAATGCATGCAAGGTGCAAATGGGTCCATTTGCATGTCATCATGGCTCCATTTGCATGCAGGTGTGCTGATTCCCAGTGACTTGCACCTGGCGCCCTGCCAGGCTGCAGCCGTTGGGGACTGATGCCCCCTGCGCAAGTGGCAAAGTGCCCCACTGCCTGATCATGGGCATAGGGATTATAAATGAATGTCCTATATCCCTGGTGGTCCAGTGGACCGCTCGCAGCCCGATCATGGGAAGAAGTACATCAGTGAAAACCCTCCCATATCCCTGGTGGTCCAATGGGCCTCTCGCAGCCCAATTGCAGGCATCAGTAATAATATGTGACAATCCAATCCATCCCTGGTGGTTCAGCGGTACTCCCTCCCCACCGCCCCTGGGCCCCACCATCTCCCACTGGCAGTGGCGGTCTGCCACCTGCCGCTGCTGGGAGGGCGGGTGGGTGGTGGGGCTCAGTGGGCAGGTGGGGAGGGTACCACTGGACCAGGGATAGATGATTGACTGTTAGTACTGATGCCTGCAGATCAGGCTGCGGGCAGTCCACTGGACCACCGGAGATATAGGAGGGTTTATATTAATGTACTTCTGCCTATGATTGGGCTGCGAGTGGTCCGCTGGACCACCAGAGATATAGGACATTCCCCTATTACTACCTTTTCCCTGCTATTGGGCATGGGGGGTCTCTACCATGCAGGTGCCGCCAGAGCTCGGGTGGCCACCCACAGCTGGCAGCTGCCATGTTGCACCCTGCAATACCGCAGCTCACCTGTGGGTGGCCTGCTGTTGCTTCTTTTTTTTTGGCTCACCTGTGTGCTGCACAAGTAGGGGTTGCGCCTGCATGGGTTCAGCACATCCTGGACTGAATAGCGGGATGTGTAGAGTATGCATGGACACGCCCCCCCTACTTGCGCTGCATACATTACTGATGCACTCCAGCACATCGGGATTTGTGCCAGGCACATTCCCCTTTTGAATATCGCGCTGGGGCACATCAGTGGGTTGCACATGATGCAGCTATGTTGCGCCATGTGCAACCCTTCTGAATATCTCACCCTTTGTGTTGTTTCTACTGAAAATGTTAAACTACTAAAATGACTCCAGCTGTGTTAGATTCCAGAACCCATAAACACTGGGAATGCATGCCAAATGTTGTGTGTGTACTGTACATGTAATAACAACAGAGCTGCAAACATCCACATTTAGTGGAAATTATCACATAATTTCACAAATAACTGAATAGTGAAATTATGAACCACCATAACTTACAATTTACTTAACCAACTCACACAACATTTAGAAGTTTAAAGTGCCCTTCCAAGAAATGTATGCATGAAAACTTTGAACTATCTAGCTCCAATGATGACCATGTGGTAAGCAGAGAAATAGTTTCACAAAACTAAACACACACACACACACACACACACACACACACACACACACACACACACAAAATAACTTGCCAGACTGAGCTCCTATGAGTTTAAAATCACTCTTCCAAATGCCATGAAACTTACCATCTGTTAAGGAATCCTTTCTAAAAGTACAGCTACAAATGCTCAGATATCTAGGTGCAAGAATAGCCAAATTATGACCAAATATAGGATTTCAAACATTTTGTAAACTGTGCAGAATTTCAAAATCATTCTGTGAAAACAGAATTTGCTGATTTAGCCCAGCTCTACTATGGATAAGTTACTTGAAGACTTTGCACTCATTGATTGTCCCCAGTTTTTTTCCTTTCCAGGGTCCCAACTGTGCTATTTTCATTTCTTGAATCATTTTACTGCCAGAGGTACATGGACGATTCACTGAAAGGAGGGTGAGGGGCACAGCTTGTAAGTAGCTGCACAATGACCCTCTCTCCCTAATGAAGGCTTGGAAGATGTCTACTTAAAAGACCTCTTCAAGAAAACTGACTGGACTGAGTATAGAAGGTTAAGAAATGCCTTTAAAACTGCTATATGTACTGCCAAGAGCAGCTTCTGCAATAGTTCCCTAATGGCCTCTGTTGGGGAGCCTCATAAATTTTGGAGGAAAGTCAAGGGCCTCAGAGGTGGTACTACCAATCACCTTTCACAATATATAATACCAGCTGGGACAAACTGTAACAGCCCTGTAACAATTGTGAAGGATTTTAAGAAATAGTTTACTGACCTCACTGCTTATAGCACTTCTCCTCCTAGCCAAACTAACACACATTCTGATTATCACCCTCTTCTTATTACTCTAGTCCTCCCCAGCTTTATCTAAACATTGTGACAGTAAAGGATATTGACAAATTGCTTAACAACCTCTCCCCTTACACACACATTGGTCACGATGGACTGGAACCAAGAATACTTAGAACTGGTGCTGGAGGTTGCATTCTGTGCATGTCTGAATGCTCAGCCATATTTAAGCTGCTACTCACAGAGGAGATGTGGGCCATCTGGCTAGGCTCTTGGCGTCAGTGAATGCCGGTGAATAAACTTGTTTTATTTTCCTCTACAACCTTTGTGTAAAAAGCTCTACAAAGCGATGGGTTGTTTCTCATCATTTATTTAACTTCCCAGTGGTTTGATGTTCTTTTCTGTGCCAGACGCCCAGTTAAATAAGTGATGGGTTGGAAGGGGGTCAGTGTTTAGTGATCCCTTATGGGAAGTTTAGGAGCAAGATGCTGACTGGAAACATGCTTATATAGCCTAAAGAAATATGATGTGGGCATGTAGTACCGGTGGTGGGAAGTCAGAGAATGCTGGTGTTTGGTCAGGGCCTTAAGGTAAAAGCGAAACCTGCAACAGTTAACATAGGGGCATGTTGGGTTTATATCAGCATGTCTGCAATATTGCGCAAATTCCTTTGGAGAAAAAACAAGAAAACTTCATGGTGAGCAGAGCACAAACACCAGAAGTAGCAAACACCAGAGAGAAAGGGGTAGCAAAAGCTGACACCCAGTCTACCTGTTTTCAACCAGAAAAAGACCAAAACCAGGCCCCTACAGGTAACTCCTTCATCTGTGAAAACCAGGTGGAGTTTTTTTTTTGTCTTTGGTCAAAATACTGATAAAAATCAACAGTCATTGAATAATGCACAGAAACCACTGAGAAATGATCATTTTTAAAAACCACAACAGGATCACATAAAAGTATTAAAGGAAAAACCCCTATCCTTTCAGGGGGATACACAGGTTTAGATAACCATGCTAAAAGGGAAAAAGTATAAAACACTAAAAAAGAAGAAGAAAAAATGGAGAAAAAAAAGAGGCTGTAATACTGGAACTGGAGAATTGTCTGCTACACCTGTAGGAGCTTATATTGGTTCACCTGTTTGCATCTATGATTTTTTTTCCCTTAAATCTAGGCCTCCTGAAAGTCTTTGGTGCTGAAAGAGAAATCAGTGGGGAAAGATATGGCTTCAAAAAATAAAGGCAGTAAAAACAGCACTGAGGACGCTAATGAGGCGAAAGAAAAAGGAGCAACATGGGAAGAAAGATTATCAGAAGATACATCAAAAGAAGGGGAGGAGTCCAGAAAAAATATCCAGGAGGAGTTTCTGAAAGAAATGCAGCAGGGATTTGGTGTCTTAAATTTGGCCATTATATTGCTCTCTAATAAACTAACTGAAGTAGTTGAGAAATTGGATGCATTGGCACAGCCACAGAATACGAAAATAGGGTCAGTAAAATCGAAGATACCCTGCCCAAAATTTCCTCAATTATTGAAAAAAAGCACTGAAGAATTGGAGGAATTGAAAAATAAAGCTGAAGACCTTGAATCTAGGTCCAGGAGAATAAATCTGAAGATTAGCAACCTTCAAGAGGGAATAGAGGGTAATGTTCCATGAATGTATTGTGAAGAAATGCTTACTAAAATCTTGGGCCTCCCTTACCTGGAGAAAAAAATAGAAGTGGACAGGGCACATAGAGCCTTTGGAAATAAAGACCTTCAGGGAAGGCCATGCTTTATCTATGTAAAACCCCTATGCTATCAAGATAAAGAAAGAATACTAACAAAAGCCAGAACAGAAAAAGGTCTTCATTATAATGGGTTGAGACTACAGGCTTATCAGAACATACCACCGACCATTTTGGCAAAAAGAAAAGCCTTCAACGGGTTTGGGATAACCTCAGAAAGGAGGATATCCGGTTTGCTATGATCTACCCAGCCAAATTAAGAGTACATATGAACAGTAGGACCTTTTTCTTTCACTCCCCAGTTGAGGTGGAAACAGCTATGAAAACATGTCAGAAACTCCCTGGCGATAATCCAGATCCAGGAGGTTTATAATTGGTTCTGAGTATTCAAACTACTATCATTAGAGCTATTAGTGAAATGCAGAATACATTTTAGGTAGTAAGGAGGGGTATCACATATAGCTTGGGGAATGGAGACATATGAAGGGCATATAGTGGTTTAATGTAGGAGAAGTGGGGGGAATTAGAGGAGAAAGGGGAATAAAGCAGGGCATTATTGTTATTTTCAATCCCAACTAGTGGTCAATTCTGCATTTAGCAGAGGCTAGGCAGCCTCAGGGTGGGGCAAGCATCTGTGAGCCAATAGGATGCTTGAGAAATTGGAGTAGCTATGGATATTTAATTACGTTTTTTTGATAAAATTGAGTACTAATAAGATGGAACACCAAGGGGGCTTAGAAGTAAAATAGTAGTAGGTAAAAAATAAAAAAGGGAAAAAAATTATGTGTAAAATGGACTCTGGTAAAGCATGGGTGCCTGAGCTGCAAGACCTGGAAAAATCAACAAATGTTTGAATGAAATCTACATCTTTGACATGCCTCATTTAGTAAGAATGTAATCAGGTATACTTAGCTTTGACTTATGGAGAGCTTAAGAATAATGACATGGAATTTAAATGGGTGCAAGGAAAGAATTAAAATAAGAAAGGTGGTGAATATAGTTAAAAAAGGGAAATAGACTGTCCTCTTTTACAAGAAACACATCTTAATGAGCGAGATGTAATATATTTCTGTAATCTAATGGGGACAAAGGGATTTGTGTCCAACTTCATAGATATGGCAAGAGGTACTGCCATTTTTATTAGGAGTCAATTTGGATATACATTAGGGAAATATGTGATAGATAAGCAGGGGAGATCTGTGATAGCTGAATTATGTTTACAGCGTGGGAAGCTTACTTTGGCTTCAATTTATGGTCCAAATCAAGATTATCCTGTTTTTTCCTTTGACTTCTATCTGGAACTGGCACAATTTGGTCTGGTTAGGATAATAGGAGGGGATTTGAACCTTACTTTTTCTCTCTTGGATAAGGCTCCACCAACCATTGAAAGAAAGAAGCAGGTGCTAGTAGTGGTGAAACAAATGCATCAAGATTTGAAATTAGTAGATCAATTTAGGGTATCTTAACCTAATTTGAAAAAATATTCACATTACTCAAGAATGACATTTAAAACTTTTTCAGGGCGCAACTATTTTTTTTGTAACTCATGATTTATGTAATGAATTAAGAGGCATGTCTTATGAGACAACAAGAGTTTCAGATCATGCTCTGGTACTTATGATAATAGATATGGGGGATAAGAGAAATAAAAATTTGGGATTTTTAACATGGAGAATGGATAACTCTATATGGCTCTTTCCAGGCTTTAAGGAACAACTGCAAGAGGAAATGTATTGGTATTGGACTCATTACTCTGGACAGTATATAGAAATGAATATTCTTAGGGACACAAAAAAAGCATATTTAAGGGGACAGGTGACTTCCCAAACAATTATAAGGAAGAAAGCCCTGGATATCTGCTTGTTAAAACTGGAAAGAGAATTGGCATCAGCAGAAGCAGAATATGCATGTCATAGGACAGATCAAATGGAGATTAAGTACATATTGGCTAAAGATAAAGTTGAATAAATGATACAGGAGAAAGTTGAAAAAGAGTTAAATAAAGTTAGAGCAAAATATTATTACTATGGCGAATTACCATGTAAGGTATTAGCATACCAGATTCAAAGTGAAGAAAATAGAAATAAAATCCATAGTATTATAAAAAGAAGATGGGACTCTAAGTACAGAAATATCAGAGATACTAGACACTTTCTATGCCTTTTATAAAAAACTTTATACTCCAGAGTTTTTGGTAGAGGAGGGAAAAATCTTGGAACACATAAAAAAATTAAAACTTTATAAAATACCTGATCAAGACTTAATAGAGTTGAACAAAGAGTTTACAGCTGAGGAAATAGCAGTGGTAATTAAAACACTGCCAAATAATAAAAGTCCAGGGCAAGATGGATTTAAGCTGTATAAGAACCAATCAGAAATATGGATACGCTGGCTGGTAAAATTATATAATAGTTTTATAACAACAGGAGCCCTACCAGGGTCCTTTAATGAAGTTGATACTGTGCTAATTCTAAAATAAATATGAGGTAGAGGATCAATGTTGATCTTATAGACCAATTTCTCTCCTTAATAGTGATTACAAAATCTTCACTAAACATTTGGCCAAAAGGTTAACTAAAATAGTCCTGGCCCTGGTTCATCAGGATCATGTTGGTTTTGTTCTAGGTAGAAGTTTTCAGCACAACACAATAAAGGTGTTTAATGTCATAGAGGCCTTCAGGGGGAACTGACACTGTAATTCTCTCTCTAGATGCTGAAAAAGACTTTGACAAGGTGCAGTGGCCCTTCCTTCTGGAAGTATTAAGGGGCTATGATATCAAGGGGAACTTTGAGACCTGGATTAAAATGATTTATAATACACCAAGGGCTAGGATGAAAGTGAATGGGTCTTTTACGCCCTTCTTCCAGATGGCTAGAGGGACGAGGCAGGGATGTCCTCTTTCTCCACTTTTATTTGACTTATTTCTTGAACCTTTGGCTGTCCAGCTGAGATCCCATGCCAAGGAATTAGGAGTAGAAACCTACCCGGATCCAGCTATATGCAGATAACATATTATTAGTATTAAACAATCCAGAAAGTACTTATGGCAGGGTACGTGAGATGCTAGAAGAGTTTGGCTACCTCTCAGGCTATAAAATAAATTGGGAGAAAAAGCAAAATGCTTTGTTTGGGATCTTTTGGTAGGATTGTAAACCCAACTTTAAGAAAAATGTTAAAAGATAAAATATCTAGGAGTCATTTTGGCAGCAGGCTTCGAAAGGATAATACAATTAAACTATGACCCCATTATAAGAAGGATAAAATCAGATTTAGAAAATTTGGCAATTTCTCTCCTTAGTGCTGATAGGCAGAATCAATATTTTAAAGATGGATATCTTGCCAAGATTACTTTTTCTGTTTCAATCAATCCCTATAAGTTTTCCAAAGATTTTTTTTCCAGATTTGGATAAAACTGTGAGAAAATTTATTTGGCAAGGCAACCCCCCCCCAGTATAGAGTTACATAAATTATGTCAGAATAAAGTAGATGGGGGATTGGGCTGCCCTAATTTTTATTTATATTACCTAGCTGCCCAGTTGGAAGTGGTATAGTATTGGTTCCATGATCTCCTGAACTACTCCCAGGCAGGTACTGGGATGGAAGTAGAGTAAGTAAAAGGAATGTCTTTAATGACTATGTTGGTAATTAGTAAAGCAGAAATGTTGACAACCACTAAAACAACTATTGAGGCATGGGGGGCAGCATCTAAAATACTGTGTGGGGGGAGCGATATCTCTAAGCTGACTCCTATTTATAACAACAATTGCTTTACATCTTCCAAGATAGATAGTACCTTTAAATTGTGGTATTTTCAAAAAAAATATATGGACTATCAGGGATTTTTATATGGGAGAAAAATGTCTTTTGCACAATTCCAGGCAAAATATGACATACCAGATAAGCAATTCTGGCAATTTAATGAAGTGAAGAATTTTTTGTTTAAAAATAATTTTAATTCTTTTTCCCTTTTGAATAAACCTCTGGAAATAATATTTGAAGAGTTGGACTCAAATAAGCATACCATCACAAAAGTATATAAAAAAAATTCTTATCAGATGGTTTCAACAAGAGAGGCATGGGAGAGGGATCTCAAAGTTTTGATTCCAGAGATAGACTGGGCAGGATATAGAAATATGGAAGATACCTAGGTCCGTAATAATAGATTACTGCAAATTCATTTTAATATAGTACACAAAACATACCTTACACCCACTAGATTACATAAGATGGATAATTCAATTTCTGAGACCTATCAAAGATGTCAGAAGGAAAGAGATTATGTATCTCATATGTTGGTGAAATGTGAAAAGTTTACACCACTCTGGACTTATATTTGGTCTTTAAAAGGGTGACCAATGGAGTTGACGTTTCCCTCTAATCCTGGAATTGCAATTTTTTGTTATAAGATTGATCCAATGGATCCACAGGAAAAATGGAAAACCTTTTGGAACATAGGCTATTTAATAGCCAGTAAGATAATACTCCAGCACTGGAAAGATGTAGAAGCACCATTGAAGGATGAATGGTGGGAGAAAATGCTAGAGAATGCCAGACTGGATAGAGCAATATGTTTCTTAGAAGTAGTATTGGATGCACATAATTTAATTTGGTCTCCCTTTAGACAAAATTTGATAAATTTGGCTAAATAGACAACATATAAATTCAGCCCTTAGGTGATATGTCTGTGATGATGCTATAAGTCTTCATGATCTTACAAAAGATTGAAGCATCCATGCTCCAAGTCATATCATTAAATACAAATAAATAAATAAAAAGGAGTACTTAGTGCACATTTTTGGACTCTCCAATTGCTTATATTTTTAACCAGTCATCAGTCTCTGGTACTGTACCCGCCATCTGGAAGGTTGCCAGGGTGATTTTTTTTGTCTGTTTGTTTTAGGAAGGAAATCCTAAGTAAATTGAAATTACCATCCTATAGCTATCCTCTCTGTCCTTAACAAGTTATTGAAAAAGATAGTCTCACCTCAACCATCTGAATACTTGTATCAACTTAACCTTTGAAACTGTGACAACATGGTTCCCAAGAGGGTTCTAGTACATCCACTGTGCTCATTAAATTAACAAATGATGTTAAATTGCCATGAACCAAGGAATGCTGATTGAAGGGTCCTTTGTTCATCTCTCTAAGGCTTTTGGCTAGGTAGATCATTAGTTACTTTGCTCAGAAACACTTGCTCTAGAATTTTCTGCCCGTCTTCAGGCTTGCAAACTATTACAGTAACAGAAATCTGATATGGTTCCGACAGGGTTTGATGTTCAACAAGGTTCAATCCTGGGTTTGTTTCTCACATTATAAACAACCTCCCGCTGGTAACTCAGTTTTGTTCTGTGTTAATGTATGCAGATGATCTTGCCTTATCTTCAGTTCCAAAACTGTAGGTCTTATAAACTCACAGCTCAACTGTGATTTTCATAAGGTGAAGTACTGGTTATTAAATAACAAAATGGTACAAACTGCTAAAAATATTCAAGCTATGTTATTTGGGTCCATTGCAAAACTCAGGTCTCATGCTGGCAACATATCAATAACATGTATTGATGGTTCACTGTTAGATGTGGTTGATTCCTTTTTAAATACCTAAGGGCCCTTCTTGAAGCTAATTGGATTTCTAGTTGCACATCTCTTCTGTCTGCAAGGCAGTAAATATTAAGCTTTGCATGACCTACAGAGTTAGACATATACTTACCCTAAATGCCCCAAACTGCCATTGCAAAAGAGGTTCTTCTCCCCAGTGTTAACTATGGTATCTTTTCTTTTGACAACTCCTCAAACTGCGTCTTGGCTAAGTGGAATGTGAACTACAATGATATATGCCACTTTGCATTATCCTCAAACTATCTCACACACTATTGTGATCTCTATTTGACTTTAGGGTGGTTTCCGCCATCAGTCGTGTTCTCGTTTGCACTTTGGTGCTTAACTGACAAGCTTCTCAGATTCATCATCCCTGCCTCTCTCGTTGCACTACTCCAGTGTTCCCACTATGGCTGTTCCCTTAGATCTAATGATAAGTCCTTACTTGGTGCAACTAATGGTAATATTAAGATTGGCAACCAGACCTTCTACTGTTTTGCTCCTAGGTTTTGGAATTCCTTACTCTCGTCCATTCAAAGTACTCCTTCACACTGCCTTAGCAGAGGTGCTCAGAGGAAATTTCTATTGTCCTCTTCTGCCCTTGATTGCTCTTCACTACCTATTAAATCCCTTTAGAAATATTGCTGTACATGTATGTTTTACTAGTCTATGTTCTTCTTTGATCAGGTATAATTTGAATATTCTATTCTTTTTAAAATATTTGCTGCACTTACATTCAGTTGTATTGTATTTTGTCTTTAGACCTTTACTGTACTGTAATTTTTTTTCATTGTAACTTCCTAGGTCATACCTGAAAATAGGAATTTATTTGTCTAGTGTACCTACGTAGTTAACAAAAACTAAATATATAATATATATTTTAAATGGCATTTAAATTGTGGATTTATGAATGAACTGTCTTGAGTTAATAAGTCTGACACACTCTTTAAAAGATATGAACAGCACTGGGAAGTGAGAGTAAGTGTTGTGTGTTAACTAATAATTACTGGATTATTAGATACCAGTTTTTACATAGATACATATAGTAGGTTGAGTGAGATATATTAAGACCATTGGCCAATCAATACTGTCTCCATCAGCCTAATAGTAATACTTTTAAGTATTGTTTTCCCAAATAATTTATACAGACAGACATGCTGCACAGATTTACACAAAAAAACACTGGTGAATCAAGTTCTTCCCTCCCACCAGCTCAGCGGGTGTAACCTGTCACCCCTCTTTCTTCAAAATGACTGAATTTGAGCTTGAAGGTCATTACAGTACCCTATCAGCTGCTATCACATGCTTTGGCAGTCTGTTTTAAGAGTTTACTACTTGTTTTGTGAAGTAGTTTTTCCCAATATTCCCCTTGAATCTTTCTCCTTTCAGTGGCATTGAGCATCCCCTCATCCTTTCATTCTTGTGCATTCTGAAGAAATGCACTTGGTCTGATGGTGTTATCTCCTTATGTATTTGAATACTGAAATTAAATATTCTATAAGTCTTCTTTTCATAAAAAAAAACAGTCTGTGTTCTGTCAGTCAGTCCTCATAGTCCATGTTTTCTATGCTATTAACTGTCTTGGTCATTCTCCTCTGCACCTTCTCCTTTGTGTTAGCATACATCCTCAGATATGAGGATTTGAACTACATTCCGTATTCAAAGTGGGGTCTGACCAAAGATCTTTATAAGGACATTTTAATGTCTGTCAGTTTGCTTGCAAATATTCTCTTAGTATATACCATGATATTGTTTGCCTTGGTAACTTGATACCAGGGGAAGTCTTTTCAAAGGAACTGGGTCTCAATAAAATTCATCCAGGCCAAGCATTTGCAGGTACCAGCCAGGGGTGGACCTGGGTCTCAATAAAATTCAAACAGCCAAATATTTGCAAAAACAAGCTGTATGAAAACTATATGCATTGCTGACTGTAAGGCAACCACAGGAAATTTAGTTAGCCACATGTAGCAATTTTTAATATGTACTAACAACAACTAGCAACTTTATCATGTTTACTCATCCTTTTTGTAGCAAAAGTAGTGGTTCGCCTTTTGAACTTTCACATGTTCCTATTTGCATCAGCTTGTGACAATCAAGAAGTAGTGGTTCAGCTTTGAGCTTTTGACACTTTCTACTCGCCTCCATCTTTTAGCCTATGAAATTATTAGCAGTCATAAAATTACTACTTACATCTTTACCCATATCAGTTTTGGTCAGTACCGCTTTTTAGATGGCCCAAGAGTATAAAATCATGGACTTTTTGCATGTTGGGGGGATATTCCAGGCAGGTACTTGGGAAATTACTGCTGGTTGTCTTAGCGAGCACTGGCCGCAGGGAGCTGACAAGGACATAGAGGGGTAAGAAATTGGATCAGACCTTCTTTCAAACATTGATAGCACCTCTCATGTGAAACCTAGTAGTCACAGGGTACAGGCCACTAAAGATTATGTTTTGGGGATAGCTACTTTATAACATATGCAACTATTTTGGCATAGGTTGTTTTAGGCAACAGCTTTATAACATGAATGTTAACATTGCTATGCAGTTTAGTTAGGCTGACTTGTCTTGTACCTCAGGTTAGAAAAGTCTGGCTTTAGGGCCAGAAAGGCTGCCAGGCCTAGAAAATAGTTATCTTGCTTATTACTTTTACTAGGTAAGGAAAAGAATAATTTTGTCATGACTTTTTTAAAGATTTTTTCTTATATGAGGTTATGAATACTCTTATCTAGTTCAGTGATAAAATTATATATTCCAGGGGCCAGATTGCACTGTTCGGCAGTTACCAGTAGCCCACATCCCATTGCATGCAATATTCAGAGAGTTCAACCATGAGTAAACACTGCTGAATATAGTGTGCAAATGGAGGTGTGCAAAGCATAGCCCAGAGTGCAGTGCAGTGCAAAGACTGCCTAGCACTGAAGACAGCTCTGAATATAGTAAATGGGCAATGCAAACAACTACATCATGACATCACTGCATTTACACATTGTGTGCCGCACAAATGCACAAACTGCATTGCACAGTGCATTGGATGATGTGCAAGCACAAAACTATTTAGCACAGCAGGCAAATTTTCTATATTAAGCCAGGTTATGCAAGTAAGTCTCACTGGGTAGTCAGTGACAAAACAGCACATTAGCATGACATTATAGCTAGATATGCAAAGATTTACATGTGTAAATTGCCGAGGCTATTTAAGGGAACCAGACCCCCCCCCCCCACATACACAACACACTGGAACTGCAACCAGAAGAAAAATGTCTTCACAGGAAACAGCATCCACAGGCACTGGTAGGTGCTCTGCATGCCATACAAAGAATGAAACCTGTTGATGGGGGGGTACTTCACAGTGCAA
Source organism: Neoceratodus forsteri (assembly GCA_016271365.2). Classification (NCBI taxonomy): domain Eukaryota; kingdom Metazoa; phylum Chordata; order Ceratodontiformes; family Ceratodontidae; genus Neoceratodus; species Neoceratodus forsteri. Next base: position 1,082,404,582 of record CM057449.1, read on the forward strand.
GAACACGGGTTTCCAGTAGTATGGTCAAAAATATATAACAGTGTGTGTTACCTAATCTTGGATGCTGCTGTCGAAGAATATCCCACTTCAGTTGTCAGCTGTGTCCCAACAGTGTGCATCAGTGTCACATTACCTTTCCATGTAAACCCATGTGCCAGCAGCTCAGAGTAAAGTTAACACACACATTGCCAGATGTGGATGACAAAGTCTGTATACATGAATGCTATATGTAACCATGTTTGGTGGGGGGAGCCACATTAATGCCACATGCACTTGCACAGCAAAACCAGCACTCATAGGCAACATGGTGTCAGGTACTGTTCCTGCGTTGGCCTTTTCGACAATCTTATATGTACAGTTCAGGACATCATCCACGGCAGTGGACTGTAACTGAATATCAACACCACAGGCCTGTATGACACACATGTGTTGCCCCCACATCTGTGAGGGTAACTTCTGTGGTCCTGGCATGTTGCTGCCTGTCCACTGCATGACGTTGGTTGAGTTGTATGTGTCACGTACATACCAGCATTTGTGTGGTGTTCTACGTTGGCCATGTGTGGCACAATGGTGGCCTATGACAGGTTGGCAGTGGGCATTGTCTGACCTCATCAACACAGGTTCATGGTACACAACAATGCTGCAATGGTAGCTCAGATTTGGGAAGCACACACACACACACACACACACACACACACACACACACACACACACATCATACTCACACACCAGGCACTGACCACTGTCTCATAACCTTCTCCAACAGGTGCCTTTGGTGAGGAAAGGGACCCCAGACAAACAAATTCTCCTGCAAGGAGCTTAAAACCTTGGCGAGGCGTACAAAGCCAGGGGGTCCCTGCTGACAGAAAGCCATGCCACAGATGCTGCTATCAGGCAAGCATGGGAGGAAATCACTGCAGCAGTCAATGCCACTGGTGGCCAGGGTCGACCACTGGACATGGTGCACCAGTGCTTCAGAGACCTCTGGTACCATGTCAAAGAAAATATGGTTGATGGCCTCACATGCAATGTGCAACTGATGGTGCCAACTGTTGGAGGTTGCAAGACCACTTGACTCTGCAGAGGAAGTGGTGGCTTCCATGATGTAGCTGGTGGAGGTGACAGGGGTCCCTGAGAGGTGGCTTTGAGTCCCAGGTTATGTCCTTCCAAACCTTTAAGTACATGGCTGGGGCACATCCTTGTGTGCATGGGTACACATGTATATCCCACAGGTTTTGGGGCACACAGCAGCCATGGCCATAGAACTCCTATTCTTTTTTTTCAAATATAATTTTTATTGTATTTCATATAACACATACATATATTGTACAACACTGTAACGTTCTTCTACCTCTTCCCTTATAATTCTAGTATAGACATTATGTCATAGAATAAATCACCCCCATCCCTTTTCCCCAGTGTATTGTAGACTTTATACAGACAATATTTTAAATTCTCAACAAATCGGGAAGATCATTTTTTATCTCATTCCAGTTGGTAGCTTGAGTGTCATCCATATTCTCATCTAAATTAAAATATGTTTTTCCAGTAATAGAGTCTCATGAAAAACATTCCACCATTGTTGCAGATCATTGTTTTGTATTTGCTGATTTTTCCAATTTGTTAGAATTAGCCTTTTAAGGGCCATGGAAGCAAGAGCATATATTCTACCTTGAACTTGGGATAGACCAGTTTGTGTGACATCATTAAATAAGTAAAGCTTTGGTGTAGGGTGGAAATTTTTTCCAAACCAAGAATATAAAATATTGTTAATGTAGTGCACCAGTTTTTGATTGCAGAGCAATTCCAGAAACAATGAAATAGAGTAGCTTTTTGCTTACCTCTGTGCCAGCAAAGGTTGGAGTATGTAGTATTTATTTTGGCAATATGGACTGATGTCATATATGCTCTATTATTGATTTTATTTTGAATTATTTTATTTTTTGCTGAAGCATATATCTTATTATTCAGCACATTTGGCAAACCCCTGCCGCCTGGTACCTCTATGCCTGACATACTTATTACTTCTCCTCCACCTGCACATGCGACTAATCTAAACACTCTCATCCTCTGCCTGCTATACTGTCACAGTAAAGTGATTGCTCATGGTGATTGCTCATGGTATTGCATTGTACACATGCACTCGTCTCATGTGCCTTGTTGCATGTACTGCACCATAATCTCTGCTATGTCTTGCTCTGCACAGGCTGTAATTGTTAAATTGTTGATTGTCGTTGGCCAGCAACCACTGTCTTTTTACAATGTATTTTATGTATTGTATTCCCCCTTTCCTTCTCCCTCAGGATGCATCTGGAATCGAGCAGTACTCTGCTCAGTGTGCCTTCCTGGTAAAACTCTTAAATAAATAAATGATTAAATATCCTAATGTTAACCCACTGTTGTTTTGTAAATCTTGTTCCTACCTCCATGTTCCATTTGGCATTGCTCTTGTTGATATTTTTCATTATTTGTTACCGAAACCTCATAGAATCTTGCTAGCCATTTCGATGATCCTTTGTTTATTTGATTTTGCTGTGTTCTAAGCATGGTTTCCTGCAGTGGCCCTTGGAGACCAAATATTTTACTAGCTTTGTCAAATTCTTTTTGCAGAGTGTAATAATAAAGTTTATTCCAGTTGTTTACATGTAGTAATTTTAATAAGTCAGTATATGATACAAATTATCTCTGATTAGATCTTTCCATTTTAATACATTGTTGGTTATAAGAATCTTAAGGTAAATTTAATTATAGGGACTTGGGTATGTTGTTCAATCCACACTTATTGGCAGGTTCCTTGCCGCTTTAAATCTTGCCGGAAGGCCTTCAAGCTGGCTCCTCCCACCCACCCTTTTGGTAAAACTCTCGGCTCTGTCCCATGATGCCAGATCTTCCTTACTGTTTGGAAGCTCAGATTTCCTCCTTAGCACTCTGCATTTTAGGCCTGGATCCACACTCTTCAATTAACCCAAAACTAATTGTAAAATTTACAAGACTTCGGTCTTCTTTTTCCTTCATGACTGCGATGGACAAATCGACTCCCGGATTTCGTCGGTGCCCCTGTGGGCAGAAGATGTCCCGGACCGATTTGCACTCCACGAGTGTCTACTGCCCGGGGCTTGGTCATGATTCACAGGCTTGCGACTTGTGCAAATCCTTTTTGGCTTCGGTCTTGGAGGACGGCAGTGCTCGACTTCTTCTGGGGTGCCCTGAAAATGGTATCTGCTGGTCAAGTCAAAGGAGGCCCATTGGGCGGTGTCTGCGGTGGCAGGCTCTGCGGAACAGTTGAAGTAGATAATCGCCCTCGAGGAGGAGGCAGCCCAGGCCACGCTTTCTTCCTCCTCAGTCGTGGCATTTATCCCACTCTCCTTGGGCTCTTCATATACAGCTTTTTTTAAGGAGCTTTGTCAATCCCTCTCCACCAAGAGAGAAGGACCATCGGGACATTCCAGTCGGTCCCAGAAGAAGGACTCAAAAGGTAATTCCCACTGTAGATGTTCGTGGGAGCGGGAGAGATCCCCTTCACCAGACGGTCGACTTTTGACTTCGGTCGAGGTTGCGGCTAAGGCCGCTGGCTTCACGGTGTCCCTGTCAGGTCAGCCGACTGAGACACCTGTCGATGCAGTCGAGATTTTTCTCGACCCATGGGAAGGTTTGTCGACTGGTGATGCCGGCAACCCTACTTCACCAGTTCCCCCCAGTGGAAACCGAGGACTTGCCTGTGCCTCCTGTGCCGGAGTCCCCGGTTAAGCTCCCTGTACCAAGGGAGGAGCAGGTTTCCCCTGTCCCCTCTCTGACCAACCCAATGGAATCCCCGAAGGTCTTAGTCTCAGACCTCTTCCAGGTCCAGCCGGTCCCACCAACACTTTCAGTCTCGGTCTCGGCACCATGGAAAGCGGCATCGCCACTCATCCTCGTCGTCTTCTTCAGAGGATAGGCTCCAGCACAAGTTGCGTCACCACTATGAGGATTTAATGTGGCAGCAGCTCTTATTGTCTGGGAATAAGCCGACTCCGTCACCTTCTCCGGCCATTAAGTGGCTGTCACCTGAGCAGCCAAAACAATCCCTCACAGTAGTCGAGGAGCCAAAACAGGTGCCGGGTGTTCGGGCCAGAACTGGATGCTCCACCCATTGTGGTGGAACCTCCGCCTCCGCCTCCACAACCAAAGACTGGGGCCCCAACCAAGGATTCTTGGTCGGGTCTGGGCTTGCCCCATAGGTTGTCAGTCACTCTCACTCCTGATCAACCTCGGCATGTGGAGGGTGGCTCTGGCACTCGGCAGCTGTTTGCAGACTTCTCGGAGTCTGACGATGACTCCTTCTTGTTCTCCAGGCCATTTGACCTGGAGTCTGCAGTGGGTCAGTCGGTGGACGAGAGCCCATCCTCATTTTTTGGAATGCTTCAACTCATCTCAGAGTCTACTGGGATGCAGCTTGAACCAGTTCAGAAACGGGCCAAGTATCCCCTTACAGAGATACTGGACCGAGGGGATTCCCCTATGGAGGCCTTTCCGGTGGCCGAAGCCATTATTAGCCCGGTCCTGGAGTTGTGGCAGTGGCCAGCATCTTGTCCCACACCTTCGGCCAGGATGGCTCAAAAGTATGTGATCCCTACCGGCTCACTCTCCAGTTTCTCGGAGCACCCCTCTGCGGAAGGGTTAGTGACCGATAGCATTTTCCGGCATTCTGGGAACGATCAGGATGTGGACAAACCACACGATAATGAATCCAAGAAGTTGGATTACTCAGGGCAGAAGGTTTACGCTGCTTCATCCCTAGGCCTTCGTCAGGCTAGCTTGGCCATTCTGGTGACACACATTTCTCATGGCCTTTTGGGCTCCCTGGATGAGGTGATTCCTCATCTCCCAGCTGACCTTCAGACAATGGTCAAGCAGGTGCGGGATCAGGGAAGGGCGGTAGCAAAACAGCAGCTCCAAACTTCATTGGACATTGCTGATTCATGTGCCCAGTCAGTAGCGGCCGCAGAGCTTGGCTGCGGATCTCCACCTTCCCGACTGATACCAGCACAAGCTGGCAGACGTCCCTTCCCTGGAACTGACTTGTTTGGGCCCGGGGTTGAGGGTCATCTCCAATGGGTTGAGAAGTCCAATGCCACCTTGGACTCAGTCATGTCTGTCCAGAAGGACAAAGGCTGCCAGCAGCAGTGTAAGCCCTTTCGTCCTTCAGCCCCTGCAGCATGTCCGGCCCAGCAACACCAGCATCAGGGCCAGCAGGCTCATGCTTGGCACCCCAAAGGCAAGCCTGCTGCTTCCTCCAGCAGGAAGAAGAAGAAGAAGAAGAAGAATCAGCATTTATATAGCACTTTTCATACATCCAAAGCGCTTTACAAGCAATGCTAGACTGGTAGTGAAGTGACTGAATGTGTGGAGGCAGCCATATCTCACATCATCGCCCACACACAGCCTGGACAATTGCAAGAACCGGTTTATGGGAAGGGAAATGCTGGCCAGGACACCGGGAATGTTCCCTACTCTTTGCGAAGAGTGCCCTGGGTTCTTTTACTTCCACCTGGACACCGACCAGGACAACACCAGGATGGGCAGAAGGGACCTCAGTTTAACATCTCATCTGAAGGACGGCACACCCCAGCAGTACAGCACCCCCCAATACTGCACTCAGATGCCAGCGATTTTTAGGTGCAAGTCCAATCCTGGTGTGGGATGAGAACCCACGACCTTCTGGTCCAGAGGCAGATGTGCTACCAACTGAGCCACGCTGACACATACAGGAAGCCTGGAGGAAAAGGCCCAGGTGGCTCCTCAGCCAGTTCTTCCTCCAAGTCTGCCCAGTGACGGGTTGAGGGGTGTCACCCCTAACCTCGTCACTCCTCCCCGGGTTCCCCCCTGGGGTGATGGCTCCGCCACTTCCTTTCCACCTGGTACGCTATCACCATGGACCGCTGGGTGTTGGAAGTGGTAGGCAGGGGTCTGCCTCTGGAATTCGAGCAGTTCCTCCCCATTGAGCCGTCGCCCCATGGGGGGGCTACAGGTTCCGCAGCCTCTCCGTCTAAGCCGACATTGCCTTGCTCCTCCAGAAGGAGGTGACCAGGGAGGTGGCAACCCCCCTCCAGACCCAGGGTTTGTGTCCAGGTACTTCCTGGTCCCAAAACGGATGGGGGGCTGGCGCCCCATTCTCGACCTACATGACCTGAACAAGTTCCTAAGGTCTCACACCTTCAGGATGGTCACTCTGGCTCAGATCATTCCTTCCTTGGAATGAAGCATGTGGTTCTGTTCACTGGACCTTCAGGATGTGTTGTTTCACATCCCAATCCATCCATCTCACCAGCGATTCCTCCACTTCAGAGCAGAGGGATCCCTTTACGAGTTCTGGGCCATGCCCTTTGGCCTCTCTCCAGCTCCCAGGGTCTTCACCAAATGCATGGCAGTGGTGACAGCATTCTTGCAGCACTGAGGGGTCCAGGTGTACCCTTACCTGGATGACTGGCTGATTGCAGCCCCCTCCAGGTTGGAGGTGGAGCTGTCAAGGGATCTGGCCCTCCAGGTCTGCTCTCAGATTAGTTTCCTCATCAATGAGGCTAAGTCAGAACTCGTGCCATCACAGGTGATTCAGTTCATTGGGGCACATCTCGACTCTCTTTGAGCCAGTGCACGGCTCCCAGTGGACAGGACCGAGGTCCTTCCCTCCTTTGCCCAGTCATTTCTGGTTGGGAAATTGCACCCTGTCTGGGACTTCCTGTGCCTTCTGGGCCTAATGTCGGCCTGTACCAGCATGGTCCATTGTGCCCGCTGGCATATGAATCCCCTGCGATGGGGGCTGGCCCACCAATGGTCACAGTGCTCTGGTCCTCTGGATCAGCCAGTGACAGTGACCCAGGAGATGTGGAACGGCCTCCAGTGGTGGCTCATTCCAGCTCATCTGCAGGAAAGTATCCTGTTTGTCCACCCTGAGCCAACTATCACTCTGATGACCGACGCCTCTCTGATGGGTTGGGGTGCTCATCTGGGGAAGCTCAGAGCCCACGGTCTCTGATTCCCTCAGGAGTCTCAATGCCACATCAGCCTGCTGGAGCTTCGAGTGGTCCAACTAGCTCTCACCACCTTCGCTCTGTCTGTATGGGGTCAAGTGGTCCAGGTCCAGACAGACAACACCACGACCATATACTACCTCAACCAACAGGGCGGGATGCACTCCTTGCCCCTGTGCAAGGAGGCTGTCCATACTTGGTCTCTTGTGATCAGCCTGGAGGCGGATCTCCTAGCCATCCATGTTGTAGGAGTCTCCAACAGTCTGGCCGATGCACTCAGCCGGATAGGCGCTGCATCTCATGATTGGACTCTCCTGCCGGAGGGTAGAACAAGATCTGTTCTTCCACTGGGGCACCCCTCAGGAGGACCTGTTCACTTCCAGGGAGAATGCAAAGCTGAGGCTGTTTCAAGCCCGCCCCCCTCAGCAGGGCTTGTTGCAGGGGGATGCCTTCTCGAGGCCGTGGACCCCGGGCCTCTTCTATGCCTTCCTTCTATTCCCCTTGATCCACAAGGTACTTCTCAAGGTGAAGAGGGACCAGGAGCAGGTGATTCTGGTAGCCCCAGACTGGCCCAGCCAGTTCTGGTATCCAGATCTCCTCAGCCTCAGCTCCAGGCTCCTGAGGTGGCTTGGAGCCCACCCGGACCTGATCTCAGTCAACAAGGGGAAGGTACTCCATCCGCACCTTCAATCCCTGCACCTGACAGCCTGGTTCTTGAGTGGCTAGAGTTCCAGGCCTTGGGTCTTTCCGATGAGGTCCTCAACATCATTGAGGCATCCTGTAAGGAGTCGACCAGAAAATGCTATGCCTTCATATGGAAGAGATTCTCCATTTGGTGTCAGGGCAAGGGGTTGGACCCTTTCTCCTGTTCCTTGGCTAGCATGCTGGACTAACTGAGGTCCCTTTCTCAGCTAGGGCTTCAGTCGATGACCCTTAAGGTGCACCTGGCAGCCATCTCTGCTTACTGGGCGTGGGCTGGCAAGCAGTCGGTGACACAGGAGAAGGTCGTTGGGTGCTTTTTCAAAGGCCTTGATCACATATCCCCTCTGGTGCAAGAACCTCCATCTCTGTAGGATCTACTGCATGTATTGGCTTAGCTCATGGGCAAGGCATTAGAACCAATGCACAGATGTGACATCTCTCACCTGTCGTGGAAGACCACCTTCTTGGTGGCTATTACGTCAGCCAGAAGGATGGGAGAGCTCCAGGCGCTTTCCATCAAGGCTCCTTATCTGGTCTTCCACAGGGACAAGGTTGTCCTGTGCCCCCACCCAAAATTCCTTCCGAAGGTGGTTTCAGAGTTTCACCTTAACCAGGTGTTGATTCTGCTGGTGTTCTACCCCACTCACACCTCAGAGGCTGAATATAGGCTCCATACTTGGGACCCTAGAAGTGTGCTCTCTTATTATAAGGTGCAGACAGCTGAAGTTCGGGGAGTGGTTCACCAGCTGTTTGTCACCTACACTGAAGCTGCACCTGGCAGACCTGCAGCCAAGCAGACAATAGGCAGCTGGGTCACCTCCTGCATAGATCTCTGCTATAGGTTGGCGGGCATGGAGCCTCCCAAAGGGATAAGAGTTAATTCTACCCGCCATACCGCTGCTTTGGTGGCTGCTTCTGGGGATGTCCCTATCCAGGAAATCTGCAGGACTGCTACCTGGAAGTCAGCACACACCTTCATTACCCATTACCACATTGACCTAGAGTCATGTCGGGATGCTGGTTTGGGGACCTCAGTTCTCCAGTCCTTATTCCCTAAGTAGGGGAAGTGTGCCTTGCCTCCCTCCTTCCAGAGAACTGCTAGGAGTCTGCCAATAAGTGTGGATTGAACAACATATCCACGTCCCCAGAAATACAGGTTATTCACCTGTAACAGGAGTTCTAGGAGAGGTTCATCCACATAACCCACCCGACCTCCCCGGCTTTGATGCACAACCTGGCTTCCAGTGGGCTAGATCTGGTATCATGGGGTGGAGCCGAGAGTTTTACCACCCAGGTGGGTGGGAGGAGCCAGCTTGAAGACCTTCCGGCAAGATTTAAAGCGGCAAGAAACCTGCCAATAAGTGTGGATGAACAACATATACCACTCCTAGAACTCCTGTTACAAGTGAGTAACCTGTATTTATTTCTCCATATTGTCTGCCATAATTTATATTTAGAAATAGGCAAGGAAGTTGAAATTTAACTGGGTATACACCACTGTGGCATACATTTAATTTTGTTTTTTATATTTTCAGGGTCAAGCCATATATCCCTTCATTTATTTATGTTATTTTCTGTGGAAAAAAATAGTTTTTGTATTAGTGAGTCAATGTATTTAGGGAACAATAACCATTCACGTTATTGTTAAATCAACAGATCGATCCCCCCCTCCTCCGAGGAGCCGGAGGTCGCGAGGGCTACGCTGGAAGTGCCCTCCCTGGAGCCTGCTAACCACCGCTGGACACCTCCACCCCGAGGAGCCGTTGGGTCGCGAGGCGAAGCTGGAATTGCCCTCCCTGCAGACTGTTCTCCACCATGGGACACCCCACCCCGAGGCCATTGAGTCACGGGGCCCTTTTGGAGGACAAAGCCCTCCTGCTAAGATCGATCCCTCCCGAGGCCAGAGGTCGCAGGGCGCACGCTGGAAGTGCCCTCCTGGAGCCTGCTAACCACCACCAGGACACCCCCCACCCCGAGGAGCAAGTTGGTTGCGGGGCCTGGAGGGACTAAAGCCTCCCTGCTAAGGTAAACTCTTGCCTGGAAAAAAAAAAATCGCGACAGTAAAGCATGGCTCTGTTTTTGAAGACTGACTGGCGCCTTTTCTGAGCTCAGCGTCACCCTCTGTTTCCTTGCAGTGATTGCTCTGGAGTAACCCGATGAACTGTTACATTATATACATTTCTAGGACTGGATGAATTTATTGTGGATGTCCTGTTTCTACACTGCTTTGCCTGCTAATATTAGAGTTTAGTTTTATGAGCTTAAAGTACTGCTTTCTGCAAACTGTGTTTCCCTGCTTGTATTCTGCCAGCCTGCTCCTTTTCTCTCCTCTTTGAAACCTCTGTATTGCACAATATTTATTTTTACTCACACTGCAGCATATCCTAGCTGAGCCTCAGCTACGCATCTCAACACAAATCCCCCCGCCTGCACTGCCACTTCGTCGCTACTCCCCTGCCTGCCTACTTAATCTCTGCCTCTTTTCTCCCTCTCCAACAGATCGATCCCCCTCCCGAGGAGCGGAGGTCGCGGGGCTATGCTGGAAGTGCCCTCTCTGGAGCCTGCTAACCACCACAGAGACACCCCACCCCGAGGAGCCATTGGTCGCGAGGGCCCTTTTGGAGGGACAAAAGCTCTCCCTGCTAAGGTAAACTCTTGCCTGGAAAAAAAAAAAATCGCGACAGTCAGTGAGCCAGCCTACCTGTGGACACTGCTTGAAACGCGGCTCTGTTTTTTGAAACGCGGCTTGCGCCTTTTTCTAGGCTCGCGTCACCCTCTGTTTCCTTGCAGTCGGTGCTCTGGAGAAACCCACGAGCTGTGCGTTCGGCTCCCACCCCACCACCACCTTGCTTGGCTCTCCCTTAAATAAGGTATTTTCTTTTGTCACATGAGGCGCAAAAACCAATCAGCCTACTGGTTATATCATTCCAGCACTAGAGGGAGCCTGCCCTCATTTCTTGCTCTATATTGGGAAATGTCTCACTCAAGCATGGTCCTTGCTATGCTGGCCCTCCTCCTGCTACAGCACCCTATGCTCTCTCTGCCCTCTATATCCCCCATCAACCTGCCCCCAACCAAAGCACTGCCCTACTCTCAATTCCTGCTCCCCATCTGATTACCCACACCTATCCTCAATCCATCCCCAAATCCCTCCCATGCCCTGGACTACCACGCCACCCCACCCACAACCACCTATGTACTACTCTCAGTATTGTGTTTCCATTCACAACTGGACACTCTCCCCTAAGCGCCCTCGGTTGTTCTCTCCTTCTATCCCCTGCTCCTCCCAAGCGAGGTCCCGTCGACCACATATGCCCACCGCCAGCTACAAACACCATGTAGGCGCCTAATTCTCCTGCTGCTCCTGCTCTCCGGCAATGTGAACCCAAACCCCGGGCCTGTCATCCCAGCCACGCCTCTGCCCACCGGTGGCAAAGGCCTTCGAATTGCCTTTATTAATATATGCAGTCTCCCTAAGAAAACTGCAGCCCTCCAATGTTGGGTCACCCACCACTCCCCGGATATTTTCATGCTTGCTGAAACCTGGCTCTCCTCCCTCACGCCTGACTCAGCCATCTTCCTTCCTGATTTTGCCATTTTCAGGGCCGATAGGATGGGCAGGCATGGAGGGGGGTGTGCTATCTACTTGCGCAACTTGGTTCTCAGGCTTGCCCTCCCAACCCTGAGCTTAACCATGGGGCGCAAGCCATTACCTTAAAAATCACACCCTACCCTGGACGCGGTCCGCTCTGCCTAATTGCGGCTTATCTACCCACGGGGTCTAACAAAGGCTCTGCGGCCACCTCTCTCCTTGACTACCTGTCTACCTTACCCCAGCTGAACAGTTAATTATGGGTGACTTAAATTCCAACTGGCTCAGCCCATTGACTGATAATTTGAAGAATGAGCTTGCAGCCTTGACCTGTCCCAAATGGTCACTCAGCCCACTAGACTTAACAAAGTAACAGGAACTAGCTCCTCCTGGATGTCATCCTCTCTAACCGACCTCATAAAGTAGTCTCCGTTGAAGTCCTTGCGGATTCACTCAGTGACCACTCCCCAGTCATCTGTTTCTGGTCCTCCCCACCCTCAGCCCTGTGTGACAGGGGACCCCTCACCCCGTTTTTCCCCAGAGGTCTGCCAACCTCAAGCGTCACCTCGCCAAATCGCGACTGGTCCCCATTGGCCAGCGCTCCTGACATTAACTCTGCCTAACCTACCTCACCCGGCCTTCAACCACGCTTGTGATCTGTATGCACCCCTCAACACTCATAGGATAAAAAACAGACTGCTGCATGGATAACTCCTGCACTGATCCAACAACTAAAAAAGAGAGATAACCTCTGGTACTTAGCTAATGACTCCGGTAGGGTTGCTGACAGGCAAGCCTACAGGGCAGCCCGAAATCATTGCACCTGGACAATCAAGCAGGCTAAAGCTAAATTCTACCAGGCTGCGTTGACATGCTCCTGGGGCTCGTCCAGAGCTTTCTGGGACAACATTAAAGATTTAAATGGTAAGACCCGCTCCCCCCATCCCAGATTGTCATAAATGGGACTGTCTCGACTGACCCCACCTGTATTGCTGACTGCCCTAATAAAACCTTCACAGACTTAAGTGCCGTCCTCCCGGCCCACTTTTCTGACCCGGTTGCCAAACCCACCCACGCTCCCATTTCCAGGCCACAATTCCACTTCTGAATGATCTCACCCCATGATGCCAAACCTTTCTTAATAAAGTCCCTCACCTCTCAGAACCCTATCAATGACCCTCTTGACTCCAGGATACCTCGCCTCGTGCTGGATGTCATGCTTACCCTTGAGCGCTTATCATTTACAAATCCCTATACCTCGGCCAATTCCTAAGGCCTGGAAGCATGCTGAAGTAACCCCATCCACAAGTCTGGGGACCGTACTCTGCCTAATAACTACAGGCCCATCTCCATCCTTCCCCCCTTATCCAAAGCCTTAGAAAAAAATAGTAAACACACAGCTCACGGAATATCTTACTAACTACAACCTTCTATGTCCAGAGCAACACGGTTTTCGCCCTGGCCATAGTACATCCACAGCCCTTCTGGAATTCTCCACCACATTCACTCAGCATGACAAAGTCATCTTGCAGGCGGTTTTATAGACCTATCAAGGCCTTGACACGGTGTGCCACCCCTGCTATTAAACTCCCTTAGCATACTGGGTTTCGCAGCCAGCCCCTGAAGTGGTTCCAAGCTACCTACACAACAGGTCCCAAGAGTCAAGCTAAATAGGACCCTCTCCTCCCTACCTTCCTGTACTCGGGTGTCCCCAAGGCTCCATCCTTGGCCGACCCTTTTCAGCCTATTCCTGAACACCCTCCCAGCTCCTGTTCCAGTAAAATATTACTCTATGCTGATGGCGCTGTTATCCTTGCATCACACCCTGACCCACTCCCACTCCAAATCATGCTGCAAGCGCCTTCCTCCAAACGAAAAGTGGTTCAATAATCACCGCTTAGTCCTGAACCTAAAGAAAACTAAGTCCATGCTATTTTCTCATTGGCAAAACAATGCCAGGGACTTTCCCCTCCACATCACCACCAGCATGCCCCTCCCTCTGGAGCAGGTTACATCCTATAAGTACCTGGGCATCACCTTTGACTCCGGCCTTACTTTCCACGCCCACCTTAAAGCTTTGTCATCTGCAATGAACTCCAGGATCGGTCTTCTCTACCGCCACAAAGACTGTCTCCCAAACCCACCTTAAAACTAGCCATCACCTCTCCTTGGGTATTATCACTGGCCGACTACGGACTCCCTGTTTCGCTGCTGCTGCGCCTCCTTATCTAAAGTCCAGACCTCTATCAACAAAGCCTGTGGGCTCCTTACTGGTGCCCACAGCAGAACCCACACCTGTCTGCTATACTCCGTACAAAAATACTCACTCTTGAGGAAGACTGAAATATCAAACCTGCCTACTGGCCAAAAAATCCATTTCAGGTCTCTGCCCTCCTGGGGTCTCTGGACCTTTGCGGCGGAGCTGGGTCCCTGCAGCCAATGCGCTGCCGCAGCCACCTTGACGTTCCCAAGCAAGGACCTGTATTGCCAATGATCTTTCCATCACCAAGCCCCATCCTGGTTTAACTCCCTTCCTGAAACTGTCTCCAAGATCCCAGGTATTGGCCACTTCAAATCGCCCTCCACCAACATATTATTGACAACCCGATGTTGTAAATGCTTGTAGCTGCCCTGTGCGGTCCCTCCCTAACCCTTTCAGGCCCCTCCTTTCAGGTCTTTTAACTCTACATATTAGTTTGTGACATGTTGTTAAATTGAATAATGTATCTCTTGCTGTTTACCAATGTTAGTACCTTACACTAGTTTGTTCCAGTACAGCTTCGCTGTCTGCTCTCTTCTAGTGTGTATTTTATGTATCTAACCTGTACGTCATCCCTGTCCTAACCTCACTCTACTGTTGTCTCCCCTCCCTTTTTTGACGAGGTACCTTTGTAATCGAGTCTTTGACTCAAAGGTTGTAAAACTGATCTCAACAATAAATAAATAAAATAAAATAAAAAATGTGGGATAACATGTACATATATGGATCTGGGCATCTTAGTCCTCCAGCTTGTCTGGGCACCGCTAATGTCTTCCATGCTATCCGGGGTTTACCCCTCTCCATAAAAAATTTGTAAAGATTCTCTTGGGTTCACTAACCCATTTCTCAGATAGTGCCCCCCTCAGATACTCTGTATGACTTATATCAAATGTGGCAAAGCCATTCTCTTTAGCATATCTATTCTTCTCCATAAAGATAAAGAAAGATTTATCCAGTTGGATAGGATGTTATTCTTTGCTTTGTTGTAGTTTTCTTTTATATTTATATTTTGATTTGGAGTAATATATAGTCCAAGGTATTTTATATGGGATTGAATTTTAAAATCATGCCCATATTTGTTGCTATTGTATAGGGGTTATTAGATATTTTCATATTAATAGATTTAGATTTATTAATGCTATACCCTGAGAGTAGGGATATATAATTTAGTAATGTCCAGGAAGGTTTCTAATGAAGTTTCTTAATTTTTTATCAATAATAACAAGTCATCCGCATATACGCTCAAATTCAAATGTTCGATAGGCAAATTTAGACCCTGTATTGGGGGTTATGCCTTATAGCATTTAATAGGGGTTCAGATGTTTTTTTTTTGCTCTCATTTTATGCTTCTGTTGCTTTGGCCCTATCTCTGGAGGGAGTCTCCCATCCCGTCCCTTCCCCTGATGTTCACCAGCTGGCACCAACCAGTAACCCCAGGGCTTTCCCCACTGTTGGGGCCAGTGGGGCTCCCCAACTCCTGCCAAAGACCGGATCCAGTGAGGCCAGCACCATGGCTATTCGGGGTTGGACCTGTGAGGTGCCCTCTGTCATCTGCTGGAGCAACCGTTTTCTCCTCCAGTTTTTTTCTCCCTGCAGAGACAGAGTGTGCTATGATGCCAGCGGCGACATCTCGCACACTCTTATACATGCTCTGCCAGGCATCTGCTCCATCTCTGTCCATGTCAAGAGCATTAGCATGCTGCCCCCAGCCTCCATTAGGAGCCAGGCATTCATCAACCACTGGCACACCCCCTCCCTGGAGAAGAAGAGCAGTCCCTGGGACACTTGATCCTTCTCCTCCCCTGGTGGCTTGCAGTTATTCCTGAACATGGGTCACCAGCGTGGCACGAGGTGTGGCATCCAGTGCCTCAACTCTCAGCACCACTGGGCCAGCTTAGGGGTTCAATGTTAAAATAAATAGAGTTGGAGACCTTACTCCATTATGCATTCCTAGTGTATCCATTAGCCTTTTGTCAATTTGCAGGTTAGTTTTTGTATTTTTGTGGAGTATTTAAATCAATGTCATTAATTCCTGAGGGAATATCCCATACTTCCAGTATAGATATCACAAAATTCTTATTTAAGTTGAAGGCTTTAGTTGCATCTAGTGCAATTGAGTAATAAATGTCTTGTTTATATTTTTTATTGGTATTTATTAAGTAATTTAGTATTGGCTTGAACTATGGTTCTATCTTTCATACAGTATATCCATATTTATTTGGGTGTATATAGTTATGTAAATGTTCTTGAAGTTTGTTGTTTATTATTTTAACTATAATTTTATAATCTGAGTTAAGAACTGCTATGGGTCTATAGCTATCTGGTTAATTCAATGGTTTATCAGGTTTGAGAATTAATATAAATTTAGCTATTTGCATTGATTTCAGAAGGTCTTGAACATTAGAAGTTATTAATTTGTTTATTATTTGTTCTAACCATGGAGTCAGTTCCACAAAAAAAGTCTGGAAAAACTCATTTGTTAGTCCATTCAAGCCAAGAGTTTTGTTCCTAGATAGTGCTTTAATTACTTCTTTAATTTCCAGTTGTGTAATTGGTTCAAAATTAAACGGACGTCTAGACATATGGGCTTTATTAATAAATGCTTTAGTGTTTTCCAGGTCTGGGGTAAAATTATTATTATATATTTCTTTGTAGTATTCTTTGGAAACTTCAGCTATTTGTGCATCTGAAGTTGCTATAGTATTTAGATTATTAATCATACCAGTTATTAGATTGTTTTTGTGTTTCTTGATGCAGTAATGTAGCTAGCAATTTGGCAGATTTGTCAGCATGAAAATATCTACTTTTTTTACCTGGATGTTGAGTTCTTCTTTTTTTAAACCTCAATGCATTCCATTTTTCTTGATATTTGTTGTAGTCCAGTGCCCAGATATTCAGAAATGCACCAAAGCCCAGCAGAAGTCCAGTGCAGTGCAAATCCGATGCACCATGGTGCAATAGGAACCATATTCAGAGGTTGTGCAGGCTGAACTGCACCAGTGCAATGCGGCTGAATATGGCAGAGTTGTGCCATGGCGTAAACAGGGTTGCACCATGGCACAAACAGAGGTGCACTAAGGTGCTCACAGAGATGCTCCAATGCACCCATGGCAGCTGAGCAGTGGAGCAACAGAGCGGGGCAGGGCAGAGGGAACAGACCCAGGGACAGGGCCATGGCAGCACAGGGACAGGTCAGAGGAGGCCCCCACTGGCAGGGCACAGCAGGGCATACACAGGCACCCCAACACTGGACCCCAGAACACAACAGTGGCATGGATAGCAGGTGACAGAAGGTGCAAATGGCCAATGGAGGGCCACCAAGGGAGCCCCCCTGGCAGGCTGTTGGTCATGCCCCAACCCCATGAGACCAGAGCTGGCCACACCCAGGACCATGCAGACAAGCAAACATATGCCACACAGGCACACAGGGAGCCCACATACTGGGCACTGTACAGGCCAGGTGGCAGGCAGTGTGGTGGACCACATGGGACAGGCCACACAATGCCAGGCAGAGGACCCCAACACAGTGTGTGGACAGTAACTGACCAATGACCATGGCCCGTGAGCCACCACCATGCACACACCCACCGCACCCCAGACTGCCTCCCAATTGGCACCCCAATGCACAGCCACTGACCCAGCAGATGGACACCACCACAGTGGGACTGACCACAGCACACAGCAGGGAACCACATAAGCATGGCATGCACCCCCCCATGCACACAACATGGACAGACACTGGGCCACTGCAGTATGGCGCCCCATGCCACTTGCACAGCAGACACAGGCACAGCCAGGTATGCCAGTCAATATATATGTATGGCACAACAATGTGCAGGAACAGCAGGGGCTGGGGATGGGTGGAAACAGCGAGGGAGGGGGACAGGGAACAGGGACTGTGCAGTGGGAGGGGGACCGTAGGGTAAGGCCCAACAGGGATAACAGTGGACACAGGTTTAACCCTAGCAATGGCCTTGGCTGGCCACCATGGCATGCAAGCCCTCATCCCCCCTCCGCCACCAGCATGTTCACCTGGGCTGCCACCACCCCATATATGCCCAGGACCATGAGCAAGGTCTGTCACATGGGCCGGACCAGCATCTGGCATGGCAGTTTCTGCACTGCCAGCCAGACACCTATAATGAGGGTCAGGGCAGCTGCCCAGTGCAATGGCCCAAGGACCCATGCCCACCCACAGTGCGCATGTGTGTAATAGGGAACACACCATCATGTGCAAAGTGTGCATTGCTGGCCCTGCGCAGCTGGTGCTGTGCCGATACATTGTGCTGGTCATGCGGCCTATGCGACTGACACCTTGGCAGCATAGTGCACATGTGCACTGCAGGTCCGAGCACCGCACATACATGACCATTGCGCCACCACTTGCTCTGGTGCAATACCATTACGCACGGTTCAATATCTCGATATTCAGCCGCCGCATGCAAATGAGCTCATCAGCCAATGCATGGCACAGTGGGATGCATTAGCATATCATTACCATTGCGCACAACCTCATTTGCATGCATTGTGCAACAGAAGCACCACCGAACAGCACAGGCCACAGATACATAGATACATAGACAGTGTCAGCAGATAAGGGCCTATGGCCCACCCAGTCTGCCCATTTGAGCTTGTAAGTTCAGTTTATGTTTTCCTAGAAGTCTGTTGCCCCTTACCCCTGACCTCCAGAATTCCTTTATGTCTATCCCATGCATTCTTAAATCCTGTGATTGTTTCAGCCCTCACCACTTCCTCTGGCAGGGTGTTCCACTTGTCCACCACCTGTTCTGTGAAGAAATTCTTCCTCACGTTTCCTCTGAATCATCCTCATGCCATGTACCGGTATTGCAGCTGTGACAGGGGTGGTGGATGTCACAGCAGCACATTGGCGGCAGATGGCACTGCAGGATGGGATGGACCAGGGTGATGCTGCCAGGGCCTCAGTGAGAATGTGCTGTCACCTGTGTGGCGCATGCCATGGTTAGCCCTGTGCTATGCTGTGCTGCACCCCTTGCCTGTCCCTAGTTGCCCACACCACCATGCACACCCTGGCAACCCCCACCCATGCGACTGTGCTGCCCATTGCACACTGTTCATGACACACCCACCCACTGGGCAGCCTGTGGGGTCATCCCAATGTTCATGTCTGAGGCTGGTGCAGAGCTGTGCCGGGCGTGTGGTGCAGGCATTGTTGTGCGCCCCATGGCAGCACATGCCATCTAGTGGGCGATGCTTGGGCGCCCCTTCCTGTCAATATGTGCCAGTCCCACAGGGCCAGGTGGCATGTGGCTGCCCACATGGGTGCAGGCACAGGCCCCACACATGTCAAGCATGCCTGCCACCCTGTGGCTGTCCTGCATCGGTGCTGTACATTCCGCCTGTGTGCTGGGGTGATGGCTGCATTCCACAGCACGTGACAGCACAGTGGTGGGGACCTGTGTGGGGCAGTGGGCCATGCCCACTTGGGTGCTGCCCATGGTGTCCCTTGCTGGTCCTTGGCTGGTGCCCATGGCAGGCAGGCACATGCCGGCAGTCACCATCATCACCATGGCCATGGCATGGGTCCATCCAGTGGATGCCTGCAGCTCCACCCTGCATGGCTTGCAGGGCTGCCTCAGCATGGCCCTGTTCAGGCAGTGCTGGCCTGCGATTACAGTGTCACTCAGGTTCCCAGTGGTGCTGCAGGCACGGTACCACCTATGTCAGGCATGCCACCACCGGGCCCTTCGTTGGCCATGTAGCTGTTCCTCCTGCAGCCTCACACCCCTCTTCGCTGCCCCCATCTGGGTGGGCATGCTTTCCATGTCCCCTGCTGTCCACTATCCCCCTGGGTGTTTGGCTGCTGACTGTGTGCCACCCTGGTACACAGGCTTTGTGTCTGTGTGTGTGTGTGTCCCTCTATCTTTCTCTCTCTCTCTCTCTGCCCCTCTCTCCCTCTCCCATGCCACCTCTCTGTCCCCCTCCCTCTGTGTCTGGTCATGTGCCTGTCTGTCTGTCTGTCTCCCTGTATCTCTCTCTCTCTCACTCCCACCCTTGGTGCAACTGCTGTCTGTGTACTTGTGCTCTGTTTTACTAGGAACAAGTCTGCTCGATGAAACTTCGATTTGCTCCACACTTGCACCATGGTTTCATGGCTGAATATGCCACTGCACTGGATATTCATGGGAACACCCCCTGTTCTTGCACCTGCATTCATTATAGTTGCGCACTGGCATAATGGATTTTGCACTTGCACTGGCTCCCTCTGAATATGGCTCTTTGGCACAATACTGCACTTGCGCTGGCACAACTCAGTTATGCCATGCCCAACTGCTCTATCTGGGCCCTTGAGTATTACATTATCTAGTTCCTTTAATTTAGTATTTATCTGTAATTCTTTGGCTTTTCTGATTTTATTGATTTTTATTTGATATATTATGGCCCCCCTTACAGTTGCTTTGAATGCATCCCAAAGGTTAGTCACAGGCATTTGCCCATTATAGTTACAGAACCAGAGCTCTTCTTTATTAGCTCACAAGAATCTTTATCTTTTAAAAGGTCATTGTTAACCCTCCATTGGGGCATATATTTTCTATCTTTTTCAGGAAGAAAGATTTCTAAGGAGGTCAATGCATGATCAGATAATAATATTGTGTCATTTTCTGCTTTTGTTATTTTATTTGTAAGATTTTGACACAGATATGTATATAATCTGTTCTGGTAAATATCTTTGTTTTGTAGCCATGATGGAAAGAGTTTTTCATTCTGATTTTTTAATTTCCAAGGATCTTCCAAAGATTCATTATGGATGAAATTTACTAGTTTGTTTGCTGTATTTATGTTGTTAGAGTTGGGTTGTACTGATTTGTCTAGATAAGATTTCATCATGGTGTTGAAGTCTCCTGCCAATAGTATATTAGTAGCTTGCATGTTTTGAAAACCTTCCATTATTTTACTAAAAAATGTGTTTATAGGGCAAATGGTGCATACACTGAACATATAACTAGGAATGATTATTTATTTTGGCTTTCACCATTATTATTCTCCCTTCTGTGTCTTTAAATTCATCTGTACTTTGTATATCAAGTCCTTTTTTAAATAGTATGGCTACTTCTCTACTTTTTTTTGGTTCCTATACTATAAAAAAGGTGATTAACCCATTTTGTTTCGAGCTTGATAATTTCTTTCTCTTCTAAATGTGTTTCTTGGAAGCAAATGATATTAACGTTGGTTTTCTTTAGGTATGACATAATTTTAGTTATTTTTATTAGTGTGTTCAATCTATTCACATTTAATGAAACAATTTTGCATATTTCAAATTAGTCATTTTTATTAGGTTTAATATTTAAAATCCAGTGTCCATGATCCACATCTTCACCTGAAACATGTAGGAATAATAGGTGGTAAGAAATGGCTTAAATTCCCTAGATTTTCAGTAATTCCTTTGTGTTTTTTTTATTACTCATTTCCATGACACACATTTTACATTTCATATCTTCCCACTTGTTGTCCATTAAGTCTCTTCGGCATACGATGTTTGACAAACACCTAACATTATGTTTAACACAATTACCAAAATAAAACAACAACAACAAGAAAAAATTACTCACCTTAGTAATGTTGTTTCTTCTAATGGAGTCTTGCTATATTATGACAATTGCAGTATGACCGCAGGTTAGAACTGCTCCGGAGGTGAAATAGTTAACTTTCCATGTAGGCATGGAACTTAGAGCGTGAGCTTGGTTGAAAACTCTATCTGTTGTGCTTCAAATGCAAACTGTCAGGACTTTACGAGCTAAAACTCACTAAGGTTCTGTGTGGAAGCTGTAAACCTACACTAGCCAACTGGCTGCTAACATAAACACTCATTTTTGGCCTAAAACAAAGACTCAAGTCAGGAGACCCAAAAATGCAAAAACACAACACCAATTCACCCAAAAGGTAGGTGAAAAACAACAAGGTGGGCATCAAAAAAAGTGCCAACCCTGTACTGCCCACCCACATCCCCAAAACAGAGGTTCTGAGAGGGGCAGGCAGGAGGAGGTCATAATATAGCAAGACTCCATTAGAAGAAACAACATTACTAAGGTGAGTAATTTTTCTTCAAACAACATGATGTCTTGCTATATTATGACAATTGCAGACTACACAGCAGTACCCCCATGGAGGAGGGACAGAACCTACCTAGGAAATAGGCTCTGAAGCACGGCTGTGCCAAACTGAGCATCACTCCTAGCTTGGATGTCCAGGGAGTAATGCTTGGTAAAAGTGTGAACTGTTTTCCAGGTAGCTGCTTGACATATTTCTAGAATAGGAATGTCTCTGGCAGCAGCCAGAGAAGCAGCTGTACCTCTGGTAGAGTGAGCCCTCAGGCCTGAGGGGGGAACTTTACCCAACTTCTCATAGCAGAATTGGATACAAGAGACAATCCACCTGGCAATGGATCTTTTAGTGACTGGCTTCCCTTTACCAACTTTGCCATAGGTGAGGAACAGTTGGAGGGAGTCAAACCTATGACCCTTGGTACACTCTATGTAGTAACTAAGGGCTCTCTTCACATCTAGGCTGTGCAGCATCCTCTCCCCAGAGGAGGAGGAGTGGTCAGTGAAGTACACTGGAAGTGAAATAGATTGATTAAGGTGGAAATCTGAAACCACCTTAGGCAGGAACTTTCTGTTAGTCCGAAGGACCACCTTATCTCTGAAAAGAGATAAACTCCTGCTCCACTGACAATGCTTGTAATTCACTTATGCGTCTGGCAGAGGTGATGGCTACCAAAACACAGTTTTCCAAGTCAAGTACTTGAGCTCAGCTGAGACAAGGGCTCAAAGGGGGTTGCATAAGCTGAGCAATGCAAACATTAAGATCGAGGCAGGGGCAGGATCCCTGAATGGAGGTTGGTGTGAAACAACCCCAAACTTGGAAATACAGGATGAGCTGAAAGGAAGATGATTTACTTGCTGAAATAAAAGCAGGCCGCAGCTGCCAAGTGCACCTTCAGGGTAGCTGGTCTCAGCCCCAAAGAATTCCAGGTGGACCATATAATCCAGGACTGTGGGTGAGATCAGCAGAGACTGGGGAAATATGCTTTTCTGAGCACCATATGGAAAAACCTTTTCCATTTGGAATTGTAAGTAGCCCTGGTGGAAGGCTTCCTTGCAGCCTTCAATATATCCATTACACCTTGGGAAAGGTGTAAATCAACAAACTCTAACTCTTCAAGAACCAAGCCTTGAGATTGAGGAGATTTGAGATTCGGGTACCAGACCCTTCCCTGGGCACAGGTTAACAGGTGTGATTCCTGGGACGGGACAAGGGAGATGGACTGCTAAGGACAGCAGGAGTATACGGCTGTCTGGCCCAATCCGAGCTATCAGAATGACTTTGCATGATTGGGATCTGATTTTGACTAGCACTTTGAACAGGAGAGAAAGGTAGGGAAGACATGAAACTTCCCCCAACTGAGGGCTAAGGCATCCAGGGGAGTGAGCCCAACACTGGGGGCCTGCAGCAAAAGAGGAAGTTGGTGATTGTCTGGGGCTGCAAAAAGATCTATCTGTGGGGTGCCCCATCTGGCAAATACTACTCCCAAGACCAGGGGATCCAGTGACCATTTGTGGTGGCCCTGGGAAATCCTGCTGAGAGCATCTGCCAGGACATTGTCCTTGCCTGGGAGGTTAACTGCTGTAAGGGAGGTGTTCAGGGAGTAAGCCAGAGACCAAAACTTCATCGCTTCGGTGCACAAGGCCATAGACCGAGTGCCCCCTTGCTTGTTGATGTACCACATTGTAGTGGTGTTGTCTGTTCTGACCTGAATACTCTTGTTCTGAACAGATTTGGAAAAAGCTTGAAGTGCTAGAAAAACTGCTCTGAGCTCCAACAGGTTGATGTGGAGCAGAGATTCCTGGGGAGACCACAGACCCTGGATGGTGAGGTCGCCCATGTGAGCTCCCCAGCCCAAGAGGTATGCATCTATAGTAAGGATTAGAGAATGAGACTGAGTGACAAAAGGAACCCCTTGTCTCAGGTTGCTGTGATCCTGCCACCACTGTAGGGCTTGGATCAGGGTTCGAGTTACTGGGATAAGCTTGGTAAGAGGATCTTTCTTTGAGACCAAAAAGCTCTCAAATGGAACTGGATGTCCCTCATCTGAAATCTTGCTCCTTGCACAACTGCTGTGGAAGCAGCAATGCATCCTAGGAGCTGCAGAAAATGCCTTGCTGGCCGGGAGACCTGCAGGGTAAATGAGGAGGCCAGGGAGACTAGGGTCTTTGCCCTGTCCAGGGGGAGGAAGGCCCTGGCTTCCTATGTGTTCAGTTTTGCGCCTATGAAGGTAAGAAGCTGGACCGGCTCTAGAACTGACTTTGAGAGATTCAGAAGGAAACCTAGAGAGGTAAGCAGTTGCTGCGTTATCTGAAGGTGTAAATTGACCTGGTCTGGGGACTGGCCTACTAAGAGCCAATTGTCCAGGTAAGGAAAGATGCCAATCTTTTGCCTTCTTAGGTAGGCAACTGCTACAGCCAGGCATTTGGTGAATACCCTTGGGGCAGAAGTGAGGCCGAAGGGCATTGCTCTGAACTGGTAGTGGCCTGAGGGCAGCTCGAACCTGAGGCACTTTCGATGGGAGCTTCTGATGGGAATATGAAAGTAGGCATCCTTGAAGTCCAGGGATGCTAGCCAGTCCCCTGGCCTTAGAGAGGGTAGAATTATTCCCAGAGTCACCATTTTGAACTTTGGCTTTAAAGGTGCTTGTTTAAATATCTGAGATCCAGGATGGCCGCCATTCTCCTGTCTTTTTGGGGTAAGGAAGTACCTGGAGTACAAACCTTTGCCCTGGTGTAGGGAGGAACCCTTTCCACAGCTCTGAAGCCAGGAGGGTGAGACCTCTGCCTCTAGGGCGAGTGCCTCTGATGGAGTTGCAGGTGGAAAGATCTGGTTCTCAGCTTTGGAAATTTTTTGAAGCTGAGAACCAGTCCCTGGCTTACTACTTCCAGGACCCACTTGTCTGATGTTAAAGACTTCCAGTCCTGGACAAAGTAAGCCAGCCTGCCCCCTACAGGTAGAGGAGAATCGGCCCTGGCAATCCCATCAGGGTGCCTGCTTGGCAGGGGCTTTGGGCTGAGGGGTGGAAGCAGACCTGCTTGTACCCTGTCTGCCTCTCCCTCTAAAGAACCCCCTCTGAGCATAGGTGGAGGAGGAAGCTTGGGCTTGGTAAAAAGGCCTATGAAAAGGCCTGCCCCTGCCTCTAGGAAGCTGCTTTTGAGGAGTGGCCTGCCTTTCCTTGGCCTGTGCACTCCTATAGGTGGTCCTATATTCATCCATTTTCTTCATGTAATTCTCTGTTTGCTCCCCAAATAGAGAATTTCCCTAACAAGGAAAATCCATGGCCTTAGGCTGGGTATCCTGAAACAGGAGTAGTACATCTGAGCCAAGCCATCCTAGAAGTGCCAGAGATGTAGCCATGACTCTTGATGAAACATCATTAGAGTCCACTGCAGCATGAAATTGCACCTTGGATGCCTCAATACCATCCATAGCCACCTGTTCCAGCTCCCTGGCAAGCTGGTCAGGGACTTCTTCGCTAGGGCCAGCACAGTATCCATCTGGATTTCTGGTACCTAGCAGCATAAGCCATATAATTTGCTTGTCTGAGTCCCAAAGATGCTGCCATGTACTGTTTCTTTGCGATAGCATCAATCTTCCTGGAGTCCTTCTCAGGGTGTGTGAAGCTAGGGAATATTAGCCTTGTCACAGGCTGCAGCCTGCACTACCCCCACATGGCTGCATTGTTGAGTGAGGAAATCAGTGTCGGAGCCTGATAAGGTATACCTCTTGTCCATTCTTTTATCCACAGAAGGTATAGTGTGAGGAGTTTTTAAAACTTTTACTGTTTGTTTCCGAAAAGATTTATGCAAAGGAATAGACAGTCTCCTAGACTCTGGAATATCCATCATTTCTACATAGTCTGGCTCCTCTTGGTCATCAACAGCTTCCTCAACAAAGAACTGGAGAGATTCAGCAACTTTTTTATAAAACATGAAATGAGAAGGGAACTCAGAAAGCCTTGGAGGAGAAACCCCTAGGGGTCTATCTGGAGAGATGTCCGGATCAATGGGCACATCCAGATCTTCAAAACCATATTCACTCTCCTCATATTCCTCTTCCCCTTCCCCCGGTTCATAAAAATCCTCAAAATCATAATCTTGAACCGGTGGAACTGGCGAACGAGCAGCTTACCTGAAGGTGTCGGTTGGTCGGACGTAGAGAAGAGACTGGACAATTTGTTGCTTTAGCTATTTCCTCAGCAGTTGAGGAGAGAACTTTTGGCTCTACACTAGCTGACTTTCTAGTCCTTTTGCTGGAACCAGCTCCTCAGAACCGGCTCTTCGTTTGCCGAGGAAGTATCGCCCTGGTCAGGGCGCTCCCTCGCCGTTGGTTGGCACCCGAACTGGGCTGGCCATCCGGGTCAGCGGACTTTTGGCCTCCCTTTCCTGAGCCTACCAACTCTCTTATCTATGGTGGCAGCAGGAAATTGTGACAAATCTGGCAGTCTGAATTGAGGTGGTCAAACCCCAGACAATAGACACATGTGGTGTGTGGGTCAGCCTTAGCAAAAGCTTCCCCACAAACACTACAGTGTTGAAACCCAGTGGGTCCAGTTTTTCTTTTGGGTTTCTCAGACATAATGCCAGCCTAACCAACTTGCCCGTTTATGGCAATCCCCAAACAAGACACCTATATCGGTTCCCAACCGTGTCGCGGGTAGTGGAAAAACCGTAATGAAATCCGTTTTTTAGAACCGATAAGAACCGGAACCGCACTCTAAAAAGGACTAGTAGATTTTAAGTACAATCTGATCGGTTCAAACCGAACCGATAAAAATTAAAGTTCCACACAGAAAAATAAATGTAAAACCTATCTATTGCTTACATTACCACAGACAGAGCTTGAACAGGCAGTTACGGTTTAATTCGGCTAAAAACCGAAAATAATACTTTTAAACCGACAAAATGAGCCGAGCAGAAGGAGAAATCTCCGGAGCGACTGTTCAGTGAGGCGGAGTAAAGAATCTGACAGTTTGCGTTTGAAGCACAACAGACAGAGTTTTCAACCGAGCTTGCGCTCTAAGTTCCATGCCTGCATGGAAAGTTAACTATTTCACCTCCGGAGCAGTTCTAACCTGCGGTCACACTGCAATTGTCATAATATAGCAAGACTTCATGTTGTTTGAAAAACAGTTTACACCTTCCCCAAGTAAGCAAATAAAACAAATTAGAAAATGGCAAGAATGTTTTCTCTTCCATGATTGCCTAAAACAACTTCCAACCTGGGCATCTATTTTTCAATGGATGCCCAGCCAAACATAAGAGCCAGTCTAAGTGACCCTTCACTGAGTAGCATTCTCCAGTGGTCCCCAGCCTGCTTTGTAATTGTCTGAAGGCACCCCAGAAAATTTTAAATGCCATACATGTTTTCTCTCATTTAGTAGAGAGCTAGGTCCCCACCCCAACACTGCTTGCTTGTTTGTTGACTGCTTCTTAATAAAAAAAAGAAAGAAAGCACACTGATTCTGCAGTTGGGAGAGTGAAGAAATTCTCACAGCCATATTCTCTACCATGGCACCACTCTCCCGACCGCAATCTCACACTACCACGCAGACAAAAATAAATGGAAGCCGTTGCTCCTACCGGCTTCATTGTGTGACGTGTGGCTTTAAAAACAACAGTAAGCGACTCTCTCACAGCATTGCCCCCACAGTTACTCACGCTGCTTCTGTAAATTTAAATAAATAAATTATTTACCTCCTGGATGTCCCTAACCACATTCCTATTTAGTCCTCGTCGTGACTGCCACAGATCCGAAAGTATAGAGCACAACGTCTAGAAAAATGGCATTCCTGTCTACTTCTGTAAAATAAAAAACGCATTTCTGTCTACTTCAGTACAGTACTGTTTGCACCTCAGCAGCATCTACCATCCAAAACTAAATGCTTAACAAGTAAAAGAAAAAAAAAATCAGTGTGTGTAATGGCCAGCATAACCATGGAAATGAGCTATAAAAACACAAACTATGGGGGCTCCAGTAGGACAATAGTCCCCAGATAAAAAAAAAAAATAACTGCTTTCTACTACAGGCAGAGGAGCTATTTTATAACATAATAACTTAAAGAATAAACAGTTCTAGCAGTGACATGTAACATTATTTATTTAACCATATATAAATATAAGGTTGGTCATTTTCTAAGCACAATAATACCCTCCAGGGTGAGCTTTATTGGGAAATACCGGACCTTCCAGGGGCTATAAGGCCCTTCGCCTGTGGCGTCGGGCCTCATTACACCCCTGGGCAGTCCGGTTTTTAACAATAAAGCCCACCCTGTTGGGTATTATTGCTTACGTAGACTATGTGTTGGAGCAACCCTCATTCTTGCAAGCCATTGCTTTTGCTTACCCTCTGGCCCCTTCCCCCACCCCCGATTTCGGGAAGTATTTTCATTAATGACAGAAATCTTCTTATGTAAATACATTCAACAATTTATCTTTTAAGTCCTTTACAGCATCTTCTAAAGAGTCATATGTGTACCACATCCCTTCTATTGTGGGGGATGGTCTCTGAGGCACTCCACCTACCTTACATCATGGGTTGTCTGTACACCGGATAGGTTGTCTGGATGCACATGTGACGTGAAGTTAAGAACATCCCCTGTGGATGTCCCTGTTCACCAGTCATCAGTTCAATTTGTGCATCCATGCTAGGTTGTCGCCCTTTTCCAGAGCTCCAGAGCCTCATACACTGACTCCGACTACACCAAGGTAGGATACCATTTCGGATCCATTATGAGGTCCTTTACACACTCTAGGCTTACTACGCGTCTCTGTCTGTGACGGCATGATCTTATGACTGTGACATTTTGCTACACTCTGCCTCTGCTCATTTACTACACTGATGCAAACTACACTGCAACTTTTAGGCTCAGCCGCCACTAACGCTCTGCACACCCCTATCTCAGCGGTGACAGGCGTTTGCCTACTTCCCATCCGGCTGCAGCTGTACCACTTCAGACTACCCTGGCTTCCCGAGGCGGTGCTCTGTGTACCCTTTCCCTGATGGTCAGAGCGCTGCTGCATCACCTGCTGCTACTTCTTCAGTGCTCTGTGCTCCCTGTTCAGCGGACACAGACACTGCTGCGCAAACACTGCCTGACTTTACTGAGTGCTCGGGGTGCTCCTCGAGCAGTGGCCCCCGATGCTCACTAGCCCTGGCATTCCTGGCATTTCTTTCCCCTGCACTGTCATGACTACTCGCCTACCTGACCGCCGTCTTCCACTGCACAGCTCCCACGGCACAGCTCCGCTGTCACTTCTCACCTTCTCCGACTGCCCTTCTCCTCCGGCATTACAAAATGGTGCCTCCCCTATGTTATTTTATGGCACTTCTTCATCAGCCCTCACAGGCTTTGTATCTTCTGTGTCTGCATCTGCTTCACCACGCAAGCTGCCCCGATGCGCGCTGCCATTGGCCAACTCCTGCCATGCCGCCTCGTCACCAGGCTCATCCATTCCTCCTTAGTCTGGGAGCGCTTTCCTCGCTGTCTCTCTCACGGCTACCTCTCATGTCGCTGCCCTCTCCCGTGCATCTCCACTGCAGTGCTTTCTTCACCCTGATGCTCAAAGCCGCACCGACAGCCGTGGTCTTCTTAAGACATACTGCACAGCGTAGTTGCCTACATCACTCTCTATACTGCACGCGCGCGGTTGCCTGCATCACTACATACACACTGCCCCTGTACATGCTATGACAGCCTTTTACTGCTTCTTCCATTGGGCTTCCCCGGGCTACTTCAACACCCCGGAGCCACACCACGCCAGGCTACCCCCTGCAGATAATATGCATTACTGCTTCTCCGTGACTACACGCTGTCTATTACAGACTACTGCAGTCACCATATGCAGCATTATGTCACTTCCTTACACAATGCATTTACTGCTGTTTTGCTTACCTGCATAGGCACTCTTCTAAGCAGCTGTTCTCTTTCTCCTTCTTAGGTGTCGATGCCTAAGCCCAGAGCTGCAGACAGTGCAAAGTGCCACTTCCACAACAACACACAGGCAGGCTGTGTGCCTCATGCCTGGAGGATTCAGTGATGCCTCTTGCTCCTCTTGACCCAGAGGAGGACTGCTCCCACACACCACCTCTTCCGCCACCGCAACAGCATACAGATACAACTCAGGCGCTACTGCACAACAACCAACTAATGCAAGCGCAACAGGAGGTCCTGACAGCGATGCTACATCAGCTCTCTCAACTTTCCAAACATCAACAGAGACACTCACCCCCACCTAATAAAGGACACTCTTCCTCTGCCACGCTGGCAGACGACCATGCGCCTGACCGGCATACCCCACTGGTCGACTCCAGCAACTCCTCGGATGAGGATGACGGAGCAATGGACCAAGACCCTCAAACACTGACAGCAAAATGGTGTTTCCTGGATCAAATCCCACTTCTGGTACACCACATCATGGAAACAGTGGGGTTCGACACGATCGCCCCCACTCCTGCCTCTAAGCTACTACCGTCCCTGCAGCCCACAGCAAAGTCAGCACAGGCTTTCCCTGTCTGCAAGGCCATAGACGAAATTGTCCTCAAAGAATGGTCCTCCCTGGAACCTGCTCGCATCCCCGAGAGAAAATCCTGGGACAAAATGTACCCACTGCAGGAGGACAAACTCGCACTATGGTGCACTCCACCGGCTGTGGACCCGCAGATAGCGCCCTAAACAAAAAGACGGTTCTCCCAACTGAATCTGCCTCTGGTCTACGAGACCCCATTAACCGCAAACTTGAAGAACACCTAAAAAAGACTGCTGAACTAGCGGACTGGGCATTAGGGCTGCCACCACTGCTATTTATGCCACCAGACCACAGCTCACCTGGCTCCAGGAACTACAAAAATCCATCCCTGCCAAATCGCACGTATCGTCCCTACTCGACAATGCCATTCTCGCCACTAAATATCTGGCAGATATGGCTGTTGACTCCCTCAAGATAAACGCCAGATCGGCGGCAATCACCAACAGGGCCAGGCCGTCCCTATGGATGAAACTTTGGGACGCTGACAAGGAATCAAAGGCCACCCTGCACAAACTACCATTTAAAGGCGACATGCTGTTCGGCCAGGCCCTCGAGAAGTACCTCAAAGGGGAAGAAGATGGCAGGCTCCTAGCTCGACAACAGCCTACCGCCACATACCTTCCCACAAGCTTCCGGGGACGCAACCATTCCTTTCGTGACAAACGTCACTGAACCTACCTGTTCCGCGGCACATCCTTCCGTCAAAACTATTCCACACCCTACCATTACAACAGATACAGAGGTAGGGCGGCACCAACAAGAGGCAGAGGCCACTACTCCCATCGTCCCACCTCTAGGGCCTGACTACGCATCCCCCAAGATCAGCACACCAGTGGGGGCATGCCTCACACAGTTCCTGCCACAATGGGAGGCCACCACCACGGACTGCTGGGTTCTAGAGATCATCCGCAAGGGATACGCAATACAGTTCACAACAACACCCACCGGCCACAGAATGCTCAACTCCACCTTTTCCAAGCAAAAGTACACAGCTGCCCACATTACTTCAGCTATTCAGGAACTACAACACAACAATGCAATTGCTCGAGTCCCAAGCCACGAAGAAGGCACAGGCATCTATTCCATCTTCTTCTTGGTACCAAAAAAGACAGGAGGACACAGGCCGGTCCTCGATCTAAAATACATCAACCAGTCAGTGCGTTACATTCCCTTCAAGATGGAGATGACAAGGTCCACACTCAGAGCACTCCACCGGGGAGACTTCCTCATGTCTATCGATTTAAAGGATGCTTATCTCCACGTACCCATGCGACCCTCGCACCACAAATTTCTCCGCTTCTGCATCCTGGACCAGCACTACCAGTACACGGTGCTTCCCTTTGGCCTTGCATCAGCCCCCCGTGTATTCTCGAAGGTATCAGTCATGATTACAGCCCACCTCCGCCAACAAGGCATCCACATAATCCCCTACCTCGACGACTGGCTCATTCGGACAAGATCGCTCCGCCAGTCCATCAGGGAAACCCAACAGGTAGTACAATGTTTACAGAGTTGCGGCTGGGTGCTCAACACCAAAAAGAGTCACCTGACTCCTACACAATCCATGGAACACTTGGGTACACTAATAGACACAGCAAGTGGCATCATTACTCCATCTCTCTCAAGAGTAGACACGCTTATTGCAACAGCACACAAACAACGGTCGGCCACACGTCCTACACTTTGGGACATTTCGCAAATGCTCGGACTCATGTCGCCCACCATAGACACGGTTCCTGGCCAGATGGCACGCACGCCTGCTCATGGCATTCCTTCTCACACAAGGCCATGCACCCAACCTTGCCAAAAGCATCACCTTCCACCTGCATAAAGGCCAGCCTCAGTGGTGGACAAACAGACCTGAACTGACCCAGGGCATTCCGCTAGACATCACCCTCGACGTCTCCATAGACACGGATGCCAGCTTATCTGGCTGGGGAGCCGTACTCAGCCACCACACCGCTCAGGGCACATGGCCCTTGTCAGCCACAAAGCTTACCATAAATGTACTGGAGATGAAGGCAGTCTTCAAGGCCCTTCTTCACTTCTCCAACTTCGAACAAAACAAACATGTGCAAATCCGGTCCGACAACCAGACCACCGTGGCCTACATAAACAAGCAACGCAGCACAAAAAGCCGGGCAATGATATCACAAACCTCAAAACTACTCGCCTGGGCCGAAATAAGCGTAAAATCCATATCGGCAATTCATCTGGCAGGCAAACTCAACCTCACTGCAGACTGGCTCAGTCGGGAGATGATACACCCGGGAGAATGGAAACTTCACCCACACATATTCCAGCAATTCGACCGCAGATGGGGACCTATCCAGATCGATCTCATGGCCTCCCACAACAAACACCAATGCAGGACATACTGGTCCCAGTTCAAAGATCACCGCATCGCAGGCGTAGACGCATTCTCCGCCACATGGACGTTTCACACTGCTTACGTCTTCCCATCCATTCCACTCATTCCTCAAGTTCTCCGCAAGATCCGCACGGACAGAGCCTGCGTGATTCTGGTGGCCCCTCACTGGCTGAGGAGAGCATGGTTTGCGACACTGGTCTCCATGTCGCTCAGCCATCCATGGCACCTTCCCCTCCTACCAGACCTTCTCACACAGGGACCAATCAGGCACCCCAGTCTCCCACAACGACAGCTGACGGCATGGCTCCTGAAAGGGAGAGACTGCTGAAGGCAGGATACCACCCTTCGGTCATTCAAACCATGGCTTCCTCACATCAACCCTCTACACTTACCACTTACAAACACCACTGGGACATCTTTGAAAAATGGTGTCTACACCACAAGATACAAGCATCCACATGCTCCATTCCCCACATCCTATTATTCCTACAGGAAGGCCTTCAGCTGGGCCTATCATCCTCGTCTTTAAGGGTTCAAGTGGCAGCCATCGGGGCAGCAAGGGGACCAATACAAGGCTCCACTCCCAGAGCCCACCAAGCTGTCATACGCTTCCTGAAAGCAGCAGCAAACTTACGTCCCCCTCAAAAACAGATGCTCGCACCTTGGGATCTACCACTGGTACTGACTGCAATGACAAAGCCACCTTTTGAACCACTAGACTCCATTCCAATAAAATGGTTGCAACTCAAAACAGTATTCCTAACAGCCATTGCCTCCTCAAGGTGTGTGGGGGAATTACAGGCCCTTTCACATAAGGAGCCATTCCTGCAATTCTTCCCGGACAGAATCTCTATGCGAACTGTTCCTTCATTCCGACCCAAGATTGCTTCCAAATTCCACCTTAACCAAACCATTGAGATCCCCAGCCAACTTCCCCCTGAAGAAGTTCAGGCCAACCCACAAATCCGACTCCTAGGCATGGCACGCCTTCTGACTACATACATTACCAGAACGGAGTCCATCCGCAAATCTGATAGACTGTTCATTATCACACAGGGTCGTCGTGGGGCCATCCTGCGTCCAGAGCCTCCATAGCAGCATACCTCAGAACAGCTATATCTGAGGCTTACAAGGCCAACAACACCCCAGTTCCACTGACATTGAAGGCACACTCCACCAAAGCGATTGCCACCTCCTGGGCAGAAAGAAATCTAGCCACAGCAGAAGAAATCTGCGCAGCTGCCACGTGGTCCACAATCCACACTTTCACAAGACATTACCGATTGGATGTGACTCAACAAACAAAGACAAACTTTGCTACTGCAGTCCTCGGAGCAACAAGCACAGGACACACTGACATTACCACTGTTACTCCACACTAGACTTCTTATCACTGCTTTTGAGTAACCCATAATGTAAGGTAGGTGGAGTGCCTCAGAGACCATCCTCCACAATGGTAGTTTACTCACCTGGTAAAGGTGATTGTGGGGGAATGGATCTCTGAGGCACTCCACACCTCACCCAACACAACACAGCGCCAATGTCAGACTATGACTTACTGCACACAAGCGTTTATACATGTGATTGCCACATATGTTCAATTGACTATGACAATAAATCCTTCCAGTTATTTCAATCCACAGACTTTCTCTGTCATATATGTAAACATATGCGTGGGGGGCAACATGACTTTATCTCTTTTCAGAAACAGCTTTGGAACACATCGCACTGATGACTGGTGAACAGGGACATCCACAGGGGACGTTCTTAACTTCACGTCACATGTGCATATCCAGACAACCTATCCGGTGTACAGACAACCCATGATGTAAGGTAGGTGGAGTGCCTCAGAGATCCATTCCCCCACAATCACCTTTACCAGGTGAGTAAACTACAATTATTACTCTCAGTTTTGCAGGAAATGCTACTGTTGCTTTGATACCTTGGGCCCAAAGTTTATTTCTCAAACAAACAGTCATATTTTTTTCATTGTTGGAGAAGTTCTGGTGGATAGTCATTGAAAATAGAGATGGCGACCCCCAATATAGTTAACCTTTTTTTCCCTTGTAAGCTGCTGCCATCCATGTATCTTTGTCATGGGATTTTAAGAATTTCATAATTATAGATCTGAGTGGTTCAGTATTGTTAGATTTACTGTGCAGAGCTCTGTGTATTCTATTTCAAAGTTTATCTTGATTGGTTCAGAGTCTAAATAGGCTGCAGCTATTTGTCTGAAGGACTCTGAAAGACTTTTTTGATTGTCCCAGACTTCCGGCATTCCTAGAATTCATATGTTTTTTGTGTCTTGCATGCATTTCAGAGTCATTTAGTTTATTTTTAAATTCTGTATTTGGGCGTTCTGGGTCATTAGTTTTTTGGACATGGGTGTTACTTCATTTTGCAAATGGCTGAAGGCTGATTTCACTTGTGACATTTCTGATTTTAATTCTATGTTTTCTTTCACCAAATTTTGGGTTAAATTACAATAGGAATCCAGTTTGTTCTTGTATATTTAACATTTTCTCCTTCATCTCAGAAACTGAAGACATTTGTGCAAATAACATTTTGGCTTAGCCCAGTGGTTGCTTGTTATCAGAGTCATCTGATTCACCTGTAATTTATTCAGTTTCAGAAATACTCCCCATTTCCTCTTGTTTTTCTGCATTTTTTTACATAGAAACTGGGGTCCTTCTGATGATTTAAAATCACATTTTCAGATATAGAAGGCAAGTTATCAGCTGACCACCCTTCTAAAATAACCTTGGGGTTTATATTGTTCACCTTATCTTGGGTTAAACGTTCATCTTGTAGTTTTCTTTTTGATTGATTTTTGAAGTCATAGTAGTATCAGATGGAATAAACATTTGTTCAGTGTTAGAAGATGAAGAAGATGAGCTTATCCTTTTGTAGCTGCTGTTTACAGATGTTTCACACATATCGCCATTGCAGGTATTTTGTATCATTTTAGTCACTGGACTTTGCAAAGTTTCAACTCCTTTCGTATTAAGTGGAGTTTCAATTCTATTGTCAGTTTAAAGCAAGGTGGATTCAACCGTTGTTTCTGTTGCTGCAATCTCTGTTCTATCAACATCGGAATCAGTTGACTGGGGCATTCCAGTGCCCAGCTCCAGGACATTAAGCTGGCCCCCATTACTTTCAGGTACTGACTGAATTTGCTCTGACCACTCGGTTTCTTTATGCTGCTTCTCCATATCTTAGAATAGTGTAAGCAAAGTTATTACAGTTTCCGTTTCAGTTGTCAGGAGTTCTGTTCAGGTAAAGACTCAGTCTTTTTTTCCCTTGAGTTGTTTCCAGGTTTTTGGATTGTCATAGGATGTAGCTGTTTAGTTTTTGATCTCACTCCTTTGCTTTGTTTGGCATCCGAGCTCATGGCTGTAAAGCTGAAGGTACAAAAGGATTTGTACTTCTTCTTGTTCAGATTTTCGAGATCCTCGAACATTACATTAGTCTACCTTGGGTTATAGGGAGGACAAGGGTTTATGAGAACAAGCTCAGCAGCCTTCAGGCAGCATGAATACCGTAGTTGGACACCATGTTGTCTCTCCTCTTGGGTGGAGCTCCCCTCTGGAACCTCTAGGGCCATCGCCTCCATATAACTTATGTTGTGTGCTTTTTTCAGCCCAGTGTGCTCTGCACCTGCCACAGACAACCCAACAGGTAGTTCTCTACACACAGATACCCTGTCATTTGCTTATGCATATAGGGTGTGTATCCCATCTGCCATGGTGACTGTTATGTGTGCTGGTGCATGCTGCCACATGTGCTGTGTGTGTCACTGTGTGTGGGGTTTTGGACTTCACTGTGGGTGGTGGTGTACACGTGTGTGGCATGTGTGGGATACGATGTTAGTGGGTACTATTATGTATGCAAGAGCCAACATCCATGGGTAGCTGTGTGGTCAGTATAGGTGTGGTTTGCACTTTAGTCACCCATAGCATGATGACCATGGGTGACAGAGACTTGACCACTGGGGCATGCATATGACATCACTGAGACTTGACTAATGTGTAGTGAGTGATACACCAACAGTGTACTCTTATCTCTACAGTGCAGGATACATCAGCCGGGGAGTAGAAAGAGGATGGGCCCTCCACTGAGGTGCACCACCCACAGACAATGCCAATGGAGGAGGAAGAGGACCTACTGGACTTGTTTGTGGGAGAAATGAAGGACAGTGATGAGGACACATACGTGCCAACACATCAATACCTGGAGGCCATAGCTGTCCTAGGGAGGTTCTCATGTCTGAAGTGGTGGCTTCATGCGGCAAAGTGCGGACAAGTGTGTCAGAGTCTGAGGGAGTGTGGTAATCTCCCTAAACTCTGGTGACTGCACTTTATCCACTTGTGGAGCTGTGTCAACCTGTCTGTGGAAGAAGTGAAAGAACAAACATTTAGAACTGAATCATGAAGTTCCCTGTTTGGTCATGAGTTTCTTCCCAGCAGTTGTTGGTTGAGTGCAAAATGCTGCTTATCTGCTGCTTAAAATTGACTGCTACCTATCCTGCCTAAGCTGCATTGCAAATGTGAACTTGAGTTGTTGCCTTAATACTGCTTCTGGTTGATACCTGTATCATGTTGCTGCTGCTACTGTGATTTTATTATGCCTACCAACTGCTGCTGTGAAGTCTGTTTTTATTGTGTGACTGTGGGGTTGTGAGCAGCAGACTGTTACTAGCCCGTATATTGCTCCTTGCTTCCCTCTTGTAAACTTGTTCCTGAGACACCTGTGTTGCTATAGCAAGTCAACATTGTCTTCTGCACTTGCCCAGTAAGAGCCGCTCCTCCCCCTCTACTGATCGGTGGTGGCAGTCCAATTGGCGGTTGTGTGGGATTTAAATTTAGCTCTAGACTAGACATGGCATTTGAAGTGGTGGCTTCATGTGGCAAAGTGCAGAGAAGTGTGTCGGAGCCTGAGGGAGTCAGTGGGAGCAGGGGTGCTGATGCCAGAGGTGCTGCGTGATTTATTTGAATTTCTCACAGTTGTTTGAATATTTTAAAATGGCTGGAAGCAGGGTATTTGTATTTGCTAGCTGTGTTATATTATTATTATTATGTGGGAACACTGCATCTATGTATGTAACTTTACCTGAGATGGGGGGAGAGAGTTTAATGTGTCTGATTTTAGTATGTCTAATTTAGTAGCAAGTGGGTATTGTCAAGGTCTTGATATCATGTTTCAAATGGAGGAAAACAGCTGTTTTATTTATGTGGTACATTTTTATTATCTATTTCTAGATGTACTTATCGGAAAGATTAAGGGAATATTGGGTTTGTACTGAAGTTGTTTACTTGTTTTCATCTTCATTTACTTGCTGGGGATGTTGAGTTGAATCCTGGGCCTAGGAGTATGGTTAATTAAATTGTCCCCCCCCACACACACACACTATTCCCAGGTATGCAACACATGGTCTGAAATTAATTCACTTAAATGTGCAGAGTTTGTTACCTAAACTGACAGAAATTGAAAACTACAGTATAACCTTGATTTAATAATTGTT
Organism: Neoceratodus forsteri; assembly: GCA_016271365.2. Taxonomy (NCBI): domain Eukaryota; kingdom Metazoa; phylum Chordata; order Ceratodontiformes; family Ceratodontidae; genus Neoceratodus; species Neoceratodus forsteri. The sequence goes on from CM057449.1 coordinate 1,082,442,648, forward strand.
TCTGAAACTTGGCTGAGACTTGCTTTAGGTGACCATTTTTGTGTAACCCCGAGTATAGTGTGGTTAGGGCTGGTAGAAAGGGAAGTAAAAAGAGGGAGGGATAGCTATTTATTTTAAGGATCTTTTTCAGGCCACAGTTGTTTTAAGTAGTGAGGACCGTGAATGCCTGAATGACTGGGTATTAATACGATTAGTATTGGGTGGTTGTAAATATGTTCATATACTGTAGGTGGAGTATATAATCCACCTGACTGTGGAATTACTGACCTGAAAAATGTGTTGGATAGCACATCCAAATATGTGGTTGGTCCTGACTTTGTTATGCTTGGGTATTTAAATCTTAATTGAGCCTTGTCTGATAGTTTAGGTTGAGAGAATTTGCTGCAATAATTTTCTTTGACTCAACTTATTGATGAACCTACCAGGCTAAATACTGTTTTTGTAATTACACAACTCTGGACTGGGAGGCCACTGGCAGCCCTCAGAAGGTGTCTCTGGTTGGGATGCTTCCTGACTCTGCCAGTGACCAGCAAGCCATTTTCTGTGTGTTAAAGTTTAGGCACCCCCGTGTTCCTTCACGTTTTTTGCAATATTAGAATTTTAAGCAAGTTGATATGGCTGCCTTACATGCTAAATGATCAGAAATTGATTGGTCTTTTCTGGATTGCATACCAGATTCTGATAATGCATTAGATTTGTTTTGTAAGGTATTAGTTCCCCTGCAGAATTTATTCTTTCTATCGGCCCAGTGGTGCTGATGGTTGAGGTGCTAGACGCCACATTGCGTGCCACACCGGTGACCCAGATTCAGTCATCCCACTCATTGATCTCCCTCTGACGGTGACTGGAGGGAAATGCAGGCTGGAAGGCATGTAGCCAATGTACGACATCAGTGGGAAGGGGGCGGAGGAAAAAAATGGAGGAAAATGGAGCAGGCAGGCTCTGTGATGACCTCCCCAGTGCTTGTCCATCTTCCTGAATATCTGGATTTCTATCCAGGTTGGGGAAAGCTGGCACCCCTTTGCCTCAGCCCTGTCATGGGGGGAACCCATAGGGGATTGCAGGGGATGTTGGGTGGGGAATGAGGGATCAGAGATCGAGTCTCTCCAAGGGAGAGACCTGAGCTGCCTGCCAGGCTCCTGGAGAGATAAATAATAGAAAAAAAAAAAAAAAAAATAATTTATTCTTTCCATTATGAAAGATTCAAGTTAGAGGGGACTATATCATTGTCTTACAACAGAAATTAAGAACTGGATGAAGGCAAGGGATTTAGCTTGGTCCAATTTTAATCAAACCCCTTCTCATTTTTTAATGGATAGGTATAGATGTCTCTGTAACAAAGTGTCTAACTCAATGAAGGATGCTAAATGGGTTTTTATAGGAAAAACGTTGAAGATAATCTATCTAATCCAAAATCCTTTTGGCAAGCTGTGAATCAACTTCTGTCCTCTAAGAAAAAGTGTGCTTTACAATCACTGATTACACCCATGTTGACCCCACTCCTATCACTTCTTTATTTTTCCCATGCCCAACATTTGCACTCACCACTGCTCTGTCTTGACAAAGCCCTCTAGGCTACTATACCCTGTCCCACCCCCATCCTCTCTCTTCCACTCTCCTATGTTTTAATACACCTCCTAGTGTATCATGTAATTGTACATGTAACCAATGTGTTATAATCCTACTGCTACTATCTGGCAATATTCACCCCAACCCGGGACCACCCAGCACAGCGGTCTCATCTAGCAGCCCACATGGGAGTCTACTGCTGGCTACTCTTAATACATGCAGCCTACTAAAAACACCCTCCAGGGCTGGATTGCCCAGCACGCACTCCAACATCTCAGTTTCTGGAGACATGGCTCTCAGATAGAATACCCAATGGAGCTGTCTCCCTTAATGACTACACCATCTTCCGTTCAGACAGGACTAGTAAGGAGAGGCGGTGGCTGTGCCATCTATGTTAGATCCTCACTAAACACCACAGAAGCACATACTCCGACACCCAAATATGGTGCCCAGACACTCACAGTCAAACTTAGTCTGGGCACCAAAACCATCCACATCACAGTGGCCTACATCCCCCCTGGCAACCAAAAACTCACATTTGAATCTATCCTCCACAGTATCTCCCACCTCCCCCCTAGAAGTGAAGTCATTCTACTGGGAGACCTTATTGTCAATTGGCTATCACCTGCCTCATCCAACTTCAAAGACACAGCCCTTGCCTACGATCTTACCCAAATCATCAACTCCCTTACCAGAATGGATCATAGAACAGGGTCCTCAACCCTTATAGACCTCATCTTCACTAACAGGCCACAGAACCTCTCCCAAGTCACTGTGCTCCCTGACTCTATTAGTGACTATTCCCCAGTGACCTGCCGGTGGTCGGCTAAAATCCCCCCTGCCCCCCCAAAGTCACCATACACAGACGACTTAAAAAAGGATGCCTAGCACATCTCAAAGCCCACCTAGCTACCAGCAACTGGTTCCCCATTTACACCGCACAGTCTGTAGACATGGCACTCTCCCACTTTATAGCCACCTTCAATGAGGCCTGTGACATTTTCGCTCCCTTCACAAAACAAGTAGTGAAAACCAGATACACACCGTGGATCTCACAATCACTACTTAATCAGCTCCAACACAGGGACAACCTATGGCATAAGGCCCTAGACTCCCAACGCACACAGGATAGACAACTTTACAGAGATGCTCGCAACAAATGTACCTGGGCCATACGGCAAGCTAAAGCTGCATATTATCATCAAACCCTCACCTCCTCCTGGGGCAATGGTAAACAATTCTGGAACAATATAAAGGAACTCAGTGGAAAATATTGCTCCCCCCTACCCCTACACAACTCACAGTAAATAGGGATGCCACTCAGGACCCTACTGCTATCGCTGAAGCCCTCAACTCCCCCTTCTTGGACCTCTCCCACTTACTCCCTCCGAACTTCTACAACCCCCAACCCCCGACACCTCGAACAACAACAATACAACACCCTTTAGACTAAGAATCATATCCTGCTTCGGCAAACGCTACCTCTCTCCAAAGTCCTTCTGGCTAATGCCCTTCCCGATATAGCACGACTTTTGATCTCAAACTCATTCGGCTGACCCTGGGTGTTACACTACCCCATCTCACAAAAATTCTCAACCTGTCACTATGCCTTAGTCAATTCCCCTCAGCCTGGAAGAGAGCCATAATCACCCCTATTTTGAAGAGCGGTGACTCCACAGTCACAAGCAACTGTAGACCGATATCGATACTACCACCCCTCTCTAAAGCACTTGAAAAAATAGTATCAGACCAGCTTACTGACCACCTAACTAAACAAAACCTACTTTGCCAAGAACAGCATGGTTTCTAGAAAGGCCACAGTACTGTCACCACCCTTACTGAGCTCACCTCATTTATCCATGAGGCCCTAGACCAAGGCTCCATGGCTGGGGCTATTTACGTGGATCTGACCAAGGCATTTGACACGGTCAGTCACGAGCTACTGCTCCATGTCCTTCCTCAACTCAACTTGGTCCCAGAGATCACCACCTGGTTCAAAGACTACCTCTCAGGCCAGTCACAACAAGTCAAGATAAACACAACCCTCTCTTCTTGCAAACTAGTATGCTCTGGTGTCCCACAGGGGTCCATACTTGGCCCCTTACTGTTCATCCTCTTTTTAAACTCTCTCCCCAAGTCTTGCGGTGATCACCTGCTACTCTACGCTGGTGATGCTGTAGTGTTTTGGAAACGCCCTCAGCCTAGCGCCCTCTAACTAGCCCTGCAGGACTTCTTTAGGGAGCCAGAATCTTGGTTCACTGAACACTGCCTTATTATCAATTACCAAAAAACGAAGTCCATGATCTTTGCGCACCAACAAAGCCTGCACAGTCATATGACACTACTAGTAAAAAACTCTCATGGCTCCCCCATAGAACAGGTTACATGTTTTAAATATCTCGGAATCACATTAGACACCTCCCTCTCCTACCATAGTCATATACAACTTCTCTCCTCCGCTGTCAGCTCTAGAGTGGGGATCCTCTACAGGCTTAAACATTGCTTACCTACCCAGGCCATGCATCTTGTGGTCTCCTCCTCCATCCTCTCTTTGGTAGACTATGGGATAGTCATCTACAGCTCTGAGGAACCGACTGCTCTAAGGAGCATCAACACTGCCTTGAATAAAGCTTGCTGCCTAGTCACAGGCAGTGACAGGTTAATGCATACCTGTGAGCTCTATGCTCTGACTGGTTGGCTTAACTTTCAATGAAGGCTAAAGTATCACTCCTGCATCCTTGCCAAAAAAATACAACTTCAGCTAGCTCCCATTGGCCTCCACCCAATTATCAGCGCAGCCCCCTACAGGCGTACTAAAAGACTCACAGCCAACACTTCCTTCCTTGTCCCCCATTGTAGAACATCACTTGGGAAAAGATCATTCCGCTACCATGCCCCACTATGGCTCAATAGACTACCGCCCCCTATCTCCCAGACCCATAGTCTCTCCCTATTTAAAACAGGTCTCAAAGCACAACTCTTTGACTCGGCATTATGTGACTGTGGATAACACTCCTTTCTTCTGGGGACAGCCCTCCTCTTGTCCTTTCACTCTCTCTCCCCTGCCCAGATATCTGACACAGGGTCACTCTAGATCCTACGAAACTGCATCCTGCACTTCTCTGATAAGGGGCATCTCGTATGCCACCAACTACTGTCACCATCTAAATAAGAAAAAGCTATGACTGCAGAACCCTGTACTGGTACACTAATACTGTTTGTATATGTTTTTTTTACTGTAAATGTATTCCCTCAATTCTTTGTAACTGACGTGGAGCCTTTGCAAAACAGTCTATGACTCAAAGGATTGTAATTCCAATTCTATTCAATAAATAAATAAATAATCATTGGTGTCAAGGATTGTTTTATTCTGTAACTTCATATCCTGTATTGTCTGTTCTTACTGATGTGGAACCTTTGTAAAAGAGCCTCGACTCATAGGTACTTTTTAATCTTAGACTTAAATAAATAAAATACATAAACACCCAATGGTGTAGTAACTGATCCTACTGAAATATCTAATTTATTTGGTTTAAAAGTCTTGGATCTATCTAGTTATCTTGTTTTATTTATTTAAAATTTCAGATTAATACCTTTGAGCCAGAATGACTATTTTACAAAGGTTCTGTGTCAGTAAAACACAGTAAAAGACAATACAGACATGAAGCATAATACCTAATACAGTACATAATAGCAGAGACAGGGTGATCAGTGAATACACATAAAGTTAAGATAATTAAAATATCTGAAAGGATTTGGTGCTATTCTAATACAAATATACACTGACTACAGAGAAACTTCTAGTAAAATTACAAATTTGGTGCAGTTTTGTTACTAAGTGCTCAATTACAGTGAAGGAAGCAGTCAGGAGGCTTTGTCAACAACTGGTGAAAAAGAAAAGTGGGGGAGATTGGATAGAGTTAGAGAGATTGCAGAGGGGTAATAGATAGCTGGGGCTCTACCAGGGGGCTGTTGAGAAAGGGTTGTAGCAAAAGAGGGCACTAGGATGGTGATAGGGGTGAGAGGGGAGGATATAGAGGCAGGGGAGGGGTAACCAGTACATTAGGGATAGCAGTTACATTGGTTTTCAGTGGCCAGGTAGGCATACAGGTCTTTTTTAAAAGGCCCCATTTTGTGAGCTCTAAGAGGGAGGTGGGTAGGTCATTTATCCATTTAGGCCCACAATAGGCTAGAGATTGTTGAGCAAGGGAGGTTCATTTAAATGGGACATGGAGTGCACCCTTGGCTGAGCTCCTAGTAGGGTTCTGGGTGCATTGGAACAGAGTGGCTATGGTCACAGGAGCAAGTCCTAGGAGGGATATTTTACCTATCAAGCAGGCCTGATACCTGGCTCTAAGGTTCAGTGGAAGCCATCTTGTGGAGTTGTAGAAGCTGTAGGTGTGGGTATGGTGTTTAGCCCCTAGTACTAATTGACAGGTCTTGTTAAGTATACGTTTCGCACAACTAAGCATTATGTCAGATGCAGCACAATAGATGATTAGGCCATAATCTACAATAGAATGGAACTGCGGGTAACTAGGTTTAGAGTCTCTGGGGTCATGGCCTGTCTGTGCTGAAATAGAATTCAAAGTTTTATATTTGCAGATTTTACAATGTGGTCTATATGAGGAGCAAAATATGGGGTGTCATCTATGTAATTCCGAGGTATTTGAAGCATGAGACCTGTTCAATAATGTTTCCTTTTTGACTTAGGATGGTCAGGGGGCAGCTTTCTTTTTTGCATGTGGTAAGGAGAAGTGCATTATTTTCATCTTCTTTATAATTCAGCAGCAGTCAATTTTGGGTGAACTAGGACTCAGAGATTTTGAAATTATGCTGCAGTTCCGAATTGATTTCCTCAGTGTTAGTTCCAGAGACTGAGAGTACTGCTTCATCCTCATAAAGTAGCATTTTGGCAGGACACTCTTTTGGGAGGGAATTGCTAAATGCTGAACAGGAGGGATCTAAGGATTGACCCCTAAGGTACCCCAAGTGTTACTGTCCTTGGGTCAGAGGTAGTCCCTCTAATCTTCACACATTGGATCCTGTTGGTTAGGTTGTTACTGACCCAAGTGGTGGTATCTGTGGAGAGGCCTATAGCCCCAAGGTGGCTGGTCAGAATCTGGTGGTTAACCATATCAAACGCTTTGGTGAGGTCTATAAATATAGACCCCACTGTTCTACCTGAGTCAAGTGCTCCATACAGGTGGGAGGTAAAATCAATTAGTGCTGTTACGGTGCTATATTTTTGTTAAAACCTGTGCTGCTGTGGACAGAGTATGTCAGATTTGTTAAGGTATTCTGTGAGCTGGTCTGGGTCAGCTATCTCAAGATCTTTTGAGAGGGGTGGAAGTATGGAGATTAGGCAATACTTTCCCAAGTTGGTTCTATCCCTTTTTTTGAAAACAGGGGTGACTATGGCGGTCTTCCACCTGTTTGGGAAGATGTCTGTCTGAACTGATATGTTACTGATTCTGTTTCAACACACAATCTCTGTGTGATGTTTATTCAGAATATAGTAAATAAGCTTCTGCAATGCCATATTCCTTTTTCAGCACATCAGTTTGTAGCAGCAGACTATGTATGTCCTTTCTCTGCACTTAGCCAGCACCTACTGACACTGATCTCTGATCTACTTAGCAGTTGAGATTCAGCCTCCACCCCTATGCGGGCCTTGTTTGCTTGAGTAGTGGGGACTCAAATAAAAAGCTAAAAACAAATAACCTCAATGCAGAATCACTGGAAAAAGGGGTTACCCCAAAGGGCATTGGCAACAAATCAAGTTTCAAAGAAATACAATATCATACATACTTCCATAAAGCAAAGCATCATGGGATATATGCAAATCACCATGACATTTCCGACTTGTTCAGTTTACAGCAATTAACATGCATTTTAAATAGCACAACTAACTTAATTTCTACAATAGTCACCTCGTACTTTTTACCATATAAAAACACCTAGTGCTATGGTATTTTCAACATTTACAGGTTTCATAAACATAAGGTATATTATGATATAGTGCTATTACATACTAAATCCAACAACAATAAACACAACCTGTTTTACATACACTTGGAGGTCACAACAATAACCTCCTTGTATGAGGAGCTGAGAGGGAAAAGGAAAATTAAAGAGGACACTATAACATAGTCACAGAGGTGGCCAACCTTATGGACTAGAAATTGTAAAGGATAGATTAGGTAAAGAAATAGAAGAACTGTTGAAACAGATTTCAGAAAAGGTCAGTCCTCAAGAGTGGCAGGAGCTCCCTGTCACACTTCCACCAAGTTTTAAGAGCCCTGGCTTGTTTGCGGGTAGTGGGTACATGTTTCTGGGAGTGACTCTAATAGTATAGGTGCACATCAGTGCCATGGCAAACTCAGGATTGATAGGCACTGGAAGGTTTGTTCTATCAAGGGGACGGTATAGCCGTGGTGCTAATTGGTAATCTGTCTGCCAAACACATGTACCCTGTTTTGGTTTTGGTGAGTTTCTTATTGAGTGCAAGTCACTGTGATTGCAACTAGGTAGTATATATTCCTTAGTTCCTACCCAGGAGGGTAGGAGCAGTAATGCCAGGAAGTATAGGAACCAGTGTGAGCCAAGAGCTGGGGTCATGTGGGGGGTGTTCCTTCTTGGTATGTGTTACACAACTACCTATTCAAAAGTACATCCCTATGTCAGGAATGGGATGTGAGTATAGAGAAGACTCTGTTCAGCTTAGAGGTCTTTGAGTAAAGAGCAGAGGAGAGGTGGGCAAAAAGAAATGGCAGCAGTGTACCTTTAAGTTGACTATGGGTGATGGAGTATTTACCAACCAGGAGATGGGGGTGGGAGCAGGATTTGGAATGAGATCATTTAATATTGATGGTGTTGTCGGAACAAAGGCTTATAATATCACTTTTTATAATAATGCACTTGGATTCACCTCGGGCCTTACCCAAACATTATTTCATAAATTACCAAAAATAATAAATATTCACATGTGATATTATCCTATGCTCTCCAGATTCAAAAATGATGGTGAAAAACACTCTTGCCATGCTTTGGATTATATAAGAGATAAATATATTTTATTCACATATGTATAAGTCCTAAATATTTATAACTAGCATAAATATCAAGCACAATAAAAGTAATGTAAACAAATTGTAATGTAAACAAAACAGATTTTAGAAAATCAAGTAAATCATATAAAACAAATGAAACAAATTTCAGCAATAAGCAATGTAAATGAGTAAGCACTATTCAGCATAATAAATGACAGTTTATACTATTTCTTTAGCATACTTATAAATGGCATGACCTTTTCCTTTTTACTATGAAAACTTGCAATTTATTACACTAGTGTTTCAGATTATCTTGATATGATACTTGCTTAAACTTTATAGTATGAAAAAGGTATTTTCTTTAGATTTAAGCTTAACCATAAACCTAAGGTTTAAAGGTAAAATGCACTGTTACCACCCCAGATAGCCAAATAAGTACTAAAAGTAGAATAAAGGAATACTTATGTTTTAGTTATCTGTAGATGTGGTCTTCTACTTTTTAGCTTTCAAAGTCTTGGTGAGAACTTTGGTTTTGGATGACAAATGTCCTTGGTGGTGAGTTTGGCTTTAGTGTGCTGTCTTTTTCCCTTGAACCTGGAACTATAGAGTCTTTTGACATCAATGAAACAATGCAGGCTGGATCCTTCTTGCTTGACATCACAAATCATCAAAAGTCACTTCAGGATTTAGTGGGAGAAATTAGACAATAAGATTTCAGCAATTCAGCACAGTCTGTACAAAGATCTCTCCCTGTGGACAGCAATGTTGCTGTGGGTAGCTGGACTCTGTGACTCTTTTCTGTTTCAGTTCATTTCTGCTTTTGAACCTGCAACTCTGGAATCTCTGCTATTCAACAGCACTGCAGACTTGCTGGCTGGTAAATTCCAAAGTTAGTCTGTTGTTCAGACTTTTAACAGAAATTCCAAAACATTACTTTTAGTCCAAATTCTCAGTATGCAAAACATAGGCCTTGCTTGATCCAATACTGGAAGAAAGTCCTTTCTGTAATAATCAGTTGCAGCAGCTGGACCTGTGGCAGAGTTATGCAGGCTTTCAGGCTGGTTTAGCACTCCTTGTGGTGGCAATGTTAAAGTCCAAATAATGTTCCCAGCAGGTGTGGCTTCAGCCTTTTAGTCTAGAATAAGTCCAAGCTCATCCAAAATTGTCAGGACATTGAACACAGGTCTTCACACACCAAAGAATTAAGCAATTCTGGGCTGGCTTTGCCAGCATTCCATTTATGTCCCCCCTTACTGGGTGACATTACCATCAAGTTATGATTAGTCTGAGCACTCTTTGAGGGTGTTACTGTTAGCCCCTCCTAAGCCATTTTGTTCTCAATATGACCTCATCCTGAAAACTATTTTTGATATAAAACAATTTTCCTTTCTTGCATCCACGTGCACTTCTGTACATATATAAAATTCATATTTTTAGATGCAACCTAGGGGAGAGGATTCATTTGAGACCAAACATGATGGTGTCAATTCTAATACAAAATCTATAATTAATAAAAGCATTATAAAATATTTTCCTTTATAGATATCTAAAAGCTATTTACAGATTTCAGAAGTACATTTTTCCTGTTTAAAATGATGCTACTTTGGCATACCTGCTATCATTAGAACTGTGTAAATTAAAAAAAAAAAACTTCAAGACAGGGATTTCCTTTGTTCAAAATAAGTGAACTATGACCTCATGTAGTTATCCAGAGACTTATAATCCTCCCGACTGGTTGCTTCTATTAAATAAACACTTTCCCCTCATTCCACTGAGAAGGTGGCAAGGTCAGCTTACTACAGACACCAAAATTGTCAATATATTTTAAACAGTTTTGAGGCTACTGATTTTTGTAAGTAGCTCATAATACTCTTTGTTGATGGGGTTAAAATGTACCCATTCAACAGGTAAATGTATTTCTAATAACCCATATAATTTTGGAATGTATCAGAGTTTTTTTATATTTTCTGTAAATAAAAGTCTTAATTTTTTAAAACCAGTCTAAATCTATGTTAACCTCTGAGATGTGTTCTGGCTTCTACTGAAAAACAAGGTTGTAGATTATGTCAGGTTTCGGGTTTTTCTGCTACTAATTGGAAGAGGCCATTCAATTTAAACAGACTATCCTAGAAACTTTTTTTTCTGAAGTTGACCATATATGCTGTATTCCCTTTTCATGGCATCATTATTGTATTTTAGTATTCAAGTCTTAAGCAGCATTGCCCTTGTTTTAAAGATTCATTTAGACATTAATTTGATCAGAAACATTTATAAGACTTAATAATTAAGTAAATATAAGGGTATAGAATAACAATTAAGAATATAATAATTTTATAATAAAATATTTAACTCAAATCAGTCTGTTCCTACAGTGGGATCAGGGGGGTGGGCAGGAGAAAATTAAAGTTGGAAGGTGGTCGTGAGAGGTGCTGAGAGTTCTCCAGGTACAGAGAATTAAACAGTTAGCAGCAGCCAATGATGGGGCAGCAGAGAGGCTGTGTAGCCAATGGTACCCTCAGCTTTCAAGCCGTGTAAGCTGTGTTGAGCAACATACCTTTTGCTGGGCTGTGGCAGCAGTCATGCCTTGGGGAGCGCGGCTGGACCAAAGTAGAAGCCAGTTCACAGTTCAGCTGTAGAGCCCTCTCAGGGCTGAATCTGGGGATGGAAGAGGGAGAGGCAGTGAATAAGAGGGCTGAGACAAAGCGAGGGTAATTGGGGGTGAGTAATGAGAGGCAGAGACTAGAGAGCTGTGTGGGACAATGGCAGAGATTAAGTCTGGGGGCACGGAAGGGTTTAGCAAAGTAGAGAGGGACGAGGTGCAAAATGCACTTAGAGTAAATAGCAGGGGATGGGAGTGGGAGTGTCTGGGCTATTGCGCCAGTGGCATTGCAGCACAGATGGAAAGCGGAGGGTGGGGGACAGATCAGAAAGTTAACAGAAGAGAAGTTAACAGCATATGATATCAACAGTTCTAAATTCAGATCCTAGATCAGACATTTAAATTTGTTCTTGGCAAGCACAATAAATCCTAAGCAAAGCATTCAAAAATGTTCTAACTAGGCACAATAATTGCAATTGGCTGTAATATTACAGAAAAACTCAAGTTGGAAGGTGGCAGTGAGAGGCACAGAGAGTGATCCAGGTCCAGAGAGTTAAACAGTTAGCAGCAGCCAATGATGGGGTGGCAGAGAGGCTGTGTAGCCAATGGTACCCTCGGTTTTCAAGCTGTGTTGAGTACTGTACCTTTTGCTGGGCTGTGGCAGCAGTTGGGCCTTGGGGTGCGTGGCAGAACCAAAGTAGCAGCCAGTCTGTGGTTCTGCTGTAGAGCCTGCTCATGGCTGGATCTGGGGATGGAAGAGAGAGAGGCAGTGAATAAGAGGTCTGAGACAAAGCGAGGGTAATCAGGGGTGGTTAATGAGAGGCAGGGACAAGAGAGCTGGGAGGGACAATGCCAGAGATTAATCTTGGGGCAGGGAAGGGTTTGGTGAAGCAGAGAGGGATGAGGTGCAAAATGCACTTACAGTAAATAGCGGGGATGGAGTGGGGGTGTTTGGGCTTTTGTGCCAGTGGCACCGCAGCACAGATGGACAGTGGCGGGGGGGGACAGATCAGATAGTTAACAAAACAGAAGATAGCAGCAGGTGATATCAACAGTTCTAAACTTGGATCCTAGATCAGACATTTACATTTTTTCTAGGCAATCGCAATAAATCCCAAGCAAAGCATTCAAAAATGTTCTAACTAGGCACAATAATTGCAATTGGCTATAATATTACAGCAAAGTTCAGGTTGGAAGGTGGTCGTTAGAGGTCTGAGAGCGCTCCAGATCCAGAGAGTTAAAGTTAGCGGCAGCCAATGATGGGGCAGCAGAGAGGCCATGTAGCCAACGGTACCTTCGGCTTTAAGGTGTGTAAGCTGTGTTGAGCAACATACCTTTTGCTGGACTGTGGCAGCAGTCATGCCATGGGGAGCTCGGCTGGACCAAAGTAGCAACCAGTTGGCAGTTCAGCTGTAGAACCCTCTCAGGCTGGATCTGGGGATGGAAGAGGGAGAGGCTCTGAATAAGAGGGCTGAGACATAGCGAGGGTAATCAGGGGTGAGTAATGAGAGGCAGAGACTAGAGAGCTGTGTAGGACAATGGCAGAGATTAAGCCTGGGGACACGGAAGGGTTTAGCGAAGCAGAGAGGGATGAGGTGCAAAATGCACTTAGAGTAAATAGCAGGGGATAGGAGTGGGAGTGTCTGGGCTATTGTGCCAGTGGCATTGCAGCACAGATGGACAGTGGGGGGAGGGCAGATCAGAAAGTTAACAGAACAGAAGTTATCAGCAGATGATATCAACAGTTCTAAACTCAGATCCTAGATCAGACATTTAAATTTGTTCTTGGCAAGCACAATAAATCCTAAGCAAAGCATTCAAAAATGTTCTAACTAGGCACAATAATTGCAATTGGCTGTAATATTACAGAAAAATTCAAGTTGGAAGGTGGCAGTGAGAGGTACCGAGAGCGATCCAGATCCAGAGAGTTAAACAGTTAGCAGCAGCCAATGATGGGGTGGCAGAGAGGCCATGTAGTCAATGGTACCCTCAGTTTTCAAGCTGTGTAAGCTGTGTTGAGTACTGTACTTTTTGCTGGGCTGTGGCAGCAGTTGGACCTTGGGGAGCGTGGCAGGACCAAAGTAGCAGCCAGTCTGTGGTTCTGCTGTAGAGCCTGCTCACGGTTGGATCTGGTGATGGAAGAGAGAGAGAGGCAGTGAATAAGAGAGCTGAGACAAAGCGAGGGTAATCAGGGGTGGTTAATGAGAGGCAGGGACAAGAGAGCTGGGAGGGACAATGGCAGAGATTAATCTTGGGGCAGGGAAGGGTTTGGTGAAACAGAGAGGGATGAGGTGCAAAATGTACTACAGTAAATAGCGGGGATGGAGCTGGGTGTCTAGGCTTTTGTGCCAGTGGCACCGCAGCACAGATGGACAGTGGGGGGAAGATCAGATAGTTAACAGAACAGAAGACAGCAGCAGGTGATATCAACAGTTCTAAACTTGGATCCTAGATCAGACATTTAAATTTCTTCTAGGCAAGCACAATAAATCCTAAGCAAAGCATTCAAAAATGTTCTAACTAGGCACATGAATTGCAATCAGCTGTAATATTACAGAAACGTTCAGGTTGGAAGGTGGCTGTTAGAGGCGCTGAGAGCACTCCAGGTAAAGAGAGTTACAGTTAGCAGCAGCCAATGGTTGGGCAGCAGAGAGAGACCATGTAGCCAATGGTACCCTCGGCTTTAAGGTGTGTAAGCTGTGTTTAGCACTGTACCTTTTTCTGAGCTGTGGCAGCAGTCAGGCCTCAGGTAGCATGGCTGGTCCAAAGCAGCAACTGATCCATGGTTCAGCTGGAGAGCCCACTCAGGGGTGAGTATGGGGATGGAAGAGGGAGAGGCAGTGAATAAGAGGGCAGAAACAAAGCAAGGGTAATCGTGGGGTGGGGAATGAGAGGCTGGGACAAGAGAGCTGGGTGGGACAATGGCAGAGATTAAGCCTGGGGTCAAGGAAAGGTTTGGCAAAGCAGAGAGGGATGAGGTGCAAAATGCACTTAGAGTAACTAGCAGTGGATGGGGCGGGGGTGTCTGGGCTATTGCGTTAGTGGCACCGCAGCACAGACGGACAGTGAGAGGCAGCGAATAAGAGGGCAGAGACAATGCGAGGGTTAGTGGGCAAATGCCATCTGCTGAGAAAGTTCCTTTTTTTAATCACTAGGCTCCCTTTTTATTTCCATTATGTTTCCTGTAATCAGGTTCTGAAGTTATTTTTGATGATACCTAGCAAATATAGCTATTGTGGGGAGTGATTAGATGATCGTTTCATCAAGTTAATAGCTCCTTCTATTGCTGGTCCATTATGCACTATTTTCAACTTAAGTCTAACTTCAGGTTTTTTCCCTGCTCAGTGAAAATGTGCAAGAGCTGTACCTGTTCCCAAGTAATCTGCAACTAATGGTTTAGACGAGTTTTATCTTATTTCTATGCTTAATCCTTTGAGCAAGCTTCTTGAAAAAAAATTATTAATAAACAAATCACTACCTTTTTACAAAACTGTGACATTTTGTGTCCTCAACAACATGGCTTGCTGCCAAATCACAGTACTGAGACTGTCTTGGTCCAGAGGTTAAAATGGGCCTGTCTGGAACTCAGTTCCACCTCCTCTGACACTTTTCTCCATTGAATACTATTGGAGAGTTCCATCTCCTAAGGATGACAGTTCCACCTCTTACAAATGTAAAGATTACAGTTCCACCTCCTAAACATTTCCAATTAAACCACTGCCTTAGTCAATTCCTCAGGGGATTTGATAATGGTCTTATGATGGGAGCGGTGTTCAAGGACATGACCAAGGCATTCGATCTTGTTAATCATTCTTTATTATGTTTTAGACTAGGTGAATTGGGTTTTTCCAGCAACGTGGTGGATTGGTTTAGGGACTATTTATTAAATTGTTCTCTCTCTCTCTGTTTCTATAGGAGTTTCTACTTCTTCTACCTATTCTAGTCACTCTGGTGTTCCCAAAGGCTCTATCTTGGGCCCTCTTCTGTTTTCTTTGTTTATTAACCCTTACCCTCTATCTGCTCTTCCTGTGAAAGTTTACTCTATGATGATAATTTAATTCTTATTTTTCCAGTCTCATTCTATATCATCATTAGCTGCTACCTTAGAGAAAGATTTTCTCTCTGTCTGTCACTGGTTTCGGGAGAATGCACCTGTCTTGAACTTTTCTAAAACCAAGGCCATGTTGTTTGGGACTCCTCAGTTGCAAAATAATCCTAATTTAACTATACAAGATATAAACGGGACTTGTTTGGAGCAGGTATTTGAATTTAAATATTTAGGGACCTTGCTTGACCCCGGTCTAACCTTTCAAGTTAAAACCATTTGCCGGAAGGTAAACCAGAAACTGGGTGTTATTCATAAAATGAAATAGTAATTTACCTTGGAAACTAGGAGGTCTATAGCAATCGAGGTGCTCTTACCTCATCTTGATTATGATGGGAGCTTATATTGTAAATTGTAAGAGAAACTCAGGCTTTATCAATTGTGTATAATATTATTTGTCATTTCGTGTTGGATGCTCCCTTTTGAATGCATCATTGTTTACTTTATCCTTCCCTTGATTGGCTCCCACTAAGTGCTCATTTTACATATCATTTTTGTTGTCTAGTTTTTAAATCTCTTTTTTGTTCAGAACCATTTGGTTTAACTGATTTGTTTAGTATTTGACATTCTATTTTGAATCTTCGATCTTTAAGGGGTACTCTCCTCTTAACCAAATTCTCTTCAACAAAAGTTAGTGCTCGGGCCTTTTCAGCCTCTGCACCTGCATTATGGAATAGCTTGTCTGAGGACCTTAGAACTATCCATTCCTTAGATTGTTTTAAAAGAAATCTGAAAGAATGGTTGCATGCTATGAATGTATGTAAAAGTTTTTAATATGTTGTTTTTGTTTATTATATGTATTTCTGTATTTGATGTATTTATATGTTCAGGTTGGACCTGAAAAAGGGCTTGTCTCAATGTTCTTACCTGGTTAACAAAATAAAAACAAATAAACAAACTCACCAACCCTAAACCCCCACCTCCTTGTCCAGCCAGTGGTGCCCTACAGTACAGGCACACCTTGTGACAGCCACACCCCTAGTATTGGGACTGTGTTGCTGGGGACAGCAATGTGCCAGTGGACAATCACCACCACCACCACCACTGGGGTGGCCTTCACATGCTCCACTTACCACACGACCTGTCCTGCACAACGGGTGGATGCGGACAGCCATCAGAATCCTCTGCCATCCCACACCTACCCCGTGCATGCCACCACATCTGCTGAGGTCTTGCCACCTCTGTCACCTACCCTGGACATGGTGCACGCACTCCCCACTCAGCCCCAACATCAAACAACACATACTGTCCCACAGGACAGTGTACCCATAGGCAGGCTCCTTCTGAATCTTGGAAGCTTCTGCAGTGCTGTAGAGTTGCAGTCAGCTGCACAACATGAGCGATGGCAACATCATGGCATGCATTGACCCAATGGAGTGGCAGATCGGGGTCAGGAAGCACACCAGCAACACAGTCATCCATGGGCACTCCCCAAACCCTGGGCATGACCTGGACATTCCATCGTCCAGCCAGAGGTATGGGTGTACATGACACAGGGTGACCTCATCCCCACAGACATCACCATTCCTCTTCCTATGGCCCATGACACCTACATACAGGGGTCACGGACACCAGTCTTTGCACACCGGAGGCAGACGTAGAGATTGAGTTCGGAGGCCACTGCTGCCTTTCCCACTCATCCCTTTCCCCTTCCCATGTCCTGGTTTGTTTTCACAGGCATCCACACCACCCTAGCCTTGTCCCATCTGTTGCACACACTGTTGTTTTTCTGTTCTATTTTGCACTTTTATGCACTGTCACTCTGCATGTTTGGTTACATTTCAAGTTTTGAAATCTACAACAGTGTCTTTTTCTTTTGGTGGCCACCTACTGCTCTCTTTGAGTCCTCTTATTATGTGGACTCTGTGTTCCTGGGCCCCCCCTGGCCTTCAAGGTTCATGCCTGTTGAGCTGCTCCAGTATCCCCTGCACTTCTGGCTCCGTGTCACTGTCACTGTCTTTCTCATGTACCGGCATGCCTATTCCATGGGTGTACATCATGTTGTGTAACATGCAGCAGGCTAAGAATATGCCACATGCCTTGTGAGAGGTATACTGCATGGCAAAACCTGAATGGTCCAGGCAGAGGACTTGTGTTTTCAGCATGCCAAAGACACACTCAACAATGCTGCTTGTGGCAGTGTGTGCTACATTATATCTGTCCTCAGCCACATTTGAGGGCTGGAGGCCTGGTGTGAGGAGCCAAGAGTGCAAGGGATATGCACTGACCCCTGTAAGGTAGATAACATATGTTAGCACCTGTTCACAGAGTACCTGCCCACATCCACAACACAGCCCATGGACTGTGGTGCATCCTGTGCACCTGTCTATCCTCCCCTACCCACCCACCTTTCCCTCAGTGAGGCATGACTGTGCTGTGTTACAGCAGTATACCCTCTATGGGGGAGTTGTGGGGGCATACAGTGTGTACTCACTGACAAGGTGTCCACTGGGTATTTGTCTACCTTCAAATGCCTGACGTAGTCTTGAATTGTTGCAGATGATGGCATCGTGGGCACTGCTGGGGTACCTTGCCAGGACACTGATGATGTGCCCAGTTGCATCACACGCCACCTGGCAATTGATACAGTACTATCCCTTCCTATTGAGGTAGGCATCCACCCCATCGCCAGTGGGTGCTCGGATGGCAACATTGGTGCACTCAATGGCACTAAATACTGCAGGTAGGTGTGCAACCCAATAGAACTGCTACATGGTTTCTCTATGCCCCTCTGCTGTGCTGGGGAATATGATGAACTCGCCAGTGTGTGGCAGCAGGGCATCTAGAACTTGTGCAAGCAAGTGCAAGGTGGAGGCCTGTGACACACACATGATATCACCCACTGGTGTCTGAAATGACCCGGTGGTTTGGAAGCACATCACAGCCATCACCTTCTGCTCTATTGTTAAGGCATGGCCATGCTGGGTGTCACTGCACAGCTGCTCATGCATGTGCTTGCACAGCTGCTGTAGCATGGCCCTGTTGAGATGGTACCAGCCCACCAGATGGTCCTAAGTGAGGGTCTCAAAGGAGACTTGTGTCTGGTATAATCTGTGTGCAGCATATTGTCTCTGCAGCCTACAGAGTGGTCCAGGGTGGCCTTCTGCTCTCTCCTCCTCCCCCATTGCCTGTTCCCTTAGGAACAGTATGAGTGTTTAATATAGCCATGTATGCTCTGGCTGCAGTGTAACTGCCCACCTCTAGGATATGGCTGGAGTAAGTCATCCTTTTTATAGGTGGTATATGCACCATGCAATGATGTCACGCAAACTCATTTTACGCAGTGCTAACATGCTGAATATAGCATAGCACCCGTATTCATGTCCATGCCCCTCTCTTTGCCCGGAGCATACATTATCAGTTTGGGTGGTGCTATTCCATTTTGCCCACACTAATCAGACTTTTGAATATAGTACAAGTGCACAAATGGTGTGCAAAGTGCGTGCAGTCTTTATGCCCACTAGGCAAAGTTTTGAATAGTGGGCCCCAGGGACCAGATATTCAAATGGTGCAAAACGGAACACAAACATTTGCACTCCATCTTGCAAATAGTGCTGGTAGGCAATTATGCTATATTCAGAGGAAAGCACAGGGTGCTCTTCATTTGAATATAGGTCCATTGTTGCCCAGCACTAAACCACTTATCCCTGCCTGATGGCACCCCAGAAACAGGGCCCCATAATGGCAAGCGCTGGGATAAAATTTGCAATATTTAAAAGTCTCCATGCAAATAAGTCCATTGTGCATGCAAGGTGCTAAGGGGCCATTTTTATGCCCATTATGGGCTCATTTGCATGGGGAGGGAGGCCCTTTATCTTGACAAATAGCCCAGTCCAGGGAACTATCTGTGGTGCTAGTGGCCTTCCCCACCTTCTGATCCCAGTTTCTATAGTAATAATATGTCCCTGGTTTCTAGTGGTGCCCCCCACTCTCCAGTCTTACTCCTGTTAGTGTAATTATAAGTCCCTGATGTCCAGTGGTCCCTCTCCCCCTTCCAACACCCAGCCCCAGATTGGTAACATATAGCCCTGGTTTCCACTTGTCTCTCCCCCTCCCGACACTCATTCTTGTAATGTTAACATATGTTACTGGTGTCCAGTGGTCCCTCCCCCCACCCAATCCCTGTCCGCATACATACATATACCCCCTACCCTGGTGTGTGTCACAATCCACCCCCACACAGCCATGGCTGGCCCACCACAAACGTGAACCTCCCTTGTCAAGTAGCCCCCCAAACAACAAAGCCCTGGCCCCATTTCTATTACATAGCAGTGCCAACAGCCCCAGCAAAATCCCCCATTGGTGGTAGTGATCCCCCCACCCACCTGCAGCACCGAAGACCAACCCCCTGGGTCCCCCTTACCATAAGTTGGTGCCAAACCAAAACAATGGCGCATGACACACAGCCCCATCACACACCTCCTCAGCCACCTACCATCTGACAGTAGCAGGGAGCACACTGTTTAAGCCAGTGGTGGCCCAGTGGTGTAGTGGGCTGAAGCATTCATGCCTTACCTCCTGCTATGCCTGTGACCCATGTTCGGGAATGAACATGAGTTGCCAGGGGTTGCCGGGGAGGGAGACGATCGGGCATCTGATAGACTGTTCTTCTCTACCAGGGTGGGGGGACCCTATCTCGCTCCACGGCTACCAGTTGGTGGAGGCCAGGTGGCAGTGCCACAGTTGAACAGCACAGAACAGGAGCCATGGTTAAGTAGTGTGTGTACACCTCCACACGCACGCACTCACAGCCATTGGGACAGGGGAATAATTCAGAGAAAAATGGTGATTGCAGGCTTCATGAATCCCTGCCTGCCCTCATCTTGCTCTGTTGCAAGTCTGCTGGACCCCCAAACTGGACACAGGATCACTGGGTGGGGGAGGACAGCCTGTCTTTCCTGGCCCCACCATGGGGGCAGTCTGGTGGGGTATAGGTCTCGGTGTCACTGGCGGACAGCAGACAGATGAGGGAGGGAGGGTTGGGGCAAGCTAGCAGCCATGGTACACAAGGTGCATAAAATCTGTATAGAGAGAATTCAACACTTTGCATGACTTAGAGTGCTGTGTTCTGTAATTGTGTTAATTTATTGTTTTTCTCTGGTTCCTGAGTGGTTCCCAGGAACTGGAGAAGGATGTTTTTGGTGCGATTCCCTCTAAAAATATCCCTATTTCAAACTTTAAAAATTATAAATACCTGCTTTTTTCACAACTGCTTTAGTGGGTTTACATTAATTCAGTCTTGGTTCCACATTTTTTGGAATCAAGATGATATTCTGTTCTGCTCTACTTATTGGAACTTCTTTTGAAGTACATTTTAAAGTGCAGTTATTTTCTTGTGGAACTGAACCTCATTTACTGTTTAAAGCCCCTTTCTACTTTTATTGGGCTTATTGCATTTTCAGGTTTTGTTTTGGAACTGGAAACTCTTTTTCCAGGGTCTTCAGTGCTTGGCATGATTGACAGACCCAGAAAGAAAACAGAACCTACAGGCTTTAAAAATTATAGTTTCTTTTCGGCTCTTGGCAAAGGAAGACTACCTCGAGCTGTGTTTAAAGTGCCTGAGACCAGGCCACAATTTTACCAGCTGTAATCTCTGTAAAACGTTTTGTCCTAAAACACAAAAGAAAAGTGCTAAAAAATTAGAAGTCCTTATGGCTTCTCATTTGCCTCAATGTCATCAAAAGGGTCAGGTGAGAGTCCAGCTCCTCAACGTAAGTAGCAGACCCTGTCAAAGGGGACAGAAAGGAAAGATAAAGCTGCTAAAAGTGCTTCAGAACTCAAGGTGTCTGAAAAGGGAATCTGTGAATCCACAAAATAAAAAGAGACTCTGAGCAAACACTGGAAATGGTGCCTATTATTAGTTATAGGACAGGGTGTGTCACCCTGTCCTATAAATTAGAGGCGTGCTCTCTGCCTGGACATGTGACAGCCAGCCAAGGAGGTGTGAGGAGGGCTGTGACGGTCACTGTATGCACCCGTGACACCATGGAGACCAAGCAGGTGTGTGGGGGGGGCAGTACTGTTGAGGGGGGCACTGGATGCCAGGGAGGGGTTGGTTTTACTTTCAGGCTAGCAATTGGTTGGGGGAACCACTACCACCAGGGATAATAATTTTTAAGCTGAGGCTGGGATCGGGGGGGTACCACTAACACCAGGGATTTTGCATATAATTACAGGGCTGTGATCAGAGGGAGAAGGGGATCACTAGTACCAGGGATTTTACATATTACTATAGGGCTGGGCTTGGAGGGAGGGAGAGGACCACTGGCACCAGGGATTTAACTTAGTTATAATTACAGGGTTGGGATCAGAGGGAGGAAGGAGAAAACTAGCACCAGGAATTTAACTTTAACTATTTATTTATTTGTTTAGATCTCAGATTACAAATACCTTTGAGCTTAGAGCTCTTTTACAAAAGTTCCACATCAGCAGCATAATACAACAGGTTAACAGAACAAAACGTATGGCAAAACAGTATACATAGAAAAGGGAGATCAACAGGTTTACAGACTAAACAGGGTATTGTAAAGTAATTGTAAATAAGAATAGAAAGCAATAGTTGACATTCACAGAGATTTAAAGAATAGAAACGAGTAACGCTAAGCAGTTTCATGCACAGGAATGCATACAGTAAATTGAAAATCAGCCAAAGCAAGCTTTGTCAGTTACTGGTAAAATCATAAGGTAAGTTGAAATCAGCCAACAGACCTTGTCAGGACAGATGGGGGGGCATTAGGTAGAAGGGAGAAAAGGTGAAGGGGGTAGGGTAGCAGGGGGAGGGGATGTCAGAGATGGTGCTAAGGAGATTTAACAGTAATCAAGTGCTAGGGTTTTAGATTGCCAAAAAGGGTTTAGCAGAAACAGTCTCAGGAACAAGTGGCAGAGAGTAGTCACTGTTGCTTGGATTTGAAAGGGCCCAATTTGGATTTGGAGGAGATGTCACAGTTGAGGGCATTCATCCAAAGAGGGGCTCTGTAGGCGAATGATCTTTGTCCCTGGGAGGTACGGCAGCGAGAGACCAGAAACAGCTGTGATTCAGAGCCACAGGTATGGTGGATATTAAGAGGGGGCTGAGAAGACCTTGAATTCTAGGTGACAGGAGGCCTAGGGTTATTTTCTTGGCCATCAGGCATGTTTGATATTTGATACGATCTTTGAACTGGAGCCAACCAGATTGGGCATAGAGGTTGCAAGACTGGGTGAGATGGTGGGCTCCTGAGATGAGGCAACATGCCTTGTTTAGAGCAGTGGAAATGCGCCAGAGGGCATTTGGGTATGGGTGGGGCTGGAATCAGAGAGAGGGAGGGAGGGGACCACTAGCAACAGGGATTTTATGTTACACTACAGAGCTGGTGATTGGGGGGGCACACAGCACAGGGGCAGGTATGTGCCCCCTACGGCTAACTGGCTGGTTGGTTATATTACCTCTGGCAGCCAAAAGGGTTGCATGGAATAAGAGAAGGTTTTAATCAGCGGTATTTGCATGGTGCAAAAGGACCACACAAACCCTCTTGTGCCATGCAAATCCATTGAATATCAGCTTGTACCAATATTTCTGTCCCTGTCCCTCTATTTGCATACCCATCCCCCCCAAATTTGGTTTGCACGGGCGCTACCCTGATTGCTGGTGCAACGGAGCCCTTTGAATATTGGGCTCCAGCGCAAAGCCCAGTTTGTGAGGCAAACACTGATTGGTGCCAGCGCAAACTTCTGAATACTGGGCCCCTGATGTCTTCTAGGAACACATTCTGCATTTGTATACTAACGTTTGAATGTAACCATATACATTTGGGCTTCAGGATTGTGTGAAAAATTTGCATTCTTTTTGATTTATAATTTTCTTCCATACATAAGTTTTTATTGGGATTTATGCTGCACTTTTTCATTGGTCACCTCAGGTGTGTACTTGTGAGTAATTAAGAACTGTTTGTTTGTAATAACCACACCCCCTGATGAAGCTTTGTAGCAAAGTCTTGGGGTTTTAGCTGGTTGGCCATTGGACTTGGGTAGGTCTGTTTATTGTTATGTATGACTTGTGGCACTTTCTTGATATCCACTGGAAGTGTAATAAAATTCACCCCATTGTGCAGTGCAAACACACAGAATTTTTCTAGCATGTAGAGCAGAAAGCAGCTAACTAAGAGACGCTACCATTTTCTGACTAATTTACACTTCTATCTCAGCAGGAATCAGTGTCTGTTGAGATTAAGCAGACAGATACTTTATTAGAAGTAGAAGGGGTCTAATTTAGGGTTAAAAAAGAAAATAAAGAAAGTCAGATTGTGTTCTGTGCTGGGAAGGGTACTGTATCAACTTACTTTGCAAAATCAGTAGGAGGAGAGAGAGCTTAATTGGGGGTGTGGCTCAGACAATATAAAACCAGGTGACTCCAATTACAACTTCCTGTTGCTAGCCTTTTTTTCTTACTAATTGCCCCCCATCCCACCCACAGCAGTTCTACTTTTATAGCCACTGGATTTGACTGACAACAGGAACTTCCTGTTTGGCAGTAGGAAGGGAAGGATCATAGAGAAACATTAGTTTTGTCAACCCTAAAGGAAAAAAGTAGCTCACTCTCCCCCCCCCCCCAGCTGCTGGTGGTCTGACACTGAGCAATGAAAAAGGAGGCTACTGAAGAATATAAGAAGTTGCTGTCCCAGAACAGGAAGGGTGAGAGTTGTAAGGAAAGGAGAGAGTAAGTATACAGAGAAACAGGAGAGGGGACACAAAATAAGACATGATAGGAGTGGTGCAGTGCAATGGCTGTGGGGTGGCAGTGTTCCATGAGACATTGTAGAGGCTGTGATGCTGCCCTATTTGCAGGCACCTGTCTGGTCTGACCTGGCTAGGATTTGTGAAACCTCCTCCCGCACCCAGGGACCACCAGGGTCAATGCCACTACCTCAGAGGTTGCCAAGAAAGAGGAGAGGCTGAACCAGGGTGGGGTCAGGGAGGGAGAGGGTGTGGAACAGAGTTGCATCCCTCCAGCTGTACCTCTCCACAATTCATACACTCTTCTGGTGGATAGTGGTTCCTCTATGGATTGACCAGCAGTGGAGACCAAGGAGGATGCTGGGAACCTTCACAAAGGAGACCCACAGGAGGGTGACATGGGACCCCACAGAGGAAGGAAACAACTCCTGGTGGGGACTCAATCTTTAGGGGGGTAGAAGTGGGGGAGGAAGGGGAGAGGGAGGTAAGGTGCCTGCCTGGTGCCACGGCTTGGAGGGACAGGAAGCGAATCCTCAGGATCGTGGGAGCAGCTGCACAAGGAAGGGAGCTGGATGTCATTGTCCACCTAGGGACAAATGACCTGGTTAGGAATGGGATCAGAGCAGTGCAAGAGGAGTTTGTAGAGTTGGGGAGTGGTCTTAGACAAGTAGCACATACGGTAACCTTCTCGGAGATGCTGCCTGTCTATGGCAAGGGTGATGCTAGGGTACTCCTCACCAGGGAATTCAATGAATGGTTGAAAAACTGGTGTGGAGCTCAGGGTTTTGGCTTCATTGGGGACTGGGGAGCCACCTGGAGGGATGTAGACCTATACTGGTGCGATGGTCTGCATCTGTCCAGGGAGGGAACCAGGATCCTAGGTGAAAGGTTTTAATGCTTCATTGGCAAACATTTGAACTAGCCAAGGGGGGAGGCACTGAAAAGGAACAGGGAAATCCCAGCCTCCCCCCACAAAACATGGTAATTAGTGAGGTAAACATCAAGGTAGAGAAGTCATTAAGGAGCAGAACAGAGGTAAATGTAAAAAAAGGCAGTAAGGACAGGGATGGGGCTAAAAGGGGTAAGGCCATCAAAAAGTGGAGGGTGATGAGTACCAATGCCCGTAGTCTGTGTAACAAGTTCCCTGAACTAGTGGCCTTGATGGAAGAGGGTTGCCTGGATATTGTGGCAGTCACAGAAACGTGGTACACAGAGAACCATGACTGGGATTTCAACATACCAGGATACACAATCTACAGGAGGGACAGGGAGGGTAAAAGAGGAGGAGGAGTAGCTCTCTATGTAAAGGAAGGGATCAAAGCAACAGAACTAAAGAATAAACAGGGCGCAGATGAGGCACTCTGGGTCACCCTGGAGACAGGAAATGGCACCACAATCCGCACGGGGGTTGTATACAGACCCCCATCTCAGGGGAGGAATGGACAAGGAAATGATAGAAGACATCCTTAGAATGGCAGAAAAAGGGGAGATATTGTTGATGGGGGACCTGAATATGCCAGATGTTAACTGGAGCACCTTTGCTGCAAGCACATCCAAGAGCAGGGTCATTCTTGATGCCCAACAAGGGGCACGCCTCAGACAGCTAGTATTGGAACCCACTCGGGAGGGAGCAATGTTAGACCTGGTAACCTCAAATGGGGATGGAGAAAGAATCTCAGATTTAGAAGTGGGTAGCCATCTGGGAACAAGCGACCACCAAACAGTGTGGTTCACAATAAACACAGCCATAAAATCAAGCCATACAAAAGCAAGAGTATTGGACTTTAGGAGGGCTGACTTTGGGAAAATGAGAGAGAGTGCCTCAGAAAAACACTAGCAAACAGGCAAGAAGGAGGGGTGGAGGAACAATAAGGAGTAATCAAAACAGCCATCACAGAGGCAACAAGCCTTTGTGTAAAGCAAATCAACAAAACACAACGAAGGAAAAACATGCTATGGTTCTCAAAAGAGGTGGCAGGGAAGGTTAAGGAGACAAGGATAGCATTCAGGAAATATAAGGAAACACAGAAGGAGCAGGACAGAGAAGTTTATCAGTTAAAGCAGAAAGAGGCAGGGAAGGCAGTTATAATAGCAACGGCCCAAACCGAGGAAAGGATAGCCAACTGTGTTAAGAAGGGGGATAAGACCTTTGATAGGTACATTATGGAGAGAAGAAAGACCAAAGGAGGAATACTGAGGCTTAAAAAAGGGGAGAGAATGTGGGCAGAGGGTGGCAGTGAAAAAGCAGGGATACTGAATGAATGTTTCTGCTCAGTATCCACAAAGGAAGAGGAGGGTGAGGTACCTAAATCAAACAAGAGAAACACTCTGAAGACAGGGGTCGATACCAGTCCATTTATAGAAGAAAGGGTTCTGAAAGAACTAATAAAATTGAAGGTGGACAAAGCAATAGGGCCTGATGGGATTCAACCAAGAATTCTAAAAGAACTAAGGGTAGAGCTAGTGACACCGCTGACTACACTCTTTAACAAATCATGGGAGGATGGGGTGGTACCTGAGGACTGGAGGAAGGTGGATGTGATTCCTCTTCACAAAAGTGGGAGCAGGACAGAGGCAGGAAACTACAGACCAGTTAGTTTGACCTCAGTGGTAGGGAAAATGATGGAATCACTTCTGAAGGGAAGAATTGTTGAGTACCTAGAGGCCAGTTGGGCACAGGACCCAAGGCAGCATGGATTCATGATGGGAAGGTCATGTCAGATGAATCTAATAGATTTCTTTGACTGGGTGACCAAAGTAGTAGACCAGGGAGGGTTGTGGACATGGCCTACCTAGATTTTAGCAAGGCATTTGATACAGTCCCACACAAAAGATTAATACACAAGTTAGCCAGCCTTGGAGTGGTTCCCAAGGTGGTAGCCTGGATAAAAAATTGGCTAGACAACAGGACGCAAAGGGTAGTAGTAAACGGAGTCCACAGTGAAGAAAGGAGGGTTACTAGTGGGGTACCGCAGGGTTCAGTACTGGGACCGGTCCTTTTTAATGTCTTTATAAGTGACATTGCAGAGGAACTGGAAGGAAAAGTATGTATCTTTGCAGGTGACACAAAGATCTGCAACAGGGTTGATACACAAGATGGAGTGGAAAGGATTAGAAGGGACTTGGCAAGGTTGGAGGAATGGTCAAATGTATGGCAGCTCAGATTCAGTGCAAAGAAGTGCAAGGTAATGCACCTGGGAAACAAAAACCCAGGGGAAGAGTACACAATGGGGGGTGAGATACTGACAACAGTAAAATTGGAAAGGGACCTGGTGGTAATTATATCAGATGACCTAAAGGTGGGCAAGGAATGTGAGAAGGCAGTAAGGAAGGCTGGGGGGATACTGGGATGCATAGAGAGAGGCATTAATAGTAAAAAACAAGAAGTTGTTATTCCTCTGTACAGACAGTTGGTGAGACCCCATCTGGAGTACTGTGTGCAGTTCTGGAGACCCCATCTCCGCAAAGACATAGACAGAGTGGAGGCTGTCCAGAGGAGGGCAACCAAAATGGTGCAGGGTCTGCACCAGAAGACATACGAAGAAAGACTAAAGGAACTTAATATGTATACCCTTGAGGAAAGAAGGGAGAGAGGGGACATGATAGAAACTTTCAAGTTCCTCAAGGGAATCAACAAAGTCCAAGAGGGTAGCATCTTTCAGAAAAAGAGATGTGCAAGAACAAGGGGGCACAATTTGAAGATAGAGGGGGGACGGCTCAGAGGTAATGTGAGGAAGTATTTTTTCACAGAGAGGGTTGTGGATGCATGGCACAGCCTCTCTGAGGAGGTCGTGGAGTCAAGAACAGTAGGGGAATTCAAGAATGCATGGGACAGACATAAGGCAGTCCTAGTGGGGGGTAGGAGGAAATAAGCTGCTGGTTAACTAGGATCTGCAGCTTATCTGCTAGGTAGGAAAATGGGCAGACTAGGTGAGCCAAGCGGTCCTTATCTGTCATCAAATTCTATGTTTCTATGTTTCTAATTTTGCATTGTGGCACCATGCATGGTCCCATATGTGCCTTTGCACGCTACATACCTTGTCTTTGCATATGTGCACTATCAGCTTTAGCAAGTGTTGTGCACCCCTTTAAATATGGTATTCTGGCTCAAACTCTGCATGATGCGGGCACAAGATTTTGAATATCTGGCTCCAGATGCACATTACATTTATTATTATGCTTTAAAAATAATTGTAATGCATATACTTATTATGTCTGCTGCAGAATGCTTTCTAAATGGTGAGGTTTGTGTAACTCTGGTGACTAGACTGTTTTGATTTTCTTATTAAACGTAACACAAACTTGAAGTTCATCATGCCCCCAAATTGTGTTGGGTTTATCTTTGCACAATCCAAAGGATTCTGTTAGGGATACTTTAAGTAGTTTTGAATTATATTGTGTTTTTAGTTATTTTTTTTTATATTCATTCATTCAAAATTTGGTGACCAGGGTAAACATGCACAACTGGTGCTTGTTTCCTGGCCTGAGCTTCGTAGGGGTTACAGGAGGGCTTGAAACAGCAATACAAACATCAAATTCAGTGACCCAACTGGGCATGTACTGGACAATACAATGCAAAGTACAGATAACATATTAAATACTAGAAATATATACAGTAATAATACAAACAATTTGCAAAATGCACGTTACAAAGTGAACCAGTAATAACAACAGCAAAAACACAACAATAGGTGCATGGACAGTAACATGAATATATGAGGCACAAATAATACACATCAGAAATTTAAAACTGTGAAGAAATTATGTAAACCTGTATGAGTTGCAGTGGTACCAAGCTTGTTCGCTAAATAACTTGCATAAATATACAACCTTATATCCTTATTCTTTTTTGTGGTTCACTGTAGGTATGTATTACTATTTGAGAGATAAGTACCTTTCAGTACTCAAGTGGTCTTTGCAGTGTCTTGTTTTATTACATACCTTTAACAGATGGCATTATACTGTTTGTCTCTGTTTCTTTGTATCTGGGAAGGCTGTTATGTGTTATTTGTTCTGTATGTATCATATGTAGTGAGGCTCTCAATTAAATACATTTTATTATTATTATTATTATTGTAGCTGGATGGTTATTGTCTTGTTTTCTATTGTAATTGATAAAAAAAAGTAAAAAAATGCAAAAGTAGATTGTGCTGTTGGAGAAAGAGGGAGGGCTATCTGCAGGTACATGCTTTTGAGAAATGAGATAGCAGGAGTGATTTGAGAGAGTGTAAAGAGAGGATAAGTAAGCAATAACCCACAACAGGGTATGGAGTTATTGGGGATTAATTAACACCTTAGATGAGCTGTAAGGCAAGAGGCTGCAGGCCTAGTGCCCTCACAGCACCCAGGGTGTTGATTAATCCTCAATAACCCCATACCCTGGATTGCGTTATTGTGCTAATAACATGGTGTCTATTAAGAAAGAAAATGAATTCACAAAAACTGTTTTATAACATTGGGAATACAAGAAATAGCCATGTATCCTGCCAAGATGTCAAATAGTCCCCAATAACTAACTGCTCTGTACTCTCTCTATCTCTCATCCCCTGTCTCTGTGCTACAATGCCTCCCCAATGACTGCTGGAGCACTGCTGTTAGGGTGCCGACTGCAGGGATTACACTGTCACCTGCATGGAAGACTGCAGGACTGAAAATGAGAGAGAGAGAGACGGAAGACTGTGTGTGTTGCTCTCAGTCTCTGTGTGTTGTCCCCCCAACTGTTGCAACACCGTGGTGTCTCCTGAGTGCTCACTGTCTGCTGGTCAGAGGGGAACTGAATACAGAGAGAGACAGACAGACACTCACAGAGGAGAGTGAAGAAACTTTGAAATAAGCACTTCTCTCTGACCCAGGACTGCCTTCTACTGTGCTGCCTGTCACCGTTTCTCTGCACTGCATCTCTTTCTCTCACTCCCCACTCACTGTCCTGTGAGTACCACTGTGGAATTTTACTGTCCTGCCCCTCTGTCTCTGTGCAAAACAGCATGGCGGCTGTGAAACAGAAACACCTGCTCTCTCCTGGGACTGCCTTCTACTGTGCTGCCACTCGCCATTTCTCTCTCTTGCTGGACAACCTTCTACTGTGCTGCCTCTAGCCATTGCTCTCTGCATCACATCTCTCTCTCTCTCTCTCTCTCTCTCTCCCTCCCCCTATGCACTGTCTTGTGAGTACCAGTGTGGAAGAACACGTGACATGCACTGGCACCAAGCTGCTGCTCTCCCTCTCTCTCTCCAGAGAATCTGTGTCTGTGGAAAACAGCACAGCAGTGGTGAAAGAGAAACACTTGCTCTCTCCCAGCTGCCACAGAGATCATAGTTTGATTGGGTGGCTGCTGGACCACAGCCAGGACAACTCTTGTTATGGGCTGCCTACCACAGATCGAGGGCAGACAGGGACATACTACCAAAACCCACTGGCACACACCACACACTGCTCACTGACATGTCCTGCTCTCTCCACCTTGCTATGCTCTCCTTTTCTGATGATGGCTTGCTGGGTGTCACTATACTGAGTGGAGCACATGGATTGGACATCGTCGGGGGGGTAGTCTCTGAATATCTACTGGCCAGACTGCCTGCAGTGCCCTCTCCCCCATGCATTTCCCCACAAACATTACTGAGTGTGCAGGGCTCTGTGTAGTTGATGACCATTGTGGGGGGGGGGCACTGGATGGAGGACAAGCAGCAGTGGGTCATTGTGGTATTTGGCTGCTGCACTCTTTCACTTTGCATCCAGAGGGAAGAAGTCTTGATTGGGACCAGGGACTGTGCCATGGGTGCATTTCAAGCAACTGTGTGTATATCAGTGAATAATGTACAGTCACCTGATGTTGCTATTCCAATTGGCTGCCTGCTTTTCTCTACCACATGTTATAAGAGACAAATAATGAAACTGAGGTTATAGCACAGTGCTGGAAGGCAGACAGAGAAAGCAGATTGATCTGCTACGTATTTAATGTACACTGAGAGGCATGAAAGGTACGAGTATTAGATAAGCGGAGGGACAAAGAAGATGGGATGGAAGGGGTCTTAACCAGTCTCAAATAATTCTTTTGAAATGTGACATTGTACTGCATTCCTGTAGGACTTTCACATAAGATATTACTACTTTATTTATTTAAAATGTAGTAACCGGGAAAGGCACACTAAGCCAAGGCTCATTTCCTGGTGCGACCTGGGGAAGGGGACACAGAGTGAGACAAAATACACTACAGCATAATAGGAACAAAAGCAAGCAGGGTATACACACAGTTTAAAGGACACCTAACAGTGAGACCTAAGACACAGAGGTTCATAACAATAAAAAGGAAAAAAAAAACAGCACATTATTAAAACAAAGGTTCTTTTTTTAAAATCAGTTTTATTGTAAGTAAAACGTTCATTACAAATGGAGGCAGTAGAGTTAAAATACAGTTCTATCAGGTCTCAGATGAAGTTTACATCTTACTGCAATACCTTCAACTACATAAGACTTTTCTGAGTATCAGGACTACAGTACTTGTAATGTTATTAAAACAAAGGTCAACTTTACATTTTAATTTTTTGGAACATCCTTTCGGACTTAGTTTTGTACTTGTTTAGAACTAATAGGCATGATACAAAGAGATCAGGGTCAACAGTCAAAAGTCATTGGTAAAATGTAGATTATTTTATATTTTTTGGAAAATTGTACACTCTGTACCTCTCAAACTATTCTCCTTCATGAATTCCACACGGCGTATTACACAACCATGGTTAAAGGTCAAAGTTACATTTTCTAAATTTTATGGAATGCTGCATACCTAATTATTTTTAAAACTTGGTATGTATATTGTAGTCCTTTAGGAATCCCATAAATCAAATTACAAACTCACAGTCATAGGTCAAATTTACTTATCCTTTATTTTCCCAAAGGCTGTCCCATTTCTTTTACACTTGAAATAAGACTGAATGATTTGGACTGTTGACCTTTCCTGACCCATTTAGTTTCAAGCTTGTTGTATACACATAGTACCGGATATGTTAAAAAGCATGCCACTTGCCTATACAGATGATCAAAGAATTTAAAAACACTTATGTTGGGGTTACAAGGTGTAAACAGGTATTTTCTCATTTAGAAGCCTTTCAGACCTTTTTCACTCATGGAGTAAATGTTGTGTTGTACAGCACTCCAACTGTATGACCTATGCAACGTTTGCAGGTTGACACTAATTTGGCATTTCCAGCTAGCACTGTTTATGGACAGTTTGATAACTGCTTGATGGTACTCAATAAGAATTTGCTGCATTGATGACAATTTGGTTGCAGCTACTGACATAAAGTTTTGATGAACTGCAAATATGTTTGATGTTAGCAAAAGAAGTCCGTGTTCATCAGGCTTGTGTTATTTTGCACTTTTAATGTGATAGCGATGAACATGGCAATGCAGAAATACATACACGTATTTTTATTGATTGTAGAATGAAAAGAAGAGATATTCAGTGGGAGAAGAGGTTGAAATTCTTTGCCTATCTGAGTATGAGCTCCTGGGTTATCCGTTCTTCAGATGTCTACCAGATGGCTCCTGGAGGCATGAAACAGTGGAATGCAGAAGTAAGGAAATTACAAGAGGCTAAAGTGTATAAACATATAACAATTCTTTCAGTTCATTTTCTTTAGTAAACTGAAATGCAAAAATATTTGATGAAAAATACAAACATGAGAATTTTTGCCAGCAGAAGAAGGCTTTGTGGTCTGTCAAGGTTGCCCAGTGCAAAGCACATGTATTCTATCTTACATGCTGCCCCGCCCCTTCCTGGACACTCTTACCCTCCCTTTAACTTTATCCCATCTCCCCTTGATGCCATCCACAGTTTTCTTGCTTATCACTTTTTCTGGTAACCTCTTCCATCCTGCCACTACTCTCTCCATGATGCAGTGCCTGCTGGCCTGCTTCCAGAACCTGCCCCCAGTCAGTTTATAACAGTTTCAACTCATATTTTTGTTTAGACTGGTCTATTCTAGGAGAGCTTCCACATTTGTGAAATCCTGAGATAACCCACTGGGACATCTGATAGCCACAGAATAGACTCTGATCTGAAGCCTTTTGCTGGGTACATTAACTACCATATACAAGAAATAATCCCGCACTGGATGCAGTACTGTCATATACAATGCATATGCAGAAAATAACACATGAGATCAACTGCCTGAAATTAGATATGGGGTGCTGGATCCTAGTATCTTGGGCATCAAAGATCTGTGCACATTATTACTGCATGAAGAAGGCCGAAATGCTCTGCTATGCTCCTTACAGTAACCCAATTGAGAAATGCCCCCTGCCCTAACACATCATGGAAGTGCCCTCAATAGTCTTCATTTGAAAACCATGTTTTGACTAAATCAAGGGGGCAGCAGTGAGGAGTAAGATATTGTGGAGACAGTATACTGCATGCCAACATACTTGTTTCAATGGGAGAAAAGTATATACACCCCAGGGCTCCCAGCTCTTCCGCGGCAGGACACGTGGCCACTGGACGGTCAGTGCTTCCTCAGCCGCTGCCCGAGACCACTTCCCCAGACTCTCCAAGCAGCTGAGCAGAGAACCCTCCAGGGCTCCCAGCTCTTCCACCGCAGGACACGTGGCCACCGGGCGGTCGGCGCTTTTTTTTTTTTTTTTATTTAGTTGTTTAACCAGGTATAGCACACTAAGCTGAAAGCTTTATTACAGGAGTGACCTGGGAGCACAAGGAGGTTAAGTGACTTGCTCAGGGTCACACAGTATGCAAGTGGAAGCTGTGGGATTCAAACCCAGGTCTGGTCTGCTGGATGTCACTAAATCTGCAGCTCAGAGCCTTAGACCACTGCGCTATACTGCCTCCTGGCTTCCTCAGCCACTGCCTGAGACCACTTCCCCGGACTCTCCAAGTAGCTGAGGTACGGCAAAGCTGCCGCCAATCGGATTGCAAGTGCCTTTTCTCAGGCAGGCTCCGATTGGCTTGCTCTCCACTTCCATTTTTTTAGCTAGTAAACTGGGCAAAAAAGAGCTGTTTTACTGCTTACTTTGCAAAAATAATGATCTGCAACTGTTAGTTGTATTTGTAAAGGTCCTAGCATAGTGATTAAGAGCCTTTGCCTGCTGTTAAATGTGATTGTTATTGTCTTGACTCAAAGTGATCACAGCCCCCCTTTGCTCTGTAGTGCAGCTGTTAGCCAGACATCGGGGCGCCAAGGAAATCGCTCCTTTTGTTAAGCTAATTTGCTGTCTTCACTGGATTGCTCAGCCTCTGCCAGAGCCCAGTATTAATAAGTGTTCCTTTGTCTCCTTCCTCAGCAGAGAACCCTCCAGGGCTCCCAGCTCTTCCGCCGCAGAACACGCGGCCACCGGGAGGTCGGCGCTTCCTCAGCTGCCACCTGGACCACTTCCCTGGACTCTCCAAGCAACTGACGTATGGCAAAGCCACTTTTTTCACCCACCCGCCCAGCCCCCAGGCAGTATTATATAGCTCCTCTTGCCCTGCCCTCTTCTATCGTAGGGTCCATCCCCTGCCTACCCTGTAGTCTTCACCCCAGATGGATCCCCTAACTAACTCGCACATAAGTCTATACTTACTAGTTAAGAGGTATCATAAAACTTGTCTCCTTTAAGCAATTCCCCAATATTCTTCATGAAGTGTAATCGATAGGAAACCCCTGCCTGTTGAAGATAAATCCTTAAGACATCTGTGCCATCAGGCTGCTTTCACGTATCAATCTCTGTCTCTTTTAGCTAGTCCAACATGGAGCAGTGATCCTTGAGACTTATAGAACCTAGCTAGTGAGTCTTGGTGCAACTCGCACCCTGTTAACACATTGGACAACCATGGCAGTCCCCGTGTGGTTTCAATTACTTACATGCCTATGTATGGTACCCCACGTGACAGACCATTCGAGCAGAATTGACTCTGACATAGAGTCTGCCTTTATATTAGTACTACATATAACTTATGCTGTCACTACATGACTCTGCTCCCTTCTCACTTCATGGAATCTCCTCGAGGTGGGACCGCTACCTTGTTACCAATATGTGGCCCCTCACCCCACCTACCCAAAACCTACATGTCTTGGTGCTATACTGGATGGACCATAGGCTATGCATCCCTAGGTCAGCACAAGGGGAAACTTTGGACTCCAGACCCCTGCACTCAAAC
Organism: Neoceratodus forsteri; assembly: GCA_016271365.2. Classification (NCBI taxonomy): domain Eukaryota; kingdom Metazoa; phylum Chordata; order Ceratodontiformes; family Ceratodontidae; genus Neoceratodus; species Neoceratodus forsteri. The sequence continues at coordinate 1,082,477,832 of CM057449.1, forward strand.
TTATACTAGATGCAGAAAGATTTGTGCTTTCAAACTACTCCTTGCTGCCCTAAGGAAAATTGTGTTCCTACTACTTTTGTGTTCAGGTAATGTTGAACTCAACTCTGGTCCCCAAAAAACTCTCTCATCTCCATCCTATGTTACAAGACTGAAAGGAGTCAGCTTTATGCACGTAAATGTTTGCAGTCTTTTAAAGAAATTTATATCAGTCCAGGCATGGATTACTCATACCAGACCAGACATACTTGTGTTCTCTGAATCCTGGCTTCGGGCATCCACCCCAGATAGAGAGGTTAACATCCCTAACTACCTCCTATTTAGAGCTGATAGGCAGACCAGGGCAGGCGGAGTAATCATCTACGTCAAACACAAATTTTCAGTGTCCATCCTAGACTCTGCCTCTGTTGCAGGTGGATTCAAATGTTTGTCCCTTAAACTTGAACTTTCCCCATCAATGGTTTTCTGTGTCATAGGCTGCTACAGACCACCAGCTGCAGGGCCTCAGTTCTTGTCCCATCTGTCTTCTATTATGGGCTCTGTCCCCATTGAAACAATTATACTAGGAGACCTTAGTTATGATTGGTTGACTAAGATCTGTTACATTACCCCTGAAGCAATTCTGTGACTCCCATGGAGTCACACAACTTATTACTGAGCCAACTCATATTAACAAGAAAAACCCAATGAACAGCACCCTATTGGATGTCCTTCTCGTAAGCAAGCCGTATTCCTTTTCCCATGCTGGAATTTTCTCAGCTGATGTTAGTGACCACTGCTTTATTGCTGGTAAAAGAACTGATGCAAAATCCTCACCAACATCTAAATTTTCCACTAAAAGGTTTAGACGGAACTTCGATCCTCTCGCATACTACAATGAATTAAAAAACTCTTTGCACTGTCAGAGTTTTTACCTTGCTAAATTGGTGAGTAATGCCTACGACATCTTCCATGAAATTATAACCAGTGCCCTAAATAACCATGCTCCTCTGGTAAAAGCCCGTATAAAAGCTAGAACATGTCGTTGGTTCTCAGCAGACCTCAAGGCTGCCGTACTAAAAAGAGATCATCTCTGGAAAAAGGCTTGCAAATCACACACAGACAAAGACTGGTGCCTCTTCAGGACAGCTAGAAATGCCTGCACTAAGATGGTCAGAGAGGCCAAGGCCAATTTTTACCGATCTGAGCTTGATTCTACATCGAAATCCTTACCAAGTTCTGGTCCACACTAAAAGAACTCAATCAATCAATCAAAAAGGCGCCTTTCTAGAAACCAAGGCACCTGTACATCACATAATAAGACAATATTAATAAAAACAATAAAATTAATCACACTAATAATACTTAAAAATCATTATACGCTTGTTTAAAAAGATATGTTTTAAGTGCTCCCTTAAAAGTTTCGATGGTCGGGCAATCTTGTACCTGATGAGGTAGAGAATTCCACAGGGTCAGGGCCACAAAACTAAAAGATCTGGCCTCGGAGGTCTTCAAAAGAACCCTGGGAATCTCTAGCAATCCCTCGTCAGTGGATCGGAGAGAGTGGGGAGGACAGTAGGGATGAAGAAGATCTTTCAGGTAGCTAGGTTCCTGATCATGAAGGGTCATACAGGTCAGCAAACTGACCTTGAAGGTGATACGCCAACATATTGGCAGCCAGTGCAGTCCGCGAAGCTCAGGCGATTATATGACTGGTCCTAGAAGAACCAGCCAATAGTCTGGCTGCTGTGTTCTGCACTAGCTGCAAGTGGCGAATATCAATCCCTGGTAGCCCAAGATACAGGGAATTGCAATAGTCAAGACGGGAGGTAATGAAGGCATGGACCAAAGTAGGGAGATCATCGGGAGGAACCAGGTGCCTCACCCGGGCAATGTTCCTCAGGTGGTAAAAAGAGGCTCTGACAACTGCCAACACCTGTGATTTAAGTGCCAAACAGCTGTCAAAAACAACGCCCAGATTTCGCACCCGGTCTGAGGTAGTTAGCTGGACACCCCCGAGCCAAAAGCCTGAGGGAGATCTAGCCGACAAACCCGCCTCCTGGTGACCTGGGTCCATGACTAACACCTCAGTTTTTCTTGGATTCAACTGCAGCCAACTCACATTCATCCAGTCCAGGATTTCGGCAAGACAGTTATTAAAAACCAAGAGAACGGCATCTTGGCCAGGTACAAAGGACATGTACAGTTGAGTATCATCTGCATAGCAGTGAAAACTCAAGCTGTACCGCCTAATGATCGATCCCAATGGCAGCATGTACACCGCAAACAACATGGGTACCAAAATGGAGCCCTGTGGTACCCCACTGGATAGGGGGAATGATGTTGAGGGAAAAATCCCAGACACCACCCTCTGAGTCCTACCCTCGAGGAAAGATCGAAACCAACTGAGGACTGTACCAGACAGTCCACAGATAAACCGCAGGCATTCCAACAGCACACCATGGTCCACTGTGTCAAATGCCACAGAGAGATCAAGAAGGACCAAGACAGAACAGGTCCTTCAATCTCTCGCTATCAGGAAATCATTTAGTACTCAGACCAGAGCCGTCTCGGTACTATGTCTCTTCCTAAATCCGGACTGGAGAGAATCATAGACATCGTGGCTGGTTAAATGATCATCCAACTGCATTGTGACCACCTTCTCAATAACCTTTCCCACAAAGGGTAGGTTAGAGATGGGTCTATAATTAGCCAGACAGTCCGGGTCCAAGGAGGGCTTCTTAAGAAGGGGCTGAACCAAAGCCTTCTTCAGAGGATTTGAAAAAATCTCCCCCTATCAAAAGACCTCCAGACTATCTCAGCCAAAACTGGACCAATTTTATCTACACAGCCCACTAGGAGACATGTAGGGCCCGGATCCAGACCACAGTTGGTCGGACGCAATAATCGGATGACCATCACAATGTCATTGATTGTGGGAAGGCTGAAGTTGGACCACACAAAACTGGTGTCCGACATCTCCTGTCGACCATCACTACTCCCACTAGAGAGGGTCATGCGGATGTCAGACCTGATTTTGGCAACCTTATCTGAAAAGAATTGAGCAAGCTCCTCACACCATTCTTGAGAAAAGGCTCTCCCTGGGCTGAAGACAGATTGGATTGCACAATCTGTCCACAGTCTAGAAAAGCTGAGCTGGTTTATTCTGAGCAGCAGCAATCTCTCTGGACAGGAATTCTGCCTTCTTACGAGAAATTGCTGATTGATAAAACATATAATGGTCCATCAATCTAAGACTGTCACAATCCAAGCCCGACCTCCGCCAACATCTCTCTAATCTTCATCCAGCTCTCCTCAACTCCCTTAGAGTCTCATCAAACCAAGGAGACCTAGGGCGAAGAGTGAGAGGACATACACGAACAGGTGCAATGGAATCCAGGGCCCCTGTCACTGCCTTATTATAGGCAAGTACCAAGTCCCCTGGATCCATGCAATCACTCGGAAAACCCGATAGGTCCAGCACCGCCATCAGGTCATCTGGGGAAACACCCCTCAAAGGGCGGTACCGGACCATCTCCAAAGGGGCTGGCCTACTAGGGGTGGCCTCAAAACTGAACCCAATGTAATGATGGTCAGACCATCCGACTGGTTCCACCACCAAATTGGATATCTCCATCCCCAGTAGGAACACCAAGTCCAATGAATGACCTCCAATATGGGTCGGGAGGAAATAACCTGTGTGAAGCCCAGTGAAATCATTACCTGGCTGAAGTCTTGACCAAACTGCGAGAGTTCATCATCAACCCAGGCATTGAAATCCCCCAGAACCAACCATCTGGGGGATTCCAATGTCAGGTCGACAATGAAGTCTGCAACTTCCTGCAGGAAAACATTCCCATCACCTGGTGGAAGGTAGATGAGAAGAATCCTGCGCCTCACACCCTCGCCCATAATACATTCAAAGGAATTGGTAATACCCACTGGTACTTCCACTAGGCCCAGTTCTGATCTAAAACGGATGGCAACACCCCCGCCCCTGCGATCCATCCTAGGGCTGTGTATCACCTAGTACCCGGCTGGAATTGCTGAAGCCAAAACCGGGCCAGCATTTTCATCCAGCCAGGTCTCGGTGATGCACGCCAGGTCAGATGTTCCAACAAGATCCGCTATAATAGCAGTCTTGTTTTTAATTGACCTGGCGTTACATAACACCACCCGAGTAGGAAGAACATCCGAGGATGACCCTGCTACCTGCTGACTACCAGCAGAACCCTTGGGTATGGGAACCAGCCAGGGAGAACCCCTTTCCTAGACCCATTTTGCCCCAGGGCGTCTCCTTGTCCCCACTATCCCTATCCGCCCACTCCTCTCCAGTCCCTCTCCAGACCCAGCCCTCATCCTCCCCCTTTTTCTGGTAATCCCCGAGCCTTACACCATCTATATACCTCTGGTGACAGGGGAGGACAAAAAAATGGACAGAGGTCTCTGAGCCTGGAGGGGGAGTAATCCCGACCGTCTTAATACCATCCCAACACATATTTACTGAGCTAACTAAATCCAAGAAACAATCCCATATTGCAAATTCAACCTAAATCTAAACCCAAATAAACAATAAAAAGACCATAAAATCAAATAAATACCCCCTACACCTACCCAAACAAAAGAAAAAAGAAATATAAATATAAAATAACTTAAATCCAAGAGTATGAAATTTATAATGAAATATAAAAACAAAACAATTCCTTTCTTTAGCCGCTGAAGGCCCTCTCACAGCCTAAGGAGGCCAATGGAGCACAGGTACTCACTTCCTGAGCCCAAAGAACCTTTTATTTTTAAATTATCATTCCAACCCCCGAGCACTCTCACTACCAGGGGGACCAGGAAGGCACTCTCACTGCCAGTCAGATGTAAGAATAAAATTATTTCCTTTGTCTTAAAGTCTTAAATGGGACTGTTTAAAAAGGACTGGTCTTAGTACAAGTTAATCAGACGATACAGAAAATCCTGAAAGATGGGTCCAGTATATACACTAGCAGACCAATAACGAGTGAGGACCCCCCCCCCACCACATCCCCAAAAGAACTGACTGGTTATTTTCCAGGAAATGTGCTTCCCTCCAAAATTACCACTGACAATGCTATAATCAAAGACAGAAATGAGATCCTGCAGGCCTTCAACAATCATTTTGCCACTGTAGGCCTAGCATTCGATAACGCACAGGTAAGCAGACTACAGCCACAGATCAACACTCAGCTCCTGGAACCGAGTAATAATATCGTAACCTTCTCATTCTTACCCACCTCCGTAAAGGAAGTTGAAGATCTTCTCCTTAATTGGACACTAAAAAAAGTGCTGGGGCTGACTTCTTCAACCCATATTACTTGAAAATTGCTTATCACATCCTTGCCACACCTGTCTCTCATTTATTCAACCTGTCCCTGTTGCAAGGTTCCCTTCCTCAGCTATGGAAAGTTGCTCACTTTATCCTCCTGTTTAAATCAGGGGATCCCTGTGACCTAAATAACTATAGGCCGATCTCCCTCCTCCCCATACTCTCCAAGCTCCTAGAAAAAATTGTGGATACCCAGCTGAGATCTTTCATAGACAACTCAAACTTACTAAACCCTATGCAATCAGGCTTCAGAGCAAAGCAGAGTACCATTACGGCCATGGCAAAAGTAACTAATGACTGGCAACGGGACTTAGACAACAAAAAATTAGTCTGTGCAGTTTTCCTGGATCTCAGTAAGGCCTTCAACACCATCGACCACTGTTTGCTCCTCTCCACTTTACAAACAATAGGCCTAGACCGAACCTCCTTGTGCTGGATCCATGACTACCTCACTGGTAGGTAATAACAAATCAAGGCTGAAGGGGAGCTTTCTTCACTTAGACTGATAAAAAAAGAGGTATCCCTCAGGGGTCCATATTGGGACCATTACTGTTTGCTATCTATATCAATAGCCTGGATGTAGGCATTAAGAAAGCAAGCATTCACCTGTTTGCTGATGACACGGTGCTCTACATAAGCTGTGAATCTCCTGAAGCTGCCTGTGGCGACCTGCAAACCGACTTCAACATCCTGCAGCACCAGCTCCTCAGTAAACGACTTCTACTTAATGCCAAGAAAACCAAGGCAATGCTATTCTCACCAACTGGCCAGGAGGCATATTCTGCCACTGCTGGTCCATTACCTTCTATCTCCACCTTACTAGGTGAACATCTTGAATACGTACCAAAATCCAAGTATTTGGGTGTCTGGATAGACAATAAACTCTCCTTTGTGGAACATATAGAAGAACTGCTGAAAAAGCTGAGGCAGAGGCTTGGACTCTTCTTCAGAATAAATTGCCTCCTTACTGCAGACACCCAAAGACAGCTCGTCCAATCCATGTTCCTCTCACTAATTGACTATGCTGACTTCATATATGGCCAGTGACCAGCCTCACACCTTACTAAATTGGACGTACTGTATCATAGAGTCCTGAGATTTATTACAGGCCTCCCCTTTTCCACCCACCACTGTTCATTATATGCAGCTGTGGGGTGGCTCTCCCTTCAACACAGGTCTTTTAGAAATGCAGCCCTCTGGACGCTCCGAGCCATCATCAACAAACTCCCGCTATACATTGCTGACTGTCTCCCACTAAGCCTGATTGGGAATTATGCCTTGAGAAGTCACTTGCTGGTTTCTCTGAAAGTACCTAGGATCAGTACACGCTTTGGAAGAGCAGCCATAATCTTTGTCCTGCCCACACTTTGGAATAGGATACAGAAATCGCTGAGACTTAGCTCCCCTGTTAGTCTTGCTATATTCAAGACCCTGTATGCCAAAACATTTGTGCAGCTCTGTAACCGTTTTCACTGTTCCTAGTCATCCAGCTGATGCTTCCGCTCAATCTAAGTCCTTCCCGTTCAAACTAAGTATTCCTGTACCAAGTTAACTCCCCCCTCCCTCAGTCCATTCTAGTCTCACCGGTACTACCGGTTCACCTCAGTCCATCCCAATCCCACCGGTGCTATGTACTCACTGCAACACACTCCCCATTGCACACTCTTATGCCCCGATACCACCTGCTTAGTATCCCAGAATCTTTCTGCCAGCGTCCCTGCCTCCCACGTGTGTGCTTTTCCATATCCCAGGGACTCCTTTATAGGCTATGTACATGTTATTGATGGATAGGATTATACAGGCATCTCTGTATATACTACTTACCTTATTTCTACACTGCATATATTTTGTTGTATACGTCTCGCTACTGTTGTTTTATGTATATTTTACTTGTACTCTATTCTGTACCCTTGTCCTTGCAAACTGCAGGTCCACCTTGTAAATGAGCTTGCTCAACGGTGATCGCCTGGGTAAATAAACATTTTGATTGATTGATATACTCAAGATGGCCAATGATATATAGTACTTGTCAAAAATACCAAAATTAAATAAGAGATTGAGTCACATTCTTCATGTGCTTCTCTGTGAAAGTGTGAGCCAGTCGTCGTCTTGGTTAGCAAGTCTGTTGGTAAACATTACTTGGGGTAGAATAGTGAGATGGCATCTACTCAGAACACAGGTAAAAGGACTACTCTGATATCAGATCAGAGGAAAAGATTGATGATCTGAGAACTGGAGAATAGCTTTACAATCTGATTAGATGAGGGTATCCAATCAGAGTACCTTGAATAAATTGTCTTTCAGGAATACAGTGATCCCTGCCAATAAATGGGCAACACTAACCAACCTCTTATTCAGCGCTTTAATACAGTAGAATGGCAGTGGCTATTGGGTTTATTCATATATGTAGGATGGCAATTTTGCATGAAACAAGATTTGGGACATAGCTTACATTTCTGTGTTAGTCAAGCATTATAATGGATCGCAGCACAACACCATTCAGTATCATAAGGCCACAGTTTTTGCAGGAAAGGTTGTGCAGGGCAATTGCAGTTGCTTAAAGAGCAGCTGACACCTTTGGGAAAACTTTGGAAAATGTACAATGTAGACACAATGCTGCTTGTACTTCATGTGTTTTCTATAGATTTCTCCTATGATTATTTATTACTGAAGAAATTCCCACAAAAAACAATATCTTTATCTGTTAGGGTCCATCTGCCTCCATAGTTTATTCCCTATGTGAAATCATATGTCATGACATCACAGTCTGTTACCATGACAATAACTGTGCTGTCACAAGCAGAGTATTATGACATCGGGTTGGGAAGAAGCAACAGGAGCTGGTGAACCCTCAAGGAACAACTACATAGTTTTCAAGCATATGACCACCTGTTATTAATTATGGGGATAAGAAATTCAGAGCTAATGAGAAATATAAGCTGCACTGTGTCCAAACATTGTTTTACAAAGTTCTTCTTGAGGTGACAGTGGCTCTTTAAAGGGGCTTCCACATTCTGAAGCATGTTTTAGGAAGTGAGTAGTAACATTGTCTCATCATTTATATCTTAATTCCCATGTTGCCACATTATGTCCACTAAACTCATGAATTCCAGCGAAGTCCTGCCATTTTGTAATTTTTCATGGGAGCACTCTAATGTAGTAACAACACATATTACATCATCCAAACATGGTTTAAAGGGACACAGTCAACCTTTTTTGCACCATATTATTTCTAGGTAAAAACCCACATTTTATGATTGCTTACTTTCTCTAAAACTCATTGATGTTGTTGCTTGTTTAATCTGCCTCCTTGCTTATTGGAACTGAAATGCATGGGTCTGTATAGTTATACACAGCCTTGCTTTGCTCCAAATTGCTTACCTAAGCTTACTGCATACTTCCTGAACATTAGAAACATCCTCAGAAAGTGCAGCCACTTGTGATACAACAGTCTCATCTACTCCCACTGCATAATGAGTAGCTAGTGTCGGGGGTGTTCCTGAGTCCAGAAAAGATGCAGTTGTAATTGGTCAAGAAATGTAAACAAACATGTTTGGTGTGGTAACACCAGTATGGTTGACACAGTTTTACTTTTTAAAAGGAAAAAGGAGTCTGAATCAAACAACCAGCTACTTCACCGGTCTCTGTGTCCCTTTAACTTGTATGGGCTTCTTTGGGGGGGGGGATTATTGGCTATTATGCATTTGGGAATAGTGCATAACTACTGAAGCAGTCCATGAAATTGAACATATATCTGTTTCTCTATCTATATACATATCTAAATATATACTGTATATACATATATACACACACACACACACACACACACACACACACACACACACACACGCACAGTATATATTATACTGGTGTGGTTGCACCAGTATAGTTAGGGTGAAACAGCACTTCTATGTTAAAATCCAAAATCTGAGCATTAATAAAGTTGCAGCCGTTCAACAGATTTGGCATGCACAATCTCTAGGGGTAGATTTCTTGACCTGCCAAATTTTGTGGGAGTCCATCGAGTGGTTTCTGAGGTATAAAATGTTGAAAAAACTTAAAAATCATGATTATTTGAAATTAGTTGGCTCACCTGTATCTCATGAATGCCTTTATGTTGTTGTCTGAAATTTTCAGGATAGAAAGTCTGTGGGTCACAGATGTGCCTTTTGAAAGTTTGGTGAACAAATATTAATCTGTTTAAAAGTTATGACAATTTTAATTTTCCCTTTGTTTCCTGTGGGAAAATTTATATGTCAGACAAGAAAATTATATTTTTTGCACAGTAGGAGTATTGTGCGAAAAATAGCAGCTTATTTTCGACCAGTTGGAGTGCTGTGTGAAAATACCAGCTTCTTTTTGCAAAGAATGCTGGTATTTTGTGCACAGTTCACAGTCCTGCAATCGATTGAGCTGTGTTGCGTCCACCATCTTGTTTTGTTGCTTAGCGAGGATGCTGAAGTACTGAACATTTTAAACACAAAAAAAAAAAAATAAGAAAACAGGTAAAGAGAACCTCTTTAGGTATTTTCTGATTTTTTTGTGTGTTTTAAGCTGAACCCAAAGAAGTTTTTCTCTGCGGTGCCAGCTTATACAGAGAATTTCTTGGAGTCCATTCTCTGTATGAGAAGAGTGGTATTTTCTTGACTTCTGCAGCCACAGTTGAAACTCGTGCTGCCAGTTGCAGAGTCATGGAAGACCTGCTTTGTGCACACAATACATAATGTGCTTACTGGGCTCACTAGGAGCCCACCCCAGTGTGCCCAGATGTAGTTATTTGTTTAAAAAAAATGTGAAAAGAAAAAAAAAGTCCAGAGGTCTTTTTTCGATGCAGAATCCTACATCAAAATTTTCTGTAATTTTGATGCATTATCCTGCATTGAATTACTCTAATGTGCAGCACAATACTTCCCAACACAGGGTTCCCAATCCCTGTGTCGATACTCTGCACACACTGGATTCTGGCACTTTAGAAGCCCACCCCAGTGTGCCCAAATGTATTTATTTATTAAAACCTGTAAAAGGAAAAAAAAATCCCCATGGTCTTTTCTTCCATACAGAATCCTGCACTGGAATTTTATGCAATTTCGATGCAGGATCCTGCATTGAAATATCTCAATGTGCGCACAGTACTTTCCAACACAGGGTGCCCAATCCCCAAGTTGTACTGTGCACACATTGATGAGTCCGCACCTCCCACTATTCTGGCTCATTGGGAGCCCACCCCAGTGTGCCCAAATGTATTTATTTAAACCTGTAAAAGAAGAAAACCATCCCCAAGGTATTTTCTTAGATGCAGAATCCTGCATCAAAGTGTGCACAAATTTCAATGCAGGGTCCTGCATCGAAGTGCTGTAATGTGCTGCACAACGCTTTCCCATACAAAACCATCGTGTAGAACATTGCAGTACTTCAATGCAGGATCCTGCATCAAAATTTATGCACATTTCAATGCAGAATCCTGCATTGATCTAGCCTGCCCCTTTTCAACATCGGGTGCCCATTCCACGTGTTGATCTGTAACCCCCTCCATTATTGTGGCACACTGGGAGCCCACTCCAGTGTGCTGATATATTTATTAAATTAATTAAAGCTTTCCAACACTAGGATGCCCACTCACAGTGTTGGATGACCCCCCCCCCAAGGCCATTGTTATTGCTGACAGGAATGCGCAATCCGCCTGTCAGCATGATAATCCACCCCAAGGAAAAGCTTATGTGGCACACTGGGAGCCCACTCCAGTGTGCCCAAATTGTTTTTTGTTTGTTTGTTCCTGTAAATGAAGAAAACCATCCCTCGAGGTCTTCTTTTATTTTTTTTAATCTGTAATGAAGAAAATGGTCCATGTTCATCTCCCTCGTCCCCCATTCCCAAACCTCCCTCTGTGCACCCACCTCCCTGCACTCACCCTCACTCATAGTCACCCTCCAGAGGTTGGGAGCCGTGATCTTTGAACCGGGAGACGTCTGCACTCTTCAAAGCCGAACTGCGAAATGAGGAATCAGGTAAGCACTGTATAATGGAACTGAATGGGGGGCTTCAACTTAGGTTGATATCTCAGCCAATTTTAGGAATTTTGGTGCCAAATTTTTAATACAGGCTTCTTGGGACCCCTCCTCATGAACACTGTCATTTCGTTTCTCAGTCCCGAGAGGGGATTTTGCGGTCGCTGCATGCAATCACTTTTTGGGACCAGTTCATGAAATGACAGTACCACTGTTCATGAGGTGGGGTCCCAAAAAGCCCATATTGCAATTTTGGTGAAGAAAATTCCAAAAATTGACTGCATTATGAGCGTACGTTGTGCAGTTTCTACACACGCCTGTAACTTCGCCAATTTTTTATATTTTCACTCCAGATTTTCAACAAATTTTAACACCTCCTTATGAAAATTACAGTTGTCATTTTTCATATTCTGCTCAAAATGTGTTTTCGCACCTGTTGCACAGAATGGCATGGTCGCCGCATAAAATAAACTTTTGGGATGGAGTAACAAAATGATAGTGCCACTGTTCATGAGGGGAGGACCCATAAAGCCCATTTTGAAAATGTGGTGAAATAATTCCAAAAAATGACTGCTTACGGGCATGCATTGTGCACTTCCTACGCATGCTTGTAACTTTGCCAAGTTTTCTTATTTTCACTCCAGATTTTCAACATTGCCATTTTTTTTTTTACACTACCTTATGAACAGAATAGCTGTCATTTTGCACATCCTGTCTGGAATGTGATTTTGCACTTGTGGTACAGAATGGTGCAGTTGCTGTGCAAAATCAACTTTTGGGATGGATTAACAAAATCACAGTTGCACTGTTCATGAGGGGAGGTCCCGACATGCTGATGTTGAAAATTTGTAAACAAATTTTAAAAAAATGAGCGTGTTACAAGGGTGCATTGCACAGTTTCTGTTCGCGCTCATAACTTTGCCAGTGTTTCCCATTTTTTACACTGTTGTACTATATAAATGGAGGGATGGGAGCACAGGATCAGAAGGACCTTGGCTCCCATCTGCAACATATGGATACAATGGAGGGATGGGAGCGCAGGGTCCAAAGGACCCTGCACTTTTTGGACACTGTACTCTCACCATGTCATATGTTTACTATTGTACTATCTTGATGGAGGGACCCTGCTCTCCTCACCATGACATATGGACACTGTTGTACTGTCTGAATTGTGGGATGGGAACGCAGGGTCCAAAGGACCCTATGCTCCCACTGTGACTTATGAACAGTGTTGTACTATCTCAGTGGGAGCACAGGGTCTAAAGAACCCTGAACTCCCCAGGCAAAATGAGGATACAGTTATACTATCTGAAAAAGAAGGGACATTTTTTGCAAAAAATGTTGTTAATGCATTAGTTATGGTGGGTACCACAGTGACAAAAGCAGGGAAATGAGGCGTTAGGTTTTACAGCCCTAATGCCCCACCCCCAGGGATCCCACCCCTACCACCCCACTCCATTCTCCACCCTCCACACACCAACAGGCATTGGAGTGTGCCATGGGGTCATAAGGCCTAACTTCATTCCATTGTCTTATACTGTGCATGTAAGCATGTTTACAAGTGGAATAGGGGTGAGAGTTGAGCCTTATGACCCCATATATATTTAATGTTGGTGTTGTGAGGGGGATGGGGTGGGTGGTAGTGGTGAGATCCCTGGGGGTAGGACGTTAGGGTTGGAAACCCTAATGCCTCATTTCCCTGCTTTTGACACTGTGGCATCTGCTCTAACTGATGCATTAACAAAGTTTTTTGCAAAGAATATATGTATATGTCTGTGTGTGTGTCTGTATGTGTTTGTGTGTACATTTTAAGATCTGCATCTTTTGAACTTCTTTGGCATTCAGAAAAGACAGATGTTCTCTTGAACAATGCCCACATTTTCTAGAGTTGGAAATTCCTGTGTCAGAGCTGGTATATGTGATTAGTTATGTAAAGTATTAATTTATCTCATGTAAACAGCCTGCAGAATCTGTCCTTAAGAATCATTTTGGTCAGATTAATAAAGCTACATCAAGTTTATTTTATATTGTGATATGATGAAGTTTACAAAAAATGTGGAAGAGCATTATCCATGTCATAGTTATAAATGCAGGTTCAATATTTGACTACAAGAACATTTAATTTTAATTATTATTGTATAAAATAACTTTATTTTTTTCCACCTCAGAAGAAGCAGTGTAGCTCATTTTTTTTGTTCTGAGACTTTTTTGTTTCATGTTATAGAAAAGACTTGCTCGAGACCAGCAATGTCAGCAAGTGTTACAACATCCCCATACAAAATGGAATACGGAATTCGGGAGACTATCAAACTGAGCTGTCCTGTTGGAATGAGAGTCACTGGTCAGACATCTTACACATGTGGTGATGATCTGTCATGGGTTCCTCCTATCCTGCAAGAACTTTCTTGTGTCAAAGGTTGGTCTTTTCTTGTTGAGGATGATGAGTATTGCAACCTAGGAAACTACTTCATATGCCTATAATAGTCAGGAGTGTGTGGTAGGAAGCTGGGTTTATCACAGTCCATAATTTTAATCTACTTAATAGTAGTTTTATGAACTATCTAATGGTTGTGATACTAAAGAAAATTAATAAGGCAAAGAAATGGGAGGGGTACCATCTTTAGCTCAAAAGGTTCAACATGTGTGGAACTGACTGGTGTTCATTAGATGCAGAACTCAAGCTGGTCTGCTGTACTGTATCTGTTTGTAATGCCTGTATTGCTATTAAGAAATGAAGTATTGGACTTCCCAGGGGTGTAAGGATATTCAGCCTTTAGCCTTATGCCTTACTACACCCCTGGGGTGTGTATTAAAATTCTATAATGCACACCCTCCTATAATGCACACCTTCTTGTGACTTATTACTGTATACTCCGGTTATCCTCAACCCAATTTTCTGAATCGCTGTATTATCTGAATCCTGTGCCTGTCCCCCATCGTTAGAAACAATTCCTTGTTAGTGGTCATTAGAAGTCTGTGGCTGTCTCTCATTGTTAGAAGCAATTCCTTGTTAGCGGTCATTAGAAACCCATTGCTGTCCCCCATTGTTAGAAGCAATTGCTTGTTAGTGGTCATTATAAACCGATGGCTGTCCCCCATTGTTAGAAGCAATTCCTTGTTAGTGGTAATTAGAAACCCATGGCTGTCCCCCAATTGTTAGAAGCAATTCCTTGTTAGCAGTCATTAGAAACCCATAGCTGTCCCCCATTGTTAGAAGCAATTCCTTGTTAGTAGTCATTAGAAACCCGTGCCTTTCCCCATTGTTAAAAGGAGCACCTTGTTAGTGGTCATTAGAAACCTGTGCCTTTCTCCATTGTTGGAAGCAATTCCTTGTTAGTGGTCATTAGAAACCCGTGCCTTCCTTCACTGTTAGAAGCAATTCCTTGTTGGTGGTCATTCTAAACCTGTGGTTGTCCCCTGTTGTTAAAAGCAATTCTTTGTTGGTAGTCATTAGAAACCTGTGTCTGTCCTCCATTGTTATAAGCAATTCCTTGTTAACGGTTGATAGCAGCTTGTTGGTGATTGCTGCCAAAGAATAAAAGGTGCTACCAGCACTGCTCAAAAATCATGGCTAACTGAACCACATTATGGCAGCCAAGAGAAAACACTGTGTTCTTGATATTGAACAAAAGCTCCATGAAAATATCAAAGCTACATAAATTCAGAATACACATAAGGAGCCAGAAGAACTGTGGGTAACCCTGGAAACAGGAAATGGGACAGCCATATGAACTGGAGTTGTCTACAGGCCCCCAAACCAGGGGGAGGACATAGACACATTACTGTTAGAAGATATACAAAACATTACAGCTAAAGGGGAGGTTCTGATAATTGGAGACTTCAACATGCCAGATACAGATTTGTCAATACCAGTGGGAACATCCACCAGAACTACACACATAGTGGATTCCCTGCAGGGGAAGGGCCTCAAACAACTGGTACAACAACCCACAAGAAACAGGGCTATCCTAGACCTAATACTGACTAACAGGGAAAGGATCACAGATCTCCAGGTAGAAGGTCACCTGGGGGCCAGTGACCATCACATGGTATGGTTCAGTTTGGCCACTAGAACTAAATCATCTCATTCCAAGGCAAAAATATGGGACTTCAGAGGAACTGACTTTGATAAGATGGCCAACAGAGTAAAGCTAGCCCTGGCAAAAGGAAATACAGGTGAGGGGGTACAGGCAAAGTGGGCAAGCAGTAAGGATGTAATATTTGAAGCAACATCCCACAGTGTTAGAGATAGAAAATGAAGTGCAAAAGAAGAAAGAAACCACTTTGGGTCTCAAAAACAGTAGCAGAAAAGGTCAGAGCCAAAAGGCTGGCATTCAGGAAATATAAGGGAACACAGCGGGATGGAGACAGGGAGGCATACCAAACTTCCCTAAGGGAAGCAGGGAAGGCAGTAAGGTAGGCAAAGGCCCAAACCAAGGAAACACTAGCACAAACAGTAAAAGAAGGTGACAAGACTTTCTATAGATACATTAGTGAAAGGAGAAAGTCCAGAGGGGGTATTGCTAAGATCAGAGGAGATAAGGGGCATGTGAGTAAGAGGAGGAGAACAATTTAAAAGCATCTATCCTAAATAGATACTTCTGCTCAGTATTTACTGAAGAGAAGGTAGGGTGGGGCCCACAGCTCAGCACCATGGACACGGGGGGAGGGAGGTGTGCACTAGACCTTTCACAAAAGAAAGGGTCCCACAAGAGCTCGATAAGCTCAGGGTGGACAGGGCAATGGGACCTGAAGGCATACATCCTAGGGTACTAAAGGAGCTAAGGGTGAAACTAGAAGAGCCATTATCAGAACTGTTTAGTGAGTCTCTGAGCACAGGAGAGGTCCCAGAAGACTGGAGAAGGGCTCATGTGATCCTGCTCCACAAAAGTGGTAGCAGGGAGGAGACAGGGAACTATAGACCAGTCAGTCTTACCTCAGTAGAGGGCAAGATTATGGAGGCACTCCTTAAGGAAAGGATAGTGCAACACCTGGAATCCACAGGATCCAAGACAGCATGGGTTTACAAAAAGAAGGTAATGCCAAACTAATCTCATAGATTTCTTTGACTGGGTAACCAGAATGGTGGACCAAGGGGTAGCAGTTGATGTTGCCTACTTTGACTTCAGCAAAGCTTTCAATACTGTTCCACATAGAAGATTGATTGATAAGCTGGGTAGGCTCAGGGTGGGTCAGAAGTTGGCCAACTGGGTGGCAAACTGGTTGACGGGCAGAAAACAGAGAGTGGTGGTAAACGGTATACAGTCAGAAGAGATGCAAGTCACAAGTGGGGTGCCTCAGGAATCAGTCCTGGGGCCAGTCCTCTTCAATATATTCATCAGTGACATTGCAGATGGACTGGACGGTAAGGTTTGTTTGTTTGTAGATGACACTGGTTAGGCCCCATCTGGAGTACTGTGTGCAGTACTGGAGGCCACACCTTCACAAGGACATTAACCAAATTGAGGCAGTCCAGAGAAGGGCAACCAAAATGGTGCAGGGACTGCATCAGAAAACATATGAGGACAGATTAACAGAGCTCAATATGTATACCCTAGAGCAAAGGAGGGAGAGAGGTGATATAATTGAAACATTCAAACACCTTAAGGGCATTAATAAGGTGAAAGAGTCCAACATGTTTCAATATAAGAAAAATAGCAGGACAAGAGGACACAGCATGAGATTAGAGGGAGGCCGATTAAGGGGTAATGTGAGGAAGTTATTTTTCACACAAAGGGTGGTGGATGCATGGAATGGCCTAACTCAGGAAGTGGTGGATGTGAATACAGTTCAGGGCTTCAAACAGGCATAGGATAGGCATAAGGGAGCAAAACAGATGAGTATGAAAAGATAGGCCATTGACAGATCAAAGGCCGATGACACCTTTATAAGGTAGAAAAAGAAATGGGAAGACTGGATGGGCCTTGCGGTCCTTATCTGCCATCAACTTCTATGTTTCTATGATAACAAAGAGTGCATTGTGGAGGTTGTTCACAAGTTTAACATCAGTAATGCCACTGTCTGTGACATCCGGAGGGCATGAGAAAAATAAAGGAGTATGCAGCCACAATGGACTGTCCTGACAGTCCCAGCCATCAGAAGAGCATGAAGGACAGTAAACTTTCTATCAGGCCATTATGCCAGCAACCTCACAGCACCATCTGTCACCCCCATCAAGGCCAGTTGGGATCCACACAGCGTGGGGTCCATGAGTACCAGCAAGCACCATAAAGGAGACCCATGAGTCATAGGAGTTTTCTGGTGTTCTCTCTAGTCTCTTTAGCCCATCCTATCTCACTGATGCTAGGTGATGCTCCATCAGACCAGGTACACATGTAGTGACATCCCCGCAGAGGGGGCAAGCTTCCCAGCCCCCAAGGGATTGCTGTGGTTGAGGAACCACAGTGCCTGCCCTTCCCAGCTGGTAGTGCTGCCATGGAGCAGCACAACCCCAGCTGATTTGGCTGCTCGACCCAGCTCCTGAGTTCACTTCTGAACCTGGGTCATTGGCAGGGGTGAGGCACACCCTATCCATTGCACCCTCTGGTGGCCTGCAAATTATTTCATTAAAACTGTTTTTATTTCATAGCTTTTAGAAATTTAAACTTATTTTTTTTATTTGTATACATAACCCCTTTTCATAAGTGCAACAAGACAATTCAGGGTGTGGGTTCTGTATGTGATTATCGCACTTCTAAGCATTTCATTTCTTATTTAGGCATACAGTTATCACATGACAACCTATGCTCTGACATCAATGTCTTACCACTTAAGTAGTAAAAATCTTTATTTTCATACAGATCCAGAAGCAAATGATTAGATACCTTTTACTGGACCAACATAGATGTTACAACAAAAAAAGAACAAAGTGCTCTAGCTTTCGAACCGACCTGGTCCTTCTTCAGAAGCTTTAAGACAGTTATTCAGAAAATCCCATAGTATTAACACCCAGATGATGCATAAAAAACAGAAATAATTCTCACTGGTTTAACATATACATTTGAAACGTAACAGAATATTATGTCAGAGAAGCTTATTAACACCAGTATGCTTTAGGCCTCATTTCAGCATTTTGCATTTCACGGACTATGTTCTTTAAAACACAAGGACATATGCAATAAAAGTTGTAATCTCATCTTACATGTAATTGGGAAAATTGTAACCCAAGGTTTTGTTATCAGTAGAATGCTTTCTTGAAACTTACTGAGACATTTACAAATTTATGTGAGAAGAACTCTCTGCTTGTTGATATTTCTTGATAATCTTTGACCTTCAGGGGCTTCTCAGGTAAAAGCACACTGGTGTTAATTAGCTTCTCTGACGTAATATTCTATTATGTTTCAAATGTATATGATAAACCAATGAGAATTATTTCTGTTTTTTTTTATGCATCATCTGGGTGTTAATAGTATGGGTTTTTCTGAATAACTGTCGTAAAGCTTCTGAAGTAGGACTTGGTTGGTCCGAAAGCTTTGGCACTGTTTTCTTCTTGTAACATCTATGTTGGTCCAATAAAAGGTATCAAATCACTTGCTTCTGGATCTGTTCTTACAGGGACCAATACGGCAACTACACTATTTATTTTTATACAGGAACATGATGGAACTTATACACCGTTAGGACCAAGATCCTATTTTCAAGGGTGATCCTGTACAATACAGGTAGGTAAGGTAAGGTCAAATTTATTTCTTGAGCGCCTTTCAGAGTATCAAGGTGCTTTACAGTAAAATCCAATATAAACAATAACAGAAATTCAAATCATACAGGAAAAGCTTGATAAAACAGATAAGTCTTAAAATCAGATTTAAAACTCATGACGGTCAGGCATTCTCTTAACCAACGAGGTAGAGAATTTTACAGGGCAGGTGCAGCATAAGAAAAAACATATGCCCCAGATGTTTTAAAATGTACCCTGGGAATCTCTAGCAATCCCTCAGTGGATCAGAGTGAGCGGCGGGGGCAATAGGGAATCAGGAGCTCTTGCAGATATCGGGGTCCCCGCCCGTGTAGGGCATTATAGGTCAGCAAGCTGACCTTAAAGGTGATCCGCCACTGTACTGGCAGCCAGTGCAGTTTGCACAGCACAGGCATAATATGACTAGTCCTAGATGTACCAGTCAGAAGCCTGGCCACTGCATTCTGCACCAGCTGCAAGTGGTGGATATTAACCCCAGGAAGCCCTAGGTAGAGGGCATTGCAGTACTAAAGGCGGGTGGTTACGAAGGCATGGACCAATATAGGGAGGTCAGCCGGAGGAACCAGGTGTTTCACCCAGGCAATATTCCTTAGATGGTAAAAGGAAGATTTATCGACATCGGAGACCTGAGATTTCAAAGTCAAACCGCTATTGAAAATAGCACCCAGGTTACGCACCCAATCTGAGGTCATGAGCTGGACACCATCAGTCCATAAGCCTGAAGGAAGCCCAGTCCCAAGACCCACCTCCAGACGACCCGGGTCCACAACCAACATCTCAGTCTTGTCTGGATTTGACCTCAGCCAGCTAGTGCTCATCCAATCTTTGATCTCGGTTAGACAGTTGTTAAGCACAGAGACTGCATCATCCTGTCTGAGCATAAAGGACATATACAGTTGGGTATCATCTGCATAACAGTGAAAACCCAAACTGTACTTCCTAATGATATCTCCCAATGGCAGCATGTACACTGAAAACAACATGGGTGCCAATATGGAGCCCTGCGGCACACCACAGGACAGGGGGAGGGCATCAGAGGAATAAATTCCAGTGACAACCCTTTGTAGCCTGCCCATGAGGAAAGATTGAAACCAACTTAGGACTGTGGCAGATAGTCCACAGAAATGCCACAGGTGCTCCAAAAGCAAATCATGGTCTACAGTGTCAATTGCCGCCGAGAGATCAAGAAGGACTAAGATAGTACGAGCCTTTCGATCTCTCGCAATTAGAAGATCATTTAACACCCGAACAAGGGCAGTCTTGGTGCTATGTCTCTTCCTAAACCCAGACTGGAGAGCATCCAGGATATTGTGGGTTGTAAGATGGTCATCCAGCTGCAATGCAACCACTTTCTCAATAACCTTACACAC
Organism: Neoceratodus forsteri; assembly: GCA_016271365.2. Classification (NCBI taxonomy): domain Eukaryota; kingdom Metazoa; phylum Chordata; order Ceratodontiformes; family Ceratodontidae; genus Neoceratodus; species Neoceratodus forsteri. The sequence continues at coordinate 1,082,498,232 of CM057449.1, forward strand.
AAAGGGTAGATTACAGACAGGTCTGTAGTTTGCTAGACAGTCTGGATCCAAGGAAGGTTTTTTAAGGAGTGGTCAAATGACTGCCTCCTTGAGGGGATCAAGAAAACACCCCTTTTCCAAGGAACACCAGACAATTTCAGCAAGGATTGGGCAGATAACATCTACGCAATGTACCAATAGTGGCATAGGGCCCGGATACAAACAACAGCTGGTTCGTCGTAAAGTCTGGACAATCCTCACAATGTCCAAGAATTCTGGCCGGCTGAAGTCAGACCAGATAGACTGGGTATACGCAACCTCCCACTGATCTCCGCAATCCCTCATAGAGGGAGTTGGGCTGATCCCTGTCCTGATGCTGGCAACCTTATCTGCAAAAAATTGAGCAAGCTCATCACACTTTACTTGTGAAAAACCTCTTCCAAACTGAAGACAGACTGGATTGCATAGTCTGTCTGTAACCCCCCTGCAAATGGGGGTTCCCAAAAGACTTCCAGGAGCTTGCTTGAATGCTCCAAGCCTGAATGGTGTTTGGCGTTTAAGCCATTTATCAGTGAGTGTTTTTAGAGCCTCTGGTACTGTCTCTTTAAGAGCTGTCTGCTTGCAGACATAATTAGTTTGTATGGGGGGACTGTGTGCTTCTGCTTGAGTACCACTCGAACTGCTGCCAATTCACTCCATTTTGCAGTCACTAGGAGTGCAAAGGAACCTATCTGAAAGGTGTAACTGTTTGCCAGAAATCATTTAGAGTAATAATGAAAATACAGTTTGTCTAACTTGCTTTCTTTGCAGTCAGAACTGTGTTTGCCTAGTTCCCATTCTAGTTTTGAACTGCTGAAAAGGACCAATCAGTGTGGGATAAGGGAGCTCTAAAATGGTGCCTTGGACGAATCAGAACTTGGACTCATAATCTGAGCCAGCCACAAGAGGATTGTATGGGCAGTGACTCTGGGAGATGTAGTTTAGACTTCGGCGCCTTTTTGGACCAACAGGAGCAGTATATTGTGAGTGACAGCCAATCCAGCCAAGAACTGGGAGGAACTAAAAGGAAGTGCCCGGTTTTGTCTGCTGGAGTTTCAGTTGAACTCTGGCAGTGAAGAGGGAAGGAGCCATGTGCTTTTTCAGTGTGCAGTTTTAGTCGGGAAACGTGTGTAAGGCCCAGAGTTCCGGTCTGCAGCTTGTGTAACTGCTTGTTAGGACTGAATCCATCCTGTGAAGAGAATCAAAGGATATCTGAAGAGTAGAAACCAGGCTCACCCTGTAGAAGACTGGAGAAATTGCTGAGTTGCACTCGGTCTGTCAGGAACTGAATCTGCTGTGTGTTCTCCCGGGTATTGTGCAGTAATTGCGATCGGGATAGAGAAGCAGCCTGCCTATTTGCCATATAAATGTGTGAGGAGTCTCGTGAGCTCAAGAGTAGCCCTGCTGACATTGAAGGACCCTATCTTGTTTGGAGGTCGGAGTACTAATTCAGGGTCACTCCCTGTTGAATTGCCACATTAAATCCAAAATGGAATCACTGTACTGCTGACTGTTTAAACTAATTTTTCTTTTCTCTGTGGAAAGGGCCCTACCAGCTGCCATGGTTTGGACTAGCCACTAGGGCTTGGGTACCCAGGGACAGTAACTTGTAGGATAGGCCTGCACAGAGCCATAGGTAGATGAGTAAAGTGATAAGCTAATTAACCTGATTTCCCTGTCCTTGTTATATTCCCCAAATAAATCAGAACTGCTTGTTTCAGCAAAGTTATACTGCCTGAGGTATTTGTCTATGTTAAAGTATTGTACTGTGATTGTTGCACTGTATCTTATTTTACAGGAGGTCCCAGTGCCTGAACCAGCCCTGGGGGTAAGTGTATACTGTGAAGGTAATTCTGATATATTGTGTGGGCCACTAGTGGGAAGAAAGGGGGGTTGCAGTGTCCCAGAGGGCTGCGACCAAGTAAGTTTAACTATTGCAAACCCTGACCTCTGGGTGGAGGCACCTGCCATTGGATCCAGGCCCCTCAACCTGTTAGTGGCAAATCAGGCAGGGGTAGTAGCCCCTGGGATAGCGCCATCTAGGGGTTACATGTCCATAGTCTGAAAGAGCTGAACTGGTCAATTTCGTGTAGCAGCAATCTCCCTAGACAGGAATTATGCCTTCTTATGGGTTATTGCTGATTGATAGATCTTATAACGTTCCATTAATCTAAGCCGGTCAGCATCAAGGCAGGATTTCCGCCAAGCTCTCTCTAGTCTTCGACCCACCCTCCTCAGCTCCTTCAATGACCCATCAAACCAAGGGGTCCTTGGGTGCAGAGTGAGTGGGTGAACATGAACAGGCACTATTGAGTCTAGAGCATCTCCCACCGCCTTATTATAAGCCAGTACAAGACCATCTGGACTCATGCATTCACTCGATAAACCCGATAGGTCCAGCACCACCAATAGGCCTTCTGGGGTAACTCCCCTCAAAGGGTGGTACTGGACCATTTCCGTAGGGGCAGGCCTACTTGGGGGTGCCCCGAAACTGAACCTTATGGTGTGATGGTCAGACCAACCAACTGGTTCCATCCCCAGATCCATGGTCTCCATCCCCAGGAGGAACACGAGATCCAGAGAGTGACACTCAGTATGGGTAGCAGAGGTAACCACCTGTGTAAGGCCCAGCATAGTCATAAGCTGGAGGAGATTATTTCCAAACTGCGACAGTTCATCATCGACCCAGGCACTGAAGTCACCCAGAATTAATCTGTGTGACTCCAAGGCCACGTCGATGATGAAGTCAGCAAACTCCTTCAGGAATTCTCCCCCATCACCGGGTGTATGGTAGATGAGGAGTATCCTGAACCCTACACCTGCTTCCAGGATACACTCAAAGGATCGAGTGCACCCCACTTGCACATCCACAAGGCCCAGTACAGTTTACATTTAGTACACTTAAATAACAATTATGTGTGGTACATAGCTCAGTGCTTGTGCTATGTACTGTAGCTGAATAATGTAGGTTGTGCTTGGATACAGAGGCCAGACCAGTAAGTAGGACTTTTGGATGAAATGATTAGTGCTCAGATACTTCAGCATAGACATGAGCAAGTCAGTGATTATAGTACATGTGAACTGGATAATATATGCAAGGTGCTTAGATGCTTGAACTGATGAGTAACTTGTTATGACTTGATGATTTTGGCCTTTCTCTGTATCCCACCGTAGGAATGATGCTTAGTTAAGTAGGATGAGACCTCCCAGGTGGGATAAGAGTGCCGGAGAAGGAGGAGGAGGTGTAAGGGGAGGATCAAGGGTGAGTGCCACCCGCTCTAAGCAGAGCGCGGTTGCCTACTAGTTTAAGTAGGATGTGGGGAAAGGAGCTCTTCCCCCACATAACTACAGGCATGAGCCTTTCAATTATGCGTGGGTCATAGCTCAGTGCTTGTGCTATGTACAGTAACTGAATAATGTAGTTTGTGCTTGGATACAGAGGCCAGACCAGTAAGTAGAACGTTTCTTACAAGGTATTAGTTGAATGAAATGATTAGTGCTTAGATACTTCAGCATAGACAGCGAGCAAGTCAGTGATTATAGTACATGTGATCTGGATAGTATATGCAAGGTGCTTAGATGCTTGAACTGATGAGTAACTTGTTATGACTTGATGTTTTTGGCCTTTCTCTATATCCCACCGTAGGAATGATGCTCAGTTAAGTAGGATGAGACCCCCCAAAAGAAATAAGGATATAGTACGATTATCTCCTCCAGTTCTGGAGAGTGTGGCCAGTAGCACGTAGGAGAAGAAAAAAACCCTTGGGGGAACCTCTGAGGACCCATGGCTACTGACCTGCCCATCCTTCTGGGCATACTAAAGGAGAGTACTCCTAAATTAATGATTTTAAGTTGTCAGCTAATACGAAATCCAAAGTTGTAGATCCTGATCCAGTGAAAGCAGGAAAGCTGAATGAAAGTACTGATATTTGAGTGTCGGGTGAAGATGGCAGCACATCCTTCTAGTGGACTCCTAGTCCAAAAAATCCATGTCCAGGGCAGAATCTGATAGTAGATTGGAATCCATGGTTCAGCATAATAATTCGAAGCATTGAAAGTTGCATTGGTGAAGTGATCCAGAAGGTGAGGAAGTCTTCTCTGAGAAGAACCAGTAACCAAATGGCAAAGTCTCCAAACCCAGAGTATGAAGACAGTTGGTTCGTGTTCTGCCAGGCAAGCTTTGCAAATGAAGGCATTGGTGATGAAGCACAGGAACTAGGCACAGGCTGCACGATCTGGAGAGGGCAGAGCAGTAGGAACCTCCGGTCTGTAGTGGGTGAAGCAGGTAAAGTGAATTGAGAATAGATCTTAGTGCATGTAGGTAGATGTACATTAGATGGACCTCCAGGTTCTGAGGGGCAAAGCAGGTCGTAGAATAGGCGAGACAGTCTTTGATGAACCTCTAGACCCTGTAAGGGAGAAGCAGGTACATATGAGCAGATAGTGTAAATAAGTGGACCTGTACATAGGTCAGCAGTAGTAGTAGTAAAATCGAACCTGCATGATGCAGACGTAGTAGCAGTGGAGCAGTATTGAATAGATTATGCATGGTATACAGCGGAGAGCATTGAGAGAATGGAAATAAGCATGTAAATTGAAGAGCTTTCATCTGGTGATCAATATAGTTGTATAGAGCGATGTAGATATACATGTTTCAGGAAGCCAAAATCGTACAGCAGCTGGAATTAAACTCGTGAGAATGGTCTGACGAGTCCTGAATTGACATGCTTCTAATAGTCCTGGATGGCGATAACTCATTAAGAGGGCTGAGTTGGATGAAGTAGCATTGTAACAGGATCCAATAAGCCTTAGAGACAGGAGTAGAGTTATGCTGAGGCCCAAATCATGAGATAGAAGGTCTTCCTGATAGAGCTCAGCTAAGTGTCCTGGCAGGAGTGGAGTAGAAGGAAATCCATAACTGACGCAGTAAGGCAGAAGCATCCAAAGGAATTGATTACAAATGTTCAACTAATCCAGATGTAAGACCATAGTAGAACAAGGAGCTCCTCAAAGGCTAGCAGACTGTAAATCTTCATGGATAGCAAGGAGCAGAGAAGTGATACCAGGCAAAGCCCTCATGTGGCCAGCGAGTACAGCCAGACCCCACGTAGGCCAGGTGAAGGAAGAGTGAGTCAAGCTAGACTCCACGTGGGCTAGATGACTAAGGCACCACCACGGAGGTAGCCTTCAGCAGCAGGCATCCCAGACGCAGAGCTGAGGAGATGAAGCAAGCAAGCAACAAGCGCGCTAAGCAAGATGAGGTCTGGCTATGCAATAGAAATAACCAGACTCGTATGGGAATAGCCTGATACAGCTGATGGTGTGTAGCTGAATGAGCTATGTAATAGCGCTAGGTATGGAAATAGCAAGGTAGATCGGCAGCAGCGAATTGAACACCCTCAATAGGGGATCCTTCGAGTTAGCACTGCTAAGGTGAGGAATTATCACAACAGTATGAAGTCAGACATGGCAAACTATTGATAGAAGGTCATTAAAAATCCAGTTGAACACATAGACCATCACTGGGTGAGGCAGGTGTAAATAAAATAATCAAACTTCCAGGCTCCGATGCTAGGCAAGGCAGGTATGGAGTAGAAGTAGTCAAACCTCCACTTCCTGATGTTGGGCGAGGCAGGCACAATGGAATAGAGCTCGGCTGAGAAATCCAGCAGGAATTGGGAGAGGTAGTAGATCCAAATGAATTGAAGCATCCTGGTAGGAAGCATCCAAGGGGAGTGAATGTAAGCTAGGCCTATACGAGGTGTAGGAAGTGTGGCTGGACCACATGTAGGTCAGCCGGTGGAATGAGTAGAGCACAGCTAGACCCCACGAAGGTTAGCAAGACTGCAAACTATTGTGCTGGGCAGCAAGAGCAGGGATGCTTGCCAGGTGAAGCCCCCACATGGCCAGCGGTATGGCCGGACCCCACATAGGTCAGGTGGAAGGGGAGAGAGAGTCAAGCTGTTCACCACACAGGTTAGCAAGATGCTGCCACGGAGGGCCACCCAGCGCTGTAGGTATCCCAGAGGCTGAAGCCGAGGGGATAGCAGTGTGCATAGGATTAGGCAGCCAGTGTTATAGGCATGATGTAAACTGTAGTTTAGAAGTGGCAGGGTCCTGAATGGCAACATACAGGCAGAAGTAGTCTCTGGCAGCAGGGCTGGTATGCTAGTCTCTGTTGTGTATCTCTGTATGACTACTCAGTGGCCCGGGTAGTTTTTGCAAAGTGATGCTTTTAAGAATTGTAATAGTAAACCTACAGTTGCATGCTACAAGTGGTAATGAGAATCCTGAGTTTCCAGCAGGTTATAGTTTCTCAAATCCTGAGGGGCTAGGAGTGTGCAGCTGACAGAGCAATTGGACCTCTCTCAGGTCATCTGAAAGTTTAACGTGCAGTTGAAGTGTAGAGAGCAGCGGTATTCTTATGGAGGTAGTATGACAAGCAATCTAAAGTTTTGAGTCTGGAAGTGAGAATTAGCTGTGCTTCAAATAAATGCCCTCTGAATAAATGCCGTGACCTGCAGCTAGTAGTTATGCACAATGACTTGATAGAGAAAGAGAAGGTATTGCAGAGATAGATACAGCTTCAGCAGTTAACCATTTCCATGTCCTTGTGTGCTGGTCAAGAAGTATGCCGTACAAGCTGACAGGTCAGAAGCAGGCAGATGGAAGGTGGAGGTAGGCAGGTGTCCACAGCACAGCTTGGAGAGGCGGCGTTCGGCAGCATCGGAGGGAAGCAGAGCGGTGCAAAAAGCGGAGGTCTGAAGCTCCGTAAGTAAATGCAGGCTGAGAAGGCATGGACTCGGCAGTAGCATGGGCAATGACTGCTCAGAAGAAGCAGAGGCAGTGAAAGATAGAGTAGATAGGGCTGTGAGGCAGTCAGGTGGAAGGTGGGTAGCAAATAAAGGAGCAGACAAGGAAGGAACCCCAAAAGAACAGGGCAGGAATAAAACAAACAGCAACAATGGAGCAGTTGGGGGGGGGGGGACCAGAAACAAGCAAGCAACAACAGACAGATGAACAGAGGAGGCATGGGAAAAGGCGGGGGGCACAACAGCAGAAACAAGGGAAGAGCAGCTGAGCACCAGCAGCGCCACTAGCGAATGTGACTTGCTCTAAACAGAGCAGCGGTTGCCTGCTAGTTTAAGTAGGATGTGGGGGAGAAGCTCTTCCACCACATAACTACAGGCATGTGCCTTTCAAGCAGACATAGTAAAATCCTATAATAAGGGTAGTCTTAGATACTGTAAAGTAGATACTATAAAATACTGTGAGGACATATATAACAAAACAAACTTTAGCAGGCTTTACTAAGAGACTATTGAACTAAGTACCCTAACTGTCATACCCTTGCAGACAGAAAAGACAGAACAATATAGATGTTGTAACTGTAAGCTAAAAGTCCTGCTTCCTCTAGTTGTCTTACCCTGTCTGACTGTTCAGTTCTGTTTGGATAATGTAAATGAATGAGATACAAGCACAGGACATATCACATAAGAGAGACAACACTTGGATATTTAGGTTTAAATTTGGACTATGCATATTGGGTCCTATGCATGAATAGAGCAGAGTGGCTAAGCGCACGTATCTGGGGCACATAGCCACTCCGCACCCATTGTACCCCCATGCAGGATGCACAAATGGGGGGGGGCACAGACCCACTGCACCTGATCTCTCATGTCTGTGGACCGAACCGCACTCAGGACATTCTGGGGGCATGCCAGCACTCCGTGGTATTCACTAAATTGGGTAGTGCTGGCCACATGGATGTAGAGGGTGGCACAGGGTACACCTGGTTAGACCCTGCTGTAACCCACTGTGCAACCCCACGGTCTCCATCTGCTTGACTCCAAGGGACCAGGACAGTGCTCTCCATGCTGCCACTGCCCACATGGCAGCCAGAGCAGGCAGGGGCAGAGGAACGGGTGAGTGCCCCACCGAACCAGTTGCGGCAGCTCAGGGAAGTTTGCGGGGGGGGGATCTGTGGGCTGTGGCACATGTCCAACTACATGGGGGAAGGGGGGTATGCCCACTGTGTGTGGGGCTCTTCTGCCATTGTGGGTGTACAGGCCAGAGGTGGGTCCCAATGCCAGGATCCTGCAGTGCGCTGGGAGGGCGCTGATCACCAAGGGCCAGGCTGGTCATGGAGCCATGCTACGTGAGTTCAGGTGCCTGCAGTCAGCATGCACTACCCTGGACCTGCACTCTACTGTGCAAGGGATCCACTGATGGACCCGGGACAGGCAGTCCATTGGATGCCCACCTGGGGCCATGACTCTGCCCCCAGCTGCCCTGCAGAGTCCTGCGCCCGGGGGGGAGGGGGCCATGGACAGGTGGCCATCATTGGTGAATGCTGGTATGGGAGCACCTGTCCACGGGGCTCAGGGCCGCAGGTGGGGTACATGACTTTTCCATGTAACCCCACCCACCTCGTGCATAGTGGCCATTAAAAGTATTATCAGTCATTACACAGGCATCGAAAGACCACTTTTTGTTTTAACACTGTCACAAACAATTTTGAGGTTTTAGCAGTGCTTTTGGCCTGTTTACTTACAGTATACCATATAGCTGTAGCTACGAAAGGAAAGATAATTTCTCCATATTTGTTTTTTGGTCTCGGCAATTTATAATCCCTAATGCTACTTCACCTTAGACAGTATTTATGCTCAGTTTTTTTCTAATCTTTCAGACAGATACAGTGGTTTGGATCCATTTATTACTTTAAATATTTAGTTAGCCCATAATAGCTTTCTTTTCAAGTAGTAGCCAGTCTAGTTCTTAGTATAGTTTGCAATGATGGGTTTTATAGTCACATCGGAGAATGAATCTTGCTAAACGATTATATAAAGTTTCAACCTTTTTTTTTTTTTTGCATTATTTATTTATCGACCCCTGCATCCAACCGGCCTCTCCTTCAGGCCATCTGCCAAGGACTACCCCTGTTGGCTCCATTCTGAACCCACCCCAATGCCAGCTTCCCCCCGATCCCAGATCGCAGCCGACCAGGGTAGCCCAACGTAACCCTTTGTTGGATGGGTCCCCTCCTTCCAGAGGGAAACTGCCTTTCAGGCATTCTTGCTCTTGGCCCTGATGCTGCTGGGATCCGGGTTCCCCTGGTTCATCGGGGGTTCCATGGAGGCACAGCCATTTTTCTGCTTTTTCTGGTTTTTCCCCTTTCACGCCGCTTTCTCTGTAGTGCCCCCGGTCTCCACCGAGGGCCGCTACAGAGCGAGGCATGGCCCTAGCCCACCCCCGGGGAGGAGAGAAGTCCTTGGGATGCTCAATCCTCTCCCATCCCCACCGACCCGAGTCCGCTCCCGAACCCGGGTCGCCGGCGTGGTTTAAGGTAAGGCGCCCGCGCCTCAGCCCTCTACACCACTGGGCCGGCTTCAACCTTTTTTAATGATGTTTTGTTTGCAAAGCTGCACACATGGCAACCGTAGCCCAGGACCGGTACCAGTAATTGGTTTACAATAGTGATGTGCATCTGTTTGTTTGTGCAGTACCCAGTGTGTTTGAATGTACTAATTCTACGATTTACTTTCTTGGTCATTTCATTAATATGATATTCAAACTTTAAGTTTTGATCAACCCATACTCCAAGATATTTATACTCAGTGACCTGGGCAAGGGCTTCACCTCTGTTTGTTTTAATTTCAATCCTGAAATTCTGTGGATCTTTTTTGGAAATGCTTCTGCTAAACATCATAGTTTTAGATTTTTTACTGCTTAGACCCATTTGTGAAATCCAATTGTAAATTTTTCATCATTTGCTCATTATTTATACCGGAGGCTACAATAACAGTATTCTCTGCATATAGAACTTAAGTTAGAGTCATGCTGTTGACATATCTATAGTTAGAATGCTGAAGTCAACAATAGTCATTTCATTATCTTTTGAAACTGGCAGTCCTTATCACACTGATAATGAATTGATGGTGAATAAAAAAAACTGCCTAAAAGTTAAAATAACAGTTTTCAAGTTTTCCATTCATTAAACAAATTGGATAGTGCACTGTAGCATCAGTGACCTAACTTGCTCTTCACCTTCATTAGGCACAGTCTGTAGCATAAAACATGAACTGCTAATCCTCCAATCAGCTGTCAGTACCTGAAAAAAGACCAATTTATCGCTTCTTATTGCTTTAAAGGATGCACCCCTGAGACCTTCTATAACTGACTTACATGTAATGAGCATTATTAATTCAGCATGAGGCTAGAGGGTTATATTTATGTTTGTATTCCTATTTCTACCACTATTCTAGCAATAATTTAAAAACTTTTCAAATTACTTCTCCTAATGAATATGCAGCTGAGTCAGAAAACAAATACTGTAGGGCAGGATTTTAATGTGACATGCACAGTTTCTACTTTAATGATGTCAGTAGTGACATGAAAACAATTGAGATGATCCAAAATATTTTTTTCTGCAATACTTGCAGCAAACAACACAGGAATTACAGATCGGATCATAAAAATGCATTTATTTATTTGGCTACAGTTTATTTTAAGTGTCATTATTTATTTATTTGAACCTTGCATCTCTTAGGGTCACCAGATAGCCCCATGAGATATAATGTCTCATTTGCACGAGGGCAAATTATAAAGTTAAGACTGTTACAGACTGATCATGCCACTTTTTACATTAGTAAATTTCACAGTTATTTACATTGATACTAGTTGTGCAGGAGAATACAGCATCACTAGCTATTGTATACCTCCTAAGGCTTCCTCTTTTGTTGTATAAACATTTTAATTATTGCTAAAGCTTTGAACTACAATTTATAAGCAAACAGAATTTCCAGAATAATAAATATCTATGATGCTACTAATTTACACTGCATCCAGTCAGTAAGCAAGAGAACAAGGTTTGGCTGGTGCTAACAAGGCTGGTCTTGCTTTCATTATGTTGCTATTTTTAGTTTTGTAGCAAGCCTTACTGCCTCACTAGTCTCACTGTTATAACTGTAGTTCTATGAGGCCCACATCCATCTTTTTTTTATTTTTATTAGGAACATTTTGTTTTTCAAACAGAAAGGACGATGCTGATACAGACAGAATTTTCGCAAACAGTGTTGATACTGTGGTACAGTCATGTTTGCAATACAACAGAGTGCCTAAATAATAAAGTATGACAACGTACATCAAGTCTGAGTCTTTGATCTCTCTGAGCAGTGACCTATAGTGCCATATACACAGTTAGCTTCCTGGTAGGCTTATGATGCTAGACTCAGGTATAAGGTGGCTGTAAGCGAAACAAGTGTTATCAGTCCAATATGGGGAACTTGTGGATCACACCTGAGTCATGAGTATTAACACCTGATATAGATTCCCATGCTTTTCATGGACCTGAGGCAGACAATAAATGGCCTCCATGCTGTGGCTTTTTACATAGGGTACGAGGGTATCTGCCTCTAAGATGAACAGAAAAAATATATGGAACAATGAAGAGACAGAGCAAAACAACAGAAAAGAGAGGAAACAGAGGGGGACCTCATGGAGCAAAGTCTGAGTAATGGTCAAGCTGATGCATTACCCACTGACATCATCTGGTGCCAAAGAAGGCCACCTTGTTAGGGTACAGATCAGTCTTTCCAAGGAGTAAATCTCAAGCAAGATTTTATGCTGCCCTTCCAACAGTGAGGGCTGAGGGGTGTGCTACAGCTGGATGACTGATTTTTTTTCATTGCAAGGATTAGAATTAACATGGATTTCAGGGTCAGGCCCAAGAGGGAGCTGCCATCCGGAGAGATGGCCAACAGAATCAAGGAGGGAGTTACCTCCCTATGACTGTCAAAAATCTTTTGCAGTTCCTAAATAACGGCCTGCGAGAAAGGTGTGAGCTGTAGGCAGTCCCAGAAGATATGGGTTTGACTGGCTAGGGTTTGCCCACATTTCCTCAGGCAAGTACCCATGTTTGGTCTTGCAAATTTTGTCACTATTTCTGGGGAATGGAAGAAGTGATACCTGCACCGTCAGGAAAACCCATGCCAGTAGGTAGCAGAGGTCAATCTGCAGGCAGGTTTAACATAGCTATGCAGGAGGCAGTATAGCACAGTGGTTTAAGGCTCTGAGCTGCAAATCTGGAGAACTGGGTTTGAATCCCACAGCCCCCACTTGCATACTGTGAGACCCTGAGCAAGTCACTTAACTTCCCTGTGCTCCCAGGTCACACCTATAAACAAGCTTTCGGTTTAGTGTCCTACTCCTGGTTAAACAATTGAAAAAAAAAAGTAACAAGCATGTTACTGGTGCCCAGTTCTTACTTCCATCTCTGTAGAATGGAATCTGTGGATTCTGGAGCTGTGTCCTGCAGTATTTTATATAGGCCAATAAGGTGAGTCCAGGTATCACCACACAGGTGTGAGATGAGTATTCTGGGGAGACAAGGCAGTTTATCAGGCAGTGTAGAACAGCCATCAGTACTATCCATGAGGTATGATCTAAGTTGCAATACTGTAAGTGCAACAAAACAAAAGACACCTGCACCCAGAAGCAAATTTGATAAATTAAAGACATCGGTCTTGAGATCAACTTTGCAATTAATTTATTGATATTTCAGGCCTCAAAATACCAGTGGTCAGCTGGAGGGAGCTGAAGACTGCTTGCAGGGAAGCAAAGGGGAGGACACCATGGGAGACTAACAGTTGGAATATAAATAGGAGCCCAATCAGCTCCAACCCTGCATGGCTGTATCTACCCCATTAAGAGGGTAGACTGAATTATGAGAGAAAGTTCTGAGGTAAAAGAGGTGAATCAGAGTTAAGAAGGCTCTCTGGACTGCCAGGCGGTGCCAGAAGGTTATAACATTATTTTGTGTGAATTTTGTGAGAGGCAGACAGCCTGTGGGGTTGCTAAATAAGAAATATTCTAAGCTGAGAATGTCATTCAGGATAAACTCGGTTTTAATATGGTTGGCAGGATGTGGATAACCACATGCTCAGTGTCCTCAAGTGGGCCAGCTGTGTGTACCACTGAAGATTCATGAGATTGACCCCACTACGCTCTCCAGGTAGGTGTAGTATGGAGAATTTGAATCTGAGAGGGCTCCTTGTCAAAAATATCTGGAGATGACTTTATGCCAGGATTTAAAGTAAATAGGGGTGGACATGGTGGGAAGGGTTTGGAGGAAATATAATATCCTAGGAAGGATATTCTGACATATTGCCTCAACCCTTGTCTATGTACTGTTCAGAAGAGACCGAGGTGTAAAAAAAGGTGGGGGAGGAGTGGTCCTTTATGTCAATGAAAATATCAAAGCTACAGAAATTCAGAATGCACATAAGGAGCCAGAAGAACTGTGGGTCACCCTGGAAACAGGAAATGGGATAGTTATACAAACTGGGGTTGTCTACAGGCCTCCATACCAGGGGGAGGACATAGACACATTACTGTTAGAAGATATAAAAAACATGACAGCTAAAGGGGGGTTCTGATAATGGGAGACTTCAACATGCCAGATACAGATTGGTCAATACCAGCAGGAACATCCGTCAGAACTAGACACATAGTGGATTCCCTGCAGGGGGAGGGACTCAAACAACTGGTACAACAACCCACAAGAAACAGGGCTATCCTGGATCTAGTACTGACAAACGGGGAAAGGATCATGGTTCTCCAGGTAGAAGGTCACCTGGGGGCCAGTGACCATCACATGGTGTAGTTCAATTTGGCCACAAGAACTAAATCATCCCATTCCAAGGCAAAAATATGGGACTTCAGAGGAGCAGACTTTGTTAAGATGGCCAACAGAGTTAAGCTAGCCCTGGCAAGAAGAAATACAGGTGAGGGGGTACAGACAAAGTGGGCAAGCATTAAGGATGCAATACTTGAAGCAACATCCCATTGCGTTAGGGAGAAAAGCAAGAGCAAAAGAAGGAGGAAACCACTTTGGTTCTCAAAAACAGTAGCAGAAAAGATTAGAGCCAAAAGGTTGGCCTTCAGGAAATATAAGGGAACTCAGCGGGATGAAAATAGGGAGGCATACCAAACTTCCCTAAGAGATGCAGGGAAGGCAGTAAGGCAGGCAATGGCCCAAACCAAGTAAACACTAGCACAAACAGTAAAAGAAGGAGACGAGCCAAGGCTGAATACTTCAGAACCTCCCTTACCTCTTCCTGGGGCTCCGGCCGCAAGTTCTGGAAAAACCTGGAAGCCATCAGTGGCCAAACCGCCTCCCTTCCCCCACCCAACTTAACATCAATGGTTCCATCTCCACCGACCTGCAACTTGTCGCTGATTCCCTCAATTCCTCTTTCCGTGACTTTAGCTCTGTCCTCCCCCCCTGCTTCTTTGACCCTGCTACTCCCTCCCCACCATACTGTTTCTGAGCCCTTACACCCCTGGAAACCAAACCCTACCTCCTTTAAGCTCTAAGTGGCACCTATCACAGTAACGATACCCTTGACCTCAGACACCTACGCTTGGTCCTGGATGAGGTCCTCTCTCCTTTCACCTGCCTCCATAACCACTCCCTCTGCCATGGTAAGTTCCCCTCCATATAAAAGACTGCCATCATTATGCCACCCACAAAAGTGGGGACCTTTTCTCCCCTGGTAACTATCACCCAATATCCACCCCCCCCCTTTCTAAAGCCCTGGAATGTATAGTCTCAGACCAACTTACAGACTACCTCATCAAATATAACCTCCTCACCAAAGAGCAACATGGTTTCCATCAGGGTCATAGCACCTCCACCACCCTACTTGAATTTATCAGTTTCAGCCACTCTGCCCTTGACAGCCAGTGACTGGTTGGTGTGGTCTTCCAAGATTTGTCGAAGGCCTTTGACACTGTCAATCACACCCTTCTCATTACCACTCTCTCCCACCTTGGCCTCTCCTAGGAGACCACCGCCTGGTTCTCTGACTATCGAATTTGTTCTCAACAGGTCAAAATATGCAGCACCCTCTCCAAATCCCTCCCAGTCCTCTCTGGTGTTCTCCAGGGGTCTATCTTAGGGCCCAATCTGTTTAGCCTTTTCCTCAACACATTACCAACAGCCTGCTCTGAGAAAATCCTACTTTATGCAGACAACACTGTTCTCTACTCCTCCCATACAAACCCTGTGTCTCCCTTCAACAATCCCTCCAGAACTCCTTTAATAAAGCAGAATCCTGGTTTATCAATCACAGACTTGCGCTGAACCAAAAAAAGACCAAAGTTGTGCTGTTTTCCCATCACCAAAGCAGGCACAAGGGAACCCTGCTCCACATCCACACTCACCTTTATCACCCCCTTGAGCAGGTGAACACCTTTAAATACCTGGGTGTCACCCTCGTCTCTGTCCTCACCTTCCATGACCATATTCACCTCCTTTACACCACTGTCAACTCCCGAATTGACCTTCTATATCATCACAGAGACTGTCTCCCCCCCGATGCCCTCCAACTTGCTATTTATCCTTCATCTTGTCCCTCATCAACTAATGGATCCTGATCTATGGGGCTGCTGACAATACTGCCTTTCATAGTGTCAAAGTCTCTTTAAACAAGGCCTGCCGCCTAGCCTCAAGGTGCCCCAGAACTACTTACACCTGTATGGTCTAGAGCCTCGCCAACTGGCTTAACTTCGAGGACAGGCTAAAGTATCAAACCTGCCTCCTCTTCAGGAAGATATCTTGTGGCCTTACAGCTCCCATCCTTGCCCCTCTCATCTAACCTGCCCCCTATACAATGGCCACCTGTAGCTCGCTCAAGCCTACCCTACTAGTACCGCACCGCAAAACATCCCTAGGTCAGCATCCTTTCTCCCTTCCCTACTCCATCACCCAGTAACCTAAACTTGGGCGCTTCAAATCCCTGCTCCACGACCGCCTTCTTACAACCCATTCCTGTAACTGCCCCTAACCTTTCTACCCCCCACCTTCCTCTCCCCCCCTTTTTCCCTCGTCCTTCTCCTCCTACATCTCTGACAAATGGATGCCTGTTCTGCCTGAATATCTGCCTATACTCACCCACCTCTGGTTTCTAAGTGGTCTCCACCATTGTATGCAACTAAGTCTTAACCTCCTGTACTTGACCACCAATAATGTATGATCTTGTTACCCAGTTGTTGTATAATCTCTGTGTACTCTCTGTAAAGTTTTGTCCTTCTCTGACATGGAGCCATTGTAAAGGAGCCTCTGACTCAAAGGATTGTAATTCCGATACTGTTCTAATAAAATAAAAATAAAATAAAATAAGACTGTCTATAGATACATTAGTAAAAGGAGAAAGTCCAGAGGGTGTATTGCTAAGATCAAAGGGGATAAGGGGGAGTATATTTTCTTTTCCAATTGTTTAACCAGGTGAGACACACTAAGCTAAAAGCTTGTTTACATGTGTAACCTGGGAGCTTAGGGAAGTTAAGTGACTTGCTTAGGGTCACACAGTATGCAAGTGGGGGCTGTGGGATTCAAACCCAGGCCTCCAGATTTGCAGCTCAGAGTCTTAAACCACTGTGCTATACTCTTTCCCTGTATGGAGGAGGACCAAGGAAAAGCATCTATCCTAAATAGATACTTCTGCTTAGTATTTACTGAGGAGAAGGTAGGGCAGGGCCCACAGTTCAGCACCATGGACACAGGGGGAGGGAGGTGTGCACAAGTCCCATCACAAAAGAAAGGGTCCTACAAGAGCTCACTAAGCTTAGGGTGGACAAGGCAATAGGACCTGATGGCATAAATCCCAGGGCACTAAAAGAGCTAAGGGTGGAACTAGCAGAGCCATTAGCAGAACTGTTTAGTGAGTCTCTAAGCACAGGAGAGGTCC